>CM068745.1:53101024-54413024 GCA_035084275.1 Hydrolagus colliei | reverse complement strand
GATACAGAGCAGCATTAAAGACTGGGAGCAACATAAGCACAGGTTGTAGGGATTAAAAACAGTTGGGAGGAACAGTAGATGTGGAAAGTAATTAAACATCCTTTCCTCTTCAAAAAAACCAAAGCATTGCATTTTATGTTCAAAGGTAGAGAACATAATCCTGACTCAAAAAAGTCTTGCAAGACAACCAACTTTATTGTTGATGAGTTATCTGCTACTGTTTGTTCTTGGCAGTGAATCTTGAAAGCTATAAAGAATCAGTAAAGCAAGAAGCAGCTCAAGGTGTAACTAAAATTAATACTGGTCTTTGTCTGCAGTGTACCAGAGAATTGAGGAGCATAGAGCAACTTGAGGACATGACCTACAGTTTCAGTTTTCTGTTGGTACGGTTTGTTCAATTCCCTGGTACAGTATAGGTCATGTAAAATTACACACTAAAAGAGTGCAAACATTTCAGTTGGAAATGAAATCTCTTGCACTGCATCACATTTTATTCACTAGTAAAGTAAGAGGAAATTGCAGTTGCTGCTTCATCATCACTCTTGCCTTTGAGACTGCCCAGCAGTCAGCTCGCACTCAGCATTTGGTAAAGTTCAGCTGCTTTTGCAACTGGGAGCATATTATGATGACACCCTTATCCAACCAAAATGACTTGTTATATCACTGGGTTTGAGGGAAAACAACCCACTTAGTGGTCAAGTTGTATTTTCTTATTGCATTGTGTTTACTTATTGCCTTGGTTATTATGTCAAGGATCCTACTGAGCTCTTTTAATCCACTTTCTTTCTGTTTTATTTATTTAGCTTTGTATTTTATTCATCATTCTCCTTCCATTTATTATTCTTTACCCTTACTGCTTTTGTTCTGTTTTGTAGTCTTTACGCATGATTTCAAAGAGCAGAAAACTTGTTTTACTCCGTCAGTTAGGTACCTGACACATGTGAAAATCCATCAAGCTTAAAAGTATTGAAGCCAGAAAAAGCCCCACAAATGTATGCCACCTACACATAGAAATTTCCCTGTATCTGGAATGCAATGTTGGGACTAGATTTAGTGACTTGACAGCAAATCCTACAAGTCTCTATCTTGTTTCAGTACTGCAAAAACATTTTCCTCTTTCTTCTGTCAAAGTATCACGTTTACATTTCTATTTATGAAACTGTATTAAAATAATAATAATTCTTGCATTTGATACAGTGCCTTATCATGTCTTCGAGATGTCTCAAAGCACTTCACAGAAACTGAATCGACTATGTTTGGTGGGCAAAACACAACAGATAATTGTTCACAGCAGTTTCCCACCATCAGTTTTAGATTGAGTGACCAAGTTATAATTTTTTTTAAGTGATTATTTGTCCTGGAAAAGCAACCCACGAAACCACTCACAATGAGGTTCGTACTTACTGCTAGGTAAACAGAGGCGAGCAGAGTGAACTATTGGGACGCTAAATTTGCTGGGTTGAGGAGGGGGGAAATCCACCAGTTTGAATAAGCAGATAGAAATTATCTGCCATGTTCACCCACAAAATACACAGCTCCAGATCCCTTCCAATAATATTGGTGAGAAAATAGGTGCACTTAGCAGTTAGTAGGAACCCGATTATGAGTATTGGTCGATCACTTTTCCGGGGCAAATAATCCCCTCAAAAAAATATGTACACGTTTCCAGGTTGGAATACCCGGTAAGTGCTCATTGTTCAGGTTCATAAAAAAAGGTTACATAAAACTATGGATGGGCAAAACATGGAAAAGAGTATTGTATCAGAATATTCCAGTGCCACAAACTGCGCCAAGAATAACACAAGCTGCACTAAGAATAACACAAGCCAAATTTCCAAGACATAATACCTCCGGTTTTATAAATGTAGACTTATGATGCCACCTGAACATCTCAATGTCTTATAGCTTTATAACAGAATTCAACCTGCAGCAAGCTACATGATATGGAATACATAATTTATCAAATCATAATCTATCTTTTTGTGAAAAGAAATCTATACTGCATTACCTGTCACAAGCCAAGTCAAACAGCACATTTTGCTTTATTACCTTTTAATGTGAATCGTAATGATCAACCATAGAACCAAGCTCACCAGAGAATAAGAAAAACTTGATTTATTAACCAAACTGTTCAGAAATATATTATGTACAGTATCATTGTGCTGCCCTCTTATAGCATGTTGGTTGGGATCCTTAAATTCCCAATAGTGCTATAAATAAGGTGTGATCGCCATTCTATGAATGCAGACAAATTATGTTAGCTGACAAGGGGTAAGCCAAAATAACTGACTCTTGGCTTTCAAGAGATAAAAATGCTGTTCCTCCCTATGTCATGCCCAACAATCCCCCGAATAAAATTTATCACTTGCTTCGTGACTGTTTGTAGGGTTTTGTTTTACAGAACTTGCCTGCTGCGTTCACACACAAAATACAGTTACACCACTTTCCAGTATGTCCTGTGAAGCTGAAAAAAGGTGCTAGATCAAATTCAAGGATTATTATTATATTAAGTGTCAATCAATGAAACTCCCCTGATGACCTGAAAGTCCCCCGATGAGTTAAGGATGCCATTCTATTTTGTGGCAAAACTAAACCAGCTAATTGGATACCCAGCAGACCCCCAAGAATTAATTATAGATTTATATCCCAATGTCAGTTTTTGGTTCTAGCAATATATTATAGGTTTTTCATTAGTAAATGGAAGACAGCACATGAATAGATCTCAGGCAACACTGAAGATATGATAACCTGACAAAATTCATTGTTTTTTCATGGACACAAGCTGGGTTGTTTCTGTCACTGTATTATTTTATAGACATCACCAGCATGCCACAGGCATCCTCTAGTGCTTGCGTTATCAAAACAACCCTATTACTGGAGAGCAGCAATATCGACAGAAAGCACATTCTTAACATTAATAAGTGCAGGCTACAAATTCTTACTCATACAAATATACGAGGCACTGAAAACAAATACACTACTACTGTTATCAGACAAATGTTCTTGGTGGAATAAAGAATTGCATTTCATAACCAAATTATGACTGAGTAAAGGTCATGGCTAAATGATAGTTACTGGCTTAGATTTCTGAAGCAACCCAGGGGATCAGCAGAAAAATATAATCATTTATTTCAGTGTGCTTTCTAATATCATGTAATGTAAAAACATCACACACACAGATTCAACAGTCATTACTGTGTATGTCTAAGACTGCCAACCAACGAAGGTCAGCAGGAACAATGTTTTAGCCCTCTGAAAGGGCATCATGCCAACCACGTTTGTTGATGTTTAGTCAACAATTACATTGTAATGACATACAGACATATTTCAAACCAGTCAGGTTCTTGTTTAGTGAATGACTGTCCACCAGTAGTACTTTCTCAGTCAATAGCATTGTTTATCTCAAACTTGTGCCATTGCTGTCCTCGAAGCGATTTGTCAAGGTATTCAAGGTCTTCTGTAACTCTTGCCTGAGAGCAATATTGTTGACTGATTGTTTGTATGGCACCTAAACCTGTCTGGGCCACTTAAGAAGAGATCATTTGGCACAGCAATGAATTACTCAAGGAGAGCAATGAAATAGGTTCAAAGTATACATGCGACATTTTCAATGATCTAGCAAGGAATTCTTCACTGATATCAACCACCTAGCATGCAGATCTTCCACAAATATATTTTTTAATTCACTATGTGGTTAAATGGTGTTTAGCATCCATTTATGCTGTGCAACCCGATATTCCTAACACATAGAGATTAGTTCTGTGAAAAGGAGGAAGAGCACTGGATAAAATATCTGGAAAAATGCAAAACAGATCAATTCTCACAAGCTTTGACCAATCTCTGCTTTTCCTCCTCCAATCATTACCTGATAGCCTTGTCTAAGATAATGGATTTTATACGTAGTTGTGTTTCAAGCTGACGGTCAATTTACCATCTCATTCCCCTCCAGTTGCCGCAGCAGCTGACAGCCAAATCAGAGACAAACAATAACTGCATTCCATGCGCCTATCTTTCTTCTCATTGAGAGTGATTTGCAGCTCAGCACATGACAATTCTGCAGTGTGATAGTAACCCTCAAATTTTTAAACGTCAAGAAGATGTGAAAAGCGCTACATCAAATGCAAGGATTATTATGATTATTATTATAAATGTGTAACATTACCTTGTTTGTAATCTAGCAACCCAGAGTATCACATCACTGGCACCAAGACACATCCTCTCTGGATTAATAATTCATGGCTGTTCAGCACACTGATAGTTCAAAAGGGGATTTCCTGGCATTTCTCTGATTTGCATCCTTGTAGTTGTGCACATCCTAGTCAAGTTTGAAAAGTAATTGCTATCCCTACTTAGTCCTTTCCCAATGCCTATCCCAACCTTCATTGCTAGTTGTTATGGGACATACTGGAGGTCTCCGCATTCTCCAGGTTTTGTTTAATACAGACCCTGGCCTGTTCTACAGTTGTTTATCCCAGCACAGAAAATGCTTCAATCCATGATAGCAGAGCTGTCATCACTATTTTTTCTTAAGGGTAAACACATACACTCCATCCAAGCTGTCAGTCAAAAGCAAAGGTGTACATTTTTGATAAGCTTCCACCTGAATCATGTGGAGATTTTCCAAGCAGTTAATTAGTTGTTTCTGGGCCATTGCAAGGCAAGTTACTGTCCATCAAATTTGCTGAGCCTGTTGGCATTATCCAGCTGTGTCAAGTGTAGCTTCCTACTTTGATGGCAGAAACAATCTCACTATATCAGAGGTCTTTGTTTTATGCATATAATTATGTTATGCTGTAAACAAAATGAAGTAAATTTTTGTAAAAAGAAAAGATGAAAGAATGGTTTCGAATGGTTTTGAAAATAGCATTGACAATAGTTTAAAATATTTTTTGATCAAAAATAGTGCCTTGTCAATGAAGAATCTTGCTTCTTCTGATATTTGTAATCATAATAAAATTCCTTGCATTTGATATAGCACCTTATCACTTGTTGAGATGTCTCATAGCACTTCATAGAATATACTGTAAAGTGAATTGACTGTATATTTTGTGGGCAAAACTCAGCAGCCAATTGCACACAACAATGTCCCACAAGCATTTACTTGGCAAAGGCTTTAACCAAAACACTGCAGGTCTGTACAAAGCATTACCTTTGGTGGCACCCTAAATACGGCAAATTGGGGACAAAACTGCTCTACATTCAGGAACATGTGAGCCTCAAAGAGCCGCTCATTGCATAGTAAGCATATATTTCAGCCATATAAGCTATATAATATTAACAATAATAATTCTTGAATTTGATATAGCGCTTTTCACATCTTATTGACATCCCAAAGTTCTTCACAGAATATACTGTAGATAACTGTATATCAAATGTGTGTGTACAAAAGGCCATTCTAAACTGCCTCCAGTTGTTTACCAAAGTAAGGGTGAAATTCCACCTTGGGTCCAGATTTATTCTACTCATGTAGGATTTCACAGTATGCAGAATTTGCTGGTTTTCTGTCATCTAAATAAAACACAGACAACTGGATTCAAAATTTAGGCTGTATTTAAGATTTTGCCAAATTACAGATGATTTGAAATGCTTAGAAAATAGAGTAAATCTAGACCTAGGAGGAATTTCTTCCCAGTTGTAACATGTGAACAAAGGTTTAATAGACTGCAGCTGTTTACCATGTGTGAAAACATGCAAACAGGAGGTCATGAAGTGCCTTCAGTTGTTTATTGTATACAGCTGTTTGTCACATAAGACACAGCAAAGACAAACTAGCTGCAGCTGCCAAACTGTATAATGACATTGCAAACACAACAACAACAACAACATTAGATTTGTATGGCACCTTTCACATCAGGAGGACATCTCTATCAGTGTTTTGGACTCGAACTGGGGATCAGAATTGGGGAGGGTGGAGGGCAAGGGTTGGAACCAAGGAGATTGAAGATACCACACTCAAGGAGGGTCCTGAGATGGGTCTTGAAGGGGGCAACCAATGGGATGAGGTGGAGGGACTACTGGATGGAGCTGCAGATGGTGGGGACAGAGTGGCAGAAGACCCGCCTACCAATGGGCCAATAGAAGTGAAGCAGACTGGAACCAGCTGAGTGGAGGGAGCAGGCGGATTGGTAGAGTTAGGATGTCTGAAAGCATACTGCTTTGAAATCTAGGACTGTCTCCATGACTAACCACAACCCCTGGCATAACAGCCACCTCCTCTCCCTTAAATTACAAACACGTGCTCGAGTGCAGAAAGCAAAAAAACCATTCTCATGGTTCACGCCAGATGTGGGAGAACATCTTCAAAACAGGCCTCTCCCTCTCACAAAGCAAAACTGCTTTCTATTCCCAGGCCTTTCTGGAGGCCAAAAGTAATCTCAAAGTGCTATTCTCCACCATCCCCTTTTCTGTACGTGCTCTCACGCAACTTCAGTCCGCACATCTAATACCAAGTGCAAAGAGGTACTGGATTTCTTTGTCTCAGAGATAGAAAACATCTACTAGCTGCCTCCTCTAGCTCAGCATGATTACAGTATGAAGGGTCCCTTACTCCTTCTGATCATTGGCCTCAACACTAGCTTGTAGGCAAATGTGACAGTCAATTTGCGCATAGCAATGTTCATGAAAGGAATGACCAATTTGTTTATTTGAAGAATTGTTATCCAGGTCATTTAGGTTGGTTAGATCTGGAAACTCTATGAGGTGGTTTCTCTGGCTCCACTGCTTATGCTGAATAGACAAATCATAAACTAAGTTATCTTTCTCCTTTAAATGCTGATCGACCTGCTTTGAATTTTGAGCTGTATTATTTTTTAAAAGCCTTCTATATACCCATAAGGCTGCCTGTACAAGAATGCTACCCATCATCCAAGAAAACATTTTTATTTCCTGCCTTCCATACCACAAACATTGCAGCTGCTTCCATCCACACACTCCATTAGCTTCATGCTGTGCTCGTTTTGAAAATCTTTGCAAATATTTCAAAGAAAAAAAGTGTGCATAGATATAAAACCTCCACTGCTTTCTCATTATTACACAATGCAGCAGAAGAATGCTAATTTAGACATTGCCAGAGCTGTCATAAGTTCAATGATTCACTTTGTCAAACACACTTGGGGCTCATCGGTTAGCTAAGTGAGCATGCCATTTACAACTAAATGAGGCAGTTCCGTCACTGGCGAATCTTCAGTTCCATTGAAAACATGTGTGAAAGATGTTACATGTTATGTGCAGAGGCAGGATGGTTTATGAACAATGTATCCTGCTATTGTTTGGTGTCATGGCATGTCCTTCATGCTTGGATGTGGACTGCTGCCCAGGATGGTAAAGGAGTAAATAGCCTGCAGCCATACCTTATTTAAAAAATGACAACAGATGACATAAAAGTTACTTTTTGTATCCATTTGTGGGCAGTCAGAAGATGGGAGGCAGAAAGCAGAGAGTTGTGGTGAACGGTTGTTTTTCTGACTGGAGGCATGTGTAACATGTGTACATTGGTGTCCCCCAGCGATCGGTATTGGGACCATTGCTCTTTTTAATATATGATATATATATTGATCCGGACTTGGGTATAGCGAGTACAATTTCCAAGTTTGCAGTTGATACAAAGTTAGGAAAAGTAGTAAATAGTGAGAAGGATAGTAGCAGACTGCAAGAGAACATAGACAGAATGGTAAAATGGGCAGACACATGGCAGATGAAGTTTAATGTGGAGAAATGCAAGGTGATGCATTTGGGAGGAAGAATGAAGAGAAACAATATAGGCTAGATAGTACAATCTTAAGGGGGGTGAAGGAACAGAGAGACCTAGAGGTTCATGTAAATAAATATTTGAAGGTGGCAGAACAGGTAGTTAAGGCTGTTAAAAAAGCATATGGGACTAGGGTTTAAAAGTAGGGAATAGAGTACAAAAGTCAGGAAGTTATGATCAACCTGTATAAAATGCTGGTTAGGCCTCAGCTAGAGTACCGTGTTCAGTTCTGGACACTTTAGGAAGGAAGTTAAAGCATTGGAAAGGGTGCAGAGGAGATTTCACGTCTAGAAGATGTGAAAAGTGCTATCAAATGCAAAGATTATTATTATTATTTACCAGGATGGTACCAGGAATGAGGGACATTATGAGGAAAAGCAGGAGAGGCTAGGATAATTTTCATTGGAGCAGAGAAGTTTACGTGAAGACCTAATACGGGTTTTCAAAATTATGAGGGGATTCGACAGGGTAAACAGGGAAAAACACTTTCCACTGGTGGGTGTGTCAGTGACTCGAGGCCACAGATTTAAAATAGTTTCTAAAAGAAGCAGAAGGGATGTGAAGATAATTTTTTTCACAGTGCAAGTTTTTCAAATCTGGAACGCATTGCCTAAAAGGGTGGTGGAGGCCCATTCAATAACAACTTTTGAAAGTTGTTTTAAAACTTTGAAATTATATTCAATCTTAATTTTGCATAATTCTTAAAAATAAATTCAAACTATTTTATAGAAGCCTAAAGGTTAGGACAAAATTGTATCTCAGGTTTATGACCATGTTGAATTTCAGGCCTATCATTGAAAACCGAACTATTGCATCTGAATTAGCTAAATAAGCTTAAATTGTAGACCACAAAGTGGATATGTTCCAAAAAACACAAATTTCATTTCAACAACATGTTTCAATACTTCCTAATGGCAATGAGAAATCACTTCTACTCTGACGGTAAATGAAGTTTCTTATTGAGGACTGTTGTCTGATGATGTCTATTACAGAATGCAAATTAGTTATTTTCTGTGTGAGGTTCTGCAGCCTTCTGTACAGTATTTGTCTAAAGCCACAATAAAGGTCAGGAGAGTTAGTGTACCTAATCTTGTACCTAGTTTAATCAAACTCACAAATACATGTATATCTATTTTAAATGAACTATCCATTATTGGGGGGAGCGCAAGCAATTTGAACCACTTTGCAGATTCATTAGCCATGCCTGCAGCATAATTTACTGTTGCTGAAACGGTTAGCTGTATGCAATGCAATGAAGATTAATAGTTTCACAACAAAATATATTGCTGGTTACTGTAATTATTAATTAAATAGTCAAATATCAAAAACAATAGTTATAACAAGGTTGTGGGTAGATGCATTACTTGTTTTCTAGCTATATATAGGTCCCAGGAACACTGACTGATATTTAGATGCAAGTTGATGGTGTTCAGTGCATTGTAAAACTCTTTAGATAGAAAAGCCAAAGTGCATATTAAACGCAATGTGCTCTTGTTATGTTTGGTGTGTGTTTCACGCAAAACATATGACACAGATCATATGGTGAATGGTCCAGCAAGTTTTAGTGGAATGGGAAGAAAGAAATAATGAAAGCATGCACCAAAGGTAAAGTAATTCCATAATATTGAAGTGCTGCAAGAATTGAATGTTGCTAAATCATAGAATCATCACAGAATCATAGAATTTTACGGCACAAAAGGAGGTCATTCGGCCCATCTAGTCTGTGCCAGCTCTTTGAAAAGAGCAACTCAATCCCACTGCCCAGCTCTCTCCCCATAACCTAACAGATGTTCTCCCTAAATAAAGATCTAATTCTCTTTTAAAAGCTGTTATTGAATCGGCCTCCACCACCTTTTCAGGCAAAGCATTCCAGATTCGAACAATCCGCTGAGTGAAAAACAATTTCCTCAGCTCCCCTCTGCTTCGTTTTGAAAGTATTTTAAATCTGTGACCACGAGTCACAGATTCACCCACCAGTGGAAACAGTTTTTCCGTATTCACCCTGTCGAATCCCCTCATGATTTTATAAACCTCTATTAGGTCTCCTCTCAACCTTCTCTGTTCTAAAGAGAATAAACCTAGTCTATTTAGCCTTTCCTCATAACTGAAGTCCCTCAATCCTGGTATGATTCTGGTAAACTTTCTTTGCACCCTTTCCAATGCCTTAACATCTTTTCTATATTGTGGTGACTAGAGTTGTACACAGTACTCCAGCTGAGGCCTAACCAAAGTTTTGTAAAGGTTAGTCAGCACTTCCTGACTTTTCTACTCTATACCCCTATTTATAAAGTCTAGTATCCCATAAGCCTTCTTAATGGCTTTGTCTACCTGTCATGCCACCTTCAAAGAGTCAATAACACAAATCCCTAGGTCTCTCTGTTCACTCACGCACCTTAAAATTGTACTATCTAGCCTATATTGCCTTCCCTCATTTCTTCTCCCAAAATGTATCACCTCACACTTCTCTGCATTAAACTTCATCTGCCATGTGTCTGCCCACTTTACCATTTTATCTACATCTTCTTGCAGATGTTTACTATTCTCCTCACTGTTTACTATTTTCCCTAATTTAGTAGTATCTGAAACTTGGAAACTGTGCTCCCTACTCCCAAGTCCAGATTGTTAATATATATTAAAAAGAGCAGTGGTCCCAATACCGATCCCTGGGGAGACGCCACTGCACACTTCCCTCCAGTCTGAAAAACAGCCACTTCACCACAACTCTCTGCTTTCTGTCTCGCAGCCAGTTGTGGATCCATCCTGCCACTGTCCCTTTAAAGCCATGGGGCTCTACTTTCCTAATAAGTCTCATCATCATTCATTCATTAAATTTGCAGGAGCTGATTCAGAGATTTACATGTATTTTGTAAGCAAATGTTTCTGCTTCTTACAACCAACAATCAGTAATCTGGATATTTCCCCCCCAGAAAATGTGGGGGAGTGGGGGGGCGGGTGGGTGGGCGGGCAGGGTTGTGGGGGGGCTGTAATCAGCCGGGTATCCAACATGTATGGAAACGCTTAGGAATATTTAAACTAAGCTTTCAATACTCCAAGGCACTATTGATGAAAGAACAAGCAGTTTGACTTATTGACCGGTTCTGGAGGAAGTGAGGAGAATTTATTTTCACACACAGAGCAGTTAGGATATGGATTGCCCTGCTGGTTGCCCTGCTGGTTGAGACAGAATCCATGTTAACATTCTGTAGCTTAGCGGTTATAGCATTCACCTTGCAAACGAGAGACCTGAGTTCGATTCCCAGTAGGACAAAACTTTGGCATGTTTCCTTACTCCACATGTCTTGGTTTACCTAGCAGTAAGTAGGAACCTGGTTGTTTGACTTTGCCAACTTCCTACTCAGTGGACTTCTCAACTCTTCCCTCCATCAAATGCAGATTATTCATAACTCTATAGTTTGTGTCCTCTCCCTCAATTTATCATCCGGCATAAGTTCCGGCAACCTATCTTCCCCGTTCTTGCCCAGCTTCACTGACTCCTCATTCCTCAGAGAATTGAGTACAAAACCCTCCTTATTACCTTCAATTCCCTTCACGGTCCGTCTACCCACCCCCCCGCAACCCCTTCTCCGACCTCATAAACCCGCATCAGCCTGTCCACTTACTCTGCTCAGCGGACACTGGCCTGCTTCAGATCTCCCACAATTCCTGCCCCACCATTGCCGGTCGGGCATTCAGCATCTCTGTCCCCACAGTCCGGAAAGCTATCCTACCATCCCTCTGCCTCACCCCTTCTCTTGCCTCCTTCACATCCTCTCTCAAGACCTTGCTCTTCAAACATGGCTTTGGCAACCCTGAGCAATCAAGTGGGTGCAATAGTACACTGGAGCATAGTGAGTGTTGGAGACCACATGTGTTGCTGTTTCCTCCACTATCCCCAAAATTCCTTCACAAATGGAGGGATGACAAACATGATAATTATCGCCAGTGACAATTGTTGAATCTTCATGTCAGAGATTAAAAATATCCACTTGCTGCATCCTCCTCCCCTATATCCTCTTCCGCACCCCCCAGACTGATGATACAACCCTTTCCTTCCACCTTAGCACCTCCCCCTCCGTAGACTCCTTTGCCCCAATTACTCCCCCTTTCTTCTCAATCACTATCTCCCAGGTGAAGTACTTTCACTTTATATTATATTTTGTGAAGCACTTTGAGACTCCTTGAAGATGTGATAAGGTGCTATATCACATGCAATGATTATTATTGTTCTTTTGACCTTCAAAAGAGAAATCAATAAACCCCTTAAAAATCAGCTACAGGGTTTGGGATAGAACAGTTAATTGGAATTGAAAGGATTGCTCAAGGGAGCTGGTCTAGTACAGACACTATGGGCTGAATGGCATTTTTCTATGCCATAAATGTGCATGACTCCACGGTTCTATGGAAGGACAAACAATTCAGTAGTAGCAAAGATTCTTCCTCCTGGATGTATGCCTCCAGAGAGAGACATTGTCATGTGTAGTTGGCACACACATGTGAAGCTGTCAGTCTGGCTCGCTGGTACTCATAAGCACTGGATACACTAAATGTTTTAATGAAGATCAAATGAAGGACACAGTTGACCATTTCAATACAGTTTTGCAAAATATCACAAATTAGACTTCATGTGTAGGTGATGTTCTCAGGGTTAATTGTTTTGATTGTTTTTTAACTGCACTTAAATTTTTAACTTATGGGAGATTCTCGACTTTGGCAAGTGTAAGAAGTCATCATGACAATCCTGTGCGCTGCCATGGCACATTGATATATTTTAAGTGGTGAGATATTGTTTAACCCCAATAAATTCATGTCTATGATACATAGTTATCGTGCTTACACAGGTCAACATAGCACAAACGACAAGCTAGTTTCTATTATTCAACATGCTAATTCAGGGTGCTTTTGCAAAGCAGGGCAATGTTAGAACTGTAACTGTTCTAACTGTGACCGTACAGAATAACAGTTTCTGTACAGAGAGTTAATAGAGCTGTAAAAACTGCCCGTCAGCTTTGTGTGTTGACAGAAAATAAACCTCAAAGAATTCAATGCGACATTGCCTGAACTACTCTGAGGCAAACTGACAGATAAGTGAACCCTGCCCTGGGGACTATATTCTTTGGACTGTATATGAGCAGTCAGTCACACAAACAATAGAATTTCCTGTGATAGGATAATTATTACTGGTGATAATTAGCACAATTATTATAGCAAGTTCCACCCTGTATTCATGACAAAAATATGCTTCCATGATTGTTCCATGAACACTTTGAAAACTCATACCAAATTGTGTGAGCATGAAGGTTATTCTCCTTGGGCTACACATTATTTTACAAGACTTCACTTTCAACAAAGGGTCCACTGGTTTTAGTTTGAAATTCATGACAATCAATCCTTGGTGTGAGGCTCTTTTGGAGCTATACAAAAGAGTATTATTATTGTTATGTTGGCACAGAAGGGTTCTGTATAGTTTCTCTAGTAGAAATGGAGACTGCAATGATATAACAGGTTACTGAATCAGAAAGCAACAATATTGAATCTTTTACCATTGATGGAGCAATTTCATTCATATGAGAAAATTTGAATGTGATTTACAAATCTATAGATAACTACACTTGCTCGCTGCCAAATTTAATGAGTATAGTTATGATCAGGGAAGCCTCTAAACTAAACCCACTATTAATGCCATTGCCTAGTAAAAGTGTCAGACTGTTCAGTATGAGATAAACACACAACAAGTGACATTTATATAGCAGCTTTATAGCTGAAGAGTGGGGAAAGATGACCAATAAAATGAAAGGTGGATCCAGAGAATCAAAGAAGCTCTCAAACTTTCAAGCTAAATGATTGTACTACAACAAGAAAACTACATTTCTAAAGTGCCTTTCACGTCGGGAGGACATCCCAAGACGCTGAGTCATGCAAACTTGGATAATGCAAGACATATGGAATACAACATATTCCCATACTGCTTTTCTTCATTAGGATCTATATCACTGATAGACCTCATCAATATGGAAGTTTGATGTGAAAATCACATTGATTCATTTTCTCTGTGGCCTCTGTTTGTCTGGGATCCATGTCAGCAGCGAGCGATCAAGTGAGTGCAATGGTACACTGGGGCATAGTGAGTGTTGGAGACCAACATCTGTTGCTGTTTCCTCCACAAACCCAAAAATTCCTTCACAAGTGTAGCGATGACAAACATGATAATTATCACTGGTGACAATTATCGAATCTTCGTGTCAGAGATTAAAAATATCCACTTGCTGCATGCCCTTCTCCTACGTGCCATTATGCAGCTCCCAGACCAGCTATATCACCCTTTCCTTCCTACACGTTCCCTCCCACTCCCTACACTCCTTTGCCCCAATTACTCCCCCTTTCTTCTCAATCACTATCTGCAGATGAAGCCCTCCACCTGCTACCTTGATACATCCCCCACCCCCTCCACCAACCCATTGCTGTCAACCATTTTTTCTCCTTGGGTTCTGTTCCTCTCCCCCTTAAAACCACTGTCATAATAATAATAATAATAATAATAATCCTTGCATTTGATTCAGCGCTTTACACATCTTCTAGACTTCTCAAAGCACTTCACAGAATATACTTCCCTCCTCAAAAAACCCAGGCTTGACCCCTCCAACTCCTGCAAATTACCATCCCATTTCCAATCTGCTCTTCCTTGCCAAAGCTCTGGAATTCATTGTCGCTAACCAGCTTTGCTCTCACTTCTAACTTTACTCGCTTCTCCAGGCTGTTATCTGCCTTGCCCACAGCAGAGATGGCACTTGTCAAGGTCACAAATGACCTTTCTATATGTGATCATGGCTCCCTGTGTGTCTTCATCCTCCTTGATCTCCCCATTGTGATTGACACAGTCAATCACACCGTCTTCATCCACCGCCTCTCATGCCTCATCCTGCTAGCCTGGTTCAAATCCTACCTAACAAACCATCTTCACTTTGTCTCTTCGAACAGTTTCTCCTCCCACCCCTGCCCAGTCACCTGTGAGCTACCCCAGCGCTCTATCCTTGTCCCACTCTCTGCCTCATCTATATGCTTCCATTTGGAAATGTCATCAGCAGACATGGGGTAATTTTGTACATGTACATGTATGACACACAAATTCTCCTCCTCCAGCTGTGACTTCAGTTCTGACGATATTCTGTTGCCACCAGAGCCTGAATGAGCACAAACGTCTTGCAACTAAATATTGACAAGACAGAAGCTACACTTCTTCATTCCCGTCAACGTCTTCTGCCCTGTGGATCTGAGCTCCTCAAACTCCCTGGCCTATCCCACAGTCTCACTGAACTCATGCGGAACCCAGTTGCCCAGTTCGACCCACAGTTGTACTTCCTTTCCCACATCCGGTCCCTGACCAGAAATACCTTCCTAAACCTTCACTGCATTGCTGACCTCCAACCGTACCTTATCCCAGATGCAGCTGAAACACTCATCCATGCGTTTGTCACCGCCCAACTGAACTTTTCAAATGCCGTGTTCACTAGTCTCCCCAGCTCTACAATTCCCAAATCCAGCTAATCCAATATGTGCTTTCCACATGCTCACCTGATCTAAACTGTGTACCCAGATCACATCAATCAAGCCAGACTCCACGGGCTCCCTATCATCGAACTGATTGATTTCACGATCCACATACTCTTTCTCAAATCCTTTCATGCCCTGTCACCTCCCTACTGCTCTGATCTGCTTACCCCACAACCCAATGCCTCCACTTGACTGGCTCTGGACTTCTGCATGTCCCTTGTGCCTCCTGTTTCACCATCGGTGGCTGTGTTTTCAGTCACTAAATATGCCTCCAAACTCTAGAACACTCTTCCTCTATCCCTCATCCTTGCCTCTTCCATCCCCACCTTCAGGTCATACCTGAAGACCTTCCTTTTAGCCTGTGCCTATGGTCACCTCCCCTTTCTCCTGCTTGTCAAGCGATCTGGGACTCTACCCGATGTGAGGGTTGCTATATAAATGGAAGTTGGTATTGAATTGGTAAAAATTGTGTTGAAGTCAGTTATCAATGACATAATCTATACTAACTCAGCAAAGTATGTGAATGATTTTTTTTAAATGGAAAGTAGCTGCTTTTGATCAGCCAATGGCTATGTATACTATAAACGGCCCCAAGGCATAATGGCAGGGAGTACACAACCTTAAAAAAGGAATCCTACAATTTAATTAGAAAACACGCCTCACAGTGAGTTTTACAGAAGCCACTCGTTGAGGGTGATCATTTATTTCAACAACAAAGCTGGCAATAGTGCTAATTAAACTACTATATAGGCAGATTGCTAAAGGCATTTCTCCATTTGCCAAAATAAAACATATGGTGGTCCACAGAGGAAGTGCTTTATTTTCAAACGTTACTTTAAAATAGCAACATCTTCATAAAAAAAAGTTTTGCGGATATTTTTTATATTCAGCCACAAGACAGAACAGTTTAAATGTCATTGGGAAATGTTATTGCATCATTTACATAGATCTATGGCTTCACTTCCTCCTAGACTGGTAAATGTGAATAAAGATTGTGAGTACTTTTGACTAATGCATCTCTTTCCTGCTGCCTTCTGCTTTACTGCAGCCTATGCTATGTAATTCACTCTCATGCAATAACGTTACTATGCAGTCAGTGAGACAGCAATGAAGCACGTGTGTGCGAGCGGGGGTGGGGAGGTGAGACAGGTGAGATAAGCTATTTCCATACAGTGTGCTTACTGCATAGTAATTAAAAGAGATATTGGAAGAAAGCTATCCAAGAACAAAGCAATCAATCTATCAAGGAATCCAGGTGATATCACAATCTTTTAGCAGTTGTTTAAAATTAGATTACCATTCTGGCTTTATGTTCATTTTAGGCATAATTTTAGGTAGTTCACAATAATAGTACAACACTGGTCATATTGATAGGTGCTGTGGCTGTCTTCATTGATGTCATATGAACCATCACAGATTGGCAGTTTAAAAAAAGTGAATTACTGTATCCTTCAGTAAGTATCATTGTTGCATTTGTTATAATGTCTTTCACATGAGGAGGACCTAGCAGGATTTACTAAAAAGCTTGGTAAAATGTTAATTTGTAGGTGAATACAGGAGCTCATTTGCACACAACAATGTCCTGCAAAAATAAAGATTAAGTGAATGACCAATATTCACAGTATATGGAGTAACTGTTGGCAGGATTCTAGGGGAAACTCCTTCTCAAATAGTGCTATGGGACCTTTAATATCCAGGTGAACAGACAGACAGGACCTTGGTTTAGCTTCTCATCCAAAAGATCACATCAAAAACACCACAGCCCTGGAGTTTTGGTATGTGCACTTAAATGTTATATTAGAAAATAAACACACAGCTGTGATTTATCACTGCCCCTATATAATTTACTCTGAATATCAGAACGAACGTTTTGCTAATTGTATAGTACAGTGTTACTCTATTTCTTTATGTGCATTTGTTTGTACAGAATAAATCATTTAATTATTTTTGCCATTTCACTATCTGTAGCTTAGATTTGGTGAACTACCTATTATTTCACACTTCCTGTATGGTTTTCTTAATTGGCTTTCTTGTTAATCCTATTATACAGCTCACAATGCCACAATTAAGTGTGGACTCTGAGCCGATGCTACTTTCAGAGTTGCACACAGTGTGGTGTCTCGTTTCAAAAATAGAGGCAAAATTCTCATTCCTTCCATTTGCAGCCGGGAGTGAAAGCCCACAGTCAGAAGAGCCAATCTTCTTTCTAAAATCAAAACAGTGTGATCATTCACATTCAATTACTCTCCAGCTTTCCATCTTCATACAGTGAGTTGCATGCAATGTTTAGCCATTACTAGTAGTCCCGTTTCAATGTGGAGGTTCTCTTGATTTTAAACTGCGACCACTTAAGTGTTGATACCTCAAAAATATCCAGGCTTATAATTTCATTGCCTGGAAATCAGAGTTTGATTTTCCAGCTTTATCTGACAATCAAAAATTGACATTAAGATAAAAAGTAAAGTACATAAAGATAACATATTACATGGTAATTGTAATTTACTATTCATCTTGCAGCACCTCATGTTAACAATCAAATTTCACATTCTTACACACAGCAGATAAATCAAAACCAAACCAAATACTAAAAGAAAGAAAATGATAATATTCTGCACTGGATTCTGCAAATTGTCCTCGCATACAATGTATTATTAAACTCACAGTAATCTAGGTGTTTTCTTCATTTGGACAGAACAGTAACATCAACCTTCCAAGTCAATATGCACAGAACTAATTGCAAATAACATTTTGTAATTATAATTAAAAATATCATTTTAATCGAATTAAAAGCTCTTGAAATGTCATTAGCTAAAGAGAATCAAGGAGATAGTGTTAAGCACACAACTGTTTGCAAGCTCAATGTTAAAGATTATACAGAGGATGGTAAAATGTGACCAAAATGCAAAATTCCACCAAGAACCACCACCTACCCCTTAATAAGGAATCACCATAGTTTAACCATGGGGCAAAAATATACTTTGTAATGGATTCATAGCATTACATTGATATAAAAATTTACAAAAATAATCGTTCCATTAGGGTCCGGCGATATATCGATATATCGCTAAAACCCGATATAATTTTCATATCTATACGCCAATATAGGCATTTCAAAAATATCGAAAAGTCGATAAATCGGTGAAAAATCGGAATGCTCGCGCACTGAACAACAAGACCCAGAATGCTCATCTCTATACACAATGCACAGACCGAGGTGCAAAGCCGCAATATTGTATTCATAGTCCTCGAATACAATATACAGGTATGCAAGGGGTGGGGGGGGAGAGAAGGCTGGGGTGTGGGGTGGGGGTGAGGGGGAGAGAGACGACTGGGGGGGGGTAGAGAGACGGCTGGGGGGGGGGTGGGGGGGTGGGGGGAGAGAGAGATGGCTGGGGGGTGGGTGGGGGGGAGTGAGACGGCTGGGGGTGGGAGATAGACGGCTGTGGGGAGGTGTGGGGGGAAAGAGACGGCTGGGGGGGCGGGGGGGGGGGGGGTGGAGAGACGGGCTGGATGTGATAATATACAGATAGATAGAGATGGGGGGGATGTGAGAGAGACACCGAGACACAGACAGAAAAACACAGAGATGGAGAGAGTGAGAGACACAGAGAGAGAAAGATATTTACCTCCTGAGGAGATAGGCCCGGAATGCGCGCGGACTCAGAATGCGCGCCGTGCGCGCATGCGCAATACGAAAAACCCGAAAATATCGATATTTCGGTATATCTCGATATGAGCCCTTCGATATATCTAAATCGGAAAATTTCCATATCGACGGACCCTACGTTGCATTTGATATGGCATTTTCACATCTTCAAAATGTCTCAAAACGCCTCACAGGATATACTTGTAAATTGACTGTATATTTGTGCAGCAGTCAAATGTACACAGCAGTGTCACACAAACGGTTGTGGTTTGGGTGAACCAATTTATTTATTTTTTCCTTGAGGGAGTAAAGGAATAAGGAAACTTGCCCAAGGTTTTGACCTGCCAGGAATCAAATCCAGGTCTCTCACTTGCAAGGTCAGTGCTCTAAACACTGAGCTACAGGACTTCACTAGGTTATGAAATGTCTTATATTTCACCTCATACAGTATATCCCAGCTATGTATACATCAACTTTTACTTATTGCTTTAGCCACTTAAAGGCAGTGAATATAACCAAACTAAAATGGTTTCATTTCTATCAGTGGGAGAAATGATATCCTTTCAGTATTATACTCCTTTTAAAAGCTAGGTTAAAAATAAGGCCTGTGTTTCTTCCAGCGTATTAAACCATAATTGATTACTCTGTTAAGTCAACTTGCACTTTAAAGATTCCATGTTTATCAATAGTGGTCTATATAAAATTTGCTACTGAAGCTTTTAATTCTTGTTGAAACACATTTCATAAAGCAAAATGGCCATTTTGTTAATCTAACAGCTGAGATAAAAAGTATTTTCTCAGGTGTTGCTCCAGTAAGACTATACCATTCTTTCTAATGGTTAATATCTATAGAGTTATACCAAACAACAAGCCACAAATTTACAAACCTGACAATAGCTTCCTAATACCACGTTCACTCAATCATTGATGGAAGTACTGACCTTGCTGGTTAGCACTTCCAAATAATATACATAATAGAGCTTTACAAAACAAACACATTAATCACCAATCGGGGGCGGTACAAAGGACAGATAACCAAAATATTTTGCAAACACATATGCACCAAAATATGAATAATGTTCTCATTTTGGATACTATCAAATATTGAGATACAGGAAATACCTTTCCTGGAAAAATGTAGCGGGTAAGAGTAGTATATATTCACCTAGGACATGGGTTGGAATCCTGCCCAGAATATAGGAGTAGGCCTGTTTACTCTTTGTTTAATAAAAAGGAAAAAAATTTTGAGCAGTTTCAAGCCAATTCTTAAAGACACTGTCCATACTAGTATAATAATGTCCATATTGTATTGATGCTCGTAATCTGCCATTTGTGGTTTTGACAAGTGCTGGTTTGAAAGTAGACTTGAAGAGCCTACATAGGGAGTGGAGGGGGAGTTGTGAGCAAATTTGATTTTCAAAAACATGTTGTAGAACTTTAGCAAGTTAGAAATACTCTGTTAGTTTGTATGGTTGGAGGGATTGAGGGTGGATGGTTTTGTGCCTGCATGCCCCCCTGAACATTGTCTAAATCTGTGAAAATGTGCAACGTAAGATACATTATTGGTGCCAAGTAGTAAATAGTTCACTCTATACTACTGAGGAATCATTACTAGCTGGCTTTACAGGCTGCTGGCTCCTGCATGTCAAAAAACAGAAAGGTATTTTCCCAGGATTGACAATTTCCACCACATTATTTACCCCTAAGTGAAAGAACAGTATTCTGGTTTAGAACTATATATTCATTCAAAATGTTTAGCACCAAAATTCACTGAAACAGGAAGGCAAGAGATTTCATGAGAACACAGCCTATTTATTGAATGGCAGGCACTATGAAATTCCCCATTCACAATCTATACTTTATTTGAGAATAGTTTATTTAACTTATTTTATTGTTAGTTGTGACATGTAGGTCTAATTGGCAAGATTGACAGAAGAATTAGTCCATTTATTGCAAATCTTGGATGTGTCACAGCTGAATCTCTGAAACTCCCCAGTAGCCCTTCTCACTTTTGATTTCAAGTACAGCAGACTCCCTGCAATAATCCCCAACCATAGAGGATTTGTTATTTAATAATCATTTTGGAAATCTTGCAAACCTGAATCATCATCCCTTTTATCTTTATTTATTTTCCAGTATGAAAATTTGTATTGCACTATCAATTGGGATTTGTTACTTTAAGTGCAGGCACAATGTTCACTAGCAAGCACCACATTATTTACCCCTAAGTGAAAGAACAGTATTCTGGTTTAGAACTATATATTCATTCAAAATGTTTAGCACCAAATTTCGGTTTTGTGCTAGCCTGCAGGAGACAGCATTTTTTTTGGTGAACTGGAATGAACAAAGTTATTCATCAGAGTTCCTCATGACAGTCTAGAAGTATGAATAAATGAAAAACAGACTTAACCCCCTCCCCCCGCCCACCACTGCCACTGGGATGGACAATGTAACCCAAAAAACACACTAAATGATCCACATTTATACATTTAGGGAAATGTAGAGTACACAGACTGTGTTATTTGGTACAGTTGTTTCAAATGTAAATACTTCTGATAATTATAATTTAGCGAACAGTGAAGATCTTTCTTGGGTCGACTTAAAGTGCTGCTCAAAGGCTCGGTGACAATATCTCACAGAAACAGCAGTGGTGTAATTAATAACTGAATCTACATCTTGCACATCTGGTGTCAGCCTGGCTCAGTTGGTTGCACTCTCACCCCTGAGTCATAAGGTTGTAGGTTCAAGCTCCACATCGGGACTTGGAATCCCAATAGTGCCATGCTGACACTCCAATGCAGTGCTGGGGTGGGCTTCACTGGGGGAAGTGCCATCCTTCAGATAATACATTAAACATTAATCTGCCTATCCAGGTCCCATGGCACTTTTGAAAAGAGAAGGGAGTTTGTCCTGGTGTCCTGCCCAATAATTTCTCTCAAATAGAATGGTTCACTCTCTCTATGGCCATTTGTGGAACATTGCTGAAATTGGCTTCAGCATTCGCCCAAAAATACACAAGTCACACTACTTTACAATATATCCTATGGTGCTTAGAGATCTCTTGACATGATAAAGCACTATATCAAATGCAAGAATTATGATTGGAGTATATGAAAAACACTGGATTCACAGCTGCAGTTTGGAATACTAGAGTAGCTCACTACAAATAACAACAACAACCACAAAATTGCCTTTTACGTTGAATCTTTTCACTTGCTACGCAAAACAGGCCATATATGAAAATCATCTGCTGCTGCATCAGATCCCCGTTGCTATGCCACATTGACATGTTCAACAGTAAATTTTGCATACAGCAATCCATAACTGAGCACTCAGTTTCACAGATTGATTGTTTTTAAAAAACTGACTGCATTCCATTTCATCCTGCAACAGTTGGGTCTAAATTATGTTAGCTTTAGAAATATCTAAGGTATGCATAAAGGTAGACCGTCCCTTAAAGACAGACTGGACCGTATTTCTCCTTTCTTCTCTCTTCCCTCCACCATCTCTGTGTTATTATAGGTGTTATTTATTATAATTGTTGTTTTCTGATTCACAAACTATAATGATTCCCGGTGAGAACTGGATTAATTTGAAGTTATTCATTCTGAGGTCCTTTAACTGCTAACACCAAGATATGGTACAGCACGACATTAAGAAAATTGTGGTCTCAGACTTGCAGTTCACATTGTTCATGATCTTAGACATGCAGACATCAGGTAAAAATGAGCTTTTATTGGATTCCGATACATCAATCATGCTCCAACGCTTTTAAAAAACACAATGAGCATATTAATAATGTTTAAAGATGGGCTGAGCCATGAGGAATTTGGAGAATGCCAGATTGTAGCTCTCCTCACAGAGAACGCAGGCTTTCTGTCTGTGTTTAAGATACGACTTGACATTGGTATTGATAAGGTCAATTTTGTGACATTGAACAGATTTCCTAAATAAGAGAAGGATTAATATGAGAAATTCTAACAAGGTCTCCTTTTGTTAACTGCAATGCTATAATGTGCATCACTCCTCCTTGATGAAAGCTATATCCAAAAGTGGATTTTGCTGGAATAGTGTTCCTTGGAATTAGCAATGCAGCTTCTGCATTTTGTAAAGAAGAGTTGTGCAAATAAATAACATAACTTGACCCGAATAAATACACTGAGATCTGTCAGTGACACACAGACATAGCGACTCAAACATTAATCAGTCTGGTATTTATGATAACAGCTGGGACAAAAGCAAATCTACTTGAGTGTTTAAAAAAAAATCCAGCTTGATTTAATATATGTTTTATTGAACATATTTGGAAGTTTGATCTATGCAGATATGCTTTGATCTGAACAACACATTGTGAAACATAAACATGATAAAATTCACAGTGAGCATAAAAAAAAATTGAGCTTTGATTTAACAGCATTCAGGGTTATGACATAAAGTTCCAAATGCATATTATTGTACAGCTTTTGGTTGTTTTCTTGCTTCTCTGAACTTTCCTCCCTTGTTCCTCCCAAGCTCCAAGCACATCTACTATAGGCTCTTCCCCCTCACAATGTTGAAATAAAAGCTAATCACACTTATTTTCTAACTCATTCTGCCCCAGTGGTTGGAGGTTGTTAGAATGCCTTCTCTCATTTAGTCTTCCTTTCCTCTTACAAATGATGTGTTGAAAACCCAAACTTGGCTTCAATCAAATATTATTTTTTGATTAATCTTTTCCTGTCTTCAAATATCAGTCATATTCTTAATCCATAACACCATTCATGTTGCTTTCTCAGTCTTAATACACAGCACAAATAATTTGAGCTGTTAGATACCTTTTACTTTGCATCAAATGGTGGTGGCTTCCATAAAGCATGAGACTTGCAAGCTGTTATGCGATGATAACACTTAACACACAGTGAGTTTCAGACATCATCACACAAAAATTAGCACCTCAAAAATTGGTAACATGTTCTGGAATCGGTTGCTTTTTAGTGGGGTTATCTACAAAGCAGCAAAACTGAGATGGCTTTATTCAACAAAGCAAAGAAATACTTTTTGCACATTCTACACATCACAATCTGTGTTGTTCAAGAGCACAGATTGACTTTTTTCAAATGCTAACCCCAAAGAAGCTTTCAATTCTTATTTGCTTTACAGAAATGCTGGAGTTGGAAAAAATACAAAATGTGGTGTGAACATCTGTGGTGTAATAATTATCACCAGCAATAATTATGATATCTGACACACACACACACTCACACCAATCATGTTTCACTGTACTGATTATCAGTTACCACAGCAGTCCAGGAATTATCACCAGAAATGTAGATGTGGGGATAGATATTATGACAATGCTGTGGATTGACCGGGTATGAGGGAGGCAGATTATGCAGGATTTTGTCATGTAGAGTTTAAATAATAGTGATGGAGTTGATGAGAGGGTAAACAGCACATGGTCTGTGCAGTGAGCAGGTGTGACAGGCTTTATTGTGGTTTTATATTCTTAGTCACTCAGAAAGGAAACTGGGGTTCATTGAACTGCAGTTCAGCACACAGAAGACTCCTCTGTTATATATTTGCTGGCACTGATACAGATTTATCATTTCATCTGGAAAGAAGACCAAGTGGATGCTCCCCCCAACTCCAGTCACTGAGAGCATCCATTGATCAGTGTGAGAGATGATTCCCACTCACTGCTGCTAGCTAAAATACACAGAGCATCTATGACTTGTAACACAGGATAACTTGCTCATTTGATTTCATGACAAATAATTTGATCAGTAATTCAACGGTAAGAGGACTATGTAGCCTATCCTGCACACTAATGAAAAAAGCCAGAGGTAGAGAATTCCTGCATTTTGCTGTAATAAGCATCAGCCTTGACATAGTAAATAAAAAAGCTTTTGTGATCTCAGCAACTCATGCCCTTATTCTGTGTGTGAACACTTTGAATGTGATTCTATTATGTAAATGAAATGATAAAAATCATTCAACATAAGCAAACAGATATCATAGCTTTATTAAACATAATGAGCTCCTTGGAGCCAGGAGTTTCCCTTCAACTCAAATTGTATGCAGTGAGGACCCCTCAAAGGACAGAATGCAAGGTCACATCAAATCAGAGCGATAATTCTAGCTGGCACAAAATAAAATGTATTTATATATACACACAGTATATACTACACATATATTTGGCCAATGACGTTGGGCATGTTTCCTTACACCAAACATCTCTGTTTATGTAGCAGCAAGTAAGAACCCAGATTAGTCATTTTGCGGATCGCTGTTCCAGGGGCAATAACCCTTGTCAGATAAGTACAGATAATAAGAATAATTTGGTGACTCAATCCATGACTGTTTGTGGGACACTGATGTGAGCAAATGGCTGCCATGTTTCACCCACCAAATAAACAGACACTTCACTTTACAGTACTGTATATTCTGTCAAGCACTTTGAGATAGGTCAGTAACGTGCTAAGGCACTACAGTAGGATCTCGGTTGGCGACCACCTCAGTGGCGCGACTACCCCGCCTAGGCAACCAGTCAGAGTTGGTCCCAAATAATTCCTAACTCATTTCCAGTTAAATAAACCTCACTGACACAACCACCCCGGTTCCCAGACCACGACCACTGATTTGGCGGTTCCAAACAACATTATCCTGGTCCTAACGCGACCCATCTGGCCAATCAGGCTGCGGCGTGACGTCACTGAAACAAGATGGCGGTGCGGACTTGAAGAGGTCACGTGAGCGGCCGCTCTGTCAGACAGTAAAAAAAGAGAAGCTGTAAGTAACGGAGCGTCCGGCCCCGTGGCCCCGAACATTCCCCCGGCCTCGAGTATCCCCACTCCCCGGCTCCAAGACACCTCCTCTGAGTATCCCCCCCCCCCCCGGCTTCCAGACACTCACTCCTCGGTCTCGAGTATCCTCCCTCCCTCGCCGGCCTCGTGTATTTCCCCCTCCCCCCAGACTCCCCAGCCTCGAGCAATTGGAATTGAAAGGATTAACTGAGGTTAAGATCGGCCATGATTTAGTTAAATGGCAGAATGGCCTATTCCTGTTGCTATTAGTATTCTTTCTCTCCCCCCCAGCCTCGAGTACCCCCACTCCCCGGCCTCGAATACCCCACCTCCCCGGCCTCTCCTACTCTGCATGGACGGTAACCAATAATTTAATCTTCCATCCAGCAGAATCGACACCTCACTAATGTGACCACCCCGCCAACGCGACCACCTGGTCATGGTCCCGTGGGTGGTTGCGTTACTGAGGTTCTATTGTATATCAAATGTAAGAATTTTTTTTTTAATTATTAAAATAATCATAGAATTATATGGCACAAAAGGAGGCCATTCGGCCCATCTAGTCTGTGCCGGCTCTTTGAACAGAGCAACTCAATTCCACTGCCCAGCTCTCTTCCCATAACCTAACAGACCTGCTCTTCCTAAATAAAGATCTTGTTCCCTTTTAAAAGCTGAATTGAATCGGCCTCCACCACCTTTTCAGGCAATGCATTCCAGATTCAAACAACCCACTGAGTGAAAACAATTCTCCTCAGCTCCCCTCTACTTCGTTTTGAAACTATTTTAAATCTGTGATCACGAGTCACTGATTCGCCCACCAGTAGAAACAGTCTTTCCCTATTCACTCTGTTGAAACCTCTCGTAATCTTATAAACCTCTATCAGGTCTCCTCTCAATCTTCTTTGTTCTAGAGAGAATAAGCCTAGCCTATCTAGCCTTTCCTCATAGCTGAAGTCCCTCATTCCTGGTACCATCCTAGTAAGTCTCCTCTGCACCCTTTCCAATGCCTCAATATCCTTCCTAAAGTGTGGTGACCAGAATTGTACACAGTGCTCCACCTGAGGCCTAACCAAAGTCTTATAGAGGTTAATCAGCACTTCCTGACTTTTGTATTCTATACCCCTATTTATAAAGCCTAGTATCCCATATGCCTTCTTAACGGCTTTGTGTATCTGTCTTGCCACTTTCAAAGAGTCACTAACACAAATCCCCAGGTCTCTCTATTCCTTCACACACTTTAAAATTGTACTATCTAGCCTATATTGTCTCCCCTCATTTCATCTCCCAAAGTGTATCACACACTTCTCTGTATTAAACTTCATTTCCCAATAATTTCCAATAATTCTCTCATCAAACACAATGCAGAAAAAATTAGGAATGAAGAATTCTGTAAATATCATGTGTACCCTTACTGGCATATTAGTTTTGCTTGGATTTATATATTTCACCTAATCCCAAAGCTCAGTAGTTAGAGCATTGGCCTTGCAAGGAAGAGAGCTATGTTGGATTCCAGGCAGGGTGAAAACTTGGGCAAGTTTCCTTACTCCACACACCTAATAATAATCCCTCCAAAAATAAACAATAATAATTTGCTTACACAATCCACAAATGTTTGTGGGCAGTGCTGTGTGCAATTGGCTGCCGTGTTTCGCCCACAAATATGCAGTTAATTCACTTCAAAGTATATTCTGTGAATCATTTTGAGGCATCTAGAAGACATGAAAAGTGCTATATCAAATGCAAGGATTATTATTATTAAAATTATGGGTTAGAGGGAATTAGGTTAACACCAGACACGTTGTTTAGAATCTTCTCCTCAGTGATAACATTAATGGGCTGGGGGCTGTGGAGTGAAGCTTCACAACACCACATTAGTGAGCAGTGTACAGTGTCCTTCTCGAGACTGCCTATAACCAACAGTTTTAAAGTAACAAGCTGAGTAGTAACAGGATTGATTGATAAGTTAGTGAATATAGATAATCCCATAGAACATTTTGAATATAAAGCAAAACAAAAAATCACACATTTTATTTTAGAAAAGCGATGTTTAGAGGATTCAAAATGACCCTGAAGAGAGATGTGAAATACAAGAAGTGCTGAGTTTCCAATCTCTCATAAGTGACAGCTGGCAGAAAGATGCAAGCCATCAGCAAAGGGCAACTGAGCAATTACTCTAACAGTTTTCCTTAGCAGTTTAATTCAGGCTGGGACAAATTTTATATAGTCCTTCAGTTCTATGCCACAAATAATGGTGCCATACATTTATTGGTCATAATAATGTGGGACTGAGTGCAGTGAAAGATAACTGATCAATGATTCGGGTCGCCAGGCGTTATTTCCCAATCCTCATTATTACTGCATCAGTTCAGATTTAGACGTAATTTTGTTTCAGTCTCAGCTGCTAAAGATACAGAATCTCTCTTGTTAATGCAAGTGGATTTGAAGTCCCAAGGTTGCATCAAAGTTTCTTTCACAGATGTAACAAAAGAATAAATATTTTTCAAGACACACATTTGCAACTATTTATTGTAAGCTCCATGTATCCAATGTCAAGTCACACATCCAAATACTGTACAGTATACTCCTTGACATTGTAGATCTACAACAAACTTATTTACAAAAGCTTCAGCCTTGAGGTTAAAAATTGATGCATTTTTCTGTTAAACTAATTGCACATTTGTAACATGCTCCTTTGTAAGGATTTGCAAGAAAAGCTGTTTCATAAAGAAACACTGATACGAAAAAATAGTGTACATAAAATGGAAATGAAAATGGAAATCAAAGACTTACTATTTTACAATAGTACTGGTGATGAGCATTTAATCACTCCAGTTTTCAATTCAAAAGCAAGAGAAAAATGAATCTAGTCGATATGCTACAGAAGAAATGCTAAGAACTTATACATTTGAAGAACATTATAAAAAAGCACAAGTATCATTTAACACATTCTTTGCCACTTATTAAATGGTGTACTAAGGGTTTTTTACAAGATGCTGTTAAATAACAACAGTAAAGATCCTCATGCATTTCAGAATGCCACATTTACAATACAGGTATCCCTCCCCAACTGCGAGGGATATATTCCTGTAAACCTTCATGGTTGGTAAAATCGTGTTTGGAAAATGCAGGGCCCTATGGCAAACATGGGTATAGGGGGAGTACATGTGCTATTTCACAATTGGAAAATGCAGAGCCCTATGGGAAACACACAAAAAAAACAGTTACCTGGGGAAAGAGGGAGTAAGTTTGGGCGCGTTGGCTGCCAGGATCTGTAGCAATCAGACAGTCAGGCTGTCTGACCTACAGAGAGAGAGAGAGAGAGACAGACGGAGGGTGGGTGGTAACACGGGGGCTGGGGGGGCGGGGGGGGGGGGGTGGGGGCGGTAACCCCGGGGCTGGGAGGGCAACACGGAGGGCTGGGGGAGCTGTCTGACAGACTTACACAGCGATAGAGTCACACGGGGAATAAATGCATGTTACTGTATTTACTTTAATCCTAAGAGAGAAGCGTTGTCACTGGTTGATTGCAAAATTGGAACTGGGTCCTAGTGCTGTACACTAGCTGTTCGAAAATTTTAAACCGTGGATTTAAATTGCGGATGTGCAAAATGCGGTTTGCGAGGGTTGTCGCATTTAGCAAACCGTGGATACATGAGTTTTGTGTTTGGCAACGCTGCAGTTGGGGAGGGATACCTGTATTATATGTTTTGATAATTAAATAGAACTTCTGATTTTGGACAAATTCTTTGATGCAAGATGCTTATGTAATGATAATCCTTGCATTTGTTACAGAGCCATTTCATATTGAAAGGACATCTTCAAATTATTAATATTAAATAGAGTGATTGCATTTACAGGCAAAGCAAAGTTCCACAAACATCCAAAAGTAATCAATTTTATTTGGAGATTGCTGGCCAGGATATACAGACAAAACACCAGGAGAAACTTATGCAAGGGATAATAAGTATAGCAATGTTAAGAGGCTTTACAGTTGTACTTGAGGAGGTTAGAAATAGTTGGACAAATTCATTGTTGGTAATGACAAGCTTAAAACAGGACCTTTTTTAGGCTACAAAAAATATTTCATTATGTGTTGTTACCTTTTGTCAAAGTAAGACCAAAGGTAACAACCAAACATTTTATCAAGAGGGAGAAAATAAAATATGAGGGCAAACTAGTGAGGAACATAAAGACAGAATGCAAGAGTTTCTACAAATATATAAAGAGGAAAAGGCTATCAAGGGTGAATGTGGGTCCATTACAGGCAGAGACAGGGGGAATTATAATTGGGGACAATGACATGGCAGAGTCATTAAACAAGTACTTTGCTACTGTCTTCACCATAGAAGACAGTAAAAACCTACCAAGAATAGAGTGGAACCAGGAAGACAATGTTAGCAAGCAACTTAGGGAGATTAATATTCGTAAAGAAATGGTTACAGGTAAATTTTCAGGCCTTAAACCGATAAATCCCCTGGACCTGATGACCTGCATCCTAGAGTTTTAAAGGAGGAGGTTACTGAGATAGTGGATGGCTTGTCTATAGTCTTCCAAAATTCTCTGGATACTGGAAAAGTTCCCATTGATTGGAAGATAGCAAACGTAACTCCACTATTTAAGAAGGATGGGAGAGAAAACATGGGGAACTATAGACCAGTTAGTCTGACATTAGTGGTAGAGAAAATTCTTGGGTCCTTAATTAAAGACATTGTTATGGGATACCTGGAAGACCATAACAAGATAAGGCAGAGTCAGCATGGCTTTACAAAAGGGAAATCATGCTTAACTAATCTTTAATAGTTTTTTGAGGGTGTATCTAGCAGTTTGGATAGTGGGAACCAGTATATCTGGTATATTTAGATTTTAAGAAGGCAATTGATAAAGTGCCACACAAAAGGCTATCGTATAAAGTCAACGATCATGGGATTAATGGGAACATATTAGCATGGATAGAAGAGTGGCTAACAGGTAGAAAACAAGAGAGAAGGGATAAACGGGTCATTCTCGAATTGGCAGGATGTAACTGGTGGTGTGCCACAAGGATCAGTGCTTGGGTCTCAGATATCTACAATTTACATCAATGATCTAGACGAGGACATTGAATGTAACGTGTCTAAATTCGCGGATGACACTAAACTAGGTAGGAGAGTCAGCTGTGAAGATAATGCAAAAAGATTGCAACGGGATATAGATAGGCTAGGGGAGTGGGTGAGCAGGTGGCGGGAGGAATTTAATGTGGGGAAATGTGAAATTATTCACCTGGGTAGCAAAAAAAATATTTTCTAGACGGGGAGAGGTTAGATAGTGTTAGTGTACACAGGGATTTGGGTGTCCTTGTACACCAGTCTCAAAAAGTTAGTTTGCAGGTGCAGCAAGCAACTAAGAAGGCAAACGGCATGTTAGCATTCATTGCAAAAGGTTTAGAGTACAAGAGTAGGGAAGTCTTGCTGAAACTGTACAGGGCCTTGGTGAGGCCACATCGAGAGTATTGTGTGCAATTTTGGTCTCCTTATTTAATAAAGGACTTACTTGCCTTAGAGGGGGTGCAGCGTAGATTCACTAGGTTAGTTCCTGGGATGAGGGGACTGATCTAAGATAGGTTGAATAAACTAGGGCTGTATTCTCTAAAGTACAGAAGAATTAGGGGGATTTTATTGAAACATATAAGATTCTTAAAGGGCTGGATAAAGTAGACAGTGAGGGATTGTTTCCCCTGGTAGGAGAATCTATAACCAGGAGTCATAATCTTAAAATTAAGGGTCAGCCGTTCAGAACTGAGTTGAGGAAACATTTCTTCACTCAGAGGGTAGTGAAGTTATGGAATTCACTACCCCAGAATGCTGTAGATGCTCAGTCCTTGAACATTTTCAAGGCTGAGACTGATAGATTTAAAAAAAAATAGAGGTATTAGGAGATAGGGCAGGTAATTAGAATTAGGTCAAAACATCAGCCATGATCTTATCAAATGGTGGGGCAGGCTCGAGGGGCCAAATGGCCTACTCCTGCTTCTAATTCTTATGTTCTTATGTTCTTAAGATATTCAGCAAAGCAAATGAAGCAGAGTCAAGCTATGTGTACCCGTTGACAAATATTTCACATCCTACCCAAAAATTATTATCGTCAATGTGTCTCCGTTTGGCAGAGTAACTTGACAACATCTGTATTAATAGGTATTTCTTAATAGGATTCCTTGTTACTTAAAACAAACTTATTTGACTTATTTGTATCATCTTTTATGACGGGCAGATGTCTCAAAGTGCTGTACATCATATGTTGTAAAGTATAGTGACTGCATTTATAGCCAAATACAGCAGCCAATTTGCACACGATAAAGTCCCACAATCAGCCATGAAAGGAATGTCCATTTATTTTAAATTGGGAGATTGTTGGCTAGACACCTAAAGAAATTCCCTTTTCTTTTCATACTGGCCAAGTGGTCTGAAAAGACAACCTTAGCAGAGAGATAGTGCCTCGGTTTAATATCTTATCTGAAGGATGGCATCTCAAAACTACAATATTCCCCCAGCATTGCACTGGAGTGTCAATCTGGAGTTTACAAGTTCCCTAGTCCTGACTTCAACCCTTTCTTTCATTGCGTCAGGAAAACCAGGCCACTTTGGTTGTGACAAGGTGACACAAAGATTGTATGGATTTTGAAGGTTCAGTGTTATAACTATGTTCTCTTTCCATGGTGAATAATCTGATCAATGAGCTGGCTGCCCAGTAAAGCATATTTATTATTTAGATTTTTTTGAGTAAATGAGGGAACTGTCATTTAAGATTATTTATTTCCTCTTCATTATTAAATCTCCTAAAATAATATTTACGTGTTCTGTGCAATGATGTGTGTCAGACTGGCTAGGCTGTAGCACTCTCATCTCCAAGTCAATAGGACATCTCCAAGTCAAGCCCGACATTGAAGCTGGGAACTCCTGTAGTCTAAGCCGATGGCTAGTGGTGGCCATAATTGTTGGTCAGACAAACAATTTATTTTTGATTGAATATTTTGTGATTCATGGCCGCACCATCAATATTGCTACTCAGTAGCTACTCTATACAAAATATCGATTTAACACAGATTTACCTAGCTTAAGCCCTCTTCATATCTAGAAGAGGTGAAAAGCGCTATATCAAATGCAAGGATTATTATTAATATTATTATTACTAGTATGAATATTCAGCGGTCCACTTATTTTGTCACCCCCTGCCTTTGACTTTAGCGCAATTATTTTGTCCTAGAAATATAGACATTAATAGATGGCCATTTGGCCCATTGTGTTTTATTGTATTTTGTTGTTGTTTCTGTTATTTAACATGAGTTGCGTGTAAAAATATATGAATATGTAAAGAAATAAGTGTTATTACTTAAAATAAATTGTAAATTTGAATGTAATATTTTGAAATCTTACCAATTTTAGGGAGTTGCCAGTTTTCAGTTTTCACAATGCCGGATTATTGTCGTTCTACTGTAGTATAGAGGGATTTTTATGTGCCACCTGCCCATGCTTTACTCAATATGGGAATCCTCAATACTGATACTGATACTACGTGTAAAATGAAGAAAATGTCTATTTATTCGCAGTTGGCTGCCATGTTTCACTCACAAATATACAGTCAATTCACTTTACAGTATATTCTGTGAAGCGCTTTGACTCTAAAAGATGTGTGAAGCGCTATATCGGTTTGAAGGATTGTTGGTATTTTCTATCTGAACATTTATTTTGCTGAATGCAAAAAGTTGGGAGAATACTTTTTTTTAATCCAGTGGTTTTAATCAGGAGAAACGCTTTACAATGGAATAAAGAGCATTGCAGTACAATGTATCTTTCTGTTCATGCACGAGTAAGATACAGGGGAGAAAATCCTATTGTTTATTAGAAAGTGGAGAACTACAAAAGTGATTCTGCCAGTCACAAGTAATGCAGTTTTAAGGTGCTGCTGTGCAATGCTCATTCACTGGTGATATCTGTGCTTGAACCTGACAGCTGTTAGTGGTCTTGGCAGTCATCTGGCGTTAGTTTAATCTTTCGCAGCGCATTTGGATGCATGTAGTGAAACAAAAGGCCTGTAAACTGAATGCTTGAATCATGTGATCCCTGGAGCAAAACAAAAGTGAATGCTTGGAGTCTATTTCTGTTTACACCTTTTTATCAATCGATTTCTCTCTTCTTTTGCTAATGGTTTGCAGGGCAGAGGAGGAAATCATCTTAGGGCATGAATCAGCACTCACATCACATTGTGAAATTTTCAGCTGATTTGATATTTGTATTCATACAGGTAAACATTCAGCTGGATGTGCTGTGAAATGCAATCATGCTGGTGGGGCTGCTAGAACACTGCTACCCTTCTTCTTGGCAGAAATGAATGCAAAAATAAGTGCTGGACCATGTCATAGTATTTGTACCTTAAAGGTCCAAGTACATTCAAATCAATTGCTGATCCCTACAGGCTAGTTGGTGGTAGGCACACTTATCTTGTGACTTTGAGCCAGGCATGAAGCACTGCTTTAAGTTTGAATAAAAGACCACAGTAGAACATTAGCCTATCTTTCGACCCCTTTCTGCTTCTTTCTGTGTAACTATTCTGAATATTTATGAATGAGGATCTAACTATCTTAGTGATGCTGAAAGGCAGAGAGTGACTTCCATTGTTTTGGTTTTCGTTTTAACTGGAACTTTCCTAAATGTGTCCGCGGTTAAACTTGCACCTCAGTTCAATTTTGCTGTAGCAACTGGAAAAAGAGAAAATCTCTTTAAACGCTTCAAACCCATTTGTTGCTTTCTCATAAAAATTCTGGTATGAATTGTTTTTCCTGATGGAATAAGTATCAAACTGCTTGTCTGGTTATGGAGCCAGTGATTTACCAGTCTCATCTGTTCCACTGGGTTTGGACCAAAATACCTGGTTAACCCCATGTGAGCATCTATGTGCATTTGCTACACACATTGTGTTCATACACTGCTTCATTTGGAGGAATTTTGAAATTTTAAAATTGGATTTGGCTGAGTGTACCTCATGGTGTAGAGTCCTGGAGCTCAGTGGTTAGAACACTTGCCTTGTAAGTGAGAGACCTGAGTTCAATTCCAGGCAGGGAAAAACCTTGGGAAGTTTTCTTAAATCACATGCCTGATAATAATTCCTCGAAAAAAACAATAATAAATTGGTCATTTCAATCGATGACTGTTTGTGGGACACTGCTGTGCACAATTGGCTGCTGCGTTTCGTCTACAATTATACAGTCAATTCACATAAAGTATATTCTATGAAGTGTTTTGAGATGTGAAAAACTCTACATCAAATGCATGGATTATTATTTTTACGAGGAGAATTTTAAGTAAGGTGACCGTTTAAAAAAATTCTAATCCAGGGACACGTATAAAAAGAATTGAACTCACCATAATACAGTATATCATCTTGAAATCGGGGATGTAGAGTCACCCTGTTTCAAAGAGATATAAATCTCGGCTTTTTGATAGAGCAGTGCCACAGTGATGTGGTGCACAATTACATCGGCCATCTTCTCCCAAACCACCCACACACAATTATATTACTGAGTAGAGGTCTGGCAAATGAGAAAGGAAGTAAAATCAAATCAAAATTTGGAGATGTTTTTGCACGGTGGGTGAATATGATGCACATCTTGCAGGAGTCTGTGGTTTGGTTGGTTTCCCTATTAAATGGAACTTCAATATAACTTTTAAAATGGCTTCAGACTGCATTCTTGAGTATTAAAATGGAATTGTCATTTATATTTTTATGACAAGTTTTAATAGTGCTGCTTTGGTATTTTTGTACTTTCAGCAAATGCTAACTATTTTAGAGCAGCCATCACTAGAATATTCAGCCTGCCTGAACAAATTCTGCCTGACTGCTTTCTTAATTTCAATTGAACTGTGCAATTTAATTGATTTCAGTTACAGGTCTACAGCAGAATGTAGATAATGCTTTTTTCTGGAAATTTCTACCTCTTAACGCTGTCCACTTAAACTCTTTCTGGGTTGTTTACTTTCAGCTCTTATTTTTCATTTAAGTTATCTGAATCATTTATAAAGGTATTTTATATTTTCAGTCCTTGTATATTGATTATCTTCAACTCTCTTTTCTAAGTTCCATCTCCTCACAAAGCGTCCTGACTGTATCTGGACAATTGGAGTCAGCAGCTGTTGTGTGTCTTGTAGAACATTCAGTATACGAACCAGGGGTTTTCCCATCGGTGTCTGAGATCTGCAGTGCTCCTTTTTATTTTGACATTCCCACACCAGCCTCAACGTAATGGATGCTATGAAAGAATTCTGTTCCTTTCGTACTGCTGATCATGGTTTGAGCAAAAAATAGGATACTGTCTATTAGGGTCCGTCGATATGGAAATTTTCCGATTTAGATATATCGATGGGCTCATATCGAGATATACTGAAATATCTATATTTTCGGGGTTTTCGTACTGCACATGCGCTCGCGGTGCGCGCGCATTCGGGATGCACGCGCATTCGGGGCCTATCTCCTCAGGAGGTAAATATATATATCTCTCTCTCTGTGTCTCTCACACTCACTCTCTCCATCTCTGTGTTTTTCTGTCTGTGTCTCTGTGTCTCTCTCCTCTCTCATATCCCCCCCAATCTCTATCTATCTGTATATTATCATATCCACCCCGTCTCTCCACCCACCCCCCACCGCCATCCCTCTCTCCTCCCCCCACTCCGCCGGTGTCCCTCTCTCCCACCCACCCCCGCTGTCTCTCTCCCCCCCACCACCCCCCCCAGCCGTCTCTCTCCCCCTCCCCCCCCCGCTGTCTCTCTCCCTCCTCCCCCAGCCGTCTCTCTACCCCTCCCCCACACCAGCTGTCTCTCTCCCCCTCCCCCTGCCCAAGCCATCTCTCTCCCCCTCCCCACCCCCTTCAGCCGTCACTCTCCCCCCACCCCTTGCATACCTGTATATTGTATTCTAGGACTATGAATACAATATGGCGGCTTTGCACCTCGGTCTGTGCATTGTGTATAGAGATGAGCATTCTGGGTCTTGTAGTTCAGCATGCGTGTATTCCGATTTTTTCCTCGATATATCGACTTTTTCGATATATCAATATTTTTGAAATGCCTATATTGGCGTATCGATATGAAAATTATATCAGGTTTTAGCGATATATCGATATATCGCCGGACCCTACTGTCTATGCATCTGATGATAATTACATTGTCCAGGATCACAGAAACCAAATTAGGTCATTTCACAATATCCAAGATAGCCGCAGAAAATTGCTTTTCAAATTGGGGCATTGGGACAAGTGTATAAAGAGCTATTAAAACAGAGAAGGTTGAGGAGAGACTTGCTGAAAGTTTTTAACATTGTGAGGGGTTTTGATAGAGTAGACAGGAAGAAAGATAAGAATATATTATTTCTGAGTTAGTAACCAGAGGGCATGAATTTAACGTGGTTAGGATCAACAATAATAATAATCCTTGCATTTGATTTAGCGCTTTTCACATCTTCTAGACGTCTCAAAGCACGTCACTGTAAAGTGAATTAACAGTATATTTGTGGATGAAGTGCAGCAGCGAATTGCACACAGCAGTGTCCCACAAACAGTCATGCAATGAAAATGACCAATTTATTATTGCTTTTTTTCTCTGGATTATTATTAGGCATGTGGAGTAAGGAAACTTGCCCAAGGTTTCGCCCTGCCTGATATCAAACCCAGCTTTCTTGCTGGTAAGGCGAGTGCTTTAACCACTGAGTTACAGGACCTCCTTGCATTTGATATAGCTGTTTTTCACCTTTGGAACATTTTTAAAAACTTCATAGGATTTACCATAAAATGCAGTGACTGTTGTGTAGGCAAATCAACTAAACCAGTTGGCAGTGTCCTACAATCACTCAGCCATAAAATGAATGAACAATTTTATTTGGGGGTCCATTGTTTGCCAGGACACTCTGAGAAATTCCTTTCTGTTTTTGATTAACGTTGGCCTTTAAACAATTCCCAGATGTAAAAAAACAAGTTTCAATCAGGTGACTAAGAATTTAGGTTGCCAGAAACTGGTGGTTATCTCAAAAAAGCATTTATGGCTACCAATGTTCCATCCTTTATGATGTTCTGCCTCCAATGTTAATGTCATGTGTTGAAAATGAGAGATACAGTGTGGGCAGATATGCTGAGTAGGTAATATTTGCAGTTGTGGGGTGAACAATGCAACGTTTCATAACCACATGAAGGTGATTCAATTTGATTTAAGACCAGTATTCTAACAGATTATTCAGACACATTATTTGTGATCTAAAAGAATGAAGGATGCTTGTGGAACAGAGATGGTGGCAATCAAAGATATTAACCCCAATCAAAGGGTTCTGCAGAATTGAAGAAGCAGGACTACCCAAACTCATCAACTATCGACTGAAATTGCTTTTTCTTAACATTTTAATGTCCACTCACAAAACGGTTGGTGCCGTACCAAATACAAAAATTATTATTCTATTCAATCTTGTCACATTGAACATTGCATTTTCATCTTAATTTAAAAAAAGCTCCACAAGGCAACTAATTCAGAAACAACTAATATTTGAGTTATAAGGCATCAGCAGTTTGGGAGTCAAACTTACTATTTTAGATTTTAGAGGTAGTTTTGCAGTTGAGTGAACAAATGGTTAATTTTTGGAAAAACAAAGTAAATCGATGAGGATTAGCTAATGTAATGCAAACACTAAACACAATTTCATGAAAGGAAAATGTCAGAGTGCTGAGGGATCTGTAAATATACAGAAAAATGTGAGAAGTTTTATGGTCATTATAACTAATGTTATTCATATCATTGATAAATGGAATTGATTTGGTCAACAATAAACGCTCCACACCACCTTCCACCACAAAATCGTAAAAAATCACTACAGGCAGTTTTGGTCTAAGCATTGTGACATGGTTTCTTCCCCCCTCCTGTCTTATCAGTGTTCCATAAGCAGCCCTATGATATCTTACTCAAGCAGCAATTTGTGATATTGAGCCTGGACAGTGTTGACAGGACAGTCAACTGTGAATTGCATTGCAGACAAATCAAATCATGTCCCCATCCTTACCGCCTCATATTGAATTTCTCCCTCCCTACTCCAGGAGCACCTGGGCTAATTGTGGTGAAACCCCACCACTGCTGATCGAGTTGAGTTCAGCTAAGTTCAGGGACCAGTTTTCAGAGTTCAGCGCAACACTATTTCATGTTTGGAGCACTCAGGGAACACAAATCTTGAAATAAATTCTATCGGTGCCCATCAAAGCTGAACTGTGGTTAAGTGGTTGCCATCAACACAGGCCCTACTTCCATCCCTTTGGCCCTCCATTCACAGCCAAGTGACCGTTGAGACAGATTTCACTGTGTATGCTTACTGTAGTCTCTTTGGATTAAACAAGCAACAAACAAAGCCAATCATACTGCATCTATACAGTGCATCTAGAATAGCATACAATGTGTAAGGGTACGGAGTATGTCTTACTTTCGATGTAGAAAAATAGGGCTGGCAATGGAAGAATCAAGCAACATAACCTACAACATTAAACAAATAAAACATTTTGAGCAGCTGTTCTCCATGGTAACCTTATACAGTACAAGCCTGTTTATCCGTGACCCGATTAACCGTAACTTCCCTATAACTGGCACCTCAAAAAAGGTCCCAATTCGATTAACCAAAATTTATCCAGCACACTGTGTTATTGTATTTAAAATTTTAACTTTTTGTGGGGTGTTTTCAGCCGAATATCCAGTACGCGCTTTAACCGGCATTGGCCAAGTCCAGAGGGTGCCAGATAAACGGGCTTTTACTGTATTCAAATACTCAAGTGCATCATTCTGGTTCATAGCATGCTGTCAACCAAGTTTTCTAAAGCAGCATTGTAATCATCAATGACAACAACAACAAAATTACATCAAATGCAAGGATTATTATTATTATTATTTGTATAGTGCTATTCATGTCGGGAGGACATCCCAAGGTGTTGGACAGTCAGTGCTTCGGACCCGAGCTGGGGTTGGGATTGAGGAGAGTGGAGGGAAGCAAAGGTAAGGGGTTGACCGATGGCACAAACGAAGAGGAGGGTCTTGAAACAGGACTTGATGGAGGCTAGGGAGGGTGGGAGGCAGAGGGATTACGGGATGGAATTCTAAAGGTTGGGGGTAGAGTGAATGAAGGCTCATCTGCCAATGGTGGGGTGTGTGGGTCGATGGACATGGAGCAGGCCGGAGTTCACTGAGCGGAGGCAATGGACAGGTTTGTAGGGTGTCAGGAGGTTTCAGAGGTAGTGGGGGCAAGGCATTGGAGGGCTTTAAATGTGAGGACTAGGATCTTGAATTGAATCCTCTGAATGATGGGAAGCCAATGGATTTGGGTGAGAATAGGGGAGATAAGGTCACAGCTAAACAGCTGAAGGTATTCTGACAGGAGTTACAATGTGCAGCACTTGCCTATGGGAGTTAAATCAATTACATCAAATCATATTAGATCCCATCCCAATCCTTTACACCTACACCAAACATTACTCTTATGATGAACTAAACTTTCAGGCACATCCCATGGATGACGAGAGCATTACATTAATAAATTATTTGGATCTCTGATTACAGACAGTGAAGGTATTAAATGAATACACCCAGACAAATTGATTTTTACACATGGAAATAGTATTAACTTAAATGAACCCAAACTGTTCTTACAGATAGAATGGGTATTAAATAAATTGTTCCAGAAACCATTCTGATAAGCTGGAATTAATATAATTGACACAAAATCTGTTCATACATGCAAAAGAGAATTCAATAAATCAACTTAAGAAGGTATTCTTGCAGAGAGTGGAGGAAGAAAGGTTAAAAGTCACAAGCATCATTATCTAGCTGGAATGCAACTATGAAAGATCTTTCTAGAAAAAATATTAAGCGTCTTAGGATTCAGTTTGTGGAGCATGAGGAATCTGAGTCCTAGAGCTACATAATAATAATAATATTCCTTGCATTTGATATAACGGTATTCAGATCTTATTGACAGGTCAAAGTGCTTCACAGAATATACTGCAAAGTGAATCGACTATATATTTATATATCCATCTACTGAGAGCCCTAAAGAGATAGGATGCTTTTTGTCAGTTAAAACATAAGAATTAGTAGCTTGAGTAGGCCATTCAGCCCCTCGAGCCTGCCCCACCATTCAATAAAATCATGGTTGATCTTCTAATCTAACTCCACCTACCCGACTTATCCCCATATCCTTTAATCCCTTCATCCCTTTACATTAGGTGGGATGCACTGTGCGAAATTTCAGTAATTCATGGATCAGAGCAGAGAGAGAGAGAAGAGACCATCTAACGTATCCTCTTTGGATTCATACTACTGTTGGGTTGCCACAGAAACAACATTGAGGAGATATCACTAGAATTGCATGCCACACCATTCTTTCAATAAGTCGCGTAAATATAAAGGTTAAGATGAGAGAAATTAAGTATTTACCAAGAGAAAAAAAACTTGCATTCATTATTTGCCCTTCACCTTCATATAGAAAAACATCTCATTGCAGAGTGCTTTAAATTGGGGACTGCACACTGAGAAATACAAGCACTATATAAGTACATATTAGTATATCAGCAACTGATGATCCAATCAAATATTGGACATCTTTGCAACTGTAATAATAAATAATAATAGTAATTCTTGTATTGATATAGCGCTTTTCAGATCTTCTAGACATCTTAAAGTGCTTCACAGAATATACTGTAAAATGAATTGATTGTATATTGTGGGCAGAACGCAGCAGCAAATTGCACACAGGTTGTCCCACAAACAGTTATGGATTGAAATTACCAATTTTGTTTGAGCGATTATCATCATGTATGCGGAGTAAGGAAGCTTGACCAAGGTTTTCCCCTGCCTGGAATTGAACCCAAGTCTCTTGCCAGTAAGGCGAGTGCTCTAACCATTGAGCTGCATGACTTATCATGAAGTATCGGTGTTGAGAGTACTTTAAATATCCTAATACCTGACTAGTTGTAAATATCAGGACCCACGTTCTGACTTCCAATTGTGTGACAGTTTCTTATATGTGTTGCGAATTGTCCTCTTAATTGTGCAAAAGACTGCATCACATTAACCATTATAGTGTGATGTGAAGTAGCAAAAACATAATTAATGTTCAGTGAACCACAAAACATTAAGCTCCTGTGAATCCTCCTCTCCCCCCTCCCGCTAAATAATTTCCCCTGACACCATTAGATTACTGGACTCTGTGAACCTTGCAGTATTACAAAGGACTAAGGCTTAGGAACAGCCAAGGAAAATGTTAAATTGGCTGAGGAGATTTTCATATTTGTTACTCTGTCTGCATACCCAGCCATCACCAAACAAAAGAGAGGCTGGCTGCAGCTTTCAGAATGCAACTATTTCAGGCCTCATTATTTGTGATAATCAGTACTATAAAATAAACCAGAGAGGCAGAACCAGGCCATTTAACATCCCTCGATCAAACCTGATGAATGAAATCTCATCTGTATTCACTGTTCCTGTGGATAACACTAAATAACATCAGTAAATATGATGAGCCTACTCAAACATGTGGGACCATGAACAAACGTAATTCAGAAACAATAAACACCAAGATACCAGCTTTAAGTAGATGAACCTTACAAGGACCACTACTGCTGATCAGTTTGCAAATTACATTAGCTGTCTATGACCAATGCATCTTAAAATGTTATAAGCAAGTCTGTTGTTGCACCTGAATTTCCTAAAGCTAAGTAATGTACCAAGTAAATAAAGCAGCAATGAAGAGTGATTCAATATAGCAGAAGGCAACAATGATCAACTATAACTTGTGCAGAGTTTCATTAAAAAGATAAACTAATTAGAATTTCACATATGGTCTCTCTGTCTTTGACAAGGATATGCAACTCTGTGGCTCATCTGTGTGACGATGAACAGAGAGACTGCAGTTACAAACCGTCTCTTCTGTTCCATTTATTCTGGGATTCAATCTTAGCTGACATCTAGCTGAGTCTGCCCTTGTGATCAGAAATAGTAATATGATTGGAGTATTGCTGCAATAAAAAGTAAGTAAACAATACGAACATCATAGAACAATAGAAATTCATGGCATTGAAGACCAACAACAACAACTTCGATTTATAGAGCGCCCTCCATGCCGGACAGCATCTCCGAGCGCTTCACAATAACGAATTCCAGGCCCGAGCCATGGGCAGGGGGAAAAAGGTGACCGAAGGCACGGTTGAAAAGAATGGTCTTTAGCCAAGGCTTGAAACTAGGAAGAAAGGGGGTGAGACGAAGGGAATGGAGGAAGGGAGTTGCAGAGCTTCAGGGTGTTGTGGCTGAAGGCATGGCCTCCAATGGTGGAGCAGAGGATTTGGGGGACAAGGAGGAGACCAGAACTGGAGGAGCAACAGCAACGGGTGCTGTTTTGGGGAGAGAGGTCAGAGAGGTAGGGGGATGCAGATTTGAAGACAAGGCTGAGGATCTTGAAATCGATCCTCTCTGGGACAGGGAGCCAGTGAAGTCTGGCAAGGATTGGGGTAATAGGGAGTGAAGTTTGTTGCGGGTGAGAACGTGGGCGGCAGAGTTCTGACTGACTTGGATTTTATGGATTGTGGTGGAGGGGAGACCAGTGAGGAGGACACTCCACATCCCCCGACCCATCCGCCCCACCACTGGTGGCCGAGGCTTTAGTCATTCTGCCTCCAACCTCTAGAACTCCATTCCACCGTCCCTCCACCTCGTTCCCTCCCTGGCTTCCTTCAATTCCCGCCTCAAAACTCTCCTCTTCGATGGTCGCATCGGCAACTCCTGATGCCCCCCTTCCCTCCTCACCCTGTCCCCAGCTCGGGTCTGACACAGTGATTGTCCAGCATCTTGAGACATCCTCCTGATGTGAAAAGTGCTATACAAATGTCATTTTGTTGTTGTTGTAAACTATTACTTCCAGCAGGACATTCCATGTTTAATTTCTCTGTGAATGAAGATTTTCTCTTAACCTCCCCATTTGCTCCTTTACTCATGATCTTAAATTGATGCCCCCAAATTACCGACTCACTGGCCAGTGGACCATGTAATAAGTTCTAACTTCTCCTGGTAGAATGACCCAAAACATTCTGACTTAATCAGAGCTTTTGGTTCACTGATTAAGTCAGAATGTTTTGGGTCATTCTACCAGAGAAAGAATACAAACTACTTTGGCTATTGATGTCCAATGATCGAGTTAGAAAATATAAGGAAATAGGATTTAGAAAATCTTCATTTGTTTAAAACTAGTAGAACGGGCTGATTGTCCGATTCCATTATCCTAGTATTCATTATACTGTACTCACAAAAAAATCTCAAGTTTTTCAGATGATGTAACATTGCATTATATCCTTGAAGTTCACACTACTGTGCTTTTGTGCATAAATATGTAAAGGTGGAAATTTTGTGAATTTTATTTTCATCACTATAGGTTCCTGGAACTGAAGCAAGTTAGAAATCAAGGGTATCATCGTGAAAGTCTTCCACTGCTTAAAAGGGGTGTAAGATCCAACATTGTTCTCCTATGAATGAATATGAATATGCTTCCCAAAAGAATAAACACAGTTTTTCCACATCTCTGCTACGTTTTGAATGTAAATCAGGATAACTTTTGTATTTATTCCAACAACCGATTCCACAAGATAAACGCACCACGTATAGTAACAAAAAAAATCCTTGTATTTGATATAATGCCTTATCACATTGCTGAGAATAATAACAACTAAAGAATTACACGTGTATAGCACCTTTCATGTCAGGAAGACGTCCCAAGGCGCTGGACAGTCAATGTTTCAGACCTGAGCTGGGGTTGGGGAGGGTGGAGAGAAAGGGGGGGATTTGGGTGACCAATAGGACCGTCGAAGAGGAGGGACTTGAATGAAGCCAGTGAGGGTCGAGGTGGAGGGACTGCAGAATGGAATTCCAGAGGTTAGGAGAAGTCTCAAAGTACTTTGCAAAATACACCGCAAAGTGAAATTGACTACATTGTATGGGTGAAATGTAAAAGTCAACACGCACAGCGGATGAGTGACCACATTTTTTAAAAGAGATTATTACCCATACAGATTACCTTTGTAATGATCTTTACCTTTTTATAAGTCATTTTTATAATGTAGAACACTTTGCTTGTAAGGATTGCGTGTTTTTGAAGTTGACTACAATGTTCCAGGCACACAGCTCATATGAGTCATTTTAAATAACAACTTATATTTATATAGAGCCCCTAATTTGGAGCAGCATCTCAGAGCTCTAAACAAGAGGATTGTTGGTTGGAAACTCGCCAAATTTCCCCATTAAGGAAGAGCATGCAGCAGAAGGCACATAAACCACCACATGCTGAAACAGAGGGACTGTTCACAGACCTGTGATATGATTGGAAGAACACTCCAAATCAATATAACATTCCTCTAGGTGCTGGCATCAAAGGTAAAGAGAGAAAAGATAGAAGCAGCAATAAATCTTACAACGGTGGCATGCTGTAAACCTGCCATCTTTAAAATTGACTGCCAGAGAACAAATACTTCAAAGCCGTTTCCTTATTAAAAGAATACACTTCTAATAATTAAAATAATCACTTTTTAACAGCCTGTCAAGAGTACACCAGTAATGCATCATTCTGCAGAGCTGAAGATCTGCTGTCCTTTTGCAAACCAGAATCTGGAAGGATTCCAGCAAAATGTTACTGTTGTGGGATTAAAGGAGCATCTTCACAAAAGCAGTGTGTTTAGCAAACTTCTGTTGTTTGTGTACAAGCACAAGGCTTGATGGCATGAAATGAGATCCAAACATATAATCATGTCATTTCTGCATTAAGCTGATGCATGGCTCTTCCAGTTTGCTAAATACAGGTTTGTGTACTTTAAAATAAATCCTAAATAAAACAAGCATTTTTGCTTCACTAAAGTTTGTTGTATTCAGCAATTTTTCTTGAGAGATAAGGAAATGTGCACGACTAGAAAATACCATTATGTAAAATACCATTACCCTATCTCTTAACGGATCACCTTCTTATCTATCTATACCTGTAATTTCATTCATGCCCTAGCACCATGAATAGCACCTCACTATCTCTATGATCTTTTCTTACCCAACTCTTCTGATTACCTTCTCTACTTCACGAACTTGGCATTGCTACACATTTACAAACGCAATAATTGGTGCCTGAGTCTTGGCTTCTATATCATAGAATCATAGAATCATAGAATCATAGAATTTTACGGCACAAAAGGAGGCCATTCGGCCCATCTAGTCTGTGCCGGCTCTTTGAAAAGAGCGATTCAATCCCACTGCCCTGCCCGCTCCCCATAGCCTAATAGACCCGTTCTCCCTAAATAAAGATCTAATTCCCTTTTAAAAGTTGTTATCGAATCAGCCTCCACCACCTTTTCAGGCAATGCATTCCAGATTCGAACAACTCGCTGAGTGAAAAAAATTCTCCTCAGCTCCCCTCTACTGCGCCTTGAAACTATTTTAAATCTGTGACCACGAGTCACAGATTCACCCACGAGTGGAAATAGTTTTTCTCTATTTGCCCTGTCGAAACCCCTCATGATCTTATAAACCTCTATTAGGTCTCCCCTCAATCTTCTCTGCTCCAGAGAGAATAACCCTAGCCAATCTAGCCTCTCCTCATAGCTGAAGTCCCTCAATCCTGGCACCATCCTAGTAAATCTTCATTGTACCCTTTCCAATGCCTTCACATCCTTTCTGTAGTGTGGTGACCAGAATTGAACACAGTATTCCAGCTGAGGCCTCACCAAAGTCCTATAGAGGTTAGTCTGCACTTCCTGACTTTTGTACTCTATACCCCTATTTATAAAGCCTAGTATCCCATATGCCTTCTTAACAGCCTTGTCTACCTGTCCTGCCACCTTCAACGAGTCACTAACACAAATCCCCAGGTCTCTCTGTTCCTTTACACCATTTAAAATTGTACTATCTAGCCTATATTGCCTCTCTTCATTTCTTCTCCCAAAATGCATCACTTCACACTTCTCTGCATTAAACTTCATCTGCCATGTGTCTGCCCACTTTACCAATTTGTCTATATCCTCTTGCAGATGGCTACTATCCTCCTCACTGTTTACTATTCTCCCTAACTTAGTGTCATCTGCAAACTTGGAAACTGTACTCCGTACACCCAAGTCCAGATCATTGATGTAGATTACAAACAGCAATGGTCCCAAAACTGATCCCTGTGGCACACCACTGCTCATTTCCCTCCAATCTGAAAAACAGCCGCTCACTACAACTCTCTGCTTTCTGTCTCGCAGCCAGTTGTGGATCCACGCTGCCACTGTCCCTTTTACGCCTGCTGTATATCACTAAACTCTGGAAATCTCTCCCTCTAGCTTTTCACTCACTTTCTTTAAGTTCCACCCAAAAGTCTATCGTGCTGAGAATATATTTCCCTGAAAGGCTCTAAATGAAAGCAGGATGTTGTAAAAACGCAAGCTGGAAACTGAACCTGAACAAAAGGATAAACTACCTCAACAGTCCACCCAGTTCCTAACTACCATCTCTTCGACTTGAGTTGCAAGATCTTTCAGTTCAGAGTTCAGAGACACTTGGAAATAAAATTTTGATACCTATAACAAATTGCTGCAGATTCAGACAATTGATGTGTGCATTATTTTTAGCTGCTGCTGAGACTATTATTGTAAGGCTATCATTATACATAAAGATGTATAATCTTTGTACATCTGTGGTCATCTTTTGGGTCATGTTTATACCCGAATATTTCTTCAATATGAACAATCTTGGTTATGCTTTATCAATGACAGACATGGAGGTGTAATAGTATTAATGATACTCTACTTTTATTTTGGACTATAATGTACAATCATCTTTGCAATAATATTGTATATTGAATGCCTTTCAAGCAAGGCGGGCTTTAATATTTTTATTTTATTTGTGTATGTTTCATAAATCAAATTTGCTCAAACTATGCCTTGAAAGAATGCTGTGATTGGAAGGTTAATGAAGCTAAATAATATACCCACAAACCATTTCAAACCATCATGTACTGTTCAGGGCTCTGTGCAAGACACATGATTGTTATTTTCCTTTTGTAACACAATGTACAGGGTAAAGGAGATCATGCCTAGATTCCACTAATTTGCTGGTTACTGGTTGAGGTGACTGACTGTCTCCTTTCCTGCTTATTATTATAAGATGCTACCCTGTGTGGAGGACATAGAGTCCTATAAATCAGCCGTTAAAGCACCCACCTTGCAAGTGAGAGACCTAGGTTCAATTTGTGAGACCTAGGTTCAACCCACACCCACGTATTAATTCATCTGACCTTGCAAGTGAGAGACATGGGTTTGAGTCCAGGCAGGGTGAAACCTTGAGCATGTTTCCTTACTCCACACACCTGATAATAATCCCTCGAAAACAAACAAAAATAAATTGGTCATTTCAATCCATGACTGTTTATCTGACACTACTGTGGCTGCCACACAATCAATTCCCTTTACAGTATGTTCAGTGAAGTGCTTCAAGATGTCTAGAAGATGTCTATTTTGCCCTGTATCACAATGCGAAGATTATTATTGTATTATTATAAGTGCAAGTTGTCGTTGTTGTGTGCTTGTCAGTTGACAGCAGCTCGATAATCTCACTAATTAGGCAAATCACATCCTCAGCTTCACAGTTGCTGGCGGCAGTTGATATCCTGACCATTTGTGACCAGGGCTCCCTCTGTCCCCTCATCCTCCTTGACCTATCCACCGCCTTCAAAAACATGGACCACTCAATATTCCTCCACCGCCTCCCCTCCCACCTCAACTTTCAAGGTTCTGTCCTTGACTCATTCCGGTCCTATCTTTCACACTGTCTCCTCTTTGTATCAGCCAATGGCTTTTCCGCCAAGCACAGCACTGTCTCGTGTGGCGTTCCTCAGGGCTGTGTCCTTAATCCTCTCCTCTTCACCCTCTACATCCTCCCACTCGGTGACGTCATCCGCAGACATGGGGTAAAATTACACCTGTATACAGATGACACCCAACTCTACATTTCCGCTACCACCCTCAACTCCAGGACTACTGGCGTCCTGACTGCCTGCCTGTCTGACATCGAGTGCTGGATGAGGAACAGTTTTCTCCAGTTGAATGTCCGCAGGCTCCCCATCTCCCAGAGGATCGAATTCAAGATCCTTGTCCTCACTTTCAAGTGTCCTCACTTGCCCCGCCCCCTCCCCCCAAACTCACTGATCTGTTGTACCCCTATGAACCTCCCCACCCCCTCTATTCAGCAGGCTCCGGTCTGCTCTATGTCCTCCGCCCGACCCGCCCTACCATCGGTGAACGGGCTTTCAGTCTCTGCCCCCACACTCTGGAACTTCATCCCACAATCCCTTCACCTTGCTTCCTCTCTTGCCTCTTTCAAGGCCGGTATCAAGACCCTCCTCTTCGATCCTGCTTTCTGCCGCCCTCCCAACTCTCTCCCTCTCCTCCTAACTCTCTCTTTCTCCTTCCCCCTACCCTGCCTTACCCCCTTGCTCATGTCTCAACTGGACTGTTCAGCACATTGAGATGTCCTCCAAATGTGAAAGAAGTTGTTGTTGTTGTTGTAAGGATGATTTTCATCTCTCCGCAATATTTCAGTGCTACCGAACAGCACAAAACAAATATAAACTGACACAACACTTCCAACATTTAGCTCCTGGAATTTCAGGCTAGAGATATAATTTCCTCAAAATACTCAATTAGATTTGTCAGTCACACCTTTTATCTCTTAATGTTGTGCTGACTCACTCTTATCATCTGTTCTGTCGTTACCCAGTGTTGTTGGAACATCCTCCTCCTTCAAGACAACGTGATAAGGCACTCTATCAAATGCAACAATTTATTTAATAATCTAATATTTTACTCACATCAAATACGACTCATTGGCCTATGATTCCTCACGTTATCTCTATACATGTTATTATTGTGGAGTCCTATAGCTCAGTGATTAGAGCACTCACTCTACAAGCAACACATTTGGGTTCAGTTCCAGGCAGGGTGAAACCTTGAGCAAGTTTCCTTACTTCACATGCCTAATAATAATCCCTCACAAAAACAAACAATAATAAATTGGTCATTTCAATCCTCGGCTGTTTGTGGGACATTGCTGTGTGCAATTGGCTGCCGAGTTTTGTCCACATAATTACAGTCAATTCACTTTACAGTATAATCTGTGAAGCGCATTGAGACATCTAGAGGATATTAAGTGTGCTATATCAAATGCATGGATATTATTATCAGAATAAAGTTACCCTTCTCTAAACCTCAAACAGCTCTACAGCTTCCAGAGATTCTCTGCTGTACCACCTTAATGTGTGATTATGATATACATTATAATATTGCACACACAATTTTTAAATGATTTAAAAAAAAATAAATGTTTTATTATTTACTGGAGTAATGTTACTGGCAACACAGTAGACTTGTCTGCAGTCTGACCTAATTCCTTAGTCTATAGTGCTTTTTGGCAACAAAGACATGTCCTCTTATCTGAAACTGTCACTCAAAATTACCCTGGAATTTAATGAGGACCTAAATAGGAGAATTGATTCCCCTTTATTATAGGTTTTTTTAACTAAATTTTATGGGCAGGCTAAGGGATTTTAAGAGAATATAGAGCAGTCAATGTCAGCATCAGACACATGTGTACACTGTAGGTTAGATGCTCTGTCGCAACAACATACTTCTATCCAATTATCAGAAAAGCATTCCTTTGCACTAGGGAACGGCGATATATCGATATATCGCTAAAACCCGATATGATTTTCATATCGGTATGCCGATATAGACATTCTAAAAATATCAATATATCGAAAAACGATATATCGAGGTAAAAAATCGGGATGCGAGCACAATCAACTACAAGACCCAGAATGCTCATCTCTATACACAATGCACAGACCAAGGTGCAAAGCCGCCATCTTGTATTCATAGTCCTCGAATAAAATATACAGGTATGCAAGGGGTGGGGGGAGAGAGACGGATGTGGGTGGGGGGGGGTGAGGGGGAGAGAGACAGCTGGGGGGGGGGGGTGAAGGGGAGAGAGACGGCTGGGGGGGTGTGAGGGGGAGAGAGACGGCTGGGAGGGTGTGAGGGGGAGAGAGACGACTGGGGGGGGGAGAGGGGGAGAGAGACGGCTGGGGGGGGGGGGGTGAAGGGGAGAGAGACGGCTGGGGGGGGGAGAGGGGGAGAGAGACGGCTGGGGGGGGGGGAGAGGGGGAGAGAGATGGCTGGGGGGGAGAGGGGAGAGAGATGGCTGGAGGGGAGAGGGGGAGAGAGATGGCTGGGGGGGAGAGAGACGGCTGGGGGGGGGGGAGGAGAGGGGGAGAGAGACGGCTGGGGGGAGGGGGAGAGAGACGGCTGGGGGGAGGGGGAGAGAGACGGCTGGGGGGGGGAGGAAGAGAGAGACGGCGGGGGGGGGGAAGAGAGGGGGAGAGAGACGGCTGGGTGGAGGGGTAGAGGGACGGCTGGGGGGGAGGGAGAGAGAGACGGTGGGGGGGGGGGGGGGGGGGGCGTTGGGGAGGGAGAAAGAGACGGCTGGGGGGTTGGTGGGGGAGAGAGACGACGGGGGTGGGGGGTGCAAGAGAGGTACGGCGGGGGGGGGGAGAGACGGGGTGGATGTGATAATATACAGATAGATAGAGATGGGGGGGGATGTGAGAGAGGAGAGGGAGAGAGACATAGAGAGACACAGACAGAAAAACACAGAGATGGAGAGAGTGAGAGACACAGAGAGAGAAAGATATTTACCTCCTGACAAGATAGGCCCCGAATGCGCGCGCACCCCGAATGCGTGCACACCCCGAATGCGCACGCACTCGGAATGCGAGCGCACCCGGAATGCGCAGTATGAAAAAACTGAAAATATCAATATTTCGGTATATCTCGATATGAGCCAACCGATATTTCCATATCCGGAAAATTCCCATATCGCCGTTCCCTACTTTGCACTAATGCTGACTATCATGGCTTGTTTGCACTCTGGAGGACACAGTATTTAATGCATTGTGAGTTTTCTTATGCATTTTATCGGTATTCAAAAAGGAATACAAACTTCCAGGCAGCGAAAATTGTGTCATGACACTTGCCTCTGTGAGTGTGCCAAATAAACAAACCCCTTTAAACATTTAGCATTAAGATTTTACACAATCTCCTCTGATTGTTTGATTGTATTTTCACAGCATCTTAACCACTGAAAGTGGATTCCAGTAATTACTTGAGTGTAATGCCTATTTTTGTAGACAATCTTGGTAAACATTTTGTACACAGTTGCTGACTCATCAATTTATCGAGTTATGTTTGCCAGGATACAAGCAGAAAACTAAACTTACCTCCCTTTCCAAATACAGTGTCAAGGGACTTTTACCATCCATCTGAACAGTTTCTCGGTTTAAAATGTTGACCGAAAGATGACTTCTGACAATGCAATGCTCCTGAATACTGCACCCAAATGTTAGCCAAGATCAAATATGGCCACGTTACACATGTATAAAATGGTCATGGTGACATTCTTGGCCTAGATTTTGAGCTCTACCAACACGGGGCTTGAACCCACAATCTTCTGAACTGGAGAGAAGAATACCACAATTCAGAAAAAGAAAAGGTCTCTATCTTTCACCTTCATTTCCACATACAGGATTTGATGTGGGTACAGGATTTGATGTCTTTCTTCAGCTGTGTAACTTATTCACTGCATCTTCCTCATCAAATCAATTGACATTTTGTAGGAAAAGAATAGGCACTAAAGCACAACAAATAGTAAATAATGACTCCTGCCAATAACTAGAAATACAACACGATGATTTGGGGGATCTCCACTGTGTAAGTAGGTCATGTAGGAATAGAATTCCCACAGATCACGTGATATACTTTATTGGTAGAGGAGTCACCATTTACAATTTTGTTATGAATGTTGTGTTTTAAGCACCATTTGATAATAATAATCTTTAGATTTAGTATAGCATCTTTCAAGCCTGGAGGCAAAATCAAAGTGTGTATTTTTGTACTGTAAAGCTTGGTGGCTGTTTGTTTTGTGGGTGAATGCAGCAGCCAATTTGTGGACAGCAAAGTCTCACAAACAGCTACAAAGCAAAAGACAAATTGCATTTGGGGGATTACTGGCCAGGACACTGGGAGAAACAGCTTTCTTTTTTGAATACAGTAGTGCCATGGGATCTTTAATGTCCACCTGAACAGGCAAATGGGGCATCAATGCTTCATCCAAAAGAACAAAGTCTCCAACAATGCAGCAGCCCCCAGCACTGCATTGGAATGTCACTTTAGATTATTTGAGTTCCAAGTCCTAATGTGGCGCTTCATCCCACAATCTTCTAACTTGGGGGTGAAAGGCTACCGACTGAGCCATACTGATGCAAGTTTAATGAGTTAATTGAATGCTGAAAGCATTATGTGTTCCGATCCTCTCAGCTCAACTCAATGTCTGACAGTGAGACACAGATGAATTGGGCATCAATACAAAATACAAACTTAAAGTCAGAATATCTTTATGTTTCAGTGTTGATATCTTAATAGGGATATCATAAACATTAGGCACAAAAAACCAGGATCCATGGCTCACGCAGTAATTATGGAGAAAATGGACAAAATGTTCAATGGTCCATTGCAAACACAGCAAAATTAGCACAAAAAAACATGTATTTTTTGGCAAATGAGTAGCAGATACAACTGTCAAGATAGATCTAGAGGTCTGCCTTGGTTCTCCTTCCCGAGGTTCAAAATAAAGAAATGTATTGGTTTTAATTAAAATATTGGGAGAGGAATCTGCAGCATTTCAGAACCCCTCCTTGTGTCGACTATCACAAGGGATATTGTCAAACACTACACATTTACATATTGCAGAAAGATTTGTTTATGTTGTGGGGGCTGGATATAGACTAGAAAATAATTGGTATAATCTGAAATCCAATTGTAATCGGGAGATAGGAAGGCAAGGGATGTAGGAAAATGATTTGTGTGCCTGTACTGCCTCATTTGCACGCTAACACTTATTTATTGTGTATGTGTGTGGTGGTTGGGATGGCGAGTTGAGAAACTGCACCTCACCTGTTGTGATGTGATGCTGCACTTCAGGATTATTATCTCACACTTTATTTCAGATGTTGCTTTCCTCTATTTAGACAGCTGCCTTTTAAACAGTCCCCAGATTCTTAAGATTTAATTAAAAAAGGAAATCACACTGGTGTTGTAAAGATTGTCAATTGCCTTGATCTATTTATATTAAAATATGTTTTCGTCACCAGATACTGAAGCCAGAGTTTGACATCAGTGCTCCTTTTTAATGAAATATCAGTTACAATGAATACCAATTCATTTGTAATTTTTAAAAACTTTTAAAAATGATTTTAGTTCATTTTCATCCTACATGATAGGACTTCAGGGAGAACAGGGAGGATATCGGTATCACTGCTGGAGAGTCATCCTTGACACTTTCCTGTTTCTCCCCTACTTCCCCACATCCTTCCTGTTTTTGCTCAAGCCATTAAACTGAGGTCCCATCTGCCTGTTCAGGTGGACGTTAAAGATCCCATTGCACTATCTGAAAAGCGAAGGCATTTTCTTCCAGTGTCCTGAACAACAATTCCTCCCCACCCCACTAAAAAAAATTGTCACTCACTCCATGGCTGTTTGTTGGACATTCATGTGTGCTGTTGCTCTGCTTCTCGTATAAAATATACAGTCAATCCATTTCATGGTATATCCTGTGAAGCACCTTGAGACCTTAATAACCTGAAATATGGCCATTTTGTCATCTTCAAAAAACTTTGAAATAAACAAAAATTTAAAATAACAGATATTATACTGTTAGAATTCATAAAAACAATCTATTTCCGTCAACCCTACATATAGCACATGTACATTTGGTGCTTCTGACAACTCGAATATTAAAACTGCAAAATATCAATGACCTTTCCTTCACTAGTATGGCTCAGGCACATGTGATCAAAATAGATGATTTACAGGCACAGTTACCGCTCGACAGTCCGAAGGTTCGTTAGTCCGAAGGTTCATTAATCCGAAGGTTCGTTAGCCCAAAGCTTGCCCTAACCCCAACCTTTGGACTAATGAACCTTCGGACTATCGCACCAAATGTTTGGATTAACAAATCTTATTTCATTTTTGCTTCGGACTATCGAGCGGTAACCCCCACCGGCTATAGGAAATTTGTATGTTCGGACTATCGAACCTTCGGATTAATGAACCTTCGGACTATCGAACCTTCCGACTATCGAGCGGATCCCAGTAATACAGGAGTAGCATAGAGACAGCCTGGGCAGGTCAGTATTTTTGGGGATAAAAACAAGCTGAAAGAAGCCAAAAGCCCTTTCACTATCCTGCTCACACCTTTCCAGTCACTCTGGAAGGTACCAACCCCAGAGAAACTGTTTGTGACTTTGGAACAACTAATGCTCAGGCCCAAGTTCCTGTGAGAACTGTCATTTTAAAAGTGTAACAAAGTTTTATACCACCTCCCCCAACACAAACAGGACGCCTTCAATAGTGACAATAGTGGCAGCTGGTATGGGGTGGGGGGGAGTGCTTCAGTAGGAGGTTTTGCCACATAAATGCAGTGTCAGACACAGCTGCAATGGTGTAAATTAATGCACCGTGTGATTTATAATGCATTTAAATTGTAGAATTGCTTCTTGAAGCAGATCTGCAACAGCAGCTCACAGATCCATTGACATTCTGCTGTATAGGCTAGGAAATATTTTCTATAGTCAATAATCAGATCCCCCTCTGAACATCTGCAAACAGAAATTTTCGTGACTGTTCCATGTAGCAGCAGTTATGATGTAAGCTTCTAATGGACACTACTCATAATGGTGATCCACCGTTGAAATCAATACACAGAACGGAAACCGGAAGTACTGTCTTCTGCAAAGCAAACAAATAGTAAGCAAGGATCTGTGGGTGGTGGTATCTTCTCCAGCGCCAGGGAAAGGTCCCTTCTAGCTACCATGCTCTTAACTGATTTGTTAACCATTAGGTTATGAATTCAATCGCTCAGTTTCCTGTGCATTGAGAGACATGTTCATGTTGTCTGCAGGTTCGAAGGTGAACTATCTAGGTTTACATTGAAGGCCAATGGCCTGAGATATCATCTACAAAAGGCAGGCACTATACTTTACAGTAAATTCTGTGACCTAGCTGGATGTCCTTCTGACGTGAAAGGCGCTGTACAAGTGTAATTTTGTTGTTGTTGTTGTCTCATTTGACTTGAAAGGTGTTATATCAAATATAAGGGATAATATATCCAGAATATTTTTAGATTCTGTTGACTTTTCAGTGGAGCTTGAGATACAGCATGAATTTTTCACAGCATTAACAATTTATTTAGAGCCTTTCCCACAAGGTAATGTCTTGACCACTAACAAAGTCTCTCAACCTTTCATCACCAGAAGACTTTCCAAATGTTCAAGTTAATGACGTGCTAACCAATTGTCCATTAGTAGTTCACAGCATTATTCCTCTGTGAAGCAGAAGTGTGTGAATTACAAACCAGAATTCTAATCCGAAACTATTTCACACTATTCCCATTAATTTCCATTGAATAAATAAGTTTTAAGCAAAAGCAGCAGCCAGTCATATTTGTTTTGACCTTAACCGTTTTTACATAAATTGGATCAGTGATATCCGCCGCAACATCTCAGAAGGAATTTTTTTTAAGAACACACTTAGTATTCTCCTAACACCCTAAAATATTGAAAGACTAACAAAACTGTCAGGTTCACAGTGCTACAGCAGGTTCCGCAAAGTTATCTGTAAGGTACATTTAAGTAATAATAAAATAATAATAATAATCCTTGCATTTGATATAACACTTTTCACAACTTCTAGACGTCTCAAAGCGCTTCACCCCATACAACAACAAAATTACATTTGTATAGCACCTTTCATGTTGAAAAGACATCCTGTGCTGGACAGTCAGTGTTTCATACCTGAGCTGTGGTCAGGATCAGGGAGTGTGGAGGGAAGGGAGGGGAAGTGGAATGACTGATGGCATGAGGTGGAGGGATTGCAGGATGGAATTCCAAAGATCGGGTGCAGAGTGGCTGAAGGCTCGCCTGCCATGGTGGCGGGAGCGGACATGTTAGTAGGGGGTTAGGAGGTTGAAGATGTAGAGTGGGCAAAATCATGGAGGGCTTTAAAGGTGAGGACCAGGATCTTGAGCTGCAGAGTTCTGGATGATCTGCAACCTACAGAGAGAGGAGTTGGGAAGGCCAACAAGCAGGGATTGGCATAGTTGAGCCTGGACGTGATGAAGGCATATACTGTAAAGTTAATTGACTGTATAATTGTGATAAATTTATTATTGTTTTATTTTCTTGGGGGGATTATGTTACAGAACAATGTTCTGCATTTCTACAGGGAAATATCCTGCTGATGAAACCATTCACAGTGACGGTACTTTTGCCAATAATAGGACAAATTTTGGCTAAAAGACTTGAATGCTGCTGGCCAAAGCCACTCCTGAACTAGTTTTCCCCTCCCTTCCCCATATTGTATATTTACATATGTACAGTAGTTCACACAGGTTTTTAAATATTCAATCAATTCACTTGATAGTATATTCTATGAAGCGCATTGAGACGTAAAAAAAGGGGCTCTAAAACACCTAAGATTAAGTAAGAAACCATTTTTTCAGGATAAGTCAAAATTGATTCATCAAAATGTCACAGAGTGAATCACTGCCCTTGGTAAATAGTTTTTCAAGGTGGTCTTGGCAACCAGGCTCTAGCATGAATTATTTTGTGATCATATCTCTCTATACTATACTTGTCACAGCGATTTAGACAATCTTCTCAGTGAATCAATGTGAGACATAGCGTGAAACCGACACCAGAAATTCTGCATGCAACATGTCCGTGGGGCGAATATAATCATGTATCCTGGGTGGTGGAGGAGGGAGGGAGGGAGGGAGGGAGGGAGGGAGGGAGGGAGGGAGGGAGGGAAATACAGTGTAACCACATTATATTAATAGTAATGATTATAATCCTTATTTTGGTGTCGCGCTTTTCAGATTTTCTAAACATCTGAAAGTGCTTCACAGAATATACAATACATCGCCGTTCATGTTGGGAGGAAATCCCAAGTGGTGGACAGTCAGTGTTTTGGACCTGAGCTGGGGTCAGGATGGGGAGGGTGGAAGGAAGGGAGGGGAAGGTGGATGACTGATGGCATGGTCGAGGAGGACTAAGGAAGTATATACTGTAAAGTGAATTGACTGTATATTTGTGGGAAAAACATGCAGCCAATTGTGCACAAAAGTCCTGTAGCTCAGTGGTTAGAGCACTCGCCTCACAAGGGTGAGACCTATGTTTGAATCCAGGCAGCTCAGGGCAAAACCTTGGTCAAGTTTCCTTACTCCACATGCCTAATAATAATCCCTCAAAAAAAAACAATAATAAAATTGGCCATTTCAATCCACACCTGTTTGTGGGACACTGCTGTGCACTAGGGTCCGGCGATATATCGATATATCGCTAAAACCCGATATAATTTTCATATCGATACGCCGATATAGGCATTTCAAAAATATCGATATATCGACTTATATCGAGGTAAAAAATTGGAATGCGCGCACACTGAACTACAAGACCCAGAATGCTCATCTCTTATACACAATGCACAGACCGAGGTGCAAAGCCGCCATATTGTATTCATAGTCCACAAAAACAATATACAGGTATGCAAGAGGTGGGGGGGGGGGGGGGGGAGGGGGAGAGAAACAGCTGGTGGGGGGGGAGGGGGAGAGAGACGGCTGGGTGGGGGAGGGAGAGAGAGACAGCTGGGGGGGGGGGGAGGGGGAGAGAGACGGCTAGGGGCGTGGGGGGGGGAGAGAGACGGCGGTGCGGGGGGGTGGGAGAGAGGGACGTCGGCGGGGGTGGGCGGAGGAGAGAGGGACGGCAGCAAGGGGGTGGGGGTGAGGGGAGAGACGGGGTGGATGTGATAATATACAGATAGATAGAGATGGGGGGGGATGTGAGAGAGGAGAGAGACACAGAGACACAGACAGAAAAACACAGAGATGGAGAGAGTGAGTGTGAGAGACACAAAGAGAGAAAGATATTTACCTCCTGAGGAGATAGGCCCCGAATGTGCAGGGACCCCGAATGCGCGTGCCCCCCCCGAATGTGCGCGCACCCCAAATGCGTGCGCCCCCCCCGAATGCGCGCAAACCCCAAATGCGCGCGCACTTCGAATGCGCGTCGCGCGCACATGCGCAGTACGAAAAAACCAAAAATATTGATATTTCGGTATATCCCGATATGAGCCCGTCGATATATCTAAATCGGAAAATTTCCATATCGACGGTCCCTACTGTGCACAATTAGCTGCCTTGTTTCACCCACAAATATACAGTCAATTCACTTTACAATATATTCTATGAAGCGCTTTGAGACGTCTAGAAGACATGAAAAGTGCTATATCAAATGCAAGGATTATTTTATTATTATAAACAGGCGTGGATTGACGTGACCAATTCTATTTTTTTTACTGAGGGATTATTATCATGCAGTAAGGAAACTTGCCAAAGGTTTTGCCCTGCCGGGAATCAAACCCAGTTCTCTCACTAGGCAAGTTCTCTAACGAAGACCCTCCACTGCCGTCCTTCTTCCTACCTCTGTAATCTGCTAACCCTATATCAATGTGTTCGCTCCCTCTGCTCAGCAGGTTCCGGCCTGTTCCATGTCCGCTGCCCAGCCTGCTCACCATTGACACTCGGGCCTTCAACCTCTTTCCAATTTTAACTCCATCACAAAGTAAGTTTGCCTCACTCCTCCCTCTCTTGCCTCCTTCAAGGCATATCTTTGACCGTGTATTTGGCCACCCTCCCACCTGTACTCTACCCTCTACCTCTGCACTGTACCCCCTCTACCCCCCATCCCCCACTGATCTCAACCCCTGCTCAGGTCCAAAACCCTGATTATCCAGCACCTTGGGACATCCTTCTGACGTGAAATGCAGAATAATTATGTAATTTATTGTTGTTGTAATGGGCTGAATGTAGGTACTATAAATAGAATACAAGACTGTTCTGCTCAACATGCCTTATTTACTTCAGTCTGGTTCATGATAAAATTCATTAATTTGCATATAAAGCTGAAGTGTATTTCTGCACACTGTTCCCCGCTCGTCAACAAGCACAGTGACAACTTCAATCTGAAGAATTCAAATCTAGTTCAGTTGCAACAGCAGTAGTTACAAAACATAAAGATGAGAACATTGCTCATTAGGACTGCAGCACCCCAGTCAGCTTTACCAAGACCTATCACCAGGCGTTGGCAGAGTTCAGGTCTGACTGGGCAATGTTGGCATGAGAGTGATGCTATAAGGCTATACATTTGGACTTCAGGGAGAACTTGCTGTCTTGGTATATTTGACACCTCTGTTTTACAGGTTTCCCAACATGACAACTGCCATTAGTTTATTTGTCACTGATATCGAGTTTATTAAAACTTCTCAGGAGGAAGGAGGATGTTTATGTTATCTCTTTGGGATTTGCATATAGATGAAATTAGGTAGCCCCTCTGATGACAAAAATGTAGTAGTGACTTAATATTCACACATCCAGTGTGAACTGTATCAGAAGTATTCCCCCTCCCCCAAAGACAGACAGATAGAAAGACAAATTCCTACCCCCCTCCTCCTCAAGGTGCAGTAAACAAGTAATTACAAAGTATAATTATTTATCTATTTGAATTATTATTCATGTTGATTGGGACATTTCCCACATGATCCTGTGGATATGCACCAGGCAGTGTATTCGAGTCAGATCATAAAGTACAGCACAGTATGTTCAGCAGAGATAGTCACAAGTAGAACTGTGCCATTGGGGATATCACAGAAGCAGAATCACTTTCTTTTCTTTTTAATTTAAAGCTATGATAATCATTCAATATTGTGTGACAGTATGCACAGAGCAATGAATTGCACCATGCAATTTCAAGGCTGTAATTTAATATTGGGGCTTGGATAATGTTAAGGAACATTTATTTACACCTTTTGAGCTCTTAGATAAGATTACAGCCTGGATGTCGCTTCCTATCCTGATTTTTTTTAAACAGAAAAATCCAGGCTGCCAGCTCTCATTGTAGCTCCTTTGTCCTTGGCCATGATCTTTGTCCTCCAACCCCCCAAATTTTAAACCACAGGTTTAACCTGGATGATCTGATGCGAAGCAAGTGCTCTGACCACTGAGCTACAAGACTCCACTGGGGATGATTGGGTCACGGAACCTGGTGTGAGACAGGGCACTTGCTGCTGAGTTCTGGATAATCTTCATCTTGTAGATAGAAGAGTTGGAAAGACTGACAAGCAGAGAGTCAGCTTACTTGAGCCTAAACATGATGAAAGAGTGGATGAGGGTTTCAATGGCCTAAGGGGTGAGGCTGTGTCCACATCAGGCAATATTGGTGGGTTGGCAGAAGGCAGAATGGGTCATGACATGCATTTGGGATATATACAACAACAAAATGACATTTATAAAGCGCCTTTCATGTTGGGCGGACATACCAAGGTACTGAACAACTAAGGGTCGGGACCTGAGCATGGGGGAGGGGTAGGGTAGGGTGGAGGAGAGGGAGAGAGGTGGGAGGGCAGCAGAAGGTACAATTGAAAAGGAGAGTCTTGAGACCGGCCCTGAAGGAGGCAATGGAGGAAATAAGGTGAAGGGGTTGTAGGATGGAGTTCCAGAATTTGGGGGCAGAGAGGCTGAAAACCAGGATGGGTAGGGCGAGTCGAGCGGGAGACATGGAGCAGACCGAAGGTGCTGAACAGGAGCAGGCGGGCAGCAGGTCAGAGAGATAGGAAGGGGAAAGGCCGTGAATGGCCTAGAAAATGAGGACGAGGATCTTGAATTTGAATTAGAATTTCCATAGATGTGACGAATGCACGAACGAGGGTTTCGGGGGTAGCAGTGGCGGAGCCTGAGGGAGAGGCAGTGGCAGAGTCTGGCAATGCTACAGAGGTGATGGAAGACTGTGCTGGTCATGCCACAGATGTGGGGGAGGAAGAACAGTTTGGGGTCCAACAAGACACCCAGATTCCTGACTGGCTTCATGAGTTGGAGTGTGCAGCTGTGGATGCTGATTCTGCCAGTGCCTGAGATGCAGAGTCGCTGACACGAGCCAATCAGGAGGGCCTCAATCTTGCTGACGTTCAGCTGAAGAAAGTTGTCCCTTGACCAGGATATGGCAGGCAATCAGAATGCCGGCAATAATAATATAATAATAATAATCCTTGCATTTGATATAGCACTTTTCACATCTTCGAGACGTCTCAAAGCGCTTCACAGAATATACTGTAAAGTTAATTGACTGTATATTTGTGGGAGGTAGTCCTGGAGTTGAGAGTGGAAGTGGAGATATACAGTTGGGTGTCATCCGCGTACATTGGAAATTTACCCCATATCTGCAGATTATGTCACCGAGTGGGAGCATGTAGAGGGTGAAGTGGAAGTGACCAAGGACAAAGCCCTGAGGAATGCTGCACGAGAAGGTGCGGAGGTTGGAGGAAAACCTGGCGGACACAAAGTGGAGACGGCGTGAAAGAAAGACCTGAACCGTTCAAGGATAGAACCTTGAAGGTTGAGGTGGGAGGAGAGGCGGTGGAAGAGGATGGAATGGTCAACGGTATCAAAGTAGGAGGATAGGTCGAGGAGGATGAGGAGGCAGAGGGAGCCCTTGTCACAAATGATCAGGATACCATTTGTGACCTTGACCAGAGTTATTTCCATGCTGTGGGCAGCACTGGAGCCTGATGGAGGGGCTCATGGAGGGAGTGGGATGAGAGGAAAGAGTGAAGCTAGGAGGCGATGACTCTTTCAAGGAATTTCGACAGAAAAGGGAGGATGGAGATGCTTGGAAGCTTGAAAGCTGTGATGTGTCAAGGAAAACCTCTTCAGAATGGGGGTGATAGGAGCTGTTTTGAGCGGTGTGGGAATGGTGGTAGATGAGAGGGATAGGCTCACAGTGTTATCAAGTAGTGGGCATGAAGGTGGAGCTGCGAGGTAGAAAAAGTGTGGGGATGAGGGTCCAGGGAGCAGTTGGTGAGCTTCATCGCAGGTACTGTGGTGATGACAGAGGAGGAGGAAACAGGTTTGAAGGTGTGGAAGGAGTGTTTGGTAGGAGTCAGAGTGTGGGAGGAAGGTGGGGAGGAAGGTGGAATTTGGAAGCCTGGAGACTGCTGAGCAGATTCCCTTGATTTTGGACTCGAGGAAATCCAGCATCTCCTCACAGTAAGAATCTGCAAGGAGTGGCAGGGAGGGTGGAGGAGCCGGTTTGGCTCTGAGGGTTAAACAAGACGACAAGGTTCCGTACTGGCTGAGATGTAGAGTGCACTATCATCAGAGTGTATCCGTGATGAAATTGATGGATTTGCATAACAACCTTAATATAATTATCTCCTAAATCCCAGTGGAGCAAAGGTGGAACCCTGCCAAAACATCCTTTCCCCTCATGGCCAAACACTGTATATTGTCCAGATACTTGTACAAAAGCATAAGGAAAGCACCCTAATATAAAAAAAACTCCAACACCGCACAATTGTTGGACGTAATTAAATGAGGCACCATCATTCATGTTCTCCTCCGCTTCTGAAAGAATTATGAATTGGAGCAGAATACATAATAATACTATGTGATGCCAAAGTGTGGGACAATCATGACAATTTTCACTTGATGATAGAGCAGATATGGAGAAGATAAAGAGGATGGAAGAGGAGTGGGGCAACACTTTTATTTTTAAATATTTAGAACAAAATTGATGGATATGCATAACAACAACACCAACTTGGATTTATAAAGTGCCCTCCATACGTCTCAGAGTGGTTCACAATAGCGGAGCACGAGGCCAAGCAAGGGGGAGGGGGAAGGTGACCGTAGGTGCGGTCAAACAGAACGGTCTTCATGCATGACCTGTAAATGGAAAAGGAGGGGATGAGGCGGAGGGATTGAGGGAGTGTGTTCCAGAGTTTTGGGACATAGTGACTGAAAGCATGGCCGCCAGTAAAAGAAGAGGATTCGGAGGACAAGGAGGAGGCCAGACCCCGTAGAGCGGAGGCATTGGGTACTGCTGTGAGGAGAGAGGAGGTTAGAGAGGTAAGGGGGTGCAGAGGATTGGAGGGGTTTAAACACAAGAGCAAGGATCTTGAAATCAATCCATTCTGTGACAGGGAGCCAACAAAGTCTGGTGAGGACTGGGGTAATCGGGGAACAAAGTTTGTTTGGGTGAGAATGCTGGTGGCGGAGTTCTGTGTGAGCTGGATATTAACAACAAAATTACATTTATAGAACGCCTTTCACATCAGGAGGACATCCCAAGGTGCTGAACAGCTAGGTTGGGAACCGAACAGGGCTGATGGGTCGGGGTTGGGGTAGGGGCAGGGGGAAGAAGAGTAGGAAAGGGGTGAGACTTAGGAGGGGAGCAGAAGGCACGGTTGAAGAGGAAGAAGGTCTTGAGATAATTATATACAACCTTGATATAATAATCACAACAAATGCATTATCGAACATCATTTCAGGCCAATCTTAAAAGTGACTATAGATATAAATTCCTTACCCACTTGACTACGAGAGTCCTTGTAGTCTTTTTTTTAAGAACAAAAGCCACTATTTGGGATTTGGGAGTGAGATTGTATTGAAGCTGATGCTGCAGGCAGGATATTCAGTGTCCCATTAAAATATATGGAATTAAGTTGGTATCCTATTTTTAGTTGCACTTAAATGTGCACTCAATGATGAGCAATATATTGTGCAGAGTTGGTGGATGAACAATGATCACATTGAACAGGCTGTGAAACGGCAACATTTTGACTGATTATTTCCCCATTAAAGGAAGTCTCAAGATTCATGAGAAGAAGCAATCCTTGGAAGTACATCCAATAATACTCAGCCGATTATAATAATATAATCCTTACATTTGATAGCACATATCACTGCAGGAGAACGTCTCAAAGTGCTTCACAGAAGATACTATCAAATGATGTGACTAATATGCATACATAGTGCACACATAGTACACAAACTGAAATTCCATCATCATATTACATAACATCACACCCATTATTCAATTCACACTTGTGTGGAAGCAGATTTTTAAGATCCATTCTTCTTTACAACATGAATTCAACAACAGAGCGCTTGACAGTGGCGAAGCACGATGCTGAGCCAGGAATTATATGAAGAAATAATCCAGTTGTTTGTATGGAGAATGCAATTAAATAGTGCATTAGACACCACCAAATTTACATATTCTTTCTGAAAATCTAAGCACGCATTTCCACTAACTGAGAAGTGGATGCATGTTGGCAAAGTCAGCAAGTTTACTGGACAAATAATTTTTTCCTCTTCCCTTAATGTAGAGCTGTGGTAATTAACAGTTATGTAAATAAAGATGTATTCTCCACTGCTCTGCGGACTGATGCCATCCTGCTGATCGCTCGCTCCCGGTCTCTGTGAGTATGTTTTGGCTGCTGCCCCGACCCTAGCCTCCCCCTTGATTCTAAATGTCTCTCCTCCCACCCCACTCTGTCCGCTACTCTCACTCTGTCCTTTTCTTCCCCCCCACCACCACCGCCCACCGCCTCCTCTCTCTTCTGGACACTATCACCACTTTCCTCTGCTACAGTCTGGGAATCCTTCACCAGGCCCATCGTAATTCCAGTCACTGGCTGTCCCAGAGCAGCCACCCCAACTGTCCCATCATTCACTCCCTCCGTACAAAACCGCCTCCTTAAGGTAAACACAACATCCTCCTCCATCATAGGTACCCTGTGGCCATGCCCTCAACCTCGGCATCACACATGGCCTTGACATTTCCGACCTGAGCAAAGCCACCTCGGACCATTTCTTCATCTCCTTCTCCTCTTGCATCCCTCTCTCTTCCACCAAGCCCTCAATCATACTCAACCATTGCCTGTGGAAAAGGCTACCATCTGAGAACTTCACAAAGGCCTTCATATCCTCCGACATATCCTCTGATCAGCCCCTCAAAACTGCTGTCATTTTGGCTTTCCACCCGCAAAGATCTTGATGCAGCTGCCCAGCTGCTCCATGAATGCCTCTCCTCCACCTTCAACTCTCTTTTCCCCCTGAAATCCAGGACCATCTCCAAACCCACCCGATCCCCTTGGTAGAAGAGTCATCTCCGCTCGCATAAACCCCAAACCCAGCTGCTCGAGTGGAAAGGACAGAAAATTGGCATGACAGTTCACCACCAACTGTGGCTCGAGAATCTCCACAGCTCCTGCCGTTCTTTGTCATTGAAAAAACGACCTTCTACTCCACCATCATCTTGGAGGCAAAAAAAACAACCCTAAAGTCCTTTTTTTTCACCACCCACTACCTCCTCTATGCACCCCCTCAGACCTCCTCAATCTTCACATCAAATGCCAAGTGCGAGGAGGTCATGGACTTCTTTTCCCCTAAAATCAATAATATCCACTAAGCAGCCTCATCCTCCTGCTTCTTATTACCCACCACTACCCTCTCTCCGTCTCTCTCACCTTTCCCATCATCAGCTCCTACCACGACCCCTATCCTACATTCCACTTCGATGAAACCCACCACCTGCTGCCTCGACCTCCTTCCCACCAACTTGCTGGTAACCCAGCTCCCCCTCCTCTACCCACTGCTGGCTGACATCATCAATCAATCCCTCTCCTCTGGATCAGTCCCTGCCCCCTCAAAACTGCTGTCATCACCCTCCCCCTCAAAAAAACGTCCCTCAAACCCTAGACATATCTGTGAATTAGGGTCCGGCGATATATCAATATATCGCTAAAACACAATATAATTTTCATATCGATACGCCGATATATGCATTTCAAAAATATCGATATAGCGAAAAATCTATATATCGAGGTAAACAATCGGAATGCGCACACACTGACCTACAAGACCCAAAATGCTCATCTCTATACACAATGCACAGACCGAGGTGCAAAGCCCTCGGTCTGTGCATTGTGGGGGGGGGGAGAGAGACAGCTGGAGGGGGGGGGGAGAGAGACGGCTGGGGGGGGAGAGAGACGGCTGGGGGGGGTAGAGAGATGGCTGGGGGGGAGAGAGACGGGGGGGTAGAGCTGGGGGGGAGAGAGACGGCTGGGTGGGGCTGGGGGGGAAAGAGACGGATGTGGGGGGAGAGAGACGGCTGGGGATGGTGTGGGGGAGAGAGACGGCTGGAGGGGGTGAGGAGAGAGACGGCTGGTGGGGGGGGGGGGGGGGGAGAGAGACGGGGTGGATGTGATAATATACAGATACATAGAGATGGGGGGGATGTGAGAGAGACACAGAGATACAGACATAAAAACACAGAGATGGAGAGAGTGAGAGACACAGAGAGAGAAAGATATTTACCTCCTGAGGAGATGGGCCCCGAATGCGCACGCACCTGGAACGCGCGCGCACCCGGAACGCGCGCTCACCCTGAATGCGCACGCATCCCGAATGCGCGCGCTGCGCGCGCATGCACAGTACAAAAAAAACAAAAGTATCGATATTTCGGTATATCTCGATATGAGCCCATCGATATATCTAAATCGGAAAATTTCCATATTGACGGACCCTACTGTGAATGGATCAATTTGATCTCAGTCCAAATTAATATTTCAGGGGGAGTTCTACATTTTCAGCCCTATTTCAAACTTCAGTGCCGAAGTCCTAGAACGCGTTATTGCCAATCAACTCCGTGCCCACCTCTCCTCCCACTCCCTCTTCAAACCCCTCTAGTCTGGTTTCCGCCCTGCCCACAGTTCAGAGACTACGCTTGTGAAAGTCACAAACGACATCCTTTCTATCTGTGACCAGAGCTCCCTCTCCCTCCTTGTCCTCCTGGACTTCTCTGTCGCTTTTGACACAGTTGATCACGCCATCCTCCTCCATCGCATGTCCTCCGTCATCCACTTAAGTGGGACCACATTCGCCTGGTTCGAGACCTACCTCGCAAACCACCAGCAGTTCATCTCCACAAATGGCGTTTCCTCCTGCTGTCACCCAGTTACCTGCCGGGTACCCCAAGGATCCATCCTTGGCCACCCACCTCTTCCTAATTGATATGCTCCGTCTTGGGGATGCCATCCCTAGACATGGGATACACTTCCACATGTATGCAGTTGACATCCAACTATTTTACCCCCCCCAGTCCCCTGATGTTCTGTCAGCCTGCCTGTCAGACATCAGGAGCTGGATGTGCGAGAATTTCCTTCAGCTAAATGTTGACAAGACAGAAGCCATACTCTTTGGTTCTCGTCAACACCTTCAATTGCACAGTTCTCACATCCTCCGCCCATCCGACCTGCTCCAGAACTCTCTGAACCCGTACACAACCTAGGCATCAGGTTCAACTCCCAATTATCCATTCTCCCCCATATCTGATCCCTCGCCAGCACCGCTGTCATCCACCTCCAACGTATTGCCCATCTCCGGCAATACCTTGCCCCCAAAACCACTGAAACTCTGGTCCATGCCTTTGTCACCTCTCGGCTGGACTACACAAGTGCACTCCTCGACCGCACTTTCGGTCCCTTTCTTTCCCCTCCCACTGGATCGGCCCCAGAATCCGTTATTGGTAAGCGCTCTGGGACGCCGTCTGGCATGGAAGGTGCTATACAAATCCAAGTTGTTGTTGAATTGAAACTAAATGTACCAAGAAAAATATCTGTGAATGGGTCAATTTGATCTCAGTCCAAATTAATATTTCAGGGGGAGTTCCATATTGCCAGACATGTTGTCCTTTGTATAGAACATTAAATTGAGGTTTCATATTTTTTAGGCGATGCAAGGATCCCACTATGTTATTTGAAAGATAAATAAATATTTCCAGTGTCAAATCCAACACTTGCCTAGATCAGATGGTTATTCACCTCATGGTTGTTTGTATGGTTTTGCTGGTGCCAACTGCTTCTGTACTTAACTACAAACAGACCACATTTATCTTTAAACATTATGAGACACTGTAATGTGATAACAATGTGTGTTCTTCTTCCATTTGTTCAAATTTTACAAGGAAGCTCCTGCTGTATTTTTGATTTATTATACACTCACATAATATTTCCAAAATGAAAAGCCATGATTTTCCTCTGTCAGAGGCATCCATCTCTGGTTCAACCAATCTGCAGAATTTGCTAGCACTTGTTGAATAGCCTGGAAGTTATGTACGGACTGCAAGATGGCCTGCTGCTTCTGGTAAGGATGAGGTTATGAAGAGAGAGCTCGGGAGTGAGATTGACGTTGAAAAGCTCTTTTCAAAGAGCTGGTATACACTCGATAGGCCAAATGGCTTCCTTTTGTGCTGAAAAATTCTATGATTCCTCCAAGTCAGCTACATGAGGACTTTGCTGATATTTCTGTATTACCTCGCTATGGTACAGTTATTTCACGCTACTCAGCGTTAATAAACGGATGATGGTTTTAGGTTATTCATGCTGTTTTTGCAATGAAGTTACTGAACCAGTGTACAATAAATAAGGTATATTGCAGTAATACACTTTTCCTCTATATACATAAACATATGAATGGAAATGATCAGAAAGACTGTTGCAGTTCATCTGGTTAGTACCAATGTAACATAAATGACTACGTCCCCCACTGGTTTATCTTTCTTCATCTTCAATCAACTTATTCACCAAATAGCCTCACAATTTCTTTTTGCTGAACACATATCAACACCATAAATTTGGGCTTTTGGAAACTAACGTTCATAGGCTTTGAGGGGTGAGGCAGTTCAGCCAGTCACTATCACTTTCATAACTCACTGATAAGAGCTGCAAATTACGGGGTAAGAGAAAGCCATTTAAAAAAAAATACTTCATATTGTGCCTTATCACATCGTCAAGATATCTCAAAGCACTTCACAGAAAACAGTAAACTGTAAAATGTGTGATTCAGATTATTTTGAGTTCAGGATCCGTTTACTCATTTTTAAATCCCTTCAATATTTCAGTCCACCCTACTTCTGCAATTTTAAATCCTCCCTCCCTCCCTCCCTCCCTCCCTCCATCAGACACCAGTCAAATCCCTTTATGCTCTCACCATTGCTTATCAATCTGATCAGCTTACTCCCATTACACCACTCACTGTGTCCACTTGGCTGGCTCCAGCCTGGAGTTTGTCCCTTGCCACCTCCACCACTGGTAGCTGTGGCTTCAGCAACTATGCATCGGGAACTCTCTCCCTCAAACCCTCCATCTTGCCCCCTTCCTCCCCAACTTCAAATCCCATCTAAAAACCTTTCTTTTTCATTTTCTTACGGGACCTCACCAACTCTCTCTCCTCCTAACTTGCTGTCATACTCGCCGCTGTCAAGCACTCTGGGAAACTACCCTGTGTGAATGGAGCTAAATAAATTAAAATTGTGATTGTTGCTTCAAGTTTCCATTGGCAGTCTGGCTTTCAGCCTTCCTGCCCCCAATCTCTGGAACCCATCCTGAGTCCCTTCACCTCACTCCTTCAAGATTTTCCTTTTTGACTGCCTCTTTGGTCATTTTCACCCCCACTCCACCCCATCCCCATATCCCTCTTACTCCTGAACCCAATCCCTCTTTCTTGACTGTCCAGCACCTTGCAATGTTCTCCCAATGAGAAAGGCATTATATAAATGCAACTTTCTTTGTTTTGTACAGTTGGAAAGTAACCCCTCTCCTTACCAACTACACCTCCTTGCCCCACTACTTTCTGACCTACTCAACCTATCCCTTTCATCTGGTATCATTCCCACCCCACTCAAAACAGCCACCCCCATCCTCAAGAAACCTTCCCTTCATGCATCGCAGCTCTCCAACCTTCCCTTTCTGTCAAAGGTGCTTGAAAGAGTTGTTGCCTCCCAGCTTCACTCCATTCTCTCATCGCAATCCCTCCATAAGCCCCTCCAATCAGGTTTCCGCGCTGCCGACAGGCTCTTGTTCAACCGTATCTTCTGCTGCCCTCCCAACTCTCTCCCTCCCCTCCTAACTCTCTCCCGCCCCTCCTCCGTACCCTGCCGCTCTCCCTTGCTCGGGTCCCGTCCTGCTGTTCAACGCCTTGGGACGTCCTCCCGACGTGAAAGATGCTCTATAAATGTAATTTTGTTGTTGCTATCTTGTAAAAAGCCATGATATGAGTGACCAATTATAATCAGGGACTGTTGGTCAGTACACTAGAAAAAAATCCCTTCTCTTTTGAAAAGTGCCATGAGATCTTTAATGTCCACCTAAACAGAAAAACAGTACCTGAGTTCTCACATATTTTTTGTGACAGATAAGTCAAGACATTAAATATACCTCTCACTGTAATTTTCCTTTAAAAATAAAAAGCCCAGAACATCTTTAAATTGGGTACAGTTTTTTTTAAAAACCATCAGTAGTGACTTAATGCTATAGATAACCATGGGGGCAGCATTGTATAATCGAGAGACAAGAGTGCAAATCTGACATAGCATATTTTTTTTGTTTTCCATCAGCAGATCTGCCATTCTGTGGTTTTGATCAGGTTTAAAGCTAAGAAAGCTTGACAGCAGGAATGCAGATGAATTAGCTGTGTGTTTAATAAGAGGTGCTAGCAATGTTAGCACCTCACATGAATTGTTGCATTAAATGAAGATGAGGTGTTCCTCCAGTCACATTCGAACATCTGTTCTAAGAACACCTCATCTTCATTTCATGCAGCAATTCCAAAGATTGTATTTTCTACAGGAACCCTCCAGTCAATTTTCAGAGGTTTTTTGTTTCTTCTCTTGCAGTACAGCATATGCTTCAGATCTATCCTAGAATAAAATTCTCCACACTTTCCACTAGAATATGCACCTTACCTACTAAAATCAGGCTGAGTGGGTGATATGGTATGCTTCAGTAATTAGGCTCATTTTTTATGCAGCGTTCGTGTTTTGACACCACAAATCAGGTGTTGTAATAAGATTCCCTTTTCTGCAAGAGTTATAGCCCTCTGTATGAATTAAAAGTGTGAAGATCAGCAGCAGTGCCATCTCCCATGTTTAATGCACAAAAAAGACTTACTGACCCAGTTCTGCATCCATTGTCCACAGAAACCCGACACTACAGCACTCCATACATTAGTACCAGGTGTCCATGGGGGCAATAGGAAGGTTGTAGGTTGCACAATTTCTGAACCATTCTCCAAAGTGTAGGTGTCCTAAATGTATAGCTTGTGATTAGCTGGGCTGATCATTTATCAAACAAATTAATAAAATAATATTTTCTATCCCACTGCTGGAAGCAAATTTAAACGCAGAGCAATCTGAATGGAGCCTGAATCCCATATTTATTGCACATTGGCTGGCTGCCGGCAAGCAGGGTTCATTTTTGTACCACAGTGAAGTTTAGAGTGATAATCTGGCTCGCTCTACTGTGGTATAATAATTCTAGAGAATAAAATCAGTTAGAATGTCACTGGGAGCAGTAATTGAAGAAATCCCACAGAAGCTATTACAGCACAGTAAATGATTTCCAGGGCCTGCCAGGTGCATGTAATCTGCAGTCAAGAGTACAGAAAGGATACTGTACATCCTCCAAGCTAATTGCATCCACTGTACCAGTACTTGCATATGTAATAACTGATATAAAACAACAAAAAATTAATATTCAAATCAACCCTCGACTTTGGAACAGTTAATAGCTTATGCCAAGGTTGCTCCAGAAAAATAAACAGACTGCTCCACAGAATAACCAGTGAGACTATTTAATTTTAGATTCACATCAACTCATGCAGATGACATTTAAATGGAGCAAGAGACCCAAATCCTAATGGGAAAAGCAATTGGAAAGTTAATAAAATGACATCAAGACCACTAGCTAGTGATAAAGCAAAGGAATACTGATTCCTAGAAAACAACTTTCCATTTGCATGATGAAGTGAAATTCACATCAGCTGTAGTCCAAGTTTCAAATCCCAACACTAACTGATACTCCAATTTATCAGACACGAATGGGCTGAACTTCATCATCACTTGAGACTGAGCTGCTACATTCAGCACCTCATGAAGCAGAGTATTCTACCTGTGGGATGCCAGCATACTGGCATTGCAAATCACTGAGTTAACAACTCACTCTCTGGTGGGTTAAAGGAGAACACAAGCTGCTTTGCGTTGGAAATAATTGAGTTAGCAACTCAATTCATGTGGGTAAGTGGAGGATACAGAAATCTTGTTGTTGCAATGCCTGAGTTAACAGCCTCTCTCTCATGGATATGGACAAAGAAAATGTGAGTGCTTTGGCATTTAGTTCTTATCCTCCTATCCATTGTCCCAAAGGGCATGTTAGCACTTGAAGTCATTGCAGTTCAGGGACATCCAAAATTAATGCATTCTTCAGAAAAATAAAATAAATGAAAGTGTGCTCCATTCTAAAACAACAGGAAGAACCCCACCACCACCCACAAGAATAAAAGTTACAAGCAAGAGATCTGGATTCAAATCCTGAAAGGATGAAATATTTGTCAAATGTCCTCACTCAACATGCTTCTGGTTAGCTGGCAGTAAGTAGGAACAAAAAAACAGAAGTTGCTTGAAACACTCATCAGGTCAGGGAGTGACTATGGAGAAAGGAAAGTGAGTCAATGTTTCAGGTCCACAACCCTTCATCAGAACTCTTTAGAAGTCGATTGGTGAACTGCTTTTCCTGGGTAATGACTCCTTAAAACAAAATCATAAATTGGTCACTTCAAGTCATAACTGTTTGTGGGACACAGCAGTGTGCGATTGGCTGCCACGTTTTATCCACAAAATACTCAATCAACTTTACAGTATATTCTGTGAAGCACTTCGATACATCTCGAAGATGTGAAAAAGCGCTATATCAAATGCAAGTTTTTTTTGTTATTTACTTACTGGTGTGCATCAATATAAACCTCTTTCCTCCAAGTATCCCGCCAGCTGACAAACATGCTGTCAAAGATGAACAGTTGTGTTCCTTGTAGGGTTTGAATTTGTGCCACTTATTGGAAAAGTATCAGTGCAGAGAATAACAGGTTTGAGATCAGCCATGCTATTGTTTGACAGTTGATATATAAAACGCAGTTCAGAGAAAGAGGTTTGTGCCAGAAGATGGATGTTGAGGGAAATGCGAGAAACCAGATCAGTTGATAAAAAGTGGAAAGAAAATGAAACTCATTTTAGTAATGTAAATTATTGCATAACAATCAATCAATAAGATTGCTCTATTCACTGACATGAAGCACTTTGAATTCCATAGAGAAATATTGGCCGCTATATCTTCCACAAAACAACCACATTTTATTTACCGGTAACAGTACAATTGGGGTTATTCTACTTCATGTGTACCATGTAAGAACATTTGTTGACAAAGCTGAAGAGTTATATACGGTTCCATGCAGGAAATATTGCCTATGTGTTGCTCTGAGTTTGTGGAGTCCTGTAGCTCAGTGTTTGGAGCACTCTCCTTACAAGTGAGAAATCTGGGTTCAATTCCAGGGGAGTTTCCTTACTTCACACACCTGATAATAATCCCTCAACAACAAAAAATTGGTTATTTCAATCCACAACTTTATGTGGGACACCACTCCGTATAAATGGCTGCCGCATTTCACCCACAAATATACAATACAGTCAATTCACTTTACAGTATATTCTGTGAAGCGATTTGAGACATTTAGAAGACATGAAAAGCGCTATATCAAATGCAAGGATTACTATTATTATTATAAACAGCTGGACTGAATCTTAGAAGTAGAAAACTTGCCAAACGTTTTGCCCTTCTGGACTCAGGTCCTGTCGCTTGCGAGGTGAGTGCTCACATAGAACAGACTGAACCATAGAATAGGTAAAACAGAGAGAAAAAAACTTGTTAATGTCCCAAGTGATAAGGACAACTCCTAACTTTTAAGTTGATGTTCTTATGCAGAAAGACAAAAAAGAGCAATTATGTCAGGAATCACTAGAATTAAATCAATGTAATCGTTTACATCAATTTATTTTCCTGTTGGATTGTTCCCTTAATGAATATGAATGAAAGGAAATGCAAATCCATCTGGAGAGAAATATTTGAAAACAGCAGGTTTTACTCTTAAAAAAAACAAGCAGATTGCATGAGCTTCATTGTTAAAGGCTTCATTGTTCATATTGAAAGAGAAAAAAAATGTCAGAAATTAAATCCCTTTTGCAAAGTGGATAAAAGAAAATGATAATAAGAGTTACATAGGTCTTTGATAAGCTTCAACTTCCTTCACCTAAATGTTGAAGCTAAAAGTCATTTTGTTTGTTTCTTGCAAGCATCTAGTCGCCTCTTGATCTAACTCTATCAACTTCCCAGTTCCCTTAGTCAATTGAAATCTTCTCAACCCTCAGTTGTCCTTCAAACCGCACACCTGGTGCATTCTTAAGGCCACAACTATTCATCAATACAACTTATCCCCTTACCTCACTCTATGTATTGTTGAATACTCTTTGTATTCATCCATTTGTGTTCAAAGACAGAATCCTCACCAACCTCACCAGTTACAATTTTCCAAGCCATCACAATTTTATTTTCCCCTACACCAAGCTTCACACTCTTGTCTTTGTCAGGCTCTACTGGCACCAAGTGGATCTGACCTTTAAATCGTATGTCTAATTCCACATACCATTGGTGGCCAAGCATTGAACAACAGAACTGTCCTCTGGAACTCTTCCAAAATATATTTGTGTTGCTTCCTTTCTTGCTGCTTTGGAATCCAGTCCAAATATATGTCTTCTACTATGCTTTTGGCCAACATTCTTAATCCTATCTTCTCACTACACCTCATCAAAATTACCTCTAATAATTGATCATTAATAATTAATCAGTGCTCCATAATTCTACCCCAGGTGAAGAGTGCCATATAAATGCAAATAGTTGTTGTTAAACATAGAGATGCATTCCACCTTAAAGATCCTATATAAGTTATCATCGGTGTTGAGATGATGTACTGATGAGATGTCTATTATACAGACAAGAAACAATCAAAATGATCATTTTCTTGCAGTTGCTCCTAGTACAGTATATATAGATTGAATGACCCATTCAGTAAGTAGGTGGAAGTGTTGCTTATTGATTTTATTAATTTATCAAATGTCTCCAGGATCAACACAAAGACTCACTCATTGCAATAAAATCTTACACAACAAAATGTTAACATGATATGCAAGTTGTCAATCATAGGACTGCTAGCGTCAGATGATTGAATCTCACTTTCAGGTGACTTGTAGGTTACAATATTATTCTGTATATTATCTGTGTGTCTATCCAAGAAGACAAATATAGATGTAAAGACCTAACATTTCTCATTCTTAGGCTTAATATCTTCCAATTTAAAATTTTAACTTCGGAAAGTATCTGAGTTCAGTCTAACCATTGAAGCCAATTTTGTAGAGAAAGCAAGAGCCGAGGGAAACAACAACTATAACAACAACTTCGATTTGTATAGCTCCCTCCATGCCGGACAGCGTCTCCGAATTAAAAATGTTCCAAAATTCTGTCGGCCCCAGGTATCTGAAACATGTGGAAATCTATCAACATGCTAAAGAGCAGGTAAATCAGACTCAAGTTCCATGCATCCCATGTACACACAGAATAAAATCCACATTCTTTCCCTGGAAGCATGCATCCTACTTACCTAAATATAAGAAATACTAGAAATTTGAATTCATTACAGAATAATAATGAATATTAATATTTGCATTTGATTTATCACATTATTGAGATGTCTCAAAGCACTGCACAGGATATAATGTAAAGCGAATTGATTATATTTTGTGGGAGAAATGATGGGCAGGGACACATGTCTGAGCTATGGGCAGGAGTATGGTGGCAATGCTCGTATATTTCATGTTGCGCTATGCTCCTGATCAGGAAGCTCGTAAAGAGTTTCTGGTAACTACCATTGCATTTGATAATAATAATAATAATAATCTTTGCATTTGATGCACCTTTCACATGAACCTTTCATATCAGGATGACACACCAAAGAGTTTCAGTGGATTTTAATGTAAAGTGAAATATTTTGTAGATGAAAACATTTACAACATAGGAAATGCTGAATGATAAAACAACAAGGTCCATCTAGTTCACCTTCCAGGCAGTTGCATACACTATGTCCCGAACTATGTACAGTATCCCATAATGTTATTTTCTGAAAGAAATCTATTTAATCTGTGTTTGAAAGAATCAACCCTTCCTGCTTCAACCATCTTCCTAGGGAGCCTGTTCCACAGGTTCACTATTCGCTTACTATAATAATGTTTACGTAGTTTAGTTCTGAATTTACACCACTTCAATTGTTTTGGTATCTTCTCAATTTTTCCCGAAACCCTTATTTGCACTGCAGTGACCAGAACTGTAAACAGTACTCCTAAGTATGGTCTTACCAATGATTTATAGAGTAGCAGGATTAACCCACTATTTTGGCTTGCTATTGATCTTTTGACACATCCCAACATCTGGTTTGCTTCATTCACTGCCACAGAACATTGTTGGGAGAGCTTCAATTTATTGTTAATCAGGACCCCCAGGTTGTTTTTCACAGCCTTAATCAAGCTCCCTTATCAAGCTCCCTTATCACACCATCAAAGAAAACCAGTAAATTAGATTGGCAAGACCTTCCCTTTATGAACCCGTATTCACTAACATTTATGATTTTATTTCTGTCCATATGCTCCATGATTTCACATGTAAATAAATGTCAAGCTTACCAGTCTATATTTTCCTGAGTCACTTTTGTTACCGTTTCTGAAAATAAGAGTAATATCTGCCTTTCTCCAGTCCCCTAGCACCTCTCTAGGATTAAGATTTGTGCAGGTGTTCCTGCGACTTCCTCTCTTAGTTCCTTAAGGATCCTTGGATGCAATTTATCTGGTCTCTGAGATTCATTTACCTTAAGTTTGGACAGCTGTTTGACAACCATGCTGGTATGAATAGTATCACAGCTTTCCTCTGCGACATCCTTGGAGTTCTCTTTTCAGATCAGATAGGCTATCCGTACCCTCCTTGATAAAGAGCGATGCGAAAAAATTATTTTTAGCAATATTGCCACCTGGCAAGATTTAAGGCTTGAATACCCCATAGTGGTATTGAGATATTACTATGACTACCACTGGTCTGCCCTACAGTCCTGCCAATGAGCTGGGCTGGCTGAGCTATTATCAGCTGTGCCCTCAAATACGGTGAACCCGCCTGGTTTAGCAACTGGACCACTGAGACTGACATAGAGGAGTCTAGTCTGACATTTTATTGCAAGCACATTACTTTGGAGCCAGTTCAGCTCCAAAGAGACTCACCTTACCCCGTCTTCCCCTTTAAGGAGGGTTATAATATTGTTGGATCTTAAATTTAGTTGAATGTTGGAACTGAAGCTCTTTGAGAGAAGGGTGCTATACAAATGGAAGTTGTTTTAAGACAAGTGTACTTGAGGTTACAATCATGAGAGATTTGCGCCTCTGTAATCTCACACGTTTTCATGTTGCACTCTACCAGATTAAAAAGAAGATACAACCAGAAATAGGTAATGTTTTGGTGCATAGAATACTTGGCCAGATGTTAATGCTTTGCTGCTAGAAGCAAGTATTGACATGAACTTCTATTGAAATTAAATTTGTGTAAGTTGCTCTTGGAATGGGGTGATGAAAATGCAAGTATGTCCGCTGAACATGCTTTCCAGATTGCAGCTTGTGCCGGTAAAGTAATGATTACTTTTAAGTACTAATTTTGTCCCGATTGTTTCTGAGGGAGTCTCCTTTCCCACTGTTCACCATTTACTGCTAGAGACATCAAATGTGCACCTTATCAGCACTCCCATTCCTTTGCACATTTAAAAAAAAATCTGTGATAGAGAGCTGTGAAACCATCTGCTGAGAGGGTAACTTGTGTATTTTGTCCAAGACCAGCAGTTCTCTCAATAACAGAAAACAAATAATCAGTTATACTTAGCAACTTCCAACTTTCCAAAACTGTCTTTCCTTTCATGTGAAACATTAAACTGTGGTCCCATCTACATGTTCAGGTGACTTTAACAATCCAAAGGCGCTGTTCAAAATCAGAAGGGAGTTTCTCACTCATTCACTTTCTTAGCTATTTGTGGGACATTGACATTTGCAGAATGCTACAGCTGCTCTTAAAATACAGTCATTACATTTTAGAGTACAGTAAAAGCCTGTTTTTCCATGACCTGATCAACCGTAACTTCTGTATAACCGGCACCTCAAAAAAAAGGCCCGCATTCGATTAACCGGAATTTATCCGGGAAAATGCATTTTTTTGTTTGTGTTTTTGGACGAATATTTGGCATGCACTTTAACCGGCATTGACCAGGTCTCGATGGTGCCAGATAAACAGGCTTTTACTATATATCTGTAAAGTGCTTTGAGAAGTTCTCCCAACAAAAAAGACACTGTATCAAAAGTAAAGATATCTGCGATCTGAGAGCTGGACACAATGGTTTAAATGGTCTTCTTTTGCACTACATTATTCTATTATTCTTTATTACAGTATATTGCTTTGCTTGGATCAACAACTAAATTACCTTCAAAAGCAAAGTCCAGAGGGCATTGAATGACTGAACAACATTTTTAAATGTGCCAAGGCATTGCCCAAAGAACACAACCTATGGCTGATTAACCTGCAATGAGCAGTCACAATTAGACTAATGAAACATCCCAGGAAAGTAATTCACTTCTCTGCTCGGTGATTTAAGCAAGTGCTTGGTTAGGAACACAAGCGATAGGAATGTGTACCAACTCTTGTAAAAAACGCGTGCAGAGCAACTAATAGCACAAGTGGGCTGAGAGGATTACTCACAAGTGACAAAATGGCCAAGTGACTTATGGTCAGTGCTCAAGCAAGGGATAACTTCTATCCCATGCCTATTCATCATGTTCTCGCTTTATGCTCCACTTGAAAGAGCAATTAATATTGCAATTCTATCAAAATCAAAGACAAACATGGTCATTTTAAGGTACACTAGCTTACTGTGTGAAATGTGGGCCTTTGTCAACTGTGTTTTCCTATTAGTTGTCCACACAATATGAAAAATGTGATAAGGAGATTACACACTCGCAGCGTTGCATCAAAAAATGTTCCAAGAACAGTAACCAGCACCTAACTTAAATTCACAGTTGCCCACTGCTGTTTCCTGAGCAAAGTACAGTATCTGGTGTACGTAAGCATTCCTCGTACAAGGAGACTGACAGGCTATTCAATACATTTCTGTATGAAAGCTGTTTGTTCAGGTTTCAACTACATGCCATTTGCCCAGTTTCAGTCTGTATATCTCTCTCAAAACAGCCTCTACTGATTGCAGTTTTCTAATGTTCCAGCAAGCCTCTGCTATTAGATGATAATGCTGTAATGTTAGATATCATACACACTGAATATGCACAAATAATAACTGAACCATTAACATGACTGATTTTGTATAGCAAGTGAGAAATAATCAAGATATTTTCTAGCTCCATTGAGTTCTGGCATCCGTGCCACAAAATGTAAACAGATCCTGTACTTAATTAGGCATCACACATAAAATAATCTGCAGTTCCATCCATGCTATGTTTTAGCTGGAATCACTGAATCCGTTAAAAACAAAAACATCTTTCTGTTCGTTTCATCCAGCATGCATACAACAAGAGGATGCCACAAATATCTCCATTAAAATCAGTTTTTATAAAATCACTTTGTTAAAGGAAAAAAATCTACAACCAGCAGCGATTTGGGATTTATATTCCATGAATCTGGTTGGATACAAATTGGAGAACGGATAGTGTGCTAACTCTATGAGTTTTATCATATCAGATATTAATCTTATCTAATTTGACATTGCTTCCCCCACCCTATACATTCCTAAATGGAAACCTTGATGTACATGGATCTATGACACTGAACTTGGAGATCAAGGGTTTCCACTGGCAATAAGGCCCCAATATTTAGTTTTGGCTGAGACATTGAACCCAGGTACCCTCTGCCTGATCAGATGCACACGAAAGATCCCATGGCAAGATAACTTTTTCAGCTTTCAGAATATTAAAAGTTTTTTTGGCATTAATTTTGATTTGTTATACCAGCTGGTGGCAAGAGTAATATATTTACATCATGCAAGGATAGCTTGTAAATGTCATGATGTGGGGGTCAAATTTACCTCATGTGACAGCATTTATATTTAAAGACAAATTAGTTAACATCAGTCCCCAAAGTGATAACAAACTCGGATCACACTTTAACTGGTTGAGAGGTAATCTCTTCATTCTGTGCAACCCTACACCTTTCGACCAGCCATCAGCCTTATGTTACATCGCAATGCATATACAGCAGATGGTTAAAACTGTACATAAATGTGTTGTTTTTTTTAAGAAAAGAAGCAACAGCAATTTGACAGTGAATGTTGCTTGCTGTGAGTTTTAACTAGAATGGTGCCAAGTTTAAAAAAAACATTGAATGTCTGTCTGAAATTGATGAATCTGGGCTCACACTCACAAGGCATGTCACAATGATTAAGAAGTTGAACAAGTTCAATGGGTAAAAGGTCCTGTGGCAAGTTCAGTCAAGGCAATCATGTGTAAAATACAACAAACCAGAATTACTACCAAAGCCTTTGAGGCATGATTGAGGAGAAATTTATATTGGATCTAGATTTGTTCTATTTATGTATATATAGGCTTAGAGTGTCCAGAATTTAGCAAGAAAAGATTTTGCAGTTCTAAAATAGCATAGAAAACCAACTTCAAAACTAAATCTATTTAAGATTGACCTTAAATTGGGCAAAACAATAATAGTGCATTTTCTGATAATCCACTGGGTGATGTAACTCATGGCTGAATGCATCAATGCACAGTTTGGGGAAAATCAAAGGCCAAATGTGTCTACTTATACCACAACACAGATGCCCAAGTAGCCTTCTAACTTCATACTGTATCTATGCTTCCATTTTACCATTTAAAGCACAATTCATCTAGACACAGGGATTGAGTGCTTTCTGGCCAGGGAATCACACCACTTAATGTGTCCCTTTGTTTCACAAACCACACAGATATCCCGAGGGCTGTTATTCTGTGCTAATATACTGGTAACTCAAAGGGTAAGTGCATGTTATTAATTCCACCTACAGCATTCAAAATCAGAAATATTCTGCAGAACGCCATTTAACCTTTTCCTACCCTAAATAAGCAAGCAATTTTTAATTCCCTGAGGATGGAGGTCAATATTCTGGTAGGCAGCAGTATCATTATGGAATCAAGTGTAACCAAGAACTGCATGAAATAATGCTGTTATAAGTCTGCTAATACACCTACTGACAGAAGCTTGGCCCATACCTATAATAGCTCAATTTCAAGCTTGGGACTTTCTCTTGGCACATAAATGGAACATTGACAATATTAGTAGTTCTATGTGAATAGGACTTTGCAAGGTAGGTTAGAAAACTGTATGCCATTTCTTCAACAGTATCAAATGAAATACAGGTATCCCTCCCAACCTTGGGGGATACGTTCCTGTAAACCTCCGTGGTTGGTAAAACCGCGGTTGGAAAATACAGGGCCCTATGGGAGACATGGGGATAGGGGGAATAAGTTTGCTTTTTCACAGTTGGAAAATGCAGGGCCCTATGGGAAACATGGGGATACGGGGAGTAAGTTCGCGTTTCACACAACTAAACACATAAAAAACACATACAGTTATAACATACACGGGGATAGGGGGAGTAAGTTTGGGCGCATCTGCAGCAATCCACGAGGCTGTCTGACTGACTGACTGATCTACACACAGACAGAGAAGAGAGAGAGAGAGAGAGAGAGAGAGAGAGAGAGAGAGAAGGTGAGAAAGAGAAGGAGGTTGGGAGAGGGGTGAGTGGGAGGAAGAGAAGGTGAAATAGAGAGAAGTTGAGAGAGAGACCTTTCTAAAGTCCGAGATGCACTCACAAAGAGAGAGAGATAGAGAGATCCCTCTTCAGCTGGGATACAGGGAGAGAGACTTCTGTAGCCTGTGATACAATTACACAGAGAGAGATCTGCAGATCCTGGCAGCCAATGTTCCCAAACTTACTAGCTAGGGTGCAGAGAAGCGACAATAAATTCATGTTACTGTACTTATTTTAATCCTAAAAGAGAAGCGTTGTCGCTGGTTGATTCCGACATCGCAACTGGGTCCTAGTGCTATACGCTAGTGTTAGTGTTAAAACCCGTGGATAAGCCAGGGTTATAAGCCATGGTTGGCAAGAGTTGTCGCATTTAGCAAACCATGAATGCGTGAGTTTCGTGGTTGACGAGGCCGCGGTTGGGGAGGAATACCTATATAAGGAATTTGCCCTTGAAAAGAATTATTGTGACCTAATTCTGTGCTTGTGCTGTTCTGTTTGTGTGGCTGTCTATACATTCGCAGTTAATCACTAGCAATTGACACTTTCAGAAAAAATGTGATTGCTAACTACCACTTTGCAAGTTTAGTCACACAGAAGCTACACGTTTCTAATGATCAGGTGAAAGTATTCATCTAAATACGTACGATCTGAAATGAAACATCAATTTACCTAAAAAGACAGCAATTAATAAAATAGCTAATTACAATTTAAAAGCTATTCCTAATGAGTTGCAGAATCTCAACACAGCTGTTCAAAAAAATCTACTATAATAGATTATAAATGGTTTGCATTACAACTAACACTTGCAGTGGCAATAAAATAAAATATGACAAAAAAAAACACATGCTTAAGTAAGCAGGATGAAAAAGCGTAGCCAAAACTGGTTGCTTTATTGCACTGGAAAATTACCTCTTCCCAGTGCGCTGGTGCCATGCAAATAGTTCAATAAATACAAATAGCAAGTTATCCTTTGTTTCATTTAATGTAATTTGCTTTCAAATGCAAAGCTGTGTGTATATACATGTAGCACGCTCTGCAGCAGTTGAGATAATTGACTTGAAATAAAAAAAAATCAAATTGGAAGTGAGCATAGAGTTATACATGATGCTTTCTCCTGAGTCTCCACTATTGTACCACATCTTATAAACACATTGTGCTTTCCAGAAATGTGAGCCAGGGAAAGAGAAATCAAAGCAATAATATCTGCATATCATACAATACTCAAAAATAAAACAGGAAACAAAATGAGAGTTAAATTGTTGCAGAAGAGTAAGTCATGCATAAGGTAATACAGTTCACTCCTTTAAATATATTTTGCTGTTATTTTTTTAAATGACTAATAAGCATGCTTGTGGAATATACCACAGTAACAATATCATTAGAATTAGAAATACTGTATAATGCTTCACATCTCACTAGTGGAATTAGGTAAGGTTTGAATAGGTAGCTAGAATCAATAGACTTTAAACAAATGCAGCAACATTAGCTTTAAACTCTCTGGATTTAGTGTAAAGCAAACATACTGAAGAATTATACAGCAAGAAAATTACTGATAGTACATATTTAATCATATGGCTACACTTAGATATGAGTGAGTGAAAATGTTTGCTTCTAACAAAATGAAAGCATAACTGTCTATCCAGCAAGCCTGCATCGCTTGTTTGAGGGGTGAAACAGCAACCTAAGCTTTCTGTTTTAGTTGTCATGGTGATGTCATGGCTAAGGGACCAGATGTACTTTGTTTGCAAATGGCGGTGTTTTTTTTGGGAGGTGAGGGGTGGGGAGGGAGATAAAGTGACAAGCATGTTTAGATATTGAAACTGCTTGGTAAATAATTTTTTTCTTCATTCATTTGACACAAACACAGCATAGTTAAGTAAAGTAGAATATTTCATTTTGTCATATGGTAAATGGTAAAGAAATGGATTACCGGTATTAGAATACTGACATTTGACATAGTGGTTTAAATCAGGAGAGAATGACTACTTATTTGACAGGATAGATTGTAGTGTAGTGACTGCATATTTTGTAGGTGACTGCAGTAGCTAATTTGACCTACAAATTAATCTGATTGAGGCAGGAGCAGACACATATGTCTCACACAACGAACCCACTACATTGTTTCTTTCTCTTTTGGTGATGTCATCCTTCCACGAGATCATAAACCAAAGCTTCCCTATTTTCAGGGACATCAGACACCATAACACTATTTCAAAATAGTTTTTCTCCTGGTATCCAAGGTATTCTTGGACTGTTCTGACCAATTGAAGGTTCACTTCATGGATTTATGTGAAGCTGTGCTAGCACAAATTACTTATATGTTTGCCTACAAACAAAGTTACTTAACCACATAAACAAGACTCCCCAATGAGTCATATATTTATTACAATAATGCTTACATTTTTACATTTGGTATAGCACCTTTCATGTTGTGAGGACCTCTCATAGCATTTCACAGCATTTGCTGTAAAGTTTAGTATCTGTATTATGTAAGAAAATATGGTAGTCAATATGCGCACAGTGATGCAATGAGAAACCAACTTTATTTAACGTGGGACCTTTGGCCAGTTGCCGGAGAAACTCACTTCCCTTTCGAATGGTGATGTGAGATCTTTAACAACCACCTGAACAGATAGGACCTCTTATCTGAAGGACGACGCCTCCAACAACGCACCACTACCCCAGCTCTATATTGTGTGTTTACCTGGAGTCCCAGGCTGGTCCAAAGGTTTGGCTGCTGAGGGCCGGATGCCTAAATTGTGAAAGGTACACAGGCTACATAAGCAATATACAGTATTTTTGTTTCCCTTCCAGAAACACTATATAACATTTACATCTTTTCCACATCGGAGAATGTCTCAAACTGCTTGACATTGCTGGCACCTTCGCTGGGGAGGGAGCTGAAGGAGGTGGGGTGGGGACGGAAGAGGAAAAAGATGCCTGAAAGGGTGGTCAAAGAGTTAGGTCTTGACGTATTTTGAAAGAGAGAAGAAGGAAGTGAGTCTGGGACTCAGAGGGATGCAAAATGGGGATAATAATAATAATCATCCTTGCATTTGATATAGCACCTTCTAAATGTCTCAAAGTGCATCACAGCATATGCTGTAAAGTGAATTGACTGTATATTTTTGTGGGCAAAAAATTTACATTTTTCAGATGGTGGGGGACATGAACAATGCAATATTTACTGGGCAATATGTGATGTTTAGATAGGAAACAACCAGATTGAGAGATTACAAGAAGTAGGGTGAGGATAGGGCACACAGGTCATGGGAGGAGTTCGGGGAGTGAGGGAGCTTTCTGTGAGGAATCTACATGGTGCTCAGTATATATCTTTGGAGCCGAGGGAGGCTCTGATCATTTGTCCTGACCGTGAACCACAAAACGTTGCCCTCACTTCCCCTCTTTCTCCCCCTCTGTTTCTCTTGCTCTTCCTTACACTCTCAGTTATCATCTCTGAATCCCCCCCACTCTCTCTCTCTCAATAAGCTGTGTGGCTAATAAACTGGCAGTGGAAATGGCCGCACTCCAGCCCGTGTGGAGTGACTCACTTTCTGGCAGCAGCAGGAGCTGGCAGTTGGGAGGATGGGATTGGTAAGGAGATCCGCTCTCTTTCCCCTCAGCTAGAAACTTCCTGACAGACTGGAGCAACAGGCAGTGTTATCCACTCCCTACATTGAGCTGGGGAGGGAGCAGGCGGCCCAAAGGAGGAAATGGTTCGTTGGCTGGATGAAATCACCCCCCTGGGTCGGATGTAGCCCACAGGCCATCAGTTAGACAAACTTGGCCCTCACTGAGATCAGAACCCACAACTTTCTGACTCAGAGGTGAATGTGTTGCCAACTGAGCTTGGCTGACACCTAATAATTTCCTCATTGCATTTATACCAGCAACTTTGGTACCTTTCCTAGCATATACTGGGATGAAATCCTGTATCTGATTAACTCTCAGCAGCCGACTCAACTGACCTATTTTTAAACTACAGTTAAAGATGATAGTGTGCTGTGTTCAAACTCTGCCCTTTTTTGAGTTCAAATGATTGAGGTGTCCTGTTCCACATCTTACAGAGACAAAACACTTTTAATGGGAATAAATGACTTTATGGAATATTGACTTCTGGAGCAAATTAACCTAGCATTTAAAATTCACTCCTTGTGAACAGGGGGATAAATTTCGTTGAACTGTAAGCTGGGCTTCCGGCCAGCATATTTCTCTTTGGAAACAAAATACTGTCCAAGAAGTCAGCTAAAGTAATAAAGCAGTTCTTCAAACAAATGTATAATATGATGGTGACAAAGATAAATTGTGCTTTTGGAGAATACCTATATACTGAGGATATTGCATCCCTTTTAGTGAACCTTCTGTAACAGAAGCATTAATAAAAGGATCACCTATCTGATTATTAGATTTATATTCTTGTATTATGTTTAGACAAAATAGCATTAGAAGAGACTTCAGTGATATGGCACACAGAATTCCAGTCATAGAAATACTTGAATTTAGAGTTTGGAATTGTTGGAGGAAATAATTATTTGGGTACAATTAAGGATTAAAAAAAAACATGAGGAATCTACAGATATAAATACTGTAATGAGGCCTAGAATATAAATAGAGTACAAGGATTAAGAGTTGGTCCATCCAAAGGTAAAATGTGGGAGCTGTAACTCCAGATATTAAGAAATGTAAAATTTTACAAAAAAGATTGCATAGCACTATCAAAGTGCATTACACTGTCAAAAATTCAGTGATTTAGCTAATGCATTGTTGGACAGTTGTGTGTATTTAGAGTGGGCAATCTGAGGGAAGTTCATTATTACAGGGTGGACTTATGAGAGTTCGAGGCTGAGAGGAGGTCACTGAAGTTGAGTTGGTGATAGAAGAACCAAAGGATGAATTATCAACATGTATACAGCTGTTTAAGATAAATCTACATACATAAGATCATAAGAGAGGTTTGGATGGAGAAAGCCCTTTGGTCTGTTCTTCCCAAATATCCCCCTGACAGTCTTCTATCACAGCATCAAGTTTTTATTAAATTGAGTCCAACCATTTTCTTTGATAACCTGTTCCAGTCATTAGTACACATTTGTGCAAAAAAAATACAAAATTTGTTTGTCTGAAGTCTGAATGGTCACAAGCCCAGAAGAGAAAATATATATATATTTTTAAAACAACTGATAGAACATTACATTCCTAGAAGAGTATGTACTCATTAACCCTAGGAGGGTTAATGTTTGTGATGAAAGGAACACACTCCAAGCAATCAGAACAGTTGTCTGGGGGAATTCTCCCCCATCTTCCTCCTAAAGCAAATTCCAGTACTAAGATAAGGGTTTATTGGCGTCAGCCATCCATCCAATGGCCAACATTTCCTCTCTCCCTGTCCCAGAGGCACTGAAGCCAGTTAAAACATCATTGTTTGAGATCAGCTTACAGGATAATACCAATCCGGCAACTTTCTTGGTGCCATGGCTCAGTTTTTAATCATGGCCGATGGCTTTATAAGGTAAGAAATTGTGGGAAATGACAACTCTTGTTCATAAATAGGCAGCAAGGGATTGTTCAACAACCGTATACTCAGCAGAGCATTCCCATTCCCAAAGTAACCTGGTTATATGCCTCTCTACAGCAGGACAGATGGTTTATAATAATAATAATAATCCTTGCATTTGATATAGCGCTTTCCACATCTTATCAACGTCCCAAAGCGCTTGATGTCCCAAAGCGCTTCACAGAGTATACTGTAAAGTGAATTGACTGTATATATTTGTGGGCGAATCGCGGCAGCCAATTGCACACAGCAGTGTTCCACACACAGTCGTGGATTGAAATGAGCAATTTTATTATTGTGTTTTTTTGGAGGGATTATTATTAGGCCTGTGGAGTAAGGAAACTTGCCCAAGGTTTCGCCCTGACCTGCCTGGATTCGAACACAGGTCTCCCCATCTTGGTTTCCCCAGCTTGCAAGACAAGTGCTCTAACCACTGAGCCACAGGAGCTCCACAAAAGGTTTAAAAAATGGGGGCATGGGAAATAAGCAAGCATGTGGCCCATCATTTGGTGGAACCACCTATTCGTATGATGACATACTGTGACAAGGTGCTGCACCAAAACCACTAAATATAACAGTCTTGAGCTCTTGAATTTGTATCTTAAAATGATTAGAATCAGCGGAGAATAAAAGGTTTACTGGAGCAACTGAAATTGATCATTTGTTAATGTCAATGCAAGCAGGCACAACACATGGCCACATCTTCTTAAGCTACACAATATGTACCCACAAATAAACTGGTACATCTCGGTTTGCTGATGGAGTTTTCAGCTTTTTTTCTTACATGCAGCAATAACTATTCTGAAATTACCCTTTGCAACTCTAAACCTGTGCCCTCTTATTCTGCTGGCTCAGTGTATCAAAAGTAGTGTTCTGGGTTTACTTTCTTAATTCCATTCAAAATCGTATGTACCTATTTATGACAACATATTCAGATATGTACACTGCCAGACATTATCAAAAGGTGTTGGGAGAAATACAGAAATTAAGGCAAATTAATGCAGACTTTCTCCAGTGAAGAATAATGTACCCCACCACCCACACAAACTCACACACAAAAAAGACCATAATGGTTAGGCCAGTAGCAGAATCTCTCAAAAACAATTGCTTTAATTTTCATTAGGAGCTGCTGGAGCTCAGTAGTCAGAGTACTCAGGTTACAAGTGTGAGACCTGTGTTCGAATCCAGGCAGGTCAAGGCAAAACGTTGGGCAAGTTTCCTAACTCCACACGCCTAATAATAATCTGTCCCCAAAATAACTATAATAAATTGGTCATTTCAATCCACGACTGTTTGTGGGACACTGCTGTGCGCAATTGACTGCCACATTTTGCCCACAAATATACAGTCAATTCACTTTACAGTATATTCTGTGAAGCGCTTTGAGACGTCTAGAAGACGTGAACAGTGCTATATCACATGCAAGGATTTTTTAAAATTCTGTAAAGAATTCAAATTCTTATTTTTGCTTCTAAGATGCATCCGACTCCATAACCTCCATTGTTGGTACTCCACAATTGTCTGACAGAAGCCATGTTCATAGTTCAGTGAACCAATGTTCTCATTCACCTCCTCTGGAGAAGTATGATTTCCATTCAAATGAAGGAAATATCATACATCTAAGCAGACAAACTCTAGTGGCATGACAGTTCTGAGACTCAAACCAGCTATCAACTGGTTGAGAGACAGGCGGTCCACAGCCTGTGCTGTAGCCTGGACTCAGTTCATTTGTTCTAGGTTCCCATATGTTTTCCTTTATTTTACCCTTAAGGTTTCCACTGATTCTGTTTCAGTCAGGAAGTCCACGGGCAACAATCTGTCAGGGCAGCAGAAGCCACACTGTGAGTCAAGGAAGACTGTATCAGAATTTCTTCTCCTGAGAAGAAACATTCCATTAACATGGGGTGTCCCATCTGGGACCTTGCGGAAAAAATGACAACAAATATCTAATCACATGATGTGCATCTGATAGATTTGAGAATTATCAGGCCACTGACCACAGAAACATAAAGCAAGAAGATTTAACCATTATGTTACCATTCAATACCTTTGCTAAATTATAGTTTAAGTATTAAGTAGAGACTTAAAACTAAAATTATATCTGAAGCAGTACGTAAGCTGCAGAAATTTAGCATTTTACTGCAATTTGTCGCTAGTGGAGAACTTCAGGAGAATTGCATGGTAAATTTTAAAGTTTCAAGAGCAGTACTTTAAGGTAAATGATGCATTGTGAAGATATCCACTTCAGGAGGTGTCTCTACAGATAACTACAACAACTTGCATTTATATAGCACCCTCCTTGTGGGTTTAATAAGCATCTCAGCGTATTTATTAGCGAGACAGCCTGACTCCGAGCCGGGTGTGGTGGTATGGGGATGGCAGTTGGAGATAGCCATAATCGTGGTCAAATAGGAAGGTTTTCAGACAGGATTTGAAAAAGTGGAGAGAAAGGGTAAGGATTGAGGGACAGTGTTCTATAGTTTTGGGGCATAGTGGCTGAAGACACATAGGGAGTGAGGGACAAGCAGGACGGTGCCAGTCAAGTGGAGGTAACGGGTGGTGGACTTGGAAATGAGGAGGTCATGGAGGAAGGGAGCTAGCAGGGAGTGAAAGGGTATGAAAGCGTGAGGATCTTGAACTTTATCCATTCTATGATTGGGAGCCAGAGGACCCTGGTCACAACTGGTTTCGGCTGCGGGTTTCGGCTGCATTTGGGCTAAGGTACATTCGAAGGCGGGAAATGTGGCGGAAGTGGAGAAAGGTAGTCCTGTTCAGGGACTAGATGTGGGAAGGAATGACAGCTGCGGGTCGCACCAAATGCCTGGATTGCGCACTGGTTCGGTGAGTCTGAGGTAAGAGGCCGGGATGCCTAGAAGGTAAGATCTGCAGGAGTGAAGATATTGACTGAAGCCACGGAATATGGTTTCTCACTTGTCCATATTCTGCTGTGCTATTATGGAATTTTGCACTAATCCAGGCCCTGAGATCTACCACTCAAGCTGATAGAATACTAGTTGGACCTACAGTTGCAGCAAGAGGACGCAAAGTAGATTTGTGTGTCATCTTCATACCTGTGGAAGTTTACCCTGCGTCTGCAGATGCCATCACCAAGAAGCAATTTAAAATAGAGCATTTTGTTCCATAGGAGTTGCCGATCGGTCCATTGAGGTGGAGAATCTTGAGGTAAGACTTGAAGGAAGGGGAGGGGACGAGATGAAGGGACTGCAAGATGGAGTTCAAGAGCTTGGGGACAGAGTGGCTAAAGGCTTGCCCACCAATAATGGCACGGGTGGGTCGGGGGACTTGGAACAGACCAGAGCCTGCTGAGCAGGCGGGCAGGTTGGTAAGGGATTAGGAGGTCATGGATGTAGGATGGGGCGAGGTTGTGGAGGGCTTTGAATGTGAGGTCCAGGATCTTGAATTGGATCCTCTGGATGATGGAGAGCCAATGGAGTCGGGCGAGGATGGGGGAGATGGCGTCACAGAGTTTGGAACAGTAGAGGATACGGGCCGCAGAGTTCTGGATTATCTGCAGCCTGTGGAAGGAAGAATGGGGAAGGCCGACAAGCAGGGCATTTGCATTTTGAGCCGGGATGTAATGAAGGCGTGAATGAGGGTTTCAGCGGCTTTGGGGGTGAATAAGTGGGTGAAGCAATGTTGTGGAGATGGGGAAAGGCAGAGCGAGTCATTGCTTGGATGTGGTACAGGAAAGACAGTTGAGGGTCGAATAAGATACCTAGGTTCCTGACTGGCTTAGTGAGGTTGAGTGTGCAACCATGGAGGTTGATGCTGCCAATGCCTGATGCATGAAGGTGCTGGCACGAGCCAATCAGTAGGACCTTTGTCTTGTTGACATTCAACTGCAGAAAGTTAGCTCGCATTTAGGACTTGATGTCTGACAGACAGTCTGTCAAGACAATGGTAGTCCTGGAGGTGAGGGTAGAGGCAGAGAGATAGAGATGGGTGTCATTCGCATACATGTGGAAGTTAACCCCATTTCTGCGGATTATGTGGGAACATGTAGATGTTGGAAAGTAGGGGGCCAAGGACAGAGCCCTGGGGTATGGCACAGGTGACAGTGCAGGTGCTGGAAGAGAAGCTGTTGGTGTTGACAAAGTGTAGACAATGAGAGATAGGAGTCGAACCAAGCAAGGGCAGGTCTGCGGAGATAGAGGAGGGAGGAAAGGCAGACAGGAGTTTCAAACATTTGTTCAAGTGTCAGCATTTGTGTGCTGTAACTGTTGCTGTAGGATCTGCCCTCAAGTGCATTCAGGGTAGATGTCACAGCACTGGCAGCTCACTGGTGCTCAACACTATAAAACTGCTTCTTAGCTAACAAGGTTTTGTACAAGAAACACAACGCAAGGATTAGTGGCCACTTTGTAAATTATCAATTTGTTGCAGAAAAAAATCTCAGGAATCTGGTTTCTCGTGAAATCCTTATCAAATTGGAACAAATAGAAGATATCAAAATTGTATGTTAAGTGGAATGCTACACAAATGCATTATACATTAACACAGCAATGCTGTGAGGTAGAATAGAAAGCAATTACATGAATCGTTTTGCATGGCAATGGAAATGTCCACCAGCATGCACACTTCCACACATTGCCTGGAAAAACAGTGTATTTTATTAAACTATAATTACACAGAATAGTGTTCAAGCAGGAGTAAAGATATTTGCATCACGTAACACCAAATTAACTGTTTTGGATTGTTAATCACATTCAACATTATAATGGGTAAACTAGAGGGAGAACCAATTTTTGATTACCCTTGTATATAATTTCTCCTCAAGTTAGTAACCAGGATTTTCTTTCCTGTAGCTAAAATCAGATTCCAGAGGCAAGTACAGTATAACAATATGTTCTGGATATTTATGCAGTTCTTCCTCAGTTCTTCAGTGACCGCATTTCTCGGAGGCCAGATGAAAGACTTCATTGCACAACGTTACATTGTGCCAGCAACTTAAAGTAGTCGGGAATGTGAATTTGTTCACTTTTCAGATCGTTGAACAAAATCTTTAGACCCAATGGAGCATACTGAACTTGGAGGCAAATATGGTACGCAGAATTATGTTGTGATATGTCACGCCTTATCATTTGAAAAAAATATTAAGCACAGTTTTAAGCAACAGTTTGGAAGCACAGCAAGACTGTCAACATGCATGAATACTCGTGGCATCTGCACCAAAAATCTGTAAAAACAAACACTTTCACTGTAGAATAAGCATAATCTTTTTCTGAATTGAGACTACCTATGTGGCCTTTTATTTTAAGTTCCATCCAAATCTGCTAACTGCTGTTGCAAGAATAACATTTGCTGTGTTTCCTAATGTAATTATTTTAGCAAGTAAAGCAATGGAAACTGACAAGCCACAAGCTTCACTTCTTACTTCTGCTTTGAGGTGTGCTTGTCTGTAAGAAACTTGGAACAGAACGCTCCACAATGAACAAAATAACATTAGATTAAGCAGAAAAAGGGATAGGGTATTTGGGGATTCAAATTCAGCTCGGATTGATGGTAAAAAGGCCTCCATAGGGAAAAAATATTTTATGGTTATGGATCTATGGAGGAGGATGTTCTGAGATTTAACACAGGTACATTTCTAGACAACTATCCGCAGTTATCTTCTCTAAGACCCCCTTGACAACATAGTGAAAAAAATGCATTTAACGTACAAGTGCCTTCAAATGAAAAACTGTTTTGGCTTCTAACCTGAAGAAAGTATTAGAGGCTGTATAGGCAGACCAAAAGCACTTCCAGTAATTACTCTGGTTTCTCTGCATGATGACAAATAAATAAATGATCTTCTGCTCTGGTGCTTATACATTTAAACACAGTGTTACATACCTTAGTTAGATGGCACTCTAATTGGCTATAGTTGCTCAATTTATTAGCAGTTGAAAGACCACAACACAATCTAATTTACATTTAGAGATAAAATGTACCTTCCCATTGCTAATTTTTAATTCTTGCTGACCATTAAGAACACTAAATGATACAGAATATTATTTACAATTTTAAGAGATAATCTTACAAAATAAGGCAAGCAATGTTATTCAGTTACACAAGGTGTCATTTCCATTTAAACAATCTGTGCCATCAATAGAGATAGTATTTTCCAGAGATAGCATACACTATCATCACAAATTAAATATAAGAGATTAAATATCTTTAAAATATAATCCACACATTTCAGGGGGAGAACATTATCATTAGACAATAAGCCTTTATTAAACTACATTTGATTTATGTCCCAACCTTTAAGGAATTAGAATTTTTTTATATGTTGAAGATGTAATTTCTTGCCCTTGAATAAAATGTTTCAATCCACTTTATTGAGTAGTTCAGCAACGGAAAAATTAATTATTAAACAACCGCCTCAAGACGAACTGAAAGAAATCAGTGGCCTTGTCACACAAGTGCGAGATTGATGACACACCACGTTTGTGAAAGGGCCCAATGGTTTCCGATTTCAAACCCTGGAAGGGCAATACTAAGCATGTCATAGCATAAGTCAATTTTTAATTCAATTTTTTATTAAATGCTAGATACAATAAATTTATGCGTGCCTTATAGAGCTTTTTCAAATAAATGAGTTGGCACCCTTTCAAATGTTTGAGGGGGAGGGGAGTTGTGTGGGAGGCGGGGGGGTGGGGGTGTAATATCCAGGGTTCGACAAGGGCAAGAGAGAAATGCAGAAGCTGAGAAGATTAGTACATGCTGCAGTAACTCAAAAGAATGTTTCTGCTCGAGTTCAGAGTTTGAAAAGGAGAGAGAAAAACAAAAGCATGAAGAGAAAACTTACTCTCCATCTGGTACAAGCAAATTAGGCAGGTAATTATCGAAATTCATATGAACGTTTTATCCTCTTGTAAATGATGATCCATCAATGAACTTTCAACCCAAATCTTTTGTGAGTTTGTCACTTATCGGGAGTTTTTCTTATTCCAGAGAAGATCTTGAAGCATTTATTGTACTACGAACAACACATGTATTTTAAAGAGTTTCTGTCGGGAGCTCACTTATGAAAACAATTATTCAGATAATTTTTTGCTATCCTGCAAATACTTCTTATTCCATCATTAATGTTGCAGAAACAGAAGTCACTGGACACGCAGCAGGTAAGGCAGCAAAAACCTGCAACCTGCCTGACATGCTGAGTGTCCCAACGACTGTTTTTGTTTCAGATTTCCAGCAGTATTTTTCCTTTTGTTTATATTTAATTAACTGCCACTTCTCTTCTAGGAATATCAACCTCGAATACGTTTAGCTCTTTTCGCTGACATGACTTTCGATTTTCCCTTTTTTCTGCTATCTGTTTCCCTTCTTGTGTTTGATTGTTGCCTGACCTGCTGAGTGTTTCCAGCAACTTCTGATTTTGTTCCAGATTTCCAGCATCTATTTTGCGTTTTGTTTAATGCTGCAGAATTGTGCTCAGGTGACATTCTGCAGCCTGTTCTTTAATAGTTGAACCTAAAATGCACCCATTTTGTCCCACAAACAGCCATGGAATAAATGACGAATTTTATTTGGAGCATTCTTGGTGCATACGTATAGTGTGAATTGTAGGTGCTCTCAGTAATGTGATAATTAAGTTTACAGCATCATCTAGAATCTATTATGGGTTACTGACTACAGAACTGAAGGCACATGTAATTCCTTCTCTGTACATACCCCCAAACCAATCAATATTTAAAGGTTTATTTGGAACAATTTTCAGTGACATGATAATCAATTTTCATCCCACAGGATGGTATTTATTTCCAATAATAACTAACCAAGAAAACTAAAATTATTTAGATATTGATCATCATTAATTTCCCACCCCCATCCCAGCTCCAGGCTCTGGACTGTTGAGCTCCATTGATTCTCCCAATGTGAAAGGCAAAATATAAATGTAAATTTGTATTGTATTATATAAATAAAAAGAAACAAATGAAATTTGCAAAACAAGTCAGACTTTCATTTGGCAAAGCAACATATAAATGTAGACTTCGATAAAGATTCTGTGAAAGACTATGTTTATTATTTTGGGCCTGCAGAGGTTATTACTATTCCAGTAGAAACCATCACATGTTTAGGAAAAATGAAGATCAAGATTTATCAATGTAATTTCATGGCATTGGTAGCTCTTCAGTAAACAATATGTGTTCCAACCATAGGCACTGGCATTCTGCTTTCTAAGCAAAACATTAATATGTACAGAAAAACTAATGACACTCTAAACAGTTTCACCACTTGGAGATGGAGGAAGGATATAGCTTGATCACTCCATTGGAAAATATTCGATTGGAATATTTAATCAAGTCTTCAGAACCCAAATTTCAACCATCTGATTGGACATTCTGAATGCAAGAAAGAAATGTTCTGTTCTGTGCCTCAACTATAGGAGTATATAAACCAAGCTCTTACATTACAGTATACAGGAGACGTCCCTTTGTGAAATCAATTCACCTCACTTTACTCACCATGAACCTTTTCCCTTCTTTCAAATTCTGACTAAACACGGTTTTTAGCGACAGTGGGGGAAGAAACTTCTTCCATTGACAATAAACACAAAGAAACTTTCTGACTGAAGTTTCATTATTATCCCATCACCATTTGTGATCAAGATAATGATTTTAGATATTCAAATGCTCGTTGCCCTAGCTCATGAGCACGCACATTAATACCCTATAGGTTAACAGCAATACTGCTCTACCCACACCCGATGTCTGGCTCAGGGCTTAAGAATTACGAATGGATACAATTTACCAGTGACAGTTATCAACACATAAAAACAACTTTATCCTAGTGAGGAAAACAAAATTGGAGAGTGGACTCTTTGAAGTTTGTGTGTGATCAGTTCCGACAACACCCAGTTCAAGCACAAGACGATGTCACAATATATAAATAGGGATTAGTCATTATGGTCCAGCGGGAAGTCTGCAGCATCAACAATAAAATTACATCTATAGAGCACCTTTCACGTCCGGGAGGACATCCCAAGATGCTGAACATTCAGGGGCTTGGACCTGAGCATGGGGGAGGGGCGGGATAGGGGTGAGGAGAGGCAGAGAGGTGGGAAAGCAGCTGGAGACACGGTCGAAAAGGAGGGTCTTGAGACTGGTATTAAAGGAGGCAAGGGACGAAGCAAGGTGGAGGGATAGTGGGATCAATCGAGTTCCAGAGTGTGGGGGCAGAGAAGCTGAAAGCCCGGCCACTGATGGTAGGGCGGGTTAGGCAGGAGACATGGAGCAGAACGGAGCCTGCTGAATAGAGGGAGCAGGCAGGTTATTACGGAGTCAGCAGTTCTGAGGGATTGGTGGGGCAAGGCCATGGATGGCCTTAAAAACGTAGACAAGGATCTTGAATTCTGAACATTGTTGTTGATTTACATTGTGCTCTGATAAATACCAACTCACTCATTTTTCAGTTACGTATGCCTTACGTACAGTTTATTGCAGTTACAATAAACATTTTAAACTGCATAAATTGCTTGAACAGTGTAATGAGGCAGGCAGTGCAAGCTCTAATGGAGATTCCACAGTTGCTATTCATTTTTCCTCAGAGCTCACGTTCAGCCTGAGAAGACCAGAGAAGTGCAAGAAATGTCATTCCCTCAAAGAACCTGACAGGAATAACTCAGGTCCATAACACATATGTCCTGTACAACGTACTGTATATATCTACCAACTGGACTATTGTACAAAGAGTATATATTCCATCTAATAATGATAAAAAATAATTCTTGCATTTGATATAGTGCTTTTCATCTCTTCTAGATATATCAAAGCACTTCACGGAATATAGTGTAATGTGTATATTGACTGTATATTTTGTGGGCGGAACGCGGCAGTCAATTGCACATAGCAGTATCCCAGAAACAGTTTGATTAATGGTATTTCCTAAAAGGATAAATCTCTGTTTGAAATCTCTGTTTGAAAGAATCAACACTTCCTGGTTCAACTGTCTCCATCTGCAGCTTGGTCCACAGATTCAGTATTCGCTCAATGAAATAGTGTTCGCATACATTCATTCTGAATTTACCCTTCTTCAATTGCAGGCCTAATCCTCTGGTTTTATTGTTCTGGACAAATTGAAAATTCTTCTCATGATCTATGGCTTGTCTAGCCACTTTACAATCTCAAAAATAGCAATCACGTTCCCTCTCAATATTCTCTTTTCCAGCGAGAACATGCACAATTTAATTAGTTGCTCCTCATGGTCCATTCCCTCAATCATTTTGGTTACCCTATTCTGTCAGTTTTGTACTGCGTGACCAGAACTGTTCATAGTAAAAGTATGGTCTCACCAATAAAATATACAGTGGCAGGAATACCCCCACTATTTTGACTTGCTATTGATCTTTTGGTACATCCCAACATTTGGCTGCTTTACTCACTACCACATAGCATTTTGGGGAGAGTTTTGATTTATTGCCAATCAGGACCCCAAGGTCCTTTTAATTTTCCATACATATTACTTTCCTTCTGCTCAAATAGTAGTCCCTTCCAGGATCCTAGTTCGAGATAATTTGTAAAAATATTAAACAAAAGAGGTCCCAAAACAGACCCTAGTGGAACGCCACTGGTAACATTGTTACCTAGCCTAGTAATAATTCTTGCATTTGGTATAGCACTTTTCACATCTTCTAGATGCCTCAAAGCACTTCACAGAATGCATTGTACAGTAAATTGACTGAATATTTGTGGGTGAAATGCAGCAGCCATTGCGCACAGCAGTGTCCCCAAACAATTGTGGATTGAAATGACAAATTCATTATTGTTTTTTTTCGAGGTATTATTATCAGTTGTATGGAGCAAGGAACCTTGCCCACAGTTTCACCCCGCCTGGAATCAGGTGAAATCAGGTGAACGCAGGTGTCTTGCTAGCAAGGCAAGTGTTTTAACCATTGAGTTACAGGACTCCACAAATGATGTAATTCCCTGTACCACTCACCACCCTCTGGAGTCTACCGGTCAACCAACTGTGTATCCATTGTAGTTTCTCGCTTTCTTTAAATTCAGTACCAATCTCTCAAGAGGAACTGTATCAAGGGCCAAACTGGAAACCAGATTATATCCTACTGGAGTCCTTGAGACATCTCAAGGATGTGATATGTTGTTACATCAAATTCAGGGATTATTATTATTGTTTCTTTTGTTTCAAATCAACAACAAAAATTATATTTGTAGAACACCTTTCATGTCGGGAGGATGTCCCAAGTCCCAGTCAAGAGAATCTGTACCATAAAGAAACATATTAGTTTGGTATAATAAGAAAATAAGTCCATGGGAATGTGAAATTAATAATAATACTTGCATTTGAAATAGCATCTTATCCATCGTTGATAAGTCTCAAAACGCTTCACAGAACATATTATAAAGTGAATTGACTGTATATTTTATGAACAAAATGCGGCAGACAATTGCGTACAACAGTGACCTACAAACAGTCGTGGATTCAGCAACTGATTAACTTATTAATTAAAGTGATCTTTGAAACTCGTGGAGAACTGTCCAAGATGTGTGGGGAGCATGGGTGGAAATAATATTTCCATTGCTGCCTGCATTTAGTTTTTAAAATATTCTTCACAGTTCCTGGTCTTTAAATGTGTAAAATGAGACAACTATATTTATTACTGAGGAACATTGAAAATCAGCATCAGCCCTAAGAGGAAGAACATTCACAAAGGCAGTTCAGATTATGTCTACCAGGGCATTTGTGTAATGTGAAATTATGTTCCTACAGTTGGAAAGCGGAGTCACCTGATTTATGTCTGAACCTGTCATGACAGATGTAACTGGTTCATAACCACCAATAGAGTGAAACTCTAGTTCAAGCCCTAAGATCCACTGCATATTTCATGCATTTGCAATCGAAAGAAATGTTTCAGGCAGTTAATTTCTAACTGAAAAATGTGCGCAGTACATCTTTATGAAATACTTATCGTGAGTTCTGATCTACTGCCATGGATAATGCCAGCTAGAACTATATTATTCCCCATTGTAATTTGAAAAATGGATCTGATAAAATACAATGAATTTTTTTTACATTAAGGACTTTTCAGTTAAGCTATGCAAACATAAAATTAACTCGTCAGCCTGGTGAAAAACGCATATAATCTTGCCTTGGAAGGAGCCTGAGTGATATAGAAACTTGTAAGGGAATAGATTTATTTCAAATTGCTCCCAGTCTCTGTTGGATTTCCAGCATTAACTATTTAAAATTACGGCAATATTTCTCAACGTATGAACATCATTCCTGACAATACTAGAACATTTTTGAATATTTCACAACGTGCTGCCAAGTGGGGCTCTGTTTGGAAGACAGAGAAGAATCTGATGTGGCTTAAAATATAAGGGTATGTTTAGTGTTTATGAACATTGAAAGTTTTTTTGCAAGCGAACTTGCACTGGATTACATGCTTTTAATTAATTTTTTTAATGCTCATTGAGCTTACATTTCCTGCACTCAGCTGTTTAAGGGATGATGCCATTGACTCCTCCAAGAGGCAAGTGATTATTTGATGATTTAGGACTATCTGTAGTGTTAATAAACATGCTGTTCAAGCTTCAAATGGACTGCAGGATAATTATCTTTTCTTCAATTTTCAATGTTTTCCTGGAAGAAATTTAAGACAACTGAAGGAAATACTGCTCCATAATGAACAGATGTATTCCGAATAGACAACTTGAAATCATAGAATCCACAGTGTTCTGAACCCAAACCAGACACAAATCAGGAGCGTATTGATGGAAATGCATCATCCGTCACATCGCCGGTCATAATCCTTTGAACCTGGCTAAATGTGGAACAATTCACCAAGTAGCAGTTCCTTCTTAAGGTTTTCCTCTCAATTGCCACCTGGATTTCAGAAGAATTTTTTCACGTGCTTGAGGCAGGATACTTTGAATTTAATGAAAGTTCTGAAACCCGGTAAGAATCTGCTGCTAGAGAACACAGCAGGAGGTACTGTATAATAAGGGCAATCTATCATACAGTATATTTGAATACTGTCTATTGATGTATTTAATTTTAACTGCAAGATAAAACAGCCAAATGAAAAGGTAGAGTAAAAGCTCAATAGCTCTTTTTCTGTTCAAGCAAGATGCTTCTACATTACTTGATTGTTTTTAATGGGAAATAATTTCAGCAGATAAATAAAAACATACCGCATTTAAAAGCATTACACTGTATATTGTATCTGACTGGAGCTGCAGGTAGGCAAAGCCTTCACAATGAACTTATTTCTAAAAATTTACTAAAACTAATTTGTTGAAATGTGAACTCCTCAGGGCTAGAACAAACAAATGTCAAATCAAGCTTAGTTTGTGAAAATTGCAGAGGCACAGGAAAATCACTCCCTGAACAAAAAATGTTGTGAAAAAATTGGATGATGAACTAAACAACAAAAACTACAACAAAATTACATTTGTATAGCGCCTTCCATGTTGGAGAGACTGTCATTGAAGGTGTACCTTGCTAGAAAATTTTACAGAGCACAGCCATTTTATTGTTGCCCATCTGTGCCACTACTTTGTAACCTTGGAGTTTATTCCAGCTAAAAGCAGTAAATGATGGGGAAATCCTCCTGTGCCAAATTGCTAATTTGGGTCACAAAACTGAACAACAACAATAACCAACAACAACAAAATTACATTTATAGAGCGCTTTCACGTCGGACATCATCCCGACGTGAAAAGTGAAGAAAAGTGCTGAGTGGAGGACGGGAATAATATTAAAGAAACACTCAATACTGGGCTGCTCTAGAGAATTCACTCATGCTTCATTCAGTCCACCGGCAGGGTTATGGGAGAGCAGGTCATGTACTGTGACCTCTCTGTTCGGCTATTGTTGCACATAGTTATGCCCAAACACACACACCCCCACACACACCCACACATACGTTTAGAAGAGTAACAGGATCTCTAATAATTCATCTGACCTTGCAAGTGGGAGACCTGGGTTTGAGTCCAGGCAGGGTGAAACCTTGAGCATGTTTCCTTACTCCACGCACCTGATAATAATCCCTTGCAAAAAAACCCCAATAATAAATTGATAATTTTGATCCAAGACTATTTATGGGAATCTGTTGTGTTCAATTGACTGCTGCGTATCGCGCACAAATATGCAGTCAATTCACATTGCAGTATATTCTGTGAAAGGTGGAATTTGACACTCTATATCAAATGCAAGATTTTTATTATTATTATTATTATCCAACTGAGTTCTGTGCTCCTCCAGAATTGGTTATAAGAAAGCTATAACAGCACACTTAAAATGTTACTGTAGAAATGTTCATGCCTGCATCAGGGGAGTGCACATTTGAATGATTTTGCACTTGGCGACTAAACCATTGATGCTTCCTTTATTAGAGTTCTTAAAAAGTGATTATTAGAAGGAACTCAGAGCGAGATTTTATTGCCAACCATGGAACTGCAGTAACAGCAATTCTGTTACCAACCACATCTGTTGTGGAGAAATCTTTCCTTAATTGTAAACAATAACCTGTCGATGTTTACTTAATGAAGCACTGAAACCACAACGTAGAAGAAGTAAACATTCTTCACTGCTCACAAGGATAAATTTGAGTTGTACATAAGACGTTAAAACAGATTGGAAATATAAGAGTCATCGAGTGCATCAAATATTTTGTTTGCACGGACACATACAATTTACCCTCACTTACTTTATCAATTAAGAGAAAGTTCTTCAAGCAAAGTTGGATATGTAAGCAATGGCACTGTGAGGAAATGCCAATAGTAGAGTGTGGAAGGTACAAACTAATAATAATCCTTGATGTTGATATAGATTTTCATCAAAATTTGCTTTAAAGAAAATTACTGCCTGTCCAGCTCACTCATTTGCTCCCTGACTGCCTGCCCTGCACACTCACTCACTGCTGGTCTCACTCGCTGCCCGGCTGCCTTGCTCTCTCGCTGCCAGCTTTGCTCACTCCCAGGTCTTAGCGCCGTCATGCCCCTTTTCCACCCGCTGGCAAATGGAGTAATAGCGAATGTCGCAAAGTGAAATGAAAATATGTTCCCAATGTATTAGCAATGTAATAACGAAAAAACATTAACCAAAACGATGTTAAGCGGGGTCTACGTGTACAGCCATTTCACTTCACAGCATACTCTGTGACATGCTTTGAGACATTTAGAAGACGTGAATAGCGCTAAGTCAAATACAAGGATTATTACGATTATTATCATCACTCCAAGGTTTATCCGCTTCTAGGGTACTGGTGTGATAGAACAATCAGCAGAAACCTTTGGGCAAGATCGACTCCTGAGCCCTTCACATCTAGAAGAAGGACAACAACAATCCTTGCATTTGAAATAGCACTTTTCACATTTTCTTGACGTCTCAAAGCAAGAACAAGAATGGGTAGTGAAGATATATATCTTAAAAGTACTGTATCAGGCTTAAAAGAGTCAACTTATGAAAAATCTAAAAACAATCAAATCTTGCCATTAACTTCATTTTGAGAATTCTTGCTCTCTGCTATGACAAGTGCTCTACAGAAATGTCAGAGTCTCAAAGTTACCGTAAAATGCAGGCTTGTACAAATTGTAAGAAGAATCTCACCCATGTCAACAAAATATTAAAATTCTTAATGAGCGAGCCAAAGACTCAATTGAATTAAGTGTTTATCACAGTTCACAGATTTGAGAATGGAACTTTATTCATCATCCTGGCCTGTTAGACTTAGACTGTAGGGCGATGGATAGCAAAAGCTTTGTGCTCTCAATACTGACATCGGCTTTCATTTTAACACTGCACTTTCACTTGCATTAAGAAATAAAATGAAATATCTGCATTAACTCAAAAGCAAATGAATTTAGCAGTATTGGTACCAGCAGTAAAACAAATACTACTCTGACTGACCTCTCAGAATTTATTAATGACTAAATCACGTAGCAGACAAAAAGGAAATGATTCTGCTGAGAAGAGCCATACTGAATGAGGTAAGTTCCCAAGGAGATTACATTGCAAAATGATTTGTCAGGTGAGGTAAATTTACACTGAACAAGTGGAGCAGAACTGTATAACGCTGTGTTCATTTGTATTGGATATTCCTGCACCAAAATAAAATCTGAAAATCTCACTGTAGGCAAACAGAAAGCAATGTAAAGAGTCAATCCAATAAGACTACAATTCTACTGGCTTCCACCACAATTTTTGGTGATATGGTAATGGTCACGATTGATCACCAGTGATAATTGTTACAGTGCTCTTCTCATGCATCTTTGGTATTTCTAAAACAAGAGTTGTCTCTCCCTACAGTTGAAAGCCAGAAACAGTAAGCTTTAGAGCTTTTAACATATCAATAACAAACACTAACAGGCAGAAGAGAACTCTTTTGGGGCTGTTTTTCCATGTTTGATACTTAAAATCAGGATTCAGACTTACTGTTGTTTTCCAATTTCTCCCATTATTTTATTTTCAGCACCCAGTTATAATAATAATAATCCTTATATTTAATATAGCACTTTTCACGTCTTCTAGACATTTGAAAAGTGTAGTTGCAGATCAGAAGGGAAATAGCACATTTCTATTGGTATAATTAATGTGACTAGTTTACCCCTGCTCCTTAGTGTGGGTGAAATCACATGTCATTCAACGTTATAAAATAGTTTCACTCTTACTGTCCAATGGGCAACTGCTCAACCTGTAGGATTGTGGGTACTACCATCCTTGTCACTACAAAGGGATTTGAGCCATTTTTATACGTGAAGGGCACAAAATAGATGCAAACTGCTGTTGTTATATTACTACTGCTTACTATTTGTTGTACTACGGACTTCTTCTGACATGAAAGGCACTCTTTAATGTAATTTTGTGTTGTTGTTGTACAGACAGAACAGATAGTGAAACTGTAAACCAGAATACGAACATTGCTGTAACCTTTGGAGATTCCTAGCAGAAGGGTCTAATGTTGAGGTAATTAATCCTTTCAAGAAAGAGCTAGCTCAGTACAGTGTCTGTCAGAACAGAATTCAAAAAATGTTATATGGGAATGTGTGAATGGACGAGTCTATAGGTGCGTGAAAGAGAATGGAAGGAAGTTAAAGGAAGCTTTTCTGTATGAGGATTAAAGCCAGGCTTTAATAATAGAGATGTAGAAATTGAAAAATGACCTGCAATTGTTGCTTCATTCCTTTTTTAGTTCATGAAATTGTGTATTACCTTTCCCCAGGGCATAGAATGTTCGGGTGAAACAATAGTTTTGTATGGGGCAAATGGGGTTGATGACTGAATGGTGTTTCCTTGTTCCAAGCTTCTCTGTGTTCTCATACATGACAATTTTGTAAAAAATATAGTTCAATTTATAGAACGAATAAGGAAAGCAAGCAATGGTCGATTGGTAAAAAAAAAGCTCTGTTACAGACTTTGACCAGGGCTGTTTCACTACCATGGGCAGCACGGAAGCTGGATTGTAAGGGTTGAAAGAAGGAATAGCAAGAATGAAAGGAGCGATACTGGGACGCAACAACTCGTTCCAGGGCCTATAACATGCATTTCAGGAACCTTGGGAGCTATGGCAGCCACACCACACAAAATATGAACATGTTGTCAGAAACTGTCCTTGAATTGTCTTGAAGAAACATAATGAATGGCACTGTAGAGAATTCATAATTTAGAGCTGCTAATCCCTAAATCCAATTTATGTTACTTTGTATAGCCAAAGTGTCTTTTAACGTGAATTTTGACGCAAATGATTGTCTTATAGAAATAGACTGCACTGCCTATGTGTCAATGTGTCAAAATGATTCCAATAGGAATTAATGTTAAAAAAAAAGCATTTAATTCACATTGACTGAACAAAATTCTCCCAACCTTAGGATAATGGGGTTTTTTTTAGAAAAAAAATGTAGAATGTTACATGAATTCAATGTGAATCAATTCTGAAACAGAAGTGGAAATGTGAAATAGTTTACAGGAATTGAATATTTTCGGAACTGATTGAATTATGATTCCATTTACCGAGGATAGCATAGAGCTGAGCCCCAGGCCCTCAGCAATCGGCCGATATTTGGATCTTGCCAATGTGAACACTTAGCCTGACATGAATGCTAAACTAAGTACAGTAAAAGCCCATTTTTCCGTGACCTGATCAACCATAACTTCCGTATAAACGGCACCTCAAAAAAAAAGGCTGCATTCGATTAACTGGAATTTATCCGGCACAATTTTTTTTAATTTTCTTTCTTTTGTGTGTGTTCTCGGCCAATTATCCGGCACTCGCGTTAACCGGCATTGGCCAGGTCCCAAGGTGCCGGATAAACGGGCTTTTACTGTATAAGAGGTAATGCATTACTCAGTGGATGACAACACTGTTGCTATACTGTAGGTTGAAGTACAAGTCATTCCCACCTGATCAATTTGCTGAACTGACAGAATTGTACCCTTAAAAGCACTTGGTAATGTCCTCCACTGGCTCAAGCAATTTATTAATTGTGTAACTGAGCCATACAGATTAGGAATATAATAAGTTAAAATTTTCTGCTTTTGTTTTGTAAATTGCCAATTTGGGCATTGTGATTTCACCATAAATGTCACTATTTGATTGATTAAAATTTAGTTTACAAAGTTAGCAAACAATAACAACAACAAAATACACTTGTATAGCGACTTTCATGTCGGTAGGACATCCCGAAGCATCGAAACTAGAAAGCAAATTGTATCCTATTCAGAGAGTTGCACATGTACATTCCACCAACATATTAGAAGTTCCTTGGGTCTGGAATGCATGCACTTCCTGGTGGGATGTACAAAATCTCTAACTGCTCAGTGATCAAGTACAAACTAGTATAATAAACTTATTTGAAAAACAAATTATTTTAAATTAATGATTTAATTATTGAACAGTGAAAACTACATATCAAAATAGACTTTGTCAGAAGGTAATAAGCACCTCCATTAGTTTCATACACAAGATGATACCCAGTCCAGGAGGGATGATAATAGGCATTTTTAACTGATGGCTGTGATAAGAGTTGTAGCAGATGGCAGTTGTGATTAATTCCTGAAACTGTATTGTAGGAAAGATCCAATACCCTGCTTCGGACTGCAGCAAGCAACAGTATGATAGTTTAGATTCTGAAAACAACTAAGAACACAACGCAATAATCAAACCAAAGGGTACAACTTTGCAGAAGTGATGCTTGATCATCCAAAGCTCAATTTTGATTACTACCTTGAACTCACTTTTTTAAAAAATATACAAATACATAGAATATATTCTGTTTCAGCTTCATTCTGAAGATTTATCAGCTTTATATGCTACCAGCAATGTTTCTCTGAATGTTGACTGTTTGGAGGCTCTGCCTCATCCATGGTTCACCTTCATAGCGTTTCTGAGATCACCACCGCTGGCTGTAATTCAGGGCTGAGAAATTCTGTGCTCGGTGAATATTTTGACAAAACATATTCTGATCGGCTATGAATCTGTCCATATATTGATAACTATAGAGTGTAAACATAGTGCCAACAACTGATAGGTAAGACATGAGAGAAGGGCAGAGGGTGAAGGAGGAGAGTTTTTTCTCTATGTAGTTTATATAAACCAAGATATATAATATATAGTACAAATTTCCCCTCTCCATCCTCCCCCACCCCCAAATGAAAAACACCGGATGCACTATATCAATCTGAAGACTGTTTTCTGCTTGAATATCACACATACAAGGTTTAATGATAATTCTTACATTTGATACAGCACCATATCACGTCTTCGAGACATCTCAAAGTGCTTCATTCAATATATAGTGACGTGAATCAACTGTACATTTTGAGGGCAAAACGCGGCAGCCAATTGTGAACATCAGAGTCCTATAAACAGTAGGGGATTGAGTGACTAAATATATACAGTATTATATATATATTGAAGGGGTTATTACCTGTGGAAAAGCAATCTGCCCATCGACTAAGAGTTGAAAACAAGGTAATTAGTCAATTTAAAAATTAGACAGCAAACGTCTCCTTGATCTGATATTCTCTCGAGAAAAAGGTATTGCTCTGGTTTAATTCTTGTGATTACATTTATTCAGTCTCAACAAATCTTAAGATTCCATGAGTCATTGCAATTATCATTGTGTCATCAAGCCTTTGATCTAAACAGCAAGTGCTCATCAATAGATTGTACCATGTTAGGTTACGTACAAGTTAACTCGCAGATTCCGAGCCATAGTCTACAACCGAATGTTTACCCCCCCCAACCCACCCTTACAATGACTCAGTGACAGTGAATTTTGTTTGCAATTTGTAAAGGTTTTGAATCTTTGTTTGCATGTAACAATCAGGGAGATTTTATTTATTGCCTGGTCTTGTTATTTCTTCACGTGTATGTATCTTAAGTTGTCTGAATATCCAAATTTCAAAGGAACAAAAGCCTGTAGGGTTAAGAGAAGTCAAATGGAAAGAATCTCAATTATTAGAGGCAAAGATTCTTCCTGTTAACTCTCAGTGAAAACCCCAACATGGAGGATAGTTCTAGTTGAACAACAACAACAACTTAAACTTATAAAGCGCCTTTCACGTCGGGAGGACGTCCCAAGGCGCTGCACAGGAGGCGTGTGACCCGAGCTGGGAGGGGAGGGTTCGGGAAGGGGTGAAACACGTAGGAGAAGTCGAAGAATTCGGGGGGGAACAAAAGGCACGGTCGAAGAGAAAAGTCTTCAAACCGGCCTTGAAAGAGGAAAGGGAAGAAACAAGATGGAGGGATTGGGGGATGGAATTCCACAGGGTGGGAGCGGAAAAACTGAAAGCCCAGCCTCCAATGGTGGGGCGGTTCGGGCGAGGGGCTTGGAGCAGGCCAAGACCTGCTGAACGGAGAGTCCGGGTGGGCTTATAGGGGGAAAGTAAGTCGGTTAAGTAGGGCGGGGCAAGGCCATGTAAGGCCTTGAAGGTGAGGACGAGGATCTTGAACTCGATACTCTGGAGGATGGGGAGCCAGTGGAGACGGGCGAGGGTGGGGGTTATGTGGTCGCGGAGGCGCGTGCAGGATAGTACACGGGCTGCAGAATTTTGGATGGCCTGCAGCCTGTGAATGGAGGAACTGGGGAGGCCGACGAGGAGAGAGTTTCCGTAGTCCAGCCATGAGGTGATGTACGCGTGCACGAATGTTTCGGCAGCGTGGGGGGTGAGGTAGTTGCGGAGCCTGGCAATGTTGCGCAGGTGGAAATAAGCAGTGCCGGTCAAGGCACGGATGTGGGGGAGGAAGGAGAGTTTATGGTCGAACGTGATGCCGAGGTTCCTGACTGGCTTTGTGAGGTGGAGAGTACAGCCTTGGATGTTGAGGCTGGCAGCGCCCAATATGCGGAGGCGCTGGCTTGAGCCAATCAGGAGGGCCTCGGTCTTGCTCACGTTCAATTAGAGGAAGTTGTCCCTCGTCCAGGACTCAATGTTGGACAGACATGCTGTCAGAACATCGATGGTCTGTGGGTTGAGGGATGAGGCAGAAAGGTACAGCTGGGTGTCGTCCGCATACATGTGGAAATTTACCCCATGTTTGCGGATGACATCGCCCAGAGGGAGCGTATAAATGGTGAAAAGGAGGGGGCCGAGGACAGAGCCCTGGGGGACGCCGTGAGAAACTGTGCGGGGGTTTGAGGAGAAACCGTTGGAAGATACAAAATGTAGGCGGTGGGTCAGGTAGGAATGGAACCAGTCAAGGACTGTGCCTTGAAGGTTGAGGTGGTAGGAAAGACGTTGGAGGAGGATGGTGTGATCGACTGTGTCGAACGCAGCAGACAGGTCAAGGAGGACGAGGAGGCAGAGGGAGCCCTGGTCACAGGCGGTTAGGATGTCATTTGTGACCTTAACCAGGGCAGTTTCTGTGCTGTGAACAGGGCGGAAACCTGATTGGAGGGGTTCAAGGAGTGAGTGAATTGAGAGGAAAGAGCGGAGCTGGGAGGCAACCACTCTTTCAAGGACCTTAGATAAAAACGGGAGTAGAACACTACTGTACAATTTAAATAACACCTTTCGTATTGGTTTATCAGGGTTGGTTGGGCACCCAAGGATGGAGTGGGAGATAATGAGGCTGGGAAACAGTAGAAAGCTAGCTAGATGGCAAGCTATTTGTTTTTAAGTTGTTATATAAACTCCAAAAATACCCCAAATCACATGCTGGAGATCTGTAAGCCTCAACTTTTCCAATCTGCGCTTAATATTTTCAGAATAAGATAAGCAGGGTACTCCAGGAAGAGAATGTGCATTCCATTCCAGACACAAGGCATTTCTGTATATAGGTGACACATGTGGAACTTGCAGTCTTGTTTCGAAACTCTTAAGTATAGTGATGGGTTTCCATGTGTGTCTGACCAAAAATAAAAGGTTAAAGGTTTAAATGTTCTTTCCATTCACACAGGCTGCTACTTGTCACATTTATGCTCCAGCTCTCTTTCACAATGGCAGATAATTTATAACATCAACCAATTTCGAGAAAGATCAAAAAAAGCTATTCATCAAAATAGCATGAAAGGTCATTGAACAATTGAACAAAAAGGTTAAAAGTAAGGATGTGCTCCATTAAATGGTAAAATAATCCTTTGAGAAACTATTTAGAGCACTCGCCTTAAAAGTGTGAGACCTGTGTTCGAATCTAGGCAGGTCATGGTGAAACCTTGTGCAAGTTTCCTTGCTCCACTCGCCCAATAATAATAATCCCACAAAAAACCTATAATAAACTGCTCATTTTCAATCCACGACTGTTTGTGGGATACAGCTGTGTGTAAATGGCTGCCGCGTTTCGCCCACAAATATAGTCCATTTACTTTACAGTATATTCTATGATCGCTTTGAGATGTGAAAACTACTATATCAAATGCAAGGATTATTATTATTTAATATTTCCTTGTCATGTGTAAGTGTTGTATTCGGTTGCATTCTGCCCATAGTTGTGGATCTCTTTACATTCAAGTGTAAAAAAGTACATGATATTTTAGTCTGGAAACCATTGGTTTGCACGGTGATAACCACTTAAAAAAAATAAGCTTGTAGTAGCAGGTGTCAGATATTCAGATAAGTTCAGAAATGAACAGACAAAAAGTACAGTAAAAGCCTGCTTATCTGGCACCCTCAGGACCTGGCCAATGCCAGTTAAATCGCGTGCCGGATATTCGGGCGGCCAGCTGCCGAAAACCCAACACAAAAAAATATATATTTAAAAAAATTAAAATATATATTTTTAAACATACCATATTAATGATAGATTAAATAATAACAGAATATTGTATGGATACTTACCAATAAAACAATAAATATCAATTACAGTCTATAAACACAGCACACAATCAAAGGGGTACTCTCGTTTTTTTCCTTTCTTTATTTTTCTCCCTCCTTCCCTCTCTCTCTTTCACACACACACTCAGTCAGTCTGGCATCTCAATGGCTCCAAACCCAACCCCCCTCCACTCCTCTCATTTTCCATTTAAATCAATCAACTCACCCACTCTCTCTCTCCCCCTCCCACTGCTCTCATTCTCCTCGCCCTCTCTGTTTCTCCCCCCCGTCTTTCCCTCTCTTCCTCCCCCACCCCCCCACCCTCTCTCTCTCCCTGCCTCTCACTCAAACCCGGAAGTGCACTACCGCAGCATTCAGAGGTAATTGTATTGTAGTCTGTGAGGGAAAAAAATGGCAGTGCCACCTTCAGTCACTCGTAGCAGCATTCCAAAATACTGATATGGATAGAAAGAAATGCAATCCAGTGAATCGAATGGAGACCTTTTTTTTGAGGTGCCGGTTATATGGAAGTTACGGTTGATCGGGTCACAGATAAACAGGCTTTTACTGTAATTGTTATGCCTATGATCGGACAGCTCTGCAAGGGTAGGTAGCCATAAGAGACAGAGTTTTGCATCATCATAGAAATAAAAGCAAGAGAGAGTAGGAATGCAGGAACTGCCATCACACTGATGAGTGTTTGTCTAATTCACATGAAAGCTGACAACAGTGAGTTGGGTTATGACCTGGGTGAATAGAAAAGTGTGGACACAATTTTTCCACGGAATCCACCATAAACAACACCCTCCGCTATAAACTGTCAAAAAAAAATGACATTACTGGTGCCTGGGCCTTTTATGCTGTTTTATCTGATGCTATTGTATGTGAAGCATCTCCGAATAAGCATTCACGATGTGGCACATGCCATTTATTTACTTCACTCACTTGGAGGCCCCTTTGTTGACTGTGTGTCTCTTTCTCTGTGCGTTTGTGCATCTCTATGCGAGTCTGCTTATTTCTATGTGTGTGTGTGTTTCTGAGTGTCTCTCTCCACTGTGTGCATCTGTCTCTCTCTCTCTCTCCTCTGTTTGTATATGTATGCGTGAGTGTGTCTGTCTCTTCTATATTTTTGGCAAATATTTCCACACTTTTCTATTGGCCCAGGTTATGACTCAAGAGTGTTCACTCAGAAATTGCTCTCAGGTCCTTCAGGAGTGCAGCACATTTACACACTTTAACTGACTTTCATTTCAATCACAATTTGGTGATTTTAGGACAAGACATAATAGAAGACAGAGCTACAATTTACAGTGTGACTTTTACAGTGGAAAATTGGTGGTCCTGCCATTTGGTAAAGATTTAGTGTTATGTATTTTGTTGAAAAGGACAACACGATTAAATGTCATATGCACATTGTATTGGCATTTTTAAAGTAATGGCCTCGGTAGAAAATAATAGTTTCATTGTCTGCATTTCAATATCTCAGCAGGTACTGTAATCTGTCCATACCAGCTGGAGGGTGGAGGTGCCCGGAGAGAGAAATCAAAGACTGAAGCAGCAGGTTTCTTTCTTTCGAAGTAGAAAATATTCTTGCTCAGCACACTCACAAATGGCAATGGCAATTTAATTGCATGTGTTTTTCTGGTTTCAAAGTTGCCTTGCAAATTACACATTAGCAACTTCATCAAAAATTACATGGAACAAGTGGGCAGATTGGCTAAAATACTGGGTAAAGTGAATGTAAAAACACACATAGCTGCATCTTAATATGATCCTCATCCTTTGTTAGGAAGAAGTATTCCAGCACGTCTGCATTGTAACAGAAAAGCTGAGCTCAGAAAAGTTAGGGGCTACATCACAGCCCCAAAAGCTACTTAGTTTGCCAATGTTGAAAACTCTAGCTTTTAATCTTAATTTGGAAGTCATGACAACGTGATAAGGTGCTATATCAAACACAAGGATATAATATTTTTATAGTTCCATGGGATCTTTAGTGTCCACTCTTTAGTGGACAGGCAGATGGGATACTGGTTGAACAGAAACAGAAATCGCTAGAAACAGCAAAATGCAGCATCTATGGAGAAAGGAAAGTGAGTCAACATTTCAGGTCCACAACCCTTCGTCAGAACTGAGGCATGTTGTGAGGGAGAGGCTTTTAAGGAATAACAGAGATTTAAGGACTGTTAGTCCTCAAAAGCCTCTCCCTCCCAATATGCTCCAGTTCTGACAAAGGGTTGTCGACTCAAAACGTTGACTTACTTTCCTTTCTCCGTATATGTTGCCTGACCTGCTGAGTGTTCCCAACAAGCCATCTATTTTTACACTTTATGTTTTCAATCAGTAGTAGGATGTTATAAGATTATGAAAATACGACCATCAAAAAGAAAAAGAAAAGGAAAAAAATGTGCAATGCCAAGAATACAATTCACACTTTGAGTTATCTTAGCAATGGGTAGCGCAATGTGCCTGTAGAAAGTACAGATTAAAAAGAGGTATTCAATAAGTCAGCAAGTTTAGTTGGCCAGTTCTACTGCACAAATTGTACCAATTTTATGCAATTTTCATGTCTTACTGAGAAACTACTACAAGTAAAAATGATTTTTTTTGGAGAAGTTGACTCTATCCCTGGACTGGGGATACAAGGTACAACATTTGTTTTGCTTTAGTTTTGTGCTAAGTACTTCCAAGTATAATAATATCTTCAAGATGTTGTCTCCCTCTGCTAAAGAAGAATAAGTTTCAGTACTACACTACATACATGATGTAGTCAGCTATTGCATTTCATGAACAGTTTGCTATCTACCAGGAAAGTGCACTTTGCTGGAAGGCAATAAGTGGAACCTATGCAGGTCCCATAGGGTGAACTTGTTCGAAAACAAGACTTTACACGAAAAAGGGATAATATGCCTCCTTTCACATCAGGTAACTCAGCCCTTTTGAAATGCTTTAACTGCTCACTTCCCACAGATAAAAGACCTTACAAGAAAGCTATCTCCTGGCCAATTCCCCCCAAATGGCATTCTTGGTGAGAGCCAGATCTGTAGCTGAAACACGATATTCCAGAATGGTAAATGCATATCCTAGTTCAGCTATTAAAATCATAATAAATTACACACAAAATCAAAATGAAAGGCAAGGATAAAAACAATCTTTTTGTAGGGGGAATACTTATTTAAACAAACATTTTGAAGTTCAGAGCTGCATCCAATTTGTTTGTATATTTTTCAACAAATTGGTACATTACGAGCAGGATTTGACTGACAGAACTGTTGGCATCTCTAAACTACTTAAATTATCACAATGGCAAGTCCTCAATCTAGCCAATGTGTGTATGGTTACAGAGCAAAAGCACTTTTAAAACAGATTTCATGAATAATTGGAGGATTTTGATTTGCCAAGAAATTAATGAGGAGAAGCAAGGCACATTTACCTGTACTGGCATGTCAGCTACCCAAATGAATTGTGGCTGCTGTGGGTACTGCACTGCAGATCAACAACAGTACCATGGAGTTCAAGCACAGAATGAATTAGGTCTAAGCATTTTTTTCCGCATTAACTCGAGTCAGCTCGAGAATGTGTTAGAAAATATTACCACATTGATAATTGAAAGTTAGCACTAGCTCACAATTTTTTTGGGTTCAGCCAGGTGTGTGACACCTGCGGAAAACAATCACTGCTGCATATTAACTTTAACAACAAAAATTGTAATTAAGTATGGTGTGCTGCATATTAGTGTTAACAACATAAGTGGCAATTAAGTATGGGATAGGTACATAAGGATTCTGGGGAATAATGACTACAAAGAAAGAGGATATTGGAAAGTAGCTGGATTGTAAAGTTGCAATAAAGATTGGATTGAATCAACATTGTGTATTGTGGATTAAAGAACACTACATGGTGTCAGAAGTGCCAACAGAACCTGGAGTGAAACTGACTACAAGAAGGAATAAGAATTGCGAAGCAAAATGCAGAGACAAGCAGAATTAAATGCTGCACCAAGGTGCGGGCAGATACCAAGACCACTGAAACTGTTTGGAAGTCTAAGGCACAATTGGGAACGGTTTGAAAGAAACTTAAAAATTGTTGGACAAGCAGCAAACATAATGAAGCTGCCACAGGAACAGCAATCTGTGATATTTTTGAATGTAGCAGGCGAGGAAGCAAGAGAGTATTTTGCAACCCTGGGAAAGAGATGTGGACATGCCATTGAATGAGATGATGAATATTATGAGACAAATATGTTATGGAAAAGACAATGTGATAATTGAGCGATTTAAGTTTGGAACAAGAAAGCAGGACCCACAGAATCATTCAATCAGTGTGCAGTACTGAGTGTGTAGCATTGAGAACACTACGTAAAAATTGCAACTACAGAACATTAAGAGACAAAATGATTCGTGACCAGATAGTAGTTGGCATAAATGATACAAAATTAAGAGGAAAACTTGAAAAAAGGGAACCTGTCATTAGAATCGGCCATGGAGATAATAAGGATTGAAGAGGTGACAAAATTAAATATGAGAGAGACGGCGAAAGAAACAGAAATGGAAATAGATGAACTAGCCAGCAAGCAAAGTTAGACTGATACAAATGAAGGGGATGAAGTGCAGATACTATACAGGTGAAGAGGAAGGCCAAACAGAGTGAACAAATGTGACAAATGTGGATTAGAGCATAATATGAGATGTCCTGCAGAAGGAAAATAATTTTATCAATGCAAAAGATGTGGCATTATGGCAAGGGATTGCAGGATTAGACCAGACTATGTTGGGAGATATAATAGATATAAAACACAGGAGCAAGATAAAACAGAAGAAGAGTGTACAAGAGGTTAAACAACATGAAGAGAAACCAAATTGGGCAAATTAAAGCAGAAGAATATGAAAGGACTGATGGATCAGATGCAGAATCCAGTGAAAGTATACAAGAGGATGAGCACTTCCTTGAATCAGTGGAACTCTTGAAGAGTGTACACACAAAACAAAAAGAGAAAAATAAGTAGATGGTATCTTTATGGTGTAAATAAGTAAGGAAGGTAATTAAGTGCAAATTAGATACAGGAGCACAGGTCAGTGTAATGGCAATGGGAAGAATATATAAAATCGGGAGAACCAAATAAGAAAAAAATGGAGAAAGGGAAAAGTAAATTAAGGGTGTATAACAAAGAAAAAAATTGAAGCAATGGGCAGTAGAGATAGATGTGATATACCAAGGGAGGCAATACAGAATTAAATTCGACATTATAAAAATAAAAGCTGAGACTTTATTAGAATTGAAAGATACAACGAAAATGGGAATGTTAAAAATAAGAACTTAAAAGAAACAAAGATAAGAGCCCCAAATATCATTGGAAAAATATGAAAAGAGGAACACCAGGGGAGATCAAACAAAGAACAATAAAGAAACGACAGGACTAAAAGGAAAAACAGAAATGGTGAGAAGAACAAGATGTGGAAGAGAAATAAAAAGACCACAAAGAATGACAAAAAAAACAACAACTAAAAGAAGGAAGATGTTGCATATTAACTTTAACAACATAAGTGGCAATTAAGTTTGGGACAGGTACATAAGGATTCTGGGGAATAATAACGACAGAGAGAGTTGGAGAGAGAGAGTGTGAAAGAAGATATTGGAAAGAAGCTGGATTGTAAAGTTGTAACAAAGATTGGATTGAACCGATATTGCGTATTGTGGATTAAAGAACATTACAATCATCATGCTTAAGAGTGTCCGAACCAAAATGATATTTCCATGCATCCTACCTACACAGGGAAATCCCAGAGATAGATCTTCGGAATGCAATGTGCACTCTTACCTACGGGGATACATCCTACTTACCTTATTTAAACAAGAACAATAAATTGTGCACTGGTTTGGTAATTCTAACGGAGAGGCTGGAGAGATTGAGGAATTCAGACCAGCAGGAGAGAAGACATTGATGGGAGTCCCATGAGTATGGCTTTCATCTTGCCAATATTCAGCTGGAGGAAATTTGCACTCATACCAGCCTTAATATCCGTCAAGCAAGCTGACAGGACATCAGTGGACTGGGAGTTACAGCTTGAGAAGACCCAAAGACATTTGGGTGTTATCCCCATGTCTGTGGAAGACAACACCGAGAGGAAATAACAAAAACAATTAAAAATTTACATTTGTACATCTTTCACATCAAGAGGACTTTTCAAAGTGCTGGATAGACAGTATTTCAGACCCAAGATGGGGTTAGGGATTGGGGAGGGTGGAGGGCAGTAGGAAAAAGAAATTGATCAAAAGCATAGTTGAAAAAAGCATGTAGATAAGAAGAGAAGAGGGCCAAGGATAGCCTTAGGGTATCCATAGGTGACTTGGCAGGTCAGGAAGAACATCAACAACAAAATTACACTTGGATAGCGCCTTTCACGTCAGGAGGACATCTCAAGGTGCGAAACAATCATTGTTTCAGACCTGAGCTGGGGAAAGGGAGGGTAAAGGGAAAGGGAAGGATTTGGAGTGGCCAATGGGGCCGTCAAAGAGGAAGGTCTGAGGTGGGACTTGAAGAAGGCGGAGGGACTATGGGATGGAGTTCCAGAGGTTGTTGGCAGAGAGTTCCAATGGTGGGGTGGGTGGGCCGGGGGACATGGAGCAAGTTCTGCTGAGTGGAGGGGGCAGGTGGATTGATAGGGGATTAGGAGATCGCAGATGTACGGTGGGGTGAGGCCATGAAGGGCTTTGAATGTGAGGACCAGGATCTTGAATTAGATCTTCTGGATGATGGGGAACCAATGGAATCAGGCGAGGATGGGAGAGATGGAGTCATGAAGTTTGGAGCGGTGGAGGACATGGGCCGCAGAATTCTGGATTATCTGCAATGTTAAAAAGTAGGGGGCCAAGGACAGAGCCCTGTGGTTCACCACAGGTGACAGTGCAGGGGCTGGAAGAGAAGCCATTGGTAGCGATGAAGTGGAGACGATGGGAAAGGTAAGAGTCAAACCAGGCGAGGGCAGGTCCTTGGAGATTGAGCTGGGAGGAGAGACAGTGTAGGAGGATGGAATGGTCAATGGTGTCGAAGGCAGCAGAGAAGTCGAGGAGGATAAGGAGGCAAAGAGAGCCCTGATTGCAGATGCTAAGAATGTTGTTTGAGACTTTGACCAGAGCTGTCTCTGTGCTTTAGGCAGCACAAAAGCTGGATTGCAGGGGTTCGAAAAGGGAATGACAAGAGAGAATGGAGTGAAGCTGGGAAGCAACAAGTCGTTTCAGGGTCTTGGAGAGGAATGTGAGGTTGGAGATGGGGCAGTAGCTGGAGAGTAGGGATGGGTCCAGTGAAGGTTTTTTCACGATGGGGTAATGACAAACGTTGTTAGATGGGTGGGAACAGTGCCGGTAGATAGGGAGAGGTTGATGATGTCAGTTAGGAGTGGGGGCTAGGAGATGGAGCTGGGAGATGAGGAGAAAGGTGGGGATGGGGTCAAGGGAGCAGGTAGTGGGTTACATTTTTTGGATGAGAGCAGAGTGCGGGGGGAGAGATTGGGTCAATGGTGTGTGGTAGAGGATGGAAGTGGGGTGGAACTTGGGGGAGAGGTAATGGGGAGGTAGTAGAGAACGGGTTAAAGGTGGCTGAGCGGATCTCCTCAATTTGTGATTCGAGGAAGTCCACCATCTCCTTGCAATTGGAGTTGTGATGGGTGAGGCATAGGAGCCCAGGTAGCAAGCCCATATGGGCCCCATATGGGCCAATTTGGTTTGATCCATGCCCATATGGGCCCCATGTTGGCTTGCTACCTGGGAGGGTGGATGTAAGAGATGATTTGTGGTGAAGAAAAGGAGCCTGGGGTTAGCCTCCAAGATTAAATTGGAATAATAGGAGGACTCGGCGGAGGCAAGGGAGGAGCGATAGGCCTTGGTTTAATACATTCATTGTTGCCAACATGTATTGTTGTTGTTTAGACAAAGAGGACTCAAACCATGTGAGTGCAGTAGAGGAGGATGGCATAATTGACTATGTCAAATGCATTGGAGAGGCAGAGGGAGGGCTGATAACAGAGAGAGAGGACACCATTTTTTACTTTGGAGATGAGTTTTGTTTTGTAGAGGACAAGGTGAAAACTGGAGAGTTCGGAGTAGGGATTGGAGAGAGACTTGTGAGCAAAGTTGCTTTGCAACAACATTTTAGCCCAGAAGGGCAGGTTTAAGATGGGTCATAAATTATTAGGCGCATATTGGCAAGAGTCAAAGCTTAGGTAACCCACTGTGAGTGTTGGGGAAACTGCTGGAATCTAACCAGCTAAACCGAATAGCTTGCCATTGATAATGCTGTCCGGGATGCTTTCCCACTGTACGTACAGCAGGACCACCCTCCCTATTAGGGCTTTGGCTTTCAGGGTTAACAGGAGCTGAGTGGGAAGACTCCCTGCCTGCAGTGACTGGTCTTCCCTTCCAGGTCCCGCTGATGAGCCAGGCTGGCTGTGTTGTCATCAGCAGTGTGCTAGAATACTAGGGACCCACCTGGCTCAGGAACCAGACTAGTGAGACCGTGACAGAGGACTGGCTCGATTCCGACATTCCCTTGCCAGGCATGTCATTTTGGAGCCAGTTCAGCTACAAATAAGCCCTGCTTAACTAGCTCACAAGTCGCACTAAAGTACTCCTGCTCAAACATTGCTCGAGGGATCAGAGTCATGTGGAAGCAGCTAATGTTGAGACAGCAGAACAATTAATGTATGAGACATGTTTAGGAAGTACAATGGATATAAACCAGGGCAATATTCTTCTTCATTCAATCATTTTCTTAAAATACAGAGTAAGATTTAACAAATTAAACTGCTTATATCACTGACATTTACAGTAGAGTTTGTAAGCCCAGGACTGAAATAATCTCTTTATTCTGGGATCTCTGCAACAGCTTTGAGTTAAAAAATATATACAGGTACATATATACTGTAGTTTGGGGAGCTTTGAAGCAGTTGACAAGTTGCCTTTAATTGATCATCTGACTCAGAGACCACAAGGACTGATCAGCACAAGAAGTGGACACATTTATACTTGTATGATGGATTAACAGGTGCTTGTTTGAGGATTGAAATAACGTTTAAGAAAAGTAGGGGAGTAAGAACGTTTCTGTGCATTTAGTCTATCCAATTCCTGACCTAGATTGATTAAGAACAGTAAATTCATCCTATCCCTCCTCCTCTGCCTGGAATACTCCATCAACTTGATGGAGACACAAATCTGTATCTTCTAAATAAAAAATCAGATTGGCAATAATGCTCAAATAATACCACAGCATATCAGTCTTTCCATCAACTCCAACCATATACTGCACTTACATTCTTACAATTTAAAGGTGCAAAATATATAAAAATAATGAATGAAATAAAGTGGCTTGTTCTTGTAGCCAGAACAGAAAATCAAAAGTATGTAAAAATACACTTCATTTTTGTTATCTGCTCAACATTTGTTGATAATGTTATTGTAAATGTTTCAAAGCCCTTTGAAGATTTAAACATTGGGTGCAACACAGTAAATATCTGATACATATTGAAGGAGGAACACAATGTTAGGACCAAATCCACAGAAAATAATGGGAATAAACATGGTTAATAAATTATTAAATATAATCTTGTTCTGACCCAGATATTTTGAAATAAGACAGTATATTATTTGAATATTTTAAGTAAATGCAAATTAAATAATTGGAGATGGGGGGTAGGTGGGAGGTGAGAAGTTGATCACCTAGGTGAATATTTGAAACAAATATCTTAAATTATGCAATGTATTGTTATTAACTCCAAATAGTAACTGCACAGCCAAACTAGGTCAGTAGCACTTTTTATTCAAACAGTTAGTGAAGTGCAGTGTTAAATTAAATACTGAGTTATTACAACAAGAGAATCTCTTAATCACATACTGCCATTTCAATCTCAGGCGCATTAAACAACTAAAAGAGAAGCTCCTTTAATCCCAATGCTCCAACATTTAAAATCTATTTATTGTGCTTTTTCATTCTCTACAAGATCTAAATCAATTCACAGTCAAATTCAATTTCACTTTCAGTCTGTACAATAATCCCGACCTGTAAAGCATCTTTATGGTAATCATAACAAATGCTGTCTTTTTTGTGTTTAGGGGATGGATCCACTGTGCCTTTAAAACCCAGATTACGTTAAATACAACCAGATGCAGTCTATTCTTAAATTATTAACATTGAGCTGTCTTGTATTACCAAGGACTAAACTTGATTTTTTTTTCCCCTCCACGCCAAAACAGTAGAGATAGCTGTTGCTGTCATGCATCCTGTGAACCAAGTCAAGTGTTCTGATGTATAATATGGTAATAAAACTGAAATACAAACTTGAAGGCTTCAAATTAAAAATATTTACAACCTGGATTTTTCACATTAATTGCAACTACGAAAATTTCACAATCCGGAAGTTAAAAACCAAAAATTTAAATTAACTCAGCAAATATGGGTTGGGAATATAGTAAATTAATCTGCATCTAATGTCAACGACTATGGACAGCTATAGTTGCAAAAATAATAACAGACCATCTTTAAGATTCAAACAGCATGTAATACAGATAGAAACAGAGAGGCCATATGATACAACAGCACAAAATAGGAAATGGGGTTTTAGAAGACCACCACACTGTGCTAGATTTATAACAGCATCACCTGACAGGACATAAATGCTTTACTGAATATAACACACTTTTTAACAGGTTATATTTCAGAGAATAAAAGGCTATTTCAAAGTAATCATCCCAATGATGGGTTCAAATGACATGTGCAACTTCAAGAGAAAAGCTGACGTCTTTTATAGCTGTCATCTGAACCTTGAGATCAGACTCCAATGCTGAAATCACATCAGAATACACATAATTTTTTACCCTATGTATCTTACAGTTCAAGGAGTTTGGTTCATTCACTTTCGGGTCTGACTTCTTCCCAATAGTCATTGTTATAGCAAAGTGTTGACAGCCAGCACCCTGTCCGCCCTCTACCCCATGTGCTTGATGCATCTTTGATGCACATGACACCCACAGTGAAAATGTTAAGCTCTGAGACAGTACCCTGTGTGGAAGGTGCTATATAAGTTCAGGTTGTCATTGTTCCTATTGTTAATGACTGTGGAGAATGCAATTATGAACTCTGTCGGCAAAAAAAATACATTGGGAGTCGATATTCCAATGCATACAACTGGCAATGTGTTGCAAGGCACTAATCTAATCGGTGGGTTCAGCTAATGCCCATGTTTATTTTGTTGTACCTTATATTAGGGATAAATTAGCAGTATTTCATAAACATTTCAATGTAATATCACATCAAATGTTTTATGAAATACTAGTCATTTTAATCCAGTATTACACTCTCCTATGACGTCTAAGACAATAATAATAATAATATTCCTTGCATTTGATATAGAATCTTGGATGGTTATTTCAGGAGGACGGGTTTGCGAGGTTATGGGGAGAGAGCCGGGGAGTGGGATTGACATTGAATACCTCTGTTCAAAAAGCCAGCACAGACTCAATGGGCCGAATAGCCTCTTTGGTGCTGAAAACCTGTATGATTCTTATCATATCTTCTAGACTTTCAAAGTGCTTCACAGAATATACTGCAATGTGAAATGACTGTATATTTTGTGGGTGAAACATGGCAGCCACTTACGTACAGCAATGTCTCACAAACAGTCATGGATTGGAGTGACTAATTTTGGTCACTGACATTTTGATCATTGAGAGGCATTTTCGACCTATACTTCTCAGTGGTTTCCCAGCCTGTTTGATTCTGCTGGAATGGTTCTATCTTGCTTTCAAAAGCAACAGATGTTCTTTTTTAAAAAAAAGTTACTACTACTAGAGTGATTTTAAATAGGATCAGCTGATTTGTGTTCAAAACAACACTTATTGCTTGTTTGTTATCTGGCATCTATGCTCAAGACAGAATCTACACTGAGACATCTTGATGACGTGCTAAGACCTTTAGCAAATGCAAGTATTATTGGTAGGATTAGGATTTTATTTTCACGATGGTCACTTCTTTTCAGCATTTTCCAGAACACTGGGTAGTGACTTTTGACTCCTTAGGAGATCAGGTTATTAAGGATAATGTAATACAGAAGACTCACCATCTTCCATATAATACTGATAATATATATTTACTTAATAAGTGACATTTGACTTTATATTCCAATAAAGATCCCGATTTTTAACAAACAAAAAAACCCACTGCATAAGCAGTCTCCATAGACAAGCACACTAAATAAGAATAGTGAATTTCACTCAAAATAATTGTTTTTGACAAGAGAATATAGCTTCTTGGCTTTCCAACTAGACAACTTTTTCTTCTCACCCGCCCACAGCTAGCCTTGGAGACCCTTTCGTGAACAGAACAATGCTCAGTTTTTATAACTGTAGCTGTATTCTGCATGCTTTAGGAATGTGTAGCAATGTGTTAATTCTATCCAGCCTACTCTTCGCTGAGCTCCATCCCCTCCAGTGCCAGTTCTCTCACTCCATCCTAAATAGGATCTGTGTTATCCACTTAGCAATATGAATCACTTCATACGTGCGGCTATTTGTTTGTAAAATGAGGATTTGTCTTAACTGAAAAAGCGTTTTCCTGTTATTAGTGAAATGTAAAACATCACTACAATGAAGACAAGAATACAATACAGTATTTATTTTCAAAATACTATACAGTACATAAGAGATAAGGGTTTAGTTCTAGTGAATTTCCAGACATTTCTAAAAATTCAGGGGTTCAGATACTATAATATAATAATAATAACTCATTCATTTGATATAGCACATTATCACATCTTCGAGATGTCTTAAGGCAAAGTAACTGTTGACACCTTCACATAGGGTCCGTCGACATCTAAATTTTCCGATATCGATATATCGGTTTGCCCATATCGAGATATACCGATATATCGATATCGCGTTTTTTTTGTCTTGCGCATGCGCGCGCATTCCGGTGTGCGCGCGCATTCGGATATCGACAAGGTAAGTTTAAAAAGTCTGCATTATATTGATGCTGAAACCTGCTTAACGCTTTGTTTGTCTCATTGATATGACTGACTAAATTATTATCTATCAACAATGCCTTGGATTACTGTAACCTGGTTGGCTCTCTTGGGTATGCCTCTTCAGTGGTAATTTGTGGGACACTGCTGGAAGTTGTGTTTCACCCACAAAATAGACAGTGAATCCACTTTACAATATATTCTGTGAAATGCTTTGAGATATCTCAACAACTTGATCAGGCACAATATCAAATGCAAGACTTATTATAAGAACCTAAGAAGTAGGAGCAGGAGTAGGTACACCATTTGGCTCCTTCAGCCTGCCCCACCATTTTATAAGATTATGGCTGATCTTCAAACCTAATTTCATTTACCCACCCTATCCCCATATCCCTTAATCCCTCTATCCATTAGAAATCTATCAATCTCAGTCTTGAATGTGTTTAAGGACTGAGGATCTACAGCCTTCTGGGGTAGAGATTTCCATAAATTCACTACCCTCTGAGTGATGAAATGTTTCCTCAACTTTGTTCGAAAAGGCTGATGCTTAATCTTGAGACTATGACCTCTAGTTTTAGATTCTCCCACAGGGGAAACATTGTCTACTTTGTCAATTCCCTTAAGAATCTTATAGGTTTCGAAAAGATCACCTCTATCTCTTCTATATTCTAGAGAATATAGGCCCTGTTTATTCAACCTATCCTCATAGGTCAACGCCCTCATCCCAGGTACCAATTTAGTGAATCTATGCTGCACCCCCTCTTAGGCAAGTATGTCTTCTCTTAAATAAGGAGACCAAAACTGCACACAATATTCAATGTGCAGTCTCACCAAGGCCCTATGCAATTGCAGCAAGACTTTCCTACTCTTGTACTCTAACCCTTTTACAATGTACTCCATTGCTAATTGCTTGCTGTACCTGCATTCTAACCTTTTGTGACTGGTGGACAAGGGCACCCAAATCCCTCTGAACACAAACACCAGCTAGTCTCTCCCCCTCTAGAAAACAATCCGCTTTTCTTTATTTGGGTATATTTTATTGTAGTATATTTTGTGTGAGAAACTTGACAGCCAATTGTTCATATCAGTGTCTCACAAACCATTGAGTGCCCAATTTATTATTATTATTTTTTACAATTTGTATTTGTTTACATTATTAACCCCCAGAAAAGCAATCCACAAACCAGATTCCTACTTACTGCTAGGTAAACAGAGGCGTGTGGAGTAAGAAAACTTGCCCAATGTTTCACCCTGCCTGTAATTGAGCCCAGAACTCTCACTTGCAGGTCAAGTGCTCTAACAGCTGACCAACAGGACAACAACAACTTTGATTTATATAGCACCCTCCATGCCGGACGGCATCTCAGAGGACTCCACTATCACACTTACATGAAAGGAAAAATTACCTCTCCCCGAGCTGCTGATACTCATTCATGTTTCATCAGCTCCACCTTGACTATTCCAATGCCCAGAACTCCACAACCCATGATCTCACCCTCACCAGACTTCGAAGAGCCCATCACCTGCCTCTTGATTTCCGATCTCTAAGCATTATGGTAGTCGCTGAGGCTTCAAGATGCAGCCCGTTGAACATTCACATTGGTCTACAACAACAACAAAATTATAGAGCGTCTTTCACGTCGAGAGGACATCCCAAGGCACTGAACAGTCAGGTCACGACCCAACCTGGTCTAGGTAGTAGTAGTAATAATAATAATCCTTGTATTTGATACACAGGTAGACCCCGGTTCACGAAGGCCGGGTTAACGAAAGTTCACTATAACGAGGGTTTCTATTGTACAACTTATCCGTTTAACAAAGGCTGCATTCACTATAACAAATGTTTACACACACTTTAAATCTCGCAGACTTCTCATGTGCAGCTTCTCATGGTAGCATCTCTCCCGATTGCCCCAGCAACACGTGCTTAGTCTGTAGCGTGGCTCAGTTAAGCAGTGCAATGCAGCCCCTCCCATATGGGAGGAGCTTAAGCAGCAGGATACTTTGTGGCTTCAATAATAGTAAATCGAGGACTGTCTGTATTTTATTGTTTATCGAAGAGGAGAGCCTTGAGGTGTGACTTGAAGGAGGCCAGGGAGGGGGTGAGGCGGAGGGATTGCGGAATGGAGTTCCAGAGGTTGGGGGCAGAGTGACTGAAGGAGCGAGTCACTGCTTGGATGTGGGGGAGGAAAGACAGTTGAGGGTCGAATAAGACACCTAGGTTCCTGACTGGCTTGGTGAGGTTGAGTGTGCAACCATGGAGGTTGATGCTGCCAACGCCTGATGCAAGAAGGCACTGACGCGAGCCAATCAGTAGGGCCTCGGTCTTGTTGACATTCAACTGTGGAAAGTTAACTCTCATCCAGGACTTGATGTCTGACAAGACAGTCTGTCAAGTCATTGGTAATCCTGGAGTTGAGGCAGAGAGATAGAGCTGGGTGTCATCCGCATACATGTGGAAGTTAACCCTATGTTTGTGGATGATGTCACCAAGTGGGAGCATGTATATGTTGAAAAGGGGCCAAGGACAGTGCCCTGGGTATGCCACAGGTGACAGTGCGGGGGCTGGAAGATAAATATAGTTTGAGTACAGTACTCTATTTCGGAACCAACTCAACTACACTATTTAGTTTCCTGGGTGCTAGATCGGTAGATAAGGCCCCAAAGGTAATAATAATAATAATCCTTGCATTTGATGTAGCACCTTTCAAGTCACGAGAACATCTCAAATGACTTCACAAAGTGGTAACACAGACCCCAAACAATCACAACAACTTGTAGAGCATCCTTCACGTGGGAGCATCTCAGAGCAATTTAAGGGTGTTGAAGCTTGATGCTGAGCCAGGGAGCGAGGCAAATTAACTGTTGACACAATCAAAGAGGAAGATTGTCAGGTGTGATCTGTAGATAGGCAAGAAGGAAACAAGGCAGAGGGATTGAGGAATAGAGTTCGAGAGTCTCAGGGCACAGTGGCAGAAAGCACAGCTGCCAATGGTAGCAGCTGAGCAAAAACATCCATACGTATGAAAAACTCAACTGCATTCTGTGAGCATCCAAAAACAGCTTGATAATTGGGAAATTAAATACACATGCTCTAGTGGGTAAGATATTGTAAGCTCTTTCCCAGTCAATAAATTGACAGGGTGTCAACCCTTTAAGAGAACCGCTAACTCTGGACTGACAACCGACTGAAAATTCCCATTCCTGTCAAATCTTTCTCTTTGATACCCTTTTGTCGTCTGAATTTAATCTCTCCCTTATTTGGTTGCAGGATTGATTTTTGTCAACAGCAGCAAGTTATTTATTAGATCTGCCATTTTTCAAGCAGTCGAAACAGATTGCACATGGCTCAAGTAATCATAAAATCTCGCAGGCTGAATTATAAATTGTTGACCTGTGTGTAGTTTTGACTGAGGCAGCACTTGTGGAGGGGACAAAGAGGTTTCGAGAGGCAAGTCACTGAGCCACCAGGATGTTTCAGCCATTGCACATACTTGATATAATACAGAAGCAAGTGCATTATTCCCAATTGCCTAATTTATAACTTAATTTCTCCCTCTGAATAAATGCTATTGAAGAATATTTCCACCTTTACCTGTTTTACCTTTCGTGGAGTTGACCACTGATTGTATTTTCCTTCATATTGATACATCACTTGAATGCAATGCTGCATGGAACACTCAATGGATGTTTTTCCCATACTTGTCTCTGTATAGAGCACCACATTACTTGGGACATTACCTACTCAGTCAGGCAGAATCTCATTGAGGAGCGTTTTTCAATAAACAAACATACCAGCATTCATATAACAAAAATCACTAATTACATTTATTTCATAGTGTCTAAGAATAATAAAAATGATGACATTTGGATGTCAGAGTCTTTGTTCGTCAAACTTGTTATTTTTCTACACAGGAACAAATCATTTCTAATGGTGTTCCAAGCTCTGTGTCTGTTGGGCTTGTATTAAGAGAAGCAGAAACAGTATGAGAAACTAAGAGATTGTCAAGATGACTTTGGCATAGAGCTTTGATGACCTGCCTGATACTATCCCAGCTCAAGTTCTATTTTCATACAGAATGAGATTACCTGCAAATAAAACTAACCAGCATATCATAAAATATTGAGTGGTTACAGCATCAACCACATATATGTATGGAGTCACCTCATGATTTCTGAACTTGAAATTGTGTTTGTGACCATCACAAAACCAACTCAAGATTTCTCTGCAATTTATCCCTGACCATTACAAGTCTTAATGTTCTGTTCAAGATCTGGACTCAAGCTAATAAAAGCAGAGCTTTGAATTTTCAGCTTTGAAATTAAGTGGAACAAGTGAAAGCCTCGAAGCTTAAAGACTTCTGGGCACAGTAAAAGGTCCTTGCAAAGATTCTCTTAGAAACAGGATCTTGCCAAGAGAAAGACCCTCAACGAAAAGCCATTCTGAATTGATCCTATATGCTTGCTATAAGCAGATTGAACTATAATAGAACCCATTACCCAAATTATAGGAAATATCTTATAATAATCCTTGCATTTGATATAGCACTTTTCACATCTTATCGACATCTCAAAGTGCTTCACAGAATATGCTGTAAAGTGAATTGACTGTGTATTTGTAGGTATGCTTACTTGCATCCAGTGATTCAGTTATGCATTTCTCCACTCTCCTGAGCTACCTGCTGTAACAAACCTACCACAGTGCAATATCCTTAATTTACACATGGGCTTTTCAAATCTGGGATATCTCATCAAACCTCCTCCTCGAATTAATCAGATCTTCTGCCTCTTAGTATCCTTCGGGCTGGCAACTTCCTATATGTTTTCAATAATACAATTTGAATTTTGTCAAAATATCAAACTGAAATGAAATACAGGTAGACCCCACTTGCCGAATGCCCGATTAACAAATATTCACTATAACGAGGGTTTCTATTTGTACCACTTAGCCACTTAAACAAAGGTTGCATTCACTATTATTCATAGATTCATAGAATTTTACGGCACAAAAGGAGGCCATTCGGCCCATCTAGTCTGTGCCGGCTCTTTGAAAAGAGCGATTCAATCCCACTGCCCTGCCCGCTACCCATAGCCTAATAGACCTGTTCTCCCTAAATAAAGATCTAATTCCCTCTTAAAAGTTGTTATCGAATCAGCCTCCACCACCTTTTCAGGCAATGCATTCCAGATTCGAACAACCCGCTGAGTGAAAACATTTCTCCTCAGCTCCCTTCTACTTCGCTTTGAAACTATTTTAAATCTGTGACCACGAGTCACAGATTCGCCCACGAGTGGAAATAGTTTTTCTCTATTTGGCCTGTCGAAACCCCTCATGATCTTATAAACCTCTATTAGGTCTCCCCTCAATCTTCTCTGTTCCAGAGAGAATAACCCTAGCCTATCTAGCCTCTCCTCATAGCTGAAGTCCCTCAATCCTGTCACCATCCTAGTAAATCTTCTTTGTACCCTTTCCAATGTCTTCACATCCTTATAATGAATGTTTACACACACTTTAAATCTCGTGGGCTTCTCGTGCGCAGCTTCTCATGGGTAGCGTCTCTCCGGTTGCCCCCACAACACACGCTCAGTCTTTAGCGTGCCTCAGTTTAGCAGTGCAGTGCAGCCCCTCCCATATGGGAGGAGCTTAAGCGGCAGGATGCTTTGTGGCTTCAATAATAGTAAATCGAGGACTGTCTTGTTTACAATTGTTTATTGTTGTATTTACTAACATTTTTATATTGTATTGTTGTATTTAAAGTTGTGTACCCTTCAACCACAGTGATATCTAACTTAGGCCTTTGCTAGTGCAGGTTGAGTATCCTGAATTCGGGCCCGTAGTCGAGCCCACGTTCGGGTATTTCCAGACTTCGGAATGCCAGAAGCGCGTCATGTGTCCGGAAATGCCTGGGCCCAGTTTGCGATATTTCAGTGCGGTGACTGTGAAGACCTGGCATAGAGCAGGTAGGATTGATGTTCTTATTCTTGCAATTTTTGTCACATTCCGGATTCCGGAACTCCAGGATTTTGGCTGCTCAACCCGTGCACCGAAAATGTTAGCGCTAGGAACCGTTAGGAACTAAACTGATTTTAGCGGAGAGACTCAAGTCGGGGCGGCATTTTGGCTGCGGCCAAATACAATAATACAGTTAAACTCTCGCTTAACTAAATTTTCGCTTAACAAAGGGTTTTAAAACTCCCCAACCCCTTCGTTAAGTGGGATCCTGTACAGTAGATACAGTAGAAGCCCGTTTATCCGGCACCCACGGGACCTGGCCAATGCCGGTTAAAGCGCCTGATGGATATTTGGGTGGCACGAGGCCGAAAACCCAGTACAAAAAATTTAAGTTATTTTAACACACACCATACATACCAGACTAGGTAATTGCAGATAGTGGAAGAGTATTGTGTTGGTGGTGTTCCTGGGGCTGCTCTCTTTACTGATTGGGGTTTGCAGTCCAGCGATTCTTTTTTGAATGGGGACGCCAGGCGGGTGAAAGAAGCGGCAGCCCGATTTTAAAGTCGCGCAACTTTACTAGCTGCAAGCCAAAGCCCTAGACTCTACTAGCGGCAAACTAAAATACTGCACCTAAGTGACAATATCGGTTAACGGCTAGCGTTATCGGCTTGCTGCTAGTATGACTTTGAAGTCATATGTGCTCCATTTTTTTTGCCTGCTTGGCGTGATCCATTTTGGGAGGGGTCGCTGGACTGTAAACCTCAACCGCAGCATCATGGCTTCAAGTGCAGCATCTACCAGCAGGGGTGGGGGTGCAGGAGAGCAGTTTTGACGATGAGTGCCAATGCAATATTCTGTTATTATTAGGGTCCGTCGATATGGAAATTTTCCGATTTAGATATATCGATGGGCTCATATCAAGATATACCGAAATATCGATATTTCCAGTTTTTCGTACTGTGCATGCGCGCGCATTCGGGGTGCGCGCGCGCTCCAGGTGCGTGCGCATTCCAGGTGCACGCGCATAATAATCGAGCGCTATCTCAGAGCACTAAAGAGATTAAGGGAAATGGGGATAGGGCGGGTAAGCTCCTGCCTATCTCTCTGACCTGCTGTCCCCCTATCAGCCTGCCCATTCGCTCCATTCAGCCGGCTCTGACCTGCTCCATGTCCCCTGCCCGAACCGCCCTACCATCAGTGGCTGGGCTTTCAGCCTCTCTGCCTCCACACTCTGGAACTCCATCCTGCAATCGCTTCGCCTCGCTTCTTCACTTTCCTCCTTTAAGGCCAGTCGCAAGACCTTCCTCTTCGACAGTGTCTTATGCTCCCCTCCCAACTCCCCCCTCGCTTACTCTCCTAACCCCCTGCCCCCAACCCCATCCCCTGCTCGGGTTCCAACCTAACTGTTCAGCACCTTGAGACGTCCTCCCGACCTGAAAGGTACTCTATAAATGTAATTTTGTGTCATTGTAAATAGAATTAGGATAGAAGATCAGCCATGATCTTATTAAATGGCAGGGCAGGCTCAAGGGGCTGAAAGGCCTGCTCCTGCTCCTGTTCCTACTTCTTATGCACATATGTTCTTATAATAAGTCTTGCATTTGATGTTGTGCCTTTTCAAGTCGTTAAGATATCTCAAAGTGCTTCACAGAATATATTGTAAAGTGGATTTTGTGGGTGCAACACAACATTCAATTGCATGCAGAAGTGTCTCACAAATTACCACTGAGGAGGCATAACCAAGAGAACCATCCAGGTTACAGTAATCCAAGGCAATGTTGATAGATAATGAGTCAGCCAGTCATATCAATGAGACAAACAAAAGTTAGCCTGGTTTCAATCCTACCGAACAAACCTCCTTCACTTTGTCTCTTCTTATGTTTTCTGCTCCTGCCCCCGCCCGGTCAACTATGGTGTACCCCAGGGCTCCATCCTTGACTCCTCCTCTTCCTCATCTATATGCTCCCTTCTGGCGATGTCATCTGCAGACACAGGGTAAATTTCCACATGTATCCAGATGACACACAAATCTATTTCTCCTCTTCCAGATGTGACTCCAGCTCCACCAATATTCTCTCAGCTTGTCCGGCAGACATCAGGGCCTGCATGAGCACAAATTTAAAAACGAACTATTGACAAGATGGAAGCCATACTCCTTAGCTCCCATCAATGTCTTCTGTACTGTGGTTCTGACCTTCTCAACCTCCTCGGCCTATCCCTTAGACTCACCAAACCAGTGAGCAACCTATAGGCATCAAGTTCAACCCACAGCTTTCCTTCCTCGCCCACATTTGGCTCTGACCAGGAACATCTTCCTCCATCTTGCTCACCTCCAATCCCAGAAGCAGCTAAAACACTAGTTTATGCATTTGTCACCTCTGAACTTGAGTTTTCAAGTACCCTCTTCACCCATCTCCCCAACTCCTCCATGAACAGGATCCAGCTGGTCCCCATCTTTATTTTGTGCCTGATGATTTTCCTCTTTGACGGTCACCTCCCCCTTCCCCAAAGTTCTGCATGGTGCTCCGCTACTCTCAAGCTCTCCAGGAAGCTAACCTGTGTGAGGGGTGAATATAAATGCAAGTTGTTTTTGTTGTTGTTAGTATGTCATTTAAATAAGAGAGGCAAAATCTCTAATTAGTAGAACATTTGTAACTGGATACTTTCACCAGTTCTTCATTTGAGTGTGCTATCTGTTTTACCTTTGCTAAGTAGAGTGTTGGAACAGCACCTGCAGAGTAACACTCAATAATATCTGATAACAATAACATTAGAATAGGAGAAGACTATAATCTATCAAATGTGCTCTAGCCAGCTTTGAATCTCCATATGAATCTGTATTGGTAACGCAACATCCTGTATACTTGTGAAACACTGAGCAGATAGGGCTTTGAGGACAAAACAGTGATGGAATTAATTTTGTGAATTCACATCAGTTTCTTTGTAATGCATTTTTTTATTTTAAACATTTTCACTCATTCCACTCATTGCTGTTGGGAATACAAAACAATAAATGGGCATAAACCTGTTGGAACAGAATAATGCATGTCTTCTGAGTGCTCACATCTTGGAAGACAATTTACTTGTTTGAACCTCCAAAGCTTGCAGAGCAGCAGTTAATGTGGAGTTGCTGAAGAGAGACAAAAAACCTGATCTGATATACAGTGACATACTTTTGGCCTTTTAACGCAGTACGATCAGTTCCTAACTCCTGACTTTATCCATGACAAAAATGTTCCAGTAGGGATCTAAAAATCTTCCTGTGACCTTTTTCTGTGCAGTCACAAACTAAACACAACATAAAAGAGTACAGAAAGGATGTAATTATTCTGAATATTACAAAATAATATGTACACAGCACCATTCCACTCTTATTACTCATGGTGATTTCTTACTGAAGAAAAAGTGCTCTTGCATGCCAAGCGCAGAGTTTCATATTTCTAATGACAAAAACAGGGAGCTGGGAACACTCAGCAGGTCAGGCAGCATCTATGGAGAACGGAAAGTGAGTCAAAGTTTCAGGTCCACGACCCTTCGTCGAGTTCCGAAACATTGTGGACCCGAAATGTTGACTCATTTTCCTTTCTCCATAGATGCTGCCTGACCTGCTGAGTTTTCCCAGCTCTCTATTCTTGTTTCAGATTTGCAGCATCTGCAGAATTTTGTGCTTTGTTCATATTTCTATGGACTGTCATCTTTACCTTCATACCCACTTTGGTTCCTACCTAAATACAGTCAATTCACTTTACTGTGAAGTGTGAAGTATATTCTGTGAAGTGTTTTGAGACATTTCGAAGATGTGAAAAGCAGTATATCAAGTGCAAGGACTATTATTATATTATTATATATCACCTACCCCCAGCTCGGGTGCCCAGCCATTTATGCTTTGATACATTGTCCCAGCACTTTATCTATCAATCAATCGACCGACCGACCGACCGACCGACCGACCGACCGACCAATCAATCAATCAATCAATCAAAAAATACTTTATAAATGTATATTGAAATGTATTGTATATCTCCAGAACTGGAGAAAAATCTGACCCAGACTTGGGGTGGGGGGTAAGGACACAAACATACTGTATATGTTTTCTTTAATCTGGTGGGAGTGATAAGTGTGGTCAATTTGGAGCTGTGCTGGCTGCAAGGTGACATTCTTGGCAATAGAATTTTTGAAGCGAGCCAACACTCTGTGGTAGTTTGGTTCCTGAGCCAGGCCGGTCTGCAGCACTCTGAGTCACTCCTGATGACAAACCAGCCAGCTTGGCTCATCAGCAGGGAGGGACAAATCAGTCACTGGGCCAGGGATTCTTTTAACTCGGCTCCTGTTATCTTTGCAAGTCAAAGCTCTGACAGATACTGTGATCCTTCCCAGACAATCAGCGCAAAGCTTTCCTGTGTTTGCCATGGTAAGGTGCAGTTTTAGCTGGTTAAACTCCAGAAGTAATGTACCCTCTCAACCAAGCATTGGCTCTTGCCAACCTATGCCTAAACTCTCTCTGAAATCAAGTAAGCAGAGGGCTCTTCTCTGGGGAGAGTATGTGCACTTTTTCCAGACAAATCAAAACTACCAATATGTAGAATTCTGAGTAATTTGGTTTCGAGATTTAAGCATGATGATGGGTTTTAGGAAGAAATTTGGGAAGTCATGATACATCCTGCAATATAGCCAAACCTATGGGTAAACTTAATAGGAACCACTGCAAACTTAATAGTCCTGTGACATAATACAAAACACTTTTCAACAGAGACACTGTCCCTTTAACTTGGCTGCAGTGTTGCACACCATGAGTCAGTTGCTATATAATCCTTCCCATGTTTATTGAAGTTGCTGTTTGCACTTATGATTTGACACTACTATGGTCCTGGAGCAGTGCTGTGCACAGCACATCTCGGAATGGACCACAGCATAAATTTAAACACCCACAGTCACCAGATGCATTATCTCACTTGCTGTGCACTGTGATTCTGGTCTGATTTGCTACAGCCTGCACAGCCAAAATAATAACGCCATCTGCTATCCTCCTAGGGACAGGGATTGACTGGAGTCAGAGCAACAACAAAAGTCTTTACCAGCCAACGAGCGTATTGTGTGAGGGCTCCTTTCCTTTTTCTCATCAAAAAGGTTAACTGCAGTTAAACTTTGCAGTGAGTCAAGGGGATGACTGGATCCAGGGCCCACAGACAGAGAGACCTCACAGATTGAGTTTCCATTTCAAACAATATAATAAGAAACCAAGTTCCTGCATAGTGATGTGTCCTTTACAGAATGTTTCTTTTACTGTTAACCAGCTGACATTCTTGGTAGACAAAATTGTACTGAAGTGAAATGGTTTGGGGGCTTTAAAGACTAAATGCACGACAAGACATTTTGAGTCACACAAAATACAAAGGTTCCACACAACAATGATTTGCAATTATATGGGGCTCTTCACATAGATTAATGTCTCGATTAATGTCTGGATATGGAGCCGGAGGGGGAAGGGCAGGTGTTTCGTGTGCATTGGTCTGTAAGTAGCTATGTGTGTTTGTGGATATTAGTGAGGACAGTATGTGGCTTGTCACAGACCAATAGCTGCTGATACCCATTGCTCTCAATCTCATGCAAGAATTGCCAACTTGAATTAAGTACTGGAACTGCTTGACGAACTGTACCCCAGCACGAGTTACCATAAAAGTTGGAGGAATTAACAGAAAGGAAAAGACTGAGATCAACCCGTTTTGTGTAATTTGTTTGTATGGAGAAAACCTCTTATGCAGAAAACCTCTTACATCAAAGTAATGCTGTACTGTTCATTTTGTCCCTTATTGCATCACTGACCCCAAATTGCTCTTGGTCACAGAGGTAGAATGACTGTTACTCGAACTTTTGACATCACTAGTGGAAATAAATATTCAGGGGTACATAGAGCAACTAACAAGTAAAAAAAAGAAACGGCACACTAATGCCAAGGGGATGAAACTAATCGCTCGTATAATGGGTACATTTCTCTAGCGTGTAAAGCTTGAAGAATTGAATCCATGATTATTACCCCGAGGGTGCCAGGGGACTTCTGTCCACGTCCATCAGAGTGGAAAACCGCTGTATGTCAGCAAGAGGAAGTCTGATCGGTTCCAGGCAGAAAACCCATTCAGTTCCCCTGAGCCAATGCCTATGCCACTGCTGCCCCAGTGCTGCAGTCAGTTCTCAAGTACCTCCATTTTACTTTGTGTCTTAAGAACAGTGTTAATATCCTCTCATAAAGAATTGACTCATTTTAACCTCAAAGGTACTGTATTATTTAATTCTACTGAATTTTTTATCAGGCCAATAAAAATGGAACATGAGATAGACCGCTGATCAATGTTTCAGATATAGTGCTGCCTATCAAGAAGGTCAAAAGACCTTTCTTAATGGCTGAGGCAGTGACATCTTCAGGACTCCTCACCGCAACTAAAAGGCAGAGCATCGTTAAGAAAATTATTTGAAAGTGAAGTTATGACTTACTTCTCTGACATTTATTTAACAGGCAACATTGCTAACTTGTCATGAATGAATTGCATGCTTCACATCAGTTGATATAAATTTGCTTTCTTTTATTCCCTGCTTCAGTGACCTTATTTAGCTGTAAAAGCCATCATTCATTTGTATTTTCAGTTCTTGAAGCTGGAAGTAAAGACATTTGTTGTGCTGTGTGTGGGTGAAGCACAGATTATTTATGAAAAGCACAATCCATACCATGTGTACATTAATAGTGATATTGCAAGATCTATAACAATAACAAGTAATAACAACAAATTCCATTTAAATAGCACTTTCACATTAGAAGGACATCCCAAGGTGCTGGACAATGAAAGGTTTAGACCCATCACACCATATATTGAAAGTGAATTGATTGTATATTTACAGGCAAAACGGGGCAGCCATTTATGCACAGCAGTGTCCCACAAACAGTCGTGGATTGAAGTGATCAATTTATTATTGTTTTGTTTATTTCTTGAGGGATTATTATCAGGCATGTGGAATAAGGAAACATGCCCAAGTTTTCGATATGCCAGAAATCAAACCCAGGTCGCTCGCTTGCGAGGCGAGAGCTCTAACCACTGACCTCTAGGACTCCAAGGTCTTGAGATGGACCTTGAAGGCATTTAGGGAAGAAGCAAAGTGAACTGATTCAGGGATGAGTTCCAAAGAATGGGTGCAAAAAAGTTAAAGCACAACCACCACGAGTGGAGCTCCTGTAGCTCAGTGGTTAGAGCACTCGCCTTACAAGCATGAGACCTGTGTTTGAATCCAGACAGTTCAGGGTGAAACCATGGGCAAGTTTCCTTACTCCACATGCCTAATAATAATCTGTCCAAAAAAAACACAGTAATAAAAATTGGTAATTTTAATCCACGGTTGTTTGTGGGACACTGCGGTGTGCAATTGGCTGCCATGTTTCGCCCACAACTATACAGTCAAATCACTTTACATTATATTCTGTGAAGCACTTTGAGACATCTAGAAGACATGAAAAGCGCTATATCAAAAATACATGGATTATTATTATTATATGTGTATAGTCAAGTCACTTTATAGTATATTCTGTGAAGCGCTTTGAGATGTCGATAAGATGTGAAAAACGCTATATCAAATGCAAGGATTATTATTATTATTAAGCACCTCTAGTGGGACAAGCATGGTAAGTGACGCAAAGCAGCTCAGTACCTGCAGAGCAGAAGGAAAAGGCTGGTTAGTAAGGTTTTAGAGGGTCAGAAAGGTAGGGCGGGGCAAGTCCGTAAAAGTGAGGGCAACAATCTTGAACTTGACCATTTAGGGCAGTGGTTCCCAACCTTTTTTTGCAGTGACCCTAAATTGGCCACCAACAAGTCCTCCCGACCCTCTGACTGTGCAACTGAAGCGAAGCTCAGCCAAGACAATATCTCCTTCTCAGCCAAGACAATATCTCCTTCGGCGTAACTTGCTAGTACAGTCTTTCATATAAATTGGTCGGCGGTAGCGCCTCGAGCACTTTTCAGCATTAAAAAAGCATTTTCAGCATTAAAAAAGAAAAAATAATTCTGATGACCCTTCGCAACCCCAAAGAGGACCCCCGTGACCCTGATTTGGGTTGGGACCCAAGGTTGGGAACCACTGGTTTAAAGGATTGTGGGGTGGGGGGGGCAATGCAGTCAGACAAAGATGGTGATGATAGGTTCACTAAGCCTGTTATTGGAAAGGAGAAAAGCAACAGCATTTTGAATAGTCTGCAGCTTGTGGAGGGAAGAGCTTATGGAGGGTGGAGCTCCTGTGGCTTAGTGGTTAGAGCACTTGTCATGCACGCTGGGGAGACCAAGCTGGGGAGACCACAATAATAAAATTGGTCATTTCAATCCACGATTGTGTGTGGGACACTGCTGTGCGCAATTGGCTGCCACGATTCGCCCACAAATATATAGTCAATTCTTCACTTTACAGTATATTCTGTGAAGCGCTTTGGGACGTCGATAAGATGTGAAAAGCGTTATATCAAATGCAAGGATTATTATTATTATAAGAGTTGGGCAAACCAGGAAGCAGAGAACATAATCTAGTCTGGAGATGACAAAAGCAAGGATAAGAGTCTTGACTGATCGAGGGGAAAGATGTTGGCGGAAGTGGGAAATATTGTGATACTGGGCAAAAGCTGAATGAGTCAAGGCAAGAATATGTGGTTTAAAGGACAAATGAGAATCGGGCAGTTTCCAAGGTTCCGTAGCGGCTTAATAAGGTGGAGTATAGGATCCAGCAATATATCGATACAATTTTTCATATCGATATACCGATATCGAAATTTAAAATATATCGATACATTGAAAAATTCGATATGAAAATATAGATAGATATATCGTAAATATTGGTATATCGTTTCCGGCGATATATCGGTATTATCGGTATAATGCGATCTTTTCCATTATACCTTGTCGCCGGCATTGCAACCTCCTGGGCCTAGAGCACAGAATGCACGCGCAAATCCGACTGCGTGCGCACACCCCGAATGAGCGCGCACCCCGAATGCGCATGTACCTCTGAATGCACGCGCATGCGCAGTATAAAAAAGCCTGGGAATATCGATATATCGGTATATATCGATATGAGCCCACCGATATATCGGTATCGGAAAATGTCCATATCGACAGACCCTAGTGTGTATCCATGGAATGTGATGCTGTCAACACCAGAGATAAAATGGTTTAGATTGGAGCCAAACAGGAGCCTCTATTTTGTCAACATTCCATTGAAGAAAGTTAGTTCTCATCAGTACTTAATGTCCGATGGGCAACCTGAGAGGACAGCAGTTGTCCTGGAATCAATGGTGGAGGTAGAGAGATAGAGTTAGATGTCAACTGCATACATATCAATACTACAGTGTACTACTATCACTATGGAATTCACCCTCAGGAGGATCTTTGCTGACATGTCCAGTTAAAAATTGTGCCACTTGAAGCTATCAAATTTGCAAAGCCCCAAATCAGCCGGAAGCAAGATTAAATACAAATGAGAGGGGAGAGAACATCAAGGTTTTAGCTGTGATGTTACCCTTTGCTCCGTGGGAAAGCTCATTGAAAGCCTTAATAACTAATATGTTCACATACAGATATGATGCAAATGGGGGGGGGGCAGAAAGATTCCCTTTATTGTTTAACTTATTTTCATAGATAGCTTTCGTTTTTTTAAAAAAATTGATTGTCCAGTTCAAACTGGACAGATGGCAAATTTAGTCCCCCTGCTGGTGGTGATGGCACAGCCAATTATCACCTACAGGTGAATTACTTTTTGTTTCATGGCAGTAAAATGCCATTTGGTTAGAATGATTTTTAATGGACAGCAGGTAGTACCAGCTCCCACCAACACAACATTATCAAATGCAAACAACATTATCAAATGCAGAACCATTAGCAGAGGCAAGACATTCCACCTAGTCTTACTCTGTAAAACCATTTTATCTCCAAATTTAAGATTAAGTATAAATAACTGTGGTCTACTTGTGATATAAAAGTTTACGGTTTGCATAATTGTGGTATACTACTTATTGTCATAAGCAGAACCATCTACAGAGGATAGGAAGTCCACCACAATTTTAAATTTAAATTTTAAAGAATAATTTTAAAGAATAACTTTAAAGAATAATTGTTTTATAGACAAGGTGAAATTTCTGATCTCTGCTGACAGTTCTGAGACACTGCCCTGCATTAAGGGCACTATATAAATGCATGTTTCTGTTTCTGTTGTTGTACTTAATTTATTCTGAAATTGGTAACAAGACTTTTTAAGAGAATCAGATTCCAAGTAAAACCAGAATTGAAGAGATTTCCACAATTCAGCATAAAGTTCATTTTCAAATTGATCTTGCAGGCTAAGACTAGGTGGCCTGCTCTTATCATCTTTCTCTTCTTACACCAGGAACTCATTGAATATGTACAAAGCCATGTCTTGCAACTTTGCACTGCATTTCAAATTTTAAAATTACTTTGTGATATTTTTCTGTGTGATTTAATCTTCTTTAAATTTATAATTTAGAAAATGCAGTTGCAACTGGAGCTCTGCAGCCCTATTGCCAGCCTGTCCTTATACTCTATTGAAAATATTCATAAGCCCCAACTTCAGAGCTCACACAGTCACAAATGATCTTGTCAGCCTTATTATGTGCAAACCTAGCGATATACAAATATTTCAGTTGCAATCTACTACACTGCACATTTTATGGTATTTTTAAGATTGAGGTCTAATATTTGCTGATTCATAAAATTATTTCTAAATGTAGAATCCTGCAAATACTTACATGGATCTCACGCCAACAGGCTGGAACTCATTTCTGATTTTTGTATTCGGGTTGAAACCAAGGGAGGCTCCCAACATCTGGTGGGAGATCAACATCCAAAAAATTCCAACAGGACAGTTTATGAAACTTCCTGGCATGTAATGGCTGCTCTATTTAGAAACTTTATTGTGAACTATTGTACTTTATACGGTTATGTATTCTTTTTTCTGGTTGTATAGGACAATGTACGCATTCAGTCTCACTATTCTTCAGTTCAACCACCTTATTGGATTGTGAAGCTCCTGTGGCTTAGTGGTTAGAGCGCTTGTATTGCAAGCTGGGGAGACCAAGCTGGGGAGACCTGTGTTTGAATCCAGGCAGGTCACGGCGAAACCCTGGGCATGTTTCCTTACTTAACACGCCTAATAATAATCTGTCCAAAACAACCACAATAATAAAATTGGTCATTTCAATCCATGACTGTTTGTGGGATGCTGCTGTGCACCATTGGCTGCTGCGATTCGGCCCACAAATATCTAGTCAATTCACTTTACTGTGAAGCGCTTTGGGACGTTGATAAGATGTGAAAAGCGCTATATCAAATGCAAGGATTATTATTATTATATATGAAGGGGTTGTAAGTAAAAGTAAGCAACAGCCTTTTAATTATAAATTAATAACACATAAAATTTATACAGCATGGCTTTGAAATTGGCAAAATCACTGAAAGAAAAACAGATCTAGCTGCAGCCTACTCTCCTGAGATTTAAGCTCAAACACAGAAATTGCATCATTTATTGAACCACAAATACATCACAATTATGTATCCCACTGGAGTCGGCAGTTTTCACTGTGTTAGAAAATGATGCATAGTCCAAAAATCACTTAAGCACACTTCTCCACACAAACATTTGTCCAGAAATCTAGGGATTTTAGGTTTAATACTCCACACCTTTTATTAGGAGAACCGAAAAAGGTTAAGCAAAAGTTAACTTTTGACATTCTACATTTGTATTCTATAGGTTGGCTGTGATTTAGAAGGTATAAAAAAGTATGAAAAATACTGCCAAGACAAATTGAGATTAATTGCCCTGAAGTACAACTAAATTTCAATGTGTCCCAACATTTCCTCAGTTATTTTCTTTTCTCCCCTCCCCAATGCCTTGGCCAAATCCCACCTGCTGAACAATCACTGTACTGGTTGCAGCCCTGTACCATCTGAGTCTAGCAATTGTACTTCCATGTTCTTGTTGAGGCAGTCTTCAATTATGTATCATAAATTCCTGAGAAAACAAGTAGCCCTCTCCATTCCCTTTCAGCATGTATTGAGCAACATGCCTAGAAAAATAAATTGGAAACATAAGTCGTCACTATTTTTCACAAAGTAGATGAACCTCCGCCCCAACTGGAGGTTTCCTCTGTTCACTTATGAAATTGAGGAAATGAATGCATTATCCCCAATCCTGACTCCAGACACAGATACTAAGTTTAAACAGGACATTGGCCCTGAAATCTTATATTGCAAATGTTTTCAATCATAAGGCACAATGGCTTTTCACCACATGATTCCTTGTAGGATTTCATCTGTTGTATATGGAGTTGTGACAAAAATAGCATATGGCTGCCGTGGGCTCTTTCACACCACAGAACATTAGTCTTCCTTTAACTTCCAATGGAGTCCTGTAGTGTATTGGTTAGAGCACTCGCCTCGCAAGCAAGGGGTCCTACGTTAGGCAAGTTTCCTTGCTCCACATGCCTGTTTACCTAACAGTAAGCAGGAACCCAGTTATTATCTATTGGCAGTTCACTTTTCCACAGGTAATCCCTTCAATAATCTCTTCAAAAAATAGTTTATATTCACTGAATCCATGACTGTTCTCCCCTTTTGCCAACAAGGCATAATGTTGCTACACTTTGCAATGCATTCTGAAAAGCACTTCGGGACACCTCGAAGAGAATAATAATCCTTGCATTTGATAAAGCACTTTTCTCGTCTTCTAGACACCTCAAAGCACTTCACAGAATATACTTTAAAGTGAATTGACTCTATATTTGTGGGCAAAACAAGGCAGACAATTGCGCACAGCAGTGTCCCACAGAGTCGTGGATTGAAGTGACCAATTTATTATTGCCTTTTTGAGGTATTATTATCAAGCGTGTGGACTAAGAAAACTTGCCCAAGGTTTCACCCTGCCTGGAATTTAATACAGGTCTCTCGCTTGCGAGGCAAGTGCTCCAACCACTGAGCGACAGGTCTCCATGACATGGTGCTATATCAAATGGAAGGATTATCATTATTATTACTAATGTGCTGCTACAACAACAACTTGCATTTATATGCAACTTTCCAAGCCTCAGAGTGCCTCATAGCGGCTGAACCCGGTGCTGGTCAGGGACTGGATTTGGAGAAGGAAGGATAATTGGAGATCAAACTTGATTACTAAATTGCGCACAGGTTCGGAGAGTTTACAGGTTGGGTCGGTTGAGGATATTGGAACCCTGGGGCAGAAGACATCGACGGGAGCCAAAGAGTATGGCTTCCTTCTTGTTGATGTTTAGCTGTAGGAAATTTGTATTCTTCCAGCTCTTGATGTCCAACAGACAAGCTGACAGAACATTAGGGGACTGCAGGTTGCAACTGGCGGTGGAAAAGTAGAGTTGGGTGTCATCGCATATATGTGGAAGTTAACCCTGTGTCTGTGAATGACATCACTGAGAGCAAACATGTAAATGGGGAAGAGAAGAGTGCCAAGGATAAATCCTTGGGGTACCCCTAGGTGACTGTATGGAAATGAGAAGAAAAACCATTTGCAAAGATGTAGAGCTGGAGGTTGGTGAGGTAGGACTCGAACAAAGCGAATGCAGTCCCATTGAAGTGAGGCAGTGGAGGAGGATAGATGGTGGAGGAGGATAGGGTGGTCAACTGTGTTGAATGCAGCGGAGAGGTAAGGAGGATGAGGCACGGTTGACTTTCACAAACACAGTCTCTATACTGTGGGCAGGGTGGAAATCGGATTGGAGGGGTTCAAGTAGGGTGTGAAGGGAGAATTGTGCATGAAGTTGGTTGGCAACAATACATACTTTTGCATAGAAGGGCAGGTTTGAGATAGGAAGGTAGTGGCCGAGGTAGGAAGGATCGAGGGTAGTTTTTTTCAGGAGGGGGGTGATGACTGCTTTGAGGGGGAGTATGTCTGATCTTGAGCAGAGGGACTGGTTAATGGTGTCTGCCAGCAGTGGGCATAGGAGGGGGAGCTGAGTGACCAGCAATTAGGTGAAGAGGGGTCAAAGCAGCAGGTCGTTGGGTTTCATTGTGGTGATGGTTGATGCTAGGAGTAAGGAGAGATGGGGGAGAAAGAATGTAGGATGGGGGTCATGGTATGAGTTGGGGCAGGCGGGGTGGGTGAGGGAGATGGAATGGAGGTGGTAGGATAGAAGGATGAGGCTGCCAGGCGGATGTTATCAATTTTTGAGGTAAGGAGGTCCATGACCTCTTTGCACTTGTTATTGGATGAGATGATTGAGGGCGCTTGAGGGGGCGCACGGAGCAAGTGCTGGGTGGTGGAGAATAGGATCTTCGAGTTATTGTTGGCCTCCAAAATGATAGAGCAGCGCGCCATTTTTGCTTGAGACAGGAAACGGTGGTAGTTGCGAAGATGCTCGAGCCACAGCACGTGGTGAACAATGAGGCTGGTTTTCTGCCACCTGTGCTCGAGGAACTGAGTTTAAGATTTTAGGGAGCAGAGATGGCTGTTGTTTAGCAGCTGCTAAACCTACCAAAACACAGGCAGCTTTACCTGATTCCCCCAACCCACCTGAAAAAGCATTAAGTGCTGGTCCATAGATACAATCAATTGTCTGACCACAGGAAGTGGCAGTTCTACTAATCATTGAGATGGAGATCCTCTACCTGTAAATTACAAGTAATGCAGTGTGTGCCAATTTCCTTTTACTGTACAATTGTCTATGTAATGAAACAATACTCCAATCCTCATGAATATCTTTTAATTATCCCACTTTGAACTTGTATGTTTTTAATTTGACTGCCTCTTATGACTACATGCTGTCCTAATAAATATTGATTGTTTGGTCATGCTTCATTGACTGACATCCTTTCACTGTTCTTTAGTGCAGGGATTAATAGTTGGAGGTGGATGGATTCATTGGATTTGGGAGCTGGCTCACTGTGTGGAAATCTACTGAGCTCCACACGTTTCTCATTTGAACCTGCAAACAATCAGTTCAAAATCTAGAATTGGGCTGTACGTGGAGATCAAACGGAGGTGCAGCAGAAGGGAGCAAATGCTGCTGGGAAGCCAGGACATCCCAGCTTGTGGGCCAGACCTCCTAAGGACAGCCATTTCCAGCTGCATGATCATAATGTGTTGTGAAGCACAGTGACAGCCGTGATGCCACATATGATATTGCCTTGTTATTACCAACAACAAGAAAATTACATTTGTATAGTAAACACAGCCTCATCCCTCAGGTTGCCCAAACCCTCGTCCACGTATTTGTTATATAAAGGCTCATCGACAATGGAAACTCCCACCTCATTGCCCTTCCCGACTTTCCCTTCACAAGCTGCAGATCATCCTGAACTTCTCGCCCAGCTTCATTGGCTCCCCATCCCTCCAGAGGATCAAATTCAAGACCCTCCTCCTCACTTTCAAGGCCATTTATGGCCTTGACCCTTCCTATCTCTCCGACCTGCTGACTCCCTAGCAACCTGCCCGTGCCCTCAGTTCAGCGGGCTCCGATCTCTCCGGTCTCCTGCCTGACCAGCCCTACTTTTGTTGGCCAGACTTTCAGCCTCTCTGCTCCCACAGTCTGGAACTCCATCCCTTTGCCTCGCTTCCTCCCTTGCCTCCTTTAAGGCCAGTCTCAACACCCTCCTTTTCGATCATGCCTTCTGCCGCTTTCCCACCTTTCTCCCTCCCCTCCCCTCCCCTCCCAACTCTGCCCCTTTCCCATACTCGGGTCCCGATCCCTGACTGTTCAGCTCCTGGGACGTCCTCCCAACATGATAGGCGCTCTATAAATGTAATTTTGTTGTTGTTGAATTGAATCCACTGGGTGATGAGTAGCCAATGGAGCCGGGTGAGGATGAGGGAGATGAGTTCACAGAACTTGTAGCAGTAGAGGACATGGGCCACAGAGTTGACCTGGATGACCTGTAGCCTACAGAAGGACGAGTTGTGAAAACCGAGAAGCAGGGAGTGTCACAGTCGAGCCTGGATGTGATGAAGGCATGAATAAGACTTTCAACAGCCTGAAAGGTGGGCTAGTAGCGGAGTCGGGTACTGTTGCGGAGGTGACGGAAGGCAGACCGGCAGATAGTTATCAACACTATCATTGCATGCTAACCAGTGTGGAAAGTGGGGGAAAACAATAATAATACATGCATTTGATACACTGCCTTATCATGTTATTGAGACAGCGCAAAACACTTCACACTATATACTGTAAAGTGTAGTGACTGTGTATTTTGAATGTGACAGCTAATTTGTGCACAGCAATGTCCAACAACAAGACATGGTCTGAGTGCCAATTTTATTTCAGGGAATTGTTTGCCTAGGTGTCTGCAGAATCTAAGTTCCCTGCATGGGATCTTTACTGTCCACATATATTGCCAAATGGGATATCTGCCTGTAGTCTTATGATGGACTGCACCTGCAACAATGCAACATATCCCCAAGCACTTGGGTTTGAAGACCTGATGTGGAGCTTGAACCCACAATCCTTTGATTCAGAGGCGAGAGTGGTAATAAATAAGTCAGGGTGACACACCTCGTGGTTACCTTTACCATAAGAGAGTAATGATACAAGTCTCTGAGTAAAACTCTTCACTGGCTTATCGTAATAATATAGAGAGAGGATAATACATATACTGTGTATACATATTTTACCTCTTCTGTAAAAATTACCTTCACAAATTCATGGACAAGTTTTGTTCCCATTCATTACAGTTGTGTATGTTTCTCTGGATGTAGAAATTGATTTTTCTTAACTTCTTTTGGAACTAATCTGCATGAAGTTAGGATATTTATAATAGTACAGATTGGAAGGAGTCTCAGTTTGGGACTTAATTGTGTAACAGCAACTGTGACAAGAAATGGCTTTCCTCATTACAACACTGATGTAGTGGAACAATCTGCATTGCAGAAGAAGCTATTCGCTTGTGTGCATCATTTGAAATGTGATAACAGTTTGAGACAAGCGCGGTATGAACTTCTGTACTATGGAATTATAAACTAAAGCATATCGCTCCTCTTGGATAACATAAATAACTGTCAAATGTTTTAAATACCAATTGTGTTTCACAACATGATGAGACAAAAGAAGATAGCCATTTGATTTATCCTTCCAGAATACAACTGTACTGTCTTCCTGTTGTAATATCAGTGCGGTTTCCTGGGTGAGTCCAACAACCTGGCCTCTACCACCCTTTCCAGCTGTTGATAACTCTCTACACAAAGCAATACTCTACGCAAAACAAGACATCATCAAATGATGGTAAATTGAATAGTATCTCATTCCACCAGAAAAAAAACCCTCTCCGCCATCCCTGAGATGCTAACAGTTATTTTAGCATTAGAAACTCAATGTACAGTATTACAGGCTGCATGATTGTTACTACTTCTTTTCCTTCCAGTGCCAGACTCCAAACCTATTTAAAGCTTCAAAAATGAAGAATACTGGCCCCAAACAAGGCTGATATGTCATCTTTGTGGCAGAGAATGGAGCACTCATATGTTCTTAAAATAAACGTTTTATTATTTTGGTTATGTTGCCCTTATTGGCACAGCTATCTACCCAGAGTAAAATTCTGCACATCTGTACATCTCTTTGTTCTCCCACCATGAGATCTCTGACCATTATTTTGTTGCATAATTTGTTCATCTCTCAATGAATACTCCAATGTAAGGCTTTTTGCACTCAAGTAATTTGCTTGTAAATTGCAGCCAATTATTAAACTAAACAACCAAATAACCCCTGGAGGATTGTTTTTACCCTTACAGAAAGGGCAGGTTAATGCTGTGGCCCCACATGAGTATGCCGTGTATACCATCACATCCATTTTAATGGCAAGTCCAGCAGGTACAAAATCCCATTTCTATTTACCCCTTCAATGTTGATGAATTTAAGCATCCACTGTGACCTGGAAAGACAAAATCAATGCACTTCTAACATAAAGAAGCCCTGAGGTATGTTTCCTGAGTTTTTTTTTTAAAAATGTGCACATGTGCTATTTGCTTAAAAATGTGTGAAATTGAACCATCAGTTACTGTAGTTGCAGTCTGTCTTATTTCAGAATGTCAAATGATAAATTCTGCTGAGAAACATGTGGAACAGTTACTAGATTCCATTTATTTATCTTATTTGTAAGCTCTTCTTTTTCTTCGCTTGTTTTGTCTTAGAATTGGAGATAATGCTATTTTAAACAAATTGCAATATTTTAGCACAATGAAGCTTCAGAAGGATACAAAAATGTGCACTATTTAAATGAGTTGATTTCTGAAAGAGATTAATGATGCACTTGGGTAAGCTTATCATAGTTCTGCAGTATGGAGTTTCCAGCACATTGAACTCAGCTTCAGGGTAGCTGGGAAACATTTAATAAATCAAACACCTAGATGGTGCGAGCCAGTATATTACAAAATGTAGCAAGAAAATGATTCAAATTCCGTCTCCACACTCAGCTTATGAACTCCATTTGTTCACTCGGAGAAAGGTACAGTAAATTCCGGATAACAAGACACTGTCTTAAATACCACTTACAAAACCATGCTGTTAATATCTAAGTGCTTCCCATGCAAAATGTTAATAAGGTACTTCACTCCGCTTAATAAGTAAAGAGTTATACACTGTTGTGATTGCATTCAATGTAAACTTCATCAGATAAATGATCAGGACCCCAAGCTAACTTTTATGACCAGGGGCCTTACCTATGTTTGGTGTGCACTGACATGAAACTTTAGCTCTCCAGCCTGCCTTAACCACAGCCCCTCATCTTACCCCCTGACTGACAACCTAGAATGCCGGACATCACCCATAGCTCACCTGCTGACTGAGCTGGTAACCCAGACTGCTAATATTTGTGTCAACTTATTTATTTTTAATATACATTTATATACATCAACAAAGATTATATCTTCACACAACCAACCAGTATTGGACTAATGAAACTGGCTAAAACAGCATCTACAATGTATTGGTCCTCCGAGGCCACACAGAGCAATGTCAGTATGCTTAATTTGTCACTCTGTTTAAATAGTTGCTAAGCTCTTTTCCCTTGGAGTGACAAATTATCCTGAAGTTAAGAAAAATCAATTTCTAAGTGCTGAGAATTGTACACAACTGTAGTGAATGGAACAAAATATCTCTATGAATTTGTGAAGGGATTTTTAGAGAAGAGGTAAAATATGTATATACCATATATGTTGTACACTGTACATTCTATAGGAAGACAGGATTTTAGAGACAAGTCTGTCCCTCTGATTTGATTACCGGCAGGGGAAAACGTTGGGCAAGTTTTCCTTATCTACATACCTCTGTTTATCTAGCATTAAATAGGAACCCAGTTGTTAGTCGATTGTGTGTGTGTGTGCTGAGGGTGGCGGGGGTGGGGGCTCTCTTTTCTGGGGATAATATCTGCGCAATTGACTCCCACATTTCACTCACAAAATACAGTCAATTCACGTTACAGTATATTCTTTGTAATGGTTTGAGACACCTCAAAAGAGGTGATAAGGCGCTATATCAGATGCAAGGATGATTATTCTCTATCCCAGTGAGCTGTTTAATGCCTTCTGTCCAAAAACTAAACTTTAAGATCTTAAAATAACCTGATTTCTAAATTGAGATTTTTTTCCCTCTTTCACCAAAGAATAAATATTAATTAGTTTGAAATTTGTATTCAATTTCTGAACAATTATGCCATTGTGTGTGTAAAATGATCATGTCTGTTCGTTGTAGTAACATTGAGTCTGCACTTGTGTGAAGAGTAGAAAGCTGAAATGGAAATTATTTTTTTCTAATTAAAAAGTTGTTGCAGTAAGTTCTATTGTCAGCATCTCCATCTATATATGTATATAAAAGCCTTATGTATGTTTCCGCAATTATAACAATGAACTTCTAAAAGGAAAACAAGAACCAATACAGTTTAAAAAAAAAACAAAGAAAAACAACCCAGTGATTAAAGCTCACCTTTTTTTTGTAAACAACAAATACATTATTTTTAAAAAGTTTCAAAATATATGAATAAATAAACGCGTTAAAATACACTAGGCCGCTTATGTTACATGGGGGTATAGCTAGTTTGAGTAAAACTCGTTTAAGTTAAATTGAAACTTAAATGAGTTTCACTAAATGAATTTTGTTAAAACTCATCACAGGAGCCAGGGGCTGCTTTCACATTGATAGCTGCTTGCTGTGCGCAGACGCAGTGTTTGTTGCTCCTGGGCACATTGTCTCCTAGTGGCCTCGGAGGACCAAGAATTAACTGGCTTTTCTGCAAAAATAGTAGCTGAGCTCTAATGCCTTGGAGTGACCAATTATCTGGAGCTTGCTGTATTTTCTGCAGTAGGAAAGAGAAAAATGGAACACCATTGAGTAACTCCCTGATTAACACATTAGGTGGAGTTTTGTACTGAGCAGAAGAGCAATTGTGTAGGCAACTGAGAATAAAGAAATAAAAAGAATGACTGAAGAATTGATGATAACTTATCACTTTAAAAATAATAGGTTGAAACAGCAATATGTGAAAAATCTGCTCCTGGCGTGTCCCGGTCGATAGCCGCTAGTGTTTCCACAACATCTACCTTAAAATGTGTACCTTTATCAGTTTAAAAGTGAATGTCAGTAACTGTACAGATCTTGGCTACGTGAGCCTAAATGGGATTTTGGTGATGTTGATCCGTCGATATGGAAATTTTCCGATATCCATATATATACCGATATATCGATATCTCCGGGTTTTTTTGTACTGCGCATGCGCGCCCATTCAGAGGTGCGCGCGCATTCAGAGGTGTGCGCGCATTCGGATGTGCTCGCGCATTCCGATATGCACGCGCATTCCGTGCTCTAGGCCCAGGATGTTTGCAATGCTGGCGACAAGGTAAGTTGAAAAAGTTTGCATTATACCGATATAACCAATATATCGATATATTGCCGGACACGATACACCGATATTTGTGATATATCGATTTTTTTTAAATATCGAATTTTTCAATATATCGATATGTTTGAATTTCCAATATCAGCATATTGAAATGAAAAATTATACAGATATAACCGATATATAGATATATCACCTGACACTAGTTGAGGGTTACATCATTACTGAAAGCTCAAATTTAATAACAGTTAATTTACGAAATGCGAGCACACCATTTCTATTTTACTGAACTGCTTTCCAATGACTTTCTACTTTTGTGTCAATAGGTGCAATGTATCTTGAGTGTTGTACACAACAATCTGGTGGGCGAGGGAAAATGAATTTACTGTAGATCATATTAAAACCTACCTATGTATTGAGATCAACATTTGCACAGTAAATGTCGATAATTCGGCATTCCAAAAGCCAGCAACTCCCTAAAACCATCCAGATTTCAAAATATAAAATTTACAATTAATTTGCTTTTAAGTAATAACACGTATTTAGTTATATATTTGTATGTAATGTATTTTCACATAAATCATGTTAAATAACACATAGAAACAATATAAGATAAATAAAACAACACTGGTAAAGTTATGGAATGTTAGCCTGGCTAGGTTTCTAAATACCAGCAAACTCTGAAATCTGTGAGGCACTTGGAGGCTAACCGTATCGGATTATTGAGATTCCATCTGTATTACTACACGAGTGACCTAAATGTGTGTTGTTTGGACACCCAGACATTCTAGACTGTGCAAGCTAACCAGAGGGAAATTAGTTCTTGGCCACATACCTCCTCGCTCGATGGAGGTGACATTCCCACACTCCTTGTGATGAACACCCCAGAATCCCCTCTTTTTTTGCTCCATCACCAACCCTGGTCACAGATAGAGAGGACGTCGTTTGTGACTTTCACAAGCGCAGTCTCTGTACTGTGGGCAGGGTGGAAACCGGACTGGAGGGGTTCGAAGAGGGAGGGGGAGGAGGGGTGGGCGCGGAGTTGGTTTGCGACAACGCGTTCCAGTGCTTTTGAGAGGAAGGGCAGGTATATACTTTTATACATCATGTTTTGTAAATTAATGATGGCTATAAACTATAAGCCTCGCCTGCTTTTATATTGTTTTTAGAAAATTTAAAATAAAAATGCTTATTCCATTATGTAACATAAATGTTCCACAAGAACAACAACAACTAACAAAATTACATTTATAGAGCGCCTTTCACATTGGGAGGACGTCCCAAGGTGCCCAAGAAAGACATTATTTAATGTGAAAGCTATTTAACATGTTCTTCCAATTAATTTCACAAGAGATATCTAGCGACCTGTAAATGAAAATCAGAATTAAACTCAGAGTAGACTGACAATTGATTTATTTACTGATACATATGGTTAATTTGTGAAGTTAAAAAAAACATTCTGTAGATCGTTGAATGGACGGTGGACTTTTTCCCTATTCCCTATCACTGAACACTATTTTGCCTGCAAATAACCTACTCAGAGGTAGCGTTTCAATGAATATTTAACCTGACAGTAAAACACAAGGCAGGGTTAATACAATGTCGTAATAACCATTACTCCAGTGATGAATAGCTATCCTTCTTTCAGTAGTGGGTTATCATCCGTTTGTCAGGATTTTCCCTCTTCTATCCCATAATTTCTCAGAATATGAATTGATTGCAAGTAAGAGTGATTTGGATGACACCTATATAAACACTTTGACTTCACATACACTGAAAGTAATTTTCTATCAATACTGACTCACTGTGCAAATTTACACAATCTACATGATTAATTCAAAAAAATGATTATTATCAGTCAGAAAATCGAGCAGGTTTCCAGTAATACAACTTATCTCAGAATAAACCTGACTCTGAAAGTTTCATTTTTATTGTGATTGCAAGATGCTGGATTATACAAATAATGATAACACTAGAGGTTCAGCTGTAATGCTCAAGGAGGTTTCTCAATGACAGCCTTGTAGTCTCTCAGTATTCTGCAGACAACACAGATGTTGATTGTATGTCAACTTGTTACTTTTTAAAAATACAGAGTACTAAAACACACAGGCATTGCCTGTATCACAGCTTTATGCTAGCTGTGAAATGTTATCATGTTCATCTGCCCACCATGTGGAAAACAGCCAACAAACTAAACAAAGCCAGAATTGACTTTTATGAGGTCTATCAAATAAGCAAGTGAGCCATATACAGTTCAAAACGACTGTGACTATTTTGGTGACTATTTTGTCAGTCTCCCCGATAATAAATTGTCTGCCGCGTTTCGCCCACAAATATACAGTCAATTCACTTTACAGTACATTCTGTGAAGCGCTTTGAGACGTCTAGAAGACGCGAAAAGCGCTAAATCAATAGCAAGTATTATTAGTATCCAAGAAATTGGACCTAGACCATACAACCATAATTGGGTTGCTCTGTAGTTCGTTAACACTTATTATCAAGGCCTACATGTGAATCATGGGATCTTTGTTCAAGGGAACATAGTGCACTTGTCACCAATTCCAGAAAAATATCTCATTAGAGGATCAAACATCTGTCATCAATTGTATTTACTAAAATAACCTAATTTGAATCTATAATAAATTGCATCATTGTGCTTCATAGAAAGTGGCTTGTGTTTCGCATTTGTGCAAAATCTCAGCTAGCATTCAAGAGTTAATTGAGTATTATTATTCGTAGTACCACAGATTAGATAAGAGAGGAAATCAGCCACGATTTCCTGTTTCTGATCTCCATGTTAAAGTTTAACATGATTGCCAACTCCAAATTAATTTTGGAAAAGGCATTTTTTGGTTGTGCCTTGCCAAAGATCTCAGCATTTGAGGAGTTCATTCGCACACAATCTGGATTGTGGTGCACAATGCCAAAATATGGCCCATAAGTAATCCTTATTCTAAATCATATGGGAGACAAGAAAACTACCTGCTAAACATTGTTACTTTCAAGTGCCACCCATATGTATTTGCCAAAATAACCTATTTTTCCATGTATTCTGTAATCAATCCCAGAATTCTGGGTTGCTTGAGTTGACCAAAGGAAAATCGTGGAGACTCATAAAAATATTTGCTTCAAGAAAACAGCAGGTTCATGAAGGCCAAGGAACATGGAACAAAGCTTTCTTCAACATCATCCTGGGCAGACAAAGATTTGTTTGAAGCAAGCTGTTGGAATTTTGCTAAAGTTTGACCTAGGTTTGCAGCTGGTGTTTCTAATATATTGAACAGACTGTCGTATGTGACTAAAAAGGCACAAAAGAACTTGAGATTTTGGGGTTATATTGGAGAAGAGAGAACAGAAAGAGATATAATATAATCAAAATGCATAGACGAACATTAACAAGTTGATTCCTATATCAAAGCCACTATATTGATCTGATCAACCCATTGCAGTGAACTTTACTAACCCATTGTAAGCATTCATTTGATTACTAACACATCATAAACATTAATTTTCATGAAAAGTATAACTTTTAATATGTATATCCTTGCTAAAGATTAAGGGATATGGGGATAAGGCAGATAGGTGGAATTAGATTAGAAGATCAGCCATGATCTTATTGAATGGCGGAGCAGACTCAAGGGGCCGAATGGCCTACTCCTGCTCCTAATTCTTATGTTCTTATGTTCATACTTTACCATAGGATCACAAATCTTAAATAATCCTTACAGTTTGTCATCACTCGATTCGACTTTTCAGATGTCCTCTTTGCCGGTCTACACACCTCTGCCGGCTGTGAACTACCCGCACTTAACACCCCCATCACACCAGACCCCACTGGCTCCCTGTCGCTGAATGAATTGATTTCAAGATCCTCACACTCAGTGTAAAATCCCTTTTTGACACCTCCTTATCTGTGCAACCTAGCACCCAACCCACAACCTGCCTCCTCTGCTCGACTGGCTCTGATTTTCTTCAAGTCCCTTGTACCCTCCGTTTCACCATAGTAATAAAAAAATCCTAGTAAGCTCTCCAAAAATACGCAATAGTAAAATTGGTCATTTCAACCCACCACTGTTCGTGGGACACGGTTGTGCGCAATTGGCTGCTTTGCCCACAAATATACAGTCAATTCACTTTACAGTATATTCTGTGAAGCATTTTGAGACGTCTAGAAGACATGAAAAACGCTATATCGAAATGCAAGTATTATTATTATATTATCATTATTATAGGCAGACCAGCCACTATGGCTCGAAACTCTGGAACATTCTTCCTCTATCTTTCCGCCTTGCCCCATCCTTCCCCATCTTCAGGTTGAGCTTGAACATCTTCAATTTTAACAGTGGCTATCATCACCTCCCCCTTTCATCGTCCCAGGTCATGCTCCTTTAGGCCATGTCAATTGTGATTGCTAGCATTGGTAGCTTCACCTGTAGTCCACCTGAGGTTATATAAGTCAGGGATGGCCAACTTGTGGCCTACAGGCTACATTATGTGAGCGTAGAATACTCACGCTGGCCACAAGTTGATCATTACCTGATATGTTATGGAGTCCTACAGCTCAATGGTTAGAGCGCTCGCCTTACAAGCAAGAATCCTGGGTTCAATCCCAGGCAGGGTGAAACCTTAAGTAAATTCCCTTACTCAAATGCCTGATCATAATCTCTAAAAGAATAATACATTGGTCATTTCAATCAATGACTGTTTGTGAGACACTGCTGGTTGCAATTGACTGCCGCATTTCACCCACATATATACAGTCAATTTGCTTTATAATAAATTCTGCGAAGCGCTTTGAGACGTCTAGAAGACATGAAAAGCACTATATCAAATGCAAGGATTATTGTTATGTCTAATCATTGGCTGTATGTGGAACATTGCTTCGATCAAATTGACAGCCCCATTCATCTCTGATTACACCATTACTACATTTTACAATCCTCTGAAGCATTATTATTAATAATAATGGTTGTTATTATTAAATAATATAGAAGCTGGTGGGCTTCTGGGAAAGAAATACAATTCACAACATCAGGAAAGCAGTCCAACTACCTCATATCCACCCAATCTATTCACCTGCAATTAATCTTTTTTGGGCAACATTGTTTACAGCATGAAATGGACAATGTTATTGTCACAAATTCATGAGAATGTAAACTGGCACCTGTTGGAAGTATATTTTTGTTTAAATAATAATATATAATAAAAATAATAGCCGACACATAGTTTCATTAACTGTGGCAATAAATCACTTGAGAACCGAGAGGCATTAACTGGAATTAAATGGGTTGCCGACCCCTCCTATTAAATACTGCCAATGCTCCATTGTGGAGCAAGCATATATTAAAATAGAAAGCTTGCAATGTGCTCGGGCAGGTGAATAAAACAAATCAAACAAAATGTGTTCCCTTGTCTCGATAAATTATTCAAAACGTAGTTGGTACTCAATAACAAAACATTCAATGATAAAACACTGCAGGCTTCTAATTGAAATTTCTGTTGACAACATCTTTACTTACCCATCATTTGGAGGAACTTTTGTCTTTTAAAGCAATGCAAAAGATGCTATGATCCTTGTTGCCCAAGAGGATTTAAAAACAATGTGAAGCATACTTCACTCAGTATCTTTTATCCTGACACTAATTAATGCCCAATTTGACAGGGCTTAGATAAAAGATGCCTCTTCATGCAATAGTATTCTCCAGCCTCATTCCTCAGCATTCTTTACTGTGTCTATCATCACCATTAGAGTCCTTGGAAGTTTAACATGCTGAGACGCCATGCCATCATTTCAATCCAAATAACAATTGAGCAAGCACAGATGAATTAAGTGTTTCAAAGCATGCATGGGGATCTCAACTATCATTCCCATCTTGTCCTCACCTAAAACATTATCCAGAAAGTAACTATTGCCGCCTTCCACCTTCCGTCTGTTTCTCGTGGTTGTATAAGAACAAGTGGAACCACTTTCTATGAATTCATTTACATATCTCATAAGCATCAGCTCCCTTGGAATGGAATGCATAGGATAGCATTACATTCATGACTCACACAATGTACAGATCCCACAGAGTATTCTATAATAAGCTCTGAACAATGAAAACAGATGTTTCAGGTATATTTAACAGCAACTTTGATTTATATAGCGCCCTCCACCTCGGACGGCGTCTCAGAGCGCTTCACAATAGCAGATCCGGGGACTGAGCCAGGGGCGGGGGTAGAAAGGTGACCAAAGGCGTGGTCGAAGAGAAAGGTCTTCAGCTGGGACCTGAAACTGAGAAGAGAGTGGGCGAGGCAAAGGTAGTCAGGAAGGGAATTCCAGAGCGTCGGGGAATAGTGGCTGAAGGCACGACTGCCGAGGGTGGAGCGGAGGAATCGGGGAACATGGAGGAGGCCAGACCCAGTGGAGTGAAGGTGCTGGTTTGAGGAGAGAGGAGGTCAGAGAGGTTGGGGATTGCAGAGGAGTGGAGGGATTTGAAGACATTTAAGCCACGTGTTTACAAAATTCTGTTTTCTGCTTTATTGTGCAGAATACTGTAAATTTACTGCATTCATTCCTTTGAAAGCTTTATTTAGGGCACCACTACTCAGCAGAGAATGGTTGCAGTACTTTACAATGATGTCTTGTCAACAAGGATCAGGATGGACATGAACAATAACATACATTTGTGGTAGAGGATCACAGCAAGTGCTGAGTGGCTGTCAGTGAATTACAAACCAGTAGTGGTGGGATAGTTGAGCCGGTTAGACTTCCAAGGACATAATGGTATGATGTACATTTTCACCCACAATTCCAAAAGTTCTGATTCCCAATCTTAGCATTACCTTATAAGGTAGTTAGGGAACATACTGAGGAAACATTGTAGGGATGTTGCAATGCATTCCTTTATGTTTGTTGATCCAGTGGCACTGGTAATGCTAGAATCATATCATGTGCCTGCACTCCTAGGCCAGCAGTAACATGCAAGTAAAGAGAGATCGACAAAATGAAAATGAAATATTTGCAAACCATATTTTGTTTTACTCACAGAAAATGCAAGTTTCACCCCCACCCCCTCCCACCACCACCTTCCCATGTCAATTGATTTAATGTGGAAGGACAGATAAAGGGTATCCTTGGAATTGAACTGGCTCCAAGGTGACATGGAATACTAGAATAGAGCCGTCTCTTAGCAGCAGGACCTGGAAAGGCAGACTAGCTACTGGAAGTAGGGATTCATCCCACTCAGCTCCTGTTAACCCTGAAAGTTGAAGCATCAATGGATTATGCTAGCCTGTAATAAGCAAGATAAGCAAATACAATAGTGAGATTACACCTGTGAAGAATTACACAGTACGTAGAGTTGAAGCACTTGGAGAGGTCTAGAAGACTTGATAAGCACTATATCAAATACAAGGATTGTTATTATTTTATTATAGTTGCTAGAGTCAGGTGTATTCAGCGTAAATCACATACAGGAAACTGACTTACTATAAATTTGTAATAAGCCAAGAAAACGGTAGAATTGCAATGGAAGTTCACAATGGGTCAACCACCAGAGGAACGATGAATGGTTAATGCAAAGTTCTATCTAAATTATTAAGTTTTCCTCTTCCAGATGCTGATCCACATGCTGTGCATTTGCAGCATTTTCTTGTGTATGCTTTAGATTTTCAGTGTCCACAGTTTTCCTGTTGAACTGATATGATTTCCTTGTGTCAAGACAAACACAGATAAAGCACGGGATTCCTTTGTTAAGAACACTGCACAGCTAAATAATACACAGGTTTGAGCCAAAGAACATGGGAAAGCAGGCGTGGCTTTGTTTATCTGAGTTCTGTTAATAGTACCATACTTTGACAACCCTCTTTTTGTGTAAACTGTTATTTAATATCTAACATCCTGTAATCAGATTCCAATGTGTAAATGTCTGTGGCAGATTGGGACCTCAAATCTAAAATGTAATTCCTTAAAGAATCCAGAAGTGTGTCACACTGACTTGTGGGAAATCTCCCATATGATTTACTAAAGAGAGGATTTCCCATGAGCCAGTGCAGTTTCGGTTATTGAATACCCCACTCAGGCTCCAAACACCATACAGTACTTCATTGCAATTTGAGATTCTGCAAAGATTCTTGATTATCAGCCTTGCACTTTGAGGATTTCCAATAATCCACAAATACATAAATTTTATCATTATTATTATGTTGGTGCAGCAACAACAACAACAAAATTACATTACTAGAGCACTTTTCACATCGGGAGGAGGTCCCAAGGCGCTGAACAATCAGGTCAGGACCCGAGCAGTTGGGTGGTCGGAGTAGGGGGAAGGAGAGTAGGAGAGGGGGAAGAGTTAGGAGGGGAGCAGAAGGCACGGTCGAAGAGGAAGCACTTGAGACCGCGGTGCCTTGAAGGAGGAAAGGGAGGAGGTGAGGTGAAGGGATTGCGGGATGGAGTTCCATAGTGTGGGAGCAGAGAGGCAGAAAGCCAGGCCGCTGATGGTAGGGCGGTGGACGCAGAGCAGGCCAGAGCCTGCTGAACGAAGCGGACGGGCATGCTGATAGGAAGTCGGCAGGTCAGAGAGATAGGCGGGGGCAAAACCCTGAATGGTGCAGTGTATGAGCTGAACCTAGACTCACCAGGGATGCTGTTATGAGATGCACCACTTTTGCATGAAGGCCTTCGTAAACTATAAATCATGAGGAATTCTGTTTAAAATTGCCTTCATTAATTAATTCCATTTGGGATCACCATTTTATGAAGTCCTGTAACTCAGTGGTTAGAGCATTCGCTTTACAAGTGTGAGACCTGTGTTTAAATCCAGGCAGGTTAGGGTGAAACCTTGGGAAAGTTTCCTTATTCCACACACCTAATAATAATCCCTCTAAAAACAAACAATAATAAAATTTGTCATTCAATTCATGACTATTTGTTGGGATACTGCCGTGCACAATTGATTGCTGCATTTTTCCCACAAATATACAGTGAATTCACTTTACAGTATATTCTGTGAAGCGCTTTGAACGTCTAGAAGACATAAAAAGCACTTTATCAAATGCAAGGATTATTATTATTTATAGATCTTAATAGTTACATTCCAGAAGTCAAATTGGAGGAAAATACACTGTTGTTCTAATATGTTGCATAGTAAATTAACAATCAATTCGCACTACAATTATAGTAGAAAATGCAAAATAATTTTTGACTAGCCTTAGCAAATAACGTTTTATATCCCATTTGTAGGAATAATAGTTCCATCCATAGATGACTTTGCTATGATTTAGAAATACAATAGGTGTCATTACTGGTTTCTAGAACACGTATTTTTCAATCTTGGCTAAATGTAATTGTACATCTTTTGGATTTTCCACTGTTCGGTAAATTTAAGTAATTTTATGATCATAAGTTTATGCCGTCAAGAGTCAATAAATCCAGCGACCTGTGAAAAATAAGCAATGCTCACCTTTCAATGTCAGTCAATGTATCAAGTGTTACCCTAAAGTCAAAGACAATGCTACCATGTTTCAGCTTTGCTGGTAGTTTGGGATAATTTGTATCCATTCCATAATGTCTAATTGGAATATCTAACATTTAGTAGACTCATAAGATAATAATAAAATTATAATAATGAGTCACTTGATAATATGACTTTTCTAAAATATTCTTACTGTTTCTACCTTACTGCAGAAAGGCTAAGCTCTTGCTTTGTTGGCACACAGCAGTAATATATTAAAAAATTAAATATATAAAATAACATTTGGTCACTCAATCATCACTGTTTGTGGGACACTGCTGTGCACAACAATGGCTGTCACATTTTGCCTACAAAATATACAGTCAATGCATTTTACATCATATTCTGTGAAGTACTTTGAGATGTCTAAAAGATAGTATAAAGTGTTGTATCAAATGCAAAGATTATTATTTAAATAACGCAATGGGACTTTGTCCACTGTTTTGTGAAATAATGGCTGTTGCAAAATAGAGGAACTCAATTCCTGATAATAATAATAATAATTCTTGCATTTCATCTATACAATGTCCTATGTTGAACAAGCTGAACAAGCTCAATGGATGTAACAAAATAACTGCACTTTAATTTAAAAGACCTATTTTTAAAAAGTGCCTAAACACAAGCCACTTAATACTACTACAATGTGTTGGAATTTAAATAGATCATTATTATGCAATAATCTAACCTTTTCAAATGTTAATTTATCAAATGCAATGCCATCCCATAATGTGACAGACTTTTGTGACCATTAATTGTTTAATCTAATAAATATTGCACATCAATCAAATAGTAATTAATCTATCAAGATAGAATACAAATACAGCAACAGTGCTGCCAGAAGCTTGTGCCGTAACACATCTTACCCAATGTAAAACTGTCAACAACTCTGTCCATCAGCACAAAGAGAAACATCCAAAGACTTGGGGAGGTTTTGCAGTATTATTATTCCACCAGCAATTCATATTTAAAACATGGCTAGATAGAGATGTCCTTGTGACCTTAAAAGTACTGCACTTTTAAAAAATGTTTTATTATAAATAATGGATTTTTTCATAAACCATAGTGTGTTCATGTGTGACGGGAAGTTTGGTCGGGTGTGGGGGGGTGTGGGGTTAGATGCACACCACACTGATTTTTTAATGAATACCTATGGTGGGTCGTAATCCTGTAATTTTTACTCCTATATTATCTTGTTCTGTTACCGATCAAGACAAACAGTCATGTAAATCCTCCCTGGCCATCTTCAGTGTCACCTCCAGTATCACTCCATAGTTATGTTTGGAGTGTGGAGGGATTTGCTCTTGTTTTCGGGCACTGGCAGCATCATCCTCTGTGGTTGCACAATCCATGTCACCAAGCCAGTCAGTAATTTAGGTGTCTTGTTCGATCCTTAACTGTGTTTTCTCCCCCACATCCATGCCATGATCCGCTCTGTCTCCTATCACCTCTGCAACATTGCCCGACTCCATCACTACCTTAGCTCTCAGGACACTTGAACTCATGCATTCATCACGTCAAGGCTCAACTATGCCAATGCCTTGCTTTCCAGCCTTCCCAACCCCTCCCTTCATAGGTTGCAGATCATCCAGAACTTTGTAGCTAATTTTCTCTCCTGCATCAAGCTCTGCGACCCTATCTCCCCCATTCTCACCTGACTTCATTGGCTTCCCATCATTCAGAGGATTCAATTCAGGAACCTGGTCCTCCCTTTAAAGTCCTCCATGGCTTACCCCACTCCACCTCAGTGTCCTCCTAACCTCCTACCAATCTGTCTGCTCCCTCCACTCAGCGGGCTCCGGTCTACTCCATGTCTCCCGACCCACCTGACCCACCATAGGTGGGCGAGGCTTCAGCCACTCTGCCTCAACCTGTGGAACTCCATCCCACAATCCCTCTGCCTCGCACACACCCCCCGGCGTCCTTAAAGTTCTGCCTCATGACCCTCCTCGTCAACCATGCAATCGGTCACCCCCACTTCCCCTCCCTTCCTTCCACCCTCCTCAATCTAAGCTCAAGTCCAAAACATTGACTGCCCAGCACCTTGGGACGTGCTCCTGACATGGAAAGCTTTATGCAGTAAAAGCCCGTTTATCTGGTTACCCTCGGGACCTGGCCAATGCTGGTTAAAGCGCCTGCTGGATATTCGGCCGAAAACGCAAAACAAAAAAAAAATTCAATGCATTTTTCCGGATAAATTCCGGTTAATCGAATGTGGACCTTTTTTTTTGCGATGCCGGTTATACGGAAGTTACGGTTGATCGGGTGCCGGATAAACGGGCTTTTACTGTATCAATGTAATTTTATTGTTCTTGTTGACAATGTTGATCTCAGACTTTGTAGATGACAACCCGCCTTCAGTAGATATGAAACGTATACATGCATACATAGCATCGCTGTCCATATATAGTACTCCACTATATGCTGCATTGAAGCTATCTCAATTGTTCTCAGCATTCAGAAAATACATACAAGTAAATTTTTTACAGGAGTAAGGAATTAATGTCCCCAAGCAGATGAATTTGGAAGGTGAAATTATTAACATTGTGTAAAATTTGTTCAGTGTAAAATATTTCTTCCTCCCCCTAGATTGTCTGCCCTCAGAATCTAGCCTCCCGGTGGGTTTCTAATTATCTTTATGAAATGCTTTGAGATGTTCTCTGGATGTGAAAGGCACTGTATAAATGTAAATTATCATTGGGATATAGTAAGACTTTTAAAAATGGTAACTTTAAAAGTGACAACAGTCATTTCTTCAATGTTGTTCAATATATGCATAGAATCTCTGTAAAAGTGTCAAAGTGCATAATAACATGCATGATTTATTATAGCAAAACACCATTTAAAAACATCTGTGGCCTTTGCAGTAAACCCTGTTTTGAAAATACAACTGTATCACCGTGTATAAAAAATCTGAGTTCAAGGGTGCTCCACATCTATTTCTCAACATGACCCAATCCAACATGTTCATGTTCCCCTAACGTGACCCAACCCTACATGTGCCTCTCAGGCCATTTGTTCCGACCCTCTTGTGCTAATTTAGACTTGACTGTATCAGTCTGTATACATTATAACTCAATGCCTAATACTGGAACATTCTAACCATGTGTAATCTGCAAAAGCCTGCACTATACCTTTCGGTGAATATATCAGCACATATTAAATGGATTGTTTGGTTCCACTTGATAGTACTTGCATACCTTGAAAAAGTTATGAAATCAGTTTCACTGCGAAGTTTTTTTTATAAGCACACAGACGAGCCCATGTGAATAAATGCATATTCACACACATGCACCTTTGAACACATACACACACATACAAAAAAAATGTGGTTCCTGATCTGACTAAACAAGGATGTCACTGTAACTGGAATACAAAGCACACTCCAGTAAATGAAATGTAACAGCATGTGCTGTAATCAATAACAATATAATATTCTTCCCTAAATAATGATACAACAGCACCAGTCTGTTGAGGGGGGATGAATAATTCAGCAGATGGCTCTACAGTACTCCAGTTTATGCCTAAAGCCCTTCTACTTAACAAAATATCCAGCACTGCAGGCACTGAACATTCGGTTGCGTCTCACTGTGTGATAGTGGGTGGAAAAGCTATCTGTCATACACTTTAAATCAATATTGTAAAAGCCATAAACTCCAACACAATGAAAATGGAAACTACTCGAAGTCACAAACATACAAAAACGAATGGATGCATAATGTAACCCTTAATGTAGCCATTGTCTACTAAAATCAGGAATTACGTTTTCTGCACAAGATTGGAGGATCACAAGATTATTTCAGAGGAAGAAGGGCCTTCACCCTACCTGATTTCTCATACTTCCAGAATACCCACCAATACTGTCCTCCCATCATAGCTTCAAACTACTTTTTAAATGAATCTGGTGTCCACCCTTTCTAGCAACCTGTTCCTGTCATTCATTACCCTACTGGTAAATAAAAACTTCCTGGTACCTGTGCTAAAAATAGCCTTTGTAATCCTAAACCCGGACTATGTAAGCACGTGACTAAAATAATTCAACTGGATTTGCAAACAAAATAAGACAGTCTGGTATCACAGGTATTGTGTACAGGTATCCCGCCCCAACTCATCAACCATGAAACTCATGCATCCACGGTTTGCTTAATGCGACAACCCTCGCAAACTGTGGCAATGCATTTTGCGCATCTGCGATTTAATTCCATGGGTTTAAATTTTCAAGTTTCACTCTTCCAAAAAAGGGACCGCCTTCATCCGCATATTGGTGCGTTTTTTTAATTTGTCGCTTCTCTGCAGCCTAGCTAGCAAGTTTGGGAGCATTGGCTGCCAGGATCTGCATCCTCTGTGTGTGTGCGTTAGTATATCTCTCTCTGACTCACCTTCTCTCTATTGCACCTTCTCTTCCCCCACCCCCACTCCCCCCACTCTCCACACCCCACCCTTCTCTTTCACCTTCTCTCTCTGACTCACCTTCTCTTCCACCCACCACAGCTTCTCCATTGATTTCTCTCTCTCTCTGTCTGTAGATCAGTCAGACATCGCTTTTCCAACCCACACCCCTCCTCCACCCCACCCCACCCCCACCCTCCGTGTCTCTCTCTCTCTGTCTCTGTGTCAGTCAGTGAGACAGCCTCACGGATTGTTGCAGATCCTGGCAGCCAATGCGCCCAAACTTACTCCCCCTATCACCATGTATGTTGCAACTGTATGTGATTTTTTTGTGTTTCGTTTTACTAAACGCGAACTTACTCCCCGTATCCCCATGTTTCCCATAGGGCCCTGCATTTCCCAACCGCGAAAAAGCGAACATACTCCCCCTATCCCCATGTTTCCGATAGGGCCCTGTATTTTCCAATCGCAATTTTACCAACCACAGAGGTTTACAGGAACGTATCCCCAGCGGGTGGGAAGGGATACCTGTATAAGAAAAAAGCATAAGAAGGAGGGATGTTCTTTTGAGTAAAGGGGAGAAAAATGAATTATCAAAAAAAGTGGCGTGTCTGTGATAAGCTGATGCACATATTTTATTATCAACTTCAGATGTATACTGTATTAGCCTTGCTAAGAATCTCAAACCACAAGTACAGGATGTGTACAGGACATTAGCAAATAGTAAAAATTAGAAAATGTATGCATTCTTGTCAAAGTCAATTTACCTTATTCCAATCGGCCTCAACCTGAATGGGATAAGGTCTATATATCAAAAAATTGAAAAATAACAGAGTCGATTTACAGTGTACTAATTATCAATGAACTGAGAAACCTGCTTTTGATGTGTATGTAACAGATACAGCTTGTGAATTGAGTGAATATTCCTGGGTTTATTCTTTTAATGAGGTGATAAGATATAGATGGGAGCCAAAATGGGTGTCCTACCGACATTCACTTGGAGAAAGTTAGCTCTCATTCACTGATTTCGCTGTCTGATAAGCTTACCTGCTATTTGTCCAGCTGTTAGGGCTTTGGTTTGCAGGGTTAACAGAGCTAAAACTGGGATGATTCCCTACCCCCAGTGACTGTCCCACCCTCTAGATCCTGCCGATGAGCCAGGCTGGTTGTGCTGTCATCAACAGTACACTGAAATACTGCGGACCCTCCTGGCTCAGGAGCCAAACAATCGAGACCGCTACAGATGGTTGGCTCAATTCTGAGATTCCATGGCCAAACAGGTAAGCTTAGAGCCAGTTGAGCTCCAAGGAGACCATATAAACATAAAGTAACCATTTAACAGGGAATCTCAAACAATTTCATATTTCGTACTAGTGCTAATTAGCAGGAGGAACGTGTTATGGGAACACTGCAATTTTTACCCCTGTATCTCAAATAGGTCTTTCTGCAGCCATGAGTGAAAATCACTTTGCACTACAGTGCCTGCTGTTTCACAGTATAGTACAGACATCTTGTTAATCAACAAAATGGAAAGTGCACTTTGAGAGTAAAAATGCCCTTTGGTAAATAAGTGAGCAGTCATTGCATTGATGTGTGGGTATGTGGTGACTAGGAGTCAACTGTGTGTTTCACACAATGGGTCAATAGGAGGGGTGTTGCAAATGATGTAAAACAATAGTCATCACAGTAAAAAATCCTCTTCACTCATGGCTCATATATAAGACATTTTGTGTGTAATACTCCCATGATTCCTTTTTGTTTTGATATCTTTGGAAGTGCCAAAACACAATAAAATTATAGTGGTACAGTTCCTGAAAACACTGAATCCACTAAAATTGAAAATAAAGCACAAATATGTTAGGAAAGAACAGGTTCTATAACTAAATTCTATTGCTACAACTCAAGAAGTATACATTGCATTCTGTTTTATTGAATCTCTGTGAATCTGCAGTAACCTAATGCACAAATGACATTTTATGTGATCTTTGCTGCCTCAGTAGAATACTCATTCATTCACTTATCTCCTTCATTGTTATTGTACGAGTCTAGTTAAAATTCCCTGAAGACCACCTGCAGAAAAGCATTTAATTGGAATCTTTGTTTCAGCAATATTAAAAGAATCAACAACTACATTTTTGTAACTGACAAACTGTCACTGTCTATGGCAGGTCCCTTCCAGATAGATCCAATCTCACCTCGCTGCATCACCTGCAAACTTCCTTCAAAAATAAAAAGGAACTGGCTGAATTGTGGCTCTCTTCCTCAGTTGACAAGTGCAAGCACCATCGCCATCTGTCCTTTTAACCCCTATTCTCTTTAGCCTCATCACAAACATCATAGGAGACAAAATAGCACACAACATGGTCATTTTCTTCCATTGCATCCTTGCCTTGCAGACACAAACAGCCCTCACTAATAAGTGTAATTATTTACCACACGGTGGCTCCTGTTGCTGAAATACGAATAAAAACGGACAAGGAGCCAAGAAATAAAATTGGTATTGTGGAATGCTTTAATAACTTGAAAAGCGTAGCATAAACCTGGGAGCTAATCCTTTTACTGAACTGCCAAACCTTATAAATTCTAGCCAGAAGCAAGACACTAGGAATGAGTTGCTTTCCAGCTTTAGTGAATTGAAAAACAGAGATTCTACAGCTTGCTAGTGCCAACTGCAAAGCCTATCTTTCCATCCCCTGTACTTCAATCATTGTTCCTTGCTTTGCTTTTAAGTGGCGTCTGATCCTTTGCATTTTTGTATTTTCTTTCCTGTTCTGATGACTTGTTACATGGTCTTGTTTTTCATTATCTATAGTTGCAATAACCAAATAAACTTTTGACATATAACATTGATTAGCTTTATGTTTCATGTATCAAACTTGAACAGGATTTTAACCCCAGGAAATAAATGTCTTCCTATGTTGTATATAAAACAAGTTCTACTTGCCCACTTCATAGTAAGGAGCTTTTAATTTATTTTACCAGAAGAACTACACCACAACAGGTCATTTATTTTAGCACATTTTTGTCTCTGAAAAGAAACATCCACAGGCAAGAAATGTTCTCCTTTATCAGACTGTTATAAAAAGGGAACCTTTCCTGTAAAGATAGGGAGGCAATATGTATTGCTCTGACATAACCTTATTGAATTAAATTTGTATTGTTATCTCTTTACTCCCATTTCAAAGGAACAAAATGTCTAAGCTATTACAAAGTTAGGGAATGTCATAGCCAACATTAAGGGCAAACAAAATAAAAAGCAGACGACAACCGTTCAGAAAACAAGAGCACAAACGTAGCAAATTATTTTAATGTCATGTTTTTCGATCCTTTTTTTAATGGGAGACGAGATTGCTTTAAAAATATATGTAACTCATCCCGTGTGGTACAGCAAGTATTTGACAGTTCATGTCATTGACCCATTTCTCAAGTTAACTTTTCATCAGGTGGTAAAAAGGATTGAAACCAGCATGAGATTATTTGGAACTAGCTCTAATGTTTGTGTATAGCAGGAGGTTCTGCAAAATCTCCTCAATCATTGCTGGCAATCAGTTCTCTACAACCTCAGCCTGAACTAAAACACTTTTGATTGAATGGTTTACGAGTTGTTACAAAATGAAAACAAAAGTTTTCAATTGCTGTGCCTTCTTTCAAGTGTATCAGCTTTCTTATAAAATGCTGCAGAGAATAAACATATATGGCAGGAAGCATTTGTTGTGCAAGCCATGAAAGAAATTAATGATCCCATAAATACCTGATGTGAAGGATGAATATTTTGAATGAAAAATCTTTAGTTTTCATGGGTCAATCTTTATATGGCTTTCAGTATTCAGTTCATATACAGAAGCTTGCTGTACAAGACACAGCATTGTCTTCTTTCCAGATTTGCAAAAGCTACATTTTAAGCCATTTTAGCAAACAGGGGAAAGTCAATGTCAGCATTCTTAACATTTTCCAACATGTCAATGAACATAAAGATAACTGTCATCAGTACTGTGGTTGGTTTAACTCCCCATGGAGACAGGAGTCTGCTGTAATTTATATGATTAAAGTAGTTTAAACTCAACAAAGGCACATTCATTATAGAACATATTAAATAAAAAATGCACTTTTGAAATTCTTCAAACATCAAGTGTACCAAGAGTTTGAGTGTGCAGGAATTTATATGTATTAATCAATATTTTATTCCAAATTCTGCACAAATGGAGGCCTGTAGCTCAGTGTTAGAGCATTTGCCTACAAGTGAGAGACCTGGGTTCAATTATAGGCAGGGCAAAACCTCGGCAAGTTTCCTTACTCCACATGCCTAATAATAATCCTCCCGAAAAATTGGTCATTTCAATCCACGACTGTTTCTGGCACACTGTTGTACAGCTACCCCTCCCAAACCACGGGGGATACGTTCCTGAAAACCTCCGCGGTTAGTAAAACCGCGGTTGGAAATACAGGGCCTTATGGGAAACATGGGGATAGGGGGAGTAAGTTTGCGTTTCGTGGAACTAAACACAGAAAAAAACACATACACAGTTATAACATACGTGGGGATAGGGGAGTAAGTTTGCGCGCATTGACTGCCAGGATCTGCAGCAATTCGCGAGGCTGTCTGACTGACTGATTGATCTACACACACAGACACACACAGAGAGAGAGAGAGAAATCAATGGAGAAGGTGGTGTTGGGTGACATATTTGGGAGCATTGACTGCCAGGATCTGCAGACACAGAGAGACACAGACACAAAGAGAGAGAGAGAGAGAGAGAGAGAGAGAGAGAGAGAGAGAGAGAGAGAGAGAATCCGCGGAGATTTACCTTAATCCTAAGAGAGAAGCGACATCTCGCTGGTTGATTGCGACATCGCAACTGGTTCTTAGCGCCAGACGCTAGCGCGAAGCTGGTTGATGCAACTGGGTCCTAGCGCCAAACGCTAGTGTTAGTGTTAAACCCCGTGGATAAGCAAGGGTTAAGCAATAACCATTGCGTGGTTAGCAAGGGTTGTTGCATTTAGCAAACCGTGGATGCGTGAGTTTCGCGGTTGTCGAGGGCACGGTTGGAGTGGGGTACTTGTGCAGTATATTTTGTGAACAGCTTTGAGACATCTAGAAGACGTGAAAAACACTATTTCAAATACAAGGATTATTATTATATGTTCCTGGTATCTCACACAGCAAGACAAGACCGAATGTGTTTGGACTTCTTTTGGTTCCCTGATTAGCTCATATCATAGAATCATAGAACTATACAGCACAGTAGAGAAGGCCCTTCAGACCAGAGCTGTCCAAATCAATCTCTCTTCCCCCTTTCTCCCCCATAGCCCTGAAAAACGTATCCTCCCCAAATAACTATCTATTTCTCTCTTAAAAATTGTTATCAAATTAGCTTCAACCACCCTTTCAGGCAATGCATTCCAGATCCGAACAAATTTCTCCTCACCTCACCTGTTTTTTTTAACAACTATTTTGAGTTGGTGTCCTCGGGTTACCGACCCACACACCAGTGCAAATAGTTTACCCTTGTCATCCTATCACATCCCCTGATAATTTTAAAAACTTCTATTAAGTCTCCTCTTAACCTTCTCTGCTCCAAGGAGAATAATCCTTGTTTCTCCGCAGCCTCTCCTGATAGCTGAAAGTCTCTCATTCCTGGTACATTCCTGGTAAATCTCCTTTGCGCCCTCTCCAATGCCTTGGCATCCTTCCTAAAGTATGGTGCCCCAGAAGTGAACACAGTACTACAACTGAGGACTAACCAATGTTTTATAAAGGTATGAACAGCACTTTTCCCATTACCATTTTTTTTACACACTGATGTGGAGTTTCATTACAGCGTCAAGTTCTCAATCGAATAACATCTTGCATATTGACAGCAACTGAGCTAATTTGCAGATGAGACTGAGATTTTAAATGGAATTGAATAGTTCTCAGCCTTGTCTGCAAATAAAGTGATGCCTTCAGTAACACAGTGTGTTACTGAAGGCGTCACGATATTCATTATAAATCAAGTGCACTAATTGCAGCAATGAGAGAGATTGTGTAATGCACTGTATAGTGCCTTTGGTGGTCTAGTGGTGAGTCAGTTGGTGGGGCGATGGTGTTGCAGCAGGCTTGAACTGTTCCTTCACCTTAGTGAATTGTATGTGACATTATGTCTGCTATCCTTCACAATTATAAAATACTGTAGTAAGTTATCAACGCGCTTCACTGCCAGAATTTTCCACGTCCTGTTTTCAGCTGTTGAGCACCAAATTCTGGCAGTGAAGAGTTTTGATAACTTACTACAGTATTTTATCTGCAGGATGTAGCAAGTATATTTGGGTGTATCTGCAGAATGCAGCACCTTTAAACAAGCTGAGCTAAAAGCAGACCATACATTCTTATAACATATGATTGTGTTCTGAATAATAATCATGGTTAGTCTGGGGTAGAACTTAAGTTGAATTATAATTTGTCACCAAATTCATGTCAATTTTGATATTTATTTTCCTACTCTGCCCATTTGTCTATTATCAGTTTCAGTTTGATACACACGTCAACCCATATACTGTACATCTATATACAAATATACATATAGGTAATTTTGTTCCCCTTGCCCTGCCCTACCATTGCCATTTCCTCTAGCCTCAGATTCTTACCCATTCCTCTCATATATAAATTTGGGCACAATCTTCTGCTCCACATTGAGCAACTGTCATTTCAACTATCTCAAATACCTCCACCTTGTTCTCTCCGTTCATTTCCAAAAGCCATCTAAAAATCTGTCTCTTGATCATGTTTTATATCAACTCTCTCTCAGTGCCCATGCCCACACTTTCCCATTAGCTCAGGTTTCTGATCTTTCTCTGTAAAGTGTTTGAAATCTTTGGGAAAGATGGTGTAAAAGTGTAATTTGTTGTTGTAAATAAAAAAGCACATATTAATCATTAATTTGTCTTTGCAGTGCCCATCGTATCCTAACAAAATCCATAAAGGTGTCTGTCTGTTACCAATGGATGGTTTCCAATTATCACCATCTTCACAAGAGCAGCCAATACCACTGGGGATAGCGGTAATGTTGCATTTATATGTAAGTGATGACATTTGTTTCGCACGGTTTTAGGTAGAGAGGAATAGTCAATAAGTAGTACTTTTTATTCCGAAAAAATCACACCTTTTCCAGAATGTTTTGAATAGCTACTGTAAGATAATACGTACGAAGATACTATAAAAACTTCATTGCCTCCATACAGTGAATCAAATTTGAGTATGAGTGTTCACCAAACTAAATTGTAAATTGCAATTTACAGCAATTGTCCATGAAGCGTTTTGGCATAAATATCTCAGTTAGGAAGCCAGAATATTACTGGCCTCATCATTAAAAAAAATCTTACATTTGATACAGTGCCTTATCATATTGGAAAGCGCTTCAATTTTCTGTAAAGTGTAATGCATTTTTAGGCAAATGTGGTAGCGAATTTGTGTCCTGTCTGTGTACTATAACATCTCAGAAACTGCCAGAAAGTGAATAATGATTTGAACTGAAAGATTATTGGTCAGAACACAGGAAAAAGCTCTCCTCTCTTTTCAAATAGTGCCATTTTTAAAAATGAAAGACGGAATAGGCAGCCAAACTCAATTTACCATCTCATCCAAAGATTAATGCCTCCAACGACACAGTGTTCCCCAAACACTGCATTGGAGTGTCAACCTAGACCATGAAATCCAAGTCCCCAACACAATCTTGAACTTACAACCTTCTGACTAAAGGCAATTGTGCTACCTACAAATTAAGCCATGCAGATGCTTGACTGTTACTCAACAGTACCAGCCTGATATATCATTTACCTTTAGTTTGGATGGAGATATGGGAAGGAGCTATGTGTTCAGATTTCAATTCTTAAAAGCTTAATTCAGCCAAAGAGAGCAATTATTTTCAAATATTCTCCAAATTAGTTCCCCAATACTATTATTGAATGCTAGCCATGCTGTATAAATGCTAGATATCAGAAAAAAGTGCATGAGATGCCCACCTTTTTCTATTAAGAGGGTAACGAACAACACACTATGCTTCTTCAATGCCCCAATTCTACACCTCATATAATAAGCCAGGTGAGTCTAGTCGAGATGCCTTGAATCGTCGGAAATGTAGCCTTTCGCTCACAAAATATACAGTCAATTATTTTTACAGTAATATTCTGTGAAGTGCTCATGAGAGGTCTCTAAAATGTGATAAGACACTATATCGAATGCAAGGATTATTATGATAACCTGCGCTGCATACACACTTAGCGACTGCAATGACTAATTACCACATGCACACTTACCGGTTTCATTAAATTACAGGTGTGCAGTATAGATTATTGATTTTCTATGACTCCTGTAGTTTGCCTGCAACTCGGACTCTGTGTCAGTCATATTAAAGGTTATGGTACTGACTCATACGAATTACGTGAGCTTTACTGTACCACTTATTGATTCCTAAAATAGACATATTAATGGTTTGTATCTGTCTCCTTTTTTCATCCTAATACATCCCTGATATCAGTAGCTCTGACGATATAATGCCACGTTGGCAATTTCAAGAAGGAGTTGAACATTTCTAGTGAAAGAAGGATACGGAAAAGAGTATCATATGGTTCAAATGTATACAATGGTAATGTATTGATTTAGAATGTACCAGATGGAACAGACGCCCAGCAAAGATCTCAAAGCTAACCACCAACTACTGGGAAGTTGTGTGATGAATATTATACACTCAGCTTAAATACATTTTGGAAAGTTACATAAAGCAGTATTTTGTGTGCACTGAAAACTGGAGCACATTAGTTAGCCCAGGAAGATCAGAATCTATCAGTGATGCTGGCAGGCTAGGGTTAATTTCCTCCTCATGGTTCAAGCCATGTAATTTAAAGTAGGCAATTTAAAACATGCATTTTAATTCACTACACACTGTTTTACGCTGTGCATTTATTTCAGGACACAGAGTTCACACTGTGCATGTTAACTCAGGACATACAATTTACACATTGTATGTTAACTCAGGAGGCACATTTCACACTGCGCATTTTAATTCAGAATACCTGTAAATCTGGCAGTAAACCGAATCAGCAGCTGTCATACAAACAGGATATCAGAGGCACCCAAATGATAATTTGGTCAGGGCTGCATGGATGCCAAGAGCTAGTCAAGTGAACTGAAGCGATCTAATAAATTCCTGGACTTGAAACAGGGCAATATTTGACATATTGCGTGTGCTTGTTGTTGAATAAAATACTACATCACTTTAATATATTAAAGAAAACTAGTGATAAATGTTCAGGTGAAAGGCAAACTAATGAATGAGGAGATGTACATATAAGGTTGTGAGAAGCTGCTACTGTCTGTAAGATACAAAACTACCATCAACTGCCCACTTGGTCATTCGCCTGGTCTCTATCTGTACATTGCCGTTTCTTATAGGGCAGACATATGAGCTGCTGGGCTATGAGATAATGAAGCTCTAATGAGCTTGCCTTGCCAATGAAAAACATGCCACAAGACAGAGTTAGCAGGCACTGTGGGGAATATACTGTGTGATGTCTGCTAAGCCCCACCTTCTGTGCTGCTATTTCCCTTGTAAACAGCTATCTAGTTCTTCAAGTATTCTCTGATAGCCAAGTGGTTTGTGTAAACTGCACTCTCTCTGGCACAGCCTTCTGCTTCTCACATATTCATCCTTCGGATGAGATGTTAAACCAAGGTCCCATCTGCCTGTTCAGGTGGATGTTAAAGATCCTATTACACTGTTCAAAAAGTAGAGGGAGTTTTTCTCAGGGTCCTGCCAACAAGCCCCCAAATAAAATTAATCACCCACGCTATGGCTGTTTGGGGGAAATTGTTGTGCGCAACTGACCCGTTGCATTTCACCCGTAAAATACAGTCAAACCACTTTACAGTATATTCGGTGAAATGTTTTGAAACGTCTCAACAACATGATATGGCACTGTATGAAATACAATGATTATTATTATTGTATAATAATCCTTGCATTTGATATAGTGCCTTATTACACCTTTGAAGTGCTTCACAGGATATAATGTAAAGTTTAGTGACTGTGTGTTTTGTGGGAGGACAGCAGTATGGATTAAGTAACCAAATTTTTATTATTATATAGTAATACTAGATGTTGATAAGACGTGAAAAGCACTATATCAAGTGTAAGGATTATTATTATTATTATATTATTATTATTATTTCCAGCATTCTTTAATGGTCCATCCATTTCACCAAACGCAACATATTGTATCCCCTAATTACCCAGTAGATAGGCTTGTTTGAATCTTGTTGCTATTTTGTTTGCATATCACCATGGTAAAAGCCAGCCATTCATTGGAAAACAGAGAATAGGGACTTTCACAGCTCATACTTGCTCTTTCACTTAATTTGTCAGTAAGAAAATTTTAATTGCAAACTTTGTTTTACCTAGTTTGTTCATTAAATTCTCCTAAAAAAACTTCTCTTTTCCATTCTAAATACTATAAACAGCATTTATAGTGATTCGTGAAGACTACAAACAATAGATTCACATTGTAAATGAATAGTGATCTGTTCTTCCTATAATACAGAATACACATTTTACACTTTTCATTTTTTCTCATAGGAATTTGCTTCCACCTTTGTATTTTGGATGCACGGTTTCATGGAGGTAAAATTGCAGCAGCCATTTGTGCCAGCAAGATCCTGCAAATAACCATGAGGTGAAACTCAAATTATTTTGGAATATTATAGGCCAGGATACATGGAGAAACTGTTTGTCTTTTTGAACTGTTATGAGATCATAAATGTCTCGCTGAAAATATCCAGATACAAACCCAGTTTAATGTCTCATCTGAAACAGATTACCCCAGACAATGCAGTATTCCTTCCAATTTCACGTTTGTGAAATATGTCATATTAAAGTAATATTCGAAAATAAAATACATTACAGGTAACTACAAAATGTGTATGTGATTTCAACAAGAGATAAAATGTATTTTCATGTGGTTAATTTGGAGATAAACTTGGTGAACTGACATAATTGTGTTTAATCAATTGGCTTTGTACAGATGAATAACTGCTTAACATGTTATGCTCTGATCAGGATTATCTTTGGGTAAGGATGTTTATAAACTGCAGATCGAGAAGATGGGCAATTTGCAAACTGTTGTTCCACAGCTCAGTCAATTATCCATCCAAAACACACATGTTTACACACAAATGACTGGACCTAAAAAGTAGTGATTTCCGGGTACGTAGTTTGATCACATTCAAATTGTGTGAATATTAAACATACGACTATTCGGGATAACATGTTAATCTGAAACAGGATGCGTGGATTATTTAAGTGATGTGCACATTCACTCCTGTCGTATGCATCACAATAGGACTGAATGGGAAAGTGGTTTGATAAACTGGAATTATATGCATGCATCTTGGTCAAATTTATCAGCAGTCAATAGTACATCATATGTGGCCGATATAATTTCCATTTGGTTAATTTTACAACCAGCAATGAAAACGAAAAAAAAAATCCAGCTGTATCCATGCTGCAGGAATCCGTTTGTCGTCTTTACTGTCCTGTAAGTGCCAACTCCCCTCCTTCACCATCAAACATTATTATCAGTCTCCACCAATTCCCTAATGCCATTGACACAGCAGATGTGATTTAATAAATTTACATCCCAAGTGAATTTAATTGTCCTCGTATTTATCTTGGCAACTTCACTGGGGTTTAGCCGCTCAGTATCGACAAAACTTGCAGGGTCTCGAAACAGACTATCGGTGTTTTATTTGAGATATTTTTGTATCAACGGTATTTGTGTGGAAGCCAAGGATCGCCAGCTATTTACTCAACAAGCCAAATATAGATATTAATCAGTGACAAGGAGACCAATGTGAGGCAGAAACTGTCTGTGGAGAGAAAATATGTCTCTAACCTTCTATCTTCACAAACAACAGGAACCAGCAAATGAAATGTCTGCTTTGGAACTCCTAACTGAACAAGCTAACGCTGACAGTGTGCTATATGTACAGTGTATCAGTGTGGAGAGTGAAAGACATGACAATGGCAAATTACATTTATATAGTTTCTTTCAAGTCAGGAGGACGTCCCAAGATACTGGATAATCAGCGATTTGACTCAAGCAAGGGGTTTGTGATTAGGAGTGGTGGAGAGCAGGTAGGTTTAGGAGGGTAACTAAGGGTATACTCAAAGAGGAGGGTCTTAAAAGGGGCCTTGATGGAGGCAAGCGAGGGAACGAGATGAAGGGACTGTGGATGGATTTCAAAATGATGGGAGCTCAGAGGTGGAAGGTTCAACCACTGATGGTGCTGTGGGCAGGAGCCTGCTGAGAAGTGGGAGTGGATATATTGATGTGACAGTGGGAAGTGCTCTGATAACCCAAAGTAAAAACAAGTGTTCAGGCAAAACAAATGATCAAACAATAACAAACAAAATGAACATACACAAAAACTATAAAATAGACAAAGATATAAAAGAAATTTAAGAATCAAGCTATACTTTATTTAGCACAGAAATCTGTAACCACAACATGCACATACAACTTTTAAATATAATAATGGTAAAAATAGCAACAAAATAAATACAAGTGTAAGATCATTGGGTATATTTAAATGTACATAGTGATTCAAATCAATGTCTTTGTGAATACTGCATGATAATATTTATAGATTCAACCTTTCCAACACTGACATAACCATCTGACCCTTCTCACTCAGTCCCAACAGACCAGTCTTTTCAGATGCAATAAAACATGTGGTGTCTGGTGACTGATAAGTACCTCAGCCCAGTCTCTTCCAGCCTCTCTGTGTGACACAGCTGATGGGAAGCAGTGGCTCAACGCTTCCATGTACAAGGATCAGTAACCAGATTCAATTCTCTGTTGCTGACACAGGGCTCACGAGAAGCTACTTCAGAGATTCAGGTCTTCTCCTTAGGTATGCTTCTGTCGAACTCCATTAATCTTTCCAACTCCCCCAATCCTATGGGTCTGTTAGGATATAATCCCTGATTAATATGATTGGTGAACTCCTTGCTCCACATGGAGCAGAAGATGTAAAGAGAAAGTCAGATTTTCCTCAGCATCCTTTTTCTTTCCAGGAAATAACAAGTATGGCTCCACCCTTACATGTTTCAGTAAAAGCTGTGAATTTGAGGCAACTTGGCTCAACAGCATTAAGGGAACGTGCCCTGCTGAGCAATATAAACAATGACTACTATTCATATGCAGTGCATTTTGCTGCATTCACCGAGGCTACAATACAGTCCTGCTGAAGTACTACAGTTGAAGTTCGTTTCAATAGACATCCTGGCAGAAATGAAACAATGACAAGTGCATCCTTCTTGAACAAAGCTCATCAGCACTGATTTAAACAATGGGCATCAATCATTGCCTATAAAATATCCCTTATCAAGGGAGGTCCCAATTTACTATGTTCCACAAGGTTAAATGTGAGCAAGCATCTGTTCCCTTGATCACTTTTGCTTGAGAATCTCTGCTTACAGCATCTCAATCCAAATTTTAGCAGAAGCCATGCCTGGCACAAAGTTACATCTGAGCGCTATGTTTATGTTTCTGGACTTTCCTTTTCAAGAGATTTGCCATGAATTTCTCCAAGAGCTAAGCGGATAATTGTTGAATTTCAGGAAGAGTTAAATGCTGGAAGAGAGGCATCTTAACCCTTTGAGAATTGAGTTTTTCCCAGTTCTATACATAACATGTTTCCATCCCATACTTTGGGGAATATTGGGCAGGGTTCTGCAAAAGAACAGAGCTCAATATTACTTCTAATTATAGACCATTTAGAAATACTGACATTATACAAAATAACCTTCACCCAGATGTCAACTTCTACCTCCAAGTTTTTATTTAAACAGAAACAAAATCCTGAATGTAATTACCATCAAATGTATTCTGTCAATTCAGTAGGTCTGATTTAATCTTTTTCTGTGCCATGCAACATTTCATCTGACTGCCCGCTGAGGCGAGACTGCACTGGAAGCATTGTAAAGCACTCTTTTCTATTGATTTAATTTGCGACACAGGGCAGTATCTGTTCCCTACAAATGATATGCTAATACAGCTACTTGTGGTATCCGAAGCCATGTCCACTCCTATGATAAGAAAGAATGGCTGATACGTTGCTCTGGTGAATTAAGGAGGCCATTAAAACATTGCTAAATTAGTATGAAAGGGGCAGTTGTAAAGCCTCCAATTCACCATGCATCCTACTTAGCAAAACTATCAATCTGACACATTCAAACTTTCCAATAATCAATGCCCAGTTGGCTTTATTGTGTTAGTTTGGAATTAAATGTTTTAAAATAGAAGATTTTTCTCACGACTGTAACAAATGTAATTTAGCAGCACAGCAAAACCTGTATACCTGAATATGATGTGGATGTGGCAGATGCTTATTTCCTATATCGGCTGCTGTTTATGGGATGTTCTTCAAACATGCATCTTAAAGCTCTGAAGCATGAGCTGTTTGCTTTCAACATTACATTTGAGACATTTTATCAGCAGCACCAAATCATGAGTACCAGTAACCCAGCAGAAAATAATCCATTTGTGATAAGGCAAAGCTATTTTTAATCTGTTCCAATGTCACTTACCCAGTTCCACTTTGCTAACCTCTGCTACCTGCCTACTTACACAGCCGCCCACTCACCTGTAGATACCAATTCAATCTCACAAATGACTTCAAAGCCAACATTTCACATCTGTCAACTTAATGAAAATATCTATAAATTAAGGGTAATAAGAACCTTTAACCTTTTGTAAATAGGACAAGCATATAAGCCATCCCCTAAATGGAATATACAAACATCAGCTACAACACATTATTTTCATGAAATTAAAGTGAATGTGATATTACAACTAAGATTCTGACTGCATCATTTTGGACTTCAGCACTATCAATACCACTATAGTCATCAAAAGATTAAAACAAGCATGACATAAGATATAATACTTTACTTTGTATATTTAGTTTAATCCCTGACTTCACTCAAAGGATTTTTCTGAAGGTAAAACAATTGATTATTGCTTCCTGGTCTATAACTAACATATTACCCGAGTACTATAATAAAATGCCACATTTAAAACTGAAATGTTGTTTGCATATTACAATTTCATCATCCCCCTCAGAAACATATAGCTATCTGTCCAAAATTGTGCAGAGTGAAGAGCCGGAAATACATCTTTAATATTGGTGTGACTTAATTTGACACTAAATCTAATCTTAAAACTGCTCTGCCTTACAAACAAGTGTACATTATTTTAAAGGGGGTCATTAAAAGGTATTTCCCTAAATATCACCATTTATATTACATTTAATTTTGAATGTAAACAGTTTGCATCTTTCTGTTGGGTTTCAGTACTTTTATATGTAGCTTTTGTTTTAAAGTTTCAGTGACCTCTCTCTCTTATAATGATCAAAGGCAGAAACCACTGGAAAGTTGCAATGCAGAGATCAGTCACAGAAACTCGTAAACAATCTCATATGGACAATAAAATAATTTTTAAACTAATTGCATCATAAAAATATATTTTTAAGGGATATTGTGTTCCAATTTGTTGGCAAGCCACAGTAGAAGCTAACTATCTGGATGTTCAACAGTGATCTTTCAGATGATACCAGTAAAGGTTGGGAGTGTTGGCCTTCATTGATTTATAACTAAAGAAATTCTATGATTAATTAACATAGATGTGCTGAGAAAATCGAGACTTTTTGAAGCGAAATTGGAATCTGAACCAAGAAAACCAACAAGTGTTTTAACGTGAGAAGGCACTCTGTATGGCTTTGCAAGCTACTGGTATAGATCCATATTGAACCAAAACACAATCATTTAGTCCCACCACAATGTCACTTTTTCCTCAGAAAATGTTTGACAATGCAATATATACTGAAGCATGACAATAGTAATCAGGTATTACAAGGAAATTCAGCATGAATGGACTAAACCTTATCTTTGCTTTGCCCAAAGAGGTTCATTCTTATGGGATAAAAGCAATGTAACATTTATCTGAATATATTTCATGCGGTCTCATTTAAAATTGATCTTTTAAATAATTTTTAATCATTCTTTTGAACATCACACACACTTAACCAATATATGCAGATCACATGTACAGGAATAATAAAGTAGAAAGGCTTTCTTTCAAACAATGCTATAATGATTAAGTGCTGTACGTCTGAGAAGCACAAAAAGAGAGGCAAAGCATATGTAAACCCAAAATTGTTGTATTCATAATGAAAAGAACCCTGGTGTAGCCCAAAAACAATTGCAAAGAAATTAAGTATCTCAAAATGTCAAATTTGTACATAACCTGTGTTTTTTTTAGTTTCGTATTACACCTTCAATTCAGAATATCCGGGGGAGGTGTAGATTTCCAGATAAAAAACATTATCTGCAAAGTCTCAGATTATGAACTCAGGGCTATTTGTTTTGCTAAGTGATTGTTTACAGTAATCATAAACCACACCATCCCCAGATTCATCACAAAAACCACATGAGCAATCTCAAACAATCTGTGGAATAACAGTCTAACTAACTTATTTCGCTCCTAGCACAGTCATCAATAAACCTCTTTTCACAGGATGCAGTCACAGCCAAAGTCTCCTTCCACATTCCCCCCACCACGAAGAAGACTGCACCTTGCCATCTCTAATCAGAAAGTGCTCTAGTGCCATCTAGAGGCCATCTACTTGTCTTAATTGCTTGGCACCAGTCCCAAGTTGCAATGAGATCAATTGAAGAGAGCTGGACTTAAATCTTTGTTAGTAGGAAATTAATAGGCCTAGACAAACAAAGTGTGTCAAGAAAATAACTTTCCCTGTATCTTATTGCTTTTGTCACATTGTATTTTTAGGACATAAGACAACAGGCTATGATGATAATTATGTTTTTTACTAGTTAACAGAAAGTTTCATTTGCACTGGACTCCCTGAATCAGACTTCTGCAACAATTTGTCAGTGCTGTGCTTTGCACTTATTTGTATTGGGGAATTCTGTACTTGAATGAAGGACTGGTAGACCAGTAAAAGTTCTCGGTTACCTGTCTGGTGTGCATTGGGCCCTTTGTCTTGAAGCCTCCTTGGGAGCTACACTCTGAGGCACTGAAGTGGTCTGAACTAGTCGAAGAGCGCTTAGACAGGGTATCGCAACCCCCAACGAAGGTGTTGTCCAATGGGAGCTCCTGAATCACATGATGCTTTTTCGCAGACACAGGAGTGTCTGGTTTTAGATGAAAGGAGGGCTGTGGAGAGCCGGATTTGTAATGCCTCGCTAGATCTGGGCTATTGGGCTTAAAGGTTGTTGGTGGTGTTGTGCCCCAGTCAAATCGTCCTATAGTCTGCTCCTCCAGCTCAGCTGGAAGGGTAATGGTCCCATTGATAGGTTCGTGAGCAGGATCATCTGGTTTCGATTCCTCGATTGTAACAAAGTTCAAAAGAGAGCTCTTTGGGGACTTTCTTTTCTTCCTTTTTTTCTTCTTGTTTTGTTTGCCCTCTTGGTTGGGAGACATCCATTCTGCCCCCTGCTTGTTCCTTTGCGCGGCTTTGAACCGAGTTGATTGGCGGCAGCGCACTAATACAGTAACAAAGATGACTACAATGACAACCATAGCCCCCGCCACTATGGCAATCATGATGGTCAGATAATCTTCATTTTGCCAGGGCTGGGTGCCTTCTCCAATGTTCTTATCCAGGGGTGTCTCCATAGTCCTTCTTATTAGTTCATAAATGTAACTAGCATTGCCTACAGTCTCATTGACATACAGAAAGACAAGTACAAGAGTGTGCAGGGGTTCAGGGTAACCCAAGTCACTGATATTTACCACCAAACGATGCAAGCCCTCATCTGCAACAGTTGGTTTCTCCTCCAAAGTAATGTTACCCGTTACCGGGTCAATTCTAAACAAGCCCTTGTTGTTTCCACTAACAATTGTATATTTGAGCTCAGCATTCATCCCCGTGTCGACATCTATGGCAAAGACTTCTGCCACCACAGAACCAGGGATAGAAGAAAGAGGTACCAGTTTGAAAGAAGAGTTCGAAGGCGGATAGATGACAACCGGGCTGTTATCGTTGACATCTATGACATTGATGGTCACTTTAGCAATGGACGAACGGGGAGGTCGTCCTCTGTCCACTGCCTTGACTTGGAAGGTGTAGGAGCCTTGCACTTCTCTATCGAAAGAAACGTTGGACCTTATGACCCCGTTCAATGGGTCCAGTATGAAGTTGGCGTTGTCATCCAGGATGGAGGTGCTGACATCCTGGTTCTCGCCGGCGTCGACGTCGGTGACCGTGATGACCCCCACGGTGCTGTACTTGGCCAGGTTCTCGGAGACGAAGAACTGGAAATGGTTGTGCGTGAACTTCGGGCTGTTGTCGTTCTGGTCCAGCACGGTGACGATGACGGCCGCCTGGCTCTGCAGAGGAGGGTTGCCGCCGTCTCGGGCGGTCACCGTGAAGATGTAGCGCCCCTGCTTCTCGCGGTCGAAGACCCTGGAGGCGGTCAGCACGCCGGTCCTGCGGTCCAGGTCGAAGAAGGAGGCGTTGGGTCCCAGTTGGTAGACGATCTCGGCGTTCTGGCCGCTGTCCTCGTCGGTGGCGGTGAGGGTGGTCAGGTAGAGGCCGCGCCGGTTGTTCTCGGGCACCGTCAGCTCGATGACCGGTTGGCTGAAGACGGGCGGGTTGTCATTGACATCCTCTAGCCGGACCCTGACCAGAGAGGTCTGGTTCAGGCTGGGTTTGCCCGAGTCGGCGGCCACGATACGGAAGCTGTACTGACCGGCGCTCTCATAGTCCAGCAGAGCCGAGGTCTCCAGCAGGTACTGGTTGTCGTACACGGCCTTGAGGTGGAAGGGCACGTCCTTCTCGATGTAACACACCACCTTGCCGTTCAGCTCGGTGTCACGGTCGGCCACGGTGATCAGGGCGATCTTGGTGTGCGCCGGGTTGTTCTCGGGCAGGTACACGGTGCCGTTCAGGGCGCTCAGGATGTAACGGATGTCGATGGCCGGCGCGTTGTCGTTCACGTCGGTCACATTGACCAGCACGGTGGCCCTGGCCGGCGGGGAGCTGCCGTCGCTGGCCAGCACCGTCATCTTGTGCACGGCCGCCTCCTCCCGGTCCAGGGCCCGCTGCACGCTCAGCAGCCCGCTGGTGCCGTTCAGGGAGAAGTGCCTGCGCACGGCGGCCGACACCTGCGGGCCGAACAGGTAACGGATGTCGGCGTTGGAGCCCAGGTCGGCGTCGGTGGCGTGGAGCTGAGCCACCGAGGTGCCGGGCAGGGCGCTCTCCGCCACCTGCACCTCCAGCTGGCTCTCCCGGAACACCGGCCGGTTGTCGTTGACGTCGCTGACGGTGACCTGCAGGATGGCGGTGCTGGACCTGCGGGGGCTGCCGCCGTCCTCCACCTTGATCTTCATCACGTACGTGTCCTTCTGCTCCCGGTCCAGGGGCCGCTGCACGATCAGCTGCGGCCACTTCTCCCCCTCGGGGGTCTCCACGATGTCCAGACCGAAGGCGCTCTGGCCGTTGAGCAGCTGGTAGCGCTGGACCCCGTTGAGTCCGGTGTCGGGGTCGGTGGCCGAGGCGATGGGGTAGCGGCTGTTGACCAGCGCGTTCTCCGGGATGGAGATGTTGATGACGGGCGACGGGAACATGGGCGCGTTGTCGTTCACATCGCGCACGAACACCTTGATCTTGATGAGCCTGAAGTAGTCGTTGGGCAAGATGACCACCTCGATCTCGAAGAAACACTCGCTGTCCGTGTAGGTGCCGGCGCACAGCTTCTCGCGGTCCACCCGGTTCCCGGTGGTGAAGATCTCCCCGGAGCTGCTGGACACCCTGAGCAGAGGCACGTCTCCCGCCTTGGACACCAGCCTGTAGATCAGGTTGGCGCCTGTCCCCGTGGCCGAGCCGCCGCCGCCGGGGCCGCCGCCGCCGCCCAGGTGGGAGATGTTGAGGTCGGCGGGGATGTTGCCGACCAGCATGTTCTCGGGCAACTCCTCCTGGATGGTGTAGACCAGCTCCTGGGCGAGTGCGGAGTCCAGCGTCAGGCAGGCGACCAGGGCGAAGAACAGGTACAGATCCCGCAGGTCCATCATTCCTCCAGTCAGCTGCACTTTTGAGATCAGGTTCGGATTTAACCTGTGTTGTTAAATGTTACCCCCATATACATATACATATATATATATATATATATCTAAGTGTTTTTTTTATTTTTTTAAAAAAGGATGAATCAACGTGGCTGCAAAAGAAACGAAGAGGATTTGTTCCAGTTGCAATCTGCTTTAATAAGGAAGAGGTCCATCACTGTCGCAAAGAACTTTTATTTATTTTTTTGGTCGGTCGGGGCTTGTTAAGATTTCTGTTGAGGAAAGGCAGGCAGGCGGTGACTTTGTCACCCTTCTCTCTTGTGTTTTCTGTCGTTCCCTCTCTCTCTTTTCTCTCTCTCTCCCTTCGGTTGCAGTATTTAAAATGCACAGTGCACAAAACTGCCGGAGGATGCATTCAGTTCCAAACCAGAGCAAGCCTGCAGAATCTTAGAGCGACTCATCCGCAGGAAAAAAAAATACCCCAAGTATCACACAGGCAAAAACAATAGTCGGTTCAAACAACCGACAGCGGCGGCGGCGGAGGCAATAGTTATCGTTTTCTTCTAGATAAAAAGAACACGTTGATGTTGGAATATCCCACTGATGCGACAGTTTACATTGCAAAGAAGAAGTTGGCGAGTGGACCACACTGAGAGCTACAGCGATTGTAGATTCTTGGCTTTCTCTCAATCTCTCTCTGGTTAAAAATCCTCCGCTTTTTTTCTTTCCTTTTACCAGCGGTGGGTGGGTGATCTTCCCTGATCTTCTCTTGTAGTTTCTCTCTCTGGTGTGTGTGTGTGAGAGTGAGTGCGTTTGCATATATATATATATAACAGTTAGTAGGTAAACTGCAGCGTGCAAGAAAGACAGATTTACGTGAAGTTTTTTTTTTAGAAAATCACCTCCAAGCGGATGCTGTCGATTGCTGGTTGTCCCTTCTCTCTCTCTCTCTCTGTGTGTGTCTGACTCTCCCCCTCTCTTCTCTCTCACACACTCACATACGTCTCTCCACTGAATCTTCTCCTAACTCTCAGTCAGCCCAAGTGAGTATAACCCCCGCCCGCGCCGCCCGCCCCGCCCCGCCCCCTTCTCCTCTCTGCCCGCGCACATTGGCTGATGGCTCCTCGTCAGCTGGAGCCCCGGGTTCAGCTCCGACTTGACGATCGTTCAGCGAAGCCGCCAATTAACCCGAGTGTTGGAGTGAGGGTGTGGGGTGGGGGGGGGGGGGGGGTGACGTGAAGCATGTCCCGCCGATTGGCGGACTAAGCTGTCAGTCAGATGGGAGAGGCACATCTGACCTCGCTGATTGGCCGAGTGAGCTGTCACTCAACTCTGGGCGGGACCTGGTCGCTGATGAGCTGCCAGGCTGACGTCACTGGCAGGCTGGTGGCAGTGAGCGGAGCTGCACTCAGGCATTCGGCGCTACTGTCTCCCTCCCTGCAAACCTCCCTCTCGCACAGCCACAGCCACAGCCAGCACTCACTCCCTGCCAGCATCGGCTCCACTCTTTCCCTTGCTCCTCTCCCACATGCAAACAACTGCAAAGCCGCCGCGTTTGTGACAAGCAAGCGGCACAGTTTGTGATAAATGTGTCACGTAACCGCAATTCTACAGTCAGGTTCCTCGCACCGGTTAACAGGTGTTCTTGTTTTTTTTGCTCCCCGAAAAAGAGCAATTATGGATTCGTTTTTTTAAAAGAAAAAAAAGAAATGACATTTCAAGCGTAGAAACTGACCCCACGTTTGAGATATTCATTCACACTCGGGGCACCACCAAAAATACAGTAAAGCGGGATGTTTGGGGAAATGCTGCTGTACGACCAGGTTAATATTGAACCTCAAAATGTCATCGATCGAGACTTTTTTTTTCCTCCAAAATAAAAAAAATACAGAAATGCAGATATTTGCTAATCGTATTTAAATGCTTTGGGATCATTGCCTGTGATTTACGATACACGGCGCGCGGCTGAATCCGTGTGATAGTCTCTGGATTTCCCTGGACCGGGGAACTCTGCTAACCGCACTTGCTGTATGGGAGCAGAAAGTATACCGTTTCCCACTGGGCGAATAATTCCTGTGTGTCCTGCCGAGCTAAGACTGTTTTGATCTGCCCTTCAGGAAGTACCGGGGCTTGTTCTTCTTGATTGCAAAAGTGGGTGCGTGAGATGCCAAACCCCCTTGTCCGTTTCGATGTGTCCAATTACGAGTAGTGTGATCTGTGGAAGAGCAAAAACGACAGAATGGAAGTGCAATGTGATGATACGGTCAAAACACCGAGACACTCGTTCATTCACTTCAAACAATAAAACATTCGTGTTTGCGCTATGCGGGTTAATAAATCCTGAAGCTCAGTGAAACTTGTTTGTGAAACTGTTACAAACACAAGGTTGTGATGTGCCGCAGGTAGACTGGTGACCGTGTCGGGTAAACGGTATGTATCGCAGTTTAAAATTATAGTATTATTTGGGATGATGCTTCAGTCTGCACGTTCTCTGTCCAAACACTGAGAGGGAGAGAGAGAGATGGCCTGAATCCCGGCCAGTGTTTATCTGGATTGTCGGGATTCAGGAACTGCAGGACACCAGTTGCCATTCGGTGTCTACCCTGACCTTGTACAGACGGCCCACACCCGGAGAGAACCCGGGAACATCGCAAACGGATTGGTTTAGTTTGGGAGACAGTTTGGTCCCATTCACGATCGATGTGATATGATCCACCGAAACATTAATAATAATAAAACACATTAACTCCCATTAACTCCTACAATTTCCACCAACTTCTCAAAACATCTGAATCATCCCCACCTTTCGTCCAAGTGTAATTCATAACACTTTAAACAAACAAAATGTCTCGCTTCGGCTGACACCGGGGTGTTGCCTGGTTTACCGTGGAATAGTCTTAATCAGCACTAATCTCTCCTCGGCGTTACCTGCTTTACAGTTACTCTCCTCACCTGAGACTGGCTGGTAAAGCTCTCGTTATGGTACTCGGTGGATGGTCTAGCGCCGGGAGGAGGGGGGGTGGGGGGGTGGGGAGAGACATTTGATTGATCAATCATTGGCTTCGACCCCAGATTCCTCCTCGTTCACAGCAGAGGCGAAAGAGAGAAGAGTGAGCGCGACCTGAGCTAACTGGTGCCGAGACCTGTCTAGACAGAGACAGATTGCCTCCACCCAATGTCATCCTGTCCAACGCTGTACATCGGGCACACCACAGCAAAGAGCAAACAGCGACTCGGGAAAGGGGGGGGGAGGAGGGGGGGATAATCGAAGCTCTCTCTAACAACAGTACGGTGTTATTTTTGTTAAACTCAAATGAAAATAACACAAATAAATTGCAGGATTAATGGAAAGGTGACCCGCCACGTGTGCATACATTTTCTTTCCGCATCAGATAAAACATTCCACTCGTTTATATATATATATATTTTTTTAAAAAAGGCAACACGAGGAAACCAAGGAGCACAAACAAAAGGAAAGCACCAGACAATTTAAACTATTACACCTTGATTGCATTGGCAAAACGATGCAGTTAAGCTTTACCCTGGTTTTATTTATTATTAGGGTGATTATTATCCAACAGAACAGATATACGCATCATGGCCAGATAAACAGATAATGTCAACATAAATAGTAAGACCAGAGTAAGGTTGTAATTGGGTTAAAGAAAAAACCAGGGCCCAAACATTTGAATCCATTAATCAATTTTCTCGAATACAGGGCTGCTGCTCTAAAACGTTGATGTCTTACAGATCAACTCCATATATACCCTTTCAATAGTAATGCGGATATATAATCTGACAGAGTATCCCTTTAAAGAAGCCCGGAGGAATTTGCAAAACTTTAATACGTTATGATTACTTTGTGCTGGGAAATGGTGAATATAATCGTCTCCAGAGAGAGAGAGAGTGAGAGATGAAGCCAGGCGGTGTGTGCCACTGCTTTAGTCAAGCCTGCCATCTAGAGGACCTTCCACTGAAGAACAAGGACCGCAATCTCTCAGGTTAATCGCCGCAGACGAGGCATTGGCGCATCCTTGGCGTTTGTTGCTCTGTATCCCTGGCGTTTGTTGCTCTGTATCCCTGGCGTTTGTTGCTCTGTATCCCTGGCGTTTGTTGCTCTGTATCCCTGGCGTTTGTTGCTCTGTATCCCTGGCGTTTGTTGCTCTGTATCCCTGGCGTTTACAGGATTGGGCTGAGAAGGTAACACAACAGCAATTGCAGGGGGGGGGGGGGGGGGTTCTAAAAAAGACACCCTTCTTCATAACCGTCCTGACGCCCGCGTTGCTCTGACCCCTACTTGCCTCTCATCCCATGTACGATACCACAATAAAACCCACGCGTTTCTCACAAGTAACCGAGTCACATTGCACAAGGAGCTCGTGGATCTTATTCACTTGTTTTTTTGTTTAATTTTCTCCACTTCAGCTTCCTGTCCCTCAAATGGTTATTTTAGCAGTTTTGTGTTTTTTTAATTTAATTTAAAAATGTCACAGTCCTGGGTCACAACCTGTGCTGGGTACGTTTGCCAAAAAAAAAAACACGTCTACTGTGTTCTGACGTGGGGAAGTTGAGAAGCTGTTGAAGAGGAGAGTGATGGTGGCTGTAATGTTGAGCCATCCCAAGTTCTCCTGCGGTGCCTCTCGGGTGTCCACGGATCCCGATAAACTGACAGTAAATGTAACCATTTTTATTACTATTTTTTAAAAAAATGAATGGTTAAGGCAGTTACTTATATCAGATCCACAATATGAATTGAGATAAGTGTGTGTGTGTGTGTGTGTGTGTGAGGTCCGGAACAAGTGAGGCTGGTGGGTGGTGGGGGTGGTGGGGGGGAAACAGATGAGTGAGTGAAAGTCAAATCGAGAAAGGCGACGTCGGAAAGGGGTCAAAAGGCAAAGCCGAGTTTGAGGGAAGCAAGGGCCGGGGGTTGAATTGGCCTGGGTTTTGGAGCCGTGGGCCAATTTTCAGAAGGAAGCAGCATTCATTACAAAGCAATCTTATCGTTGTACAGCTCTTTACCAGATGGACTTTGATCCAGTCGCTGTCTGTTCGCCGCGTTGTGCAATCAATCCAGACACTCTCACTTGCTGTCCAAACCAGAAGACTAATTTTGCCACAAAACTCTTCTAAACTCCTTTCGCAAATCGGACTATACCGTGTCGGGTTCCCAAACAGGTGATCAGACAGACGCCAGCTCATGTGCTGTACACACACACACACACCTACACCTAAATGACACGTTTCCTTCAACTCCGGGATTTGGATTTAAATGAGTTCTTCCTGCGACGTGAAAGGACCTTTCCATGAGATGGATCCAGGCAGTCACGATCCAGCCGGCAAGGCGATGGTTCCAAGCACTAAACTGTTCAAAACCAGCCATTAATTTTCAGCAATTGACTTTATATTGTTTCAGATATTGCGATTAAGTCAATCAAGCTGAACAGTTCCACACTGACGAGGATTCCTGCATAATGATGGGAGGCAATGAACTGTGTGTATTTCATGCCATAAAACAGACCTGATATCTTAATCGCTACCCAATAATCACTGCCCAATAAGCACCAATATCAAAGCCACGGCTACCGCAGATTAAATCATTTTCAGTGCATTAGTTTATTTGAGCTAAAAGAGAAGAAAATTCACTCCCCCTTTCGTTTTTTTTTACCCTCACAGCGAGCAAACGGATGGTCCTGGTTTGCGCTGAGTTAGCCGATCTGAGCTGGAATACCGGTGGGAACGTTGCAATTAGTTTCAAGGTCTCCGAGGCTCTGGAGAGGGAAAGGCAGTCAAGAGTTTTAACTCATGATTATTATCCAGCCGCACAATCCCGACTCCCAGTTGAAAATGTTGGGGGTGTGACGGACACCCGAAGTGGGGCCAGGGGTTGATATCGTCTGTCAAAGAGTCTGCCAATATTCGCTGTTTAGGATCATACGTGAGGAATGGGCAGTGAGGAATAGCGAGGGATCAAACAGCTGCAGGCACATCTGGGATCTGACAACGGGTTTGGGAGAAGAAATGTTGGAGGGAGAAATGCAGCCAGAGTCTACACGTTTTGCACAAGGCGAGACGCTTGTTTGTCCAATTCGAGGGTTCGGTTGAGAAACGGTTTACTGCCAATGGCTTCACTGTCTTGGTTTCTGGCTTCACTGGGAATGTGTTGTTTGGATTCCAGCCGCCGCTGTTCACTGACAGTCCATCAGTAGCCACATAACATGCACATCTGGAGAGTGACACTTTGGGGGTCAAGCAGGTCTCTGGAGCCGGTTTATCGCTCGTGTGGGGGAAGGCACGCCTTTCTGGGAGGCTTGGTTCAGATCGGATGTAACTCATACCAGATGTTTTTGGGTGGTGCACAAGTCACGTGGCGAGTGACTCATGCAAAAAAAAATCTGCGGAGCTTGTCATCCCAATTTCCATTGTAAACTTGGCTTTGTATGTTACACTATTTGTGGGAATAAATCAGAATGGAAACAATCCATCTAAACACACATTGACGCAAATGGATTCACTGTAGAATCAACCACTCAAGTTATTATTTACTGTAAAACACATAAATATCAGAACACATCATGCCATCCGTATGAATGATGCGTATCCATTTGTAAAGCTCATCACCAACAACAACAACTTGCGATGTATCGTCATGTACTGTATTGCGCCATCCACGACGGCTGGTGTCTCGGAGAGTTTAACTGTTGCGGAGCCTGACTCCGAGCGAGGGGGTGTTGGTGGGAGAAGGCCGTAAGCACGGTCAAAAGGGAACGCTTTCAGGAGGGGATTGAAAAGGGGGAGAGAAAAGGGCAAAGCGGAGCAACTGAGGGAGAGTTTTCCAGAGTTTGGAGGTGCAGTGGCTGAAAGCACGACTTCCGATGGTGGGGTGGAGGGTGTGGGGGTCGAGCAAGAGAGAGTGAGGATGTTGGAGGGGTCGGGAGGTGCCAAGGAGTGAGTGGATTTGAATATGAGTGTGAGGATCTTGAATGTGAGGATCCTGAAGTCAATCAATCCGGTGACGGGGAGCCAGTGGAGCCTGGTTAGAATTGGTGAGATGCGAGTATAACGACCACTCGTCATTCGTGAGTTTATTCAGCCACTTTCACTTGTTAGGCTATTTATCACAGGTGTAGGTGAAATACTTTCTATAAAATTCTCAATAAATAGCATATGTATACATAGCAAAACACATAACAACAGTTCTGAATATATTGTCACAAATTATTTACATTGAATATATAGATTTGTTTAAGAATTAGAAGAGTATAAATTGTCTCCCAGAGTCACTATGAATCCTACATATTTTTGAGTGATTGCAGTAACTTGGCACAATCCTCAAAGACTGTAACATCAGCTGGGAATGGTATCACCTTGTTGATTCATTTCGGAAATAAATTCGACAGTCAGGTCGGTGTCATTTAAAGTGCCCACAGTTTAAATGAGGCCGTTCACATTGACCCGATCTCAGTGACTCAAAGATCACCACTTCATTCCATCTATGGTATCTGTGCATAGTCACAGTGTAACTTTTGAAAATAGTGCCTTCATTGATAGGAAATATGCAAAATGTTCCAGCAGTCTAGGTGCAGAGAGCCGTGGGTGTGTCAGATGGTTGATTCCCAGCAAGGGTTTTAAGGTCTCATGCATTTATTTTACCCCAGCAACTTGCCTTGCCATTTTTGGTCTACATTTGTTATCATTTTCAAAATCTAGGCAGGGCTAGTGCATGATAATACATGAAAGTTCTGTACAACCCAATGCTAAGTAGGAAAATGGTGATCGCCTGTGAAAAAAACATGAGCAGATATGTTCTTACCCCAGTCTGTCACTCATCATGAATTTACTGAAGTGTGATGTGAACTACAGAAGGGAAAAAATGCTGACTGATATTGTTGACTAAAGGCAGGTTTAAAGATATGATATTCTTAAGTCAGCAAACTGAAGCTACAATGTGATGGCATAAAAAGACAGAAAAGCACATTGATAATAATGACTCCAGTAATTCCACTTCACAAAATCACCATCTAAGGATTTATGTATTTTTCTGTTACCCAGATCCCAAAGCGCTCTGAGACGCCATCCAGCGTGGAGGGCGCTATACAAATCGAAGTTATTGTTATCATCAGTCTTGAGGGAAACAGATTTTTTTCTGAAGCAAGCAGAATTTTGTACTTGGATATAAAATGTAGAGTATACACGACAAGATTTTAAGTTTACAATGCAAGCAGAGAGACTTCTGCTTTCAAATGATCTTCTTTGGGTTCTATTTTCATATAGAGCAAGTAATAATCCTTGCAAGAGCTTTATCATGACATTAAAATGTCTCAAAGTGCTTTGCAGGATATTCTGGTGTAACTATTTTTTGAGTGAAACCAACAGTCCACAAACAGCCACGGAGGGAATGATCGATTTTATTTGGAGTTTTGTCGGCCAGGATACAAGGTCAAACCGAGTAAGTATTAACAAAACATGCATCTTAGCAAAAACACGAATTACATTTGATTCCTTGTCAAATTTACCAATGATGTAATTAACATTTCTGGGAATTATAACAAAAGATTTTCTATGCTTCATGTACACTTTCAGTTATGATGGAAGACTTTTTCAAATGTTTACTGTTGTGTGCTATTATTACTTTTTAACCTCCTGTAGCTTGGTAGATTGCAGAAATAATGAAATTTATGCAATGCATTACACTGGAGGTGACAGCATGTAATTTGAGCTGTAAACAAGGAAAACGTGTAATGTGAGCAAAAGAGTACTGACTGAAAACAGGCAGAGAGTTAACATTATTCCTCATTGAGTGCAGACAGTGCTTTGGGATTTTCATTTTCTATTCACTTTTCAGGTATTCACTTAAGTGGAACTGACCGTACCTCTTACCAGCATTTTAAGCGTTACATAAATTATGTAGTAGTTATTAATAAATTATAAACTTAAAAAAAAGCATTATAAATGCAATTAAGGATGACTCCTGAAAGCTTCCCCTGCTGTCAAATTCCCCCTTCTTCTACCCCTCCCCTTGCCCTCACCCTCCGCCCACATCAAAATTCTTCCCGTAGATGATGGTGCATCAGTCTTTCGGAATGAGTTGACTCCAAGTCTAGGTTCCAGGATATGTTTTATGTTTTGATAATACACCTTCAAATGTAATTCCTGATCATCAGGAGTTGCATAATATTTTATACATTAGAAGATGGTTTACCACAGTTCTGCTTCCATGGAGCAATCATATAATTATAGAAAGTTTTCTATATAGTGTAGAATGAAATCATTTGGTCTATTTGATATCTGGATTGATGATAGCTCTGCCAATGGTGCAGATCGTTAATTAATTAATTAATTAATTAATTTATTCAGCTCAATTATACCTCCCAAAATTCAGACAGTCCTAAGTATTTCCGGTATAGAAACTCAGCAGGGATACCCTTCTCAACTACAGTATAAAGGATATACTATGTAGGTCACCCAATCAGTTGACCAAAGATGTAAAACTCTACAAGATTATCAATGAAATTGACACTGAAAACACAGATTTAACAGATTGCCACAGAAACAGATGACTCAAACACAATGTTCATAGATTATGTAAACATTGTATGAATGAATCAACTGCTAAGTATCCCAACAATAAGCAAATCATATTTATAAAAATAAACCCTATTTGACAGTCACTCACTTCCAGCTAACACTAGAGCCTTTTAACTGAGGGAGCAGAAACACTTGGCAGTGTGTTAATGAAACGATGTCACACGTGCATAGAAAAAGAGTGCAGCGTCCCACTGTGCCTTCATACACTCTTTGTTTCATAGTGGCAGCCATAGCTGATCTGAGACAAATTGATACCCTTTAGAATAGATCTGAGCTGACCCAGTGTAGATTAACTGTAAATCATAGTTGAAGCCTGTCTGTGAAGATTAGTCTTATTGTTAGTACAATATTTTAAGTAATTAGTTCTTTACAATACAATGATGCTTATATGTATGTACATGAATGAATCACATGGAGTTTTTTTGTTGCAAAATGTTATGTATTGTAACATAATTTAAAGGAATATTAATTCAAATACAGTACTTCTTTAATACATTATTTTAAAAAAGTTTCGAAATATATGAATAAACGTGTTCAAAAACACTAGGCCACGCTGGGGTATAGCTAGTAATAAAAATAATCCTTACATTTGATGTAGCGCTTTCCACATCTTATGAACATCTCAAAGCGCTTTGTGGGGGAGGTGGAGGGGGAAGGAGAATAAGAGAAATTGACTGTATATTTGTGGGCAAAATTTATAATTCTATGAATGAGACGTTAATCTGCGGTTCCATCTGTGTGGATCCAATGGTACTATTTCAAAGAGCTGTTTCTTCACCAGCATTGCTTCATCTTGTTCTATTCACCAAAACAACCAGAAAAATATTGGTAAATTATCTCATTGTAATTGTGTTTTATGCATTTAGGAATTTAGCGATTTCTAAAATAAAGCAAACCTTTACTTTAATTTTTTAAATAATCATAATTTACCTCCCAACGTCCCAGTCAGTGAACATAGTTTGTTGTCAAACAGATAAGGACGATGCCGAGTTCGACACTGGTTTGGTTTGGGTTTGTGAGAAATATTCAGCCAAGGTTTTTGCTCTTTATCGCCATCCAGTGACTCCTTGTTAAAAATGCACATATTTGGATATTAGCAGGTAAATACATTGAGATTTGCACTGATAACTCCACTTTTGAATGTCCTGCTGACATTCACATCTTAGCAATAGGCCTAAATTTGTAATAATAGATGACTGCTGGTGCTGTAGAACCATAGTAGCATAATCCAGCGTGACTCACTGTCTTTCGAAGAGGAGGGGAATCATTCGAAGAAAAAGAATCAATCATAAATTCTTGTCTGTTTAAGTCCATTTCAAAGAGAGCAATGCCACTTTCATGTGAACACTAACCTCCAGTGAATTCCATGTTTCCTTTTTATCTTCTTTTAAAGTCAATCAGTTATGACAGTGCAACAGGAATAGAATAGAAAATACTTAATACTTCTTCCCTTATTCTCCCTCAATCTCTGGTTGTTTCCAGACTTCTGTCAGTATCACTCTGTAATTGTTCCCCAAGAGCGACCTATGCTGGCTCATTCAATGACTATCATTCCGGCTGGTCTCTGCTTGACACCTTCCCTAAATGGCACTGATCACCGACTCAATGTGTGGGCACCCCAGATTCCATTTCCAATGTGCTTCGCCATGGTGCAGTGTAATAGCAGATCAGCTTGTGCTCAATTCTCTTGTACACTTTAATGTAACATTCCTACATCACTGTTCAATATAATCAGTCTATTATATCTGGGAAACAAACCAAAGCTGTGAAATCCTCCTGCTTTCATGCTACATTTCTTGTAAGAGTCTGTAGTCCAATGCTCATGATAATGAGTTAAGATGAAAAATATTGTGAGTTTATATATAACATTTAATGCCTGCCACATTGACTGGACTCAGTGCAGAACAGATGTTTTCGCAATTGTCAAATTAAGTTCAGTCAATTTACAAATCCTTAATGTTAATAGCTCCACAACAAATTGACTAAATTCACAATTTGTTCAGGGTTATGATATTATGGTGTGTGCTGTTGAATTGTAAATTTATGAAATTGAAAGTTGCTGAGAATGCAGTTTTAATGTTATTCAATGTAATCCTCCTCAATCTCGAGAGATTATTTGTGCTTTAATTATTTTTTTTAATTGTATGGGTATGTGAAAGTTAATCTAAACAGTAGGGTGCTTGATCTGGATAAGAGTCAATTCAGACAAATTAAGTCAATTCAAATTCAAAGCAAATGAAGTAATTTAGAATTAAAACTACCGTACATTCTTATTACTTGCTAGTTTGCACGAAAGCTAACAATGAAATCAAATGTGAAAGCTTCATCCAAATTTATTTCTTAGTACATCAGATGGTATTGTGCATCAGAGTTGGTTATGGGATATATTGCAATCCAACTCTCTGGTATGCGGTATAACAGTAGCTAAATGATTCTATGCAGCTCAGACCAGGGCTGATTTCACTACAATATAAATTCATGCTGCTTTTTCCTCACAGACTACTTGAGAATTGGTTAAAATAGAAGCAGATCTGAAATGCCCGATGCTACTCATGCCTAAAATGCAGCCCCAAACCTACAAATCTGGTTCATTTTATGCAATAGATTTTTACATCTGGCTGTGGACATTTTTTAATAATTTGTCTGTTGCTCAGAAAACATGATGACTATTACAGAACCATAAAGCTTACTATGTTGGATGTTGTCCCATCAGAATTTGGATGACATGTCAAGATGAGAAATAATCACCTCCAGAAGCAAAAGTATCACCTTGTTTCACTTGCACACTGCCACAACAGTCAAGGCTGCAACTAACTGTCAGTGTAAGATGATAAAGTATAAGATAATGGTATTTTTTACATTGGGTAAAACGCCTTTCACGTTGGGAGAAAGGTCTTTACAGGAAAGTGGAATAAAGTGGAATGACTGTATTTTTACAGGCAAATGTGGCAAGTTGGCAATTCCATTGATTTCTTCCCAAGGAAACAGCACAACAACAAAATTACATTTATAGAGCGCCTTTCACTTCGGGAGGACGTCCCAAGGTACTGGGAAGAATTGTCACCACAATTAGATTCAACACCCCTCACCTAAATATGTACAAATGTGTAGATATACATTGCACACACAATTCAACAAACAAATGCCTGTAAGTTATATAGTCTGTAACTTTTCATTGTAAGCATTGTGTGCAGTGCAGTTGTAGCCCTAATCTATTCCTAACCTAAATGTGAAAAAAAATTGTCTGTGTGGGCAAGGTTTGGGAATTGAAGTGGAGCACAGTGAATGCCCCAATTCTTTAGGCAAAGCCACTGTATTGAATTATTGCTTTGTTTTTGCACCTCAGGATGAGGCAGGATCCATGTAACAGAGATACAAGAACTACTTTGCTTTTGAAATATGAGCTGGTAATAGCTTGCCCTGTTCCCTTCCAATAATGACTGCAGTTCGTCTAAAAATGGGTGATTTGCTTGACTTACTACACCCAGGTGAAATATTTCACCTCACTGTTACCCACAGTTTTTTAACAGACATACTGTAAAATATCCAAAATAATATACCTTTAAGTGTTAATTTCTGGTACAATATATCATAAATTAGAATCAGAATATAAGAAAATGTCTTCATTTACAATCAATTGTGTGATACAATATTTTTAGGTATTTTAATTGTGCAGAACTGCCAGGGCAGTATTACAGAATAATAATCCTTGCATTTGATACAGTGCTTTTCACGTCTTCTAGACGTCTCAAAGCACTTCACAGAACACAGTGTAAAGTGAATTGACTGTATATTTGTGGGCAAAATGTGGCAGCCAATTGCACACAGCAGTATCTCACAAAGAGTCGTGGATTTAAATGACCTTTTGATTTTTTTTCAAGGGATTATTATCAGGCATGTGGAAACTTGCCCAAAGTTTTGTCCTGCCTGGAATTGCACCCACGTAAATCGCTCCTGTAGCATCTAATTTCTTGCTAAATCTTGTTAATTCTTTTCCTTTATCCACTGGGATTATTGGGGGGCAAAGGGTTAATTTTAGACTACATTAAGAGCCAGTAGCAACAGTGAATGTTAAAACAAAATGGCTATGTACTTCTTGCTGTACTACTGTACTTCCTTCCACTAAGATTGCTTTTGTCTATGAAGATGTCATGAGTATGTGCATCCTCAGCCTGCAATGTTGGAATGAATCCTAAATGTTTCAATCGTATAGGATTGGTTTTGACATAAACCAGCAAATAATTTTGTTATTGGGCAACATTTGTACAATGGAAAGTGGTTTGCAGAGAAAGAAATTTAATCAGCCAAAATTTAACAAAACCCCAAATATGTTATTTAAAATTGAGAAGGACAGTTGTATTGTTTAAGAATGCTGTCACAAGGCATTTTTCCCTATTTGTCAAATTGACAAGTTGTAGCCAGATGCTGTAATAAGACATGGCGGTAATTTGCTGCATTAATATTACTATGTTATGTTTACAAGTTCTGTCCATTATTCTCATTAGATCAGCAGCACTCGTGGCAAGTTTACCCTAATGCAATTTCACATTTTCTAACTTTAATGAGAATAATGAAGTTTTGGTTACATTAGCCCTGTAAAGAATTGCATCTAATGGACTAGTCAACGTAAGCAATTAAAACTGACCAATGTTCTAAGCATGATTGATGTCACTGAACAAATTGCCTTTAAGAATGAACATTATGTCTCCTACACTTATGAATGGTGACTGTCATATTGTACTGCAGAAATGACTACCGGTAATCACATATAATTCAGAAGGAATCGGGTGGCTGAATTTTACTTACAGGAGCACAGTATTCTTAAAATAAAATGACCATTTGAAACATTTATAACATAATTTGTTTCAGCATTGTTGTCTTTAAGATCACTTTAGCTTAAAATGTCAAAATCATGTAGAATTGTGTCTTATGATGTCCTATTTGAGATATGATTTTAAGCTGACCTCCCATTTTCTGTTCTGGTAGTTCATTTTGACCGCTAAAGATCCATTAGCATTATTTTTTTTAAATGAGGGTGTCTTGGGCAATATTCTGAAAAAGATTCACCCATAACGCCCAGATTACCTTGTGATTTACCTCAACCCAGAAAGTGCTGCGATTGCATAACGAAAGTCTAATTGGGCCATAGAGAGTATGGATTTCATGCTTCTCTGCCAGGCAATAGTTTCAATTTATTTAAAAATGTAAAAAAAAACTAAAGTTAAAAAGCAGTTCCAGTGGTTAGAAATATTTTTTTAAAAGGTATTTCATTAAATAAAACACAAAGATGTATTCAATTCTCAAATGACTGGAGGAAGAAACCATTCTACTAAGGAAAAGGTTTGCTCAGTTCCAAATCAATCCTTGGGAAATAAATCCTGTACAACTGACGCTTGAGCTGTCCTCTTGGTGTGAAAGATGCTATGTTGATGTGAATTGTATCGTATTGTGAACCTGCTGTTAAGCCCATGGTTAAAAATTGAGAAACACTAGCCACTATGTCATATCATGCACAATGAGGTATTAAAGATTTATTTTGGCTTTCATGAAAAACACACAAGTGACAAACATAATAAACCACATTTAAAAAAAATGTTTACAGTGGATTAAATCAGAAGAGTTAATGTCTCCTTTAATAGCATTTTATATATGTTATAAAACATGGCAGAATCATATTTCTTGTAACATTGATTTAGCATTAATATCAGATATTCAGTGCTGCAGTCTGATACTGCTGCTATTGAATCAAGATTATTATAATGAGAAAATTAAATATGATGCAAATGAATAAAAGACTTACTTCATACCCAGGGAATGCTTAAAACAGAAATGTCATTTAACCTCAGAAAGCATTGCTTCAACAGTGTGCATGCAGGAGGTCTCCTCAGACATGGATGGCAGCTGTGCACAGCAGTGTAATTCCCAGAACTGTAACCCCGGGATTTAAAACCTAGCAAAGAGTATGTTGTGAACCTGCGGTGATCTGCACTGGTTATCTTTGGGATGTACGCCACAATGGAGAGAGTTACTTCACCAGCCAAGCAAAGTACATTTGCATGCAGAGATTAAAGGAATAACACAGGGTCTTTCTAGACAAGTTAAGTACTTGGATCATATGAAATTGGTTGGACTGAAAGTTTAGTTCAGAGGCCATCATGGTGCCTGCTTAGCTAAATATATGTTACCTTTATTTTCACTCTAATTTATTCAATTAGTCAAGGCAACAGTGAGCGTTGAGGTAATACAGATAATATTATCTTACATTTTGGTAATATGTCTTGCAACAAAAAAAGCCTAATACTGTAGTATATCAGATGTTGTTGATTTTTTTTTAAAAAATGACATTTCTGCCAATGTCCAAATTGTACCTTTAAGATCACTTTGTCTTAAAATGTTGAAATCATGCAGAATTGTGGAATGGTGCCTTAATTTGGGGAATTGTGTCTTAATTTGGAAGTCAATTATTTTTGAAGAAATGTGGGGAAACCTAGATCCAAATTAAGACTGACTCAAAACATTTTCCACAATTGTGCAATCTTGAATTTTAAGACAAAATAATATTACATCAATGGGTAGAGGGAATTTGGGGCCTCTTGTGCAGCTCAGGCCTTTGCTTAACATTGATTCTCTGATCACTTAGTTGGATGCCACTTCAAAACAACCTTGCATAGTAATAATCTATGCATTTAATACAGTGTCGTATCACATTGTTTCGACATCTCAATATGCTTAACAGAACATAATGCAAAGTGAATGTTTGTGGGCGAAAAGCGGCTGCCAATTGTGCAAAGCAGTATCCCACAAACAGTTGTGGATTGAGTGACCAAATGTTTTTTCAGGCAATACAATGGGAAATAAATACAGGGTCAGACTGAACCTGTTCTTGGCATCATCACTCTGTCACTCTCTCAGAATACTTTTCCAATTTAGTTTTTTTAAAATATGTTGCACAGATTGGTACCAGGAACATCCATCCCACCTGCCCACCACACACACACAAGAAAAAAAATACAGACAAGTGACAGTGAAACAGTTATTAAAATTGTGTTGAAATTAAAGGTGTAATTAATTCACTACACAAGTAAACCTAGACTCCAAGTGGAATTTCTCTTTTTCTCTCTCTTGCTATATAAATGTAAGTCACTGTTGCTGTTGATGGAGGAGGTGGGTTTTATGGAGTCTTGTGAGAGAGAGGGCATAGGCTGCAGTTTGGGCAGTCTACAGTACTATCTGCAGCTTACATAGGGAGGAGCTGGGAGTATAGTACAAAGGGTATTGAAGTAATTCACCCTTCAGGTGATGAACGTTTGGTTGAGAGTCACCCTTTGTGATAATCTGTTCCAGTTGTTGATTACTCTGCATAAAGGAAAAATCCCAGTACGTTTCCTGAAGTTTACAACTAAGCCTATACCTCTTATTCTACTACCATGACACATTTGGATTTACTTTCTCAATCCCTGCAAAAAAACTGCTAACACTTTAGCAGAGGTCAGGGAGCAACAACTCTATGAATAATTAGTCTGGGTAACGATCACCTACAAAATACACAGTCACTACATCTCACAATGTATCCCATGGTGCTCTTTGGGACACCTCATGGAGTCCTCAGTAGCTTAGTGGTTAGAGCACTCATCTTGCAAACGAGACAAAGCATGGTGAAATATTGGACAAATGTCCTTACTCCGCATACCATACTGTGTGTGTAACAGTAAGTTGGAAGCCGGTTGCTACTTGATTGGTAGATCGCTTTTCCCGGCTAATAACCCTGTGAAAATAAATAATACAAATAAAAATAATTGTTATTTGGTCATTCAATCCACAACTGTTTGTGGGACACTGCTGTGTGTGATTGACTGCCATGTTTTGCCCTCAAATTGTATTGTCAAATCACTTTTTAGTATATTCTGTGAAGCACTTTGAGACATCTGGTACGACACTACATCATATACAAAGATTATCATTATTATCTCAATGACGTAATAAGGAGCTATATTTAATACAAATGCAAACATGATAAATGCTCGCATTTAAATGAGCATCTCAAGGATTTGCTTTACGTCTTCACCTCAAATGTTTGGAGACTGAACAGATTTGTATGCTTATTATATGCAGTATTGCATAAACTATTAACTGGGTGAATCATGTTAACTAATACCTATTACTCAGTAACCTAGACAGTTTATGTGAATTTATTTTGGTTAAACAGTGACTGATAATGTGTTTCCACAATTTCACAGCATCCAATGTGCTTCATTTGAAAAACCAAATAAAGTCCAAAACTCAGGTAAGAATTAGCCAATTCCTGACTGAGACCACAATTAAAATTACAAGGCAAAAATTGTTGCTGCTGTGGGATCCATCTCTCAATAATGGTTTCAGAAATTATCTTCTGAAATGCAGAGCTATTATTTTTTGCTTCCCCTGATTTAAATTGGTGCTGCTGATCATAAAAGCAATGGCTAATGTGCCCTGAAATGCTCCATAACAGCAATCTGGCTGTTAACCTTCATCCTCAAATGTGCGTGATCACTTTTCCTTTGGTCATTGTCACTGTAAGATGCGAGAGAATTCACTAGTGAGATTATCCATAATGGGTGTAATGATAGCCATTGGCGCCTGATATGTGAAATACTTGTTTTGGGTCCCTTTCAGACAGCTCTATGAACTATAGAAAAGAGAAACAATAGTAAGTTCAATACCCTCTACTGCTCAGTTTGTGATCTCAGTTGTGTCTAATGGGGAGACAGAAAGTGGAGTATGCAATATCTCCCAGGAGAGGTGAGGGTTGGGGAGAGACTCTACAGGCTGATTACAGATCAGGAAAACAAAGAGAAGAAAATTAAAAAGGTTATCACCAAAGAAATTCAGCAGAATGTCTGACCCATTAATAAATGGATAATGCAATTATATGCAGGAAAATGCATAATGTGATAATTATCACATTGACTGAAACTGCAATCAAAAGCTTTTTGGTTGATATTCTAATTATTACTGATGATGATAATAATATGCCATTTTTGTTGCCTTGTAGAGAAAATATGGGCCAAATGGCCTTCTTCTATGCTGTGGGATTCTATGAGACTATGTAGATATTACCATATATCTCCGCGTATAAGGCGCACCCCCCGTTTTTGACCTTTTTTTGGTGAAAAAAAACGGAAGCATTTTCAATGATATTGCCGGCAGAAGGGAGGAGAGACAGGTAGGTAGGGAGAGAGAGAGGCAGGGAGCCAGGCAGCCAGGGAGAGAGAGAGAGGGAGAGAGGCAGGCCGGCAGCCCAGGAGAGAGAGAGGGAGAGAGGCAGGCCGGCAGCCCGGGAGAGAGAGAGGGAGAGAGGCATGCAGGCAGCCTGGGGGAGAGAGAGGGAGAGAGGCAGGCCGGCAGCCCGGGAGAGAGAGAGGGAGAGAGGGAGAGAGGCAGGCCGGCAGCCCGGGAGAGAGAGAGGGAGAGAGGGAGAGAGGCAGGCCGGCAGCCCGGGAGGGAGAGAGGGAGAGAGGCAGGCAGGCACGCAGGGAGGGAGGGAGGGAGGGAGGGAGGGAGAGCGGCAGGCCGGCAGCCCGGGAGAGAGAGAGGGAGAGAGGCAGGCCGGCAGCCTGGGAGAGAGAGAGGGAGAGCAGCAGGCCGGCACGCAGGCAGGGAGGGAGGGAGGGAGAGCGGCAGGGAGGCAGGCAGACTGGGTTCGGCAGAAGGTAAGCACAGCACTGAAGTCCGCTGCTGCTGCCGCTGCCCGGGCGGCCGAGGCCGAAGCCCCGTCACCCGCTCCTCCCAAACCCCGCCGGACACTGACCAAACCCCGGCTGACAGCGCTGGCCGCCCCTCCTGTTTACTGTATCTCCGAGGCTCAAAATCTCTTGTATCTGCGTATAGGGCGCACCCCCTACTTTCGAGATCTTCCGACCTGAAAAAAAGTGCGCCTTATACGCGGAGATATACGGTAAGCAAGAAATAATAAAATTTAAAAAACAAATCAAAGTGATTGAAAGGAAGTGTTTCACACCAGTAATTAATGCCCACTGTTAAACAATGCAGTGCTTTCCAAATGTCGCTATTGAGATCTGAAACTCTCCAATTGGTTGGCAATTAAAAAAATATATACAGTAAAAGCCGGTTTATCAGTCACCCGATTAACCGTAACTTCCGTATAACCGGCACCTCAAAAAAAAGGTCCCCATTCGAATAACCGGATCTTATCTGGCATAATCGCAGTGGTGCATTTAATAAGTCGATTGTCGCAGGAAAATACAGTACGATTAGCTCTGAATGATGCCAGTAGTGCACTTCCGGAGAGAGAGGCAGGAAGAGAGAGAGGGTGGGTAGGGGTGTGGTGGAAGAAATGGAAAGGGGAGGGGCAGAGAGAGATGGGGGAGAGGAGGGGAGAGAGAGGGGGTGAGTTGATTAATTTAGATGGAAAAGTAGGAGTGGAGGGACTTGGGTTTGGAGCCATTGAAATGCCAGACTGACTGTGTGTGTGTGTGTGTGTGTGTGAAAGAAAGAGAGGGGGAAGGAGGGAGAACAACAAAGGAAAAATTAATGATTTGAATGCTAGCCTTCATGTGGTGCTCCAGTTCCCAATTTTCTAAATTTATCTACTTGTAGGAAGGAGAAAGACATAAAACTGTTTATCTGGGGTTATCAAGCCCATCGCATCCTGTAGCTCTGTGGTTAGAGTACGTGCATTACAAGTGAGAGACCTGGTTTTGATTCCAGGCAGGGCAAAACTTTGGGCAAGTTTCCTTACTCAGCACATCTAATAATAATCCCTCAAAATCGGTCATTTCAATCCACAACTGTTTTTGGGACACAACTGTGCACAATTGGCTGCCGTGTTTCGCCCACAAATATACAGTCAATTCACTTTACAGTGTATGCTGTGAAGTGCTCTGAGACGTCTAAAATACATGAAAAGTGCTATATCAAATGCAAGGATTATTATTACTCCCTCTTTTAGAAAATGTCACTTGAAGCATTAGAACAAAGCCATGAAATGAGTCAGGTAGCATCTATGGAGAAAGGAAAAGTGAGTCAATGTTTCGGGTCCACGAACCTTCGTCAGGACAGGGTGGCTGAATGTTCCCAGCGATATCTGTTCGTGATTCAGATTTCCAGCAACTGCAATATTTCGTGTTTTTGTCAAAGCCATAAAATGTTGGTGACGAAAGAAGAGGAAAGATGTGGCCTATGTAATGCATCCTGAGGTCATGTATATTTAATATGGACTGGGATTATAGAGTACTGTACATGTTTTGGTGGCTCTTCTGCATCAGGCACTTGGGGATAGAGGAGAGGAAGTAGAAGGTGAGATATAGGAGCGAAATGGCAGAGAGAAAGGGAATTAAAGTATAACTGTGGCATGGAGAAATAGAAAAAGAGCAGGGTAACCAAAGAATCAAGAAGAGGAAAATAAACTTTTTCTGCACATGACTAATGAGAATATGGAAACATCAGAAACTATAGGGACTATTTTTCAAAACAATCACAAATGTATTTGAAACTAGCAAATTCCACAAAAACCCAGATGTGTCTGAAGTAGACTCTCCATACTCCCTTCTGATTTACTGGGATCTGGCACGTCTCTTGTCAGATCCCAGGAATCCTCTTTGGCTGCAATCTAGCTTCCGAGTCTGATATGAGAAGAATGCTATCTGAGTGAAGTTTCAGAGGGTTAAAACCAAATAAATCCAGTTGAACAGAAGCTTTGTATAGTATTTGCATAAGAATTTGTGAATCTCACAAATTAGCTCCCCAATAGTATTCATGTTGTATTGTTTCTCAATGAGTCTGCACTGCATTTATACAAAAACGTCCTGCCATTTCATACATAGCCAGACTTTGCATATACCTTCCTCAGCTTTGTTCTCTGTGGAAGTATGTAACACCAATGAAAAGCAAACCATGATCTGGTTTGACTGTATGGCATGGGTATTAAGAACTTCAAAGAACAAGACACATAACAAAGGAATCATTATCTGAACACCGATTGCTGCAGATTATCTAGATAAATGTGGTCCATCATTGTTAGACACCTCCACAATTATGAAGAATTTATTTTATGCTGGACATTATTCTTCCTAGATCACTGCACATGGCTGTTTGTAGCTCTCTTACTGCTAGATCTAAAGTCTAGAAGTTGAAGCCCCATGTCAGGATTTAAGATAATAATCTTGATAACATCCAATTAAAGAATGCCACATGGTTGGAAGTTCAGCTATTATTAATACTTGTTAAACTGAGGTCCTATCTGTCTCTTTTCAGGTGAATGTTAAAGACCTCATGATCCTATTGAAAAATACCTTTATGCCTCTTGTCTTGGCCAACATATCTCCAGATTGATCAACAACAACTTTATATAGTGTCCTACAAGCAGGTAGCATTTGAATGTTTACAGTATGATTTATAATTGTTGTTCTTGAAGTGCTGTTGACACAAATTGTTATGTTGATTTACACTTCACTGATATGTTGTAATAAAAATGTGTCCTGCCTTTATCTCATGTCACCATATTTCTAAAGCCTGCAATATAATTCTCCTGTATTATTGATGGCTATATTCAGAGCAAAATTCCCATATTTGATAATTTCTTCACAAATTTGTCACAAACAGATTCATAATTGATGCATTTAATATAGTTACTTATCAAATCAAAAAGTCTCAAAGCACTTCACAAAGTTTTTTGGGTAAAGTGTAATGTATTTTTATGCAAACACAGTGGCCAATTTGCATACAGCAATGTCTAACAAGTAATAACCGGGATGTGAATGAACATTTTATTTGAGGGTTTGTTGGTCTGGATAGCAGGGAAAAAATCCATTCGCGTTTTGAAAAAGCATGGGATCTTTAACATCTGAACAGGCAGACTGGATCATGTTCCATCTGAAGTATAGCATTGCTGATAATGCAGCCCTTCACCAGGACTGCACCAAATTGTCCAACTCAACTGTAAGCTTGATGTCTTGAATAGTTATTAAATTTCAGGTGCAGTTTACATAAAGTAACTGCTAACCAGCTGCTTAGTTTTCTAATTTAGTGATGGAACATGACAACTCAATAAGTAGGCTATTATCGTAAAGTGGCAGTATGATACAAGAATAATATTCGGTGACAAGATCCCCCATTTTCCCTCCTCCCTCCCTGTCACCGACCCCAGCTCAGGTCTGAAACAATGACTGTCAGTGTCTGGGACGTTCTCCCTACATAACCTTAATCATGGTCTAATGTTGTGAGTCTTTGAATAATTGGGAATAGACCTCACTGATTCAGTAGAACAAAGCAAAGACAATTTAACTCTCAATGTTGCAGACCTGTGTGTTGCAACTGGTAACTAAATAAGCACTGCCAGTGAAATAGATTACATTTTGAAACACGTTTTGGGAACAGATGCTGTGATGGACGAGGCCAGTCAACGCACTATAGCTCAAACATGATTTATGCTGAGCAGTAGAAATAACGTGGAATGGAAGCAACAACCAAGCTTCTTTGGGTCTCAGGTTGGGCAGCAAAATTCGTCCACATGAAGTTATCATGAATGATAATTATGTTTCGCCTACAAAATATACAGTAAATTAACTTCACAGTATATTCTGTGAAACACTTTGAGATATCTCAAAGATGTGATAAGTTGCTATATCAAATGCAAGGAATAGTATTATTATTATCACCTGTTACATTTTCACTCCACCAAGCAAATCCAAGTCCATAATTGTAGAATATGAATTTCATACGAAATATATAACATAAAAATATGTAATTAGGAATAATGATTGATATCAATGTTTTTGTAATTATTGGTTAAAAACAAGCAAGGCTGTGGATTGGATTACTGTTAAATCAGCTACGTAAAATATCCAATATCAGTAAAAATTACAGTTGTCAAATTTTTTAAATCGCAAAATTTTTGACAGGGTTTTATGTGTACAATTTTTTCTAAATTCGAAATGCATCAATTTTGAATTTCTAAAACATCAAATGCACCATAAAATGCATTTGTTTTAGACATTTGAGAGTTTCACTTTTCCTAATATGAAATCTGATCAGAAATACACTGTACAAATTACACTACAAATTAGACCTCAATATAAATAAGGCAGTCTGAACACCTGATAGCAATACTGTATAGTGTTAACAATCGGTGCTACAGCTGTGCTCTTTGTAGTTTATACCATTATCTGAACACATTTATTTGATTTATGACTTGTATTCCACTGTCACCTAACCCCTCAGCATCTAACATATACTGTATATGTATGTAGTGGGGGAAAAACTGTGTCAGTACATTCCAACCATTCCCAATATAACAGAGAAATGTGAGAAACTCTGTGTGGAACATCACTGTGGGTAATACATAACAATCCTTGCATTTGATATAGCATTTTATATTCGACTCTTACCTTTCTCATTGTCTCCACTTTCTCACCACCAATGGCTTCTGCTCCAGCCCCCGTACTATCATTTGTGGCGTCCCCCAGGGCTCTGTCCTTGGCCCCTTACTTATCAATATCTACATGCTCCCCCTTGGCGACATTATCCAGAGATATGGGGTCAACTTCCACATATGTGGATGACACCCAACTCTATGGTAAACAGAGGCACGTGGAGTAAGGAAACTTGCCCAACATTTTGCTCTGCCAGGAAACAAACCCAGGTCTCTCACTTGTGAGGCGAGTGCTCTAACCACTGAGATACAGGACTCTTACTTGAAGAAAGAGTTAGATAGTTTTGACTATTTAAAGCAACAATGTCCAACAATCATGCATCTTCCATTAGCAGGGAGAGGTGAAACAGTTTAGCTGCAGGGAACAAAATCACATTCTTACTGTAATTTGTTCTTAAAATATATAATAATGTCAATTGAAAAAGGAATTGTATCATTGTTTTAAATCTTTATGGAATGCACACTGAATTCTTGTTTCCAATTGCAACCAATCAGAGGTGAAACTCTGGACTAGTAGTACCACAAGTATACACAACGTTCCCAACTTTGAGATATCTTGAAAACTAATCACATTAAATGTGTTTCCTAATTTAGGAGCTTGAACTGCACAGAAGAAAAAATATGGAATTTAAGTACTGTACTTACCTGGCTATAAGCAAGACCAAATCATTCCCAGTCCATTATCCCAGAATATGCAGAAACAGCACTGACATATAGTGTAGGATAATGCTTGATGTTGCCATATTTTTTAATTATCAGTTAAAACCAAGCATGGGTTCGGATTGGATTAAGAGAAAATTGGCTGTGTAATTTGTCAGACTCATGTTTAAGATCTGTGCCAAAAATGCATTAGAAATCCATGTGCATTTACATTTCCATGTTTGAATACACGGACTCAGTGATGCCAACTTAATACATTCCAAGCTATTAAAAAAAATCTGAAATTTATGTGAAGAAAATCATTTATTTCAGCAATCAAAATAGTGAAAGTGCCTGTATGTGCATTTATTTCACTATTACCATTAAAAAAAAAAAAATCCTCCAATCTTTAGGCAATGAAATCCTATTCAGGAAACTTGCTTTTACCAAGTTCCAATTTCCAGTATTTTCAGTTTTTCACATTGTTCTTCATGCCCTATGAGGTGTTAGGGAAATAATTGCTTTGATATTCCACCAGAACATTTGTATCCTATGCACATATGTGCATTTCAATGGAAAATATATAATGTGAATACACCTGATGCATAAATTGCATTTTGTGGCAAACAGATTAATTCCCTGAAAAGAAATCAACTGTACGGTAATACTAATTTTATTCTTACTTTGTGCTTCCAGTGATATGCCTTCTCAAAGGAATCAAAAAAGTGTATGAAATTCTCTATGTATTTCTGAAAGTGTGATGTGAACAAGGGTTATTTTATGATTAACTGCAAAAGAAACAAACAGAGTGTTACCAGTATTTTAAAGAGTGATCCCATTGATTCATTTTGCAATGAAATCCCTTGAACATATGAAACTCTCATTTGTCTGTCTTGCTTTATTCATTTTGCTTGCCTATTCCTGAAGAATGAAATCTGTTATAAACTCAATGGCTAAATCAAAACCTATGCCTTAGAGTAAAATGAAGCTGTTTGATGAAATGTTGGGGTTATTAGATGACTTGCATGTGAATTAAGTACAGTCTGAATGTGCACGGAAAAACAGTGAATAGACATATTAGTCTCCTCAGTGACCCATGGTCGTAAATTACTAACACAATGCATCAGATCCTGCACTGGTAATTTCATCAAGATCAACAAGATGCAATCGTGAAAACCATTTGCACAGGATGAGGACAAATAGATGTCCTTGTCCTTCCAGACTGGTGGATATGATGCTTAGAAGTCTGTCGACTTCACTGTCTGTAAGTAGTTATAGAGGGCAATTGTAAATAATTAAGTAGAAATTTGTTACCCTTTGTCAAATGTATTTTTGATGTTGCTCTTCCTCAGATTCCATTAAGAGATCCCTTGATTAAATTTTAAAGTCTAAAACAAATTGAAGTACTGAAAAAACAGAAGTTAAAGCACAATTCAAGTTTTTTGGAAAAGGAAAGGCATATTCTCTCAGGGAGTAGGTTGGAAAGTGGCAGCTGTTTTGTATGCATTCCCATGGTGCTCTTGTCAGCCAGAGTGTTACACTGCTAAGTGCTGGTCATGCATGTACACTCTGTAGGTCATTTCTTTTAAATTCTTGGTTCTCCTGCAGCCTTTCCTGCAATACTGCTGGATGTTTGGTAAGAAACTGGATTTGTGGCCTAATGGAAATGCAGCTTATACCCTGCAGCAGCCTCATATTAAAGTGAGTTCAATGTTTGATAGCTCCTTATTGCATATTAAATGTTTAATAATCTTCATGATTCATTCTAGAATCTTATCTCTGCCCCAGGTGAATAAGGTGCTGTTCAGCGGGGATAAGATATATGAATTTCTCCAAGGAGTGATGAAACATGATAAGGAAAGAGTGATGTGCCTCCAGTCTGTAGACCCAGCTAGACAACATGTTCATTCAACTCTCAAGCGGATGTTTTCATAGCTGAATCTCCAGATGTTTTATTGCAGATTCAATTCATTTTAGGTATTTGTTTCAAAATCAGATGTTCTAACATCGTTTTTCAAAAGTCTTTGCATTAAATCATTCCGTTAACATAATTGTGATTATGGTTCCTCGGTTAAAAATCTAGTATTCATCTTTAATTGAATCTGTAAAGATGTAATTGCTACACTGCTCATTTTAAAATAATTAGGCGGAATTTGTTTCATTAGGATTAGGTGTTGTTTTCTTGATCCCCTGCCCCACCATCAATTATCTTGCCCTTCTGTCAAGAATCACTATATAAATGCAAGTTGTACTGAAGGTGTTGGCTCAAGCTAGGTTTCAGAAATATTGACTTCCCTCATATAAGTGGCCTTTCTTTATGCGTAAGTCTACACCATGAGTGTTAATATATACTGCAGGGGACATTACAGCTAAAGATGATCTTGTGCTCTCTTGATGTCCTTTTACATGGATTTTCCAGCACAGGTTATGTATCAGGAGCAGAATTTTACCCTTCCCTGACACAAAGGAACTGAGTCTAACTGTAGCATCCCTATTACTATTCCTGCTTAGAATAGGAACTCAAAACATAAATTATCAAAAGAGGGAGATTCTATGGTTGAGGTCAGCCCTGACATGTGGTTTTCACAATGAGCCAGCAAAGAAGGTTATTTTGTTTTTTTGCTGCCAATTTTCTCCTCCACTTTGTCACCTTCCTTGGGAAGAAATGTGAACAGGAGAGAGCTCTTCTGCCCATTCAGCCTGCTCACCACTTTAGTAGTCCTTGGCAGATCTTTCCGTTTTGATGTCCCACGAGTTTGCCATACTTGTTTAAACCCCTTCCTTTCTCTTATTTCTGCGCTGTATGATACTTTGCTCCAGTGGCCATATTCTTTGTGAGTCTTCATGTGTATCAACAGCCGTGTCAGCAGCAGGGAGCATTAAAGATAAGCACCATCCTGCCCCAGAACATAATCCTTCCAACAGGGATCTCTGAACAGCAATTAGAAGGAATACTTGGTGATGTTTTCCTTCCTTAACCTAGTGGCAGTGAAAGCACTTGGAGCTCAGGACAGACAGGGACTTAAACCCAATAAATTATTGTCTTTATGGCCAAGGTGCAGCACAAAGTGATGCCGTTAACTCCTGAGCCATCAGAGAAGGTAGCCTTTTTTTTAAAAAATCACATGATTGAATAATAGCAAAAATCTTCCATAAAGATATTTTCATATAATCTGCTGTAAAAGGATTCACAAAGGTTTCTATGCAAAGGTTCTGGAGAAAGTGATTGTACAGTCCTAAGAATGAAGGCTTGAAATCTAGTTATATTAGTAATGTCAGAAACCCTAGTCCACATATTCATCAAAGCTCGACTATGGAAACTCCCTCCTCGTCGGCCTTCCTGATTCTTTCCTCCACAAGCTGCAGATCATCCAGAACTCTGCAGCTCATGTCCTCACCTGCAACAAGCTCCGCAACCACATCACTCACACCCACACCCGGCTCCACTGGCTCCCCATCCCCTGGAGAATCGAATTCAAGATCCTCATCCTCACTTTCACGGCCTTGCCCCCACCCACCCCTTACCTCTCTGACCTGCTGTCCCCCTACGAACCTCCCTGCCTCCTCCATTCAGCAGGCTCCAGCCTGCTCCATGTCCCCCACCTGACCTGCCCTACTATCGGCAGACAGGCTCTGCCCCCATACTCTGGAACTCTATCTCACAGTCCCTTCGCCTCGCTCCCTCCCTCGCCTCCTTCTAGGCCAGTCTCGAGGAGGCCCTCCTCTTTGATTGTGCCTTCTGCTGCCCTCCCAACTCTCTCCGTCCCCTCCTAACTCTATCCCACCACTCCCCCCTACCCAGTCCCTTTCCCTTGCTCGGGTCCTAACCTGACTGTTCAGAACCTTGGGACGTCATCGCGACGTGAAAGACGCTCTATAAATGTAATTTTGGTTGTTGTTGTTATACTCATGTAGATTTAATAACCGGGAATTTGAAGTTGCTGAAATTCCCAATGTCTGTCTTGAATTAATAAATCTAGCTAGGACTTTAAGTACCTAAGTAAAGTTTTAGCTTTCTTTCCATTGCACTATAACAATTTAACTTATTTTAACTTCCCTAGCCCATTTTAATAAATAATATGTAAATAATCCTAGCATTTAGTGCTTTATCGTATTGTCAATGCTTCTCAAAGCTCTTTGTGGGCAAACACAGCAGCCAATTTACACACACCAATATCCCACAAACAGCATGAGATGAATTTCCCAAAATTACAAAGAATACAGATCTTTTTGCTTCGGGAATTGTTGACACTGGAAGAACCTTTCTTGTCTTTTTGAACAGTGCAATGGAATCTTTAACGTTAACTTGCACAGGCAAATGGGATTTGGGTTTAATGTCTCACTCAGCAGATGACAAAGTTGCAAGTCAACCCCATATCATTTTTTTTAGTTTCTTTTTACACATGTAATTTTGACAACCCATTTAGTTTCTGCGTTAGAAATTTGGAACATTTCAGCATTCAGAATGCTGCTTATTCTTTCTGGAAAATTTCATAATAGATTTGATGTTGTCACATTGAATGGGCTCTGCAGTGGCAGAATTTTCAAGTAGATAATTATCAATTGTTTTTCAGATCTGAACATCCCCAACTTCGACAAGATGATTAACCTCAAACATTTCTGTAATCCAGACAAGGAGGACAGCCTATTTTTGCAGCCAAAAACAGGATACTGACTTATCTAAACTGGTATTGTGTGAAGCAGAACTCAATTGCTGTCAGTAGGGATGCTAAACAGTATTCATGGCTTGCCACCGTTGAAAGGTTAGTTAAGCCACAGCCAAGCTATACTGAAAAGAGCCTGCAGACTTTAGTTCATTGTACTAAAGTTGAGGGGAAAGGGAGTTTAAACTTAAGATCAGTCAATAATTGTCCATTTTAATTCTGTAATTTCTAACGGATTCAAATGCATCTATTCTGAAACATCGAATTTATTTTTACTCCTTTTGTATGTTTAACACTACACAGGAACAAAAACATTCTCACAGTCCCAGACCCTGTGACCCAACTGTGCAACATTGAATGTTTAGAATCATCCTCAGTAATCAGCTTTGTTTAAAACATAATCGCAGACTGTGAACTTCTACTTTTACTTCTCAGTAATAAAGTAAATCCACCAGAGAGAGGTAGTATCAGAGTTGATGCATTCCACAACAACAACAACAACAAAATTACACTTGTATATTGCCTTTTACGTCAGGAGGACGTCCCAAGGCGCTGAACAGTTAGTTTGGGCACTGGGGGGAGGGTCAGGGTAGGGGGAAGGGGAAGGAGAGTAGGGGAGGGGGAAGAGTTAGGAGGGGAGCCAAAGGCGTGGTCAAAGAGGAAGGTCTTGAGACCAGCTTTGAAGGAGGAAAGGGAGGAAGCAAGGCGGAGGGACTGCGGGATGGAGTTCCATAGTGTGGGAGCAGAGAGGTAGAAAGCCCGGCCACCAATGGTTGGGCGGGTTGGGCAGTGGACGCGGAGCAGGCCAGAGTCTGCTGAACAGAGGGGACAGGCAGACTGATAGGGAGACAGCAGGTCAGAAAGATAGGCGGGGGCAAGGCCCTGAATGGCCTTGAAAGTGAAGACGAGGATCGTGAATTTGATCCTCTGGGGGATGGGGAGCCAGTGGGGACGGGCGAGAGTGGGACCGATTTGGTCGCAGAGCCTAGTGTGGGAGAGTACACGAGCTGCAGAGTTCTGAATGATCTGCAGCCTGTGAAGGGAGGAGCTGGGAAGGCCAACAAGGAGAGAGTCCCCGTAGTCAAGTCTGGAAGTGATAAAAGCATGAATGAGAGTTTCGGCGGCATGAAGGGTGAGTTAGTGGCGGATTCTACTATCTTGCTGAAGCTTTATAATATGCCAACAACTTTCATTTATACATGAGGTAGTGTCACGGAGTGCCAAGGAAATTAAAGGCATCACTTCTGACTTTGAAACAGTGTGCATGAGCTTTCTTGTACATAATCATTCTATTATTATTCCTCCAAATCTGAACTACCTGCATCCTCTGAATAAATGGTGCATAAGAACAGGAGAAATGCAGGATGAAAGACCAAGGTTCATCTAGTTTCCGTAGTCGAGTTCGCCTTCCACACCTCTTGTGGTCGTATGTACATATGTCCCGAAATACCTATGTACTATATCCCATAATGTTATTTCCTAAAAGAAAACAATCTAATCTGAGTTTGAAAGAATCAACACTTGATCCATATCCCTATGGAAAATCTGTTTCAGGTTCATTATTCTCTCACTAAAATACTGTTTGCGTAGATTTGCTCTGAATTTGCCCTCATTCAATTGAGGTCTGTGTCCTCTGGTTTTACAATTCTGCAAAATTTAAACAGCCTGAAATTATCTATAGTGTTTAGCCCCTTTAGAATCTTATAGACAGCAATCATGTCACCTCTCAATTTCAATCCTCTTTTCCAGTGTGAACATCCCCAATTTACTTCGACATTCCTCATAGTCCAGTTATTTCATTCCCTCAATAATTTTGGTTGCCCTCCTCTGTATCTTCTCGATTTCTCCAATATCATTTTTGTACAACTGTGACCAGAACTGTACACAGTACTCTAAGTACTGTACACAGTACTCTTAAGTACTGTCTCCCCAATGATATATACAGTTACCCCACTATTTTGGCTTGCTATTGATCTTTTGATACATCCCAAAATCTGGTTTGCTTTATTCATTACCACAGAACATTGTTGGGAGAGCTTCAATTTATTGTCAATCAGGACCCCTAGGTCCTTTTCAATTTCTATACGTATTATTACCCTTCTGTTCAAATAATAATCCCTTCCAGGATTTTTTTGTCCCCGTGTGAAGTACTTTACATTTCCCAACACATTCAATTACATCTGGCACCAGCTGCCCAATTCCAAAGTTTGTTCAAATCCTCCTTTAGCCTAACTCGTTCAGTCTCCCAATCTACCAGTTTAATTATCTTGTTGTTGCCTGCAAACTTAGCCACTGTTCTTGAGACTCCTAATTCCAGATGGATTTATAATTCTAGCAAATTCTATAGAACCAAAAATGTTATGAATTGGTGACTGTGCATTGCAAATATACGATTGAACGATGCTCCATGAGGGAAGGAGTTAGGAAGGAGAGACAGAAAAAAGGACAAAGAAGTTCAGCCCATCAACCTTGTTACTATACATAGAATATTATAGCACAGAGGATAGCCATTTTGCTTAATTATTTTCCTCCAACAATCATTCTTTGCAACTCATCTAATTTTTTCAATAAAAGTTTTTCTTTGCAACATTTCTCCCTGTCTTCTCTAAAACTAAATTAAACAATCAGAATTAATCTCTAGATTTACATTTATCTTGATACTTCCTTATCCTAGGTAGAGCTTCATTCTATGAATATCAGCATCTTCTACATCACTATTGATACTCCCCATGAGGCCAGAAAGTATCCTGTACCCTAATCAACACATATTTTTATATTATTTGAACTAGTTAATCAAACTTGAAAAAAACCAAGATATAAATAAGAAACAAGAAAAATATAGTTAGACATTGGTGATTGTTTCTCTTTTTGCCAAAATAAGTTTCCTATTAGCAGCCTGCACATTTTGACCACACTGTTCAAAGAATCATGGATTAGGCAAAGTTTAGTTTCTTTATCTGCACAAAGGCTGATGACACGGAGCAGTGATACTGTTGGAACAACTGCTTCAATGATTCCAATATCAGTTTAGCTCAGGTCTCCAGCTCCCTTTGCATTGCCATGACAGAATACATTGACCCTGGCCCCAAAGGACCCTCTCTGTGAACTGATGTAACATTATCAGTTTTTTCATGCCTTATCTGTCAGGTTTTCCTGTACTAAATTTCACAACTCTTGGTGTGGACAGACTGATAACAGTGGAAAGAAATGTCCTAATTGCCCTTCCCCTGCTCTCCTCTGACAGCCCCTCAAGGTCCATATCTAGCAAAATTTAATTATTTCACCAGAGATGCAACAACTTCACACCTGCCTCCCCAGCCAAAGTCAAAACCACTGCTATTCCCTTGGTTACCGCTCGATAGTCCGAAGGTTCGTTAGTCCGAAGGTTCGTTAATCCGAAGCTTTCCCTAACCCTAACCTTAACCGTAACTCTAACCCTAACCCCAACCCTAACCCTAAACTTTGGACTAATGAACCTTCGGATTATCGCACCAAATGTTCGGATTAACGAACCTTATTTCATTGTCGGTTTGGACTATCGAGTGGTAACCAAGGTAACCGCCCCGGGTATAGGAAATTTGTGTGTTCGCACTATCGAACCTTCGGACTAATGAACCTTCGGACTATCGAACCTTCGAACTATCAAGTGCCCCCCATTCCCTCATACTACCTGGATGACTCAAAATAATGTGGGGAGTAAAAATAATTCAAAGAACACTTTCCATGGTATTTTCCACTGGTCAACTACCGATTAACACTGAATAAGGAAGCAGGATTTACCTCAGGGTTTATAGCTGAGTGGATGATATTTTGTGCTAATCTCATGGAATGTTTCAGCCGATGGGAGAGGGGAGTAGATCTCAAAATGACTTCCCCTCTGTGGAGTTCGCAGTACATTAGGGTGGCATACTTCCATTTCCGGTACAGTATTTTGCAGGCAGATCCACAGACCATGAGGAGGGAAGGTAATTGTATTAAAATATGTTTCCAACCACGTAGAGAGAAGGAGAACAACAATTCCCAAAGGCACCTTGACAGGGTCAGATTACCTGGGAAGAGCTTGCCTTGAGTGTTTCCTCAATCAATTTCTTCCAGAGGCGTTTTTAACATTGGTGCAATCGATGCAACGCACCGACAGGCCCCTCATATTGCGGGCCCCCAAAGTAATGCAAAAAATCATCGAAATGGGAGGATTTGAGTTGCTGTGCTCTTATCTTTTGTTAAATACTGTATAGCAAATACCAGAGCTCTCCCCAGCCCAGCGGGGCAGGTGGTCCACCTGAAGAGGCATCGCACCCGCCAAAAGTTAATTTTTGCATAAAATAAAATTGCGCATGCACACTTACTAAACTCACCGTCAGTGACGGGCCCCCTAAGAAAATTGCACCAAGTAGTTTGAAGTCTTAAAAATGCCTCTGCTTTCTTTCCCTTCTGCTCACACAACCCCCAGCCAGCAGCTAATATAAACCACCTCTTACTCTAGAGGCAGGCTTCTTCTTTCCAGGGTAAAGAGTTCTTTGTTTGGTTGCTGCAAAAAGTGGAGAAGTTATGTGCAGGATTCATAGGTAATTAAATCTGGCATGTCAATGTTCTGAGAATCCCATCCACCTTGTAAATAAATCCAGCAGTAGTAAAACACAGCCACCCTTGTGTCATTATTTAAGCAGTTTCCTTTAGAAGCCGTGAGAAGGGAATACAATGTTTGATATGATAACAGAAAAATGGGATTGTATTATGTCCTGTCCTCAATGACAGGCTTGGGACAAACATTCTCCCCTCCCAAATTCAGGAGAATGGTTTCTCCCTCCATTTCTTAGAATTATATAGAACATTGCAGCACCGAAGCAGACTAATTAGCTCAACTTCCCCTGGTTGATGTTTAAACTCCATATTGAGAATCCACCCTTCCTAAAATTCCCCTCTCCATTACCCCACTACTCCCTTCTCCCTTGTGTTTGCATTAGAATGGATTAGTTGCTATCTTTGACTTTGACAGTAAACACATTTCAGCCAACTCTCAGGTTTTAGATTAGATATTTTAACACCATATAAATATAATGGAGTAAAAGTGGTAGAGGTAAATAAATGTATTAATTTTAGAATTCTACAAATTTTACTGCAGTATTGAGACATGAAAGTTCCAAGGAAGCTGTTTTCAGAAGCCACTATAGCTGAAAAAATATGGGTATATCCTCCTTTTAATACAAACATAATAGGTTTCAACACATATTCCTGAGACTTTAATGCTGCACATATGTCTTCCACTCTTCTTTAAGAAAAAACATTGAATTAATGCAAGTTTGTGTGCTATCTGAGGGTAGATATGTATAGTAGAGTTATTTCCACTGGGAACCAATTGAGATTGTCTGCAATTTCAATTAGCCATCAAAGACATTTTGGTTGTATATGAACCTAACTCTCTGGGGTGAAAGGATCATTCCCCCAACTAATTTTGCTACTCAGACAAAACATTGTGTATGCAAAGATAATTCATGTCATTAAATAAGATACTACAGTAAGTGGATATTCCTCAGCATTATACTTTCCCCTATATATTTATTCTACACGGATTCAACCAGCAAGATGCGATGCAGGTGCTAATGCTGGATAATAATTAAGTGGCTTTATTCAAGTACTGTAACTACAGTACTGTAAGTTTGAGCCATCTTGTGTTTGGATTCCCTCAATAGAATTATTCCTTTGGCAATCTGGTTATACATTCACATTGATTTGTTTGTAAATTTGTCCACATAATCCAAAGCATTATTAAAATACTGTAACACTATCTCATTAAGGAGTAAAGACAGTTACTCAGAACTCATTCAAAGTACCGTATATCTCCGCGTATAAGGCGCACCCCCTGTTTTTGACCTTTTCTTGGTGAAAAAAAACGGAAGCATTTTCAATGATATTGCCGGCAGAAGGGAGGAGAGACAGGAGAGACAGGTAGGTAGGGAGAGAGAGAGGCAGGCAGCCAGGGAGGGAGAGAGGGAGGCAGGGAGAGAGAGAGGGAGAGCGGCAGGCCGGCAGCGTGGGAGAGAGAGCGGCAGGCCGGCAGCCTGGGAGGGAGGGAGGGAGGGAGGGAGGGAGGGAGGGAGGGAGGGAGGGAGGGAGGGAGGGAGGGAGGGAGGGAGGGAGGGAGGGAGAGAGGGAGGGAGGGAGAGAGGCAGACCGGTAGCCAGTGAGGGAGAGAGGGAGAGAGGCAGGCCGGCAGCGTGGGAGAGAGAGAGGGAGAGCGGCAGGCCGGCAGCCCAGGAGAGAGAGAGGGAGAGAGGCAGGCCGGCAGCCCAGGAGAGAGAGAGGGAGAGAGGCAGGCCGGCAGCCCGGGAGAGAGAGAGGGAGAGAGGCAGGCCGGCAGCCTGGGAGAGAGAGAGGGAGAGAGGCAGGCCGGCAGCCTGGGAGAGAGAGAGGGAGAGAGGGAGAGCGGCAGGTCGGCAGCCAGGGAGAGAGAGAGGGAGAGAGGGAGAGAGGCTGGCAGGCAGGGAGGGAGAGCGGCAGGGAGTGAGGCAGGCAGACTGGGTTCAGCAGAAGGTAAGCACAGCACTGAAGTCCGCTGCTGCTGCCGCTGCCCGGGCGGCCGAGGCCGAAGCCCCGTCACCCGCTCCCCCCAACCCCCACCGGACACTGACCAAACCCCGGCTGCCAGCGCGCCGGCCGCCCCTCCTGTTTACTGTATTTCCGAGGCTCAAAATCTATTGTACCTGCGTATAGGGCGCACCCCCAACTTTCAAGATCTTCCGACCTGAAAAAAAGTGCGCCTTATACGCGGAGATATACGGTACTCATTATTGTACTTTGAAGGTTGCTTTGTTTGTTTCTTTATCTGATAATCTTTTGAAAACATTTTTTGAAGCAGTTAATCACTGATATAATTGGGAACATTAACCTTGAAGACTCACTGAGTCCAGCAGTGTGAGGGAGCGGAATTAATATCAACAGTTAGAACAACAACAAATTATATTATTCATTAACCAGGGCTATGTGTCATTTTGACTTACATTCACTATTAAGCTCGATAAATCTTCCAAGTTCTCTTCCTCATTGATACCAACCGGATCATTGTTTGAAATAAATTAATAATAATTCTTGCATTTGATATAACGCTTTATCACATTTTTGAGATGTATCAAAGCGCTTCACAGAATATACTGTAAAGTGAATTTACTTTATATTTTGTGGGCAAAACATGGCAGCCAATTGCACACAGTAGTACCCACAAGCAGTCGTGGAATGAAATGATCAATTCATTATTATGATGTTTAATTATTTTGTAAGGAATATATTACCCCAAGAAAAGCAATCTGCGAAATGGCTAGCACTAGGTTCCTACTTACAGCTAGATAAGCAGGTATGTGGAGTAAGGAAACTTGCCCAACATCTGAGGGTGGATATGAACAGTGGAATTGTTTTCACTGGGAACCAATTGAGACAGCCTGAACTAATCTCACTTAACCATCAAAGACATGAAATCAGGAATCAAATCGAACCCAGTTCTCTCATTTGTGAGGTGATTGTTCTAATCACTGAGCTAAATAAATTAACAAAAATGAGAAAAAATACGATAGTGCTAATGTTAATACCACTGTATGTGTGAAGTTATTTTCAGAATATATTTTCAAAACATATTGGGATGAAAATTGTGACGTGTGTTGGGAAAATGTTCACCGATGATATTTATTATTTCACACATTGCATTTTACAATTGTAATCCAACTCAAGACCTTTTTCTTTGATTGCAGTTTTGGCCATCTTTCCACCCCTCATCCCCCCATTCCCTTGGCATACACTACAGCCTGGGTGTAAACTTTGGACTGTTCAGTGCCTTGGGATGTCTTCCTGACATGAAAGGTGCTAAATAAATGTAGAAGTGTATTGTATTATTTTCATCACCATCAAATGTCAGATACTGTATTCATTTCCTTTCTATATCTGATCTATCTCCCAAAAGCTTACAAAGCAGAGAAGGGTTGTGTCTCTCAAGTGATTCATGTGAATTGGGCTTGTAAATTGTGCTGTCTCAAGCACAATCATTTTAAAGATATACACATGAAGGAGAAGGCAATATAAGAGTATGGGAGAGAGTAAGGATTGGCTGCCGCAGTCTCTCCACCTTGCCCAAACCTATCGCCTTGCCCATTCTCTCCCCTTTTGAAGTCCCGCATGAAAATCTTACTCTTCGACCATGCTTACAACCAGCTCCCACCAACTAGCTAGTAGTCAGGCTCCGCCACAGTTAAGTGCTCCCCGCGTGGAGGGTGCTATATAAGTGCAAATTGTTGTAAGGAGTGAATGAAAATTCATCTGGAGTATAAACATAGGTATGGACAAGTTGGGCTGAATGACTAGTTTTCATACTGTACATTCTACGTAAAAGTCCAAGATGTGTATGCTTCCATTTTGTAAACTATTGTGGGAATTTGAATATCCTGACGTGAAAGGCGATATACAAATGTAGTTTTTTTGCTCTTGTTGTATTCCGACCAGATAATATGATCATTGGTTTCGTAAAAAGGCAGGGATTCCTATAGCAATCAATCGCTTCTCATCAGGAATATAGAAAATTAGGTGCAGAAGAGGATCATTCAGCTAATCACGCTTGCTCTGACGTTGAATACAATCTTCCCTCATCCCACCTTTCTGCCTCCCTTCCATATATCTTGACACTTTTACTCTTTGGGTATTTCTCTTTCACTGTCTTTTAAATCCCTCAACTGATACCTCATTTATGATTTTCTGGGACTGTACATACTGGATTTTTAGCACTGTAAGAAGAAATATTTCCTCAGCATACTTCCAACCTATTTTTCTCTTCATTCTAGCTGTGTAGAATTTGGCTGCATTTGCTCACTGCTGGTTCACTATGAGAAAAGGTCATCATTCTCATCAACCTGCATTGCACAACCTCAATATACTTTCTGTAATTACAGGATCACAAGATTGGTTTACAAGAAGAAAAACCCTTTGAGCTATATGGTTTAATTCTTCCAGAATACACATCATACAACAACAACAACTTGCTGCCCCTCATGCAGGGCAATGTCTCCCCACATTGCAAGGTCCAGCTGTCTCTTAACAGAAGTGTGTAAAATTACCATTTTATCTTAAGACTTGAGATTGTGCAGATTGCAGAAATTCTTCAATTTAGTTTTAATTAAGAAGACTGCGCTTTTTACCAACTTTGTGAAACTGACTTCCAAATTAAGACAGAATTTAAGAACCAGTTGCTGTCGTGGTGTGCTGTTGCTGGTTGAAGACAGATCCTGACATATGATGGTAGGGACCTCTGGAAGGAAAAGTGACATTTTATTTATGATGCAGATATGCTGCTGGCCATAACATAAATGTAGCAATTTACATTGAGTGGTATTTAATTGGGTCAATGGGCACTGGGTAAATGATGCAACATGAACAAACTGTTAATCCATTTGTATTGAAATAATGCAATGTCTCATCAGATGGAAGGTTTCTGCAGAAACTTGTCAAATGCATTTTAACACCCTTTGTCTGCCAAGTGAATTGATAAAGAGGGGTCAAGTAGGATATGGATGTAATTATTGATCTAACTGAAAGTTTTCAGTCAATTAGTTAAATTGTTACAGATGGCATATCTGGATACAGCATTGTGTCCCTGGGGGCATTTTACTATAGACTGAAATAAATTAACCTGGGCTTACATAGATCAATAGTGAAGCTGCATTTTGAATATTGGGGTCTTGCAGGTAATATTCTCAGAATGGATTCATTTCATGATTTGCAACTTCCAGATGAATGATTTTGATCAAGACTTGATAGTGGGTCAGAGCCCCAAAAAGCTTGTGCTTTGCTTTACCGGACTCAATTGGGCCTTTTCTCAGTCAAAAAAAAGAATTGCTAGCCACAATGGCAAAGTAGAAATGAAAATAGTAACCAATGTTTGGCTTGAAATGAACTATGCAAAGTTCATGATGAGGAGATTCTGTATGGTTGATTAAAGAATGGTCATCAAAATCACAAATGGTCTTTTCCAATTTCATATTTTCTTAGATTTATATATTTTTGTCACACGAGGTAGCACCCATTACAGATCAACCCAGGTCCCTCACATGGATGGTCCTACAGGAAGATTTTAAATATAGCAACATATCACTGGATACACTTAAGACAATGGAAGAAAAAAAGATAATTTATGCTTACAGTTCCATATTTTATATGTATGTATACACACGCAGGAGTGTGTATCTCTCGAAAAAAGAGAAAAAAGACTTTCTCTCATTGTAAAGTAAGATAGGTCTCAGTTGTACAGAGCCTTAGTCAGATCCCATCTGGAGTACTGCATTCAGTTTTGGGGACCGCATCTCTGGAGAGATATATTGGCCCTGGAGGGGGTAAAACACAGATTGACCAGAAGGAGTTGAGGGTTTAAAGGATTAAATTATCAGGACTGGTTGCATAAACATGGCTTGTATTCTCTTAGAAGGTTGAGGGGTGATCTAATTAAGGTGTTTAAAGTTATAAACGGATTTGATAATCTAGCTAGAGAAATTGTTTCCTCTGATGGGGGATTTCAGAACAAGGGGATACACTTAAAATTGGAGCTAGACAATTTAGGAGTGAAATCAGGAAGTACTTTTTCACACGAAGAATAGTGGAAATCTGGTACTCTCTCCCCAAATTGCTGTTGTTGTTGCATCAATTGAAATTTTCAAGACTGAGGTCAATTTTTTAAATGGTGTTGAGGTACAGATCAGTCATGATCTAAAAGAATGGCGGAATATACTCTACACTAGAAGCTTACTCCTGTTTCTGTGTTCCTATATTTCCTATGTTGGATACTGATGGCGGAATGCCAATAGAAGCATGTTTCAAAAATAAACAAAGTAAAATAAATATTGCAACAAATCATACCATTTAGTGGAGCAGTTTAAAGGTGTAACACTTTTTCTGTTTCTAGTGACGATAATAGTCCTGCTCTAAAGATTCATGATGAAACCACTACATCTAAAATACACATTAAAACCTTGTTCTGTGGTATCAACTATCATTTTGTTACCGTATTGGTGAGAATAAGGAACTTCAAGTAAAACATTTCTGAAGAATAGATTAATTACTTCCTGTTTGTCCTTCGCCATGTTACCAAAGGCCCTGAGAATGACTAGAATGATAAAGTGAAGAGATGCATTATTCTGATCATTAGCATCGTGGAGCAGGCTGGAGCTCCACTTGGCTAATGCTCCATTGTTGTACATGGGTTATGAAGCGCAAGATCATTACCGTTCATTGAAACAGACCAGCCCTGCAATATTAATGACAGGAATACTATGCTTCACCACCAGTAGGGTTATGTAATTCATGTGAAGGTCCGATGTATTGAGATGACACTCAACAGTCAACAGCTGCACGTGCTGTTCCTGAATTCAACTTGAATTACTGCCTATGTTTCTACCCAGCTATTTTGGTTTATACAATATACAGACTATCTCATCTGTAACAGTAGGGTCCAGGCATTCCTTCAAGGTATGAAGGGTGAGCATATCTTATGAATTAATGCTGATAAATTATGGTCTTTCCCTTATTGTGTGTCAATTGTATAAATTTGTAATAATTCATAACAGAGTTGATGTTTTCACATTATTATCACATCATATCTGTTCATTTTTAATTGCAGTAGTTATGAAATGTCAGAATTTAGTGAGTAATTATCGACTCTTTATTTTTCGACACCTCTGGTATTTTGAGTCATTGCTTTTTTCTGTAGATGTGGTTTAAAATTTTTGGCTGCTAAATCCGTCTATGACAAGTTGAATATACAGGATGAAATAAGCTTTATAATTGAAAACAAATCCACTGTTCACCATTTAAACTCTGGAATGCTCTCCCTCAGTCCCTCTACATTTCCCTCTCCCATTTTTAAGGTCTTGCCGGAAAACCTTCCTCTTCAACTGTGCTTACGGCTAGCTCTCTCCACCCCGCCCACACCTGGTTTGGAGCAATATCGCTTCAAATGAAGACTGCGCACGTGGTCCCATGCTGCCAGCAGTTAAAAACAGATTCCAGGCTCACCTCAGAATAATAATAACATTGCACTTAGTTTCACATCAGGTTGAAATACATGGGAATGATGCAGAAAGCTATTTGTGAGGAGTTTATACTGAAATGAACTTTGTTGTAAGAAAGGTTTAATTGTCTGAAGCTAAAAGATAAGAGAAAGGAATGATGAACCATGTGAGAAGAGATGAGATAAAAACCTGTCTGAGATACTAATGTCTACTACAAGGCTCTTGGTTCATCTGAGATGAAAAGGGACGTTTCAAATGGATTTTGTTCCACTAATAGGAGTGTTATATAGAGATGAAATGTTCCTGTGTGTACATCACAGACTTACAGGTATTGGGCGAATCAGACAGTTACCAAATGAAATTTCTTGCTGGGAGATGATATCATGCCTAATGAAACATGCAGCACGGCTAAAATTCCAAGCATCTTAAATATACAGAGAGTTCTCTACACCTGGATAAAAACCATGTTGCCTTGTATTTATTTTCATTTGATCGCTGCAAAAGGAAGAAATAGACTTTGACTTTTAAAAAAAAAGAAGTAACACAGAGCAGAAAAAAGCCTGAATATTTTAAATAAAATTCTATCCTTTAAACCTTCTTATTAGGTGGATATTCCCATAAACCTGCCGTCTTCATACACGGAGTTGAAAGTGCTAGCAACTGAGCCAGGTTGACCACCACAGGTAGTAAGTACACTCTTAAAACCCATTAAAATTGTGTACATTGTCAATATTGTTATGCAGAATAGGAATATCAGCTGTTAGATTGGGACAGAAATGATCTTTGCTGTAAATCCCCTCTCCCCTGTGGTCAAATATCCTGTTCACTTTTAAGAAATAAATGACAATAAGGGGTATCAGTGGGCAAATAGGCATGTGGAACTGGATCCTGGTAGAAGGGAAAAAATTGTGAAATATCTTTAGAAGAGGAGAAAAAAAAATCTAAGGTACATGTACTCCATCTCCACTGTGAAGAGATTGTGAAATTGCAGGTTACGTCTGCTTACAGGTTTCAATGATGAGTCAGATGTACAGTAAAGAAAAACATTGTCTTGCAACACTGTGACAACCACTGTGTTGTGTCCTTGCAGACACAACACAAATTTACAATTTGAAATTTGTCACCAAATGTTTTTGTCCTGGGCTCTATATTGTTCTGAATTTTCCTTCTTGATTTTGTTGTTCTATTTGCTTAAACTGTCTTTGTTTCCTCTTTTTTTAAAAAAAAATTTTCACTGTATCACTGCAGGCATATACTGTACATCCATCAATCTCTTCCCAGAATTCACTGTGATATCTAGTGACTGTAGATTTTGCAGGTGAATGTGGTAGCCAACTTATATTTCCAGCACAATACACAACTGTTTGTGAGACACAGCTTTGTGTAATTGGCTGCTGTATTTCTCCCACAAAATAAGTCAATTAATTTTACAGTTTATTCCTTGAAGTGCTTTGAGATGTCTTGAAGATGTGATCAAATGCAAGGATTATTATATTATTCTTATAGTATGTTGCAATATGTGTCATTCTGTTGGTATTCCTCAGTTATAACTGCTTCAGGATCTGACCCTTTTCCCAATTGTTACTTTCCTGGTTGGAAAATCCTGTGGCCCCGTGTTCAGATGTGTTGCGATTCTTTTTAGTGATGTGGTACCTCCACTGATTTCCATCATGGAATTCTTTTGGTCTTTAACACCTATGTGATATAGGTGGACAAGTTTATATTTCTTCCAGTGCTTAGTCTTCTTATTTAACTCATTCATAATATTGATAGTCAGGTTACCTTTACTTAAACAACAACAAATTACACTTGTATTGCACAGTTCATGTTGGAAAGACATCCCAGGACATCTCTCTTACACAGTATTTATTCTAAGTATAGTGACTGTATTTTGCAGGCAAATGCGGCACAGCATTTGTGATCACTGATTTGAAGAAAAATTTAGCCCTTTGATGTTATACTAACTTGCTGGTGGTTTGGGCTTGGTAATTCACTTTTGGAGCTGAACATTACAAAGCTAGTTTCCTGTCCAGGGAAAAAGCCTTACAAGAGAATACACATGACAGTTTCCAATGCGATTTAAGATTAATCTTTATGGAGAGCTGAAAGGGAGCAGAAGGAAATGGGCTGGATGCCAAGGTAACAGTGTGATGTATAAAGGATCCATATAGGTCTAGAGCCTACTCTAATATCCCATTTATCTTGCAGTGTTGCTGCCAATGACAGCTTTGACTTTATCAGGAACCTTCAAGGAAAATGAGGTGGCACTGCTACATTTGGTAACACTGTGTACTACCTTGAGAGTTATTTTTCTGTGCACCTCTGTTAATGCTCTTGCAGTGAGGTTATCTCCGATTGCTTTTGGTCGTATTGTGCCCAGGTAGTGATTGAGCTGAGTGTTTCTATGCAGAAACGTTTCTAATGATCCACTATAGTTGCACAAAGGCCACTGGGTTGAAACCAGCATTGATTTTGTGTGAGTGGGCAACATTAAGTAACCCTTCTGGGATCATATGAATTCCTGGACAAGGTAAAACAAAGTTTTCACATATTTGTTTTCCATTCTCCTCATCTCCTGTCGTGAAAGTATTGTGTGTCAGCCTGTGAATAATTTTCTTTACAATTACACTCTGTTGAAGGTTGTTTAACCTGCTGAGAGGCAAGTCCCTGCTGGCAGCCATGACTAGCAAGACACCTTCCCTGACAGGGTTCACTCTGTTGTCAACCAAATGAGCTGGGACGCTGAGTCCCAATTAATATTAAATATAAGCATAATGGTAATTACCAGGTACACTACTTCATTAGATACAGTTCTTGAAGCATTAATATGTCCTGGTAATGAGCAAATTCCATGTGATTGCTGACTACACATTTTATAAGATCTAAAGGTTACCAAAAATATATTAATCTATCACAGGAGTTGCATAACTCTGCTTATTTCTTTTAATATTTAGGGTATGTCATCCTTTTCAAACTGAAGTTGATAACATTTAATCAAACTCAAAGCTACAACAGCTCTCTAATTGACCGAAACACATCAATAAATAATAAAGTGTCACTCTGATAGCCAGATTAAGAAAAAAATTACAATCTGCAGACTTATTTAGATCTAGTTCTTGGTGCTTTCTTCCGCTGGTGGTGAAGGACAACAGCAAACATTGATTTCAATTGAAAAGTTTGTTTTTGAGAACTGAGTTTCAAATAACAGCGCAAAATGGCACAAGGTCTCAGATACATCTGCCTGCTGTCGTCAACAATAAGTTTGGCAAACTTGGTGAGGTATCAAAGGTTTGATTAATTATTCAAGCAAAAGAAAATCAATTGATGGGTTTGTTAGCTTCCCTCCTCTCATTGTCTGTCATTATCAAGTTTCATTGTGTTTTAAACTTTTTTCAATGTTAAGTTAAAGGCACATTCCTCGTCTTAGAGTGAATCTTTCAAGACAATCTTCCTGTGAACCCAGGAACAGTATTACCAAGGAGTCGTTGATGCCTTTGATTTAATACTATAAATGTATTAATTTACCTTTGATAAGAATAAAGAGGAAAGACTAACTCGAAAACAAGCAAAACACAATGCTATTTAAATGTATAGCATTTCATTCATGGTGCTTTTAATTCAGGGATGTATTAGATGCTGTTTGGCAAGAGATAAGGCATGGGGACCCCAGACTGTACATTGGTGTACAACTGGAGCCTAATCAGCAAACAGCACACTCGTCCTCAAATACTCCCTTCTCAATTAGAAATTCAATGACAGCGGATACAATCTCAGGACCTCTAATTGTTCAGCTTCATCCACAAGATTGTTGATAACCATTTCCTACTCTTAACTGCATTTTTGGTTGATGCACATGTAATGATGATAATATCATGTCCTGCATTTTCCTCTCATAGACTTTGGAAGTCACTTAGTCTACTGTGGCTGTGCAGGTTCTAGCTCCTATACTCAGGCTAACCCATTCAGACCGATTCTCTTTCTACCATTTGATGTTAGTATTTAACCAATTCCTTTCTAATACTGCTATATACTTAACTTCAGCAGTCATTTGAAATATTTTTGGGATAAGACTACTTAGTTTTATTCCTGCTTATTTTGTCTTCTTTTCCGATTCTGGTCACACATTACTTCCAGCCGCGAGAGGAGACAGGCAGTCTACACCTCTTGCTAACTCCAGCAGAAGCACTCAGAAAAGTAGCCACTAGGGAATAGGTGCCCTGGGCAACAGACTGGAAGTATTTTATTCTTCCCCTGAGGGACACAGATCTAAAATGCATTACCTTTGCCTTTTCGTTAACAAAAAGCAGAAAAGCCATCCATCTGCTATGTTTTTCTTTTTGGCTGTCTCATTCACAAACATAAAGTCACCCCACTTTACAATGAAATTCTGTGAACTGTTTTGAGACTTTTTGACGATATGATATGGTGCTATATTAAATGCTGGATTTTTTTTTAGGTATTTCATGCTGTTTAGAGGACTCATTTGTACTGCATAATTTATTTCAAGGAGAACTGTTACTTTATACAGAAAACAAAACATGAACTGCTATCAAATGACAGAATATTGCTATGCAGTTGTTGGTACGGAGTAGTTTCGTCTTCTGCAAATGTGATGAGTGTAATTTTTTAATTGATATTTTCCTCTCCTCAAACCAATTCACACGAAAATTCTAATTAATTGGCTAACTCATCACATTGCTGCCTTTGCTAGTGCAAATAAACTAAAATTGGTCATTCATTTCATCACTGTTTCACGTTATTACTGTGCACAAATTAGCTGTAGTGTTTACCTACAAATAAACAATCACTACACTTCATAGCAAAAAGTGCTGTGATGTTCTGAAGCATGTTGATGACATGATAAGATTTTACATCAAATGCAAAGGTTATTGTTTATTATTGTAACTGAAATACTGGATCTGCCTTCTAAATAATGACTTCATTTGTAATTAATCTCATACTACATGTATGAGATTAATCATATACATTAATCTCAAACACTCGTTTACTTTACATGAAACATCACTACATATCATTTATTGGCAGTAAAGTGTAAGTATTGTGTAATCTATTTGTGCCATACACAGTTTTAAAAAAGAACTATTGTGAGCTATTCAAAGTGATTTTTGATATAATATTCCAAGGCATGTTTACTATTCTGGCTATCAAGAAACACTAGATGCAGATTTAAATTATATGTTTAAAAGAGAATATAATTGATAGATACTTAGAAAATAAGGGTACGAAAAAAAAGCAGGGAAATAGCATTAAGTGTCAGCCTTGGCTCAATCGATAGAACTCCAGAAGGTTGTGGGTTCAAACCCCACAGCAGAACTTCATGTCATCATCTAAGATACAGTTCAGTACTCGTGAACTTTACATGTCAGAGGTGCAGGCTTCAGCCACACTAGCCCCACCCTCTGAAACTCCCTCCCACATTCCCTATTCCTTCATCATCTGGTGCCTCCTTCAAGACCCACCTCAAGGCCATCCACTTTGACTGTGCTTTCGATCAACCTCTTTCTCCCCTGTCCTCCACCCTCCCCAATCCTCCATCCTCCCCAGCTTGGCTCTGTCCAGCACCTTGGGATGTCCCCCCTCATGTGAAAGGCACTATACATGTGTAACTTTATTGTTGTTGTTGTTGTCCTGGATGATGTTTGAGATATTCTTCTTATGTAAAAGGCCCTATATCAAATGCTAGGATTATAATTATTTAACAATTTCTTGAAATGTTGAATCAGGGTTAATGGGCAGAGTCAGTTGATTCAGCCTGATTTTATGTTATCTATGATATTTAGGTAATTCTTGGCCTTGCATTGTTTTTGAACATTGGTTTGAGTTTGAAGCTCTGAGCAATGGAAGAGTGAAGACATGATTGACTGTGTTTTGTATGTTATGCTCCAATTGTTGTGGCAGAACTGTGATGATCCTTCATAACATCCGTTTGTATTGTGACTGATGTTCAGGTCATTGTTTCTGGCATATTTGATGGCCCACATGCCTAGTGACTTGAGGATTAGGTAGCAGAGAAATGTCCCGGAGATTGCATATGAGAAACATGAACCAACAAATTCAAACCTCTGGTACAAAGGTCAAACGAATAGTTAAACCCATTAATTCAACCACTTTTCAAAGATCATCCTGACTCTGTACTGAGGCTCTGTGAATACAATCAAAGAGATTTAAATATCTATGTTTGTTTAACAATGTCATTATCAAGATTATTCTATTTTCTTCTCTCCACCCACACCGCCAGCTCGTTGAGTTCATTAATAATTTGGTCACTCAATCCACTATTGTTTGTGGGATACTGCTATGTATAGTTGCTTGCCTCATTTCATTCAGAAAGCTTACAGTCATGACACTTCACCACATATTCTGTGAAGCGCCATGAGATGTCTCAAAGATATGATAAGGTTCAAACATCAAATATAAGCATTATTATTACATTTCATATTATTGAATGAGCAACAGACCAGGAAGTTATAGAATGTGATATTCAATGTGAGCTGAGCTAGCTGGCTTCAGTCAGAGTGGTACGAGGAGTGATACAATTGATATTAGTACCCCTGGGTTAACAAGAGGAAAATTAGCCAGTGGTGCTGATCCATCTCCCACTGCTTGGAGGTCTGGCTGTGATTTCCCCTGCGGTTGAACAGCATGGGTGACTATCACCCAGGGAACTGTTCCTAGTTGATAGAAAAATAAATCTAAACTGATTCAGGGGAGGAGACGGGGATACAATTATATAAGAACAATAATCCTTGCATTTGATATAGCGCTTTTCACTTCTTCTAGATATCTCAAAGCGCTTCACACATACTGTAAAAGTGAATTGACTATTTATTTGTAGGCAAAATGCAGCAACCAATTGCACACAGCAGTGATCCACAAACAGTCATAGATTGAAGTGACTAATTTATATTTTTTGGAGGAGAAAAAAGGTTGGCTTCACTGGTTTATATTTATTGCACTTGCACACAATCAGCATTATCTCTGCAAGGTTACTTTTCTATCCGAAGCATTATATTTCTTGAAAAAAGAATGTACATTTGGTGAGCTGCAAAAAATGTTCAGTTCTCAAAGAATTAACATAACTAATGTTTGATATTCTGAGTGAGCACTTAGCAGTCACTTACAGTACACATGACAAACATATTCAATTTAGCATACTATTAGAATCCTTCTAAATGATTGTACAGTCAGGGAAAATGGTATTATTCAATCTAAGCATATTTTAATGAAAAACATAACATATTTATTTTTAATGTTCATTGTACTGTTATAGATTATTCCATGATTTGTTTGTAGTTAGGTACCACAAACACACTCAGTAATAATAATAATAATAATCCTTGCTTTTGATGTAGCACTTTATCATGTCTTCAAGAACTCTCAAAGTGCTTCACAGAATATAGTGTAAAGTAATCGATAATTTGTAACCCTGATCTCCCAGAAAGTTGCCCAAGAAAGCTGAATTTCTTTTTTAAAAAATGACATAAACACACGCCTGTCTACCTATTGCTGATCTAGCAGTTCAGATTGCAGTCAACTACTTAGGACTGTTCCTTTTGATGTTGTTGTATCTTTGATGTGGAATTCTTCCTCTATTATTTACAAAATTGCTGAATAAAATAGAATTAACTTTACTTCATGCTACTTTCATCTTTTTTTATATAAGCAAAATCTTACAGGCACATGTTTAAGAGGTGAAAACAGAGGGTGGGATTTCTAATAGAACCTGTGAATGTGCACTGGAACTGATTTAACTTACTATCGGTTCAAAAACAATTAAATTGGCTGCTCGACATAAAAAGATGTGGGTGGAGGCGCTTTGAATGATGGAAAACACAAACTAACAATATCATTGTTGGTGCACTGGTTGTGGCATCTGCCCCACAGCTATAACGATATTCTGAGATCATGGTGATAGCAACAGTAGCATCAGATTTCAAAACTTGTTAAGTGTAGGACAGAGCAGTGGTAAGGCACATCAAAGAAACAAATACTGGACATTGTGGAACAGTGAGGCAGATTTGATTTTTAATCCCCAATCTCAGTCAAATGCATGTGAAAAGATGCTTGAGTAGAGGCTGAGAGTTCCTCATTATAATAACAATACTTTTTATATTTATTAACACTTGTATTTCACATTGGCAAGATGTCTCAAAGAGCTTCATAGGGTAGATTGGAAAATGTAGTGACTGTATTTTGCAGTCAAACTACAAGCCTGCCTTTCTGGCTGGAACAGAGGGCAAATCAGAGGGAGGGATATCTGCAAGTTGTCCGTACAACTTCTTTTAAACTATACTTCAAGAGTATATTTTACAAATTCCTGATCCAAAAATTGGAAAATAAAAGTGGTCCTGATGAGAATTGCTTTTTGGCTTGTCATAAGGTTGTTTTAGAGTTGGAGCCAAATCGATCTTTAAGGTTGCAGTATAACTAATGTACATCTTGTGCAATATTGATTCCAGTCTCTGTTCCTTTTGCCACTGATATCAAGATATCAAAAAGAATTGATAGAAGTTAGTAATGTTACATTCTAGCGCATATATGGTACAAGGTTGCTCCTTGTGACTGCGCATGCATAGAGATGCATAGAGATTTTGACATTACTCCAGGTTGGTGCAAATGGATAGTCCAATTACAGTTAACCTGCTCTATCCCCATCACATGGTGCCATATAAAGAGGCACACTACATCTCCCATATCAGAGTAACTTCAGAACCTGGAGAATTGATAACTCTCTCATCTTTTGTGCTTCTTACTCGAACTAAAAGAGAAAACATGGGATTCCCTACATGTAAAAATAAAATGAAAATACTGCCTATCGGAATGTATTGGTGATGGTTGCTGTAAATGACAGCTTACTATTCAGAGTCTCATAGCAATAAGAATTATGTGGGATTCCAATTCCCGATTAGGAATCAGAACCAGCATTTGGCTTTCAGAATGTTTCTTTATCAATGAAACAAAGCAGCAGAATTTTTTTTTAATGGGCTTTTTTTTATGAATTTGGTAGTAAATCGTTAATTCTAAAAGGAAAACCATCTAATTCACAATCAACGCATTGACTATCAATTTAAAGATGCAGCATTATCAACCCACTGTATCACATGAGGTTGGATCAAAGCTGCAAGATATAATAATAGTAATTCTTGCGCTTTTCACATCTTCTACATGTCTCGAAGAGCTTCACAGAATGTACTGTAAAGTGAATTGATTGTATGTATTTTGCAGTCAAACTGTAAGCTTGCCTTTCTGGCTGGAACAGTGGGCAAATCAGTGGGAGGGACATCTCCCTAGTTTCTCTTACAACTTTTTTTTTACTGCACCTTAAGAGTATATTTTACAAATTCGAAAATAATTTGTAATTTGTCAATCAATTGCACATGGCAGAGTTCCACATACAATTGTGGAATGAAATGACCAATTTCTTATTTTTTTGAAGGATTATTATCAGGCGTGTGGAGTGAGGAAACTTGCCCAAGGTTTTTCCCTGCTTGGATTTGAACCCAGGTCTCTGAAACCTCACTTATGCTAAAATCCTGGTGCTCTAGCAATGTTTGCTGAATGTTGGGGTGGGGTTTTTCTTGTAACTCATTTTTGAGTTACAGATATTTGTTTAATTTCTTAAAAAGGGAACCGTGTCATTAAAAAAATTCATTAGTTTGCTCATTTACAATATTATTGGCAACATTTAGCTTGCTGATAAAAGTAGAAATATATCAATTCAATGTAAACATTGCCACCATTACGGGACGCTGTCATTTTTTTTTACTTTGTGCAGCGAATTCTGGGTGTAATGACATCACTGTGGCTAGCCTATGCTGTAGAGCTGTAGTAAAGTGTATCTCATAAATTATATAGTAGATAGGCGACAGGAAGCAGCCTGAAATTACATATATATGTTGCTGTCTCCTGTCTGTTATATATTTTATGAGCTTAAATTTTGTGGAAATTTATTTAGCACCAACTGTAGAAGATAAACCACCACAATGATATCATCCTACCCATAATTCATCCTAGGAGAAGCAGTAGCTTTGCTCTGGTGATTAACAATCACAGCACATTGAAACATGAGCACTATGATCAAGAGAAAATGGATCCAGGATCATCTAAAGATTCTGGGTTGTGATCTCAGATGAGACCACATAGAGGTTTATACAATTTTAAGTGGGATTGAAAAAGTAAACCCCGGTTATTATGTTAGGAAATGAGAACAAGTGAATGTTGGTTTAGAGTTGTTAAGGCCAGTTTCAGGACACATTCCAGGAAGTTTTCTCAAAAGGTAATGAACAACTGGATACAGCTTTCCAAAGAAGGTGGTTGAGACCAAGATACTGCACTCATTTAAGAATCAACAGAAAAAAGTAAACCATTCAGGAGTAAGAAGTAAGGAAGCCAAAGGGAAGTAGAATGTTAAGAAAAAGTCTACAAAAGCATGAGGAAGAATGCAACTCACCTTTTCAGAATCATAAGGATGGAATTTGCTTGGGTCTTTGACAATGATTGCTCATAATTGAAGCACTCATCTTTCAAGTGAGAGACTGGTGTTTGATTCGCATCAGAGCAAAATGTTGGGCAAGTTTCCTTTCTCCACACTCCTCTGTTCACCTAGCAGTAAGTAGGAATCCAGTTGTTCTACAGTACTTGGATTGTTTTTCCAAAGTAATATTTCCTTCAAAAGAAATTGGTCACTTTATGGAATGCTAAAGTCGAATGGCTGCCGACTTTCGGCCACAAAATATGCCATCAATTTGCTTTACTGTATATCCTGTGAAGTGCTCTCAGGTGTCTGAAAGATGTGAAAAGGTACCATATCAAATGCTAGGATTATTATAATGGAATTCTCCCATTGAGCAGCAAGAGAAGTTCCACTTGTAAAAGTGCCACAAAGAAATAGAAGAAATTTTAATGGAAGCTGCAACAGAGAATGAAATCCAAAGTACAATGGAAGAAATAATTATTAGAGTGGTCTGATTTTCAGTCTCCTTGAATGCCTGAAAGTGCTTCAGTATACTAGTGGAGTGACTATTCATCAGCAAATGCATTAGCCATTATGTAAGCAGCAAGGTGTTTCCAAAATAGCTACAAAGTGAATGATCAATTAATTTAGAAAGGATATCAATATATTTTGAGATAGTATCATATGTTCCCATGAACAGGCAGATGGGGCCTTGTTATAATGTCTCATCTGAAGCAATGTTTTGCGAACATGCAGTGGTTCCCTAGCAGTGTGAGTTTAGATTCCATGATAAGGTCTAATGTGGGCTTCAACCTACAACTTTCTGACCTGAGGCATGAGTGCTACCAACTATGCAAAGCTGACACAGTTTTCCAATACTATGAGAAAGGGGATGTTGTCAAAAAACAACAACTTGGATTTATATAGTGCCCTCCATGCCAGACGGCATCTCAGAGTGCTTCACAAAGTGGAGCCAAGCGCCGAGCCAGGGGGAGGGGCAAAAAGGTGACCAAAAACACAGTTGAACAGAAAAGTTTTCAGGTGTAACCTGAAAATGAGAAAGGAGGGGGCAAAGTGAAGGGAGTGAGGGAGGGAATTCCAGAGCTTCGGGGTGTAGAGGCACGGCCGACAACAGTGAAACAGAGGGATTGGGACAAGGAGGAGGTCAGACCCAGTACAGCAAAGGCAACAGGTACTGTTGTGAGGAGAGAGGAGTTTAGAGAGGTAGAGAGGTGCAGAGGATTGGAGGGATTTGAACACAAGAGTGAGGAACTTGAAATTGATCCTCTCTGAAACAGGGAGCCAGTGAAGTCTTTGGAAGGGATCTATTGGATGTTTGCATCTGACAACACCAATGAAATATGCAGTGGACATCCTCCTGATGTGAAAGGCGCTATACAAGTGTAATTTTGTTGTTGTTGTTGATATCCTGCTTGCCTCCTGCCATAGGAGGGTAAAGATCCATTAGAATATGGCAGATATAAGTCTCATCCTCAGTCTCTATCCACAATCTAGACATTAAGATGCACAGAAATATCCTTGCTTGTCGAATGGATAATGTTTTAGGAATAGTGATTTATCCTATTCAAGTGAGGTTTGTATAAATATGTGTGTATTATATATATATCTATATATATATATCCCTTGAAGAAATAATATTGGATGCGTTAGAACCCTAGAAATTCAGGAAAGAAGAAAGTATGAAACCCATCATGTCTGTCCTAGATTGTGCATCTAACAAGCAAACTGGCAGGGCAAAACCGTGGACAAGTTTCCTTACTCCACACGCCTGATAATGATTCCTTGAGAAAAGATAATATTAATTTGGTCACTCAATTCACGACTATTTGTGGAACACTGCCACATGCAATTGGCTACCATGTTTTGCCCACAAATACAGTCAATTCATTTTACGGTACAGTATATTCTGTGAAGCGCTTTGAGACATGTAGAAAATGTGAAAAGCTCTACATCAAATGCAAGGATTATTATTATCATTATTATTATGGAATATAAAATAGAATGGATTGATATTCTGGGATGGATTGATATTCTGAGAATATTCTAGAATAGATTGCTATTATGGGAAAATAATTTGGAATTTGATACCAGCTCAAAGGATGAATTTGGACTATGTTTAAGTTTCATGGTACATATTGCGAGGATATCCATTGCTGTTTCTATTACACTGAAACATTTGGCTGGGGTGACCCAATCATCCTATTGAAATTGAAGACAAATGAAAGAGCTTGATGGTAAACTGGTTGTATGTATGCAAATAATATGCTCCCAATTGTGCAAAATACTGTGTTGAGGAACCAATTGAGTTATAGATAATACCAGAATATTATCAATTCTAAAGTTAGCCTCCACTTGCCAGCAGGAGGAGAAATAAAATGAAACTTATTCATTTACTTCTGTTTCTCAGTTTCTCTATTTGAAAGGACCTGTTATCCACTTCTGCTTTGCTTCGTTCCTTTCTCAGTTTACTTCTTCTTTTCACTTTTCTCAAAGAGGCTTTGTTCTCATTAGCAAGTAAATTTTGAAGAGAACATTTTTTGTTCTACTGTAATTAGAGTAATTTCATTTAGGGAATATATTCGCAATGGCTACGCAAGCGTATTCTATGAATGAGATGGCCCTTTCTTATTGCTGAGATTTTTTTCCTACTGTTAGTTTACAAAAGGCTAATTGGAGGTCATTAATGTTTTCTTGGCCTTAATAAGGATTATTAGAATAATACCTATTATTATCAGTGATGTGAGTTCACTTCATACTAAATGTGTCAGACACTCTGTATACATTTACAGTAAGGTAGTGAGCTGTACATTTGTCGAAAATGGTTCAGGATATATTTGAGGTAGTCTGTCACATTTTAAAAGTTCCATTATAACAAGAGAACAAAGACTGATTTTGCACATCCCTCTCTCCAAACCTTTGTTTTAGCTTCAAAGGTGATGGTCAGTTTGCCTCGTCATGACAGCTGCGAGAGGAAGAGTCCCCTCGACTCACCTATGCCATACTCCATTGCAGTGAAATCTGAAGCTATGTGTAAAAACTGAATGAGGCGACAGATAGTGAACAGAAATCCATTCAATCTGTGAGGATTTAGCTAGCAGGTTTGAAATGCACAGAGATTGCCTGTCCAATGAAACATTTTCCCTAGCCTTCTCCTCGATCTGAACAATGGTTACATTTGTAAAGAGTTTTACAGTGGCCTTAAAATTAAGATGGCTGAATAGAGACATGGATTGTAAGGAATCAGAAATAATGGAAGCAGGATATGTACTCCCATTTCTACATTGTTGCTCAAATTATAAAGTTGCAAAATATGGCCAACCCACATAGTTCACCGTTATCAAGTGGCACTATTCAAAAAGAGAAGAGGTTTTTCTCAGGTTCCTGGCCAACAATCCCCCTGCATTAAAAGAAGGCAATTTACTTCTATTTTTCACCTATAAAATTCACGGTAATTACACTTTACAGAATATCCTAGGAAGTGCTTTGAAAGTTCTCCTGCTGTGGAAAACTCTACATAAAATGCAAGGATTATTATTATTAAATCTGAATTGCTATGGCAGCCAGGAGCTTGGAGTCATGGGGGCAGAAGAATACATGTTTCTGAACAATGAATGGGAATGTTTCAAAACAGTATTGACGAACAGTCTTGCAGCTGTACATAGGAAACAAACAGGAGAATTTCATGAGTTTTACTCTGAATCAGTTTCACCTAAGTATTGATCTGAATTCAGGGAAGGTAGATGCATTAAAAAAAAGGTGAGGAGTGTTATAGGATAATACACATGAAAACAAACAAAGCAACCAGAAAACAACTTGTATGACATACAGACGTCATCTTACTCTGCTAATGCCTTCTCCATTAACTCTCCAGGTGGCTACAAGTGAGAGGATTATGTCATGCGCAAAATGTCACTGATGTGCAACATTTGAAGCAGATAATGTTCATATGGTGTAAGGTGATTTGATCATCCTGGAATTCTGGTTCTTGAGCTGCAGCTGATTAAAGAAGGAAAACTGATTTCATTTCTGCAATCTGAAGTCAGTTAATACAATGAATAAATAATATTCAATAATATATATGTCATTCACTTCACGGCCATTTGCGAGATATTGGCTCCTGGGTTTGCTTACAAATGTACAGTTTCTACACTTTACAATAAATTTTGTAAATCTTTGAGGCATACTCTGAATGTGAAAAAGATCTCTATTGGATGCAAGGAATATTATTATAATCAATAGGCTTGTTTCAATGAGATATTGATAGACACTTCAGTCATAGAGGTGATAACATGTATATTTAATTAGAATAATATTTTTTTGCCAAGTTCTAATCAACTGATGGGTTGAACAGCCTCCTATTTCAGTTTTTTTTAATTCCTATGTAAGTTATAAGAGCTACAATGGCATCTAACTACATTTTTTGTATTTTGATATTTTGAAAAATGGAAATATTCACACTCACCCCACCCCAGAATTAGGTTGCTGATCTCGCTTTTGGTTTCTGTCAAGTGATGCGGATTTAGCTGGTTAGACTCCAGTCAGGCCCGTACGCAGGGGGAGTGCGACGGGTGCGTACGCACCCCCCCAAATTATAAAAGGTCCACATTTTCCGGGGTAGAGAATTGTATTTTTTATCAAATTTAAATACCAAGTAAAGTAAATGTATTGAGCATTTGTGTAACAATCAGTTCTTCAAAACTATGTATAAATTATAAACACACATCTTTGAATGTTTTAGTATTAATATAAAATTATCGAGTCGCACACCAGAATCGTCGTCTACCCAAAACATACCGCGTCGATAGACGAGTCAATGACGCAGCGAGTCTGTGACTCGAGACTGGATAAACATAGGCGCGCGCCAAGACTCAAATCCATCCTCGTTTGGAAATCATCCCGTAAACAGCCACAAAGGTAGCACCACTTCTGGAAGCTAAAATCATCTTTTCATCTGATCACCGTAAGTAAAAATTACTCAAGTTTTGAGAGGTGTGACTGTAATGCTAGCAAACAATGACAACATATTTACAAGCTTCTGAGAAATTAAAGCTTTTGAGAACCCAACAAAAAAGTTATATGTGTCTGGACGGGAATGCCTATCTTTAAAAAAGATACTCATGGACGTAGGCCTAGGCTTTAGCGCCTATTCTACGTGGTGTGTCAATCGGAAATCATCCCGTATAGTCACTACATAAAAAGGTAGCACCACTTTGTGGAAGCTGAAATCGTATTTTAATCTGATAAATGTAAGTAAAAATGACTTAAGTTTTGATAGGCGTGTTTCTGAAATATCATGTTTCTTGTTTTGTCTTGATTATCACATTTGATTTATATTATTAAAAATGTATTCCTGTAATTAAAAATTGCTTTTAGAGACGTCCACTGGCATGCAAAAAAAATATGACCGCAAAGATAAACAGTGCTACTTTATTTCACATTCAGTTTTGTACCCAGAGTGAAAAAACATCAATGTCGCACGAATTTGGCATAAAAATAGTTTCACCATCATCTGATCGAGCGAACTCGGGCATTGACAACCACACTTCTCCACTGATCCCTTCTCTCCATGCAGCCTGACAACTCCCGCCTGCCAATACCCGAATCGCGCTCCAGAGTATCGATGTAGGTTAGGGTCGGTCTACCTCGTGTTCTGTACCCGTGCAATGGTTCCCATAGGATAGTAGGACTATGGACAGTTTCCTCCCGGCTTCTCCAGCTATGTCCGCTAAAGCTAAGACGCCTCTGCAGTAATGTCTGTGATACCAGTGTGGTGGTGTACCATATAGCTCACTATTTGTCAGATGCTGTCGCCAGTAAACATTCAGGGCGTCTCTTAGAAGCCTGGTATATACCTCATGAGTCACCTAATCTCCTGGTCAAGGTTTGCGTAAGTGTCCAGCATTCTGCTCCATATAGGAGCGACTTTCAGCACTCGCGTTAATGCACATTCATTATAATATGGAAATCGATATTGGTAGAGTGGTTGACGTATTCGCTTCAAAGCGACCAAGGCGTCTCGAATATGGAACGCTATTAAAGAATTAATTTCCCCTCCCTTATTTTTTCAAGTATTTTTTCGTCAGATCAGTATTGCTTGATGGGTCACTTCCTTTAATTTTGATTCTAAATAAATAAATAAAAACTAACTACACTATTGCTCACAGTTCAACGATATTTTCAGGATAATGCTGATAACAGGCTTGTAACACGTGTGAATTAACTGTTTTACACTGATTTTCAGTTTCTGTATATTTTCTTGTCTTTTATAAAATTTGCTTTACTGGAATATCTGAGCACATAATTCATACTTTACTCTTACATTATCGTTCTTTACAGTCCGAAAGAAATTGAGTCTTAGGATAACAATGCAGAACAACTTATTAATTACTGTCAATCTGTAGTTTATGATCATTTTCTCTTATACGCATACATTTATCAAGCATTTGTCATTGTACTGTTTTAATTGGATTGTAATTTACTTTATCGTTCACATTCCTTACATCATCGAGTCAACAATCGTGTTTGCTTTTATCGGCGAACACATTCGACCTTCCCAAAAAATTTAGACACGGACTACCGGGGAAAATAAAAACACTGAATAAATAATGATGCTCTTAAACACCAAGGGCATGAAACATTTACCGTTCATATTGGATCTTCTAAACCGATTAAATAAGACCTCAAACTGTGTAAAACGTCAGAGCCTCGAGGGGGCTTCGGGGGCAGCCCGCAAGCCCCCGGCCATTGTTGGTCCCATCACTAGCAATTCGCACCCCCCCATTAAAAATCCTGCGTACGGCTCTGCAGCAGTACCATAAAGCACACTCTGAGGACCGCGAGCCTTGGCTCTTGCCAACCTGCACTTAATACCTTCCAGAATTAGGTAAGCGGGATGCATCCCTCCAGGGAGAGAGTGTCTATACCATTTCAACAATCTATCTCTGGAATTTCCATGTGTATGTGGGATGCATGAAATTCTTGGTTTGTTTTGGATTCTCTTAAGCATGTTGATAAGTTTCTGCATGTGTCAGACACCTAACTGACCCTCCAAAAATCTGGAGGTTAGCACTAACTTGTGGCCTTTAACCATACTCACAGATTACCCAAGTTTATCTCCCATCAAAATACAAAAACTGAAGATCCCATCACCTCACATTCTTCACTTTTCAAAAGAGGCAAACTTCATTTCCACAAATGTTCCTCCGACTGGTTCACAAATGGTTTAAAAAACAACTGTTTTAGTCACCTGATTGGGAAACAGGTTTGTTAAGTTAAATTTTACGATGCATATGGGTCAAACTTGCTGTGCACTTTTTGGCTGAAAGATCTGACTGAACGAGATACTTTAGATGTGATCGAAGTAGGAGCATTTTATTTCATTGGCAGCACTCCAGGAGTTAATGAATCATGTATCAACACATTTTTCCAAAAATGTTTTTTTTATTTGATTCTGAATTGTATTTTTAACTCCTGGGAGAAAATAACATCTATGCCCCACCACACAAGGCCATTTCCTCCCTAATGGCCCCATGAAATTCTGTGCACAAATGCAAAATTGTGCTTTGAAATCCATTCTCGTTGAGGTGGTTAATATTTATTAACTTGTGATGATCAGTGGAATAACTAAAACAGTGCCTTGAGGCATTATTAGACACAATTCACTAACACATCCCATGATTACTAACCTGATTTCCTCGCATTGCTGGATTCAGCAGCTTCTCAAAGTCGACAGCCCTCACAATGCCATAAAGCACAGTTTACGTTAAAGTATTTAAATGTTTAGACTCTCTTGCTTTAGGTAGTGCAGTATAGGCATAGATGTTGATATGTAGCTGCTATTCACTAAATCCTTTTCAATGTGCAAATTGACGCATTGCTGAGAATCAAATTATAGCAACTGCAGCCTTCTGGTGTTAACCTCTGACAATACAACAACAGTAACAAAATTACATTTGCACAGCGCCTTTTCATGTTGGGAGGATGTCTGAAGGCGCAATACAGTATTGCTTTGCTTGTGTTTCTTTTTTATATATGATAACATTTCATCCTCATCGTCACTATAGTGGAAATTAAAAGCACAATGAAAGAGCGATGAGAACAAGAGTAATGCTCCTGCCTTGATTACTCATGAGCTGCAATGGGCAATCAAGCATTTAGTACCTCAAACCCCAACAGCACAAAGACAGCTTGCGGTTGTTTAAAAAAGCCAATTACTTTAAATAACCAGCCTTAGAGATTATACTACAACAACAACTTGCATTTATATAGTACACTCCATGCTGGGCGGCATATCAGACGCTTAATGTTACTAATGTTTGTAGAGATCTAGTGCATGTGTATAAAAGTTGTTGGAAAAATATTTGGCATTCATTCAAAGTGGAAGTAGTACTGTAGTTCGCATCAGTTCTCCTTTTACCATTTTTTTCTCATACCTTAAATTACATTTGACTTATTTTCATATTATTAGAGCATAGTTTATTTTGCCTCAGGTCATCTTCCAGCATGTCATCGAAGTGATCATTTGTATTTAAACCTTAACAGTCAGTGTTACTGGAATATTCAGCCACGGAAAGCATTTCAGATGAGCCCAATCATACTCTCCATTGTCATCCACATATATGCAGGTTCCAGGATTATGGATCAGGATCAAGAGTTAGATCCCTGAATGTCATGTCCTGGTTGAGTTGAAAACCAGAGTGACCAAGAAAAGCTTATGTGTTTTTACAAAAATTAACCCAAAACTCTAGTGTTTATCAGAATCTGATATCTGAATCTGCTTGAGCAGTTGGTGATTTTAATGAACCATACCTTGATCGTTCAGATCCAGCTGCTGGGTTTCATGAACCCAGCGCCCAGCACTTGGGATTTTCTGTGCCATTTCTTGATTTACCTGTACTTCCTGACTGAAGAACAGAATACAGTAAAAGCCCGTTTGTCCGTGACCCGATCAACCGAAACTTCTGTATGACCAGCACCTCAAAAAAAAGGTCCCCATTCGATTAACCAGCACAATTTTTTTAAATTAAAACTTTTTTGTGTGTATTTTCGGCCGAATATCTGGTACTCACTTTAACCGGCATTGGCCAGGTCCCGAGGGTGCCAGATAAACAGGGTTTTACTGTACATCCTCAAGGCTCTAACAGAACAATTTGCTGTTATCAAACTGTAGCAGTTTCTTGTCTTAGCTTGAAGATCAGAACCCTGGTCTGAGATTATGATTTGTGCTTCAGGATGTAATACGACTCAGAGTGAAATGATACAGAAGCTTTTACAAGGTATCTCTTGATTCTTCTGCTCTCTTTACTTCACTGGAGCTAAAATGCTAATCCTTGCATTACATCTTGAAAATGTAATTTGCCATAGTAAAGATGTAATGAAAATATTGCCATTTTATCCTCAAATGAATGCTTCTCTACACTCTTACTATAGGATTCCATGCCTGTTACCTGTCCTGTAACTCAGTAGTTAGTGCAAGTGAGAGACCTGGGTTGAATCCCCAGGGCAAAATGTTGGGCAAGTGTCCTTATTCCCACACACCTGATATTAAGCCCGCAAGAAAAAAACAATGATAAATTAGTCACTTCAATCCATGACTGTTTATGGGACATTGTTATGTGCAATTGGCTTCCACGTTTCACCCAGAAATATACAGTGAATTCACTTGCCAGTATATTCTGTGAAGAGCTTTGAGACATTTAGAAAACGTGAAAGGATTATTATTATGAAGTGAACTCAAAGAATTTTAACATTCTTAAACTAATAGCAACAGTAATAATAATAATACTTGCATTTGATGGAGTGCTTTTCACGTCTTCTAGATCTCTCAAAGCGCTTCACAGAATCATCTGTGAAGTGAATTGATTGTATATTTGTGGGCAACACAATAAACAAGAAGTTTATTGCATGTCGATTGCTAACATCAGCGATATTTTAAGTGTTTTCAAAAGTAAAATCATTTTATAAACACATAACAGGCGATCACTAGTGTTAGCAAATGATGTATGATGGAGATATATAAGTTGTGCATTACAGGGGACAGGGGTGGTGCTCATTGGTGAGAAGACAGACGTTTGCAGCTTCGAGATTGCAAGCCCGTCATAGGTTACTAATATAATGTAAGGGGGAAAGTTTATAAGTCATATATAATACTGTCACTTTGAATTGTGAATGAACTACAGTATATAATGTAACACAGTGCCATGAATATGGGAAAAGTCTCTGGTTGATTCCTGGTCTCTGTGGAAGAAAGCAGTGGGGGCACCAGAGCTATAGGAAAGTTGATTAACATCAACTTTCTAGACACTTGTTTTTCATGCCCGACCGCGTTACCTTCCTCAAATTAATGAATGCATATCACTGTCTTAGCATTTTGTGAATCTTCATTTCAGTGAATATCAGTGCAACGGCTTTATCAGACAAGTGACTGACGACTTGAGAAGTCAATATTCCTTGTACTTCAGAGACTAAAAATAGAATTTTAATTTGTTCTTGAACCAAACCATTAAGCACTTGAACTTCGGGATAATGAGTTGATTTATTGCATAAAGCCATGAAGTAAGAACCCAACCCTTGTAAACAAAGCGTAGCAAGCAATATACATCAAAAAAAGGTATAAGACTGAAATTCTAGTATGTATAAATTGGTGATGGGCGTGAATTTTTACATGGAGGACTCGGACTCGGACATTGAGGACTTGGACTCGGACTCGGACATTAAAAAGTGACAGGGACTCGGACTCGGACATTAAAAAGTGGCAGGGACTCGGACTCGGACACCAGGGACTCGGATGAGGAGGACTCGACTACAGCCCTGGGGGGCACAGTAACTGACCAGGAACCAGGTCAGTTACCAATCAGCCAGGAGGGGAACAATCCTGATCCTGAGCAAAGTGAATGACTTGTGCTGGATTTGGCATTTGTGTGGATAAGCACAGGTTATGTATGAATCACTGATGATGCCACCATCCACACAGGCACATCAACAACAACAACAACAAATTGCACTTAAAGAGCGCCTTTCACGTCGGGAGGACGTCCCAAGGCGCTGCACAAGAGACATGTGACCCGAGCTGGGAGGGGAGTGTTCGGGAGGGTGTAAGAAACGTAGGGGAGGTTGAAGAAAAGGGGGGCAACAGAAGGCACGGTCGAAAAAGAAAGTCTTCAAACTGGCCTTGAAAGAGGAAAGGGAGGAAACAAGGCGGAGGGATTGGGGGACGGAATTCCATAGGGTGGGAGCGGAGAAACTGAAGGCCCGGCCTCCAATGGTGGGGCGGTTCAGGCGGGGGGCTTGGAGCAAACCAAGTCCTGCTGAACGGAGGGTCCGGGTGGGCTTATAGGGGGAGAGTAAATTGGATAGATAGGGCGGGGCAAGGCCATGTAAGGCCTTGAAAACGGGGACAAGGATTTTGAATTCGATCCTCTGGGGGATGGGGAACCAATGGAGATGGGCGAGGGTGGGGGTTATGTGGTCACGGAGGCGGGTGTGGGATAGTATACAGGCTGCAGAGTTTTGGATGACCTGCAGCCTGTGAATGGAGGAGCTGGGGAGGCTGACGAGGAGAGAGTTTCCGTAGTCCAGCCGTGAGGTGATGTACGCGTGCACGAGTGTTTCGGCAGCGTGGGGGGTGAGGTAGTTGCGGAGCCTGGCAATGTTGCGCAGGTGGAAATAAGCAGTGCCGGTCAAGGCACGGATGTGGGGGAGGAAGGAGAGTTTGTGGTCGAACGTGATGCCGAGGTTCCTGACTGTCTTTGTGAGGTGGAGAGTACAGCCGTAGATGTTGAGGCTGGCAGCGCCCGATGTGCGGAGGCGCTGGCTTGAGCCAATCAGGAGGGCCTCGGTCTTGCTCACGTTCAATTGGAGGAAGTTGTCCCTCGTCCAGGACTCAATGTCGGACAGACATGCTGTCAGAACATCGATGGTCTGGGGGTTGAGGGATGAGGCTGAGAGGTACAGTTGTGTGTCGTCCGCATACATGTGGAAATTTACCCCATGTTTGCGGATGACATCGCCCAGAGGGAGCGTATAAATGGTGAAAAGGAGGGGGCCAAGGACAGAGGCATGGGGGATGCCATGAGAAACTGTGCAGGAATGGAACCAGTCAAGGACTGTGCCTTGAAGGTTGAGGTGGCAGGAAAGACGTTGGAGGAGGATGGTGTGATCGACTGTGTCGAACACAGCAGACAGGTCAAGGAGGACGAGGAGGCAGAGGGAGCCCTGGTCGCAGGCAGTTAGGATGTCATTTGTAACCTTGACCATGGCAGTTTCCGTGCTGTGAGCAGGGCAGAAACCTGATTGGAGGGGTTCAAGGAGTGAGTGAGTTGAAAGGAAGGACGAAGCTGGGAGGCAAACACTCTTTCAAGGACCTTAGAAAGGAACGGGAGGTTGGAGATGGGTCGGTAGCTTGATGGCTGCGACGCATCAAGGGAGGGTTTTTTCAGGATAGGGGTGATGGTGGCTGTTTTAAGGGAGGTAGGGACGGTGCCTGAGGAGAGGGAAAGGTTGATGGTGTCAGAGATGAGTGGGGCCAGGAGGTGGAGCTGGGTGCGGAGGAAGGGGGTGGGGATGGGGTCCAGTGAACACGTGGTGGGTTTCATGGAAGTGATTATTTTAGTGACTGAAGATGGGGAGGTGGGGATGAAAGTATGAAAGGGGGGGTAGGTGGGGGGTTGGAATAGGGGATGGAGGGGCGGAGGTGGAGGAGAGATGTGGGGAGGACACCGCAGTGCGGATTCTCTCCATTTTGGACTTGAGGAAGTCCAACATCTCCTCGCACTGTGCGTTTGAGGAGAGGATCTGCGAGGCGAGACGGGGGGGGGGGGGGGGGGAGGGATGCGGTGGAGCTGGTTGGTGGTGGCAAAGAGGAGGCGGTGGTTGTCCTTCGCTGGAGTAGATGGCTGATTTAGCGGTGGCTAGGGCGGAGCGGTAAAATTTGATGCGGTCCAGCCAGATTTGCCAGTGGACCGTGAGGCCAGATTTGAGTCAAAAGATGCTTATACTGTACATAGAAGGATGGATGATTAATGTCTGCTGGCACCTATGGATGTATATCTATCATGAGTCATCATTTTCACAAGAGGAGTGGGATACATCAGAAATAGAAACAGTGTATATACGTATTATATATATATATATACACACTGTACAAGCTTGATTACCCGGCACCCAACCAACCGGAACGCTCAACCAACTGGTATCTCCCAATACAATTCACCATTCAAGCAAACAGATCTCATACCGGAGCCATCCGGGACACTCGCGAGTATGCTCACTTTGCGCTTGCATACATAAGGAACGCTGGAATTTTTATTTTACCGATCATTTTACTGAGTGTGCTGGAATGCTTTATTGGTAAGTATGCATACAATATTCTGTTATTATTTAGTCTAATATTAATATGGTATGTTGTAAAATAAGTATATTTTTTGTGTAGGATTTTCGGCAACTTGCCGCTCGAATATCCGGCATATTTGATTAAACGGCACCGGTCAGGTCCTGAGGATGCCAGATAAATGAGCTTGTACTGTATACCTATCATGAGTCATCATTTTCATAAGAGAAGTGGAACACATCAGAAATGGGAACAGTGTATATACGTATTATATATATATATATATATATATGGCCATCAACTAAGATTTGTACTCTGTTGTGAAACTTCCAGGAGGAATTGCGCATCATTGGGGAGAGTGAGCAAAGAGTCTGTGGATGAGGTTGAAAATCTCTTGTGGAGATGAACGGTATAAAGCCAGCACTGTGCTTTGGTGCAGCGCATTAAAATACAAATGAAGGGCACTGCCTTCATTCTCAGCAATGCCAAGTTGTCAATCGTATCATATTGTATGGAGAACCTTGTAAAAAGTTTCTCCCTTAGATGTTTTCATTAGTGTTGAAGAATGACATTAGCAGAACTCTGAGAGCAGACTCCATATTTGACTTTTTGATGCAAGAATCATGTGTTCAGGGGGATCTGCAAGGAGAGACCTGCATATAACAGAGGCGCCTTGGGACATCCTCCTGATGTGAAAGGCGCTATACAAGTGTAAATTTCATTGTTTGTTGTTGTATAACTATAAAAAAAGAATAAGGAGTGAGTAGAGAGGGCCTAGATAATTTCCAGGCAAGATACAGATACTGTGTATAAATGAACTTACTAAGTAATATGGGAGAGAAGAATTTCGACTTAACCCACCAGTTCAAAAAAACTTCTTTAGAATTTGGTGGGTGGGGTTTGGGGCCAGAAGGTGGCTGAAGGGAGATAAATTCCCTGCAATCAAAAAAAGGATGTTAATAAATGTCTAAGAAGGAGAAAATCAGACGTTATCTTATATTATTAGAAATAAAATATTATATTCGAACTTTTGTTACCTTAGAAAAGACTAAAATCTTGGTCAACTTTATACAGGTATACAGGTATACAATTCTCTCCTATGATCCACAGAAAAATGTTATTAAAAATATTATTATTATTATTAAAAATGTGCTAAGTCCTAAATTCCCTCAATGTCCTAACCTTAAAGCCATTATGTTTAAATGTATAATTGTTCTTTTAAGAGCTACAAAAAAACAACTTCCAAATTTAGATTGAATTTTCCCAAATTAGAAAGGCTGCTATCCTCAAGACTGACACTGAGGAATAGCAGGCCTTTGGTTTGATTATGGATGTGGTCCCATTGGTCCCATGGGCTTCGGTTTTATAATCTCTTCTGAAAGATATAATTTATGCCAATGTAGCATTCCCCCAGTCCTGCACTGGTATTTCAGTCTAGTTTGTGAGCTCAAGATGCTGATCTGTGCATTGAATCTTGTGACCCAGAGGTGAGAGTGCTACAGATGATACAGTACAATACAAATTTACATTTAGATAGCACCTCTCAGGGCTGGAGGATGTCCCAAGGCACTTTACAATCCTGGTTTAGCACTAGTATTGCAAATTGTATGCTATCAATTTATTTTTCAAGTTATTTAAATATTTATTTGAAAAACACAAAAAAATTATCTTGCAACCCTTGTCATTTTTGACATTGATGGTAAGTAAACAGATTGGAATTTGGTTTGTTTGTCAGTTTGACATAATCAAATACTGTAGTTTAGACAACAGAGCACTTCCAGCAAAAACAAACTCAAAACATTTGGCAATTTACTTTAATACTCTTTGCAAAACGATTTGCAGAAACAACACTACAACAAATTCACATTCAGATAAAGTCTAGACTGAAATACCAGTGCAGGACTGGGGGAATGCTACATTGGCATAAATTATGTCTTTCAGAAGAGATTATAAAACCGAAGCCCATCCAAATATTTAGGTGAATGTCAAAAAGTAATTTCTTCCAGGGTTTTGGCTAATCATTTTTCACCTCATGGCTGGTTCTGGGGCTTTGCGGTATGCAAAATGGCTGTAATATTTGCCTACAAATGTGTAATCACTACACTTGCCAGCAATTACCATTGAAGTGCTTTGAGACAGTTTGATATTATAGGCACTAAATCAATGTTCTTTATTTTTATCCTAGTTTTAATTTCTGAAGCTGGTTCATTTGTAAGATTACACATTTAATTAGTGTCCCAGTAAGAAAGAATATAAAGATGTAATTGTCATTTTTTCCCCAATTAATTGAACTCCTGGGTCTAAATGATGTATCCTATTGAGTTTCATATATTGCAATCATGCTGAACTCCTGCCTCCACCCACGCAGCCCCTATAACCTGAAATAATAATCCTTGCACTTTATATAGTGCCTTATCATGTTGAGAGCATTTCAAAGAACATTCGAGAGTTGTCACAATTATTACTGCAAAGTGTAATAATTGTGAACTTGTAAATGAATGTTGTAGTCATTCTGCAATGACCTACAAAATAGCTAGGAAGTGAATGATAATTTTTTATCTGGGTAATTATGGCCAAGATTTCATGAGACATCTTTTTTGGAAAGTGGCACGGGATCTCTAATGTCTATTGAGCAGGCAAACATAACTTCGGTTTAGTGTCTCATCTGAAAAGGTTATCCACATTGATGCAGCACTTTCCCAGGATTCCTTTTGAGTCTCGATTATGAGCTGGTTATCCAAACATAGCGCTCAAATCCTCAATCTGCAGACTCAGAGGCACAAATGCTGCAATTGAATTACGGGCAGGGAAAAATCTTCAGTAAATTTCCTGAATCCACACTCTTCTGGTTACCTAGGAACCCAGTTCTTAGGCAATTCATGGAATGCTTTTCCGGGGGCAATAATCCCTTCAAAATAAGCAAATAATTGAAGAAGCAAATAAATAAATACACAATAATAATAATTGGTCACTCAATCCATAGTTGTTTGTGGGATACTGCTGTGCATAATTGGATGTCGCATTCCACCCACAAAATATATAGTTAATTTATTTTACAGTACGTTCTGTGAATCTGTGAAGTGCTTTGACCCATCTCAACACATGATAAGCTGCAATAACAAATGCAAGGATTATTATTTTGTAATAAGTGTGGTAAGTGTGTTGTGCTCTATATATTCAGGCATTACAAGATTAAGAAACCATAGTTGCAGAAAACCATTTTGTCCAGCAACCTGTCCCTTCCAGAGACCATTATTTGTAATGGAAGCCAGATTATAATTATTTTCATAATAAAATAATATTTGCATTTGATAGTGTCTTGTCACACCAAAACACCTGATATTTTCACTGGTTTCACTCTCTTCCTTGCCCCCCTTTCTCCCCCCTCTTCCTCCCTAACCCATCTCACCTTTCCCTCCCTCCCTCTCCCCCCTTACCCTCTTTTCCCCCTTTCTCCCCTGGCCCCATTTTCACGATTGTTTGTGGGGACACTGCTGTGCGCAATTTGGCTGCCGCGTTTCGCCCACAAATATACAGTCGACTTTCCTGCTTTTCTTCCACTGCCTCGACCCCTCCCCTTTTGCTTCTTTACCCCCTTTTGCCCCTAGTCCCACTTCCGTGACTGATTGTGGGACACTGCTGTGCGCAATTTGGCTGCCGCATTTCGCCCACTAATATACAGTTACTTTTCCTACTATTCTTCATCCTGCCCTGATCCTTCCCACCCTGCTCTTGTTCTACCTGACTGTACAGCGCCTTGGGATGTCCTCTCGACGTGAAAGGCGCTATATAAATGTAAGTTTTGTTGTTGTTGTTGTTGTTTGTTCCTGTAAAGTATAGTGAAAGTGTATTTGTAGGCAAACACAGCAGACAATTTTTGCATATTTTCTATTCAAATAACGCCATGAGATTTTTTGTTAAAGTCAAGTGAGATTACATTCACTGGAATTTAAACATAAATATTAATCTTTTAAAAACTACCCCCTGGAAAGATGTAATTTAACTGAATCTCCGGTGTAAAGAATCACCAATTGCTGTTTACAAGCTGCTGTGTTAGTCTGTAGTCTGATGGTTTATTGTAATCTGCTTCCCATGTCCAGATGGCTCTTTTGTAAGTACCAGTTCATCAGAGGAAAACTTTGTCAGCCTCTAGCTTTTCTGCTGCTTGCCTTGTGCAAATGTTCCTACAATCTGTTAAAACCAATCATCATTTTTCTTTAAATCATATCAAAATTGTCCTCTAACTAGTCTTAAACATCTATTATTATACTGTTATTCAATTGTTAATGGAACTGCAGACTTTAGCAAACATGGTTGTACTGAAAAATCCTGATAATTGTTAAAAAAATTGGTGAATAATGTTTAATTCAAAAAATATTTTTCCAGTAGTTCTGAAAATCAGTCTTATTGAAGATTTGAGCAAAGCCTTTCTTTGAAGCTTCTTCTTGAGATACTGATTGCAGATAACTGTTTGACCTTCAAATGTTTGTGATAGTGTCTCCGAATGGAGCTGTCTACCATCTTTTTATTTTGCTAAACTTCTGAGATTGCCTGAGTACTTTTTTCTGAATACCTTTTGTAGCAATGACACTTATAAAGAAATGCTGGGGAAAGATAAATAAGCGGCCACAAAGCTTCAAAGGTCTGAAGAGATCACAGAGAAAGAAGGTTGAAAAACATTGTAATATTATTCTAGTCGAACAATGTGTACCCTAAATTATGTGAAAGTTTAACCTGATACAAAGCAAAACCTTCAACTTGCAAAACAAAAACAACAACAACAAAATTACACTTGTATAGCGCCTTTTACTTCAGGCGGACCTGCACATTGCAATTTGCTGCTGAGTTTCGCCCACAAAATATAATCAATTCACTTTACAATATATTCTGTGAAGCGCTTTGAGACATCTAGAAGACATCAAAAGTGCTATATCAAATGCAAGGATTAGTATTATTATTATATTCTGTCACTTGGGTACTAATAAGCAGTCGGTGGTAAATGCAAAGCAAACATTAATAGTCAGAAGATCTATTTTATATAATACTGAAATGGTGCTCAATACATATTCCATGGAATAAACCTAACATGGAACAAAGGAATGGTATTTCAAACAACAGCAACAACAAAATAACATTGATACAGCACCTTTCACATCGGGACAATGTCCCAAGGAGCTAGGCAGACACTATTCCGGACCCGAGCTGGGGGTAGGGATAATAATAATAATAATAATCCTTGCATTTGATATAGCGCTTTTCACATCTTATTGACGTCTCAAAGTGCTTCACAGAACATAGTGTAAAGTGAATTGACTGTATATTTGTGGGCGAAACGCGGCAGCTAATTGCGCATTGGATTGAGGAGGATGGAAGGCAGTGGGTGTGGAGGGTTACCAAAGGCACAGTTAAAGAGGAGGGTCTTGAGATTGGTCTTGAAGAAGGAAAGGAAATGATCTTCAATGCATAAAATGGGAACTAAAGATTGGAAGAGAAGTGTTGGTTGTCATTCTGCATCTCCACGCTTGCATTAAGAGTTAGCTTGTTTAATGAAGGATGCCTGTGGATTTGGTCGTCGATACCAGGTACCCAAAGACTTCAGATTAAGCTAAATTCAATAGATAGATTCCCAGGATCAATTGCCCCTGGTCCACTCATGCAATCAAACCAAGGCTCCCTGAGTTCAGAACTCAATTCTGAAGCCTCAATTCATGTACCTGGAGTCTAATTTGTGGTCTAAAATATGTGATTCCTTAAGTCTTGAATATTAATTTAAGGAAGTTCTGAAGGAGGATTCCCACCCCCACTACAAAATCATGCTGAATACTGATGTCCAAAGATTAAGTTGCACATTCATTTTCTGCATTTCGCAGAATGATTCTTTCAACTGACTTTACTATAAGTAAGAGTAAATATGCAAACTTTCCACAAATCATTGTCTTTGCTTTTGAGGGACTGTTTTGTTCTATATTTCACAGTATCTGTGTGTACAATATGGTTTTGATGATCTTTTGCTGTTGTAAAATACCCAAGAAAAAATAATAGCTTTAAAGATAACATTAAGGTTCAGTGACAATGTACAATCAATAAGCTTGTTGTGGTAAAACAGCCAGCGACACTGGCTGATTCTGTGGGTGACATTCTTATTTAGGAGCAGAGTGCAGTTGGAATATGCAGATATATTTTAATGGGCAGAGAGAAATGTTAGTTTGAAGATTCACTGTGAATGAAGAGTTTTCTTCATTATACTTATTAGGTTAATGTTTCACTGTAATAAATATACCAGAATACTTTGCAAGAAATTTCATATTGCAGCGAAACATATAGAAATTATATTATCAGTTTTCTCATTCTATTGACATTATTGTGTATATTCACGGTATTTTTTATTCCATGCAATATGGTATTGCAAGAGATTCAGTGGCTAGCTATGCAATACTGCAAATTGCAAAGATCAAGAGATAACCAGATCACAAGAGAGGTTTTGACGAAGAAGATCCTGTAGCCATTTGATCTCATCCTTACAGAAAACCCACCTATCGTCTTTCCATTACAGCATCAAGCTGCTTCTTAGCCTCAATCACTCTTGCTGTCAACCCATTTGACACTGATTATGTACCTATTATACATTTGACCTTCAGAATTCTGAACTTGTGCCCTTGTGTTTTGCTTCTTCTCTATGTACAAGTATTATTCAGGGCTTTATAATTTGCTTTTTGTGCAGCACTTTCATTATCACCAACAATAATGTGTCTTCAAATAGCACCCTTCATCCAAGTTAGTGGCTTGGAGCACTTTCACGAAGGGGTCTGCAAGCTTTTTGCAGAGCGTATTGTAATGTGTACTGTCTATTTTGTGGGTTAAGGCAGCAGACACTTTGCACACAGCAAAGCACCACAAACAGCCATGAAGTGAATGATCAATTTTATCTGGTGGATTTGTTGGCCAGCACAAATTACCTTCTCTATCGAAAAATGCCGTGGGATCTTTAATCTCCACTTTAACAGGCAAAAATGATCTATTCCCGCACCAACATTGCAGGATTCCCGCAACATTGTAATAAGAGTGGCATCTTAAATTACGTTAATTACTTTCTCCTCTTAACTATCTTATATACCTACTTGGTCCCTTTTGAGATACTGTACCCTCATCTAATCATTTAGCATAGTTCATTCTTCAAATACTGTATTGGGAATCAGAAGAATATTCCTCTGCATTGCCTTTAGGACTTGCATTGCCCCTTCAGGTTATCATGACTGGGAGTATATGCAATTTTTGGAAAGAGAAGCAAATTTCTCCCAGTGTTCTCGCCAACGTTCCCCCAGACAAACTTGATCATTCACTTCATGGCTACTCTGGGACATGATTGTGTGCAAAATGGTGGCTACATTCACCCACAAAATCGCTACACATATGCACGATTTGTAATTTTTGGTTATTTTTTCCCCCTGTGCACAGATCCTGCACACTCTGTATTGCTATTTTTGAGTGATTTATCCTTGAGTAGTGCTTCTCATTCTATAGGCTGACAACTGTGCTATATATCACACCAAATCATTTATCAAAATTGCCTATGTCACTAAGTAATTTCCCATGCTATTGAATTTGCATTTACTGTAATTGTTTTGTTTACATTCTTGTTTTCCCAAATTGGATTGCGTGTTATGCTATGGTTTTATTATGGTATAGACTGTCTCCTAACTTTGCCCTTGCAAACCCTAAACACTGCCCTGTTCCTTTTTCCATTAAGCACATCCAACCAGAGAATTTCATATCATAACATTGCCTGCAATGCAGCCTCAAATCCCTTAGCCTTTCATACGTCCCTTACCAAAAAAGCAATTCCTCCATTTTCATATATTTCCTGAATACAAGGTAAGCTAACAAATAAAAAACGTAATAATAATCCTTGTTTGATATCGTGGCTTATCTTGATGTTGAGACATCTCAAAACACCGATAATATACTGTGAAGTGAATTTGCTGTATATTTTGGGGACAAAACATGGCAGCCAATTGCACACAGCAGTGTCCACTCATGGATGTGGGTTGAGTGACCACATTTTTATTACTTTTTTAAGCGATTATTATTCCTGCACCAAGCTCTGCGACCCTATCTCCCCCATTCTCTTCCGACTCCATTGGCTTGCCATTATTCAGAGGATTGAATTCAAGATCCTGGTCCTCACTTTTAAAGCTTTCCAGATCTTGCAACACCTACCTCTGTTACTTCCTAACCCCATACCAATAAGTCCTCTCCTCCACTCAGCAGGCTCCTGCCTGCTCTATGTCCCCCGACCCACTCACCCCACCATTGGCAGATGAGCCTTCAGGCACTGTGCCCCAAACTTTTGGAATTCCATCCCGGGATTCCTCTGCCTTGCCCCCTCTCTAGCCTCCTCCAAGTCTCGCCTCAATACTCTCCTCTTCGAATGTGCCATCGGCCATTCCCCTTCCCCTCCTTTCTCTCTACCCTGCCTGATACTGACCCTAGCTCAGGTCCAAAACACTGACTATCCAGCATCTTGGGATGTCTTCCAATGTGAAAGGCGCTATACAAATGTAATTTTGTTGTTACTGTATTCTCAGAAAAGGGATCTGCCAATCGATTAACAACCAGATTCCTACTTACTGCAAAGTAAACAGAACAACAAAAACAACAACAAAATTCCATTTGGATAGCATCTTCCATGGAAGGATATCCCAAGGTGCTGGTGTGTGTGTGTGTTCCACAAAATTGGTTTATGTTGGCACAGTATATATAATCATGATTTATAGTTAGCAGCAGGATGGTCAGAGAGTAAAGTTGTGCAGTGGAGAAAGTAGTCACACAACAATAAACATAATATAATACACTGGAAGTTTCAGCAAAATATTCATATGGAGATAGTTCTTCCTAAACCCCTATTTTAGATCTATGACTGACTATTCGATTTGACATACTTAAGCTGCAGCTGCCATGTTAAGGCACCAATTTTAAAATACATGTATGATTCTATGTAAACTCTTCATCTCTTCCATAGACACAAACATACAAACTCACCCACAGCCACCACACCCACTCACACACCACCATTCACACCCATATACACAGCCACCCAGACACACATACAATCAGCCATACACAACCATATGCACACTCAGCCAAACTCATACTTATAGCCACACGTATAAACACTCATCCAACCCCCACACACCCACACAGATTGATGCAGCTATCTACCTACACCAAATTTTGTTTTATATATAGATATATATATACGTACACACACCCAGACAACCGCACATAAACACAGACACCTACACATACAGATATATACACACCCCACCACACAGACATCCACCCACATCTATACACACTGACACACACAGACATCTATACTCACATATACACACATACACCTATATAACAACACAATTACATTTGTATAGTGTCTTTCATGTCGGAAGGACGTCCCAAGGCCCTGAAACACACAGACACTTACACACACACACACGTAGGCAGCTACATACACAAACAGAGAGCTACATACACACACAGAAGTGTGTGGAGTAAGGAAACTTGCCCAACATTTCACCCTGCCGTGAATCAAACCCTGGTCCACTGGCATGCAAAGGTCAGTATTCTAACCACCAAGCAACAGTATGGTGAATTAATGTTTTTGTTGGCCTAAGTCATGAGTGATGAATCAGTCAGATCATTCTTTTTTTGGGATCAGCTAGGTGGCTGAGATATTTGAAAACCCATCACCATGCTTAAGAGTTCCATCCATCCATCTGCACATGGAAATTGGAGAGATATTTATTGGAATAGAATGCACGCTCTCCCCCTAGAGCAGTGGTTCCCAACCTTTTTTTGCTGCGACCCTAAATTGGCCACCAACAGGTCCTCCCAAAGCCTAGGGGGCGACTGCGTGACTGAAGCGAAGCTAAGCCAAGATGATATCTCCTTCTCTTTTGTGGACTCAACGAAACTCGCTAGTATGGTCTTTCATACAAATTGGTTGGAGGTGTTGCCTTGGACACTTTTCAGCATGCTTTGGATTTGGATCGGGACCTGAGGTTGGAAACCACTGCCCTAGAGGGATGCATCCTACGTACCTGATTTTAGAAAGTGTTCAGCACAGGTTGGCACCCTATATGTTGGGGTGCTGCTGGAATCTAACCAGTTAAAACTGCAAACCTTACCATTAAGAGAATTGCCTGATAAGTTTTTCTGCTCCTCGGACCATCAGTGGGAAGAGATTCTATCCGCAGTGATTGGTATGCCTTTCCAAGTCATGCCAGTGAACCAGTTTGGCTGTATTGTTGTCAGAGTGCTTGGGAGAAATGTGGGACTGCTTGGCTCAAGAACTAGGCTAATCAAGCAGCTGCAGAGAGTTTGATTTTGACATACCATTGTCATGCATGTCACCTTGAAGCCAGTTCACCTCTAACCAGTCCCCACTTACCTCTCCACTCCAAGAATACACACTAGTTGGTCATTTGACATCCAACAAGTGTGGGTTTGAGCCATGATTAGGTGGAGAGTAGGTAGTAGAAATTCCTTGTGAGCTTCCTTGTGGGCAATACAGTTCAGCATGAAATGTGTAAAGCATTGCCACTATCTTCATGTCTGCAGCTCTGATACATGTCCCCTCTGATTGAGTGAAGGTTCCACCAGTTGGATCTTAAGCAACGGCTGATTGCCTCTCTCCATGCCATTCAAGGTGGATCTCAGGCGCTGGGTGTTTGAACTTGTGATCAAAAACTCAGACTTTCCAGCAGCTATTGCCCCAAGCCTCAGAGTTGCCTGATCAGCTATCTGATGGATATTCACCTTTGGCCACAGGGCAGGTAAGTCTTCTTCACAAGCCGAAGAACATATTCAGCAGTGCACTGTTCTTTTTACAGCATCATAGTTTAATGGTCTTTTCTTTCCACAGAGCTGACTCTGTAGAAATAGAACCATGGTTTCCATGGAAATTGAAATGCTGAGCCACTCTGTACGTGCCGGTTATTTACGTTTCCCCTAGTTGCACAGTGTGAGAGTGCTTCATGGCACTCACAGGGTGGAAAGCCTAGCTGTAGCTATTAAAGGCGAGTTTTCACGACTACTACAGCTGACTCTTTGGAAAGTGAGGATTGTTCAGTCCGGTCCAGGCAATAACCTTCATATTTTTGGTGCATGAAATACCAATTGTTTACCACGTGTTGATAATGCTACATATATTGCATACATTGAGTTCAATCCAACAACAAGGAAGAGCAACTGTCATTCAAATGTCTGATTCATTCAGGATGTATGGACAAATAATTATGTTTCCATACTTCTCCTTGGTTAAACTGAGATTCCCCCTAATACTTTAGTGAGTAAAGAGATTGTATATCTCCAAGCTGGAGGTTCAGCATTTAAATCATGATGTGTGCTGAGTTAGGTGATCTCAACTGGTGTTTGTTGATGGTAATAATAATAATAACATAATAATAATCACTGTAGTTGATATAAAGACATTAGAAGAACATCTGAAGGCACATCATGGGATATATTGTATGGTGTTGTGGCTGTGTCATCCCATTGTAATTCTTATGCTGAAGCGTTGGTGGATATTGGATGATTAACAGAATGAGGCAATGGTGGGATGTCTCTATTAGTTGAATAATGTGCCAACACATTGTCACACCATGATAACATACATATAACAAAGACCAATTGGGGAGAATATTCAAGAGCAGCAGGCATGTAGGACTGTAAGTACTTTTGAGATTTTACTAACTGTTGAACTGTTTGCTACTTAATTACACCATTGGCAGATTTTCCCCTATCTTTTCTTTCTACTTTTTGGTCACACATATCTATATTTATATATCTCTTATTCGTAGGTCTGAATTGATTCTGTTCCTACTTTCTCACAATGCTTTGTGTAATAATGTGTTTTTGATATCAGCATACTTCTAGTGGAACACTCTCCTTGCAACCGAGAAGACCCAGGTTTTATTCCTGGCAAAGCAAAATGTTGGGCAAGTTTCCTTAATCCACATTGAGCAGTAAGCAGTTAGACGATTGGCCGATCACTTTTCCGGCAATCATAATCCCCATATAAAAAAAATACTTTGGTCACTCAATCCATGACTGTTTGTGGGCACTGCTTTGTGCAGTTGGCTGCCATGGTCTGCCTACAAAACAGTTGATTCACTTTACGGTATATTTTGTGAAGCACTTTGAGACGTCGAGAAGATGTGTTAATGCAGTATATCAAATGCAAGGATTATTTGGTTTATTATTCTAACCTTAAGTCCCTTTGTTTTGGATTCCTTTCCAAGAGTAAATAGTCAGCACCAACTTATCAATCCCTTCATTATTTGAAAGACCTCATGTTTTACCCTTATTAGCTCTTTGAAATATATCTCAAGTTGCCCAGGTTCTCACAATCGATGCTAGGTATTAAGATAGACCACAGGATGTCTTCCAAACCTAAAGCTTATTTAAAGTAAGCACCCCAACATGTTGTCAATATCCAAGAAAATAAATAAGTTTGAGAGAGGAAAATAAGTGGTGTTTCCATAGCTTTACTTGTTGAACATTCAGTTTAAATAGGTTTGTATTAAAGGCTCAAAACTGTGTTCATTAAATGACTAACAGAACATGGCAACCTTCTGGAGAGTCAGTGGTAAACTGGGTATCCTTGTTGATGAACTGGTTTCAAGACAACATGTATAGAATCAATTCAACCCTCTGCAGCAGTCTCAGTGGCCTGGTTCCTGAGTGAAGCTGGTCCTCTGTTTTCCCAGGCACTGTTGGTGACAGGGAAGTCACTGTGGCTCATCAGCTGGAATTCGAGGAGCTGTCCAGTCAGTGGGAGCTGACTCCTGTTAATCCTACAAGCCAAAGCCCTATCGGGAATAATTGTCTGGGACAAGTAACAAAACTTTTGACAGATCGGACTTTCAATCAAAAACTGCAGTTTTTGCTGGTTAAACTCCAAGCCCACCAACAACACAATCCAACCCCAATACACTCTCTGCGATCTCCTAGCCTTGGTTCTTATCAACCAGGGCATAATGCTCTTTGGAATTAGGTAAGCAGGATGTGACCCTCCAAGGAGAAGGTGTATATTCCATTGCAGACACAGCGAAGTTTCCAGAGATCTTTGAGATCAGTGTGATTCCAGATCAATGATCATTGAGATCATTGATGGAGTTCCAAACGGTAATAATAATAATAATAATCCTTGCATTTGATATAGCGCTTTTCACTTCTTCTAGACGTCTCAAAATGTTTCATAGAATATACTCTAAAGTGAATTGACTGTATATTTGTGGGTGAAACGTGGCAGCCAATTGTGCACAGCAGTTTTCCCACAAATGGTATATATTAGTAACGGAAGAATAACAGAAATAATTTCATGGATTGAAGTGACCAATTTATAATTTTTTTTCTTGAGGGATTATTATCAGGCATGCAAAGTAAGGAAACTTGCCGAAGGTTTCGCCCTGATTTACCGGGTAGTGCAATTGCTGAGAATCACCCGTCGATGGTAGGTCAGATAGGACAGAGGAATTAAAGCAGGCTAGTGTTTGCTGAATGGATGGTTGAAGAAAGTTGGAGAGGCAGAGTTGGCGTAAAACGTGGTCAAATTTGAATTTAATGAACAAGGATCACATATTTGATTGGGGAAGGGGAGCAGGTTTCGCCAAGAGAGGATAGGGCAAAAGACAATTTGGGTACAAAGTTATGGCTAGTCTGCATCCTTTGCTAATAAAGTACTGGGGAGTCCAACGAGGGAGGCCTTGACATAGTCAAGCCTGGAAGTGATAAAAGTGTGGATGAGTGTCTTGGTAGCCTGAGGGCAGCAATGGTACCCTCAGGCGCTCTATAAATGTAATTTGTTGTTGTTGGTGGCTGAGACATGCAAGTGGATCTCTGATTTCGATACTCTTTAAGCATGGTGATGTCCAACACTTGCCTGACTAAAATAAAATGAGTTTTGTATAATAATACATTCAAATGAAACATTGAATAAAATATTCCAATAGAATATTTGATATCATTTTGCTATCTTACATTGTGTATAAATTACAGTCTGCACTCCCACATGCTTTGTACAAATGTCCTTGCTTACCCAATCAAGGATATTTTCTCAGTTCTAAAACGTGAGTAAATATAATACCTTTTAAAATATTGCAAGTCATTGTTCTAACAATTTATTAAACAGATACTTTTAAGGATTATTTTATTCTGTGTCCTGTGAACAATTTTAACCTTGTCATTATTTGACCAATGGCAATGTGCAGTAAGATTTAATAAGAAGCTGACCTGAGCTGCCCTGCCTGCTGCAGCTGACACTGGAAAATTAGGTGCACATACATCACATTGACCTATTGGTGGCTCTTGTTGATCCAGTCATATTTTCTGAAATATTTTACCATGAAGCGATTGAAGTCATTTTGTCCTTATTTGTAAAGAACATTGGATTTGAACCCTGGTTGAAATAAGGTTTAAAGTAATTGCAGCGGGTAAAAGCAATGTCTAGCAATACATTTCGAAGGAGCTAACCACTTATTTTCATAGGTCAGTACAGAGAATGTTCTGTTGATTCAAACAAACTTTTTTTTTGTGTGTGGCTGAGTAATACGTGCATGTGTTTTTTTCCTTTAAAATGCACTCACCAGCCTCAGCACCCTCATTGACAGTTTCGTCCAACAAAAAAAAGAGATAATGAGACCAATACCAGGTCATATCCATTCAGAGAAAGGGATTTTTCTCTCCTCTCTTTCTCATGGATTAGTATTGCTAATGGTTCCTACATTACTGTGTTCTATAATATGTCACAAAGAGGCATAAAGGTTTCAATTTGTGAAAATTGTTTCTCAAATTTAAAAATAATCTGTCATTTAAATCATTAGCCACTGCCATCTCTAACTTTAACTGTAACCTTCTATCTTAACCTGGACAATAATTACACATAGCTGAAAACTGATTTAATTGTAGGCAGCAGTCCTGACGTGAACATGTCAGATGTATTTTTATAATATTTTATTTGAATAACTTTATTCTTATTATTCATTTCTATCTTACAATATTATATTGTGACTTAATTCTGAGAATTTATGAAATATTTGTATGAAATATTGCTTATTTAACCAACATGAACATACAATATTATTAATATTTCCTGATCTTTCAGTGTAGCCATTTTATAAATGAAATATTAATGATCAGATGCTTTTGTTCATCATCAAAATAATGGATGCAGTGGGTTACCAGACAGTTGTGCTAGTTGGATTAGTGTACAGAACAAGTGATTTGAGTCACTTCATTTTCTTCTTTTCTTCCTATACTGCAGGATGTAACTGCAATAAAACAAATTAAGTATCCAGCAATGTCAAGATGAGATCTACACCATTAAATGTTTTAAAAATATATGTTTACAACATCCTCATATGAACTTGGAACAACTGCTGAAGGTTTATTTAAATTTGAGAAACAATGTAAAATAATGTGGGTTTTACAGGTTAAATTGTTAATATATCCTGCGAATTCCCAACCAAGCATAATGGGTCCAATTCTTTAAGGGGGAGAAAGGAAAGGGTTATTTAATTTCTAATGGTGGTAGGAAACATTCCATAATGCTATCCTGCATGAAGGATGCTATATAAATGCTAGTTTTCTTGTGCTGAATAGAGCAGATAATAATAATACAAAATACATTTGCATTTGACATAGCGCCTGTCACATCAGGAAAGGCATTTCAAAATGCTTCTCATAACATTATAAAGTGTAATGACTATGCATTTTGTGGGTGAATTTAGTCACACAAATTGCTTCCTCTGTAAAATTCACTGTGTCCATGAGTCACAGTGCTGTCGCACAAAAGGAGTAAATTGGGCTGTAGATACATATTGCAGTGATCTGTTTTCCCATTCCTAACTTGTGGTTGTAGCTTGCTTCTGCTAGTACTGGTGAGAGAATTATAAGTTAGAATTTATAACCCTTCTGGTTACTTACATAATAATACAGATTAAATAAAATGTACAGCACCAAAATAGGCCCTTCAGCTCAATTGGTGTGTGCTGACGTTCATATGCTGTAGTAAAGTTTTGAAACCAGGGATTTTGAAAAATTCCTGAAATTTTCAGTAAAATTGTGAAACGAAGAAATCACTTTGTAAAGCCTTGTTCACCAAAAATAGGCTGTGTAATGACCAGGAGAACGCTGGCATCCCGAGGGTCACTATTCCTGAAGTGACACTGATTTCTCCTGGTTGTCGCAGGACTCTGATAATCATTGCTGTGGACAGAGGTCAAATTGGTTTCTGGAATCGTGACCCTCAGGATGCTAGCCTTCACTGCTATTTTGTATGGTCAGTGTCAAACTCTCTGTTAGTGATAAAACCGAGGTTCTTCCTGGGATCCCCGCTACCCCTGCCCACTGCTGGGATGGGGACAGCTTCTGTGGCGGTGATGCTTGAGGTGGAGTGGCGGTCGGGTGATACTTCTTCTGGAGCACTATCAGCAAGAGATCAAGCTCACTTTCTAGTGCAGAAATCATCTCTATTGGCAGTGATGAAAATATTAGCCCACCATCTCTTCATTGCCAATCGTAAGGGGAGCAATTTATTTCTGAATGATGAACAGAGTTCTTTTTGAACTGCACATATGTAATGCCGACTATCCAATCCTGTGTGAACTGAGGCCTGTCATAACAAAGCGTATTGCAGGATTAGCATTTCAGCTCAAGGATATCTTCCTCCTCCTTGGTGCATCTGCTATTCTCCAGAGTGACGATAGTTCCGAGTTACAGCCCAAATCATCACTAAGCTAAAGCAGGTTTGGCCAAACCTCCCTTAGTTCACGCCAAGCCTCGCCATGCACAAAGTCAAGTTTCTATTGAATGAGCCAACAATGACATCAAAGATATGTTAGTAACCTGGCTATCAGATAACAGCAAACAGTAATGGACAGTCCACATTAAATTTGTGTTATTATCCGATAGCCAAGCTACTAACATAACTTTACTGTAACATTTACACCACATGATCTTCCACCACTCCTAATCCTCATTCCCTAAACCTCTCCCATACTTCTCTATTCCCTTACCCTTCCTGTTTGCATCAAGTTTCCCCTTAAATACATCAATGCTTTCTGCTTTTAACCAGTCTTCACTGCTGTTATCGAGTCACACATTATGAGTTATTAGCGTGAATACCCACCCAGGTTACTGCCATCGGGAATTTCCATTTTAGCATTTGAGATGAAGATTATTTTACTGGACAGTGTGTCAAAAATAATACACGGGCCACTTTTCTCTGGGTTAAGCAAATTTAATTTCCCTCTCTTCTGGCCCAGTCAGAAAATGTTAGACGGTAAATCAGAAATTAATAGGTTTCAGTGCACATAACAAACAACCTCAGATTGGGAGTTTAAAGCTCTTCTTCCTGACAACCTTGGAATCAAAGTCAGATTTGACAGAAATGTTTGCATACAATAACATTCCTGAATCACTAAGAATGGAAATATCATTTTAGAGTTAACAGAAAATGTACTGAAGGAAATGGAGCTGAAACACTTTCTGAAGCTTTTCTTTTATGGTAAAATGTTGGAACTGCTGGAACACAAAAGACAACATGTAAGCAAAAAGTAGTTTCTTGACCATGTTTAGGATACTAATTGTAGTTCCCTTGAATGCTTTGTTTGTTTAAGAACATGCTTAAGTGACAATTATTTTACTGGGATTGCTCTGAAAGCACTCTGATAGTTGTGAATACAGGATCAGGGGAAGAAATAATCCGAACTGAAAATATATGACTGTAAACTGGATTTATTTAATGCCTTAAAGTTTTCATGTATATCAGTCCTCTCCAGGCACTGCTCCTAGACGTGCTTGTCTAATTAATTTCACAGAAGGCATTCAGTAATAGGTGAAAGAGTGAGACCATCGGGTGTAGCAGAAAGTGAAACAAAGTTGGGGGGGGATTTGGTTTGTGAGAGTTACTCCACTGTTTGCTTTTTAAACATACACAAGTTGAACGGACTAAACATTTTGGAGGTAACTATTGGCTGAGCAGAGTCATATGGTATCCAAACCCATGCTTTTCTGAAGGTGTCAGAAAAGAGCAGGCTATGGGCTCATTCGGATAGAACATTTTTAATGATAATATATTGAAAAAATCATGACCATATTTTTTAAATGTTATGGAAATTTTGTAAAAATTGTAACAAACGACAATAATAAAAATAATCCGTGTTGTTCTTTTCAACAATCTTCCTGAGGATGGGAGAGGAAGGAGGTACAGTAAAAGGAACTAAGCAGTCTCCTATACTTGGCAATGCTAGAATTGTTCCTCAGCCAGGTGGGTCCACAGTACTCCAGGATACTGCTGATAATAATAATAGTCCCTGGATTTGATATAGTATCTTATCATGTCTTTGAGACATCTCAAAGCTCTTCACATAATATACTGTAAAGTTAATTGACTGTATATTCTGAAATGAATCAGCAACATGGCTCATCAGCACGATTTGGTGGGGGATCCCTGCCTCTGCAACCTCAAACTCCTTATCTTTGATCTTCTCCTACGTTACTCTTCAACTTACCCCTGCTTTATGCAAACTCAGGCCAGTTGCATGTCTTCTGCCCCTCCTCCCCATCAACAGTGGTGGAGGCTTCAATAATAAACTCCCCACGCTACATGTGCTGGAACTCCCTCCCTCTATCCTGCTGCTTCAACACCCATCCCCTTTCTCTATTTGTCTTATAATCTGACCTAAAATCCCACTTCCTGGCTATGTTAGAGGTATCTACCCCTCTTCCCTAACTTGGAATCTGACCCCATCTTTGTGAAACAATCTGAGATGTTATCCTATGTGAAGGGGGCTAATAAATGTATATTGTGATGCTATAATGGCAACATTTCTCAATGTGCTTCACAGGTAATTGCTGAGCGTGTAGTTTCCTGCATTTAGGCAAATGTGGGCATTTGACAAAACACTGGGAGGTACCTGATGCCTGTGGAACTGTACCTGGTGTGTGACACCATCTTCAGGAGTGGAGGGATATGAAACAAGGAAAGAAGAGTAATGATACTGTTTGTTTGCACATTAATGTAATATTTATGAAATTCAGTGCGTGTCACATATTCTAGTTACATATGTTAGCATTTATAATCAAATGTTTCTGTGGAATCTGATGGCACTCAGTTGAATTGTGTTTGATTTGGCTTTTGCTATGAAGTTGTAGAATGTATTGATTCCTGTATTGGGTTTGGAAGCGGTGAGCACACCATCTCAGGGGGCAGCTAATTCTGTTACACTTGTCATCCTCCTGGCACATGTAGAACAACTCTTCATTCAGGAGTGATAAAGACCTTTCCATCGCTGATGGGATTGGAGTTGATACCTTATTTGCTATTTGTCTTCTGACATTTCTAAAATGAATAACTAGTTACATAGTCATCAATAGACAATGAAAATGGAAGTGAGAAGCAAGTCTCATTTTTAACATGTCAGAAAATCACATTGTGAGTGGCAGCTGATGAAACACTAATCTAAATGCTATGTACATATTCAAATGTGAAATGAAGCTTTTGGAGTTGAGAAAGAAACATATCTTTAGGGATTTAGATGCAAAAGATCACTCTATGGATATGATTTAAATATAACACTGCTATTAAGTACAAAGCACCCAACCCACTCAAGTTGGCTGCCTTGACCTGGATACATTAGATTAATAGATTTACAGGAAACTGGACTCCACCCAAGTAAACTACCATGAAAAAGACATGTCCATCTGGCACCTTCAGTCACTCACAGCTAATGATGTTAAATGTGTGATATGGCTGAAATAAAGTTGTACACACAGCCAATACTCTAGCATTTATAAAAAATAAAAGTCGCATTCAAATTTGAATTCAGACATAGTGGATTTTTCTGAATAAATCAGAATTACAATTTACAACAAAGACGGTTCTGATTGTCAGCATATAATCGTCAACTGGCCCAATGACCTCCACTATCCAGAATAACAAGAATGATGGTATCATGGGAATACCACTATCTCCAGGTAAAACACCATCATCAGTTGGACACATATCACTGCTCCTTCAGCATTTCTGAGTTAAAATCCTGGATCTACTTACCGAGCACCATCAGGGGAGCACTATCAAGAATAACAACAAAATTATACTTGTATGGCGCCTTTCGAGTCAGGAGGTCGTCCCAAGGTGCTGACCATCACCAGAAGGACTGTAGAAGTTTTCAAGAGAAAGCTGTCAGCAGCTTCTTAAGGAACGGGCAATAAATGTTGCTGCTGTCAGTAAAGCTATATATTTTTTCAAAATTAGCATTAGTGGCTTTCTATTAATTTTCCCTTGAAATTATTTAATGTTGCAAAACACAACACGGTATCCTGAGGAATTCTTGATCATTGCAAAAAAAATTACAAGAAAAGATATCAGAGCGTGGAAAATCCAACCAATGAAGTGGCACAGGAAGATGTAGGAACAGAAGAGACCACTGTGTCCATCTGACTGGTTCCAAAATTTGGAAAAATTAAAAAGATACTCTGTTTCTTGTATCAGTTGTTTTTCTTCAAAACTCCCTTTTGAATTTGTTGACATAGAAGAGTATGATGTTCTGAGCACTGCCTGTCTCTAGCGTTCATTTACATTGTTCTATAATTCATCAGCAATCTGTCTGAAATACAAGAATTGGGAAAATGCAGCAAAGAGGATAGGTAATTATGTGCTAACCAGAGTTGAGATTTCATTCTGTAATTCTCTACATTGAACAGCACAATGACACAACAGTTACTGTGTTACCTCTTTAGAGGATTTTGTAGCTGTTGGTTCCATATGGATTTTGTGACATGTTCACCATTTTTTGAATATTGTTTATCAACTTAGTCCTGTGAATTCTGCAGCTGGTCTGGGTAGTGATGATTAAAATGTGCACTTAGAATGCAAAACTGTTTGTAAATATACATGATTAAAGCTCCTATCATCAGCAGCAATAATAATCTGTTCACTTATGTATTGTGTATTATTGGTATGAATTCATAAGCATCTCCATTTCTTATACTCTCAGTAATGCATTACCACCTATAACACTGCAATTTATTTTGTTCAGTTGTCTTCTAGCCTGGCCAATAAATCAATGGAATTAGGACTGTTATGCAGTTTATTTGTGAAACTCTCGGCTAGACTACTCAAATGCCCTTCTCACCGGTCTCCCCTCCACCAAAATCCATAAAATCCAGCTCATACAGAACTCCCCCGCCTGCATTCTCACCCGCATCAAACTTCGGTCCCCCATTATCCCAGTTCCTGTCAGACTTCACTGGCTTCCTGTTCCGGATAGGTTCAATTTCAAGATCCTCACTCTTGTTTTCAAATCTCTCCATTCCTTTGCAACCCACTATCTCTCTGACTTCCTCTCTCCTCAAAACAGCATCTGTTGCCTTCCTCCGATTCTGATCTCCTCCTTGTCCCACGAATCCTCCACTCCACCATCAGTAACCGTGCCTTCAGCCACTACTCCCCAAAAGCTCTGGAACTCCCTTCCTGACTCCCTTCACCTCGCAGCCTCTCTTCCTAGTTTCAGGTCTTGGCTAAAGACCTTTCTTTTCGACCACACCTTTGGTCACCTTTTTCCCCTGGCCCTGGCTCGGCCCCGGAATCTGTTATTGTAAAGCACCCTGAGATGCCACCCGGTGTGGAGGGCGCTATATAAATCAAAGTTGTTTTTGTTGTTGTCGAAAGAGTGAATGTGGCCTTTTGTACTGAATTCTCATGCAGTGTTGGACACTAAAATAAGTAGAACTAAAACTATCCCAACAGATCACATCCTCTATCTCATGAAACATATTTTAGTTAGTGAATTTGACCGATAATGTGGAGTACTCCATTTTACTGTGGGATAGTTTTCTTTAGAAAACTCACAACCTGAAAGAAGCTTGAGTGGTTCTGCTTATCGAACCAACCATTCAAATGTTCATGAGCCTTTGTAAGTGGACGTGTTCTGTCCACTTTCAAACTATAAAACATTAAATAAACTGACTTTGTTTCAGTGGGTACCTTTAGACTATTATCCATTTCCGATCATTCAAATGTAAGCAACTTACTTTATAAGTATCCATAACCTAAAAGAACATCTAGAAATGCTTTGCAATGTAGGAGTAATTTTGAAATGAAGTGATGGTTATATAAATAAACAAGCCAGCTAAGTTGTGCTAACAAAATGATGATCCACAAGCAAAAATAGATTAATGGCCAATTAATCTGATTTTGGGGAGATGAGTGTGAATGAATGAGGAATATTAATCAGGAAAAACTTCTTATTCTTTAGAAAAATAAACAACGACTGGATTTTTTCACACCTATCATCTTAAATAAGTAAATAAACAGACAGACAGACAGACAGACATCTAATGGCATATTCCCCTGACTGAGATGTTGATGATTTCCTCTCAGTCCTTTAACTATGACACTCTTGAGCTAAATCCTGATATGTTCGTGACTGAGACACCTGAACACCCCCTTACATTGTTACGATCTTATTCTAGGAAAGAAGCTTACTTTTGTCTAGAGCCACCTATAAGAGCTTGGCATGAATGACAAACTCACAACCTTCATAAACTGTGGGAGGTCATGGAATACTAACCAATTCTTTCTCGCCATTCAGTGATAAATCCCAATGTGAAAACTGTATTTGCAATGAATGAGACTGGCAATTTTCTCTTACACTTTAAAGCATAGTTGTCTCTAAGAACTCCAATTAAATTCTGTTTGTAGCTGAAAGGACACAAAACTCATCACAATTTAGGCTGAGCTGATTCTATTAACCGATAGCCCTGGGCCTGGTACCTGTACCTCTGTGATATAGAGTTACTTCATAGGTTGGGAATAAAACCAAGCTTTTTTTACATCAGATTTTTTTTTAAATGGCATAATATAGAAGGAATAAATGTGCATTGTTCATTAGCTGGATTTGAATAACAAGTATGAGATGCAAATAGTGACGCCTGCTCCTGATCCTCGTGATCCTCTACCAGGAAAGTCAGAGTAGAGTTCCTGTGAGTAGGATTGACACGCTTCTGGTTACTTTTATTTGTGAGTGAGAGTTGATATTTGTGGAAACATGTAATCAATATTGAAATCCCATTGTTTGATTTTTAATGGAACATTGTGTTCCGTTTTTGCTGTCATATTACAGGAAGAATATTGTAGAACCTGAAAGATGAAAGTTCAAATTTACTGGGGTAGCACAAGATATTAGGCAATAAAGTATGAAGATGTCTGGCTAAGTTAGTTTTTTTCACAAGGACAGAGGAGAATAAGATGGAATCTGGTAAATTAATGATCAGTGAATCTTGTTGTATTGTTTCTGGCAAAAACAAAAACTGTAAAATATTCAAACTATACATTGCTTAAAACGCTCTAAGTCTAACTACCCACTGAATAAATTAAGCTATTTTGTGATACTGTATATTGAAATTCAGAATTTTCACCTTATCTTTGGGGTGAAAAATGTGATGTGATAGTTATTATTTCACATCTTGCAAATCCCCCACTCTCCACCCCACACATACACACACGTGTTTCTTAGAAAATGTTGCAGATCTACCGTAAATGAATATTGTAATTTCTTTAGATTATATACTGCTGCTGTTTCTTGTAATATCTGGCTTTACAAAAGATTTGCAGTGATGTGGAGGTTAAACACTCAGTTCCGATATTAAACAGATAGTACTGTTATTTTTAGAAAGGCAGTGGAACAGTGGATCATTGTTCTAGATTGTAGGGTATCAAGATTTACTTAGCAATAGAGTTATGAAATGATAGCAGGAGAAAACTAGCTGGAACCATTATAACAATTAGGGCAGTTCCATTATTATTTTCGAACTGCAAAATAAGATCCTGAGAAACCTGTGATGATAATTTTCTTCAGTTATCATATTGCATATCTAGTCAGGATATTTAATTAAGAGAATGCATTGCAGTGTGTTTAACAAACATAATGCTTCTATCAGATTCATAATTCAATTTAAGATTGTGGCCTTGACAGAGCTCTATTTAATTTAGTACTGTATTATGAAATGTGATTAGTCATTGCTAAACGACAATTGCCAATAGTATCAATTTAATCTCAGATTAATTTTCAATTTAATTCTCAGATGTTAGGAGATACACAAAAGCACAATTCCACCATACAATAAATGAGGGTCTCAGGTGTGAATCATGAACCATTGACAATAATAATAATCCTTGATTTGATGAGATACTTTTCACGTTGGGAAGACATCTCAAAGTGCTTCACAAGATATTCTGTTAAATGTACTTTTTAGTGGAATATGGCAGTCAATTTATCCACAGCATATTCTACATACAGAAACAAAGTGAACAATCAATTTTATTACTGTATTATTATTATTGCGGGATTATTGGCTGGTATACTGGGAGAAACTCCATTTTCTTTTCAAATAGTGCTATGGGGTCTTTAATGTCTACCCAAATAGGTGGATGGGACCTTAGCATAATGTCTCATCTAAAGTACAGTACCTTCAACAATGCAGTGCATCTGAACATTATGTTGAAATGAGCTCAAAGTTCTGAAACCCAAAGCCTTGAAACCATACGTTCTTACTCAGAGGCCAAGAGTGCTGATACCTTAATGGAATGCAATAGCTGGGTTTCAGCTGAATACTAATATTAGCCCTTTGGATAGAGGTCTGTACATGCCATGTTTTATGGTAGTAACCATTCATTATGATCAAATAGGAATCAACTGTACAGGAATGCAGATTTTTCTATCTAGTGTTGTTACACTTTTATGGAATTAGACCATTAATCCCATGATTTATATCAGGAAACTGCAGTTTCCTATGTGTATTTTTAATGGACTACTGATGGTTGATCTATGGGAGTGCATTGTGTGAATCAGAGAGCAGAGGTTTTGTGCTCATCACTGAGGTAAGTGAATATAGCAGCCATGTTATCCTTAGCAATGTTCTACAAACAGCAATGAAGCAAATGACCAATTTTATTATGGGGGCATAATCGGCCAGGACACTGGAAGACTTTACTTCAGTACCTATTAGTTAAGAAACAAATCAAGAGTAATTCTTGGCATGTTCCTTGTTTTTATAGCGCAAGTAATAGGTCAAGGAATACCACAATTTTTATGCCTAAATTACGTGTCTCTCTAACATCTATCATGTATTAATAGAGACATCAAATGTATCTCCCTGCCCATGTGTGCTGTTTTTCCTCCTCTCCTTGTCGTTGTAAGGCATTTAGGAGAGCAGCCATCTGTTACGAGAGCTACATGAAAGATGTAGGTACCATTTATATTCATTTTTGGGGATGCAAGTAGGAAATCTGAGGACTATATGCATCTATTGTTTATAATGATGTTGAGCTACTGAGCATTTGGATGGAGGAGGTAATGCTCGATGCAAGATGTGTAGAGGTGCAGATGTTTTTGTATCCATATGGCCTAGTTTGTTACCGTGAGGAATGTAGCTGTGTTTATTTGCTGATCTGGCAAATATACTGATCAGTGGGTTTGGGATTATTTCTTTAATTTATGCTTTAGAATATTTGAAACTTGTATTCCCCAAATCTACATTTAAAGTTGAATCTCGGATTGCTGAATTCTAGCTGTGTGTAGGGATACAGTATTCATTTTCTGAGCTAATAATTATTCCCAAGGAGAAGTGGAGCTGCAAATGAATACCTTGATGCCAGTGGCTACATTTTAGAGGTTTTAACTGACAGTCTACTGGGAATGCAGGAACTTCACATGAGTTATTGGTCACAACAAAACAAGGCAACATTGCTTTGCTGGTGTGTTTTATTTTGATCTAAAGGTTTTGTGTGCTTATTCACGATGCAAGATGGCAGGAAAGAGAATGCCCAAGGGATAAGGGGTTCTTTCGAAAAGCTACCACCTTCATTTATTAAATAGCTCATGGTCCGAAACTGCTACGAGGATAATTTAGCAGTTTAGATCTGTAATATGTACTTCAAAGGCCTCTGACGCGATGACAAAGCTCAAGTTGTGTGAAGGCAAATGCAGTGACAAGTCATTCTTGTCAATGGTCCCAGGGTCTACATTTGCCACACGTTCCATTAATGTCAGCCATATGATTCAGAAATAAATTGTTTCAGATGCCTTATTCATGGTGTCTGGTACAATCTGATGCATTAGTGTTTGGGCATATAACACCTTCAGGTGTGCATTAGCATTATATTTTCAAATAATTTCTCAAATAGATTTTTCTGAAGATTTAACGCTTGACATCCTAAGTACTGCTTCAAGTTCAGCACAATTGTGCAGGGTGGTTTGTGCCTCTTCCTGCCTAGACTGTTAGAGAACTTAACATATTCAACTAATATACCTCTGGGAAGAAAGGATATATATTCAAGCATGTAACAAATCATTATATGAAACACAAGGATTATTATCTGATTGTGCAGCCTTCTCACTGTGTATCTTTCTCTATAGAGTACAACTTTATATATCTGCGGTGTGTATGAAGAGCAGCATTGTACCGGTTTTGAATTTAAATCTCCAAAGACAGCATGAAGATCAGCCCAACCAGTTATATATGTAACTGTAACGAAAACAGAAATTACTGGGAAAACTCACCAGGTCAGGCAGCATCCATGAAGAAAGGAAAGTGCGTCAACGTTTCGGGTCTACGACCCTTCGTCAGAACTGGGGCATGTTGGGAGGGAGAGGTTTTTAAGGACAAGTTAGAAATGTTTCCCTCAGACATTTCAGACACCTCCAACGTGACCCATCCACCAAACATATATTTCCCTCCCCTCTCCGCATTCCAAAGGGATCGTTCCCTCTGGGATTCCTTGGTTAATTCCACCACCAGCTGCTCTCCTTCCCATGGCACCTTCCCGTGCCAGCACAGGAGATCTAATCCCTGCCCTTTCACCAGACCACTCTCCAAGAACCGAAACACAGCTTCCATGTAAGAAAGCGGTTCATATGTACTACCACCATTGTAGTATGCTGTATCCGTTTCTCACGGTGTGGTCTCCTCTATATTGGGGAGACTATGTGCAGATTGGAGACCGATTTGCAGAGCACCTTCGCTCTGTACACAAGGTCAACCCTGATCTTCCGGTCTCCCTCCATTTCAATTCACACTCACATTCAGAGGCTGATCTCTCCATCCATGGTCTCCTGCATTGTTCCAGTGAACCACAGCAAAAGCTTGAGGAACAGAACCTTATCTATCTGCTGGAGACCCTGCAGCCCTCTGGCCTCAACATTGATTTCAGCCACTTCAAAGCATAAGAGCTCCCCCTCCCCATTATAATCATCACTCCAGGCACCCCTTGCCTCTCTGGTGTTTTGTCTGCTCTTAACCATTAACAACTATTCTCCCCAGGTTTAAACCCACCCATTTTGTTTCACACCGTTATCACCTATTTAACCCATCAATTAACACATGTTTTCCTGTGTCTTCTTTGTCTCCTTTGTCTTCCTTGTCCTGCCTCCCCCTCTCTAACTTGTCCTTAAAACCTTTCCCTCCTGACATGCCCCAGTTCTGACGAAGGGTTGTGGACCCAAAATGGTTACTCATTTTCCTTTCTCCATGCATGCTGCCTGACCTGCTGAGTTTTCCCAGCAACTTCTGTTTTTGTTTCAGATTTCCAGCATCTGTAGTATTTTGTGTTTTGATATATGTAACTGTGATTATCTTCTGATTATTCTGTATGATGTCCATAATGATACCATCCTTTTTCAATCTTTCTGAATCTTTCTGTCAGTCTCAGGGCAGGGTTTTACCCTGTGAACTCTTGTTAATATTTTTTATTGCCAGATGCAACCAGCTTCACAAAAACAAACTAACATCTCTCTCAATTTGTTGATAGAATAATGGATTTGATTCAGAATGCACCAGTGTAGCTCATGTAAAATGGGTGTGCAAACACACTAGATCAGTGAGACACATGTAAAGTGCTCTCTTGCACAGTCAAAACTATGGAATATGGGAGAACAATGAAGTGAAAAAGGATTTGTACCCCTATTCTAACACATAATGCAAACTGCGGAAAAAAAGTGGAATAATATTCCATCCAATATCTCTGTAATCTGATAGTTTAAGATGTCTCTTCTGCAGTGCTAAAGCTGAAGCACTGCAGAAGAGAGATATATGCTTTGTTTTCTTGGTAGGCTTTTCCATGTTTTACAATCACATTGAATTCACTTTTTTTTCATTTATTGTCTGGTTGTAGTAAAGTACTAATGGATCAACGAGCAACAACAACTTGCATTCAAATAGCTCCCTTCACATGGAACAGCATCTCGGAGCTCTAAACATCTTCTCTTAATAGGTGGAAATTATGATTAGGTGGCGATGAGATCTAAAATGCAGAATTCACAACATGATTTGAAATATTGAATCCTATAGATGTTTGTCATCCAACTTATGGGAACTCTGCTCTGAAGATGATTTCAAACCTGTATATGTAAATTCACTATTTTTTAAAACTACATTTATTTAGTGCCTTTACGTTAGGAATGCTACATTTATATAGCACTTACTCATTTAATGTGAAGCACAGCACAGAACATCACATTTTACATCCCACTGTTGTCATGTGTTTTCGTCCTGTAACTGACATCTTCTTTATTAAGATATTCTTAAATAATGTGAACATTTCTGAGTAGTTTACTTGGATATGGTAGGAGATATGTCTGAGTTAATGGAGAAAAAGAGTTTAGCAATGAAGTGGTCATTTAAAATTGGACTGCTTGAATATTCATAAACCATTGGGACCAGTGGAATGCATCCAAGAGTACTCAGATAAATTGGGTAATTAGAAGGACTTGTGGAAAGGTTTTGAAACTTACTGAGTACAGGAGTATAACAGAAGATTGAAAAATATCAAATGGCATTCAAAGCGGTAAAAAAAATTGAAAAATCAGGAATGCTTTACTTGATACTGTAATACCGTATATACAGTGGTAAAATATTGATATCTAATATAGGAAAGAAATCCAAAAATGTTAATAATTAAGAATTAGTGGGTAGTAGTAAGGTGGTTGCTATTTATACCTTGATTTTATTTTGGTGGCAGTGGGGAGAGGATAGAATTTGATAGAAAAAATTCTCACAGGAGTTAATGTGAAAATTTATATGATACAAGAGGAAGTGCAGAAAGGATATTATATTAGGAAGACAATCGGAAGCTAAGTGATAAATGATAGCAGTTCTAATTGAGCATCTTAGATTAGTGGATCATTCCTTACTGTCCAAAATATTTATGAATAAACATGATTAAGTTACTGACACTAGATCATCTTTGTGAATACCAGCAGGTTGGATAAGAAAGCAATCTGAGGAAAAGGATTTCAATTCAGAGAAGACTACCCAGGAGTAACAGCTTGGCAAATGAATAAGAGATGAATAGTAATTTAATCCTGAGAAATGGAATGGAATGTACAATGGTGCTATATATAAAATAGTAATTTAAATTGTACGGACAGAAAGACCATTATTGCACCTATCTGGTCCCATTTTTGAAATACGGTACTTTGTTTTCTCTATTTCTCAAATTTTGGAAATCAAAAGTTGCAAAAGTTGAATGACTGACTTGATGTGAACTTTCAACCTTCTCTGTGTGTTTTTTTGGAGTTAGGTGGATGGGTGAGGACACACAGACAATATCTGCAGTATCAGTAGCTTTTGTTCTTAAAGATTATTTCTACAATATTAACGAGGTGGATTTGAAAAATAACCTGTGTCAAAATTGACAAAATGTTCATTGTTGTGTACATCATTACAAGGTTGCAAGGGGCAAATGTTGGGAATGTACTACAAATACTGCAAAGCTGTACTACAAACATTCACAGTGAATCATGAGAAGCGTTTTGAGATTGCCACCCAACATAAAAGGCACTATACAGGTGTAAGATTATTATTACATCCAATAAGATACAACCGGAAACAACAGAGCTTGATATTTTTATAGTATTTTCATGTGAAAAGGTTTCAAAACTCATCACAAGTAGTTACTGTATCGAGTATCGGGCTGCTGTTGAAGGCAATTGCAGAAACTATTTGCAGCATTGGGATCCTATTAATAGTTATCCATTGCATGACCAAATACTGTAAATAGAGTTGTGTTGCCCAGGACACCAGGGGAAATTCCCTTATCTTTTCCAATATTTTTACAGGATTTTGAAATCAGCCTGAAGGCAGGCAAATGGGTTTGCAGTTTAAGATCTCATCTGAAAAATGATTTCTCCAAGCATCTATTCCTCCCAATACTGCACTGGAGCATCAAACTAGATCATGAGTTTAAATCCTAACCCAGGATTTGAATTCACACCCTTTTCATGGAAGCAATCAACAAGCCATATTCTACAAAATATTGAAACCACATGTCCTGTATTGCATCGGTTTGTAACAAATGTACTTAGAAAACAATATGAAGTTAATTGATAGGACTCAGAGAAAAGGAACACATTTGTTCACATTTAGGGTCACATTTCCAGTGTTTCTGAATATATTCAATTCCTTATCTTCAGCAACTCAGCAGTTTGGGATGTGGGAAATTTGCAATGATTCCTGGCTGTGGGCACGCCAATTAAACTCTACGTCAACATGTGCTATTTTCACACTTCATCACAATGATGGGCCAGGAGTCATTGGTACAAAGGAGAATCACAATGCCTGAGCTCCAATCAAACCAGCAGAAGCTCTTTCTGCTTTCTTAAAATTCCTAAGAGGCCAAGGATGTGATCTTTATATTTCCTAAATCTCAAAGTGAGGTTAGATCCTAAAGTATGCACTGAGCTCTGAAGATAAATTAGCAACATAGTTTTAATAAGCAGCCATTTTCTTTCTTACATTCCCTCATTATTTTTTTTCACCATGTCTGCATTAAGGCAATAATAGTCATTAACACCGAGCAATCAAAAGATATCTGATCTATTTGCCCCATTAATATTTAAAGTAGGTTCTTTCCAAAACCAATAATAATTTTTCTCTCCTGTGGCTCTGATCTCCTCTATCTCTCCAGCCTATCTCTTCGAGTTACAGGACCTGTTTGTAACCTAGGTGGCAGGTTTAATCCATAGCTTTTTCTTTTATGGAATCAGTGGTTAGAGCAGTGGCCTTACAAGCGTGAGACCTGTGTTCGAATCAAAGCAGATCAGGGCGAAACCTTCAGCATGTTTCCTTGCTCCATATGCCTAATAATAATCCCTAACAAAAAAGAAGAATAAAAATTGGTCACTTCAAATATTCTGTGAAGCACTTTGCGACGTCTCGAAGACATGAAAAGCATTATATCAAATGCAAGGAATATTATTATTATTAGTAGTAGTTTTACCATCTGGTCCTCCGCCTCCATCATATTGCTTTCATTTGACTGTATCTCACAACCAATGCTGCCGAGATTCTCATCTATTCCTTGTTATTTCCTGCTTCAATTATTTCAATGCCGTCCTCACTATTCTCTCCAGCTGCACTAAAAACAAAATCCATCTAATTCAGAACTCAACTTCCCAGATACTAACCCCCTCTGAATTATCTTCACTCATCACCTCAGCCTTCACCGGGCTCTGGTGACTCCTTATCAAAGTGCAGATCAACTTCAAGATCCCTGCACTGATCTAAAAATCCCTTCAGACCATTGCATCTTCCTACCTCTCCGACCTACTTACTCTTCACTTCATCATCCACCACCAGTGTTCAGATGGCTCCTGCCTCCCGTTTGTCCCTCGTCCCCTCCATACCAACATCAGCAACCATGCTTAAGCCACTATGCCCCAAAACTTTGGAACGCTCTCTCATTCGCTCTGCATCGATCCCTCATTCCCCTTTTTCAGGCTACACCTGAAGACCATGCCTTCCTCTTCAACCATGCTTATGGTCGCCTCTTTTTTTCCGCTGCCTAAACATCAGGCTCGCCACCTTCAAGTGCTCTAAGATATTACCCTGCATGAGAGATCCTATATAAATCCAAGTTGTTGTTGTTATAATTCATCCATATATCCTGCTAGATCGTAAATCTGCAAAACTATTCAGAATATTAGCATATTGCATAATATTGTACTGTATCCTACTACAGTAGTAGTTATCTGTGCTATTATACTTGTCATGTAACAACCTAACCATTACGTTCAGTGCAATCAGATCTATGAATATTTTAGAAACTTGAGAAAATATTACCCAGTAGAGCTGGGTCTAGCCATATGCCCAAGTGTCCAATTGATACCTGACATAGATACAATAAAAAGACCAAATTGGACAGGCTGTCAATACAATAAAATGAACGGCTTATACAGTGTTGATCTGCTGCCATAAATATTGCGATTTTATAAATAGGACTGTCTCATGTCATCCTTGAAAAGCCATACTTGCAAAACATGTTAAATATATCTGGAGCGAGAATATTTTTCTTCAGTCACCTTTCTATTACCTCATACACCGCTTTAAGTCAATATCCTATTTTTGGTTCACTCAACCACCAAACTCTGTAATCAGGGATTGCAAAAGGATGGAGATGTCTTTGGGCTCAAGCATTATGCTGAGCTAAAGAGTTCCATGCAATTGTAGATACTGCATGGAAATGTTAGAGAGTGAAACTACTGTGCAAAACTTCAATTGCCTCTTGTAGAGCTTTCAAGCCTTCAACCTTGTCCAACGTGAAAAAATAAATCTTGCTGTAAGTATTATTCATGTTTGTACAGACCTCAAAGGAAAATTAACAGTTCGAACAAACTGTGCCAATAAGCTTAATCTATTTTACAGAATAAAAATGAAGAACATAATCATAGATTAACACTGGTGATGAAAAAGAATTAGAAATGATGAATTTCAACGTCTTTATATTTAATGCTGTTTTGGATTCCTTTAAAAAAATATACAGTATTATGTTTGCAGTGTGACTGCAGAAAAGGTAAATGGTCAAGTCACTGGCTTAGAAGATTGAATTGGCTTCTAACATAATTGCAGGAGAGTTGAACTGTAATATGTTACATTTTTGTATTATGCTTTTAACCTGGTTTGAAGTACTCTTGGATTCAAGCTCATGGTTATCTAGGCTGATAAACCAGTGTAGTCTTAGGGGTCACAACATTTTTGGACACATTGTCCTTCTGATGAGATGCTAAAACAAAGTCCAATTGGCCTGTTCAGAACAGGTGGATGTTAAACAACCCACAGCACTATTGAAAAAGAAGAGAGTATTTGTTTTATGCCCCGGCCAACAAAGTCCAGTTGTTTGCTCATTTATCTGTTTAAGGGACTCTTCGCCCCTCCAAGCTTACTGTCAAGAGACCCAGTTCACATAAAGCTATGAGCTATTCTAATCCAAATGTTTCTCTATGCTCCAGAGCTCATGGAAGAAGAACTCAGCCCAAGAATCAGAGGCCCGAAGCCATGTGGCATGGTCAGCAATTAGATTGCATAGGTTGAGTGCTGGAAGAGATTGATAATGGCATGAGGTAGAAGACTGATGGATCACATGAATTGTTACTGAAAGATCATGTGAAAAGGGGATCTAGCTCATTGAGCACAACTCAGATACATTCACCGGTCCAAGCGTACTGGAAGTAGTCATAGACCTGCTTGTCTCTGTTATGGCTGCAGGAGGTTACTGATGCTTTCGCCCTAGGTTATCACACTGCTTCTTTCTTGAATCTCTCTGTCTCTGTCTTTCAATCTTTAGTATCTGTGTGGCTTGATTGGTTTGTGGTCACATTAGTCTTTTTGTCATTGTGTTTTAATGAGAACTCATTGCACTTTTCTGTTTCAATTATTTCTTTTACGGCTTCCCAAGGCTAAAGAATTTCTCATCTTCCTCATTCTTTTCTTCCTTGCAATCATCTACATAATATTATCCTTGCATTTGATACAGCACTTTTCATGTCTTCTGGACGTATCAAAATGCTTCACAGAAGATACTGTAAAATGAATTGATTGTATATTTGTGGGTGAAACATGGCAGTCAATTGCACATAGCAGTGTCCCACAAACAGTCATGGATTGGTGTGACCAATTTATTATTGTTTTTATTTTCTTGAAGGATTATTATCAGGCATGTGGAATGAGGAAACCCTCCCAAGATTTTGCCCTGCTTCTAAAATCTCAGGTTGCCATCACCTAAACACTTTTGGTATCTTGTGTTTGCCCATCAACCTTAGTTGTATCACACTATAATAATAATCTCTGCATTTCATATGTCTCAAAGCGCTTCACGGAATATACTGTAAAGTAAATTGCCTGTGTCTTTTTTGCACGCAAAATCGTAAGCCTAGGATTTCTGTGGAATAGACTTTGTAATAAGGTAAATTTGTATAAGGTGCTATATCAAATGCAAAGATTATTATTGTTGGTGAGGTGAATTATAAGTAAGCTGTTTTGAACACCAAATGGTTTAAACATTATTCAGATTCAATGCTGCAGCATTGATCATTGATTCATCAGCTTTCTGTCTTTAAATCCCACCTCAAATCCTACCTAATAATAATCCCTAATAAAAACAATAATAAATTAGTCATTTCAATCAAAGACTGTTTGTGGGACACTGCTGTGCACAATCAACTATCACGTTTCGCTCACAAAATAGACAGTCAATTCACTCTACAATATATTTTGTCACGCACTTTGCAACATCTGGACGATGTGATAAGGCGCTATATAAAATGCAAAGATTATTATTATTACCTCTTTGAATGTGCCTTTCACCACCTTCTCTATAGCCCTTTGCTTCCTTCAACCCTATTCTTGTAAAATGTCTGAAATATTACTGGATGTGAAGGGGAATATAGAAATGCAAGTTGTTGCAGAAACTTGGCTAGCTTTAAAAACAACAACAAAATTACATTTAATTACATTACAATTGCCTTTCACATCGGGAGGATGTCCCGAGGTGCTGAACAGTCAGGTTGGGACCCTGCAGGGTAGGGGGAGGGGAGGAAGAGAGTTAGGAGGGTAGGGAGAGAGGTGGGAGGGTGACAGAAGGCCCGATCGAAAGAGGAGGATCTTGAGACCATCCTTGAAGGAGGTATGGGAGAAAGCGAGGTGAACGGACTATGGGATGGAGTTCCAGATTGTGGGGGCAGAAAGGCTGAAAGCCCGTCCACCAATGGTAGGGCATGTCGGGCAGGAAACATGGAGCAGACTAGAGCCCGCTGAACAGAGGTTCATAGGGAGACAGCAGGTCAGAGAGGTAGAAGGAGGCAAGGTCGTGAATGGCCTTGAAAGTGAGGGCGATTATCTTGAATTCGATCTTCTGGTGGATGGGGAGCCAACGGAGATGGGTGAAGATGGGAGTGATGTGGTCTCGAAGCTTGCTGTTGGAGAGGACACCAGCTGCAGAGTTCTGGATGATCTGTAGCTTGTGAAGGGAAGTGCTGGGAAGCCGATGAGGAGGCAGTTTCCATAGTCGAGCCTTAATGTGACGAATGCACGGACAAGGGTTTTGGCAGCCTGAGAGGTGAGGCAGTGGCGGAGTCTGGCAATGTTACGGAGGTAGTAGAAGGCAGTACTGGTCATGTGGCGGATATGGGGGAGGAAGGACAGTTCATGGTCAAACAAGACACCCAGGTTCCTGACTGGCTTCATGAGGTGGAGTGTGCAACCTTGAATGCTGATGCTACCAGCCCCTGAGGTGCAGAGGCGCTAATGCAAGCTAATCAGGAGTGCATTAGTTTTGTGGACATTCAAATGGAGAAAGTTATCCCTTGTCCAGGACTCGATGTCAGACAGGTTGGCAGTCAGCACTCCAGTCGGCCTGGAGGTGGAAATGGAAAGATAGAATTTGGTGTCATCTGCATACAGGTGGAAATTTACCCCATGTCTGTGGATAATGTAACCAAGGAGGAGCATGGAGAGGCTGAAGAGGAGGGGACCAAGGATAGAGCCTTGAGGAACACTGCACCAAATGGTGCGGTGGCTGGAGGAAAAGCCATTGTTGGATACAAAATGGAGACGGTGTGAAAGATAGGACCAGAACCAGTTAAGGACAGAACCTTGAAGGTTGAGGTGGGAGGAGATTCAGTGGAGGAGGATTGAGTGGTCCATGGTATCAAAGGTGGCAGATAGGTCAAAGAGGATGAGGAGGCAGAGAGAGCCCTGGTCCCAAATGGTCAGGATATCATTTGTGATCTTGACTAGAGCAGTTTCCATGCTGTCAGCAGCATGAAAGTGTGAATGTAGGGGCTTGTGGAGAGTGTGGGATGAGAGGAAAGAGTGAAGCTGGGAGGCAATGTCTCTTCCATGGACCTCTTTTAAGTTGAGCTCACGAAGGTCAACAGAATTGTGGACCAACAACTTGTATTTGGTTTCTAAAACATAAATACTTAAAAAGGAGCTCTTGCGGGGGTATGGAGCCAGGGCACATATATGGGACTGAACAGATTGCTTTTACGAGAGCCAGCATAGACATGATGGGTCAAATGGTATTCTTCCATGTTGTAAATTTCTATACTTGTGAACCATACAATATAAACAGAGAAATTCTACATCAGGAAAATAATGTTTTGCCTCCATACTGTTTTTCTGTGCAAGCTTCGTACACTGAAAACATTTGCTTCAGAAAATCTAGCACATGGTTTGAATTTAAAAAGCTATTCCTGCAAGTTCTTTGCATTATTTATCAATACAGTAGCTTGTCAGCACTTAGAGTGTAGTCAAACATAAATGATGCAGAAATATTTTTGTTCAAATGCAGTGTTACTAAATTATATAACACTATTCGTTGTCTAGTTCTTTAAAGACTGTTTTTTTGTTGGCAGTATGAAAAATTAAAGCAAATATGAAGATTATTTGGATTTACTGAATAATTATATTACTTAAGGGGATAAAATTGGTTCTGTCCATGAAAAACTAAAAACAAATAAAGAAAATGATTTACCTTGGAACATACATTATGTTTACCATGCATTTAAAATAAAATGTTTTTTGTAGTTCACTTTGACTGCAGTTCTGTGAGTGCTTATAATCCAAAACAAATGCATATTTCTATTTTACGCTTGAGAGATCAGTACTTAATTTAAATTCTAAATTGGATGCGGAAAACTGCCTATGTTTATTCTGCCTATGTTTACAGTATTTAGAAAACAAACAGTGTTTTTACATGTGATTAACAAGTCCTGTTAAAATATTTTGCTCAATTTCAAGCTAGCCATTTTGAGACACTCGACCTAAGCAAGTCCTCATTATAAATGACAGGATTTAATGAATAAGTGGACATTGTTTATGTGTGTGACTGGTTCTTTATTAACAGGAATTGGCAGTGCACAGAATGACCAAAGGGCAGGCAGCAAAGCTTGTGCTAAATTTTCTTATAGCTGTTTGATGCAGTTTGGACTTCTAGAAAATGACACCTTACTGTTCAACTGCAGGCTTAGGTTAGGACTTCACTTCCATCCTTCAGGATATTATTGTTTAGGATTTCCGTACTTTAGGATACCTGCAAAAGTCACTAAATCAAAGATGAGTACTGAGGCTTTATTACTGTATTCAATAATTATTTTATATAGTTACAGGTAGTTCTATTCACACAAATTGAGCAGCTTTGATTTAATTTAATTTTTATTCAGTGACATTTTTGCTTAATTCATTTTAGGCAAAAATTGGTTGTGTGGAAAGTCAGTCTGTATGGAGTAAAATAAGTAATGTGTATCTGGTTACTCAAAAACTATGAACAACTGGGTTCTAAAATGTTCCTTTTGTGAAACCAAATGGTGTGTCTTGAAAGCAGATCGAGACTGGATATTACTGAGATTAACAAAATGAATACTTTGAGTGAAAACACCAAGGCAGCAGGATGAGATCCCAAGTTCAGGACTGTGAAAGAGCAAGATAAAGACAGATGCCAGGAATATTTATTTGGACAGAAAGCAAGCAACAGCTAGAAATGGTAACCAGGGAGTGGGGGATTGAAGCCAGGACATTGGAGTTGTTTAAGAAACAGTTTAATGTTGTAACATGATGACAATTGATGCTGGAGCAATGATTGTAAGTTCCCTGGCTCATATAGGGTGAGCAAAAAGTTGTGATAACTATCCTATGATGTAAAAAAAAATTATAATTTATTTGAAACTATTAAACATCGTTATGGTATCCTGAATTTTGGCCCTTCTATAGTTACATTACCAGAATTTAGTTTGAGTGTCTTAGTAAACAACAACAACTTACATTTATATAGCGCCCCTCATGCAGGTTAGTGTCCCAGAGAGATTGAAACATTTATTTTCTCTTTGGTTTCTTTGGAAGGGTCTATTTGTTATAGTAGCCCATGTCTGTTGGCTCAGCATTGTCAGTAGTGCTTAACATTTATCCACCATAGCAAATCTTCTTTTTGAAATAATGCAAGGAAACTAGACACTTATGAAGCCCAGGGATGTACAGTCACGACTCACAGGTCAAAGGTAGAGTAGAGTATAAGTGTGGACATTTAGTTTAACTGTTACCAATGCATTTTTCCTACTTATTCTTCCTCTTTGTTCCATGCATTCAGAAATCTCTTATAGCAAATGTTTCTTGCCATAACAAGATGTAATTTTGTTGTTGTTTTATTCATCAATTATACCCTTTAAAGAACAGATATCTAGACCACTTCAGTATCTATCATAATCCTTGCATTTGATGTAGTAGTTTTGATGTCCAGCATCTAAGATCATTAATTTTTGAAGCCTATAAATTGGGCTGCACAACTTCCTGATTTTTTTGTAAGCAATATCTAATCTTGCTTATATCGACAATAATTTACATTTTTCTGTGCCTTTTACTGCAGGAGGACATCTTTAATTGCTTCACCCAGCTGAGTAGGCACCTGAGCTGAGGAGGGGGAGCTCAGTACTTTTAATTAAAAAGTACTGAATATCTGTTAAGCACCTAAGAGCTCAAATAGTGTCATGCTGTCTGACATGCAATCTTTCCCAGTGGATTTCTCTCACTGGTTTATTCTTCATCACATTACACTTAAGTTCCACCATACCCTCCATTCTGTTGTCTCTTCCCATTTTCTTTTTTCGTTAATTTTCTCCCCAGTGATTATCTTCCTTTCAATTCACTCTGTTCAAGAACACCCATGGAACTGTTTAAATGAGTCCAGTGACCTGTTTGCAATATAACTCAATCCAAATCAAGGGTGTTTTATTAGACTTTTTTATTTTTCAATTCAATCACTTAAAAATCCACCATTCAAAACCACACACATCCCCTCCCAGTTCCCTTTTGTACTGCCTGCTCTTCTCATGGGCACTTTTTTTAATTGTCGAATTACTCTTAAAGGAGTATCCAACATTGTTACTGTGCTGTACTTTAAAACTGCAAAATTAAAATCTAAAATTGCAAAGAATGCCTTGAAAGATGTCTCAGGTGGAGCCCTATAGAGGTGCATTACTGTTACTTAATTAGTGTTGTGGAATCCTGTAGTCCTGTGGTTAGAGCACTCGCAAGCGAGACCTGGGTTCGATTCTCAGCAAGGTAAAACATTGCGCAAGTTTCCTTAGTCTACACACCTCTGTTTATGTATTGAGAGTATCCAGCGAATTATCTACATTTGAGAAACAGAGTGAGAAATGGAGAAATTAAACATAATGGGGTTATTTGCTAACTGACAATTAACTCATTGTTGTTAAATGCAGTCAAGGGGAGAGAGTTTTCCATTGCAGCCACATGAATTTCCATGGTATGGGTGGCATGCATGGAATCATGTATTATTGATGTGATAATTATCAGTGACAACACCTCATGGCTCACACATTTCACACTAATTAATTTACAGAACACAAAAACAAAAGAAAAAAGCAGCATCTTTTAATCTTTTCGTTTCTTCCTTGTGATAAATGACTCAAATATAAATATATATTAATTTGTTCTGCAGCCTTTTCTTTTTGTAGAAGACATTTGTAAAGAGTGGATGACACGCATACAATGCAATATTCATACATGCAGAATTCAGTGAATTAATTTGGAGCCATGGGGTTTTTTTTATACAGAAAACCTGTAGTAAAATTTTAACGCATATCATATTTAATACAAGCAGTCTATTATCCTTTTATTTTTTGAAATGCTGAAAAACTTAGCAGTCCATTTACTTTTTGCGGCCAAAACAAAGCACACAGTGCTGTGAGATTCTGACACTCCACTTCAGCAGATGTAGGTTTATCCTTTGCCCAGAAGAGGTAAAATATACTATTAGAGATGCAATCGTGCTTCAAGTTGAAAAGAAAAGGTAACATTAGTCTGGACAGGGATTGGATTCTACACACTGAACCGTTACATTCTTTGAATGAATTAAACTTGCAGCTTCACTCATGGAAACAGTACATAATCGCTTTTAGAAAACAAACAACAATGATACTTTGATTTTAGAGAACATAGCAATATTGACCAAATAGGTTACATTAGATTTCCTCTGCCAAAATGCAGTACATTGGAGTGAGTATCTCTTAAGGTTTATGAATACATTTATACAACCTCAGTTCAATATGCATGTTTTTCAGGCAATTGGCATTTTTAGAATACCTTTTGGCAATGTAGAGTACCTAAGGCTGTACCCTCAGCAAGCTTGCAATAAGCCAGTGACAATACAGAACTTTTGAAACGTAAATGTCGCAGTCGATTTACTGGCAAACTGTGATAACATAAAGTGCCAATACTATAATGTTAATCAGGATGCATACCACTTGTTTTCTTCACTTTTCTATATTGAGGGAAATCTCGCTTGTTATGAGAAATCTCCCCCCTCAAACTCCATCCCCGACATTAAACATAAGTATGAAGGACTCGATAAAGATGATAAGAATTAATGTTGATTTCTGGAGTTTAGTACTTGCGGCCATTATTGGAGTTTCAGGCAGATAGGTGATTCATCTATGAGCAAACTCAATCAGAATTGTTAATTGCTGTTTGCTGTGCCACTGAAAATGGTACTGCAATTTCTCCCAAGAAACACGTAACAAAGCTCATCCCATATTGAGTAGTCCCATCCCATATAGTCTTGATTAAAAGTAAAATTGCTTGTTCCAAACTCTTTCCCGTATTTTAATGAGAGAAAAAAAAAGTACAGTCACTACACTTTTCATAAATCCTGTGAAGCGTTTTGAGACATCCTCCTGACGTGAAGGCTTAATATACCATAATATTAAGTATTATTATTTTGGCCAAATAAGGACTTATAGCATTTGCTTAAATGAAGAGAAAATTATATGATGTTAAATACTATGAATAAAGATCCTTACCAGTATTTACTTAGAAGAAATGGAAGATTAATCACATAACTATGTGTTACGTGCTTTACAGCCATACCACATTTCATGGTTTCAAGTTCAGACTTGTCTTGCTTCGAGTTTATTGATAAGGAAACAATGGGTATGTGTGAATGACTTATGGTGCAAGAAAACAAAATGAAAGCCCACAGATTCTGTGTTATTCTGGGCTCATAAATAATACAGTAATATAATATAAAATGCAGTTGAATTTTAATAAGATATACAACAGTGATTACATTGTACACGCAGTACAAAAGGCTCAATGTAATATATTTGAAACATTCGCTTTGGGATGAAACATGCCTTTCGAAAATGCATCCGAGTGAAGAGTAGTAAGGGCAAATTCCTGCCATATGTCAAGCAAGGACAGATACTTTAAATGTCTATGTTAATAGAGTAAATTATGCCCCTTGCTGATAGTAAAGTGTGATCCCTTTCATTAATAGGAAAATCTTGATGTCTTGAATCATCACAACAAATTTGATGGTTTTGTGTTTCCCAAAGTTTGTCACTCAATAGGTAGCTGGTGAAATCTTCACTCAACTTTCAGTAAATTGCAATAACAATCGTTCCCTGGACTTATTTTAAACAGAACATCTCTTCTTAAGTTTTACAAAATGTAGTTAATCGATCAAAATGGAATTTATTGAAAATATGATGGACATTTATTGACAATGTGTCCTTAGCACTGATTATCCTCAAGGGACTGGAAAGCCTGAATAAGAGAATGGTATGTATATATTGAATATTATTACCATGCATGTCTGTTTCATATTGGGTGTAGGGACATTGACATTAACCTGCTTTGCTACTTCATCAACCAGAGACTGATAACGTTTTATTTTTCCATATTCATCAATTATTTTTCAAGTGTCAGCCTGGTTCAGTTGGTAGCACTCTCAACAACAACAAAAACAAAATTACATTTATAGACCGCCTTTCACGTCGGGAGGACGTCCCAAGGCGCTCTCTGAGTCAGAAGATGTGGGTTCAGACCCCACATTGGGACTTTGAACACACAATCTAGGTTGACATCCAAATATAAGGCTGCAGATAGGCTGTATTGTACAAAATGTTAATCCAAGACCTGTGTGCATGTTCAGGTGGATATTAAAGATTCCACAGCACTACTCAAAAGGATAAAGGAATTTCTCCCCATATTCCTGGTCAACATCCCTCCATATAAATTTGGATCTTCACTTCATGGCTGCTTGTGGGTTACTGCTGTCCAGAAATTGATTGCCACATTCATCTACGAACACACAGTAATTATACTTCCCAGTAAAATCCTGTGAAGTGCATTGAGATGCCTCAAAAATGTGGTAAGGAGCTATGTCATATGTGAGGATTATAATTGTTATTATTATGTTATTTCCCCTTCTTTAGACCTTCAATTGAGATGGCATTGAAATCTTTCTAGTATTTTGAGTTCATTAAGTGCTTTTGTGATACAAGCTCCATCACCTTTGCTCTCTTGTTTTGTAATTATAGCGCTCTCCATGCAGGATGGTGTCTCAAAACACTTAACAGTGGCAAAAGCCTGACTCCGAGCTGTGGGGAGGTGGCACGGTTGAGGATGAACATCTTAAGGGGTGATCTGAGAATGTGGAAAGAGGGAGTAAGGTGGAGAGGTTGAGGTAGAGAGTTACAAAGTTTTAGGGTGTAGTAGTTAAAAGCCCAACCACGGAACATGGAATGGAGCTGGAGAGACATGCAGAGGCGGTGGGTGGTGGCAGAGGTAAATAAGCAGATCGAAGAAGTAAGATGTTGGCAGGACATGAAGTGATTTCTCAGCATTTTCTAACCGTAATAATGATTCACACAGGCCAAAAGGTCTATTAGCATTTTCTCTTGAGATGAGCGAAAGTGCCTCCAAATGTACAGGTTTATGTTTTGTACAAATTGGAGAAAAAACATAGAATGATTGGTGATTGTGTTGCTTTGTCTCTAGTCTTTGGTTGACAGTGGCTAGCCATCCATCCTCTACATTCAATTTGTCCAGGAAATCTTCCAAAGAACTCATGTGCTTCTTATCCAGCAGACTCAGAATGGCATTTGAAGAATTGCTTTGCCCTGCATGCATTTGCAATTTGGACCATAGCTCCCCTCACATCCCAGACATAAAATTGTTCCAGAACAGTATACCAAGGTACAAAAGTTCCATAATAACTGTCATTAGAAATTTTAGCATCAGAACCTTTATATAGAGTAGCTGGATATTCCCAACTGGATCACTTTTCCTGAAACTTGAAGAAACATTTGTAATTCATATTGTGAAACACTCTCCTTATCACTTTGATTAGTTTCTCTAACACTCTCTCTCAAAATATTCAAAGATACCTTTATCTGCTATGTGGATAATGTTATACCCCTATTTATCCACTATGTGGATAAAGCTCAGAACAATAAAGACCTTGTCAAAATGTTACAAGTTAAGCTTCTGTACTTTAAATGCAATGATATGAGTTCACTTCCTTTGACTGCTCTCTTCGTCTCATGTTACCATGGTTATGTGACTGCTTCAGACATCTGGATATTTCTCATCTCAGCACCACTTTGACCAGCATGTCAATGGGTCTCCTATCTCCTTCCATTGGTGAGGTGTGTTTGGGCTACTTAGAAACTCAATTATTTTTCAGCATGATCTCATGCCATTCGTGGTACCCCAAGGTCAAGGTGCAAGTGTGACAGGTGGTTTTAAAGGGGCAGCTGACATGGTGCACTATCCTCCCTGTCCATTCATGGCAATAGTCATTAGCAAATGCATTTCTCCATGCTCCAAACTGCCTCTAACTCCATTCACTGATTGTCACACAATGAGACCACTTTGTGCTGTACAATTAGCCACAGGTCGATGATAATTATAATCCTTGCATTTGATATACCGCCTTATCACATCCGCAAGATGTCTCAAACTGCTTTACAGAATATAACTAAAAGTGAATTGACTGAATACTTTGTGGGCGAAACCAAATTGTTTGTTGGTTCAATAATTGAATCTTTGGCTGGTACCAATTAGTGTTAATACTGTCGGTACTGTTACTTGTCAGAATACTATATACCACACATTTAATATTAGCAGAAGAATAATCCTCGCATTTCATTTAGCAATTTATCATGTCGTTGAGACATCTCAAAGCTCTTCATCCAATATGCTGTAAGGTGGAGTCTGGCCAAATGTGGAAGCCATTTCTGCACAGCAGTGTTCCCAAAACAGAAATGGATTTGAGGGATTATTACCCCCAGAAAGCAGTATGCCAATCAACTAACAATCAGGTTCCTACTTACTGCTAGGCAAACAGAGGCATTTGGGTAAGTAAACTTGCATATGGTTTTGCCACACCTGGGAATCGTATCTGAGTCCTCCCACTTGCAAGGTAAGCACTCTAACCAGTACAATTTCAGCATCATGGATCGTCCTCCCAATGTGAAAAAGGCTCTACAAATGTAATTTTGTTGTTGCACACTCTGCATGTAAATCCATACATCCATATCTCTTTCTCTGTCCCTGACCAGCAGTACCCTATTCCACCACTGCCACATTGCTCACCTCCAACCCTGCCTTACCTTAAATGCAGCTGAAACTGTATTTCAGTTTGTGCATGAGTTTGTCACCTCTCATCTTAGCACTCAAACACACTCCTCGCCAGTCCACTATAGAAAAAAATATCCTGCTGTTTCAGAACTCTGATGCCAGCAAACGTAACCAGATAAAACTCCGTACCCACATCTTACCAGTTCTGGTTAGGCTCCACTGGTTCTCCATCACCAAATGCATCAACTTCAGTATCCTCACACTTGTGTTCAAATCCCATCATTCTCTGGCCGTCTCACTACCCAATCCACCAACCTTCATTTGACTGGTACTCGCCTCCAGCTTGTCCGTTGCACCCTCTGCTCCACCAAAGCACCCTCCCTCAATCTTTCAGGCTTGCCCCATCTGTCCCATTTTTAAGACCCGCCTGAATACCTGAAAATCTTCCTCTTCGACCGTGCTTACAGTCACCTCCACACCCCTTGACTCAGAGTCAGGCTCCACCAATGTTAAGCCTCTGAGAAACTACCCTGAATGAAGGAGACTATAACAAGTAGTTGTTGCACAAATGGAATTTTGACAAAATAAAAAGGTTTTTTTTCTCCATCGACCAACAACGTATTTGCAAAGAAGCTCTAGAGGAGAATGCACAGAGCTATTCTTACCAGGTAGACAACACTAACTTTGTATATAAACTGTTTTGTTGCAAAAGGGAGAGTCTCCTAGTTTTATATGGTTTGATAAAGCCAGAGAAAATAAGGATGAAATACAGCTTATACACCCTTCTACTTCAGTGGAAGGCCAAAGGAGAAACAAACATGAAAGAGAGGTTATAGAAGCTATGAATGACCATGTACTTAAACAAGATACAGATATAAATTGTACTTATGTTTGACCGATCTTGCTTATGAAACAAACAAAACAAAAGTGATATTCGTCAAGGTCAGAAAGACTGTTAAGAAATCTGAAGCAAAATATCACTGAAACCCCTGGGAAATGAAGATTTCCAATCTGTTACAACTGCCAAACAGCAAAACATCCCAAAGAAATGTGTGGTTGAAGGTTATCAATGAAAAGCTGGCAGACAGACGTAATCTGCTCTCTGCTGAAATCACCGTATGAGATGGCTCCAAAAAAATCTTGTGATTGAACCCAATGTACATGAAGGATTTCAGTGGGATGAAGATGGGAATAGACATTACTGATATCAAACAATAATTCTGCTTCTTTGTGGTACTAACAATGGGTTGAACCTAGCTCGTTCACTAGCAATAGCATCTCTGAGTCAGAACATTGTGAATTCAAGCCCCACATTGGAACTTTGAGCTTATAGTCTTGGCTGACGCTCCAACACAGTGCTGTGGATGTGTTGCCTTCTCAGAGGTAACATCCATAGAGTAACAGTTAACATTGTGGAGTCCTGTAGCTCAGTGGTTATTGCAGTCACTTTGCAAACGAGAAACCTGGGTTTGATTACTAGCAGTAAGAAACGTTGGGCAAGTTTCCCTACCTCGTATGCCTCTGTTTACTTAGGAATAAATAGGAACCTAGTTGCTAGTCGATTGGTGGATCATTTCCAGGGATAATAATTCCTTCCAAAAAAATAACAAATCGGTCACTTTAATCCACTGTCTGTGGTACACTGCTATGCACAATTGGCTGCTGCATTTCACCCACAAAATATAGTAAATTCACCTTACAGTATATTCTGTGAAGTGCTTTGAATGTCTTGAATGCATGATAAGGCGTTATATGAAATGCAAGGATCATTATTATTATATATGACATGGAGGTGCCATCTGTCTGTTTAAGTAGACATCATACGATACCCATGGCATTAAGTACCATTCTCGCTCAGTTAGCAGCACTATTGCCACTGAGTAAGAAAGTTGCTGATTTCCAAGTTTGAAAGGCAAGATTGACAATCCAATACATTGCTGTAAGAGTGCTGCATTGTTGGAGGCGGACATTAAAAATCCCAAACTGCCTGCTGCATTTGCCTTCAAAATCCACAGTGATTACACTTTAAAGTTTTGTGGTCCTTTACAACAACAACAAAATTACATTTATAGAGCGCCTTTCACGTTAGGAGGACGTCCCAAGGTGCTGAACAGTCAAGTCAGGACCCGAGCATGGGGGGAAGGATTGGGGTGGGGGCAGGGGGACGGAGAGTAGAAAAGGGAGGAGAGTTAGGAGGACAACATAAGGCACGGTTGAAGAGGAAGGTCTTGAGACCGGCCTTGAAGGAGGAAAGGGAGGAAGCGAGGCAAAGGGATTACGGGATGGAGTTCCAGAGTGTGAGGGCAGAGAGGCTGAAAATCCAGCCATTGTTGGTAGGGCGGTTTGGGCTGGGGACATGGAGCCGGCCAGAGCGTGCTGAACGGAGGGACAGGCTAGCTGCTAGGGAGACAGAAGGTCAAAGAGATAGGCAAGGGCAAGGCAGTGAATGGCCTTGAAAACTCGGAGCCTCGTTCGGGAGAGTACACAAGCTCCAGAGTTCTGAATGATCTGCAGCTTGTGAACGGAGGAGCTGGGAAAGCCGACGAGGAGAGAGTTCCCATAGACCCTATAAGAACACCTTCCTGATGTCAAAGGTAGTGTAACAAATACAATGATTATCATTATTGCTATTGGAAAAGAAAAGTTTCTTCCAGAGTTCTGGGCTACAATCTTCCAGCTAACAATTCATTATTTTTTGTCCATTTGTGGGACAATGCTGTGTTCAAATTGTCTGCCTTCTTTGCCTACTAAATACACCAACACTACATGCTACAATAAATTGTGTGGAGTGCGTAGATGCATTTTGATGATGTGATGGGGCACTTCATCAAATGCAGGTTTTATTATTATGTAGAATTTTGATGCTCAGCTCCTTTTTACAGTGATTAATGAACTATTGTGCTGTTGTTTTCAAACACGGAAGGATGGAATTTTGACGTTTGCCAACTGAATTTACACATGCAGATAAATGAAAATTGAAATTGTAGATTCTTTCACCCCAGTTATTATACCCCGCAAACCAATAGTTTCATTTACAACATGATTTCATGCCTTTAGCCAGAACATTGACTAAATCCTTTGAGGACAGAAAACAAGCAGGGCATATAACAATTCATAATAGTCTTTTTAAAAAGATTTCAAAAGGTAATTCAACATGAATTTTTCATTGTGAAATATTAATTAAAAATCGGACACACTATACAAGTAATCTTACTTCACATGTTTGAAAAACATGATCTAAAAATATTGCTACCAATAGAAAATACTGCTCAATAATGCATATTGCAGAAGGACTTTTAATAAATTAACAGTGCAAAGCACAGGTGGTGCATTTGAATATTTAGACTAAATTGACATACTTTTATATAAGAAGTGGACAGCTGTGAAAAGGAATCTCTGCTGGTTTTCATATGCAGACATTTATTCAGATTTGCTGCTGTTATCAGTGGTTCAACAAGCAGAGTCACAGTTTTAAAATGGTCTGCTTGGAATCTATGGAAAAAAAGGGAAAATCATACTGCTTGGTCATGGTCACAGCACATACTCAATTCATTCCTTATTCAGCTTGGCAACAGCTATCAGAAATGATTTCTGCGGACATCATTTCAATACCAAACATTTCCCTTTTTAATCCCCTAAAGATTACACAGACTGAAATTCTATTTATACGCATCAGCCAGTGTTTATTGGTTGCTGTGTGAAAAGAAAATACTTATCGTATTCACTGAGTTATAGTGTAACAAATTGCTGTTTTATTCAATGCTCATCACCTTTGAGATTGTTCTGCATGGCTAGGATTAATATGCATTTCAAGTCATGATATATCTTTCCAGCAATTTGTCTACATATTCCCTTGTGCTTTTGGACATGGAATGGAACTTTGCATGTACAAGATGGCAAAACAAGCAAAAAGGATGTAGGCATATCAAGGCATGAATCACAAAAGACATTCAAGTGGAAAGAAGCTCTTGTAGATTGCTACAGTTCACATGTGGTATTTTTTAAAATTCTAAAATGTTGAAGTTAATTGATTTCATCTCTTTATCAAAATGAAATTGAACCAAAATATGTTTCCTTTTTTGTACAAATTTTGCAAAGGCTCAATGTACAATCTCCTCTGTATACTCAACCTGTAGCTCAGTGGTTAGAGCACTCACCTTATAAGCGAGAGACAAGGGTTCGATTGCAGGCAGGGTGAAACCTTGGGCAAGTTTCCTTTCTCCACACACCTAATAATAATCCCTAAAAAAAATTGGTCATTTCAATTGAATCACGATTGGTTGTTGGACACTGCTATGTGCAATTGGCTGCCATGTTTCACCTACAGTCAATTCACTTTACAATATATTCTGTCTAGAAGACGTGAAAAGCTCCATATGAAATGCAAGGATTATTATTTATTATATTACTTGGTGCTGTTGTTTAGCATTCAGGTAGAAGTTTCTGTACATACATGCTCAACCATAATGGGATGACAGCTCAGGGAATAAGAGTTACTCCTTTTGCCCTCGCAATTGGCATGAAGTGTTTCCAGAGTCACATACAGTATAAGATAGATGCTGTGCAAATCCCACTCTGCAATGCCCTGACCAATGCATCGCAACCACATACAAAAGATAGCATGACCCTTTGAATCATTATGAACAAAATGATCAAATTAATGCATGTGAGTGAAAAGTACTTTGCTGCACTGTTGAATAGGCTCCCTTCCATTTAAAGATGAAGTCAGATTAATTTTACTTATAGCCTTTCGACAATCATAAGAGAATGAGAGATGGACAGGCAGACGGGCAAGCAAGCAGACAAGCAAGCAGGCAGGAAGACAAGCAGGCAGACAGACAGAACGCAAAGGCGCTCTCATTCCAGTTGTATAGTAAATGGCTTTGAAAATAAATTAAACGTGCAAGAAAATTCAACAATTACTAACCTGTTTTCGTCCACAAAATGATTCAGCTTTTTGTTCCTGCATTTTTTTTAAAAAAACAGATTTGAATTTTGTTTGAAGAAGTTCATTTGATTTATTCTGAGTTCTGCAATTCTAAAATACTAACAAACAACTAAATGGCTATTGGAAAATGGGAGTAAACAGAATGATGAAAGATGAAACCATAGGCCAAGTCCTTTGCTCAATCCGTTCTGCTCAATTCCCTGACATGGTAGCACTCGCGTCTAGTATTTCCATCAATCAGAGTTTCTGTTACACTTCAAGGCATTGCTTGATTTCTCTGGTCCTTAGCAGCTTTCAAAAATTGCTGTCCTTTCTGAAATGTTAGTAGGAAACACTCCATTGCATCTGACATGCTGTATTGGGTGATGGGCCTATACTATCTGTCTCGAGAGGATATCCTCAATTGCATTTGATTGTCATCTATCCCCCTAAATTTACAACTGTCAGTCAGAGAACACGGTGTTTTCCAACTCTGCTGTCGATTTAAAAAAAAAATGTTTTATCTGTAGTGTGTTAGAATCACATATATTATTATTACAGTATATTGTACTTTGAATTTCATGGTGTTATACCATAAAAGTTCTAACATCTGAGGCATTTCAAGAGAGATTTGCGCAAACTTTTCTGTGTTGAAACATTTGAAGCTGCTGCTATGACACGTTGAACTTCAGCTGTGGTGAAGGCATTGTGTCAAGAAGACATGAGGCCTGAAAGTCCACCTTATAATAATAAATTAATAAAGCTAGTGGTTGATTCAATGGCATATGACATTGTTGAGATGTCTCAAAGCACTTCATACAATTTTACTGTGAATTGTAGTGACTGTATATTTGGTTTTGGTCTGCTGGTAACAGCAAGAGAGAGTATATAGATAAGGAAGAGGAGCGTTGTAAGTGAGAGCGCTCACTGCCCAGGGCAGAGATGGAGATGTGTGGGGGTGAATGGAGGGGAGGTCAGTGCAGAATCATACTGACCATTCATCATAGCAACACTGAGGACAAGACAAGTGGTTAGAGCACTCATCTTACAAGCATGAGATCTGTGTTCGAATCCAGGCAGATCAGAGTGAAACCTTGGGCAAGTTTCCTTACTCCACATGCCGACAAATAATCCGTCCAAAAAAAACCACACTAATAAAAATTGGTCAATTCAATCCCCGACTGTTTGTGGGACACTGCTGTGCACAATTGGTTGCCGCGTTTTGCCCACAAATATACAGTCAATTCACTTTACAGTATATTCTGTGAAGCACTTTGAGACATCTAGAAGACGTGAAAAGCGCTATATCCAATGCAAAGATTATGATTATTATTGGTGTACATCGCTTTGGCTGTGGCAGGAGAAAAACAATTGGTGGAGATGGTTGGTTATGTAGGACTTGAACCATGTGAGTCCAGCTCCACTAAAGTGGATGAAGGAAGAGAGGCGGTGGAGGAAGTTGGCAATGCGTGGTCAACTGTTTCCAGGAGGATGAGGAGGCAGAGAGAGAGGATGTCATTTGCAACTTTGTAATGATATGACATCTTTTGAAACTTAAGTGCTTAAGGGTTAACTTTATTACATTCAAAGTAAGCAGCGCTATTCCTAAATCACTTTCAGGACAGTACCTTTTCTCTCTAAGATACATAAACAATTTTTTGAAATAAACAGCCCACAACAGAATGACAACTTAAAATATATATATTTTCCAGCTGCTGCTAAATTGAAATTAAAGCCAAAGTCTGCTCCATTTTGTGTCATTGATTTATGTATGTTATTTTTCCAATCATTTCTGCCAAATTAGTTACAAAAAATGCAAACTATGAAACCTGGTTGGCATTATCAATCGAGTGGCTTGCAGCTAGCTGGATTTAATCATTGTCTGAGGAACAGCCCCAGACACATACTTCCTGTTAGTCACACTTTGATAATGTATTTGAGGAGTTTTGTATTTAGCCAGTTACAAAGCCTCACCAACATGAAAGAGCCAAAAGTGCAATAATAGAATGCAGCAAATTGCCTTCCAGCACTGATCATCAGCTGGAAGAAGAAAAGAAAGTCACCTACAACAACAACAACAACAATTTACATTTATATAGCGCCTTTCACGTCGGGAGGACGTCCCAAGGCGCTAAACAAGAGGCGTGTGACCCGAGCTGGGAGAGGAGTGTTTGGGAAGGGGTGAAACACGAAGGGGAGGTAAAAGAGTTTGGGGTGGAACAAAAGGCACGATCGAAGAGGAAAGTCTTCAAATCGGCCTTGAAAGAGGAAAGGGAAGAGGCGAAACGGAGGGATTGAGGGATGGCATTCCATAGGGTGGGAGCGGAGAAACTGAAGGCTCGGCCTCCGATGGTGGGGCGGTTCGGGCGGGGGGCTTGGAGCAGGCCAAGTCCTGTTGAACGGAGGGTCCGGGTGGGCGTGTAGGGGGAGAGTAGATTGGTTAGGTAGGATGGGGCAAGGCCGTGTAAGGCCTTGTAGGTGAGGACGAGGATCTTAAATTCGATCCTCTGGAGGATGGGGAGCCAGTGGAGACGGGCGAGGGTGGGGGTTATGTGGTCACGGAGGCGGGTGCGGGATAGTACACGGGCTGCAGAGTTTTGGATGGCCTGCAGCCTATGAATGGAGGAACTGGGGAGGCCGACTAGGAGAGAATTTCCGTAATCCAGCCGTGAGGTGATGTATGCGTGCACGAGTGTTTCGGCAGCGCGGGGGGTAAGATAGTTGCGGAGCCTGGCAATGTTGCGCAGATGGAAATAGGCGGTGCCGGTCAAAGCGCGGATGTGGGGGAGGAAGGAAAGTTTTTGATCGAACATGATGCCGAGGTTCCTGATTGGCTTTGTGAGGTGGAGAGTGCAGCCTTGGATGTTGAGGCTGGCAGCGCCCGATGTGCGGAGGCGCTCGCTTGAGCCAATCAGGAGGGCCTCGGTCTTGCTCACGTTCAATTGCAAAAAGTTGTCCCTCGTCCACGATTCGATGTCGGACAGACATGCTGTCAGAACATCGATCGTCTGGGGGTTGAGGGATGAGGCAGAAAGGTACAACTGGGTGTCATCCGCATACATGTGGAAATTTACCCCATGTCTGCGGATGACATCGCCCAGAGGGAGCGTGTAAAGGGTGAAAAGAAGGGGATCGAGGACAGAGCCCTGAGGGACGCCGTGGGAAACTGTACGGGGGTTTGAAGAAAAGCCATTGGAAGAAACAAAATGTAAACGATGGGTCAAATAAGAGTGGAACCATTCAAGGACTGTGCCTTGAAGGTTGAGGTGGGAGGAAAGACGTTGAAGGAGGATAGTGTGATCGACTGTGTCGAACGCAGCAGACAGGTCAAGGAGGACGAGGAGGCAGAGGGAGCCCTGGTCACAGGCGGTTAGGATGTCATTTGTGACCTTGACCAGGGCAGTTTCTGTACAAATGTGAGAAAGTGCCTTAACATGTGTAAGATAATGATATAAATTACAATTTGCCAGACTAAGCAAAGGTTTTTATCTTAATGCAATCTGTGCTTGATGAGTGACATGTTGACTACAATTGCTACATTGACATGTTGAATCATGTTGTTTTATCAGTGTTATTTTCCTAGACTCAGCTGGAAATTGCAATAAAATGCAGTGATTAGCACTTCCCCGTGCCTTCTTAAACAGATTCCTGCAATACAATTTGATTGGCAGTATTATGCAATGTAGTGATTTGTCTTTGCAATATGCAATACAGTCAATTCACTTTACAGTATATTCTGTGAAGCGCTTTGACATGTCATTAAGTTGTGAAAAGCGCTATATCAAATGCAAGGATTATTATTATTATTACTTTCAATGCTGTGATTCAGTGCAGTGTAAAATGTAATGGTTGTGTGGTGTGATGGGTGGAGGACGTCACACTCAATTTGACATGAGGAGGCTCTCCATTCCCGAGACGTGGTGCAAAGGACAACAATGAGGATGATCTCCAGTGTTAGAGGAATGAGCTGTAAGCAATGATTAGACAGCCTCGGGCTCTTGAGAGATGTCTCAGAGGGGATCTCATAGTGGTGTACAAAATTATAAATGGGAGTGAAAAATAATTCCAGATCAATCCTTCAGGATATGTCAAGACAACATTATTTAGAGTTGTAAAGGGCAATTTCAGGACAGATACCAGGAAGATTTTCTTGATGCTGAGAGTAATTAATGACTGGAATAGCTTGTCAGAAAAGATGGTTGAGGCCAGGTCAGGTAAGGTGGGGGTTCTGAAGGGATGGGATCAGAAGAGCCTTCTTCATCCAGAGCAATCTTGAGTAAAATGCTACTGTAGATTGCAAAGACAAAGCATTACATTGCATAAGGCTGTCAATCAAATTGCATAAAGTGTTGCCTTCTGTCGAATGCAAATATGTAAAGCCATTTTGAATCTAAATGTACCTAAGTAAATATGGTAGGATTGTCCACCTAGATAGCTATTGTCCACCTCATATGCTATTGAGAGCATCAAAGGCTATTTTGGCAAAACACAGTGAAAACAAGTTCAAGGATAAATTTTTAAAGTGCAATAAAGACTTTTTGAACAAGGACCAGAATACAGCTCTTTAAAGTTCATGAAACAACACAAATAGAAGCAGAGCTACAAAGGAGTTTATTGCTTAGACAGAATGTGAAGAGATAGGCTGCATTCTTTTCAAAAGGAAATAAGTAGAAATATATTCAAGCACGCAATGGTGATTACATAAACACTCTCTCTACACTAGCTTCCAGCTAACAACAACAAAATTACATTTCTATAGCTCCTTTCATGTCTGGAGAATGTCCCAAGGCGCTGTACAGTCAGTGTTTCTGACTTGAGCTGGGTGTCAAAATCGGGAAGGATGGAGGGCAGCGGTGGAGTGACCGAAGGCACAGTAGAAGAGGATGGTCTTGAGATGGGTCTTGAAAGAGGCAACAGAGTAGAGTGAAACAGAGGGACTGCAGAATATGGTGTTGAACGAAGACAGCATTTGAAAAATGAAGGGATTTTCTCCTGAATTACAAATTCTCTTGGAGCATTGATCATTCATCTCATTGTTGTTTCTGGGAACTTTGTGCAAAATGCATGCCGCATTTCCCATTAATAAGAGTTACTACACTTGACAGTAATTAACCATGAAGCAATTCTTGATGTTGACATGATAAAGTGCTAGATTAAATGCAAGGATTTTTAAACCGCAATTTAATGCAAACCTGGGTTATTTCTGCTTGTAAGCCATGTGTTTGACTTCAGATAACAGTGGTTCTCTTTGCTATATACCGTACTGTGCTCTTTGAAATTCTTAATACTAAAAATAATAGCTCACTAGTAATCGCTCTGCTCTTCGTCAGTGTTCCAGTATTCCAGAATGAACAAAGACCCATGGAATAGATATGTGGAGAGTTTGGGTCTACACAGAATTATTTCTGTTGATGGCATCTGTGGCCTGGTGGATTGACTTTACTAGACTTTCTTGGTTTGTAGTTTAATTGAGAGTTAGTAGGATCATAGTTCCCACAAAAGTGTTGGATAACCATTTTTATGGCAGTTGTATCAATTCAACATGAAATTTCTAGTTTAGAGCCTATGATTTCAAAGTAACTCAGGCAATGCAGACTTCACTAATATCCACACAAGGAGGAAAACAGGGATAAACCAATGTTGTATCAACTAAATTCAATGCTTGGCAGGAAATAACAATACATTACAATTTATGGACTCAAAACTGCACACCAGCATATGTATGATGTTAGATCAAATAGAGTGCTGGTTGATGGTAATAATGCTAGTCAAGCTACACTTAGTTAAATGGAAAGCAATTGCTCGAAGCTGAACAGAACATGGAATTGTCTATTGTGTTTGAATTAAGAATATTCCTGATTTCATTGAATTGTAATTCTTTTTCTGGTGTAATACTACTGTGTGCTTTTCCATTTACTGAAACACAACGAAAGTATATTCAACCGAATGTCTTTCTGGAACTTCATTAATCGATATAAGGGTAATGAACTTATTCCTTTGTAAAAGTTGATAGTTTTCATTTATCAATGGAGCGAATTATAACAATTTGTATCATCACAATTTAGATTAATTGTCTTCCTAAGTGTTTTGGATTCATAAATGTCCTTACAATCATTCTGAAAAGATATAGGGGTGATAAGTGTAGTATTTGATTATTAAATGGAATTTGTTAGAAAGTATTGCATTTTTCCATCCATTCCCAAAGATTGGCTGTGAAACGGCATTATGGTTTGCTTCTAAGGTCAAATTAACCAATTTTAATTAAAGATTGTTGCCGACTTGATTGTCACTTTGCTGCAGGTTAACCATTATTTTCATTGCTGAAGCATTTAAGTGCTATTTTAGTTACACTCAAATCGCAATTTCCATGAGCTGAAGGAACAGTGTAACAGAGAAATCCGTAGACACAGCAGTAAGGTGAGAAGGAAGTGAAGAGAAAAAATGTGATGTGAAATATCACAATTTCACCTTGTAACATCCAAAATAAAATGAATGTCCTCATTATGATTTGTGTAGACCAACATCACTCATTGAATTACCCAGTACAGTACTACTGGTATTAAAAAGACCAAATAATTTGCTCTATTTTCACTCTGGATTTATGACTTTAATTGGAATCAGCTGTTAATGAATTCCGGTTTTGTAGCAAAAATTGCAAAAAAAGCTGGTAATTCACAAATCCCAAGTCAGCAACATCCTTTGAAATAAAGTGAATAAAACAGGAAATAACAAGATCAGCCATTATGTTCGCTGGTCATTATTTGGATATTCTGTCTAGGAAATTGCAATTTGTTATTTCCTATTCTCATCCTGGAATTTGTAATGCACACAACAAATTCGAGCTTGAAAGTATCACAATTAACATCAATAAAACTTGTTGGTCACTTATCATCTAGACCTGGAATTGGAATCAACCCCAGATATTATTCTTGGTTTTTTTCTAATCTGCCTAAAATGCCTTGTTTTTCTATCGTTTTTTAAACTGAGCAACATCCAATGAAGGGAGCTGCTATATTTCAGAATACACATCATAAATAACAATTACCACTTCTTATCACTACATTATAGGGTTTAGTATAAGCAATTTATCATGCAGATTAATTCTGAGTTTAGGTTTCCATTTTTTGAAAGTTGATGATTTGTTAATTATTATTGTTATTCATTCGTATATATTATTGCAGTATTCTATTTGTGAAGACTTTGGTCTGGAAGTAAAGCATTGTAATAAAATCTCATTTTAAATCTGCAGGAATTTATTTAGTGGTTTCGGTATTTGAATTGCACTTCACAACTCTGAATCTTTATCCATTTTCACTAAACCTCTACAAGATCTTTTCAAGATTTTATAAGGCTGCAAGACGTCTCTTTGAAGAATCCTGTTTCGCCAAGATTTTCCTTTGTTTCCTCTCGCTCTGATACTGTGAATCAGCTCTATCATAGAAAATTGGAGATTTGACCATTTTAAAAGGAGGATTATCAGGGGTATTTGCTAGAACTACACTTCATGTCCCCTGACTATGTTCTGGAATAGGCCACTCATCTGTTTCCCAGGAGACATATGTGTTCAGAAAAACCTTTCACTAACTACCAGAGTTTTTCTGCGTTCTTGACCATTACGATTTGTGCAAGTTTCAGATGCATGAATCTGGGAATACCAAGTCTGGATTAATACAAAGGCAAAGTACGGCAGATACTGGAAATCTGGTATAAATGCAGAAGTTGCTGGAAATATGCTGAAGATCAGGCAGCACCCACTGAGAGAGGAAAATTACTTAACGTTTCAGGCCTATAACATTTCATCAGAACTCAAGTCTCTATCAATGTTTCATTTCAAATCTGCATCAATGTTTCATTTCACAAAACTAAAATTTTATGAAACTGAAAGTTTGCTCTGCTAAACATTAATCCTGATCCCAAATTGAAACCGATAATCATTTTTAAATTCACTGAAAATAAATGGCTATTTTGAGGGTTTAATGTGGTTTAAACAGTAGTAGTTAATGTATTATATGAAAGAAGCCATAAGAATAATGTATATGTGCTTCATAATTCATGTTCCTTTGGTGGATTTTACAGCACGTTTAGCATAGCAAAGAAAAAAACTATTATGTCTGTGCTAGTGCCAGCTCCACACTGGACCTACATTCTATAATCATATCCCCCCTACTTTTCTCCCCACATCCTTTAATCTTTTGCTTCGAGAGATAAATACATTGTGTGAAGTACATACAATCTTATGGAGCAGTGTGCTGCACAGCATCCTATTCATTGCCTTGGTGAGCATTCTCATTTTTACTAGAATGATATTTTCTGGAGTTCAGCTTTTGGAAAATTTATACTTGCCTTGAAAGAGTTCCAGCAATTATTTCCAGATTAATATTGTGAACGAAAGGGTTTAACTATGTCAAGAAAAGTAGAAGTAGAGAGCAAAGGTACACCATGGTCTAATACACAATCCTCTAATTACCTAGGAGTAAGTAGCAACCTGGTTGTTAGTCAATTGGTGCATTGCTTCTCTCGGGGGAATAATCCCTTAAAATAAATAAGAAGAATAAGAATTTGGTCACTCAATCCATGATTTTTTATGGAACGCTGTTGTGCGGATTTGGCTACCACATGTTGTCCACAAAATATAATTCATTTTCCTGGCTTGAAAGGTGCTATACAAGAGTAATTTTCTTGTTGTTTACAGTATATTATGTGTAGCGTTTTGAGATGTCTCCAAGATATGATAAGGCGCTATATCAAATGCAAGGATTATTATTATTGTTATTGTTATTGATGGAACAGGCTTAATTGGCTGACTGGCGGCTTCCTTTTGTGCTTTGTGAACAAGCAAAGTTTTCGATCTCAGGGAAAGGATGCTTAGTGGAAGCTAATTCATCAAACTGAATCATACCTGGCCAACCAATTGCGGATGAGTGTGGACACATAAGTCACAATGAGATCCACAAGACATATGGAGACGTTTATGGAAGAATGGTTGAGACCATGGGTGAATAAAAAATCAATTAAAGAATAAAATACTGCCTTTGTGTCCAAAGTTCTCCATGTTTGAAGTTCTGCTTTTTTGGAATGAGGACTTTCTTGATAAGCAAATTCGAGGTAGATACTTTCTTATAAGATAGTAGGAAAAACAGGGTGAATGACTCAGGGCTCCCAGCAGAAGGATACAAAGTCCTAGGATTTCAATTTGCCATAATAGGAGGGAACATACAGCAACTTAAATAACAACTAATAATTGAGCAAGGGGTACAAAGGAAAAATAATGTTATAAATTGGGAAAATACTTAGCAAACATTTAATAATGCTCAAACTGTAACGACAATACAGGGTGGGTTTCATTAGACCACTGGCCTCATGAGCAAGACAATCCGGGTTTGCTTTACTGGGTGGAACAATCACTTATTTTTAAGATAATAATAATTTGGTCACTCATTCCATGACTGTTTATGGGACAATGCTGTGCACATGTTTCATACACAAACTATATAGTCAATTCACTTTACATGATATTCTGCAAGGTGCTTTAGACATGAACTTTGAACACATTCAAGACTGAGATTGATAGATTTCTAAAGGATAGGGGGATTAAGGGTTATGGGGATAGGACGGGTAAATGGAATTAGGTTAGAAGATCAGCCAGGATCTTATTAAATGGTGGGGTGGTTCAGGGGCCGAATGACCTACCCCTGCTCCTATTTCTTAAGTTCTTATGCCAAAACATGATAAGACCCTGCATCAAATGCAAGAATTATTATTAGATTAATAATCTAATTTTGTGACTTGTCACCTTTTGCTAAACCATCTATTCCTGAAATTTAACACTACCAATTAAAACTAGCAATTTGGATATGGATGATTGGCATATTTACTTGCTTTTATTATATCACATATTTTGTTAAAGGACAGCCTTCTATACCCAGGTTCTACACCATTTAAAAAAAAATAGGACTCTAAACCTGTTTGCCAACTGAAGCTTGATTGTTTTCATGCTCACATCTGCTAAGCCTTAGTGTTGACTTTAAACAATAGATAGCCTCTTTGGCAGCAATCATTTGAAACTGGAAATATACCCATTGCACATCCTCAGCAATCGAAAAGATTAAGGCTCAGACAAATTTTGCACTCGAACACAGTTATTTACTCAAGTCCTTGTGTCTTGTATTATGTTTCCCTTCCATCAAACCTCACAAGGGGATCATTCTCTGCAAAGAAAACTTAATAGCAACTGAAAGATAAAAAGTGACATTGTTATACTGATGAGGTGCAAACAATCGATTGGCAAAACCTTGTGCATGAGATTGCAGGCATCAGTTCTGTCCTATATCGATCTCTTAATACTTTATTGTTTGCTTATTCTGTTCTGCCAACTAATCCCATTTTATTTAATTTTGTAGTCCTGCCAATTTCTCTGGGACCTATTAGATCACACTTTGCTGTGCAAACTGGCTTTAGAAATTAAGCTATTTGAAGTTCTTTTCAGCATAGTCCAAATCTTTGGCTCGAATATCTTGCATGTCAAGTAATTTTGCATGCAGATAGGGATGTCGTCGAAACAGCAGGTACCATCAATCTTCATGACTTTTGATGCACACCATTTCACCTCTGCCTGCTTCAGGAACAGAGTGGTGTGATGGCAAAACAATCATGCAGATCACCCTCGAGTGACATAAATCCTTTTGATCCAACTCACCTCAGCAGTTTGTGGCTGCTGCAGGGTACACAAAGCAGAGACCAGGATTCTGCCTAGACAAGAACTGATTTTCCAACGCTCTGTGGAAGCAAAGGGCAGAGCAAGGCCTGCCTTATTAAATGGTTTTCATGTGGATGATCACCAAAGAGCTTTTTAAAAGAATTCAGTGGGAGATGGTTCAGATCAGCAGGGTTAGTCGACAACATTCTGCTGATGTTAGAGAATCAGGAACATATACCAGATGGATCACATTGAGCATATTTAATTTGTAACAGTAGCATCAGGTACAGTCTTATGATTTTAATTAAAAACAAATTAACTGAGGCACAGCAGTGGATTTCAAATTTGATGTAAAGCACTGTAACACAGATATGGTGCAACTAATGGGAAGTAGCAATTAGTTGTCTATTTCACTATTAAAAATAAGCATTTCTTTGATGTGTTAAACATTCTCAGTGATTGAAGGTATGGTACTAATGGGCATTCTTCACAGTCAGTACTGTGAAATATAGGGATTTTATACTCGGTAGTTTCCAACAGAACAGTGAAACTGAAACCAATTCATTCACTACAAAATATCGGTCCCCTCTATTCCAATTTGACTTGTTTTTATGAACTGGGAAATGTTCTTATTTTACGACATATTTTCAATAGCCTGGGGAAGGAGCTAGACTCCTCCACAGATCACAATATACTTTGAATTCGTTGAAAGGTGGTGGACATCTGGGGAAAGTGGACTCCAGGGGAGCTGAACTGCCATCAGCCCATGGGAGACAGCCATGTTGGAATCCATCCTGCATGCCAAGGGTAGACAGCTGGCAATGGTGACTTCTATCAAGATACAATAATTCATACATTTGGTATAGCGGCTGTCTTAAAGCTCTTCACAGGATAAATTGTAAAGTGGGGTGACTGTGTATTGGGTAAAATAACATGCATTTACTTTGCTTTATTATACTTTATTTTTATCTATATTGACCTTTACTAATTTTACTATGTTTAAACATTTTGCTCCATGTTCTCCCTTGTATGACATTGACAACCATGAGTACACCTGCAACTACGAGCCCGGTCTGGGCCATAGGCAGGTGAGTGAGCAGCAGTGCTGTCTTTTCATGGGAGATTTGATCAGACATGTGAGCTCACACTCTGTTGGTGGTATTGGAAATCACAGCTAAAAAAATTAAAGTGGGTGCCAATTGCTATAACTCTGAATATACTATTCATAAATTGATCCAGCACTTCTTACCTAATTTAGGAAAGTATTAGATACAGACTGGAAAGAGCCAAGGCTAGAGGACAGTTTGTTGTCAAATACGTCACCTTGAGACCTGCATAGTACTCTAAAGTAGGATTGAGAATTAATGAGATTAACCATGAATGTAACAAGTAAATTCCAGTGTTAGATTCTTCTGCTCTCTTTCTCTTCCCCCAACTCTTTTATAAATAATAATAATAATCCTCGCATTTGATATAGCACTTTTTATGTCTTCTAGACGTCTCAAAGCGCTTCACAGAATACACTAAATTGACTGTATATTTGTGAGCGAAATGTGTGCAGCCAATTGCACACAGCTGTATCCCACAAACAATCATTGTCATACAGAAAACTTCAGTGTAAAGCTTCCAACCTAAACATATTTCACAATATGACTGCTAAAAAGAGATTTGGGTCTCTCCCAAATATTTTGTCAGATTCTGTCATAGGAAAGCAAAAGGATGTTGGGTACTTAATGATGTAGGAAAATTATAAATCATCAGTAAGCTTCCAACAACGTGACATTTCAACCTCACCGAAAATAATGTAAACTAATGCACCATTTTACATGAAATATGCGTTTTTCTCCCCCCCAGGCATGTTACTTTTTAAGTACTTCACATAGATAAAATTACGTGAAAAGTAAGGGGGGTCACAAGGATCACATTAACTTAATGACATTACATTAAGAGCTAATCTCCTTAAGTAGTAAATGCTGTACTACTACCAGGAAATATGTCTATATAATAAATCACAGAAACAGTATATGGCTGTATGAGTCCTTGACTTGTATCGAAGTAGGTACAGAATGTTTTCTGTGACTTATACCAGGTTTTTCAGTGTGAGTTAGATTGGACCTTGACTTAGATCTTGCAATAACTATTATCGATTCATGTCAACTTCCACAACTTTAACATAGAGTGAATAATGAACTCCTGCAGAATTCTATGAAGAGCACTATCCTCATACTCCCAACCTGTGAAAAAAAACCCGGCTGGGATTACATTGTGCAACTGAAGTTGATGCAAAATACAATTGTGTTTCTGTATTGTAGAAATTACTGTATGGTGCATGGCTGACAACTTAGATTGGGAGAAAACAAACATGAACGTAATGTGAGAAAAGGATATGCAACATTTAACCAATGTTGAAACCTATTAACAGGGGTTGTAGGTAATTGCTTACAAATTAGACCATTGTTTCACTGCTGGGCATCGAGATTATTCATCTTAAATGAATGAAAATATGAGAACTCCTTTGTTGTCACTATTTAGGATGCATGCATTTAAAAGTAAACTTGACTTACTTTTACTATGGGGAGAGAGCAGGGAGTGGGACAGATTGGCTAGCTCTTCCAAACATGCATAGGCATGATGGGCCTAGGGCCTGCTTCTGTGCTGTAATATTCTATTTTTTTATTATTAATATTAGGCTGGAATGAACAAGCTCTTAACAGACTTGATTTCAGATCTTCAAATTTGTAGGACTGGTTTAATAGCATATATGGGAACATTTTGGCTGCCGCATTTCACTTTTTTTTATTTGAAGTGCAAACCAGATATTCCTACATAGATTCCCAAATGAACTATAAAATATTGGATGACAATTTAAAACCGGAGCACTAAAGAGAGTTGATGCTGAAATGGGATAATTCACCTCTGGGACCCCGAGTCTGAATCTGAAGCAGTCTGAATGGATCAAATTTTCTTTGTTGATCAGTTGTAAAGTTTCTATCAAAACAACTTTGTACAGTCTAAATCTGTGTTTTACTATAATGCATAGCAATAGTGAGTTGTTATGTGGTACTGATTGACACTGTAAAATCAGTCCTACTCTACGATCACATGGTTGGCTCATGATCGATGTGGAAATGAGACTGTATTGCAAAAGGGAAAAAACACTCTCTTATTCTGTTTGGGGTTAATGTAGGTTCTTGGGGAGGAGTAGAAGGTCAGTTATTCTATATCTAAACAATGATGTACATGATCCAAGAGGTCTTGCTGAAGATATGACAAAAGTCTAAAACTTTCAATTTCCTTCATATAAGTTAAACCTATTTATCCTTCTTAACCTATATTAGGTCAACACCACTTCATCTCTGGTGTGGAGGCAACAAAGCAAAAAAGCTGTAAGATATAAACAAATGTAATAATAAAATAATATATAATTAATAATCCTTGTATTTGACATAGTGATTCTCACATCTTTTAGATGTCTCAAAGCACTTCACAGAAGTGCTTTATACAGTAAAGTGAATTGACTTGTATATTTGTGGGTGAAACGCGGCAGCCAATTGCACACAGCAGTGTTGCACAAACAGTCGTTGTTTGAAATGACTGATTAAAATATTTTTTTTGAGGGATTATTATTAGACACGTGGAGTAAGGAAACTTACCCCCAGCACATTTCAAGTAACAATACCTCTATGTAATGCACATATGTAGCTTTGTAACCTTAACTGTCCCTGAGCTCAATTGCATTTTTTAAATCTTCCTGACCTTGAAAAAGGAAAAATCAATACTAACCTTGCGTTTTCCATTATTTCATGTGTACAAACTGAAGAATCTTTGCTGACCAGCAGCAGTTTCTATTTTATTTCCTGGGGCAGCAGCCATGAACCCCACCATTATTTCTACTCTTCCTTTCCCCTTGTCTCGTCAGGGTTGTCATTACCAGACTCCGCTACTGCCTCATCCGTCAGGCTGCTGAAACCCTCACCCATGCATTCGTCACATCACTGCTTCACTATGGAAACACCTACCTCATTGGCCTTCCCAGCTCTTCCCTTCATAAGCTGCAGATCATCCAAAACCCTGCAGCTCAAGTACTCTCACTCCCACCCTCGCCCAGCTACATTGTCTCCCCGTTCTCCAGAGGATCGAATTCAAGATCCTCGTCCTCACTTTCAAGGCCATCCATGGTCTAGCCCCCTTCCTAGCTTTCTGACCTGCTGACTCCTTACTAACCTGCCCGCCACCTCCATTCTACGGGGTCCGGTGTGCTCCATATCCCCCGCCCGACCTGCCCTACCATCGGTAGCTGGGCTTTCAGCCTCTCTGCCCACGCACTCTGGAACTCCATCCCATAGTCCCTTCACCTTGCTTTCTCCCTTGCCTCCTTGAAGGCCGATCTGAAGACCTTCCTTTTTGATCGTGCCTTCTGTCGCTCTCCCACCTCTCTGCCTCCCCTCCCCACCTACCCTGCCCCTCCCACATGCTCAGGTCCCAACACCTGCACCTCAGGACATCCTCCCGATGTGAAAGGCACTGTATAAATGTAACATTGTTGTTTGTTGTTATTGTTGTTGTTGTTGTCTTGCAGCCTCAACCACAGTATATCAGTGACAGACAATCGCCCAGCAACGTACCTCACAATATAGACTTTGTGTCCCTCCTCCCTCCCACTCAATTATATCCCAAAGTTGTGTAAGAAGTTGTGGAGTTTTGCAACTCAGTGGATAGAGCACTCAGCTTAAAAGTGTGAAACCTGTGTTCGAATCCAGGCAGGTTGAAACCTTGAGCAAGTTTCCTTACTCCACACACCTAATAATAACCTCCAAAAACAAACTATAATAAATTTCAATCCACAACTGTTTGTGGGACACTGATGTGCTCAATTGGCTGCTGTGTTTCACCCATAAATATACAGTCAATTCAATTGATAATATATTCTGTGAAGCGCTTTGAGACGTCTAGGAGACGTGAAAAGCACTATATCAAATGCAAGGATTATTATTATTAAGAACAACTCAATTTTTTCAAGTTACATATCAAACTTGCCTGCTCAATAATTCCCTCCCTACCCACCCCAACATTGATGGTTGGGTTTTCAGCTTAGGCGAGCTTTTCACCATCCTCAGACCACACCCTGCCTCTGCTCTCAATCCCGGCTCAAGGGAGGTAGAGAGGTAGACATTTATTTTGGGAGGATGGGTTTGCGCGGTTATGGGGAGAGAGATAGGGAGTGGGATTAAATTACTGTTTTTAAAGAGCCGGCACAGACTCGATGGGCCGAATGGCCTCCTTTTGTGCCATAAGATTCTATGAAGTGCAAATCCTTTAGTGTCAACTGTCTGTAGATGTCCTCCTGATGTGAGTAGTATGATATAATTGTAAATTTGTTCTTTTTGTTGTATTATTATTCCATGCTAGCCCAGCACAATCCACAACAACAACAACAGCAAAATTACATTTATAGAGCGCCTTTCATGTCGGGAGGATGTTTATCGGTTCTTTTAGATGTCTTAAAGTGCTTCACAGAAAAAAACTGTGAAGTGAGTTGACTATGTTTTGTGGGTGAAATGCAGCAGCTAATTGCACACAGCCGTCTCCCACAAAAGTCATGGATTGATGTGACCAATTTATCATTTTTCATCATTTATCATCAGGGACTTATTTCCCAGCTAATCAACTATCAACCAGGTTTCTACTTATCGTTTGGTAAATAGAAGCGTGTCAAGTAAATAAGCTTGCCCAACATTTCGCCCTGCTGGGAATCAAACCCAGGTCTCTCTCTGTGAAGCAAGACCCCGAATCATTGAGCTACAGAACTCCACATCCTGACATGGGGCTTAAACCTACAATTTTCTGACTCAAGTCGAAACAACAACAAATAATATTTGTCTCGCGCTTTTCATGTCGGGAGGACATCCCAAGGCAATAGTAACTGAGACAGGCTGACATCTTGCTAAGCATCAGTCCAACTGCTTGACATGTCAAGCTTTCTTAGTAACTCTTGGTTGCTTCCTATGATTTCACAGTTCCTCCGAGCTACAAATGTAACTAATTTATACAATGTGAATCCAGATCATCTACTTATACTGTACTAGGAACCAGAAATCTATCAATACCACACCTATGTACAATAATAAGATTCCATTGCTGCTGATTTGACACCGAGATAGTCAGGCATCCTAAAGAGTTCAGCTGTCGGCATCCCAAGGTAGGCTACTGTTTTTTAATCTGACGGAATACAAATTCAGCAAAAAGTCATGCGGTGTTATTTGAAATGATTATTAGATTTATAAGAAACAAGAAGGAAAAAGTGTTTCAAAAACAACATTTGGATATGAGAGCTGATTACCACCACCCACTAACATTTGGAGATTAGGTGCTTGTTAACCCAGTCACCTACACAAGAATGCCAAGGGATTGAAGTGTTTTTGAGACCATTAAAGTAACAAAGCCAAGTGATGCAGTTCTCAGTGGGACAATTACATATCCATTACCCTGGCTCCAAATGTCTGGGAACCAGGCACCCAAGGGACAGATGCCTAAAGTGAGGAAGGACCATCATGTTTGCTGCCCTCATGGATTTTCATTGACAGCTTACAGCACACCCTGAGGTCAAAATACCATTTCATCCCAGCTGGAGGATTTCTTCTATCCATAACATTTTTTGGATTATTTTCCTCTATTCCAATCGTTTAAACAAGAAATTAAGAACAAGTGTATTTTTCGTTGCAATATAAAGAGTTTAATAATTCCTTCAAAAACATAATAATAATTATAATAAAATTGGTCACCCAATCAAAGACTGTTTGTGGGAGACTGCTGTGTGCAATTGGTTGCTGCATTTCGCCCTCAAAATATACAGTCAATTAATTTTACAATATATTCTGTGAAGCGCTTTGAGACATCTCGAAGATGTGATAACAACAACAACTTGCACTTACCTCATCATCCGCAGACATCATCCGCAGACATCATCAACTTCCATACGTACGCGCATGAAACCCAACTCTGTCTTTCTGCCTCTACCCTCGACTCCAGGACTACTGCTAACCTGACATACTGCCAGTCAAATAATAAGTCCTGGATGAAAGCTAACTTTCTACAGTTGAACGTCAACAAGACTGAGGCCCTCCTTATTGGCTCGCGCCAACGCCTTGACACATTAGGCACTGACAGCATCAACCTCCATAGTTGCACATTCAACCTCACCAAGCCAATCAGGAAGCTCGGTGTCTTGTTTAATCTTTAACTGTCATTTCTCCCTCACATCCAAGTCTCTGCTTTCCCTCACCTTCGCAATATTGCCTGACTCCACCACTACCTCACCCATCAGGCCGCTGAAACCCTCAATCATGCCATCACCACATCCAGGTCCAAATACTCCAATGCCCTGCTTGTTGCCTTCTTAATTCCTCCTCAATAGGCTGCAGACAATTCAGAACCTTGCGGCCCATATCCTCTACCGCTCCATGCCTCATGACTCTATCTGCTCCATCCTCGCCCGACTACATTGGTTCTCCATTGCCCAGAGAATTCAATTCAAGATCCTGTTCCTCAAACTCAAAGCCCTGCATGGCCTCGCCCCACCTCTGCAACCTCCTAACCCACCTAACAACTTTCCCGCCCCCTTCGTTCAGCAGGCTCTGGCTTGCTCCATGTACTCCCACCCACCCGCACCACCATTGGCAGACGAGCCTTCAGCTACTCTGCCCCTAACTTCTGGAACTTCATCCCGCAGTTCCTCCTCTTCATCCCCTCCCTATCCTCTTTCAAGTCCCACCTCAAGTCTCTCCTCTTCGACAGCGGTCACCCCAAATCCTTCCCTTTCCCCCCATCCTCCCCGTCCCTGACCCCAGCTCGGGCCTGAAACAATGACTGTACGGCGCCTTAGGACGGACATCTTCCTGACATGAAAGGTGCAATACAAGTGTAATTTTGTTGTTGTTGTATATTGCACTCTGCACGCCGGGCAGCATCTCAGGACGCTTAACAGTGGAGGAGCCTGACTCTGTTCCAGGGTGGGCTTGGGGCCATAAACCACTTCGAAGAGAAAGATTTTCCGGTGGGACTTGGAAAAAGGGCGGGGTGGAGGGATTGAGGGAGAGTGTTCAAGAATTTGGGGGCGTAGTGGCCCCCCAACCTCCGATTGTGTGACATAGTTTGCGAAGGACAACCAGGAGGCCAGTGCCAGTCGAGCAGAGGCACCAGGTGATGGAAGGGGGAGTGAGGAGGTTGGAGAGGTTGGGAGGTGTCAGTGGGTGAGCGGATTTGAACACAATAAGGCGCGATATCAAATGCAAGGAATGTTATTCATTATTGATTTCAGTCATTCCATTTCATCTTTACTCAGCTGTACTATGTAAAGTGACCATTCTGAGTACTGACACTGCTGTTTATGAATTTCTCCCTGCATCAAAATAAAAAAATTGTCTTAATGAAGGCATTGATGTACCTCAACTCCAAATCTTAATGAAAATCCCAATAAAAATGAATATACAGTAAAGTAAGCATTCTGAGATGCCATTCCATATGAAGGGTGCGGTATAAATACAAAAAGTTGTTGTTCTTAAACACTTTAATCACTGTAAATGTCGAGCTGCACTAAAATATGCACCCGATGATTGTCTTTCAAGAACAACAACAAGTATTTATATGGTGCCCTTCACAGGGTGTAGAGTCTCAAAATGCTTACTGTTGCATGTTTTACTCTCACCCTGCTGTTGAGATGATAGCAGAAGGACAATCTTTTCATTCTTGTGAAAATAACAGCAAATTTGAGGACCATAAGTAAAGTATAGCTTTACAAAGCATCCATGAATTAAAAAAAAGGAAAGGGCATTGAGATATTTTAATAATAACCTTTGAAAAAAATGTAGCAAATGCTATACAATTACTGCCTTTGAATATTGTGGAAGAAAATACATTTGTTGGAAGGAATACACATTAAACTATCAGTTATTCCAGATAATAACTTGCATCAGCTACCTCAGCTCTGAGCTTTGTCTTAATCTTACTTGCCTTGAATGTCCTCCTTTGCCCCTGCCTCCACCCTCCAATCTCTATCACCAGTTCAGGTCTGGAATGTCCAGTGCCTTGGGACATCCTCCCAATGTGAAAGGCACTATACAAACGTAATGTTGTTATTTTTAAGTAACGGATGGAATTTTCTACTAAATGATTATGACTTTTGGGGGAAAATATATATTTATAAATATATTTGTTATGACATAAATCCAAAACAAAACACAAATAATAGAGACACAGGTTGTGCGCATTTTTTCATTTAGGTTCCCTTTAAAACAGTCGGGAATCGCTCCTGTGTGCACCACAACCATGTGCACACCCGTGCACACGCTGAGAAGGTCACTTGCCACTTTTGGAAGTGCCCTGATGTGCACCACACACGCACATGTCTATTTCACTTACATTTCCGGATGCTCTTTGGTTATTTGTCGAGTGTCCTTCTGTACCTTTATGCTTTTTTACAACCATCACAAGGCCGTTTGTGGGCTACCCGGTGGGTGCACTCTAAGTGGTCTGCGCAGGATTGCCTCCTGACGGGGCCAAGCTCCATCTGTCCTTAGTTCCAGCTGATCCGAATTTCAGTTCGGCCCTCAGTACATACTCCTTGATCCTAGTGTGCTCGGGCCTGAGGCATGTTCTCACCATCCCCTCGTTCTGCCAGAAGAGCACCTGGTTTCTGGAAAGAAACCCCTAAAGTTGCCGCTATAATTGCCAGCCAGGCTGTGTCCTTATGTTCGGTGACGAGGCATTTTGTCAGACATAGCAGGCTGTCGCCCCAGGGTACTTCCCAATCGGGTCTCACCTCCATATTTTGAACTACATTTCGACTATTGTTGCACGGACTACTTGGTGATTGCACGGGGTTCTGAAACGGTGTTTTTTCAGGAAACTCTCTCTGTAGAACAGGTGTTTCAGCACACTTCAACTGTGTGGAATGTTTTGAGACAGTTCTGCCAAACCCACCCTTCTTAGTACTGGGTACAGGTAGAAACCCAGCACATACTGGCATTTGTTGCCTGCATAGCGGGCTCCCAGACACAGCCTCAGGCAGCTCCACATAAAGGTGGCTATGAGGAATAAATGATTTTGATGCATACAATTCTGCACTGATGAGTTAGGAATTCTACACTAGTAAATGGAGCACCAAGTACTGTATATAGTATGCAAAACCAAGCAAACCTTAAGCTGATGGTGCATTCTGCTTCACAAAGAGGAACTCTCAAGTGGAGAGTCTCACAGAATCAAGGTAACAAAGAAACCATCACTATTGATTCCATGTAAAAGTGAATGATTTAACCTTCTTTAACTACTACCTCAGATAATAATAATAATCATCCTTCGAATCTGGAATGCAGTGCCTAAAAAGGTGGTGGAGGCTGATTCGATAATAGCTTTTAAAAGAGAATTAGATCTTTATTTAGGGAAAATAGGTCTGTTAGGTTATGGGAAGAGAGCTAGGCAGTGGGATTGAGTTGCTCTTTTTAAAGAGCTGACACAGACTAGATGGGCCAAATGGCCTCCTTTTGTGCTGTAAAATTCTATGATTCTATGTTATTCTATGATCCTTGCATTTGATATAGCACCTTATCACATATTTGAGACGACCCATGCACTTCACAGAAGATCTGTAAAGTGAATTGACTGTATATTTTGTGTGCAAACTGCAGAGGCTAATCACACACAGCAGTGTCCCACAAACAGTTGTGAATTTAAATGCATTTAAATCTTTCTAGGGGTATAAAGAGCAATATTGGAACAGATACCAGTAAGCATTGTATTACTCAGAGAGAAATTGTTGACTGAAACGGTTTACCAAGAAGAGATACTGGACTCATTCAAACAGGTGTATGACGTGACAGAAGGATGAGATAGAATGGGCTAAAGTGTTTTCTTTATCCAAACCAATCTTGGAATCTTAACACATCTTTAGAGCTTGGTTAGATTGGAAGAAATTAAAAATAAAATGTAAACTGTGGAAAACTGAAATGAAAGCCAAACATCAAAGTAGATTAAACAGTATCCAAAAAAAAAGATGGTTTTTTATTGAACTTTAATTCTGTACTGATGCAATCATAGAATCATAGAACCATAGAATTTTACAGCACAAAAGATGGCCATTTGGGCCATGGTGTCTATGCCAGCTCTTTGAAAAGAGCTATTCAAAGTCAATCACACTCCCTGGCTTTCTCCCCATAATCCAGCAAATGTGTCCTCCCCCAACTAACCATCCACCTCTCTTTTAAAAGTAGTTATCAAATCAGCCTCCACCACCCTTTCAGGGAATGCATTCCAGATTCAAACAACTCATTATGTGAAAAAAATTCTCCTCACCTCTCTTGTGCTTCTTTCAGAAACTATTTTAAATTTGGAACCTCAGGTCACTGACACACCCATCAGTGGAAACAGTTTTTCCCTGTTCACCCTGTCGAATCCCCTCATAATTTTGAGAACCTATATTTGGTCTCCGTGTACCTTCTCTGCTCCAATAAGAATAATCCCAACAATAATGTCACACTTCAAATGTTTAACTAGTATTCTCTTTAAGATGCTGGCTGGTCTATGGTGGAATTTGACCAGTTCCTGCTTTATTTTAAATACTGTAGCTTAGTGAGTAGAACACTCACCTTGCAAGAGAGAGGACTTGGCTTTGAATCCTTGGCAGGGAAAAACATTTCACCCCCCAAATGTACAGACAATTCACTTCACAGTGAGTTCTGTATATTCTGTGAATTGCTTTCAGGAGTCTCAAAGATGTGATAAGCCCTATATCAACTTAAAGGATTGTTATTATTTTTTGAAAAAACTTACTTCACTGCTGTGAATGGAATAAATAAATAATGCAAATAGGGTTTTAACACCTCTGGCTTAGCATCAAGTACCACTAACATTAAGGAGACTTCCCTGACCTGCTGGCTGGGAAACTGATGTGCTGAGATGTTAACATATATTTAATTTGCTGTACTATTTGCAGGCCAGATGAATCATGGACCTGGAAAGTTAACCAGCTCAGCAACACTTTATTAGAAAATGAAAAGGTAATCATTGTTGTTACAGTTTTCCATGGACTAATGTTGAATGCAGATTGGATCCCTGTAGTTTCAAACCTATCATATTTTGTGGTGCATAAAATGAATATTAATACCTTTATTTAAGTTTATTTCTGGTACTTTGAATTTCACAAGAGCATTATGGGGCAACTGCCCTCACTCTCCTTAGGAAGCTTAAGAAGTCATCTGAGAACATGATAAATAAGACCTACAAATAATTGCAATATAAATTCTTCAAAACAACATGGTATGAAACAAGTTGATTGAAGTGACACACCAACATAAATGATGAAAATATGCTGCCTGCACTAAAGAAAGAAAGATCCTGCAAAAATATCAACTAAAAGACACCTCTGACAATGCAGACTGTAAAGGACTTCAGTGATAGTCTACAAGCCCAAGGTCCAATGTGGGGCTAGCATGCACCATGTTCTGATTAAGTTGAGAGTGCCAACAACTGACACTATTGACACTATACAATATGACCAGCTTGATTTACAAAATGAGCAACATGGAATGAAATAAATAACCAGTGTAATCTTGCAGTTGAAGTTGTATGATGAAAGGAAACAAAAATTTCAAGACTGTTGGAAGGTAACTGACAGTTCTGGTGGATGAGAAGGCTCATAAGTAAGAAAGAGCGATAAATCTATAGCAAGAACTAAAAATAAACCTCTGATTTGGAAAGATTATGATAGTAATAACAAAAATCCTTGCATTTGAAATAGTGACGTATAATTTCTTCGAAACGTATCAAAGCACTTTACAGAGCATAATGTAAACTGCATTAACCATATATTTTATAGGCGAAACACGGCAGCCAATTGCGCGCAATAGTGTCCCACAAACAGTCATGGATTTGAAATGACCGATTGACCAATTTTGTTTTAAAGGAATTATTACCCCCAGAAAACAATCCACCAATCAACTAACAAATAGCTTCCTATTTACTGCTAGGTAAATAGAGTTGTGACTAGTAAGAAAACATATCCAATATTTTGCCCTGCCACAAATCAAACATGGGTCACTTGCTTGCGAGACGAGTGCTCTAGCCACTAAGCTACTGGAGTCCACAGTCCTGTGTAGACTTCGCATTTGAATACAAATATGATATGTGTTTATTCGTTTACATGCAACATACAAGTACAACGTGGATGCTTGCATGATTCATGTTACTTTAATTCCTTCATCATGTTCCCCTTTTAAATGCTTTAAAATTTAAATGTTATCCCTAGTATATCATTGATGAAGCATTCTGAGATGCTACCTAATGCGAAAGGCACTGTAGAAGTGCAAGTTATTGTTATTGTTGAAGGCAACTATTCAATACTGTTGATCTACAGTGTGTACAATATTATCATAAAAGCACTACTGACTTCGGTTAATCAGATCTCTTCCAGAGAGCTCATCTTACCTTTTTCCTGGTCTTTTTATACTGGTCTCTACCACCTTCTCAGTAACTTGTTGATTACTGTTGTGCAAATATCTGCTTCCCTTCACAACTGTGAACAAACAACAACTTGCATTTACCAATGCCTTGATTGTCTGGTGGACATGAGATCACATACACTGGAGGTAGAGATGATAGTAGAGCTCTGAACAAGCTGGATTACACAAGCTCAGCCACAGTTTTCACAGTCGAGCTCCTGATCATATCTTCTGTTTCTTGTCCATCTCGCTCCATCTGTATCAAATTAGGCTTCAGGCCCAGCTGGCTCATTATTCAAGCTCTTTACCATAGGTGAAACAGTTTAATTATAGTCATTAGCACAGGGACCAGAGAATTGAAAAGTAAATTCTAACTAGCTATTATAAAGTGGTTTCATGCATACTAAGCAGCATGAAGCATTCAACCTAATATTAAATCATTTGCTATACACATTCTTCTTTATCATAATTTTCTTCTGCTTTCAGATTTCTGCACATCAGCTGTTGGACTCTCTGGCTTCTTTTCAAAGAGCCAATACAGACACGATGGACTAAATGGCCTCCTTCTGTGCTGTATAATTTTTTGATTCTATGATTCTTAGCATAGGTGAAGTTCTCTTGTGTGGGGATCTCAACTGCACTGATAGCTACTTAATTTGGAAACAAACACAGAACTAAACCATCTGCAAGCAAAATTGGAAGCCTCAAGCATGATTGGAGATTAGGAGGATATCCCCCTGCCCACCCCTTTTGAAATAGAGTAGTAAATATAAGGAATAGATTTCCAATCAAAGCAATTAAAGTAGCAGGAGCTAGAGTAACATATTTCTAGTTATTGAACAGGAACAAAAATTCTTCCCACTCAGCTCTTGTTAACACTAAAAATCGTAGCTGGTTAAGCTTGTCAGATAGATCTCTCAATAATGATAAAACTTTAGCTGATTTTAATCTAGTAATACCACAATGTGCACTTTGCACACCCAATCCATAATAATAATAACAATCCTTGCATTTGATATTGCTTCTTATCACATTATCAAAGCATCTCAAAGTGCTCCACAGGATTTTACTGTGAAATCTAATAACAATAACAACAAAATTACATTATACAAAAGGTATAGCACCTTTCACGTCTGGAGGATTTCCCAAGATGCTGGACAAACAGTATTTTAGAACCGAGCTGGAAGTATGGATCGGGGGGAGTGGAGGGCAGTGGGGAAATAAGTTTGATTGAAAGCACGGTTGAAGAGAAGTGCCTTAAGGTTAGTTTGAATGAGGCAAGGGATGAGGCAAGGCACATGGACTGCGGGAGGGAGTATTAGAAGATGGGGGCAGATTGATTGAAGGCCCTCCCACCAATGTGGGGCAGGCGAGCTGGGTCGGATCCCACTGAACTGAGTTTGCAGGCAGGATGTTAGAGGGTTAGGTGATCGCAGAGGTAGTTGGGAGTGAGGCCATGGAGGACTTTGAAGGTGAAGACCAGGGTTCTGAACTGTATCCTCTGTGTGGTGAGAAGGCAGTAGAGTCAAGCAAGGTTTGGGGTGATATGGTCACAGAGCCTAATGCAGGAGAGGACACCATCTGTAGAGTTCTGGATGATCTGCAGCGTATGGAGGGAGGAGTTGGAGAGGTCGACAAGCGAGGAGTTTGCATACCCTTGTAAAAAAGTACTATGGTAATGGTGGTAGTACCATTGGTAGTATCATAGTACTTTTTTACAAGGGTAGTCAAGCCTGGATGTTATGAAAATGTATAACAGAAAATTCGGTTAGACCTATATTAATTTCTGATAGCAATGGGTGTTAGAAAACCTTTAAACAAAATTTCTTTGAACATCTCTTCCTCTTTGATTATTTTGTAGAGTCCTGTAGCTCAAACAAGAGACCTGGGTTTGATTCCAGGCAGGTTGAAACCTTGGGCAAATTTCCTTAATCCACACGCCTGATAATAATCCCTCAAAAAAAAAAATTGGTCATTTTAATCCACAACTGTTTGTGAGACACTGCCAGAAGAGGACTAGAAGACATGAAAAGTGCTGTAGCACATGCAAGGATTATTATTATTATTTCCTTTTTTTTGCTCTTTGAAATACACTGACCCAAAGTAAACTTGTTCTTACAGTAAGCACTGACTGCACTTCCACAAGAAATGGTACTGAAACTAGCCCCGCTAGTGAAATCTTCCAGCATCTGTTTGAGATGCAAGCAATCTACTTCCTGTGATAGCTTTATAATGTACCCAGGAAAAGGTGCTCAAGCTTCCTGCTGAGATGATTCATAGATGTTTCCTTACTCCACACACCTAATAATAATCCGTCAAAAAAAAACACAACAATAAAATAATTGGTCATTTCAATCCTCAACTGTTTGTGGGACATTGCTGTGCCCAATTGGCTGCCGCGTTTTGCCCACAAATATATAGTTACTTCATATTAGAGTATATTCTATGAACCGCTTTGAGACATCGATAACATGTGAAAGCGCTATATATCAATTGCAAGGATTATTATTATTATTATTATGAGAGGTTTGGCAGCCAGTTATGTGAGTCAGTGGTGGAACCGAGAAATATTGCCAGGAGGTGGGGGAAGGCAGTGTTTTTATCTCTTGGATTCTCACTCTCTCTCGCGGCACAAATGTGGGGTAGAAAGGACAGTTGAGAGTTGCACAATTTGCTAGCGTTTGCTAGCGGACGAGCTTAGTGAGATGGAGTGTGCATCCATGGTGATGCTGTCAGCACCTGAGTGGTGGAAGCGCAGCCGGGAACCACCAACTGTGTATTTGTAAGGAAAGTTATCCTACCAAACCCAAGTTAAAATTAGAATGGGGTGATAATTACATTGTGGTATCAGACATCTTAATTATCCCATTGTTCATCAATGAGAATGAGAAAGTCGATAACTGAAGAAAATCAATGATTAAAGTCAATAGCAGTCTCAACTTTAAGACAATGATTAAGTCCAAAGGTGCAAGTGCAACCATTGGAATTCAACCCATTCTTCTCAGTAATTGAAGGACCGGTTAGCAAGATCCTGGGACAGTTCAACAAAATTCTGTTAAAATTTATCCAGAAAGTGACAATCAACTCTATCCCAACTAACAGTGATACTGGCTGCTGGTAACAATAAAAAGGGCAGCAGTCAGAGGTGTTGCATTATTGCTTTAAGGAAATCTGTGGCAATTCAATATGGATGATGCAAGGAAAATAGGATTCTGGGCAAATGACTGGGCAGATTTGAAAGTGGTTGATTTATAAAGTAGGAATTAAAGGACCCAGTGAATCTACATTGTGTTTTGGATTAAATAAAATTACAAGATGCTTTAGATGTCTTTGAGCCACATTACTGTCCTGAAGTTAAGGTGAGAGGTGCTGTTCCATCTAAGCATGAAATTGGACCCATATCTAACAAAAAAATGAAAGATGAGTTCCTAGGTAGCAGATATTAATTGACTCATCAATGAATTACTAGTCAGCCACTGGGCCTTCCTTATTTAGTTGTTTGTTTATAAGGTGATGAGATTGGATGAAAAAACCTTTCAACCCATTGAACTTATCCTTCCAGAAAACCGACTCTACCGTTCTCCCATCGCAGTATTCAGCTATTTCATAAAGGTGTCCATCATTCTGGCATCAGCTATCCTTCCTAATACTGTACCTTGTTGCAATTATTGATAGATCTCTGGTTAAAGAAACACATCCAGGAATCTGTCCTCAACTTGCCATTTGCAGCCCTAAACCCATGCCTTCTTGTTCTGCTGTCTTGGTGCATCCCTTGTGGGATAGAGTTCCAGAGTGTTAGGGCAGCGAGGCTGAAAGCCCGGCCATCGATGGTTGGGTGGGTTGGGGGTGAGAAATGAAGCAGACCAGAGCAAGTTGAATGGAGGGGGCAGGCAGGTTGATAGGGAGGCAACAGGTCAGAGAGATAGGAGGGAGAAAGGCCACTAATGGCCTTGAAAGTAAGGAAGAGGATCTTGAATTCATACTTAAAGTATGGTCTGACCAAAGCACTGTGTAGCTCAAGTCTGATTTGTGGCTTGTGAAATCAACCAATTTTTCTATGTAACCCAGCACTGACTAGACTCATTTGGTAATTTGAAACTAGTTTACTGCTGATCCAGTGAGACTTAAAATGAGATCCAAAGCAACAGAGGAAGGGTTGGGCTGCTTACATAATTTTAACCTCCACTAAAGTATACATCTCACAAATGTTTGTCATGTATGTTTCAAAATTTCCTTCTCTCAACATTATTTATTTGTTTATTTGCTTGTTGATTCTCTCATTCTCTCTTCCCTCCTCTCGCTTTATGTCTTTCTCTCACTATCTTTCATTCTTACCGTCTCCCTCTCAGTATCTCTTTCACACTCTATGTCTTGGATTTTCACTTTCTTTTTATCTCATTATCTCATTCATTCTCACTCTCACTCTCTCGTTATCTCTCTCATTCTCTCATGGGAACATAGAAATAGGAGGATGTCATTCAGCCCCTCGAGCTTGTTCTGTGTTTCTATTAGATCATGGCTGATCTCTCATTATCTCTTCCCCCACCACCCTCCTCACTACCTCTCTCTCTCTCTCTCTCTCTCACACTACCTCTCGACTTCTCTCTCATGTTTGTCTCTCCCTCATTCTGTTTCTCTGATTTTCTCTCTCTTATTTTATATAGTACCTACCCATCCCTGGATTCACCCCTAAGACTCCTGGGCTTGATTAGAGCCTTGCAAGAGAGGGGATCTGGGTTTGATTCCTGCACAGGGCAAAACGTTGGGTAAGTTTCCTTATTCCACACACCTCTGTTTACTTAGCAGTAAGTAGGAATCTAGTTGATTAATGGATTCCTTTTCTAGGGGTAATAATCCCTTCTTAAGGGATCATAATCCCTTGATCACTTCATTTCGTCACTCAATTCATATCTGTTTGTTGTATACTGCTCTGCGCAATTGGCTGCGCGGGCATTCGGGGTGCGTGCGCATTCGGGGCCTATCTCCTCAGGAGGTAAATATCTTTCTCTCTCTGTCTCTCTGTGTTTCTCCACTCACTCTCTCCATCTCTGTGTTTTTCTGTCTGTGTCTCTGTGTCTCTCTCCTCTCTCACATCCCCCCATCTCTATCTATCTGTATATTATCACATCCACCCCGTCTCTCCTACCACCCCCCCCCCCTCCCCCCCTCTGCCGTCTCTCTCTCCCCCCCCACACCCCCTCCAGCTATCTCTCTCCCCCTCCCCGCCCTCTCCCAGCCGTCTCACTCCCCCTGCCCCCTCCCCCCCCCCCCCCCCACCACCCCTTGCATACCTGTATATTGTATTCTAGGACTATGAATACAATATGGCGGCTTTGCATCTCGGTCTGTGCATTGTGTATAGAGATGAGCATCCTGGGTCTTGTAGTTCAGTGTGCGCACATTCCGATTTTTTCTCTTGATATATTGACTTTTCGATATATCGATATTTTTGAAATGCCTATATCGGCGTATCGATACGAAAATTATATCGGGATTTAGCGATACAGTATATTGGTATATCGCTGGACCCTACTGTATAGTCAATTCATTTTACATTATATTTTACAATATATTCGGTGAAGCGTTTTGAGACATCTCAAAGGCATGATAAGGCACTATATCAACTACAAGGATTATTATTACATAGCAAATGCAGTTAGTTGAAATGGAAGATATCTTGCCTATCACTGTTTCTGTACAACACTTCAAGTAGTGATTAGTTTGCATATGCTGCCAATATGCAGTCACCTAACAATTTATTTTGATTCATTCGATAAGTGGGAGATTATTTTTCCACTTTAGAAAAGGTCATCTTTTTATTTTGGAGTCATGGACAAGGTTGTTCATAGTGTTTATCCCAGCTCAGAGAACAAATCTGTTTTTTCTGATGACAGAGGTTACAGATGTACTCTGAGCTGGCAGTGAACCTCATCATCTGCTTCATTGCAAGTGATAAACTAAACAATATGCCTCCTAAAGATGGCTCCCAGCAATGAATGAATACACTTTGTTAAACCCGTAATCCCTACAATATTCATTTTCACATAGACAATAGGCCAGCAGCTCTAATGACTTGTTCTATGTTTTGCTTTTTATCCTCTTCCAGATAGAGCACGTTTGTTTTAAAATTCACCATTAAGATGAATACATTAAAGAAACATGATGAGAGCTATCTGGAGGAGATCAACATGGATGAGTTGATTTATCATGACCTGGATTCAAACACTGGTAAATGAATTGGGATAATGATCATTAACTGTTGCTTGTGAATTATTTCTTCTCAGCAATATAATACCAACAAAACCCACAGTCCTTTGCATTGTGACAGTGATCTAATTTGAAAGATTCAGCCAGTACAGGAAATATGTTGAAAAACATAGTATTGGTAATATGTTTTTCCTCAGAATTTGCTTGGAGTTTGCCTGTTTGTTTGACTTAATACTGCAACACCCGTGAATGTAGGTGTTGCCTTACAGTAGTTTGAAAAAAGTGCAAAAGTATATTAGAAATATCACATCATTTTTGATAGTAGTATTAATTTTTTTTTACTATTATTATAAACGCAGGCCATTAGTTTAAGGTCGTGGATTGAGAAATACTGCAACACCTTCATAGTTGAACATTGGTGAAAAAGAAATCTTCCAAATCTGCTCTTAATTTGGTTATCTTAGACAGAGACTTCAATTTGTCCTCAGCAATAGAAAGTATTGAAGTATTGAAGTATTTAGCAGTTTTTTAAAGCTCAGTCTTAATTTTGAAGCTGGTTTTCTGTGAGTTACTTGAATAACTACATCAGTGTATTGTTCAGTGTCTATGGGTGAGAATAGGGTTGGGCTGAGCTACAACAACTCCACATTATTCTGACATTTGCTGGCCAGGATCACACATCAAGATTGGCTACTTGCAATGTGTCATCGATTTGTGAATATGCAATCCACCTGCAACTATTTTTTAAAAATCAATGGAATGACAATGAAAATAGAAATTGTTTGCATTGGAAAATGGGCAATACAAAATATTTTAAAATCAGAGACTCATGATTAGTTAATCTGCTTAACTGCCATACCTTTTCTCCTGCTACAAATTCAGAGTAAGTTATATAGTCCGATAGACTCATGACAAATTCAGTTATTAATTACAGTACTACTGTATATAAGTGTGCTACTTATGAAATGCTTTCCATTCTAAGACAGATGGCTGTGCACATAAGTCAAGAATCACATAGAGTGATATGACACTGAATCAGACCATTTAGTCCAATTAGTCTGTTATGTCATTATTTATACTCTATTCAAGCCTCTGTTCTTCCTATACCCCTCTCCATATCCCTCTATTCACTTTTCTGCTGTATGAAGGTATCCTTCCTACTTATGTAGACATGAAATAAAGTTGGAAAAATTTATACTTACAAGTAGTGGGATATACTTAATCAAAGACGAATAGTAATAGACCCTGTTAAAACTGGAAGTTTAAAGTATCCCAAAGAAGATTCCTATAAATAAATACAGACGTTGGATAATCCTCAGGGTATAGATTGATTCTCAAATTCTAGGTTGTTGATCAGAAACATTGGATTGTGTTGAAAAGAGACAGTAGGAGAACAGTTTTAGCTGCCAAATCCCTCAGATAACAAGAGTAAGTAGACACCAAGGACAGAAGAAAAGCTGTAAGTCATTGATAGCTCTCCTTGGGTTAAACTGCAAAGTCAGAGTGGATATTTGCAGGATTCACTAAAGGCTATAAAATGCGCTGCTCCTTTTGAAACGTCCTTCAGCAGATATAATGATGATCCCTTTTATCAGCCCTTTATTCAGAATAGAGAATAAGCCTCTAACATCTTTTACCTGAATTAAGAGTTGCAGAGAGGATCAAATGTTAAACCTTATCCCACTTTAAAAAATGGATTACTAAATTGAGCATCTTCATTGATATATTACAAAATTACATTTGTATAGCATGTACTATGTTGGGAGGGTGTCCTAAAGCGCTTGACAGTTGGGGATTTGGACCAAGGCTGGGGGATGGGATTGGAAAGGGTGGAGGGCAGGGAGCCGAAGGCTTGGTCAAAGAGGAGGGTTTTATATAATAATAATCCTTGTATCTGATATAGTGCTTTTTGCGTCTTCTTTCAAAGCGCTTCACAGAGTATACTGTGAAGTGAATTGACAGTATATTTGTGGGTAAAATGCTAATTGCACACATCAGTGTCCCATAAACAGTCGTGGATTGAAGTGACCAATTTATGATTTTTTTTTTGAAGGATTATTATCAGACATGTGGAGTAAGGAAACTTGGCCAAGGTTTTTCCCTGGCTGGAATCAAACCCAGGTTTTTTAATGATTTATGAAGTAAAGAAGACTGCAGCAAAAACAACAACAAAATTACATTGTATAGTGCCTTTCGTGTCAGGAGGACGTCCCAAGGTACTAGACCAGTGGAAGTATACCAAGTAAATATATTAGGACATGTGAAAGCTATTGAGGTCTAAGTTGTGGCATTTCTTAATTGAATTTCTTAATAAGACCATGGGAATTCCACTCCAGAAATAGATTATGGTGATGTATCAAAGTACTGTATATACAATTTTAAAAGGAATTGAAAAAGTGTACCCAGAACAATATGTTCAGAGTAATAATAATAATCCTTGTATTTAATATAGCACTTTATCACATCTTCTAAACGTTTCAAAGCGTTTCACAGAGTATAGTATAAAGTGTGTATTTGTGGACAAAACATAGCAGCTAATTGTGCACAGCAGTGTCCCACAAACAGTTGTGGATTGAAGTAATCAATTTTTTTGAGGGATTATTATCAGGCATGTGGAATAAGGAAACTTGCCCAAGATTTCAATCTGCCGGGAATTGAACCCAGGTCTCTCGCTCTAACTGCTGAGCTACAGGTCTCCAGGTAGAACAAGAGGTCTACTTGCAGAGGTATAGATTTATTTATCCAAAAGATAATTATCAGCTTTGATAGATGACCAAAAGGGATAGTTGAAGCTAGGACACTCTACTAATTTAAAAAAAATTATGCTGGAAATTAGGATGGCAGGCCATACCAGGTGATTCACATAATTTATTGTAAAGTATAGTGACTGTGTTTATGATGCTGTGAGGATGAACAGTCACCTATCTTGTTGATCAAAGTTCACCTGATGGGAGAAATAAATGGAAGAACAGAAGAATTTAATAAATAATGACACACCTATATAATTCAGCCATTCTACACCTGCATAATTGTAGACAACAAAAAAAATTCCTTAATTGAATATTTAATCTTATGATGTAAGCATCCCATGCACCATATGTGGTGACAGGTACATTATAGCACAAATGAACAAGTTTGATTCGGAGTTGTAGTGAGGTAGCCAAATACATGGACAGAGAGGTAAGCATTTTTTAGAGGAAATACACTCTGGAGTGCTCTTGCTTATCTAATCACATTGATTTAGACTTGCATTAATAGAAGCCTGTAAGTAAGTCATCCAACAAACCTCTCAGCACAGATAATGCATTGGATCTTGTGACTTACAGAAAAGCAATAGAATAAATATTGTTGTATTCTCCCCACAACTCCTGAATCCAACTCCCCAGCTGAGGTGCAAAACCCAAGATGGTCTAATGACTTGAAGTCCTCCCAAAGATGAAAGCTGCTATATAAATGCCATTTTGTGTTGTTATTGTATTCATATCTCAAACACAGAAAAACTGCAATTTACAGCTCAAAAAAAAACAACTGAACTATGATTATTGAGGGTTGACAGTTCTCATGATCTTGTGCTGAAGATTTAAGTTTATGCAGAATTTTAGAAAATACTTATATATAATCTTAATTAGGACATTGGTTTTCTGTAGTTTTCTCTAAAAAAAACAATAAAATTGCATTTGTATAGTGCCTTTCACATCAGGAGGACGTCCCAAGGCGCTGAATAGTCACTTCTTCAGACCCAAGCTGGGGGTGGTGGGGGGGGGGTGGTGGAGGATGGAGTGTTGGAGGGGATTAAGAGTTGCCGATGGATCCATCGAAGAGGAGAGTCTTGAGGCGAGACTTGAAGGAGGTCAGGTGGAGGGAATGCAGGATGGAGTATCAGAGGTTGGGGACAAAGTGGCTAAAGGCTCGCCCGCCAATCGTGGGGTGGATGGGGCAGGTGGGGGACGTGCAGCAGGCCAGAGCATACTAAGCAGAGTGGGTGGGCAGTTTGGTAAGGGGATAGGAGGTCATGGATGTACCCAGGCAGCAAGCCTATGTGGGGCCCATATGGGCATGACCCGGGCCATATGGGCATGGATCAACCCATATGTATCCCATATGGGGCCCATATGAGTTAGGCCATATGGGGATCTACTTGGGCTAGCCCATATGGGTATCATATGGGAAAAACCTGGGCAAGCCCATATGGGCAGAATATGGGCTGGCCCATGGGGTTATCATATGGGAAAAGCCTGAACAAGCCCATGTATGGAGTGGACCATATGTGTTTCATATGCGAAAAACCTGGGCAAGCCCGTGGGCAGAAGATATGTTAGATTTTCAACAGTCAATTCACTTGATTCACTTTGCAGCATAGAGTATGGTGGAGGTCACAGTGGGTGTGTGAGAACTGGGACCAGTCAGTCAGGCTGTGGTTGCCATGGCAATGGCTGATGATGTCAGCGGGTGGGCAGGGCTCCTAGTCCCTGCACCTTTTGGGCGGAAACCCCGCAGTTGAATCCATGCAGGTCAGAGTAAAGGCACGAGAGACCTATTGTTAAGCAAGTATCTTTTTATGAGAGTACATGACATAACTTAAAAGGTGTCATTTGGCCATGCACAATGTACATTTTGGCAAGGGAGGAAGTTCTCAGCCCCTTTGAACACAAACAGCACAACACATCCAAAACATTACCCCTGCTATTAAAAACATACACATTATTCTATTAGTTTCTACCTTTCATTCTTGTGACTTTTATCCAATCAAATTGTTCGTTAAATTCTCTTTTTGGGTTACTAGAAAAGGTATAAATGGTATATGGTCAAAAAGTTGATTACACTTATCATCCAATCACAGTTGCCATACAAGCCACAAAATGCAAGAATAACAGATCTTAAGATTCTTAAATCACTGTAAACCATAGCATTTTATTGAGATTTCTCATGTGTTCCCATGTGAGTAGGATGTTAGTCAACATCACATTAGCAATATATGGCGATTTGTTTTCAATTTCATAGATGAACCCCATATAATGCCCATATGGAATGGCCCATATTCTGCCCATATACTGCTGTGGCACATGGGCCCCAGGTGAACCCTATATAATGCTCATATGGGATGCTCCATATTCTGCCCATATAATGCTGGCACACTTAAGCCCCAGGTGAACCCCATGTAATGGCCTAATGGGATAGCCCATATTTGGCCCATATTTTACCCAGATTTGCCCATATGGGCCCCAGATCTAACCCATATGGGTTACCTGGGCTGGCCCATATGGGTCCCATATGAATCTTGGGTGCAGAATCATGTGGGGCCCATATGGGACCCATATTTTGGCCCATATGGGACCCATAGGGTCCCCACATGGACTTGCTACCTGGGTAGGGTGGGGTCAGGTTGTGGAGGCCTTTAAATGTGAGGACCAGATCTTCAATTGGATCCTCTGGCTGATGGGGAGTCAATGGAGTCGGGCAAGGATGGGTGAGATGGGGTCACGGAGTTTGGAACCGTAGACCACAAGGGCCGCAGAGTTCTGGATTATCTGCAGCTGGTGGAGGGAGGAATTCGGAAGGCTGACAAGCAGGGCATTTGCATAATCGAGCCGGGATGTAATGAAGGCATGAATAACGGTTTCAGCGGCTTTGAGGGTGAGGTAGTGGCGGAGTTGGGCAATGTTGCAGAGATGGGGAAAGGCAGAGCGAGTCATTGCTTGGATGTGGGGGAGGAAAGATAGTTGAGGGTCAAACAAGACACCTGGATCTGGTTTGCAAATTCAGAGTGAAATAAAGAATTTTCCAAACATTTTACGCAATCTTAAATATTAAGACTATCATCTTAAGTGAGAAATTTCAGGCATCCAGTTCATAAAGAAAAAAAGCAATAATAAATTGGTCGCTTCAATCCACGACTGTTTGTTGGACACAGCTCTGCACAATTGGTTGCCTCCTTTCACCCACAAATGTACAATCATTTACTTTATAATCTATTCTATGAAGTGCTTTGAGACATCTAGAAGATGTGAAAAGCTTTTTGTCAATGCTAAGATTATTATTATGATAAACAAGAGCGGTTTCACAATTTTTTCTGAGTAGAGTATCATGTTCCTTCCATCACTAAATGTGGCTTTATTATCTCCAGGTGGGGAAAGATGAAAGGCTTATTATTAAATCAGTCAGAACTTGTGAAACAAAATTTCATTGACAAATATCTGATTTGTCTTTTGTTGCTGTTGATGAAATGAATCAATTTCTAACCAAATCAATTCATACCTGGAAAGGGTAGTTTTAAACAACAACTTGACTAGGTTTATAAAAGTAAGAATCTTGAAAGTGCCTGAAGCATAAAATTGTTTTTGTTTAAGCATAGAGGTAGGTACAGATGTGTAGGGATTTTTAAGAAAGTTGGAAGGGTAGATTATATCGTCCAATGGTTCACTCTTGTTCAAAGATTTCCAATGAAATTGAGAGAATATAATTACTGAGAACACAACACTCGAAATCCCCCTTAAAGTATTTGAAAAACTCATATACTGTATATCAGATATTGAGGTAACAGTGTTGGACCAGTTCAGAAAATGTAACAATTGTCTGTGTATTCTGTGAAATGTTATTCATGACTGTGGTTTCCTATGTCTAATCTACTTATACTCTTCATTCACTTTGAGCACCGAGTTTATACTCATGTATTTGTACTCATGCATTTTAAGTTTCTTTGCTGTGGATAATGCTTTTAAAACCTAATTAAAATATACCTTGTAACTTGATCATTGTACTGGTACCATAGTGCACTCATAAGAAGGACGGAAACCAGTGATATGTTATATATACATACAAATAAAATGTTTGTGCCATTGATTGCTTATACCTGTGATTTGGCTAACAGTAAGTGTACATTATTGTAAGATATTGTGTTAAAATAGCATGAGGCCCAGCACAGAAACATGAATCCTCTACCTTATTAGGACAACAAATTTGCAAATACCAGTAATAGGAAAAATTGCTGAAAATTGGTTAGAAAAATTGTTAAAGTTATGGAAAATACCCTCAAGAAATAGTAAAACAAATATTAAATTCAATTTATAACTAATGTATGTAACTGCTATTTTTAGTTCAATATTTGAGCAGCTGAACCTGCAGTTGCCAGAGAACATTGTTGAATAATAAATTCATATCAGAGGCACCATTTTTTTCTTTGGTTTGCATAAGAAGTTTAAACGTATTGAAAATCAGAAGTCATAGTTTTGTTATTCACCCCAACATAATTATGCAGCTATGTAAAAAAGACTAATCATCATCCAATCCCTTCACTTTCCTAGATAAAAAGAAAACAGATCATTCATATTATGTAAGCCTGGTAATTCATCTTGCTTCTGAAATATTAAATTATTGCCACAGAAAGATTTGAAGCATTTAATTGATGTCCAACAGTAGTTTTACTCACTAATTATAAATCAACTAACTTCAATAAAAAGCATTGATTGGAAGCTCAGATTATCTTTCATTGGGTGCAATTTTAAAAAAATGTAATTGGGAGTGATACGATACATCTAAAATGGACCCAGTATTCCCTTAAGTGTTATCATAATAGATTGAATAGCACTTTTATCTCCATTGTAGTGGGCTGTCTTTTTTTTAAGATTACTGACAAAAATCAATAAAATATATTGATGAAAATTAAAAATATACATACAATACCAGAGATTACCTTTGTATATCTTACAATGTCATCTGGCTTGATGCTGTAGCATCAATTTAAAGAATAAAAGAATAGCTGATGGGACCATACGTCAGATCACATCCACCCTCACATGTTTGCTTTAACCTATCTTTTTACACACCACATATCCCACAGGGATGCTTCAATCACAGACAATTCCTGCTTTCTTCCCATTACTCACTGTGCTGATACCAAGCCTGTCTCTCTTTACCACAGATATAGACAAAATGTCATCAATAACATGATGGAAAGAAGGATGGAAATAAAGCATCACCCTCCACATACAAACTGCCGGGGTGCTTGTTTTCATTTCTTTCACCATGGCTGCCTATCAATGTCAATCAATTGTGCTTAAGGAAAGCACAAAGCTTGCTATTGATTTAATTTAGGTGAGATCAGATAAAGCTCAATTATGTAATAACCATTCAGGGAAGCAAGGTAAAAGAGACAAAGACAGAAGGATCTGCAGGTGAAAATGTGAGGTTGATGGATTTACCCAGTGTGTGGAACAATTATTATGCAATTATGCAAATGTTCACTTCACTTCATTTGACCAAGGGACAAATGTGTAATATAAATGCAGACTGGATATCTTTCTTCTTACAGATAAAATCAATTTATCATCCTTACAGAGCTGTTTTACAACACTGTGTGTTTAAATTAAAGGGAGATGGTAAAATATCCTTTCAATTTCATGTTGTATTGGAGGCAGACTACAGTTAATGAGAGCAATTGTACGGACGAGAGAAAACCAAAAAAAAATGATAAGGAAACAAATGAATAGATACTTAGTGAAACCATAAGCAGGAAGCTAATAACAGTAATAACCCCCAGGAACTTTTATTTTTTCAGAATAAGGAATGTATATTGCCCATGTCTTAGACCAAAAAGTACTGTATTACAGTAAAACCTCGATAATCTGACATTCCGAAAGCCGACAACTGCCTAAAACCCACAAGATTTCAAAATGCAAATACAATGAATTATTTGCAGATGTCCGGCAAATCCCCCCAAATTAGGTAAAGCTGCTTGCAGTTCACGCTGGCGCAGCTCTGTTATTTGACGCTGTGGTTGCCGCTCGGACATTGTTTGGCTTCAGTGCTGTGTTTACAGCAAAAATTGTGTATGGGGCGGGGCTTCCCCAGCCATTTCTAGGGATGGTTTTAAATAGCAGCAAACTCCAAAATCCAGAAGGTGAGTGGCCCCATCCATGCCGGATTATCGAGGTTTTACTGTACTTGGAGTCCTGCTATGATGTGTGTACTTGAGCATCTTCTAAATTCAGGATAAGTTGCTAATTACTAGTCATTATATGAGAAAGCTATAGGAATATATTTGGAATTTCAATGATCAATAAATATTTTCATGTGGAATGTCAATCATACTGACAGTTGTTTGCATTAGAAATTTTTATAATTTGATTGAAGGGTGAGTGGGGGGGTGTGTACAGGTAGAATGGAGGTTTTTGTGCTGCCTGATATTGTTTGTCACATATGCAGTCAATTCACTTTATCGTACATTCTGTGAAGCACATTAAAACACATCTGTGAAACTAAAAAATCGTCTCAGTACCTTGGTTGGGGTTTCTGTTCACAAATATGTGACTCGGGTGTGTGATTCAAACAAGTTTATTTAGCATTCATGAAGCGGTGCACTATGTTGCTACAGACTCTCGTCCGTCTACTACTGTGCTATCAAATGCAAGGATTATTATTATTATTATTAGTGCTATTGTGAGTGCCCAATCTCATCTGTAATTAATGAACAGTGATCTAGACCAGTGGTTCTCAATCTTTTTCAGTAATGTAGTCCTTGTTAATTTTCAACATTATTGTGTACCCCCACCCAACCACATACACACACCACCCCCCTCATTCCTCTTGCATTTTATGACCAAGGTTTTCTTATACAACAAAATAACAAGCCAAACAAAACGAGGGGAATAACAATTAAATATACAATTTGGAAGGTTATAAAATGCTAAATAAGAGAGCTAAATAAATCAATGTGCCACCACCTGTACCCACTGGAAGTTATTTTGTACCCCATTTTGTACCCCCTGGTTGAGAACTGCTGATCTAGACTACATGTACTCAAAAAGGATTTACTCAAAAAGGAAGGCAAGATGAGTACAGTATATGCTATGCTTCTATGATAATTGTGTGCATTGTGGAGCCAGCTGGGATGAAATCCAAATCTGTGTGAGAATTGTCCTGTAGGATGAGAAATATGAATAAAGGAATATAAAGGAGGAAGATAGTATTACCTCTGTCAAAAACAAAATATTCACTCACCTCTCTCTGCATTTATTTCTCTCAAGTAACACTTTGAAGTAGATTATTTTATATTGAACAAGCAGTCTGCAGCATCCATTGTAAAATCTAGCATATATGTAACCTTTTTGGTGAGATTTCTATGATCTGAAATCCTGTAACATCTTGGAGATTTCATAATGAAAGATAACTATTATGACACATGGAAATAAGCAATAAATTACAAGGAGAGTTTGGAGAAGCTAGGAATGTCCACACTGAAAAGGAAAAGGCACAGGGTGATCTTATTCATGATTCAAAAGAGTAGAGATAACCTGTAACCAATGGTCAACAATTTAGCAAGGGGACATAGATTTAAGTTCAGAAGAGGGTAGTTTAGATTGAACTGCTTTGTAGAATTAGTAACAAATATTTGGAATCAATAACCCAGGGTGGTGAATTTCATCAGCAAATTATGTCAGCAGATTCAAGAGAGAATTAGATAGCAATTTGGTGAAGCATACATTGATTGGTGTATGAGGCATTGCCATGTAGGATTGTGATTGCAATAGGACTAGCCATTTAAACCACAATGTTTTTATGGTACCTTACATGCATGTGCTGCTGTACAGCTTTGCTTCCATTGTGAAAATGTATTCTATGCCAGAGTTAGTTTTCTACAATATTGATGAGATGTGGTTGAGCTGTCAGTTCTTTGCAAGGTTATGACTTGACTGGAGCAGCTCTACAAGCAAAGCTGGCTCTTTAGCCAAACCTCCATGTCGAGAATATCAGAGCTGCTCCATTTGAATCTCAATATTTAGTACCAGTTTCAAATGTCCAGGTGGAAGCAGTGGTGCAACATCATAGCTAGTTATTACACACATGTCATTCCCACCACAGGAAAGAAAAAGTATGCTTCTAGAACATGGAAAATATGAACCCAGAGAGGACTGGAGAGAGCTGACCTAAACCAGTGAAGGGAAGGGGTAAGGCAAATTACAAGTGAAATCCCGAGTGGTCACATATGTTTCATTATCATTATACATCATTTCCATAGGAAATGTTCATGCTGCCTTCCGTGACCGGAATGACTCTCCTCAACATCAGCAAATGATCATTGGGAGCACATAAATCACTGGATTTATCTGCTGGTTATTGCAGTTGTCATTGGTCTGGAATAAGAGGAATTGTTGCACAGATTGGTTGAGAAGAATACTCTTTATTCCATTTATGTCATTCTTCCAGCAAACCCATTCTAGAATTCTTCCATCACCATAGGCGTTAGGTGAAAATATTATTTTGGTGGGCTGAACTGAATCACATTCTGTTTGTAAATCCTGAATGCACTTCACTGAACTGTGTGTGTATCTGTCTTTCTGTGCTTCCTGACACTGGATACAACTCCTGCTCATTCAACTCATTGACTGCTGTACCCGTGACCCGTTACACACACTAGAAAGCAACATGCCTCTCTGGATGCAACAACCTGTTAGCCCAAACTGGAGAAACGTTTGGGGACCCTCCAGCCCCAGCTGCTTACTGTCTATGGCCAACACAAAGGCCAACAAAGCCTTTTTTCTAAAAATGAATCCAGCGTCCCGGTTTCAAAAATCTTCCTGTAACCTATACTCATCCCCCAATGTCAAATGAAATCGCAAGATGAAAAATCACATTTTTATTTCCATCATGTTCTGAGGCATATTAAATATGGGCTTAAACCTAAATCAAAGAGCTGGAAAAGAAATTATTCAAACTGTTATTTGACATTAGTCATTTTGGCACCCAATTAATCATTAAGAAGATCAGTGCCATTAAAAAGTGTTATATCTACTGGAGAAACAATAGATGCTGTATTTCTGAATAATTACCTCACAGTCTGGCTCTTTCTATTTTTACTTATTTAAAACTGAAATGTGCAAATAAGTTTTTGGCTCAGAAGTTAATTGGCATATCTCAGCAATTGCACCAAAGCTACTTATACAGAATGGCAAGGGCTAATTTTTCAGTCTGAGAAACACATTAATCTAAGCTCCGCTTCTCATTTCAAAGTGTTGCATGTTATCCCACTCAAGCACTTAAGGTGGGAGCCAGTTCAATGCAGGTGGTCTCATTGCTGCAAACCTGTGCTAAATTGCTGCTATTCATTATGCTTACAGACTGCCTGCATGGATGCCAGGCGTGGACGTGGATAAAGAATCCATTGCTGTCATAGAAAGCCATGTCACTGACAAACCCTTAATTACACCATTAATTAATGGTAAAATTCCGAACACTCCCTATATCATAGCCCAGACCTCATTAGTGCCATTTATGAATAATATCTCCTGGTGCATAATACTCTATAAAGTGAAATTTAAAAGAAAATAACATTAGAGCTCTGCAGTGACAGAGCACAAATATCCTGGAGGATTGACTGGCTTCTGGATGCAGTGGCAGCATCTTTTCAATCATCTGTTAAACAATGATGTTGACTTTGAAGAATAACAGCAGTGTTCCTGGGCCTGACATTGTCACATGCAAATTCATCATTTAATTAATAAATTATGAAGTGTTACCTATCATTCAAGATTCTACATTGTGTAGATTTAAATGTTGCTTAGCCTTTGTCCTCGGGCATTTATTCACTCACTGTGATGGTGTTTGAGTTTGTGAAGCTCTTTAATCTCCTTGTCCAGTTTTATCCCAGTCAATGTGGAGACAATATCTTTTTATGTAAGCTTCCCACTTTATTTTAAAGTATGTACCAGTCAGTTTAGGAAAGGCAAAAGGGAACAGAACACACACTTCACATCTACTGAAAATATTGCTTTGTAGCTTAATATCCTTCAACAAAAGATTCTGCAGAATAAAAGAAGTATGAAATAGGTGATCATTGTGATATTTTAATGGCAAATGCAATGCTTAATGAGGCTTAAGCCCAATTATGGTCCGACATGCTGTGTTCTGCAAGGAGTCTCAACTCTTGTTATTAGAACACTGCATCAAGTGGCAATGATGAAATGTTTAAAACTGCATCATCTGTTTCTCAAGAGCTTATTACTGTATGTGAGTTGCACTCACACTGGTAACAACTTAGTTCATGTTAATTAATTCCTGTTCATACTCACAAACAGAGGAACCCATAAATAATACCTTGATGACTGTAATTGTTGTTAACAGTGTAGCCACGTGCAAAGTATAAAATAAACCTATGCATACATTGAGTATCTAAACATGCCCTTTTTCAATTCTACTCAGTGAATAATGTAGAAACAATTAGCTGTCATTGAATCACCCTGGAAATTATGCAATAGTTTATGGAGTAACAAAGTTTAGTTGTTGAATAACCAGGATGACCGCTTCATCAAAGTTGGCACACATGTATACAAAACGTATTTGATTAACATAAGTCAAAATGATGAGTCCTAAATGTACATTACACAAAAACTGGTCATTGAAAATTCCGTTTAATCGATTAAACATGATTTTAGAGTTGTCGAGGGCAGTGCTTTCTTTTGTACATCATCAACAACAACAACAACAACAATTTGCATTTATACAGCACTTTCCACACCAGGCGGCGGCTCAAAGCACTTCACAATGGCGGAGCTCGAGGCTAAGCCAGGTCAAGGGGGAAGGTGACCATAGGCACAATCGAAGAGGAAGATCTTCAGGTGTGACCTAAAGATGGGGAAGGAGGAGGTGATGCGAAGGGGTTGAAGGCAGGAGTTCCGCAGGTTTGAGGCATACTGGCTGAAGGCATGGATGCCAATGGTGGAGCGGAGTATTCGGGGGACAAGGAGGAGGCCGGACCCAGTAGACGGGTGGCAATGGGTACTACTGTGATGAGAGAGGTGGTTAGAGAGATAGGTGGTTTCCAAGGAAGGAGGGATCTAAATACTAGAAGGGTTGAAAGCCAATGATGCCACTTGATCAATTAAAGACATTAACTGAACCTCCTATGATTTGATCTCAAATGATCTAAAAGGAAATAACACTGTTAGAAGATGCTCACTTCAACAGTTGTATTTTGTCAGTCATGTCTCCCATATATAATGAAAAAATGAACAAACATCCTGGGAACAACTTTTTATTGAGATTTTATTTGAAATCTGATTTCAAATTTTTAGGAGAGATTACCATCCGTCATCTTTGGAAATGGAACAGCAGAATCTGCAAACAGTAGGTAGCAAAATAATGTTCAAATGTTTGAAAAGAAGATAGCTTTCAACAGATGTTTATTTGTGACTTTGGTCTGAAATAATACATGTATGAAGGGTTTGGGCATCAGTGCTTGAAATAGGAAAAACCAATTAATCTGAAATTGGATAATACTTATTCTAAGAATATGTGTATAAATGCTCTAGTATTTACAGTGTATAAATTTACTTCAAGAAGGATGTCAAGGCATTCAAGCGGGTACAAAGGATATTTACCTGGATGGTACCAGGAATGAGGGACTTCAGTTATCAGGAGAAGCTAGAGAAGCTAGGATTATTCTCCTTTGAGCAGAAAAGGTTAAAAGGAGACCCAATAGAAGTTTTCAAATTTATGAGGTGATTCATTAGGGGGGACAAGGAGAAACTATTTCCACCAGCGGGTGGGTCGGTAACATGAGGATACCAATTTAAAATGGTTGTTAAAAGAATCATAGGGGAGATGAGGAGAAATTTTTTCACAGTTATTTTTTCGGATCTGGAATGCATTGCCTGAAAGAATGGTGGAAGCCAATTCAATAACAGTTTTTGAGAGAGAAGTAGATAATTATTTAGGGAGGACAAGTTTGCAGGCTATGGTGAGAGGGGGAAATGGGATTGGTTTTGATAGTTCTTTTCAACAACAACAACAACAACAAATTACATTTATAGAGCGCCTTTCACGTCGGGAGGACGTCCCAAGGCCGGCACAGGCACAATGAGCCGAACGGTCTCCTTGTGTGCTGTATAATTCTATGATTGTATGAAATATTTGTGTTCTCATTTAAAAGTGTTTTTTTTCTTCAGCAGAAATATCTGACTATGTGATTATTAATAGATCACTTCTTTGACATGGAATACTACGCTTCAATCAAGATTATGCTTGGATCAAGATAATCTGCCGCCCTAGGTTGGAGGGCAGCTGAATGTACGATCGAAAAGGAGGTTCTTGAGAATAGTCTTGAAGCAGGCAAGGGAGATGGTGAAGTTATACTTGAATGCATCTTGTACTAAATAATTGAAACAGTAATTTATTTCGCAAATATACAATGCATGCCCAGCAGAACACCAGTTGTCAAGGCACATTGAGCAGTGGAAATAAGAATGTTTAAACCTACATTATGACTGGATGACATACATATCTTTTCAGACATAGCATTAACAATTAAGACATAATACAATACTCACGCAAAATGTTATTTTTGTTTTGTGTTTCTTTTTCTAAAAGGCCGAAAACCTATTTCCACTTAGCTCCAATTCAACAGAGAATCAGGCAATATCACAATATTGCTACCGACAGCAATTCAAAATACAGACCAGTTCAGTTGTTATCACTTCACTGCTTCCCAGGAGATTGAAAGCTTAAAAAGGAATGGCTTTTCCAGATTTGTTCGGACAAGGAGAAGTATTTCAAGGTAAATTAGAGTTTCCTCTAATCCTGCACCATGGCAGTTTTTAACAACATGCACTTCCATTTAGTCCTATATTTTTAACGCTAAGTTAAAAAAAATGTTTCACTATTTACTTTGGAAATGTAACACACTCCAATTTCTGTCTGCTATAAAAGTAGTTACAGAAATCATGGAAGTATATGATATAAATAATCTATTCATAGCCTATTTCTATATCCCTACAATGATGTAACCAGGCAGCAGGTTTGTAACATTCTGGTTATCTGATTGAAAGCTCAGATTTTTATTGGAATCATATAGAACCAAAATCCATTCTGATGAATCAGAAAGCAAATTTCTATCAAACAGGTCCCACTATTGCAGGCTACAATATTTTCATCTTAATCTGAAGATTTCAAATATTGAAATATTTTCATTTCAAATATTTTGTGCTTTTATATTTGTCACTACCTATATTTGTAAATGATGTATTTCGTTACTGTTTTAAGTAATTTCCAGGGACTTCATGTAAATTAAATTTTCTCACCATACAATAATATGTCAGGAAAATAGTTTATTATAAACAAATCGTTTTTTATAAATATGGTTGAATATCTCTGTATAATCAATATAAAGAATTTATATATAAAATATATGCAATGATATTCTATGGTGAAACATTTATAGTTGTTTATTAATTGGGACAACTATTAATAATAATCCTTTTATTTAGTACAATGCCTTTTACTTTGGGAAGTTGCCGCCCCCAAATCCTTCACAGGATATACTGTAAAGTGTAGTGACTGTGTTATGTGGCTGAACATAATAGCCAATTTGCACACAACAATATCCAAACACCAGCCATGTACACCAATACAGGGTGGGCGATTCTTGTAGAAAATTATAAATTCAAGCACCATACCACAATTTAATCTTCAATGTCCACTTGAATAAACAGATTGGACCTTAGTTTTTAATGTCTCACATGAAGGACAAGGCGGCACTACCAGGCCTGCATTAGTGAGTTCTAAATCCTGACGCGAGGCTTCAACAACAACAACAATAACAAAATTATACTTGTATAGCATCTTTCACATCAGAAGGACATCCCAAGGCAATCTCTGACTCAGATATGAAGATTATACCAAATGATACAGCCTAACACAAGAAATGTGGGATTCATAAATAATTATGACAGAAATTACAGAATTTGAGTCAAAGTTCCCTTAACAAATGTGAGAAAATTTGAAGGTGAGTTTATGCTGTTTTCCAGCCACTGGTTTTCCTTCTGATCTTATCTCAGATTTATCCTGTTCTATTCTCTGTCAAGAGACACCTTGGAAGAAATACAGATATGCACAATCGCAAACTAAAGTCACAATAAGCACAGCAATTTCCTGTTTGTAAAAAACTAATTTTCACTTCTACTGTCATTTATGAAATAAAGCTCATAAGATATCAGCTTTACTGAAATACTTTTTATTCTGGTTTAGTTTTCTCACCCGTGTAACACTATATCATACAATGATGTGATTTTTATTAAAGCATTCTTCCGCTATTGCTCTGCTGTAACAATGTAATAATCAATGGAGAAAGAATGTTGCAGCCCTATGGTGGTCCACAAGCTAAGAATAATCTAAATGTTTCATATATGCATTGATATAAAGGTTATAATCAGAGGTACTATCAACTAGTCAGGGGGAAATTGCTTTGTAGTATTGATGAGGCTGGGAAAGAAATTCACCAATTGGCAGGTAACATTGGTATCTTATGGTTCATTGTTTCAGATGCTCTTCTTATTTATTGTTTGCGCTACTGGTGGCGTAACAACAAAGTGGAGTTTTAGATACCAATATCAATGACAGTTGTTTCACACAATCTAGCTGTTGCTGGAAGCACAGAAAGACTTTGGAAAAAATTCTGCTGCATTTAATCCCCATGGACTGTCATAGCTCTTCACTGCTTCACTGCTCTATTGGATTAAAATCCTACTGTAAATTTTTTTTTTTTTTTAAATGCAGTTGCTCTTGGTTAAGGATCAATTAACTTCTTATTAGAGAAATATAAATGTTGCAAATTTGGAAAATGTCTCAGTCAATAGGTGCTGAGTAACATTTAAGATTTTTATTGAATATTTCCTTTCCCTATGAACCCAGTTTCAAATGAAAGGACTGTCATGTCTGACATACCCAGATATATTCACCAGGTCCATTCATGTTCTGGTTACATTTACTGTGATAAATATTAAATGCTACTGCTAATTTGACTTAATTATCTTCATGAGATAAGAAGAACCTATCTCTATGTTGCTGTTTTTCTCTTAAATACGAAGTGATTTTTAAAGCTAAATAAAATGATGGGGTAAAATCTATTACAATTCATAAATGCTTCAATGTGATGATTATTTCCAGGTGACGATTATCAAACAACTTATTGACTCACCATCATAATAATTGGAAATAATTATCACATCAAATTAGTTGTGAAATGCTATCATTATTTATTGTGATTGCCAATTTTTTTCCTTCTTCTTTCCTCTCCTGAAGTCATTTGACACCTGTGTTCATTCCACTGTGGTGCAGAAACTCACATCAAATCGACATTATTCATATATTAAATTTGACAGTGAAGGTTGATAATCTATTCAACCATGGGATGCATTGCAGTCAAATGCAATTGCATCCTCAAATGCAGACATCTCTAAGGGTTACTAGATAATGATCATGGGTGGAAAATCTATCTGATTGTTCTCTCTCTCCCTGACCGAGAGGCACTGAGGGCAAATGTAGCTCTAATCTGTGAGTCAGTGAGTAAGGGCATAAATTTCAGAAAGTTAGTAAACGAGCAAATGGGGAGCTTAGGAGAATTTCTTTACATGCAAAGAATAGTAAGGGTATGGAATGCTCTGCCAGGAGTGATGGTTGAGACAGAATCGATATTTACTTTCAAAAGAGAACTAGATAAATAACTTCAAAGGAGTTAGCTATGTAGATATGGGGAAAGGGAAAGTAAATGGAACCAAAAGCATTGCTCTTAGAAGAGACATGATGGTTCTTTTCTGTGCTGTAAAATTCTACGGTTCAACTATGAAACCCAAGCTGAGAATGCACATGATCCTTGGAATATTTGGTTATGGCGGAGCTACTCATTGAATAAATTCTGCAACCTCAAGGGAGTTGTAATATAATTTGGGGTACTCTCAACTAAGTTCCCAGCAATATTAATTCATCATATTAAAAAAAACTTGATTAGTTATTATAAATGAGACCACAAATGTGGAAAATGTGGAAAATGGAACCGTCACTTATACATAGGAGGTACTATCCTGAGGTGATGTTAAGTCATTTTGTGGGATAAAGGAGCTTAATCATTCTTGGAGGAGCATCTAATCATTCTGAACTTGGAGTGCTTGATGGTGCTTCTGGGTGCCCCAAATGCATGTGTTTCATTCCCCAGAGTTAACATCCTTCAATCATAAGCAAAAAAAAACAACAGAAGAAAACCTACTCCAGACAATGCCAATGTGTTTCAAAGACCATATATGTTCTAAAATGTTACAAAATATAAGAACATAAGAAATAGAAGCAGGAGTAGGTCATTTGGCCCCTCAAGCCTGTCCCGCAATTTAATAAGATCATGGCTGATCTTCTTACCTAATTCCAGTTAACCACCCTATGCACATATCCCCTAATCCCTCTATCCTTTAGAAATCTATCAATCTCAGTCTTGAATATGTTCAAGAACTGAGTATTCTATAAATTCACTACCCTCTGAGTGAAGAAATGTTTCCTCAATTCTGTTCGAAAAAGACTGGTTAATTCTGAGTATATGACCCCTAGTTTTAGATCACCTCTAATTCTTCTATATTCTAGAAAATATAGGCCTAGTTTACTCAACCTATCCTCATAGGTCAACCCTCTCATCCCAAGAACCAACCTAGTGAATCTACTCTGCACCCCCTCTTAAGCGATGTTAACTGTATGTCCTTTCTTAAATAAGAATACCAAAACAGCACACAATATTCTAGATGCAGTCTCACCAAGGCCCTTTACAATTGCAGCAACACTTCCCTACTCTTGTACTCTAACCAATTTGCAATGAACACCAACATGCCATTAGCCTTCCTAGTTGTTTGCTGTACCTGCATACAAACTTTTTGTGACTGGTGTACAAGCATACGCAAATCCATCTGAACACTAAAACTAGTCTCTATCCCCTCTAGAAAATAATCTGCTTTTCTATTTTTACTACCTCGGTGAATAACTTCACATTATACTCCATCCTCCTGACGTAAAAGGCGCTATACAAGTGTAATTTTGTTGTTGTTCTACTTCTTGCCCACTCACCTAGCCTGTCTACATCCCTTTGATTTCTTCTTTTGTCACCCTCACACCTTGCTCTCCCATCTAGCTTCTTATTATCTGCGTAATTAGATATGTTAAGCTCTATTTCCTCATCTAAATCATCAATATAGACTAAATAGTCGAGGCCCAAGCACTGATCCTTGTGGCACTCAAGGATCGCATCCTGCCAATTTGAAAAGGACCTGTTTATCCTTACTCTCTGTTTTGTTCCTGATAGCCACTTTTCAATCCATGCTATTGTATTACTTTTAATTCCATGGGCCCTAATCTTATGTAACAGCCTTCTGAAAATCCAAATACACTTCATCTGCTGGTTCCCCCTATCTCACCTGCTAGTTACATCTTCAAAAATACTCTAAAAGATTTGTTAAACAAGATTTATCTTTTATAAAGCCATGTTGACTCTGTTTAGTCATGTTATGATATTCTAAATACCCCACCACAACGTCCCTAATTATGGATGCTAGAATTTTCCCTACTACCGATGTCAGACTAATTGTTCTACAGTTTCCCATTTTTTCTCTTCCCACCCTAGATTTTTTAAAAATCCACTATCTCTGCTGACATCTCTTTTAAACCCCTAGGATGCAGGCCATTAGATCCAGGGCATTCATGATTTTTTTATCCCATCAATTTCTCTAGTACTATTTCTTTACTAATGTCAATTTCTTTAACTTCTTCACTGACATTAGCCTCTTGGTTCCCCTCTATTTTCGATAAGTTTTCAGTGTCTTCTAACATGAAGACAGAAGCAAAATATTTCTTTAATATCTTATTCCCTATTATAATTTCTCCTGTCTCTGACTGAAATGGACCTTCATTCACTTTGGATAGTCTCTTCCTTTTTATGTATTTGTAAAATCTCGTACAATCTGTCTTTATGTTACTCGCTACTTTACCCTCAATCCAGCAAAGATGAAACAACCATGCCTAACAACCTCAGCACAAGCAATTTACTCATTCATGTCATTTTTGAATTTAAGGAACCCCTTCAATACCAGGGGCTACATACTGGAAGATGAGTGAATAACTTTAGTGAGTCACATTTCTGATGTAAGCTTCAAATTCACAGTATCCACAGGTAACCATGGCAGAATCTATACAGATGTCAGATGTACTGTGGAATGTCACAATATGCTTCATAAATATATACTGAATATTACAATAGCAAGATCAAGCAGCTTGCTTAATTTCACAATTGGAAATTTGTATGATGGTGAAAGTGTAGTTTCTTAACCTAAAGGGAATCTAAAAATGCACTGTCACAATATCCTAGTGTTATAGGAGAGGTTGCCTCTCCTATAACACTAGGATATTGTCTGTAGACATCTTCTGTACTAATAAAGCAACAACGTCTGCGCTTCAAGAAGGATCTCAATAACCGATTGATGAAGAGACATGATTTATACTTCACAGGGAAAGGACTTGCAACTGGGGATGACATGAGCATATTTGTTTTTGTGTTTTACTATTGTACCTAAGCTATTTTAATTTTTTAATTTTTTGCAATCACACCCGGTGGCCGCCGAGTCAAATTGGTGCTGTGGAATCGTGTGGCACAGAGCACCTATGTACGTACACATACACTGCACTTTCACCTGGTGGCCACATCATCTGACCATGGTGCTATAGCATCCTGCGTCACAGAGCACGTATGGTTCCAAGCAGCGGAAGCAAAATAAAGAGCTCAGATGAGCCTAAGTTGCGGCAATAACAAAATTAAATTTTTATTGCGCCAAGTCCTCCTATTGAGTCCTCCCAAACTGAGTCTTCCCACAGGTGTTCTCCCAGCTGTTCATAGATACAGATGAAATGTCTATCTTTGTGTCAATCTACATTCCATAATGGATCTTGTGGTTGCAAGTGTTGCTGCGACAGTTACAGCTAGTAATACACATAATAATGACTGACTTCATTTGTTTGCTACAGTCCTGAAACACATACTTGAGAGAAGCAGAAGATTATAATTTGCCTGAGTGTGACAATAACGCACTTTGAAGGGAGCTTCATTCTCAAATTCATGAAATCCTCTGAATAGTTTTGTAACACATGATGTAAGACAACTATTGCCTTCATAGTTGCACACTATTGTACTGTTTCAAAACTACACATATTTACAAAGTGATCCAATTATCTTGGCAATTTGTTTTCTTATGCACAAACATTGTCACATAGTGTATCTTCTCTCGGTGAAAAGGAAAGAACATGTGTAAAATAGCTGAGGTTTATTTTTAAACAGTATCGCAAGTCAATGTAGCTAACCAGAACAAAAGTCTGCAATGTATCTCAGATGGTGCCTCTCAGTGGATCTCTGACAGGACCTGGGGTAAAGCAAGAGGTGATGCAAAGCAATGTGTTGACCTCTGACCCGATTGATTGGTATTGTGCAGAGGCAACAATATTGGAATGTTTCAATTTAAATATCCAGTACCTCATTACAGAAATGGGAACCAAACTATCTTATCTATGTAATTGATTTTGTACTGCCGACAGAGGGAACAAAGCATATCACTGAGTACTTTGTTGTTTATAAGCAGGATTGACAGATTTCAAGCAAGATCTGAATGTCTTAACCTTTTGGGCTTTCAACTAACTTCTGTGCATTGTTGATAAAGCTTCTGTTATGTGTCTGCACAGTAACTGTGATGATGTTCCTGCTTATCTTGCATTAAATGTGCTCATTTTGCATAGCTTAAAACAGAAGAAAATCAAACCAATCTAACAAAGATGTCTAAAATAAACATCGGTATACAACCCTTTGGAATATTTTATTGTATAATAAATTGGACTTTACATTTCTCACAATCTTAACATTAAGTTTCTTGTTCTTAAAATGTAGGGTTATAACAACAACAACATTACATTTATAGAGCCCCTTTCATGTCGGGAGGATGTTCCAAGGTTCTTAAACATATCCTGTTTATGCAGGATTTAGGAAAAATCTAAAATTCAATCTGGGTTTTGGAAGTAGGTTTTCTGAAGCCCAACTGTCTGCTGTTGAGCCTTGATCCTTTCTGCCCCGACCCTCTGGAACTCCATCCCGATATCTATCTGTCTCTCCCTTCCCTTGCCTCCTTCAAGGCATCAAGACCCTTCTTTTCAACTATGCTTTTGGTCATCTTCCCACCTCAATTCCCCTTGCCTTCAACCGCTTTGTGACAACAATGTGCAGGTAAGGGAACAAACACGTCATTGTGGAATGGAATCTGTTCAGTAATATGTAATTTTTTTACTCTTATGCTACTCATTTGTCTCCTTCATTCCCTAGTTTTCCCTTATGTACAGTTTGAGACCCACTGGTCCATTTTGAAATTATGCTTAGCTTGTCATTGTATTCAGCAAATTCCCATGATACATCTTCGCACCAACCAACCTTTCCTTAAACCTTTGCATTTCACTTTGCTGGCAGGGTTCTCAGATAACTGGTGCTTCAAAGTAAGTGTTCAAAGTGATTGCGGCATCAGTTTGGGTGCAGAAGGGAAGTTTTAGTATCCAAATCACTGTTTGTTCTCTAGAAGATGACTCATCCTCACTTCATTAGACTTCTTCCAATTTACCCATAGGATTGGTTTGATGAATCTTATTATAGAATACAGTACCTTGAAAATAATTTACTGTGTTAAAATATAACATGTTCGGTGTTAAAAAAAAACATTTTGAATGGACTTTTATCAAAGACCAGAGTGGAAATCCCTTGTTGAATGCCTTGACATTTTCTCATCACAAGCAATTCTTCAATTTCTTGCAAGAAGTTCAGAGCTTTCATTATTTTCATGCTGAGTTTCATGTCAAGGTTGATCATTCGTCTGCGACTCCACTTTCTGAGAGTCATATTTAATGGGTTATATACGGTTAAGTGACATTCCAGTTAATATATTCTGATGACACATTTCATCTGTTAAACTGACAAGATATATCAAATGCAAGGATTATTATTATTATTAAGGTATTTTGTTTGTTTTTGCAAAGCAAGTTTGACAAACAAAGTCAGGTCATACATACATCCCAGTACTTTGGCAACAATTTATCACTTGTTAAATTTGTCCATGATGCTTTGATGCTCCATTTTTCTCTCTACAAAATTTTGGTTATTTCTGACTAACTTAACTTTCAATCTGAATAATATGAATTAAGTCTAATGTGTGTCAGTGTTAAATACTAACTGTTGTACAGTTATAATATAATTTAATAATCCTTGAATTTGATATAGTGCCAAATCACATTGTTCAAATGTCTCTAAGTACCTCATAGAATATACTGTAAATGAACTTTGCAGCACCCAATTCCACACAGGAGTAACTCACAAACAGTCATGGGTTGAGTAACCACATTATTTGTTTCCCCAGAAAGGGTTTCATCAATCAACTAACAATCTGGTTCCTACTTACTGCTAGATAAACAGAAGCATGTGAAATGAGGAAACAATGTTTTGCCACCCACCACCCTACTCACCCACCCGGAATCAAACCCAGATCCTTATGGTTGCAAGGTGAGTGGTCTAACCAATGCACACATCTCATTCATATTAATTGTGCATTTGTTGATGTCTTATATTTTAGGACATTTTTCATATTCAAAATCCAGTTGAAGCGCAAAACATCATCAGGATACTGCCAAGATTGAAAAGAGTATTGAGGTAACACAATAAGTCAAAAGCTGTTTTAGTAATGCCAGTGTTGCATTTTGAAAACCTATACTTGAAAATGTCCTTTCTGAGCTTTTCAGGGTTACAGGGCAACTGCATATATTATAATATAATGACAATGCTTGCATTTTGTTTAGCACCTTTCATGTCGTGAGAATGTCTAAACCACTTCACAGGATAGAAGCATTCGGCACATCGTGTCTGTGCCAGCTCCTTCAAAAGCATTCCTTTCAGTCGCCCTTCCCTTCCTTTTCCTCATGACCCTTTTTAAGGTATCTTTCTGGTTCCCTCTTGAAGGATGTACAGTAAATTGTAGTCACTGTTTATTTTATAAGTGAACTGCATTTATATAGCACCTTTCATGCCGAATGGTATTAACGAGGTTAGATGCCAAATATTCTGAGCTATCGGCAAATGCCAATACTTTTGAAGTAATAACTAACCTCAATATCAAAGGCGTGAGTGAGATTGATTAATTAATACATATTTAAGATAAGAGGAAACAATGGGAATCACTGCAGGTATTTTCAGATGCAAATTGTTTTCCAAGTTCAAAATACTCAAGTTTACATAATTTATCTACACTAGTTGTAATATAAAACTTATTTCTGCCTTGGGTTCAACTCCCAGCAGGGTAATATGTTAGGCAAGTTTCCTTACTCCACACACCTCTGTTTACCTAGCAGTAAAAGTAGGCCCCCGTTGTTAGTTGGTTGGCGGATAACTATTCCGGGGGTAATAATTCCTTCCAATTAAAATAATAAATTGGTCACTTCAGTCTGCACCTGTTTGTGGTACACTACTGTGTACAATTGGCTGTTGTGTTTAACCCACAAAATATTCAATCAATTCACTTTACAGTATATCATGTGAAGCTCTTTGAGACAACTCAAAGATGTGATAAGGTGCAAAAAATATTATTATTTATTAATTGGGTACTATATCCACAGAAGATTTGTTGCATGGAAGATAATAGTAATAATCCTTGCATTTGATATAGTGCTTTTCACATCTTATCGACGTCCCAAAGCGCTTCACAGAATATACTGTAAAGTGAATTGACTGTATATTTATGGGCGAATAGCGGCAGCCAATTGTGCACAGCAGTTGATGAATAGAATGCGGTAATCATAGAATACTTGATCTTGAATAACCCTCCAACATATAATTTTCCTGGTTTCAGCAGGCCAAATGGACTGAAGCTGTTTCTGATTGGCTTTGAGCTTGATATTACACACTTCCAACTCACCTTCTGCCTGAGAAAAGGCAAGAATTTGAGGGTTGATACACAATGGTTAAAAACTGTAAACAATTAAAAAGGTGCTGCCCACTAAATATTAGAAACATTGGAACAGAAGTCTACATTTCAGTCTGTTCTGGCAGATTTGTTTAGTCAGCCAGATGCCTGATACAAAAGGAAACCCACCACCAATCCAAAGCAGATGGACAATTCTGCATATCCATGTCATCTATATATGGAAAATTCCCCATGTCTGGAAATTATGTGTACACTGTATCCCTGGGCAAAAGATCAGACAGTCTTAAATAAACAGGGTGGTCCCTCCAGGAAGAGATGATACACTCAATTTCATATGCAAGAATGTATTTTAGCTTCCTTTCAAATTCAGCAGTGAATGACATTTGAACTTAGAAACCTTCAGTGGCAAGTCGTCTTTTAATTGTACAGTATTTTATCCACATTCTCCAGCATGATATGGGTTAATCTTGACCTTGATACAATGGTAACAGCAACAAACACAAGATTTATTCTCTAAACGCCAAATTTTGTATTAAAACCATAAGTAAGAATTTGAAACATGTTTGAAAACCACAGTAAATTTACTTTCAAAAACTGAGACATAAGAATTAAATTTATTTCTAGTAATAAAACGAACGTAATTTACCATCAAATATGGATGAAATTGCCATTCAACCTGCCTCTTATTTATTAACATTCATTCTTGAAACATTACAGTAATTATATATGTGGATACACAGAATTCCAATTTCAAAAGATAAGTCTGCCAACTGATGAATGGTATTGATATTATTTTCAACACTGTTAACTTCAATTGAAGTAAGGATTACATTTTCAAAGAGCTCAGGAAGGTTCCAATTTCATCTGCGTTTGTTGTGCAATGACATTGGGCATTCTTACTTGTCCATGACTTCAGCTGGATTTGTAACTATATTTCAGTTCTTGTCGCTCTGTGACAGATCACATGTAAATGGTTATATCTATCTCTCCATGAGTTGATGGAAGAGAGTTAAAAATGTGGCAGTAGTAGGGTCCGGCGATATGGGAATTTCCCGATATGGATATATCGGTTGGCTCATATCGAGATATACCGAAATATCGATATTTTCGGGTTTTTTGTACTGCGCATTCCAGGTGCGCGCGCATTCTGGGCCTATCTTCTCAGGAGGTAAATATCTTTCTCTCTCTGTGTCTCTCACTCTCTCCATCTCTGTGTTTTTCTGTCTGTGTGTCTCTCTCCCTCTCTCCTCTCTCACATCCCCCCCCATCTCTATCTATCCGTATATTATCACATCCACCCCGTCTCTCTCTCCCCCCGACCCCCGTCGTCTCTCTCCCCACACCACCCCCCCAGCCGTCTCTTTCTCCCTCCCCCCCCAGCCGTCTCTCTCACACCCCCAGCCGTCTTTCTCCCCCCCAGCTGTCTCTCTCCCCCTCCCCCCAGCCATCTCTCTCCCCCTCTCCTCCCCCCCCCCCCAGCCGTCTCTCTCCCCCTCACCCCCCCCCCAGCCGTCTCTCTCCCCCTCACCCCCCCCCCCCAGCAGTCTCTCACCCCCTCACCCCCCCCAGCAGTCTCTCTCCCCCCCACAGCCGTCTCTCTCCCCCTCACCCCCCCCCCCCCCAGCCGTCTCTCTCCCCCTCACCCCCCCCCCAGCAGTCTCTCTCCCCCTCACCACCCCCCCCCCAGCCGTCTCTCTCCCCCTCTCCTCCCCCCCAGCCGTCTATGTCCCCCTCACCCCACCCAGCAGTCTCTCTCCTCCTCACCCACCCCCCTCAGCCGTCTCTCTCCCCCTCACCCCCCACCCCCAGCCGTCTCTCTCACCCCCCCAGCCCTTGCATACCTGTATATTGTATTCGAGGACTGTGAATACAATATGGCGGCTTTGCACCTCGGTCTGTGCATTGTGTATAGAGATGAGCATTCTGGGTCTTGTAGTTCAGTGTGCTCGCATCCCGATTTTTTACCTCGACATATCGCCTTTTTTCGATATATCAATATTTTTACAATGTCTATATCGGCATATCGATATGAAAATTATATTGGGTTTTAGCGATATATCGATATATCGCCGTTCCCTAGGCAGTAGGCTGTAGAAGTTCCAACTCGCTAACCATGCTTATATCAAGTTTAAAGAAACGTAAATCAACCTCCTAGAAGTGCCGATAGATCACTTAGGAGTTGTCTTGGATGACAGCTAGGGCAACTCAGATAACCACCATGCCCATTAAAAAAAATCACTAATCACGTGTGATTACCGCTTCTAACAAGGTGGAGGCTGTTGTAAGGGATTGTTTTTAAAGAATGTGTAACAATGCGTTGAAAATGATGGGGTTCTGTATCACACTTGTGCTAAACCTGTAACATCTATACAATATTCAAAAAAAAGTTCAGCGACGATAGCATGCAGTCAATTGCTGACTTACTTATAAGTGATGAAAAATGTTTGGATGTTCTAAAATATATTTAAAAATTGCACACTGTGTCGCTTTCACATGTATAGTTACTTTCAGTTTAAAATCAGAATGCATCGGCAGAGCAATTAAACTATTCAGAATAAATTCAAGAATGACTAAATAATTTCCAGATTTATTATTATTACTAATGCATTTGATATTATCCTTTTCACATTGGGGGATGTCTCAAAGCAATCACAGTATCCACTGTAAAGTGTAGCGAATGTTATAGCCAATTTATGAACAACATTCCATGAGGTGAATAAGCAATTTTATTTTGGGGAATGGTTGGACAAGACACTGGGAGATGCTCATTTCTATTTTTGAATAATGCCATAGGATCTTTGATCTTCACCTGAACAGACAGACACTTCAGACCCGAACTCTGTACCTCCATGTCCTGTGAAGAGCAAAGTTATTCTGATGTGATACCACCAGTGCTGACAAACCCATCTAGCTCAGGAATTGGACTCCAAAACTGCCACAAAGAGTTGACTTGATTTTGACATTCCTGACTTACTCCCCCTTCCCCAACCCCACCGAATATAATCACTAGTTGACCATTTGACATTCAACGAGCGTGGGATTGAGGCCTCACTAGGTACAATACCAGGAACTCCCAGCGAGATTCCTGATTGTGTCTGAATGAAGGTGTGTTGTCATCTAGTGGTCATCTGATGTTAAACCACAAACAATCCGTATATCTGCCCTTGGGACAATTAATATTACCAATATTTATCCCCAGTATCATTATTTAAACTCTCCAAGGTTCTCGAAAGAATAGTTGCCTCCCCGCTCCGCTCTTTCCTCACAAACCACTCACTCCTCGATCCCCTCCAATCGGGTTTCTGTGCTTCCCACAGCACGGAAACTGCTCTGGTCAAGTTCACAAACGACATGCTGACCATCTGTGACTAGGGCTCCCTCTGCCTCCTCATCCTCCTCGACCTATCTGCCGCCTTTGATACCATCGACCACTCAATCCTCCTCCATCACCTCTCCTCTGTCCTCAACCTGCAAGGCTCTGTCCTTGACTGGTTCCAGTCGTACCTCTACTACTGCCTGCACTTCGTCTCCTCCAACGGTTTCTCCTCCAGCCCCTGCACAGTCAGATGCGGCATTCCCCAGGGCTCTGTCCTTGGCCCCTTGGCCCCTCTTCACCCTATACATGCTCCCCCTGGGTGACATCATCCGCAAACATGGGTTAAACTTCCACATATATGTGGATGACACCCAACTCTACCTTTCCTCATCCACCCTCGACTCCAGGACTATTGGCATTCTAACTGCGTCTCTGTCCAACATTGAGTCCTGAACGAGCGCCAATTTCCTCCAGCTCAATGTCAACAAGACGGAGGCCCTCCTGATTGGCTCGCATCAGTGCCTCGACACCTCAGGTGAAAGCTGCTCTCTCCAGTTCTTAAGCCAGTAGGAATCTGGGCATCTTGTTTGACCCCAAACTGTCCTTCCTCCTTTATATCCGCTCCATGACTGGTACAGCCTTCGACCATCTCCGCAATATTGCCAGACTCTGCCACTACCTCAACACCCATGTCGCCGAAACTCTCATCCACGCCTTTATCACTTCCATGTTCGACTACCAAAACTCTCTCCTCATCAGCTCCTCCCTTCACAGGCTGCAGATCATTAAGAACTCTGCAGCTCATGTACTCTACCGCACCAGACTCCACGACCACAAAACTCTCACCCTCGCCCGTCTCCACTTGCTCCCCATGCCCTAGAGGATCGAATTAAAGATACTCATCCTCACCTTCAAGGCCATTCATGGCCTTGCCCCTGCCTATCTCTCCGACCTGCTGTCTCCCTATTAGCCTATCCGTCCCCTCCACTCAGCAAGCTCTGGCCTGCTCCGTATGCACCGCCCTAACCGCCCAACCATTGGTGGCCGGGCTTTCAGCCTCTCTGCTCCCTCACTGTGGAACTACATCCTGCAATCCCTTCACTTCACTTCCTCTCTTTCCTCCTTCATCGCCAGTCTCAAGACCTTCCTCTTCGACCATGCCTTCTGTTCCCCTCCTAACTCTTCCACCTCTCCTACTCTCCTTCCCCTTCCCTGACCCGTCCCACCGTGCTCAGTCCCGACCTGACTGTTCAGCACTTTGGGATGTCCTCCCGACGTGAAAGGCGCTCTATAAATGTAATTTTGTTGTTGTTGTTCACAGGTCAAAAATGATCACAAATGATTCTCATATAGTTTCAAAACTCCTATGTGCAGAATACACCTTTACACCTTTATCTGATGAATTGTATATGCAGAGAGGAGTGCCAGAGCAGACACAATACTGTACAGTGTTTGAAGCTGTACTTCACAGTTCACCAAAACAATTAGTAGTCTGGAAATGACCAAGCATTAGGAATTTTCATTTTTTTAACACGAATACTGTCTGTCCAGCGACTTCAGATGTCCGACTTGAAAAGCGCTATACAAATGTAATTTTATTGCTGTTGTCAGCTCCGCAAATGGTTTTTACTTTCGCCCCCACACTTTCTTGTGTGGCATTCCTCAGAGCTCCATCCTTGGTCACCTCCTCTTCAATACCTACATGCTCACTCTTGATTACATCATCCACAGATTCCACATGTATGCGGATTACATCCAACTGTATCTCTCTGCCTCCAGCCTTGACTCTAGGACCACTGCTGTCTTGGCAGCATATCTGACAAATGTCAAGTCCTCCTGGATGAGAGCTAACTTTCTTCAGTTGAATGTCAACAAGACCAAGGCCCTCCTGATTTGCCTCAGTAGGCACCTCCACATCTCAGGCACTGATAGCATCACCATCCATGGATTCACATTCCATCTGACTGAGCCAGTCCAGAACCTTGGCATCTTGTTCAACCCTCAACTATCCTTTCTACCCCATCCATGCCATGACCTTCCCTCACCTCTGCAATATTGCCCTGCTCCTCCACTGTCTCACACCATAGGCCACCAAAACATTCATACATTCATCATAACATCCAAGCTTGACTATGCAAACGCATTGCACTAGGATCTGTGTTCATATCACCCCTGCCTTTGACCTCTATGTCCACTGCCTCGTCCGTCCAACATTGTTGGACGGGCTTTCAGCAACCCTGCCCCATCCTCTGGAACTTCATCCCACAGTCCCTCTACCCAGCCTCATCCATCCCTTCTTCAAAACCCACTTCAAGACCTTCCTCTTCCAAGATTCGCTCTGCCTTCTCTCACCTCCTCAATCTTGCCTGACTCTGCCATTCCCTTTCCCCCAAGGCTGCTGAAATCCCCATTCATGCCTTCATTACATCCTGGCTCGACAACACAAATGCTCTGCTTGTCATCCGTCCCAACAACAACAACAAAATTACACTTGTATAGCGCCTTTCACAACAGGTGGACTTCCCAAGGAACTGCACAGTCATAGTTTCAGACCCAAGCTGGGGACAGGAGGGGCGAGAAGGGAACGGGGGGATTAGGTTGCCATGAGACCATCGAAGAGGAGAGTCTTGAAGCGGGACTTGAAATAGGCCAGGGAGGGGCGAGGAGCAGGGACGACAGGATGGAGTTCCAGCCATTGGGAGCAGAGTGGCTAAAGGCTCACCTGCCAGTGGTGGGTCAGGGGGATTGGAGGACATGGAGCAGGCCAGAGCCTGCTGAGTGGAGGGGATGGGCAGGTTGGTAGGGGGTTAGAATCTCACAGATGTAGGGTGGGACAAGATTGTGGAGGGCTTTAAATGTGAGCACCAGGATTTTAAATTGGATCCTGTGGATGATGAGGAGCCTTCAGCCACTCTGCCCCCAACCTCTGGAACTCCATCCCACAGTCCCTTCGCCTCGCCCCTCCCTGGCCTCCTTCAAGACCTACCTCAAGACCTTCCTCTTCAACAATCTCATCGGTCACCCCAAAACCCCACTTTCCCTCCACCCTCCCCGGCCCCAGCATGGGTCTGAAACAATGACTGACATGAAAGGTGCTATACAAGTATAATTTTGTTGTTGTTGTTCCTCTTCAACAATGCTTTCGATCAACCACCTTCCCCCGTTTCCACCCTCCCCAATCCCTAAGCCAAGCTCGGGTCCGGAATACTGTACATCCAGTGCCTTGAGACATCCTCCTGATGTGAAAGACACTATGCAAATTTAATTTTGTTGTTGTTAACAAGTATATAGTTCAAATTGATATTGTGATAATGATCAAAGCCTAAGCTAACAATATTGTTGTGTGAAATTATAGACAAGGATATTTTATAGCTATGGGAAAGGATCTGGGGAGAATTCAATGGGAAAGTGGAACCAGAAATATAACAACAGAAGAAAGAACTGCATGTTTCAAAGGTTATTTTAACTGCCATGGAAAGCAATTATGCCACAATGGGAAGAAGTATAATAAAACTTCAGTGACAGGATAAGCAAGCCAATAATATTCTAAAGGCTAAAAAAAAACATAGCATCATCCTGTGAAGTACTTCATTGAGTTGGAGAACTCAGGAAAATGTAATAATGCATGTTCAAATTTTATTCAAGATTTGTTATCTTTTTTTATTATTCATAATTTGTCTCTAACCTATTTTCTCCTCCTCCTTCATCTCCTGCAGGTTTTGAGTTTACAGAGTCACATAATCACTTTCTGGGAATTGGTTCCATAAGCACAAATTTCTGCCCTGTGCCTAAACATGCCTAAAATAGTAATGTGTGAACCTATAATAATAATACTAATCCTCGCATTTGGTGTAGCACCTATAATGTCTCAAATTGCTTTACGATGTTTCTGTGAAGTGTAGCGAACATGGCATTTTTAAATGTCCACTTAAACAGGCAGACGGGACCTTAGTATTGTTTGAAGCATACTTCTCTGTCAATGCAGCACTCCTCCAAGCACTATAGTGAACTGTTAGCCTTTTTTTGGGGGTCAGTTACATATTTGATGCATGCAGAAACCCAAACCCAATTGAGAATTCCATGCTTACACATGGAAATTCCAGAAATAGATTATTGGAATGCAATGTGCCCTCTCCCTCTTGAGGGATTCATCTGCTTACCTAATTCCGGATAGTATTTGGACCAGGTTTGCAAGAGCCAAGGTTTGGGGACCCTAGAGTTTGTGTTATGTACTGCTGAAGCCTAACCAGCTAAACCTGTATACCAAATTTCCTGTTGCTTGTCCATCTAGGATTGTCGTGGAATAACTCACAAAGAGATCAGGTTATTCATGTAAAGCACAAACAGTCATTTAATATACTAACGGCCGAAAGGAGAAATACCCTCACAGGTCAGACACCCGAGTTGGTACTTCTAAAGAACTAACAGAAATACAACAGTTTATATCTTATTCGTTTGCACACCGCGTGACAGTAGTATAAGTTCCGTTAACCAATTACAGCAATCCACCTAATCAATAAAAGTGAATGTGGGAAGAGAGTTGAACTCTATTTACACTAGTCATGGGGTGCAAAAAGGGCAGCATCTATTAAAACAAAACTAGACAACCACAAGTTGCTAATTGATAGATTACAATTTTCAAAGTAAGAAGTAAATCGTCTTTAATGATCAGGCATATACTGAAGCAATTGATCACCTAAAGAATAACAAGCAGGGAATGTCTAATTTACTCAAGCACAAGCCTTTCTCCCTTCTTGGTCTGGACTATGTCATACAACTGACGTTTGCTGATACCCTATTGACCTCTGGAATTTCTAAGGGAGACTAAGAAACAGCTAACAATGTCCAGGGGAAGCTAAGAAACAGCTAACATGGTTGCCGATGTTTAACATGGTTTCCACAGGATCACTGTTAGAGCTTTGCTTTTCAGGGTTAACAGGAGCTGAGTGGGACGATTTCCAGCCTCCAGTGACTGATCTGCCTTTTAAGTCTTGTCAATGAGCCAGTCTGGCTATGCTGTCATTAGCAGTGTCCTGGAATACTGCAAACCTGCCTGGCTCAAGAAATCAACCTAGATTACAAGCTCAAAATCTCTTTTGGGGGCTTAGCCCCATAAATTTACAGCACAAAGCAAGTGCTTCCAAATGAGCTAGACCAAAGGCTGGAGAGTGAGGTTTGGCATGCTCGCCAGGGAGGAAAGGGGGATTGAGAAATGTGAGCTATTACAACTCTTCCCCATGCTTACCCAAAGGCATTGCTACGCATGCATTTTCTAGTAAGATCACTGAATAGTGATCAAAAGTGTGAATGTGTTTGATTTTCTCCTTTTCCAGGAATACTAAACCTATTTATAGCAGCCTTGTACTCTTCCCCTTCCTCCCATTTCCCCAGGTGTAAGTAAACTACCTCAATAAAGGTGAGAGATCAACCACAAGACTGTTTCTAGATTTATTCTATTAACATAACATTTTAGAGCATCCAGAATTTGTCAAATGTTGAATTTAATCTTGAATTTGAAATGTGTGTACTGCATTTCATAAAAGAACTTATAGAGAAAATCAGATTCACAATTAAGGCTTTATTGAATACCTTGCAAAATTCCAGATGCCGTAAAATGTGATGGACCGTCTGTGCTATTTGTACTGTACTTTATAATAGCTGATAGGCTTGTTAATTCGAACCAATGTGAAAGCAAATTATGTTAGAAAACATTTGTGTGGCACATTTCGTGTCGGGAGGATACCTGTGCTGGACAGTCAGTGATTCGGACCTGAGCCGAATCCATGGGGTCAGTGAAGGTCAAGGGAAAGGTTTGGTAAGGGGGTTGACCGATGGCATGGTTGAAGAGGAGGTTCTTGAGGTGGGACGAAGGAGACTAGTGAAGGGATAAGGTGGAGGCATTGTGCGATGGAATTCCAAAGGTTGGAGGGCAGAGTGGCTGAAGGCTCGCCCGCTGATGATGAAGCGGTTGGATCAGGGGACATGGCAGGACAGAGCCTGCTGAGCGGAAAGAGCAGACAGATTCTTGGTGGGTTGTGGGGGTAGGGTGGTGGGAGGTCATGGAGGGCCTTGAAGGTGAGGACCAAGATCTTGAATTGAATTGACCAAGATCTTGAATTGAATTGACCAAGATCTTGATATGAATCGTCTGTGATGGGAAGCCAGTGGAGTCGGTCGAGGATGGGGAGGATGGTTTCACAGAGCACGATGCAGGAGAGGACACAGGCTCCAGAGTTCTGGATAATCTGGAACTTGTGGATGGAGGAATTGGGAAGGGCGACAAGCAGGGTGTTGGCATAGTCAAGCCTGGACATGATGAAGGCATGAATGAAAGTTTCGGTGACCTGATGGGTGAGGTAATGGTGGAGTTGGGCAATGTTGTGGAGGTGAGTGAAGGCAGAATATTTATTATTATTAGAATGGATCATGGCATCGATGTGGGTAGAGAAGACAGTTGAGGATCAAACAAGGCACCTAGTTTACTGACTTGGCTTGGTGAAATGGAGTGTGTATCCATGGAGGTTGATGCTGCCAGTGAATGAGGTGCAGAGGCACGGGTGTGAACCAATCACAATGTCACCAGAAACTTTGACCAGGGCTTTTTCTGTACTGCATTCAGCATGGAAGACAGATTGGAGGGGTTCAGCGAAGGAATGAAGGGAAAGAATAGAGTGAAAATGGGATGCGACAACTCATTCCAGGGATTTGGAGAGGAATGGTAGGTTGGAGATGGAGCGATAGCTGGAGAGTAGGGATGGGTGCAGGGAAGGTTTTTTTTCAGGATGGTATTAATAGCAGCTGTATTTCAGGGTAATGGAGCATTGCCAGTGGATAAGAAGAGGTTAATTATATTAGTTAGGTGAGGTGCCAGGCGGTGGAGCTGGGAAGTGAGGAGAGAGGTGGGGAGATGGTGGAGTTGAGGGAGGAGAGAGACAGGGTGAAATGTGTATAGAAGATGGGTGGGAGATGATGGGGAGGTGATGAGGGGAGTAGCGGTGGACGTATCACCATCAATTCCTCGCAGTTGGAATTGAAGGAGAGCATGGGAAGGTGGATGAAGATGGTGGTTAGTGGCAGAAGTCAAGATGATTTCAGGGCAGCGGAGAGGGAGAGGGAAAGGGAGATTTTTTTCTAGGGCAGTAGGTGATAGTAGATGCTTGAGTAGAGCGAAGGGGTATGGACGTGTTAAAGGAGATGAAATGGTGGTCTGAAATGCCATTATTGATGAGGTTCATGTCTGAGACGGTGAGGCTCCAAGTGATCACCAGGCTCAGGAGGTGGCCATGGACGTGGGTGGTACATTAGATGTAGAGGAAGAGGTTAAGGGAGGAGAGGAGGGAGGAGAAGTCAGCAAATGTAAAGCAGGATGGGGTGAAGTGGAGAGTGAAATCGCCTAGCATGAGAAGGGGTTTAGAGCAAAGACAGAAGGAATATAGGAGGGTGGAGATGATCTGAGAGGAAGGTGGGGGAGGGATTAGGGGGAACAGGAGACAAGGAGGATTTTGAGGGAAAGACTGTATGTGTGGTAGAGACCAAGGTGCTCAAAGTAGGTGAAGGTTCTGGAGGTGTAAGAGGAAGTGCCAAGGGTGGACCAGGAGATAAGAGCCACACCGCCACCATGGAGGTTAGGCTGTGGGGTTTGGTGAAAGGTGTAGCCAGATGGTGTGGCCTCAATCAGGGCGAAGATGTCACTGGTTTGATTTAGTTGACCTAAAAGCACTCTGAGACGCCGTCCGGCGTGGAGTGCACTATATAAATCGAAGTTGTTGTTGTTGTTGGTTTCAGTGAGGGTGAGGATATCAATGTTTTCCCTGATGGTGAGGTTGTGGTTAGTGAGTGATTTGCTGGAGAGTGAGCGAACATATTGTAGACCGATGCGGAGGGGACAGTTGGTGGTGGAGGAATTTGGTAGATGAGGGGGGAAAGGGTTGGATTGATGGAGAAGATGGGAATGTGGGTGAGGGAGGAGAGGTTTGCTTTCAGGTTCGGGGACCAATGGGCCTTGCAGTGAGAGTGTGAGATTGGGCAGTTCAGTCAATAACTGGATCAATTAATGTTACTTTAATAGGGACACTTCACTGTTCACTTCCCAAATCATTTGCAGTGCTGGGGTGTGTTGCAAATCAAGGTCCTGTGTGCCTGTTTGTGTAGACATTAACAATTCCATAACACTATTCAAAAAGAGAAGGGAGTTTCATCTGGTGTCCTGGCTAACCATCCCTAAAATGAAATTGGTCATTCACTTTATGCCTGTTTGGGAGTCATTGCTGTGTGCAAATAGTTACTTCACTTCAGTTTAAAACCTGTGGCAGTTTGGGGACATCCTCCTGACATGATAGATGCTATACAAAATGCAAGGATTTAAATATAAAATAAGTGGAATTTCTTCCCACTGCACAGATAAACACAAAGGTTTGCAGAATTGTTTTCCCTATGAATTAGCAAGGAACACTATTCTGAATTCAAATTGTAGTATTAACTTAATTCCAAGAATTCCTGTTAAGCTGCAGCATCCATTTCAAGGCTATTAAATGAAAACTACATGTCAAATATTTTTTAAAAATTGTAAAAACATTATTCCCCATTTGAGTGCCTGCACTTATTTATCCTTATGTTTAAATTTTGTTTCAAGTGTTTGACATTCCTATACATAACTGGATAAATTGAAGAAGTTCTTTGTTGGATTGACTTTGAATTTATGAAATTGATCTCTGTTCGACATATCAGGTTGTTAAGAGAACGTTTCAGGAAGATATTCTTAAAGAAGGAATCTGCTTCAAACATAATTGTTGGGAAACCTATTATTGTTTTAGTTGCTGATACTATTACACAAATTTCACTAAAACAAATCTTTGTATCACTTATACATGACACATAATGATGATTGTACACAAGCTAGTTCTCTACTTTATTCTCACAGAGAATAGACTCTCTTGACAAGTGCTTCAGCAAACATTATCAGTTAATAAATGCGCAATTCACAGCAGCAGCACTAGAAGGCTTCAGGTAGAAGAAAGACTGAAATGAAGGCTAACAAAATGAATAACCAGGTAAACCAATTGGCCCGGTGATTGACATTTTGTAATATAATTTGCTTTCACATTCTTTGAATTCGCTATGATATCAGTTAGTAGAAAATGCTAATTCACTAGAATCCAAAAACAAAACCATGGAAATATTTGTATCATAAACTTTGTTACCTTTCAATTTGTACATTAACATTTTAATGCCATATGCTGTCCGGTTATTGTCTGTGCTCTATGAGCACTTTAATTGCTCAAACCAAAATGTGTTGAAATTGAAATATTGTGGTTAGTAAGAGCTATCAGTGCCGAAATGACCCATTTAATATTGACCTGTGAAACTGAAGTACAGATTTAAATTTGTAATTAATACAGGTCTTTTCCTTAAAGTGCTAACACGAGGGCTCAATAAAAATGCTAACAAGGTTAAAACATTACAAACATTCTTTTGACACTTTAATACTGTTGGCTTCAGTCAGACCTATATTTAACAGCAAAATATGAAATATGAATCAAGAATTTCCTAACTGTTTTCATATTTCATTGTATCTTTATTCATGGAGGTGCAGGAAGTTATACTTAAAGCACTATTAACTACTTAAATGATTGAGATAAATAGTCAATTGATCATGAAAAATACTTCATGAGCAAACTGGAGTTTAACCAACCAGCAGCAAAAGCAAAAAAAGAATTGTATTGTTCCAATGTGTAGCTTCAATTGTGAAATTACATTAAACACACGTTTGTTAGGTTTTTCTCTTGTTGTTCTAACATCTTAGCCATGTACCCCACCATCTGCCAATCATCCAGCTACTGAAGCCATGGCTTCAGTTGGAATGATTAGCCAACTCTGGTCACTTCGGTGCTCTGATCTGCTGACATTGAACCAGGTTTGGATGTCGATTATTTAATCAACATTTAAATCTGCTGTTAAAGAAGCCTCGCTCATGGATATTTAGGGTTATCATCCCATATGACACCTATACATTTATTTACTTTGTTTGTAAATAGCCACAATTGCTTTGTTGTTTCATTTTTTTCCAGGATTTACTGATAAAGCCTCAATTAAATGTTTCAGGTCTTATGGAACTTTTTCTGTAATGATCCTCAGTGCGGTTCAAAACCATCACTGGTTATTAAAGAAATGATGTTTATTCCTCTTTCTAACTCCAGCTTGCTTTTCATGAGCCTTTCCTAGAACCAGATTTCCCTCTAATGTGTTGATTTATACTCACTGCCTTGGAGAGGATGAGTAAAGCTGTTCTTTATGTGCAATGCCTTGGCAGCTCTGATTTAGCAGCAACTGGAATTAATCCAGAGCAAATGTTGCACATACCAGATCTAGCTCCGAAGAAGAATGCAACTCATATGCAATAAATTAACTGTGGTGGTGGGGAAATATTTGAGTAACTGCAGATTATCTTTGGCCTCACTAACATAGACATTTACAGGTCAATTAGTATCAAAATGTCCCTACTACACCAAAGTACAAAACAGTTTAGTAATGAAAGAAACCTAAACTGATTTTATTGCTGTCCAGCATCTTTATTGATTTCCAAAAGGCAACATCCAAGTGTATGTGACAAATGATTTAGGATCCTGAGTCAGACAATCTTAACGGAAAGCTTTAAGATGGGAGCATTCTGGAAATTAATTGGAAAGAGACGAGCAAACATACTTATTATTACAGCAGTAATACGCTAAGCTCATTGTCATATTATCTGGTGAAAATGCAGGGTAAATGACCTCCATTTGAAATATTCTTTATTCTTTATTGTGTGCCAACTTAAAAAAAATTGTACTTCCAGGACAATTATTGTTCTAACCAATTGCCAGTCTGACATCAAGTCCTGGATGAGTTTTAACTTTCTCCAGTTAAACGTCACCAAGCCCCATACTCTCCTGTTTGACTCATGTCAGCAAGTTCTGACCTCAGGGGATAACAAATCGATCTGTATGGATAGATGTTCCATCTCATGAGAGCAAGTATGGAATTTTGGTGGCCTGTTTGAACCGCAAATCTCTTTTAAGCCACAAATCTGGGCTCTCACTCACTTGGCTTTTCCTCACCTCCACATCGACCACCTTTGCTACTCCCTCTCTCCCAAGCTGTCAAGACCATCATTCATGCTCTCAGCTCGTCCAGGCGCCACTGTTTGAACACCCTGCTCACCAGATTCATCAGCTGCATCCTGTACCATTTGCTGACCATGCAGAACTCAACTGCTCATGTCCTTCCCTGCAACATTCTGCCCCTGAGTCCCACAATCTGTTTAGCTGTTGCTTCTTCTTCATCCAAAATTAAAGACTGCCTTAAAACCTTTCTTTATGATTGGCTTTTGGTCATCTTTCTTTCCTCCTCCCACATCCCCAAGCTACCAGATTTAGTATTCAATCAGTTCTGTGATGCACCAACTAAATGTAAAATTGTTGTTCTTCGTGTCGTAAATATATTTTATTCCAGGCCGTATAAAGCCACCTGAATTATTCTGTCAGATACAGGTTGCAGATAATTCAGAACTCTACCAATCTACTCTGCCAATCTGCCCTCACACTCCGCTCGGCAGGTTCCAGCCTGCTCCACACCCCCAACCCACCTGCCTCACCATCGGCAGACAAGCCTTTAGCCACTCTGCCCCCAACCTCTGGAACTCTATCCCGCAGTCCCTCCACCTTGCCACCTTCCTGACCTCCTTCAAGTCCTGCCTCAAGACCCCTCAAGAGCCAATGGAGTCAAGGAGGATGGGGGAGATGGAGTCACAAAGCTTGGAGTGGTAGAGGACACGGGACACAGAATTCTGGATTATCTGCAACTTATGGAGGGAGAAATTGGGAAGGCCGACAAGCAGGGCATTGACGTAGTCGAGCCAGGATGTGAAGCAGGCATGAATGAGGGTTTCAGCAGCCTGGGGGATAAGGTAATGGCAGAGTCAGGCAATATTGTGGAGGTAAAGGAAGGCAGAGTTGCTTGGATGTGGGGGAGGAAAGACAGTTGAGGATCGAACAAGATGCCTCGGTTCCTGACTGGCTTGGTGAGGTTGAATGTGCAATCATGGAGGAAAGAAAGGAAAATAGTCTATATCCAAATATAATTTTGTTGTTGTTTTTTATGGAGACTGGGGAATCAGTCATTAAAAATCCCCCCAAATTGTATCATTGCTGCAGATTCCAGACTGCTTCTATTCAATGAAGATGTTTGAATAACAACAACAACAACTTCAATTTATATAGCACCCTCTACGCCGGGCAGCATCTCAGAGAGTTTCACAATAACGGATCTCGGGGCTGAGCCAGGGGCAGGGGGACAAAGGTGACTGAAGGTGCGGTCAAAAAGAAAGGTCTTTAGCCGATACCTGAAACTAGGAAGAGAGGGGGTGAGGCAAAGGGAGTGAGGAAGGGAGTTCCAGAGCTTCGGAGCATAGTGGCTGAAGGCCTGGCTGCTGATGGTGAAGCAGAGGATTCGGGGGAGGAGACCAGAACCAGAGGGGCAAAGGCAACGGGTGCTGTTTTGAGGAGCGATGAGGTCACAGTAGGGGTGTTCAGAGGAATGGAGAGATTTGAAAACAAGAGTGAGGATCTTGAAATCGATCCTCTCCGGGACAGGGAGCCAGTGAAGTCTGGCAAGGACTGGGGTAATGGGGGAGCGAAGTTTAGTGTGGGTGAGAATGCGGACGGCAGAGTTCTGTATGAGCTGGATTTTCTGGATTGTGATGGAGGGGAGACCGGCAAGAAGGGCATTTGAGTAGAGCAGCCAAGAGGTGACAAAGGCATGGACCATAGTTTTAGCGGCTTTTTTGGGTGAGATATTACAGCAGATGGGCGATACCTCGGAGGTGGAAAAAAACGGTGCTGGTGAGGGACCGGAAGTGGGGGAGGAAGGAAAATTGGGGGTTGAACCTGACGCCCAGGTTGCATAAGGATTCAGAGAGTTTTAGGGGCAGGTCGAGTAGGTGGAGGAGGAGAGAGCCATGTGATTGAAGACGTTGACGAGAGCCAAAGAGTATGGCTTCCGTCTTGTCAACATTTAATTGCTGGAAATTTGCACTCATCCAGTTCCTGATATCTGACGGGCAGGGTGACAGAACATCAGGGGTCTGGGGGGTCACAAAGTGAAGTGGAGAAGTAGAGTTGGGTGTCATCCGCATACATGTGGAAGTGTACCTCATGTCTGCGGATGACATCACCAAGAGGGAGCATGTAGATGAGGAAGAAAAGGAGGCCAAGGATGGATCCTTGGGGTACTCCGCAGGTAACCGGGTGAGAGCGGGAGGAGAAGCCATTTATAGTGATGTACAGCTGGCGATTTGTAAGGTAGTACTCGATACCAGGTGAGTGTGGTCCCTCTGAGGTGAATGACAGAGGATAGGCTGTGGAGGAGGATGGCGTGGTGACTGTGTCGAATGCCGCGGAGAGGTCCAGGAGGACAAAGAGGTAGAGGGAACCCTGGTCACAGATAGAGAGGACATTGTTTGTGACTTTTACAAGCGCAGTCTCTGTACTGTGGGCAGGGTGGAAACCAGACTGGAGGAGTTCGAAAAGGGAGTGTGAGGAGAGGTGGGCGTGGAGTTAGTTGGCCACAACGCGTTCGAGTACTGTACTTTCCGTTCAAGGAAGGGCAGGTTTGAAAAAGGGCGTTAGGGGCTGGGGTTTAAGGGATCTAGGGTAGCTTTTTGTGGAGAGTGGTGATGACAGCAGTTTTAAGGGGAGCAGGGACTGATCGTGTGGAGAGGGACTAGAGAGGGAATAACACTTTTAAACCTGATAACTCTGATAAATACTTACTTCTCCCTAACTATTGTCACAGACTTGATCTGATCTATTCCCTAGGGGTTCGACGTACATTAGTATCAGTAATAGCATTCAGAAGAGGTTTCAAATGCTTTCTTAATGAACCCAACTCTCCCTTGTAAAAAAAAGTACCATGGTAATGGTGGTAGTACCATGGTAGTACCATGGTTATGGTCGTAGTACCATGGTACTACCATGGTAGTACCACCATTACCATGGTACTTTTTTTTTACAAGGAACAGGCTGGAAATTATGTCAGCCAAAAGCTCCTTCATTGAAGGGGTTTATTTTGTTAATAAATACCCCATAATTTATGGAGCTCCAAAGAGCAGTATATGTACACTTTTACTGTTGAAATGGGAAAATGCTACACATTTTGAGGTATAGAGAACCCTCAACTTGTGCAAAACAAAGATCTTTTCTTGTGGTTCTCACGGACCACCAAATTGTTTATTTTCTCTCTCCAAATCATGTCAGGCATTTTAACGTCAGTCTCTATGTCTTTCTGGCTCAGTGGTTGCACTCTTACCTCTGACACAGAAGTTCAAGCCCCCCCATTGAGACTGACCAGCAAATCTCCAAAATAAAATAGTTATCTATTCCACGACTGTCTGTGGGACACTACTGTTGCAAATTAGCTGTCACTCATCCACAAAATCCACCTTACAATATATCCTTTGAACCTCTTGAAGCATCTCAGTGTAGCTCAGTGGTTGGAGCACTAGTCTTACAAGCGTGAGACCTGTGTTCGAATCCAGGCAGGTCACGGCGAAACCTTGGGCACTTTTTATTTCTCCACGTGCCTCAATCACTCCCCAAAAAATTGGTCATTTTAATCCATGATTGTTTGTGGAACACTGCTGTGTGCAATTGGCTGCTGTGTTTCACCACAAATAGTCAATTCACTTTACAGTATATTTTGTGAAGCACTTGGAGACTGAAAAGCGCTATATCAAATGCAAGGATTAGTATTATGTCACATTTAGTGTTCAGTATGTAATTTAGGACCGTATGAATCTCAGAAACTTGGTATAGTATCCATGGTCTTACCATCAGTGTATTGTGAACAGGCAAGCTTCACCTTTATAAATTGAATATAAGAAAATACAATTTTGCATGACTTTATCATATGTCCAAAACTCCATCTGGAGGTATAGTAGTGTTAATACACCATTTCATGAAATGGCCTATCATTCAAGCAGAGTACTGCCAGGAATCATAAATAACTAAACACAGATTACCATTAACTACCAAAAAATTATTTATTATTACATTTGGCCCAATTTTTATGTGAGAGAGCATGCGGGGATGATTATTTTAACAATATTTTCTTAACATTTAGAGGTTAAACCACTCCAGGTAGTGAATTTGTTCCTGTGGGGGAAAACATTATTCTGCTCTGTGTGGCAAGTTTCACAATCTTAGTCCTAGATGCTTATAAATAACTAAGATACAATTTTCAGATATAATTTTAATTGTAACAATAACGATACATTTAAAATTCAACAACAACTATTTATGAACATGCTGGATATATATTTACAGAACATATCAAACAGAGTGAGGCGGGACTGGGAGTCTGTGAGAAAATGTACCCAACATCTTTTTAATATGGCCTTTGGCCCATATCAATTGATTCAATCTCATGGAGCTCACAGAGCAGAATGCTCCTTCTGTACGATTGCAAATGGGTGACAGCAAACAAACAGGTTACACTGATTCTGAAGCACTGAGACGTGTTCTTTTTTTTGACTGCCCAATTGATGTGATGGAAGCTTCAAATTAAATCATTAATTACTGCTATACACTGAATTGCAAATATGATGCACCACACATATTGCCAACCTGTAGCTTCTTACCTGCATCCCTTGCACAGTGTACGGTGCCAAGCTGAGGTGAAGAGCTTCTCCACACGGTAGCAAAACTCAGAGGGCTTCTTGATGCGGATCCCTTTCACAAATCTCCAAGTATTCAATTGGAGAGTGACAATGGTAACGGATTTGTAGAAAGCCACCTGCACCCCCTCTAGGCCCACCAACTGCAGATGAGAACCAGGAAAAACTAAATGGTGAAAATTGTCTTCTAAAAAAACAAACAAGACATTGTGAGAATGGGTGAATTGTGACATGAAGTTGTGCATGCAAAAGATTATATGTGTTTTATTATTGGTATATTTTAAATTAAAATACATTCTTATAAATAAACAACTCCATTACTAAAACTTATATCCAGCCTCCAGGTGGGCCATGGGTTTGTATTTACTAAAGATTTAGTATTCTACCAACAAAAACAGTAATCGCTGGAAACACTCAGTAGGTCAGGCAGCATCTATGGAGAAAGGAAATATGAGTCAACATTTCTGGTCCACGACCCTTCGTCAGAACTCAGAACCGTGTGTTGTTGATTATTACAAAAAAAAAACACAAAATACTGAAACAGATTTCTAGCATCTGGAGTATTTTGCGTTTTGTTTTAGTATTCTACTATGTCCAACTCACATCTACTATTTCCTCAACTTCACTATTAAGAACGGCAATGGTGAGAGGTTGATCGATAGATGACAAATTTGAATGCATTTTGTTCTGTTTTTCAATTTTTTTCTCTCTTCTACGTGCTGAATTTTGGCTGCTCCTTGTGCCACCCTCAGTCAAATAAGTAAATAATCATTGTTTATTTTTGAGCCTACACAGCAATGGTAGACTATTTACAGCTGGATTAAATCCTTAATCAATGCATCTATGCATGTACACATACACGAACACACACACAAGAATCAGAAGCTCAGATAATAACAGGAACCTTAACTGTATTTTTCCCTTCTTGTCACAGGTGTGCTGGGACTAATTTTAGACAATCCTAACTGAGGTAAGTAGATTTAGTCTAGAAGAGGCAAATAAAGTCTAGCACCAGGGATCCTCTTAGTTAACATGCCTCTGTTTCGCTCCTAGTAGTGACTTTACCAACTGAACCATTAGGAAGCAGATTTAAAATCCAACCAATTTGTTAAACTTTCAGAGTTAGTCCTTTAGATACTCACCGTAAAATAAATACTCCAAGCTTTTTCACATATGCTGTTGAATTATGTAAGTTTCATTTCTAATGCATTTTACACTCTGGGGGAACTTGCACAGAAAAATGCCTATGAAACAAGAGATCTTTATGAAAACTCTGTATATTTCCAACCAGTCTGAAATACTTTAGAATCAGTTTTTTGGAAACCCAACATCATGTTTAATAGATCCACCTATGTATTAGGGTCCGGCGATATATCGATATATCGCTAAAACCCGATATAATTTTCATATCGATATGCCGATATAGACATTTCAAAAATATCGATATATCGAAAAGTGCAAAGCCGCCATATTGTATTCACAGTCCTCGAATACAATATACAGGTATGCAAGGGGTGGGGGGTGAGAGAGATGGCTGGGGGGGGAGGTGAGGGGGAGAGAGACTGCTGGGGGGGGAAGAGGGAGAGAGAGACGGCTGGGGGGAGAGGGAGAGAGACGGCTGGGGGGAGAGAGACGGCTGGGGGGAGAGGGGGAGAGAGACGGCTGGGGGGAGGGGGAGAGAGACGGCTGGGGGGAGGGGGAGAGAGACGGCTGGGGGGAGGGGGAGAGAGACGGCTGGGGGGAGGGGGAGAGAGACGGCTGGGGGGGGAGAGGGACGGCTGGGGGGGGGAGGGGGAGAGAGACGGCTGGGGGGAGGAGAGGGGGAGAGAGACGGCTGGGGGGGGAGGAGAGGGGGAGAGAGACGGCTGGGGGACGACGACAGACAACTGGGGGGAGGGGGACAGAGACGGCTGGGGGGGGGAGAGGGGGAGAGAGACGGCTGGGGGGGGAGAGGGATGGCTGGGGGGGGGAGGGGGAGAGAGACGGCTGGGGGGAGGAGAGGGGGAGAGAGACGGCTGGGGGGGGGAGGAGAGGGGGAGAGAGACGGCTGGGGGACGACGACAGACAACTGGGGGGAGGGGGAGAGAGACGGCTGGGGGGAGGAGAGGGGGAGAGAGACGGCTGGGGGAGGAGGAGAGGGGGAGAGAGACGCCTGGGGAGAGGGGGAGAGAGATGGCAGGGGGGAGGGGGGGAGAGATGGCTGTGGGGGGGAGAGAGACGGCTGGGGGGGTAGGAGAGGGGGAGAGAGACGGCTGGGGGGTGAGGGAGAGAGACAGCTGGGGGGAGAAAGACGGCTGGAGGGGGGAGAGAGAGACGGCTGGGGGGGGAGGGAGAGAGAGACGGCGGGGGGGGGAGGGAGAAAGAGACGGCTGGGGGGGGGAGGGAGAAAGAGACGGCTGGGGGGAGGGGGAGAGAGATGGCTGGGGGGAGAGGGAGAGAGACAGCTGGGGGGGAGAAAGACGGCTGGATGGGGGAGAGAGACGGCTGGGGGGGGGGGGGGGGAGGGAGAGAGAGACGGCGGGGGGGGGGAGGGAGAAAAAGACGGCTAGGGAGGTGGTGGGGGAGAGAGACGACGGGGTGGGGGGTGCGAGAGAGGGATGGCGGGGGGTGAGAGACGGGGTGGATGTGATAATATACAGATAGAGATGGGGGGGATGTGAGAGAGGAGAGAGGGAGAGAGACACAGAGACACACAGACAGAAAAACACAGAGATGGAGAGAGTGAGAGACACAGAGAAAGATATTTACCTCCTGAGAAGATTGGCCCCGAATGCGCGCATCGCGCGCGCATGCGCAGTACGAAAAACCCGAAAATATCGATATTTCGGTATATCTCGATATGAGCCCATCGATATATTTAATCGGAAAATTTCCATATCGACGGACCCTACTATGTATATGTCACCTATACATGGAAATGTGCCTGTATCTGGATTGGAATACACACTCCTGGCTGGACAACCTCTACTTAACTCCCCCTCCCCACCACCCCGCACCAGGCTTGGAGTTAGGCTCCGCCACTTTTAAGCTCTCTGAGATGCTGCCTGTGTGGAGGACGATTTGTACTGGCAAGTTGTTGTTAACTATTACTAGCATTAGACACAAACTAGCAAGACCCAAGCCATGGGAACCCCAGAATATGCGTTGTGACTCTGCTGGAGTTCAACCAGCTACAACCGCACATCTTGTCATGTCCTGTATCACTGATGGAACACATTGTCGGGTCAGTCACCAGCAGTGGCATGGAGTACTACAGATCCACTGGGTGTACAAGCTAGATATTGGGACCATTTCAAAGGACTGACTTGATTCTGACATTCTTTTGCCAAGTACGTCACCTTGGAGTTATCTCAGCTCCATTTAAATTCCCTGTTTCTCTCTCCCCAACCTCCCAAGGAGGTTAAAACCATAGATATTTACAGCACTAAAGAAGACCCATGTGGCTCTTAGAAAGCGTAATCCAGGCATTTGCCACACACTTTATGGTCGGACTTTAAGAAATTGTGATGAGATGATATTGTACAATATCAAGTGCAACAACAACAAAATAACATTTGCATAGAAACTTTCATATCGGGAGGATGTCCCAAGGAGATGGACAGTCAGCGTTTTGGACCCGAGCAAGGTTATTATATGCTGTATTATTAAATCTTTCAGTCCTATGTACCAGCCTTTTCCCACACTACTACAAATTACCAACTTTCAGATGCCCATCTAGATAGCCTTAAAAGCTAATATAGATTATATCTCGACCACCACTAACACTTCCTAACAACTCTCTTTGAAAGCAGAAGGAAAATCAGTTCTGGAAAGAATCTTAAGCAGGAGTGAATCTGGGGTGCACAAAGGCAGATTCATTTCCCCACATTATTAACAATAGTTATAAATAGGAATATGGTAAGAGAGTACAATTATAATTATGAAATAAAGTAAATGTCACAATGAATGATTACATTTAGAAACAAAATTCAGTACACCAAGCATGATTTCCGTCAAGCTTACAGTCCTCTAGGGAGGGAACTCCATTTAAATCCCATCCCACTTTAGGCAAGTAGTGAGAATGAGATAGTTAATAGGTAGATAATTTTTGTAATCTAGCATCTCAAGAGGAAGGCGATTTGGGGAAATATAATTGCCCCGGAGTTAACTGAAGCAGATAGGGAGGTTAAAAGGGTTAATCTTGGCTTCAGTACATTAATTTTTAAACTACATCCCAAATACTGTTGAGATTGTGTGAGTAATACATCTCTCAGTACTTGTATTGAAAGGGTTTGTAAGAGCTCATCAACAAATTCATTACAACTAATATATGGTAGTTGATATTAAATCTTATGAATCTTAGCTGTGTGTTTAACAAAAATCATAACAGTATTGATATGATTTTCCACTGTGCTGTTACAATTTTTTTTAATAACAATGACCTTATATATCTGTGAAAACACATTTGTCATGATTTTATTCCCAGTTTATGAACCTAGATGCACCCATGACTCAACAAGACTAATTGATGTATATGCTTTGTGGAAATTATAAGGCAAAAAGTATGGCATGATAGGCATGCTTGGACAAGTCCGCATTGTGGATGCCATACTGTGCTAGTCCAGAGAGAGGATATTAAAGTGTTAAAAGTAGAGGCCTGTAGAGGGAATTCACTGCAACATTTAATGTGCTTGAACTTGAGGTGGAACATCTGTTTAGTGACCTGAATAATGCAAAGATATGTGTTTATAATCTTGAATATCTGGGAGTATGGAATGAAAAAGAGAATAATGGATGGTTGGGGGTGAGTTACAAGGCTGTAATGTAATTGAAAGATTGAATCCAATGGCACAACTCATAAAAAGAAAGCTCAAAGTGGTTGAAGTCATCATCTGAACTCTGAAATTATCTCACAGCCTTGAACTTGCACTCCTTATTAGCTGCTTTTAAAATAGATGCTTTGTTTATAAGTACAGTATTACCGTTAAAAACTACTTTGTGTAATTGCCGAATGTCGGTAGCGGCAGACATTACTGACATGCAATGTAACTGGAAACAAAAGTGTTCCAGAGTACAATTTCAAACTTGGGGGTGGAAAATCGCAATAACAAATGTAAGGATTATTATTATGTGATAAGGCACTGCAATAATAATCCAAGGATTATTAATATGCGTGATGTAATTATGTATACACTGTGGGATCTTCACACAGATTCTCTAATTAAAGTTTAGGGTTTGAAGTTGCTGTGCTTTATATCCCAATAAAAACGACAACAATTTTAATTTGGTCTGACACATGCAGAAACCCATCATCATACTTAAACGTATCCAAACCATGTGAGTCCTATACAGCCCATTGCTAAATGGAAATTTCCGAGATGTTTATTAGAAAGGAATGTGAACTCTCTCCCTGGAGGGATGCATCCTGCTTACATAATTCCAAAAAGTATTAGGTGCAACAACAACAACAAAATTACACTTGTAGAGAACCTTTCACATCAGGAGGACATCCCAAGGTGCTGCACAGTTACTGCTTCAGACCCGAGCTGAGGACAGTGGGGGAGGGAAGCGGGGGATCAGGAGTTGCAGATGGGTCCATCGAAGAGGAGAGTCTTGAGGCGAGACTTGAAGAACGCCAGGGAGGTGGCGAGGTGGAGGGTCTGCGGGATGGAGTTCCAGAGATTGGGGGCAGAGTGGCTGAAGGCTTGCCCACCAATTGTGGGGTGGGTGGGTCGGTCGGGATACGTGGAGTGGAGGACGTGGGCAGGTTGGTAAGGGGATAGGAGGTCACAGATGTAGAGTGGCGTGAGGTTGTGGAGGACTTTAAATGTGAGGACCAGTATCTTGAACTGGATCCTCTGGATGATGGGGAGCCAATGAAGTCAGGCAAGGATGGGTGAGATGGGGTCACGGAGTTTGGAACGGTAGAGGACACGGATTCTGGATTTCTGGATTATCTGCTGCCTGTGGAGGGAGGAATTGGGAATGCCAGCCAGCAGGGCATTTGTATAATTGAGCCGGAATGTAATAAAGGTGTGGATGAGTGTTTCAGCGGCTTTGGGGGTGAGATAGTGGCGGAGAAAGACATTGCTTGGATGTGGGGGGAGGAAAGACAGTTGAAGGTCGAACAAGACACCTAAATTTGTGACTTGAGTCACGAATTTAGGTGAGGTTGAGTGTGCAACCATGGAGGTTGATGCTACCAGCGCCTGATGCAAGAAGGTGCTGGCGCGAGCCAATCAGTAGGACCTTGGTCTTGTTGACATTCAGCTGTAGAAAGTTAGCTCTCATCCATGACTGGATGTCTGACAGACAGTCTGTGAGAACAGTGGTAGTCCTGGATTCGAGGGACGAGGCAGAGAGATAAAGCTGGATGTCATCTGCATACATGTGGAAGTTAACAAGTGTCACCAAATGGGAGCATATAGATGCAGGTTACAACTGCCAAGGTTTGGGGACCCGAAAGGGTGGGTTGGGGAATTGATGTAGTCCCAATCAGCTAAAACCACAAACTTGCCATTGAAAGCAATGGCTTTTCTGCTGCTTGTCCAGCTGATTAGTAGGATCATCCTACTAATTAGAGCTTAGCCTTGCAAGGTAATGGGAGCTGAATGTGGATAGTTCCTGACCCAAGTGACTGCCTTACCAAGTCCTGTCTATGAGCTGGGTTCGCTGGCTGTCATCCTCCAGAGACAGGATGAGCAAAATCTAACAAGAGGATTTAACAATATTGATGCTTGTTGAGGTCTCAAGGAATGTGAAAGGGTTATCCCTTGATACAAACAGTAAAGCAGATATAGGAAATGAGCATGAAGTGCCCATTTGCAGTTTCTGAGAAAAAGCAAAGACCTTGTTGGGGACTGGTCAGTAAATATCATCTAAAAGTAGTGAATCTAATATATTAGTGGGACAGCAAGATGCCGCCACTGTAGAAGAAAGACCATCCTTCAACACGTGATCAACATCCTCTAAACTATCACCATCTCTTCCAAATTACGTCTTGATTGTATGTATAGTATAAATGCTTAACACTGTTGCTTTAATTGAATAAAGTACTAACATTAATTTTAGATTCTAAAGGATAGGGGGATTAAGGAATATGGGGATAGGGAGAGTAAATGGAATTAGGGGCTTGACGGGCCAAATGGCCTACACCTGCTCCTATTTCTTATGTTCTTATTCTGCTTATCAAACGCACATTGCGAGGAGATGTTGGACTTCCTCGAGTCCAAAATAGAGAGAATCCACTCTGTGGTTTCCTCCCCCCACCTCTCCTCCACCTCAGCCCCTCCATCCATTATTTCAACCCCCACCCACCCCCACTTTCAACCCCACCTCCCCGTCTTCAGTCACAAAAATAATCACCTCCATGAAACCAACCACATGCACATTGGACCCCATCCCCACACCCCTCCTCCGCACCCAGCTCCATCTTTTGGCCCCACTCATTTCTGACACCATCAACCTTTCCCTCTCCTCAGGCACCATCCCTACCTCCCTTAAAACAGCCACCATCACCCCTATCTTGAAAAAACCCTCCCTTGATGCGTCGCAGCCATCAAGCTACCGACCCATCTCCAACCTCCCGTTTTTATCCAAGGTCCTTGAAAGAGTGGTTGCCTCCCAGCTCCGCTCTTTCCTCTCAACTCACTCACTCCTTGAACCCCTCCAATCAGGTTTCCGCCCTGCTCACAGCACGGAAACTGCCCTGGTCAAGGTCACTAATGACATTCTAACCGCCTGCAACCAGGGCTCCCTCTGCCTCCTCGTCCTCCTTGACCTGCCTGCTGCGTTCAATACAGTCGATCACACCATCCTCCTCCAACGTCTTTCCTCCCACCTCAACCTTCAAGGCACAGTCCTTGACTGGTTCCATTCCTACCTGACCCACCACCTACATTTTGTATCTTCCAACGTTTTCTCCTCAAACCCCTGCACAGTTTCTCACGGCGTCCCCCAGGGCTCTGTCCTCGGCCCCCTCCTTTTCACCATTTACACGCTCCCTCTGGGCGATGTCATCAGCAAACATGGGGTAAATTTCCACATGTATGCGGACGACACCCAGCTGTACCTTTCTGCCTCAACCCCCAGACCATTGATGTTCTGACAGCATGTCTGTCTGACATTGAGTCCTGGACGAGGGACAACTTGCTCCAATTGAATGTGAGCAAGACCGAGGCCCTCCTGATTGGCTCAAGCCAGCGCCTCCGCACATCGGGCGCTGCCAGCCTCAACATCCGAGGCTGTACTCTCCACCTCACAAAGCCAGTCAGGAACCTCGGCATCACATTCGACCACAAACTCGCCTTCCTCCCCCACATCCGTGCCTTGACCGGCACCGCTTATTTCCACCTACGCAACATTGCCAGGCTCCGCAACTACCTCACCCCCCACGCTGCCAAAACACTCGTGCACGCGTACATCACCTCACGGCTGGACTACGGAACCTCTCTCCTCGTCGGCCTCCCCAGTTCCTCCATTCATAGGCTGCAGGTCATCCAAAACTCTGCAGCCCGTGTACTATCCCGCACCGTGACCACATAACCCCCACCCTCGCCCGTCTCCACTGGCTCCCCATCCTCCAGAGTATCGAGTTCAAGATCCTCGTCCTCACCTTCAAGGCCTTACACGGCCTTGCCCCGCCCTATTTAACCAATCTACTCTCCCCCTATAAGCCCACCCGGACCCTCCGTTCAGCAGAAATTGGCCTGCTCCAAGCCCCCCACTCGAACCGCCCCACCATCGGAGGCCGGGCCTTCAGTTTCTCTGCTCCCACCCTATGGAATTCCATCCCCCAATCCCTCCGCCTTGTTTCTTCCCTTTCCTCTTTCAAGGCCGGTCTGAAGACTTTCCTCTTCGACCGTGCCTTTTGTTCCCCCCCGAATCTTTCGACCTCCCCTACGTGTTTCACCCCTTCCCGAACACTCCCCTCCCAGCTCAGGTCACACGCCTCCTGTGCAGCGCCTTGGGACGTCCTCCCGACATGAAAGGTGCTTTATAAGTTTACGTTGTTGTTGTTGTTATCAGACTCCTTGTACAACATCACTAGGTACTTACATCTGGAGCCAGCTCAGCTCCATGGAGACCCTGCATTCCTCCCCTTCCCCCCACCCCTCTCCGCACAAACAGGATAGTTGCTAGTTGGTCATTTGACATATAACAAGCGCAAGTTTGAGCCCTCACTAGGTGGATGGCAGATACCAGGAATTCCCTGCAAGTTTCCTGGTGACCAACAGAAATCAGTATGAAATGTGTGAGAGCATTGCCACCATCGTCCCTACCACAACTCGGACACATTCCTTCCCTTTCCATTATGCGATGTTTTATAGAATCATAGAATTTTATAGCACAAAAGGAGACCATTCAGCCCATGTTGTCTGTGCCGGCTCTCTGAAAAGAGCTATACAAAGTCAATCCCACTCCCCGGCTCTCTCCCCAAAATCCTGCAAACCCATCCTCCCCAAAGAACCATCCATCAGTTGGAAGTGTGGGGTTTGAACAGCAGCTGCTGACCAACTCTAAATCCCCTCACTTATATCCTCTCACCTTCTCATCTGAACAGGATTATGAAAAATGGTAGAAGCACAGCACAATGATAATCCACCTTGGTTAGCTTCATCATAGCTTTGACTTGGAAGCATGCTTACATTTCCATGTCTTGCTGTGCTAGATAAACTTGTTCACCATCAGCAAAACTTGGTACTTCGCCATTATGTTTCCCAGGCATGTTTGCTTAAATCCAATTCAGTACTATGGACTTTCTCTCTCACTTTTATCCACCTAACAACATCCTGCCCTTCTCCCCACTCCTTCCATCCCCGACTCCCACTTCAAGTTTTTTTAAAGCACTGTTCTGATTTTATTGTCCTTGAAAGATCCTTCTGGTTCTAACTTTGATGTTCAAACAGCTGAGTTAGCCAGTATGTTGATTAATTATTGAAGAATAACCAGCAGTTTTATGCTGTAGACTGTCTTGAGACTGTTTAAACTTATTCTACTCCGGTAAGGAAAGATTTATCCAATATGACCTGGATTTAAACTCAAATAGTGCAATAAATTAAATAGTAGCAAAGTTACCCACTGTGCCATCCAACACACTCCAGTGTACAGCATTGAGATGATATTATTACTAATGATATGTTCTCTACTGCAGATGCTGCCATGTTACCCAAATCAATTTATTTAATTAATTACAGACTTTGATGTAAATTTACTGATGTTACTGTTATATATGTACAGTTGTATGATTTTTTTCTTGCAGAGTGAATAATCATTTTTAAGTTAAGATGTAAAAATAATTTGCATTATTTAATCTATGATGAATGGTGCAAATATTGTAGTTATTAACTGATTGCTTTGCTGTGTTTTATTTTATTTTGTGCAAATGCTGATTTGTTTCACAGATTTTAAAGTACAATTTGGTATTTTTCCTGTTTTTTGCTATATAAAACACTATTTATATTACAAAAACACAAGATACTGCAGATGCTGGAAATCTGAAACAAAACAGAATTTTTGGGAACACTTAGCAGGTCAGGCAGCATCTATGGAGAAAGGAAAGCAAATCAACATTTTGGATGCACAACCCTTCATAAGAACTGTATTTATGTTATCGGCTGAGCTTTACTTTTAAATAACGTAAGATAGAAGAGTAATTTTTCAACCTGTTAAATGTCATATAGCTACTTTAACCAAATAGTTTATTTCAATTGCTATCCATTACTTTTCGTTTCCATACAGCCCTCATCTCCTCCTTTGCATTCTGGAACTCCCTGTCTCAATCTCTCTACCATGCCCCCTTTTTACCTGTCTTCGGATCACAACTGAAGATCTTCCTTTTTGACTTTATCTACAGTCACCTCGGCTTTCTTCCCAGCTCGATATAATGCTCCATTGTGGTTAAATGCTTAAAAACTCTACCCATGTGTAGAGCTCTATATGAATGCAAATTGTTATTGTTTTGCTCTAATCCACTTGTGCACCAGTAGTTTTCAAACCGCCAGGTGTGAATGTGATGGATGCCCGACTGAAATATTTTCTTTCAATTGTTCTCTCCTCTTCTCCTTGTCAGAAGGCACATTCCTGGTAAACAAAGTCAATGCCATGGTATTTTTCTGCATCAATTCCATGGTTACCATTCTATAGTATGTTAATTATTTCCTTACATATTGCATATTACAATCCAATGTAAAGTAAATATGCTCATGGAACATATTGCACAGTGCAGCAATGTTACAAAACAACATTTGTGTTGCTTATTGATGAATCATTTAATACGTCACTTAACCTAAATAATAGTTTTTTGTTTCACATTCCATCACAAGTGAAACAAATTAAATCAAGCATATCGATTGAAGTGTGTAGCAGAAATATAATCTGGTTAATGATGTAAAGCATTCATAATATCCGGAAGCATCAAACTAATTAAAGTTGATGTAATCTGTCTCCAAAAAATCTAATTTTTTTTAGTTTACTGCAGTATTGATAAGATTTACTGCTGTGTTAAATTCACAGCAGAAAGTGCAGAGTGAAAAATATGCCAAAGCTACGCTTGCCCTAAAGTGCTAGTTTCCAAAGAATGATAAGTGGATTCTAAATTATTGATAATCTGAATTTGGCACCCCATTTGTTTAAATTTACTGAGTGGACTGGTGCAGAGTTTGTAGCCTGCTGTGCCACAAGGGTTAATAAAAAATGGAGGGCAATAGTTCTCCTACTGCATTGCTTCATCATTTGCATATTAATGTTAGATTTTGCACGGCAGAGAAAGATTGACACAGTGTCATAATGCAAATTAAGTGCACTGGCACTATTTTGGACTAGAAATTCAGATGAAGGTAAAGAATAGGAATGTTCACATGATTAATTATCATCCTTTGGGCATGTGCTGTAAAGGGAAAGTATACCACATAGATTAGTTTAAATTAATAGCAATTTGATTGAAGTTGATGGTAGGATTCCATTTATTTGTTGATGGTTGTAGTGGAAAATTACAGTCCTATTGAAGTTTCGATTTTGCTCTGCTTCCAAAAGCTGTCAAAGGATATTTTATATTACATATCTTGCATTGATGCAAAAGTTGTTTTGTTTGGCATTTCACTCATGCAAGATGAACAACAACAATAGCAACAACTTGTATTTATATAGCATACCTCACACAGGGTAGTGTCCCAGAGCACTTGTAAAATTGCACTTTTATCAGTATAATCTCCCGTTGCTTTAGATTTGCAGTGTTACTAGCTATACAACCACCCAACCAATGTGAATCTGTACAACTGCTGCAAAGATAAATCTTGAAACTTTACTGCCTGAAACCTTTCAGCACGGCATCAGAATTTGCTTTATGTATGAAGTAAGCTATCATTATAAACTTATGCCTGATTTAACTCTCCACTGAATATGCCCTCCATGGCAGTTGCACTTTGAGAGCAGTTCATAAAAATAACTGATATACTCTGTCTTGCAGTGAGAATCAGTGATCATTCATATGCTGTCTTTTGGAGGCATTTCTGCATTAAAGTTTTGACTGATCCTTGGACCTTTGTGAGATGGCCATACTTTCCCTGGTTAGAAAGTAATTGAAGCCAGCAGTATAATTGTGCAGTGTCTGTTCTCACTACTTGTCCAGATAAAACCACTCCATCTGTTTTAGCTTGGGTTTATAGAGCAGACACTTCCTGAATGGGAACAATTCCTACCCTAAGTTATGAGAATGCCCTTCCAAGTATTACTGACAAGGTCTTTCATGAGCAGGTCATTGGAGTATTATGAATGAGCTGGATCAGAAATTAGACTAATGAATCCAAGACCAAGATCACCTGGCAGCTTGGAGCTAGCACAGGCCCAAGAAGACCCCATGTAATTTTTCTCCTTCCTTGTTACTGATAATTCTGCTTCTGGTTATTGGCAAAATCCAGCTTCAAATATTTAACTTAATATATTGATCTGTTTTCTGACTTTACTTGTGATATGTTTTTCAGTTGATTTTTTGCTTATTTGTCTCCTACCTCCAAGATGTCCTCTGGCATCCAGGCTTCATGCAGTCCTTGTCATCCTCACAGTATGGCTTCATTGCTTGTTCATAATTGACCTGGAGTTGGTACATATAGGAGATTCATAGCATCACTTTTGCTGCTTTTCCTAATGACATCTTTAAGTGAGAGATTTGTCTCCAAGAGAGCTGCAATTTTAACAAAATAGTTGAGACTGATTTCAACAAGGTTTTATTTGTATCTATAATTTCTCTCCAGTTGAGAAACTAGCACACTTCTGTTATGGCTTTTGAATGAGTCATAATGATTGGTATATTTATAACATTTCTGATTGTTTCCACATTACTAATAACATGCCTTGCCTCTATAACCAAAGACTAACTAACATGATTAGTTAGTTAACTAACATGATTAAAGATAGGCTAAAACTATGTTTCCAAGAATAAAATAAATTTTATTGACAATTGTAGATATAAAACATATATTAATAATAATAATAATCTTGTCTCATAATAAAGAAAATGTGGTCTAAACAGGGTGTAACATGAGGCTAATAACAATCATTGTATTTAATTTAGCAGATTTCACATTGGGAGGACGGTTCAAAGCATTTCAGAGCATTTGCTTAAAATATATTGACTTTATTTTGTGGGTGATCACAACAGCAATGTCACACCAACAACCATGAAGTGAATCACCAATTTTATTTGGGGGATTGTTAGCCAGGAGACTGGGAAATACCCTCTTCTCCTTTCAAATAGTACCATTAACCATTAAGTCACCTGAACAGGCAGGCGGGACCTCATTTTAATACCTTTTTTGCTTTCCCCCACACTGTTTTGGTGTCTCAGCCAAGACAACATTTATTCATTCAAGTCCTGACGTAGACTTTGAATTTGAACCCACAGCCTTCTGACTCAGAGGTGAGAGGGCTACCAGCTGAGCCAGCCTGACACACCTAGTAATAATAATATAATTTTTTTTAAACTGTGCATTTGGTATAGCGACTCATCACGTTTTCGAGATGTCTCAAAGCACTTCACAGAATATACTGTAAAGTTAATTGTTTGTATACTTTGTAGGTGAAACATGGCAGCCAATTGCACACAGCTGTGTCCCACAAAACAATCATGAATTGAAATGACCAAATTCTTCTTATTATTCAAAATTGTTATTCAAGAGATTATTACCCCTGGAAAAGTGACCGGTCAATCAACTATCAACCAGGTTCCTAGTTCCTGCTCATTGAACAGAGACATGTTGAGTAAGGAAACTTGCCCAACTTTTCGCCCTGACTAGGAATCAAATGCAGGTCATGAGAACTTAAGAAAAAGGAGCAGGAGTGGGCCATTTGGCTCCTTGAGCCTGCCCTGCCATTCAATAAGATCATGGCTGATCTTCTAATCTAACTCCACCTGCCCGCATTATCCCCATAGACTTTAATCCCTTTAACCTAAGAAATCTATCAATTTCAGTCTTGAATATGTTCAAGGACTGATCATCTATAGCGTTTTGGGGTAGAGAATTCCATAAATTCACTACCCTGAGTGAAGAAGTGTTTCCTCAACTCTGGCGAAAAGGCTGACCCCCTAATCTTAAAATTATGACTTCTAGTTATAATTTCTTCAACCAGGGGAAACAGTCCTGCATTGTCTGCTCTGTCATGTCCCTTAATAATCTTATAAATTTCTATAAAATCCCCTCAAATTATTTTATATTCTAGAGAATATAGGTTTAGTTTACTCAACCTATCCTCATAGCTCAACAACCCTCAACCCAGAAACTAACCTAGTGAATCTACACTACACCCCCACTAAGGTGAGTATGTTTTTTTTAAATAAGGAGACCCAAACAACACACAATATTTTAGATGCAGTCTCACCAAGGCCCTATACAGTTGCAGCAAGACTTTCCTACTCTTATATTCTGACCCTTTTGTAAAGAACTCCAACATGCCATTTGCCTTCCCAGTTGCTTGCTGTACCTGCATACTAACTTTTTGCGAGTGGTTTACAAGGACATCTAAGACCCTCTGAACACTAACACTTTCTAATCTCTCCCCTGCTAGAAAATAATCCGCTTTTCTGTTTTCACTACTTAGGTGAATAACTTCACACTTCCCCCACATTATATTTCATCTGCCACCTTCTTACCCACTCACCTAGCCTATCTATATCCCGGTTTTCTTGCTTGCAGGAGTGCACTCTAACCACCAAGGTAAAGGACTCCACAATCAGATTATGTCGCAATCAATCCATTAGTTTTACAGTGATATACAGCATAGTTGTCTATTTAACATTGCACAAGATAGAAACTTTGTGCGATGAGCAAATGTAGTTCAAGAACGGAATAAATCTTATCAAGGAGGAAATTGAAAGACAACTTTGGGTGTCAATTGACTTTGTTCACCACTGTTGAAATAGTGTCAAGCAGCAATAATCAAAGTAAAAAGTTGCTGGTTTACAGTTCCAAATCAAATCCTCAGAAGTAATTGTTAGACAGTACAGTTTCTGACCAGTCTGCACCTCGAGTATTGACTTGCCCAGGATTTAGAGGCAATACAGAGGAGATGAAGTAGACTGATCCTTTATGTTTGAGGGTTGAGCTATGAGGCATGATGAGATAATGTAGTGCTCTTTAGTTTTGAAAAGAGATGTTCAGAGGGGATCTTATAAGTGTGCTAAATATAAGAGGCTTAAAGTAATAGAGAAAATAAACCTGGACCATATATGCTGAGGCAGCAGGCCAAGACGGCACAGGTTCAGAGTTATTAAATAGCAGTTTAGGATCAAAATCAGGAAATACTATATTTCTTTATACGGGATACTTCATAAAATGCAACAGATTATCTGCAACAGATTATAATCCAAGGCGTTAGATGCGTAAAAGAAATAACATGATATTGTAATGTGAAGACGGTACATTTGCTATTCTAGAAGGTTGGGATCAAATGCACCGAAAGGCCTTTATCTGAACTCTTCATATGATTATGCAACATTATGATTCATTTTGGGGATTACTGAACAGTTATGAACCACTTTTGTGAGTGAAAATGTTAACTGAAAATACAACTGTATTTTACAATCTGGGCAATAAGACATTTTACATGCATTTCTTCTTAACAGCATGGATGGATGGAAAAACTCTGATTTGAACATTTGTTTTTTTTATGATCTGAGGTGACCTTAAACTATCAAACTCCAAACCTATGAAATTGCTGAAAACCATCAGTATAAATTCAGCATTCAGCAATTTCCAACTTGGCTCAACTTCAAGCTTCTGTCAATTTAGATTTAGAATTGTTCATAAATTGGAGAATTTTTGCCATGTTGCCTAAAGTTTGAACCCAGCCTCATCAAATTGATCAACTTAAAATTTCACTTCTATTTTTGGCAATCCTATCTAATGCTGTGTTTACATTGCTGGAAGCAGCAGAAAAGCAGTAAAAAAAAATGTGTAGAGAGATGTGTCTGGTTGACACTTCTTCCTTTTCATTGCCTCAAGCCTGTTAAAACAAATACCTGACAGATCATCAGATTAGATCTAATAATATGAATAATTGGTATCTTAGCATTTTCTGGACATCCATCTGAGCATTTTCAATGTGTAGGAGTGGAGGTCAATTTTTATCATCATATATGCATGAATTACAACTATGACTGCTGATTATGAGCCTGAAACTGCCTTGATCACATTTGCATTGCCTCAACCCTGATTTATATTGTATGGTTGCTGGTGCCATTCATTGTAAATTGAACCACATAAATTCAGCATAATTACGGAAGCAATCTATTCCTCCCACATGATAAAATAATTAGAATTAAGGCTGTCTATAATTTATTTTATATTATAAATCCATATAAATACATTTCCTCCACAATAACATCCTCTGAAGTACTTTAGGATGCCCTCTTGACGTAAAAGGTGTTACAGTACCAAATACAAAGATTATTATTATAGTGCATTTTGATAAAATTATGAAACATTAACCAATTTGTATCATAGCTGCTGAATGTTGTAACGCATGTATCATTTCAGGAAACGTTTTCCAACTGAAAATAATTCAACTAACTTAATTTGTAAAGGAAGGATTTAAACTATTAAGTTAAACTTTAGAATTGTTTTTCTTTCTTCATTCCTGCACTATACCTACCATTCCTTGTTTGCTTTGAGACTATTTTATTTTTAACAGCAGCTTGGGACATCCTTCCAATGTGAAAAGTGTTATACAAGTGCAATTTTGTTGATGTTGTTTAACTTTTTTCACACGGAACACATATAACAGAAAACATTTATCTGACAAATTGGCGACTTCAAAGTGGATTTCTTTTATTATTTTTTTTTAACATATTTTGATCATATTAGTGTTCTGTTGGATGCCCTTCCCTCCATTCCATCCTATCTGCATCTGTTTTTTTACTTTTCTGTATTCCGAAGAAGTAAAAAGTAATTCTTGTATTACTGCCTAATTTTTCCCCAATGGAAAATAAATTAATTGAATTACAGAATGCTGTATAGAAATCAGCAGCTTGAATCAAACATTAACACTTTTTTTTTAACAATGATCAGCGTTTTGAAAAATTCAGGGAAGAATTTTTACCGCTGGTGTTAGCAACACTGATGCAATTGCAATCTCCGTGGCTCTATCCTGCGGTGCAAGATGCTTAGTTATACCATGGCAGTGTACTAAATTGCTGTGCCACAGTAAAAGAGTTGCCAATCATGTGGATCTGTAAAACTCATTCAAATGGATGTAGTTGGAGCATGCAGTGCTATAAATAGGTTTAGCATTTGGTCTCAACATCAAGCTGCAATCAAAATGTGCCAAGTATCTCTGCACTCTCGGCAATGCCTCGGGTCAAATTTGTCAAATATCAGTTCTTCTTGCAAAGTACATTTAGCTGCATCCTTTTTAAATCGACATATAATATAAAATTTTAAAAAATTGAAATCAATGCAGCCGGAGTTACTAAAAAAAATCTTTGATTAAAATTATTATTTATACTCTATACTAAAAAAACAGCTCCTATGCTCAAATTTGCTGGTTGGGAATTTGTTGGTAATAACATTTTTGTTGCTGGTGTTGTACATTGTAATTTCAGGATGCTGAACATATGGCTTGCACCATGTATTTTCAGGGGCTTAACAAGTATGCAAGATCTCCAGGAATTTAGCCATAAGGGTATTGCCACTCTTACAATACACTGGCCCGTGGATTTCCATAATGATAGCATTATGGCAAGATCTACAATACAGTACTTTAACATGCAGAATTGTCTTTTATTGGACGTGGTAACAGCATGGGGTGTATGCTTTTTCGTTTAAATAAGTATCCATTGTACCCTGGGAAATTCAGCAGTTTTGGCAAACACCTGTTATCGCTTCTTTTGCCTTGTTAAACACCTGGAAATACATATTTTTGTTTCAATTTGGAAGTTTTTGGGGAATCACTAACTCCAATCTGAAATCTCAGTCTGACCAAAGAGGTTCAAAATCCATTCAGTAAATCTAGTATTGCATTGGTGGATAATATTAGAAATCATCTGATCAACTTCTGTCATGTTGAGTGCCTTGGAACGTCCTCCCAATGTGAAAGTTGCTCTATAAAAGTAAAGACATATCTTACATTTAACTATTATCAGATTGAGTTCTAATTTTTAGATTGTATACACGTATTCTGGATTTCAAAATCAAAATAAATAGTGTCTCCTTACCCATTCTGTCAGTTCCATTGCTTTTCCCTGAATCCATTTTAGGAATTCATCAATAGCTAAACCATGCCCATTATGCAATGTCGAGAAGGAGCACACTTAAATTCATCCTAAATACCAATTTATTTCTGAGAATGCCTATCTCCTAATCATTTGCTCATATTTTTCCATGCAGAACATTTTGCAGAGCCTCAACAAATTCACAGCTTCCCATATTCGGTACCAATTAGCATATATTGAATCAGTCTCTAACTATAAAAAACATGCAAAGTTGACCCCAATGGATCAAACAAGAAAAGCACTAGCCCAGGGGCAGTATAAAGCATTAACTTTCTCACAGAACAAAATGAAACAAGGTACACAAAGATGTAAAAAGTGTATTTCGTAATTTGTATTATGATTAACATATGCCTTCATTTAAAATTTCTGACAAATGCACAATATCAACAATAATTTAAATTTTTTATAGTGCCTTTCACGTCAGAGGGAAGTCTCAAAATATCTCATACAAAAATGATAATTTGATCTTTGTCCATTTGGTGAAATATATAGAATTGTTGCTCCACTGACTACAAATGCAGCTGTTGTTTGCTTTGCTGAAGAATGCAGACAGGTATTTTCAATCCAGAGTCGAATAGGATTGATACTTTAATTACTAGGAATGAATTTAATTGTACTATAATGCTTTTGAAATCAACAATTGTGAACATAAATCGGATGTAGGAGTTAGTCGGAAATTACTTGGATGAATTGCTTCATATTGTAGTGAGAGAAATTAATGAGGTAGCACATGAAAGCAAAAATCTTGACCACCTCCAATGAGGCTTTTATAATTAAAAAGCTATTGTCCTCAGCATCAAGGACTATATTTGGCATTGGTGGTTGAAAATGATAACAAATTACATCTGCAAAAGGCTCGCATTGACTCACTGTTTCCATAACAGCCGCAAAATAATAATAAACCTTGCATTTCATATAATGCCTTATTACATAATTGTCTCAAAGTTCTTCAGGGGAAGTACTATAAAGTGTAGCGACTGTATTTTGCAGCTGATACAACAGACAATTTGTGCACAGTAATGTCCCATTAACAGCTATGAAGTAAATGACCGATTACGTTTGGGGAAATGATTTTCCTTCCACAGCACCACAACTTTCTCTCTATGCTCACATATCTTAAGTTATTATTGGTGTCTAGTTTAGGGTATTTATTTCACAAGAAAGCTGAATAGAATTCTTGTCATGACGTAGGAACTCAGCACCAGGTATTAAATGTGGCAGAATGGAGTTTCTAATGGTCAGAACAATGTAGTAATAATAATAATAATAATCCTTGTATTTGATATAGCTCCTTATCACATCTTTGAAACATTTCAAAGCACTTCACAGAAAATACTGTAAAGTAAATTGACTGTATATTTTGTGGACAAAATGTACTTCCTCTGTTTACAGGAAGAAGTCTCAATTTGAGCAATTTGGGTTCCATCATAAGGAATCTTCTGAAGGAATATTTGGTGGGGATGCAATATGTAATACAATAATGATCACAGGTGATAACTATTGACTGCGTCTGATTGTATTTTTGGAATCCGCTTTTTAGCGATTGGTGGGTCACTTTTCCGGGGGTAATAGTTCCTTCAAAATAAGTAAATAAATATTTTCTCATATTTTAGTTTTCCCTTTTGTCTTTGTTTCCCTGCCTTCCCTCTCTCTGTTATTCCTTAAAAGCCTCCCCTTGTAAAAAAAAGTACCATGGTAATGGTGGTAGTACTATGGTAGTGCCATAGTGCTACCACCATAACCATGGTACTTTTTTGACAAGGGTTTCCCTCCCAACATGCCCCAGTTTTAACAAAGGATTGTTGACCTGAAACATTGACTCACTTTTCCTTTCTCCATATATGTTGCCTGACCTGCTGCGTGTTCCCAGTGACTTCTGTTTTTGTTTCAGATTTCCAACATCTGCGTTTTTTTGCGATTTTTAAAAAATAAATAATAAATTGATCAATCAATCCATGAGTGTTTGTGGGACACTACTGTGTCCAATCAGCTGCCGCATTTTGCCCACAAAGTTTACAGTCAATTTGCTTTGAAATATATTCGGTGAAGAGCTTTGACGTGTCTCAAGGACGTGATAATGCACTGTATCAAATGTAAGGATTATTATTATTATTGTCACATAACATAATGTATCTCGTCATCTCATTGACAACATTAACCAATTCTTTAAGATTGCCTTTAAATAGTTTACTCCGTGCACCACGTGTTATAAAAACAGCACAAATATCCTTGTTTGGTTTGATTACAATGAGACTTAGCACAAAGTTCAAATGTGTAGAGACAATAAATCTACTGTGCGTGTTTTACAGTGTCTCACATTCATTTCTAAGTTATTTTGAAATTTGGTCCTAATGCCATTGTCCCCAACTGTCTCCTTCAGCAATTAGATTTGAACAGGCTATGCTGCAGACTTACTGACGACAACAAGTCCATCATCGATGCGGCTCCATGGTCAATAAAGAGGTCATAAACTCAAAGCGTGGATATATTGAACAGCTCAGTTTTCCCCTTCTTCCCACAGAGAGTATCCTATTGTATCAAAGCCAAAGGTTCTTTACCGACTGTTGAGCCAAGAACAGATAAAATGGATCCTTAAGTGGTGGCACCTGCCGTACAATGGCAGATAGTTTCTCTCTGAAGAACTGGAGTACTGGTTGATACCATTAAGCAGTTTCTGTTTAAATTTAAGTACACTGAAATGAAGATTGAGTACTTAAACCTGTACTTAAAATACTATTACCTTTATTCAACTATAATGTGTTAAAACAGGCATTAGATTGCAAAGGCAAAATGTACTTTCAATAGTGGAAGTTTTGTTTTGGTTTGGGTCTGAAAGACATTGATCAGTTTAATCAGGGATATTTACTTCACCTTGCCCTGACTTGAGAATGCTTGAAAAATGGCACTGAATGTAAATTAGAAGAATAAATTTTGGCACACCACAAAAGAATAAAACCCCAAATCTGTAAGGCAGATTTAGACAAACCTTAGTGCAACCTACAAATACCAAATGGATTAAGGACTGAAAGACACAAGCTAAAATCAAAAAATTGTGTTGTCCTTTGTACACATCTGCTGCCCTTCCTGCATATCTTTTAATTGCATAATGTGGTTTATATGTAATCCTTTCATCAGTTTGCATTCATGAAAAATGACTATCATTATGCTTATTTTGACTCCACAGTGAATAAGCTTTTGGTAATGATGAAAAATGAATGTGCAATGTCATAGCTGTCAATTACAAAATTGATGTTAAAGATGCAAAATTACAGAGAAATAATTTGCATATTCTGGGATAATAGATTTGGATTTTACAAAATGTAAAATTTAAAGAAACAAAATACTTTGAGGCATGTAAATTTCAGTTGGATTTGATTCTGAGCAAAAGTTTTGCCTCAAAGAGTGCAAGCTTCAATGACATTCCAATACTGTGTGCATCGCCAGAGGTGCTAGCCTTTGGATGAGACTTCAAACCAAGGTTCTGTCTGCCTATAGAAATGGATGTTAAAGATCCCATTGCACTATTCAAAACAGAATTGAATTTCTCCTGGTGTTTTAGCCAACAAGCGAACCTACAGAGATTTATCATTAATTTTCCTCACTATTCATTATTTTGCGCAAATGATCTGTTCTCTATTTGAAAAGGTAGACTGTTTAGCAGAAGTCTGAGTTGACAACACAACTGAAGATAGTTATGGTAGTGAAGGACAAGGGGTGAGTGACATCTGGGTTTTAATATCATAATCATCAGGGAAGTTAAAAAATGAACACCAAGTTATCAATACCTAACATAAAATTGCAATAATTATAATTGCCTAGTTTTTAAAATGTACAGGGTAATAAAGAAATATATTTTCAATCTTTTACTTTGTGAAACAGATTTTGCATTTTTAACATTTTCTTTTTCCTGCTTACAACAAATAAAAAACATTAAATTGTAGTTTTTTGTTAGAAATTCACCTAAATGTCATGAAAATTAAAGCTGTCAAAAGTATACACAATTAAAATTTGTAAAATTAATGGGCTGCGAAATTGAGGAGCTTTGCAGCAGTCACAGCATGAATCGTATATGAACAGGTCATCGGATGCCAACATTAAACTGATCATGATAAATGATGACAGATGCAAACTTTTAGGGGAAAATGAGAGCAAGAAATAGAATATTACATTGTTACAAAGAATATTGCATTGTTGCAAAGAAGGTAAATGTTGAAATCGTGGAAATATCCGGACAGAATTTATTCAGCTCATCATACCAGTGCAAGTTAGATCCAATCCTATTTCACCTTCTTTTTCTCCTACCTGTTTACAGTGTTATTCTTCAAGTGTCTATCTTATCCCACTTTAAATGATGTAATTGACTTGGCTTCAATTGCCACTTGTGGTTTCATATCCCAGTAACCTTGTGTTAACATTTCCTGCTCCAGAGAATACAGTACTAGGATTTAAACCTTTCATTTATAAGGTAGTTGCTCTTCTCTTGCTCTCTCAAGTAAATCTATCTGGCATCCTCTCCTAACTATTAACGCTTTCTATAATAGAGTGCCCAGAAATAATAGTGTTACCTAATATAATAATAACACTAATAATAATCCTCGCATTTGGTATAACCCCTTTCACGTCAAAATGTTCCTAAGCACTTCACATAATATATTGTAAAGTGGAGTGACTGTGTATCTTGTACAAAATTGAGGAGCTTCAACATGAACTCATTACTTTATCCATTAAAATTATTTATTCTGCATTCAATGTTTGTTTTACACCCTTTTCCATATGCCTGTAGATAAAGAAATCAGGAAGGAAAATGAATGAGTTAGATGCTTGGAATAGGCTTACAAAGATAGATATAGATAGATACTGAGGAACCTTGGTGTTAACATCCAATAGTTTCACTTCTCTAGGTTGCCGTTTGCCCCAGCCTTGTTATAATAATAATACTAATCCCTACATTTGGTATAATGCCTATATTTGGCATACTTCAGGATACACTGTTAAGTGGAATGAGTGGCTGCATGTTCTATAGGCAAACAAATCAACCAATTTGCACACAGTAATGTTCCACAAACAGCCATACTGTGAATGACCAATTTTGACTAAACTCCCTTCTTTTTTCTTATAGTCCCATGGGATCTTTAACATCTACAGTAGGTAAACTAGGTTTATCATCTCATCTAAAGGATGGCAACAGCAACAACGTAGCACACCCAACACTCCACTTAACTGTCATACTAGACTATGTGATTTCAAGTCCCGACATGGGGCTTGAACACACACCTTCCACATGTTAATACTTGATCTCAGTTATAACACAAATTGGAAACAGGTAAGTAGCAGAGTAGACAGAAATAAAATATTTGTGCTTGTCTCAGTTTTCATTATGTACATCTTTTCAGCCTAGAATTTCAAAGGGTGTCAGTATTATAACTAGGAACAGCTTCAACATATATGTTTTACATCTTTCTTTAGTCTTTAGTTAATTTGTAGATCAAGTTCCAAATGTATGCAGTCAGTAACAATACGTGATATCTAGTTGTTTATCTATTTGGAATACACGGTTCTGAGTGTGGCTGAAAAATAATAACTGTACTCTCAGAACTGGTGAGCGGCAATGCAATCAATGCAATTCTCTTCAATAGCTGAGCTTTCCCAGTCATCAATACCACGTATACAAAGCAAAGTGTCAGACCATTCAGAACCATGTAAACAACAACCTTAAAAACATAGACTTCCATTTAGAATGTCTGTACAGTGAAATGTATGTTTTGTATCAAATAATATGGTCTTCAGAATTAGAGTTGAAATGGTTCTCAATAGAATTGTCTACAAATTATTCAATTCTGCTGGTATAGTTTCTGCACAACTAGTAATGCTACAGGAAAATAAGTTAACCTGAAAAAAAAATCAATCCAAGTAGCATGTGAAAGGACATATTGCAAGTCTGCCTTCAGCACAATTCATGGTCTTCTGCTACAAAAATATCGTAAATAAATCACTTCCCCAAATCCAAAGAAGTACTCTATGCACTTCAACAAGCCAGCTGCTGACTTATGATGTCACACTAACCAAGAAAGTGGAATCTTGCAAATCAGTGGTTAGAGCACTCACATTACAAGCGAGAGACTTGGCTTCAATTCCTGGTGGGGTGAAGCCTTGGGCAAGTTTCCCAACTCCACATGCTCAATAATAATAATCCATCACACAAAAAATAATAAACTGGTTATTTCAATCCATGTCTATTTGTGGACACCGCTGTGCGCAATTAGCTGCTGTGTTTCACCTACATATATGCAGTCAATTCACTTTACAGTATATTCTGTGCGCGTTGAGATGTCCAAAAGAGGCAAAAAGTGCTATATCAAATGCAAGGATTATTATTATTATTCATGAGTGGAGCCTATTGGTTCTCTGATCCACACAAGAAGCTGCATCTGAACTAAAGTTCTTTCATTGTGTTTTGTTTTTGCTATTTTATATTGCACACCTGCTCTCATACACAATGCTGCCCTCCTCCTGTGCAACATCAGTATGCTTTTCTGAATTTTGTCCTTTTAAGTGCATTTGGCACTAACAAGAATTTTTGACAATTAGAAACTTTGTTTGAAAAAGAATGAATTTTAGCATTTGAACGTGGAACACTTTTTTCTGAAGAACAGGTGATTTGCCATTTGAAGAAAAAATTGTGGGTTCAGTTGTTCCAGCATTACATTTATTTTCATTGCAGAGAAAGATCTTCTCTATGCAGAGGCAAAGGAAAACGGCATAATGAAAAAACACAGGTTCTGCTAGATTCAGTACTAGGAGGAAAGTCTTTTATTCATTGTAAATTCCCTCCAGAGCTGGTCTTGCCTTTGAAAAAAACATGCAATATTAAACAAGCCAATGTTCTTTATGTGTTTATTACTGCTGGCATTCAAGATGCTCGGCTTGGAATAATACCTTGATGTGGTAGAGGAAACCTGTTCCAATATTGCATAGAAATCGAGCCGTAAAAGAAACTGACACTCAATAGTGACTTTCTACACAAATATCAGTTTGATATGTAGCTGATTCAACTCGAGAAGGGAAACAGATTGATAAGGTGAACTTACACTTTATAGTCTCAAGCATTTTGTGAATGACAAATGTGTTTGGCTTTCATTGGCCTCATATTTACACTCAGAAAAGGCAACAGGCAAAGGTCAGAGAGCAGGCCCATCAAAGAAATGGATTAATGGGGAAGATAAAATAAACAAAGTATCACTCAGACATCCTGGTCATTTTACGTAACAGTGACTTAGTGGGAGGTATTTAATTAAATGCGATTTTCTTTCAACAAAGATTGTTATGAAGGACAATTTATAGATGACAAATGCAGTCCATCTTCAAAATGTTCTAATAAATGTAAGGTAGGAAACAAAGTATGGAGGCACGTTGATTCCATGATAGAACTTGTCAAAGTGGAAATTGAAAGAGACCTATAATGACAATAATAATTATTATGATTATTATCCTTTCATTTGGAATAGATTATTTCTTGTCAGGAGGACATATCGTACACTGTACACGGTTTGCTGTAAAGTGGTGTTACTTTGCATTTGAAGATCAACTTAGCAACCAAATTGGACATAACAATTGTGGAGTCCTGTAGCTCAGTGGTTAGAGCACTCACCTTACAAGCAAGTGACCTGGGTTCAATTCCAGACAGGGCAAAACATTGGGCAAGTTCCTCATGCCTGATAATGATCACTCCAATTTTTTGTATCATGTTTCAATTCACGACTGTTTGTGGGACACTACTGCACACTAGGGTCCGGCGATATATCGATATATCGCTAAAACCCAATATAATTTTCGTATCGATATGCCGATATAGACATTTTAAAAATATCGATATATCGAAAAAAATGATATATCGAGGTAAAAAATCGGGATGCGAGCACACTGAACTACAAGACCCAGAATGCTCATCTCTATACACAATGCACAGACCGAGGTGCAAAGCTGCCATATTGTATTCACAGTCCTCGAATACAATATACAGGTATGCAAGGGCTGGGGGGTGAGAGAGATGGCTGGGGGGGGGGTGGTGAGGGGGAGAGAGACGGCTGGGGGGAGAGGGGGAGAGAGACGGCTGGGGGGAGAGGGGGAGAGAGACGGCTGGGGGGAGAGGGGGAGAGAGACGGCTGGGGGGAGATGGGGAGAAAGATGGCTGGGGGGAGAGGGGGAGAGGGGGAGAGAGACGGCTGGGGGGGGAGGGAGAGAGAGACGGTGGGGGGGGGGGGGGGGAGAGGAGAGAGACGGCTGGGGGGAGGGGAGAGAGACGGCTGGGGGGGAGGAGATGGAGAGAGACGGCTGGGGGGAGGAGAGGGGTAGAGAGACGGCTGGGGGGGTGAGGAGAGGGGGAGAGAGACGGCTGGGGGAGGGGGGGGAGAGAGACGGCTGGGCGGGGGGAGAGAGACGGCTGGGCGGGGGGAGAGAGACGGCTGGGCGGGGGGAGAGAGACGGCTGGGGGGGGAGGAGAGGGGGAGATAGACGGCTGGAGGGAGGGGGAGAGAGACAGCTGGGGGGGAGAAAGACGGCTGGGGGGGGAGGGAGAGAGAGACGGTGGGGAGGGAGAGGGAGAGAGAGACGGCTGGGGGGGTGGTGGGGGAGAGAGACGACGGGGGTGGACGGTGCGAGAGAGGGACGGCGGAGGGGGGGGGGAGAGACGGGGTGGATGTGATAATATACAGACAGATAGAGATGGGGGGGATGTGAGAGAGGAGAGAGGGAGAGAGACACAGAGACACGCAGACAGAAAAACACAGAGATGGAGAGAGTGAGAGACACAGAGAAAGATATTTACCTCCTGAGAAGATAGGCCCCGAATGCGCGCGCACCCGAGATGCGCGCGCACTCGGGGCCTATCTTCCGAAAAACCCGAAAATATAGATATTTTGGTATATCTCGATATGAGCCCATCGATATATTTAATCAGAAAATTTCCATATCGACGAACCCTACTGCACACAATTGGCTGCCGTGTTTCACCCACAAAATAGTCATTCACTTTACAGTTTGTTCTGTGAAGCGCTTTGAGATGTCTAGACGATGTGAAAAGCCTTTATCAATTGCAAGCATAATTATTATTATTATTTTTAATAATATCCCCAAAACTGCCAAGAACTGAATGACCAATTTTTTTGATTGGAGGGTTTGTCAGGCAGCACTCTTTTCGAGTAGTCCATGGGATCATTAATGTGCATCTGAATAACAGGCATACAGTAGGTGTGGCATCTCATCCAGTGGATGGTAGGGAACGGCGATATGGGAATTTTCCGGATATGGATATATCGGTTGGCTCCTATCGAGATATACCGAAATACCGATATTTTCCGTTTTTTCGTACTACGCATACGCGCGCGTTCAGGGTGCGCGCGCATTCGGGGCCTATCTTCTCAGAAGGTCAATATATTTCTCTCTATGTCTCTCTCCCTCTCTCCTCTCTCACATCCCCCCCATCTCTATCTATCTGTATATTATCACATCCACCCAGTCTCTCCCCCCCCCCCAGCCGTCTCTCTCCCCCTCTCCCCCCCCCCCAGCCGTCTCTCTCCCCTCTCCCCGCCCCCAGCCGTCTCTCTCCCCTCTCCCCGCCCCCAGCCGTCTATCTCCCCCTCCCCCCAGCCATCTCTCTCCCCCTCTCCTCCTTCCCCCAGCCGTCTCTCTCCCTCTCTCCTCCGCCCCCAGCCGTCTCTCTCCCCCTCTCCCCCCCCCCAGTTGTCTATCTCCCCCTCCCCCCAGCCGTCTCTCTCCCCCTCCCCCCAGCCGTCTCTCTCCCCCCTAACCCCCCCCAGCCGTCTCTCTCCCCTCACCCCCCCCAGCAGTCTCTCTCCCCTTCACCCCCCACCCCCAGCAGTCTTTCTCCGCCTCACCCCCCCCACCCACTGCCGTCTCTCTTCCCCCACCACTTGCATACCTGTATTATGTATTCGAGGACTATGAATACAAGATGGCGGCTTTGCACCTCAAACTGTGCATTGTGTATAGAGATGAGCATTCTGGGTCTTGTAGTTGATTGTGCTCGCATCCCGATTTTTTACCTCGATATACCGTTTTTCGATATATCGGTATTTTTAAAATGTCTATATCGGCATACCGATATGAAAATCATATCGGGTTTTACCGATATACCGATATATCGCCGTTCCCTAGTGGATGGTACCTCCAACAATGCAACCCAGGACTGTATTGCACTATTGCCCCTGAGTCAGAAGAATGTCGGTTCAAATTTGAACCGACATTCTTCTGACTCAGGGGCAATAGTGCTACCAACTGAGCCCGACTGATACACATTAAGGGGTTTGTTGCTCATCATATTAAGATAAAAAGTTTTTTTTTCAATGAAGAAGGCCCATCAACCATCTGATCTCATCCCTCCAGAAACCTTCTGCCCATCACAGCATCAAGCTGCTTGGTTAGATTGCCAAATCAGTTGAAATTTACGGACACTATTTTGAAGGCTAAGGGAACTCCCAATTTGTTCAATTTGAAATCTATTTGGGGACTTACTTCAGGACAATGACTACAACTGTGATCTGCTGATGCTAGGATATTAGGGGAAGGAGGCTGTTTGGAATAAAGACCTACTCTGCATGGTCAATGAATTTTCAATACTTCCATAAAGTGATGTAAACTTTTACATTTCCAACAATTTCATACTTTACTGCTCAAAACAAGAATCTGGCTAAGGAAAGTTACAAACATTATCCATCTATTCTCAATCACAACTGTTTTTCTTTCATATGGTTTTAATAATGTTGGTAATCCTTGGATTTGATATAACACTTTTTACTTCTTCTGGATGTCTCAAAGCGCTGCACGGAATATACTTGAATTTTAATTGACTATATTTTTGGGGGAAAGTGGAAGCCAATTGTGCACAGCTGTGTCCCACAAACAGTCGTGGATTCAAGTGATTCAATTTATTATTGTTAAATATTATAGTTCCACAGATGTATGCCAAGATACTCATGGACATTTACCTGAGAATTTTCTGAGGTTATCTTTTGTTGCCATTATCAGCGCCTGGGACTATTTTCTAGTGTCATTTTTACCTGCAACCGGAGGTCACCACCATAAACGGTTGCTCATTCAACAATAACAACAACAATTTGAATTTATCTGGCATCCTTCACATTTTATGTTGTTTTAGTCACCCCCAGCACATATAGAAAGCCATCACTATGCTTACTATTATCCAAATCAGACTGAGAGTTCCACATATGCCAGGTAACCCTTACCTAACCCTTACCTGAGCATTTTCTTAGGTTGCTTTTAGTTCCCATTATCAGCTCCTGGTACAATTTTCTAATGTCAATTACACTTAATAATAATCCTTTCATTTGATATAGCACTTTTCACGTCTTCTGAACATCTCAAAGCACTTCACTGAATATGCTGTAAAATGAATTGACTGTATATTTGTGGGTGAAACGTAGCAGCCAATTGCACACAGCAGTGCCCCACAAGCAGTCATAGCTTGAAAAATTATCAATTTATTATTATTGTTATTTTAGGAATTATTATTAGGCATGTGGTGTAAGGAAACTTACACAAAGTTTGCCCTGCTTGTAATTGAACCCTGGTCTCTCATTTGCAAGGTGAGTGCTCTAACCACTGAGCTGCAGGACTCCACTTCTACTATATTGGCCATGAAGGTTATTTTACAATAATAATAATCCTTGCCTTTGATATAGCACCTTATCACATCTTTGAGACGTTTCAAAGCACTTCATAGAATATACTGTAAAGTGAATTCATTGTATATTTTGTGTACAAAGTCAGTACACTTTACAGTAAAAATCCTGTGAAGCGTTTTGAGATGGCTCAATTAAGTAAATAAAGCACTACAATGACTAATATTATTATTATCGGAGAAGGAAGTGGTAGTCATTTTTATTTTCCCTCTGCCTTCAATATAAGAACTCCAATTCATCGTCTAATTTCCTCTCTCTTGTGTTTCCTTTCCTCTCCAGCTTTCTATCTGTTCCCCAGACAGCTCATGACAAGAACAGATAAGCATCTGTTAAGTGGGCCACAGCCTTTAAGAACCAACTAACTTTTGTTTGATTTTCAAAATGGGAAAGCACAATGTCGGCAAACAAAGATGAGGAATTGTTAACAGAGTGCATGACAAATTAGTTTGCTCTAAACATCGATTTATCTTTATGACTGGGGACCAATTCTTGCAAAGTAACTGCACAAGAGACTGCTGAGAGAGATAGCAACCATACCTGCAAATTGGCAATGCCCCAGGTACAAGAGTTATTTCTGTGAGCGTAAGAATAAATCAGCAACCTGTATGCACAGTGTACAATGTAAGCCCCATGTGGGTAACCAAGGAATTCTACTGTTAGATAGGAATAATATTGTCAATTACTTTATTGGATTAAATATCACAAGACACTATTTTTTCTGAAATCAGTTGTGTTTCACTTAAAATTTGTTTTATTATACATTATTCATTTTTCATAACACACTGAGCTCACGTTTTGATTTTCTTTAAGGTGTATGTAGAAAGAGTTTACAAATTTAGAAATTGTTGATCTAAATTTTCTTCAGCACTTCGGCTGATTTTCTCTCTCATCAGCTGTTAATCTTATCCTGTATTGAAAACTCAATCATCAATAAAAGACAATTCAACAATGTTGCAGTTCAGTACATGTTAGTGAGATAACTGTTAGTGAAATAATTCATCTTTTATGCTCAAATGTGGCCTCATATGCCCACCATGAACAACAACAACAAAATTACATTTGTATAGTGCCTTTCACATCAGGAGGATGTTCCTATTAAAATCACCTATAACTCATTTTTAATTGTTGTGAAACAGATTGAGGGAAAAAATTGTGATCTAATTAAATATCAGGTGAAATTTGCAGTACAGTATTTGATAATTTTACTCTGTCATATTTGTAAATCTATTTAACCTTCTGTGGAATAGATGCATATAACTACAAGCATTCCTATGAAACAAAAATATTTTTCTGCTGGTTGAATGGGAATGGGACCCAATTAAATTCCCACCAGTGGAAATGGTCAATGACCTGTGATTGCTTTTGCACTGGTCAGTTTATCCTCTGCTGTTATAAAATCAGTCATGAAAGTGGCAGCCGGTCAGCTGCTATTTTACACTTGTGCTTGTTTATGTGTTTCCTCTCAATGGGGTTCTGCAGTGCCCATATTCAATGATAAAGCAATCAATCTGAACCAGTCAGCTCCTTCTCAGCCACACATTTATTTAACTTCTAATTGCTCCACCTCATTGACTACAGATTGGGCACACTTTATTCTGTCTCTTTATTTCAGTCAAAACCCCTTTCTTGTATATTCTTGACAATACGAAAAAAAATCTCTGGTTTCTGGTTAATTCTATATTAGATCTGATTATAAATCCACACCTCATTCGATACATTTACTGGCCAACAAAGAATCTCATTTAATAATGTTGGTAAATTTACTTATGATGACAGAATCAGCATAATGTTGCTGTAATGCAGTTAAAAAGCTTCAAATATGTACACAAAGATTGCTTTTTGACACTTCAGTTAGATAAAATAACAGTATTACATTTTTGTAAGCACGCAAATTAGCTGCTCTCTTGTGATGTTGTGTCATAAGAGAAATCTAAAATAAAGGGAAGTATCCAAATAGGATGCCATCAATGACTACTGTTTGTTCATTTTAATCCCAAGAAACAGTTAATTTTATAATTTATTTACTGTGCAAAAAGATACTTTTTTCAGTGTTTGGAAACAGTGAGAAATCATTAGATCTGATTGTTCTCTGGGGGAAATGGTGTCATTTTTGGTAACATTCTAATGGTATTCCTGGACTTAAATGTGTAATTAGAATTTTGAATGCTCAGCAGACTTCAACACAATCGAAAAACAGATGGGTGATATAAATATTCCTAGATAAATTATTTTATTACCAGTGATAAATAGTAGTCATTTCTGGAAAGTCTTCTGAGAGAGGTAAACCTTTTTACAGATTTGTTTCAACATTTTGGTTTCTAACATAAACTGAGATGCACAGATTAACTTGACATTTGCTGCACTCAGTTTCATTGAAAAGTAGGCATTAGGATATTTCAATCAAACTAAGTGACAGAGAGATGAAACTGAGGATTAAGCTTGTTATACACCAGCTTTCTTTATTTTTGAGATAAATTCACTTCTGGATTATTTTCCCCATTTTGTTCATCTTTTATGAGAGAAAAATATGGTTCTCGAAGATAAGCAAAACTGGTTGTTGCACTCTTGGAAATTATTTTAAGGAAAATATATAAAAGCATGTTGGATAACAATAACAACAACAACACAATTACACTTATAGAGTACCTTTCACATTGGGAGGACAACAACTTTGATTTAGATAGCGTCCTCCATGCCGGATGGCGTCTCAGAACATTTCAGGATGTCCCAAGGTGCTGAACAGTCAGGTGTTGGGAGTCATGGAGTGGGAGTCATGGAGCAGACTGGAGCCCACTGAACGGAGGAGGAGGGCAGGTCGGTAGGGAGTCAGCTGGTCGGAGAAAAAAAGAGGTAAGGCCGTGGATGACCTCGAAAGTGAGGACGAGGATCTTGGATTCGATCCTCTGGGGGATGGGGAGCCAATGGAGCCAGGCGAGGGTGGGAGTGATTGGGTCACGAAGAAGATTAGGAAACTTAGTATATGGGGTGAAAAATGTGATTGTGATGTGAAAAATCATTTGCAGGACATTCCATTCCTGATCATGTCTCAATTGATGCCTGAAAATGCGTCTCTCTCTCACACCTCTCACCCCACCGCACCACCCCCATCCCCCAACTTTGATCGAATGGTTGCAACAAAATCTGCTTGCAGCAACCATTAAGTCAACTTTTGGTGCAAATTCAGGGTTGAAGTGAATTTATTACAATTTTAGGAAAAGAGTCTTCACTCCTCAGGGGCTCAGTGGAGGTTACTTAACTTAAAATGTCATTGACTGGAACAACTTCAAGAACAGAATGCCCCAAAGTGTAACACAGCATTGAATGTATCACATCAAAGAAAGCATTTTTCAACCCCTTAGCTTAAATTGAGGAGTTGGATCAATGAACTTCATGGTCTTTCTCTGTGCTAGACAATTTATTTGGTTATATAGTTCTGCTATAAAGCTATGCCTACTTCTGATTTGAATATGTTGGACAATATTAAGCATCAACAATCCTCACTCATCAATCAAAAGACAGTATAATCTCTAATATCCAGGGCCAAGAGCATTTACGTTTAAATTGTCATGTGTTCGTTTGATATAATTTTTGAAATAAAGGAAGCAAGAAATCCTAATGCTTGACCTGGAGCATCAATAAGATGACATCTTGTCTTATTTTCAAAAGGATTTGCTTTTCCATTTTCACAAACAATCTGATTATCTCATCTGTCAAGCTATTGCTGTTTTTTTGATGAGAAAATGATTTCTGAATCTGTTATATATTCAGACAAATTTCGTTCTCAGATCCGGATAATCAGAATCTTGCCTTAACTTAGAATGAGAATAGAATTTTTTTTTTTGAGTTAATGCAGTGTGAACATCTTGTGTAAGGGGCACCAAGACACTTCAGTTGAATCATATAATGTTACAGCAAAAACAAGCATTGCGAAACGTTAGGCAAGTTTTCCATGCTCCACACACCACTGCTTATGTAGGAGCGCTTAGTAACCTGGTTGTTAGTTGATTTGCAGATTATTTTCTGTATCAAATGCAATAATTATATTTATTATAATTTTGCACTGGTGCTTTTCTCCATATGAGCCACCTAGCCTTAATCTTCTCTTCTCCTATGCCATTAATTTCAAATAAATTCAAGAGTGTTTCTTATTCCGGTTATAACGAACGAATTCCATATTTTTATATCCATCTTTTGTGTAACAAAATTGTTTCTAGCCTGCTGTTTAATTCTTTTTTGCAATCATTTTAAATTTGTGCTACTTTACGTATTATTGACTTACAAACTAATGGAAAAAATCTATTACGATTACCATCCCAGTAGCCTGCTGTGATATCAATGTTTAAATAAATATGACAGCATTAAAGGGCACTATATCAAATACAAGGATATTTATTATTACAATTGTGGCAAAATGGCAAACCTTGAAAGGCATTGGAGTTTAAAATGTGACTGCTTCAAAATTAATTTCTTGATAAGGCCTCAGAGTTACAAGGAGCATTCTAACCAGAAATTGATGCAACCCCACAGAAATGTAATCTCCTGCTGGAGTTGTAACCATTCCTGTATTTATATTGAATTTTACTGGAAAGGATTCTTATTTGCATCTCGCAGTCCATATTAGAAAACTGGTTAGAAATTATTTCCTTTAGACCCACAAATGATCATCATTCACTGGCAGATCTTATAATATATAGACTTTTTCTTGTAGGTATTTGAGCTATTTAAGACTTATTCTGAACTTAAAATTCATAGCATTAGCATTTATTCATTTTCTGTAGTGGCCTTTTAGTTCTTCTAATTTTACACTCATTAATTTAATGCATTGGAAATTGGCTATGGAAATAGCCTTTCTCAGTACTACTATTGCAGTATTACTATTACTCTTATGTGAACATTTTGTGCAATATGTAACCCAGTGGTCACAAGCGAGAATTAAGGCGAGAACAACTTTCCATACTCCACATGCCTCAGTTCACCTAGTAGTGGGTCAGAGCCCAGTTGTTGGTCGATTGGCTGATCACTTTTCCAGGGGTAATAATACTTTGCTAAAAATAATAAGAAATTGGTCACTCAACCCATGACTATTTGTGGGACACTGCTGTGTGAAATTAGCTGCAGCGTTTTGCCCACAAAGTATACTGTCAATTATGCAATATATACTGTGAAGCGCTCTGAGATACTGTCCAGTGTGGAAGGCACTATACGAATCCAAGTTGTTGTTGAGAAGTCTCGAACATGTGATAAGGCATTATATCCATTGTAAGAATTATCGTTATTAATATTTTACCTCATAATGATTATGTTGAACATGAATGGCAGCTCTTCATTTACGTTCAAGTGTTACAATTAATGCTTTCTCATGATAGATAGACATATTGAAGTTCCAGATATTTGACTAGATATTTATGACATTCCTTAACCCATGTCTTTATGTTAAACTGTAAAAGGAATGCTTTAAGGAACACTATACTTTACAATAAAAATCATATGAAAGGTTTGTGGTGTTTTGTCGACTCGATAAGGCACTATATGAAATGCAATATTTATTATTATTATTTTGCTCTTATGTTTCTGATGTGTGATCCTCCAGCAACATGTTATTCTTCTCTCACTCATTCTTCTACCTGATTAAAAAGATTTCATGCCTCCTTCTTTCAAGTGCATCTTGGCAGGGCATTGTAATGCATCATTGTAATGTGAAGGGATTCACATCTGTGCAGTGCTCGGGAGTGCTGTGTTGTTGGGCATGCGTATTTCAGATGAGATATTAAGGTCTCACCTCCCATTTCAGGTCAATGATAAAGATCCCATATTAAAGGGAGTTTCTCCCAGTCATTCACTTCATGGCTGTTTGTGGGATATCATTGTGTTCAAGTTATCTGTCGCACTTGCCTACAGAATACAATAACAGCAAAATTACATTTATTGAGCGCCTTTCACATGGGAGGACGTTCAAAATACTCGCTGCACTTTAAAATAAAAATCCTATGAAGCACCTTGTAATGCATCAACAATATGTAGGCCCTATATCAAAATGTAAGAATTATACTATGCATGTACCACATTGTCTAGCATGATTTTCGTGGGAAACTCTAGAGCCGCCCTACCCAAGCCCTCCATTCAGCGGGCTCCAGTCTGCTCCATGTCTTCCCCCAACCCGCTCTACTATTGGGTGGCTGGGCTTTCGCTCTCTCTGCCTCCACACTCTGGAACTCCATCCCACAGTCCCTACGCCTCGCTTCTTCCCTTGCCCTCTTCAAGGCCAGTCTCAAGACCCTTCCTTTCAATCGTGCTTTCCGCCGCCCTCCCACCTCTCTCCCTCCCAAACCCCTACCCTAGACTTCCGCCATGCTCGGGTCCTGACCCCTGACTGTTCATTGCCTTGGGACGTCCTCCCATTGTGAATGCTCTATAAATGTAATTTTGTTGTTTGTTGTTGTTGTAGGTATCAGAAACCTGTCTGATTTTCCCGTCAATACAAAAATAAAGTGAAGGTACAGTTTCCATTAAATTTATTTGATATTGAGCACTCATAAAAAAACATACTCATATTCTGGGATATTTACTTCATGATCTGCGCTATACTCCTTGTATACTCAAAAAAAACTTACCATTCAAAGCTAATCACTTTACATAGGTAATTGTACTATTATGTAATTGAACATCAAACACAATCACATCAATTCTAAATTGAAGCTATTGCAAAAGTGCTTGGTTGCTGGAAGTAAGGCAAACTAGAAGCTGAGCTGAATTAAAAGGGCAATAATGCACTAAAGTAGTGGGGTAAACCTGCCACTTTATAAACCAATGGTGCAACTGCATTTAGAATAGTTTGTGCAGTTCTGGTCACTGCAATATAAAAGGATGTTGCAAAGGATGGAGGGATTGAACTACGAGGAGCGATTAGATAAACTAGGCATGTTTATACTGGAGAAGAGAAGGTTGAGGAGTGATATGATTATGGTCTTGAAGATTCTAAAGGGAACAGATGATAAACCATGATTAGCTATTTTATCTTGTACTGAATAGTAGAACCAAGGGACATGACCTGTGAATTAAAAGGAGGGGTAAATTTGGAACAAATCTGTAGAGTCACTACTTCAGTGAGCAAGCGGTAACTTCTGGAACAACTCCCAAGGGAGACAGCAGAAGTAGGAAATATTGTTTGTTTCAAGAACAAATTAGATAAATTTCTGCTATAAAATTACATCTCAGAATACAATACCTGTATTTAGTTGCTGACACAACATGTCAAGCCAGGTTGGTGGAAGGCAAACTAAATGGAACTTTGTCTTCCTTCGCTTTAGCAAATTCTTATGTTCTTACGTTTTGCATTAATATCACTTTCCCAATGATCCAATGCACATTCAAAGCTCCATGTGTCTGCTGATGTTTACTAGCAGAAAGCTTTTTCTATCCAGATCATGTCCAAAGAATTTAAAGAATAAGATGATCAGAAAGTTATCAAATTAATAGATTAGAAATAGAGTGTTAGTAATTGTGATAATTTTCATCAGATTTATGCTCATGTGATCAGCTTTTCTCTCCTATTTTTTCCTACTTGTGGATAAATGTCTGTAATCTATATTTTTTCCTGATGACACATTTTAAGGACTGTTGAAAACACAAACTCATGCAGAATGTTGAAACCGATGTGTAATAGTTTATCACGATAAAGGCTAAAAGGTAGCAATTTGCTGGTAACAACAACAACTTCGATTTATATAATGCCCTCCACCCCGGATGGCATCTCAGAGCGCTTCAAATGAAACATGGTAATGAAACATCCCATTATATAGAATGTATAGATGAAACTGTAGAATGGCTAGTCATCCGATCAGATCAGTGTCTGATTGACCAAATGTGTCATCGCCAGACTCTTCATTATAATAAAGACACTAATATTGTAAATTCTACTTCCAGTTTAAGGTCCAACCACACCATAAGATAACTAAAAAACCATGATAGGTGACATGTTTTGTGTAAAGGGTATTTTACAATCCCTGGGGTTAGGGTTATAATTGAGAGCACCGTTTGGTAAAATTCCTCTTGCTTGATCTACCATTCAGATCTTTGGTTTGTAGTTTTAAGAAGAGTTGAGTGTGAAGAATCCCAGCTCTCAGTGCTTGGTCTGCCCCTCAAAATCCTATCAATGAGCCAGTTTGGCTGGTCTGTAGCTCAAATTGCTTCACACTATAAATTGCTTCGCACCTTCCTATGTCTCCAACATCCTCACTCCCCAATCCACCACCCAGCACCTTGGGATGTCCTCCCGAAGTAAAATAAGAAATATTCGCCCACAAATCCTACTCTCCTTCATCCTGCCCCGACCCCTCCCCCCTGTTCTTGTCCCTACCTGGCTGTACAGCACCTTGGGATGCCCTCTCGACGTGAAAGATGCTATATAAATGTAAGTATTGATTGACCGACCGACCAATCGATCGATCAGACATCGATTGATCGATCGAAAGGTGTTCTATAATTGTAAATTTGTTGTTATTGTTAACCTCTCCCACCAATTCCCACCTGAAAACCTTACTTCCATGCAACCCGCCCGCAGTTTCCTTACTCCATACCTAATAATAATACGTCCAAAAAACCCCCCACAATATTAAAAGTGGGTAATTTCAATCCACGATTGTTTATGGTACACTGCTGCGCGCAATTGACTGCCGCTTTTTGCTCACAAATATACAGTCAATTGACTTTACACTATATTCAGTGAGCGCTTTCAGACGTCGATAAGATGTGAAATGCGCTATATCAAATGCAAGGATTATTATTATTATAACTTGAAGAATAGTTAAGGAAACATAAGAAGTCTAAACGGTGGTACAGTATTTACAAATTGGATTTGCGAAGAATTCACAAAACGTTATCCTTGTCAATAACAGAATGTGTATTCCGTTGATTCACAGGAGTTTTGATTGGATGCCCATTGAGCACAGTTCTTGCAATTCAATGTGATGGCATCAATACGTACAAATCCTTCAGGAATCAAGATTGTAACTTTTGGATTTTAGAACCTTCAAGTTTAGAAATGTGAAACAGACCACCATAATGCTGTACTTTGCTACCACATTCTTACTTGAAGACTATTCAGCCGCGCAAAAAAAATCACTGGTACATCTTGTTCTTTACGAAAGCAGAATGCCATCTGTTCACTAGAACCCACAACCTCTTTGTTGCATGAAAACTTATATTTGAAGCCAGCCCCTCACTACTAATGGTTATGGTATTATATCCAGTTTATTTGTGATCAAACTGCAAGGACAAACATTACATGCTCAGATTAAAGTAGCACCGTTCTCTGCGCTCCAGATAAAAAAACACACATGTTATCATCATAAAAGTAAATTAAAACATTAGATTCCAATTTGTACCTTATGATAACCATCATGATCAAACACGTAGACAGGGAGATATAGGTTCCATTAATTATTTAAATAACCAAGGACTACAGAGTCACCTTTTCAAGTGATACATAATTAAAGGTGCATTTAATTCCCTCCGTACATATAGGTTTACACATGATTGGGACAACTTATAAAGTACAGCTGAGTGGTTCTAGGAAGTAAACCTTTACAACAAGACTAATTTATAACTGGAATTGGTTACCAGAAAGAGTGATGGAGGTCAGTACACTGGATTCATTAAATAAATAACTTGATATTGAAATAGATGGATGGTAGACTGGGTATTTGAAAGAATGAGAAAAAAAATGGGCCAAAGGCACTTCTTCATTTGAACCCTGCAAAATAAATCTTGTAATCTTGCAAAAGGAAACTTTTAAGAGATCACAGCAGAGTGAAAGCAACTAATGGAGAGCAGTGAAAGGGAAGTCACTGCAATGGGAATTTGATCACCAGCCGAATGAGGTTATACGTACAAGCAATTGATGGACAAACTCACATTTTTGACAGAAACAAAAAAATCACAATTAAGATCAAACAGCATAGCTTCAATTATAGTGTAACCACAGATTAATAAAGACAGAAGCTACGTGCTTAGAATTAAGTCCCTTCTATTTCACTCTTCTGTGTTAAATGTTCATTTATGAAATTCACTCTATTGAAATGCTTTCATAACACAGCCTAATCATGTGGGCAATCAACCCATCAGGCTCGCTACAACCAACTTGATATTGATATTGTACCTAATATGCACAGTGATGGACTTTTTTCCCCCCATTTGCTTTATATCGTGAGAGAGGTAAACAACTACAGATAGAACACCGAAAGGTTTTTCTGATCTTCTTAAGGTAATTGAAAGAAACCTTGGAATATCAATCTAACATTACAGTTTAGGTTATTCAATTCTGACTGGTTGCTTTCAGCGGAGAGTGAGAAATGCAGCATTAATTAAATTAACTGAATTAAAAAAGAAAATAGAAACTGGTAACATAAATTTTATAGTAAGGACAATGTAAACATTGGCTGCCGATGAAGAGCACATGACATCCAGTCATTTTGGTTGCCTTGGGACGTCCAGCTCCTTGGGACTGTTGGATAGACAGGGTTAATACAAAAGCGAATATTAATGAAACAAGCTTTAAGGCAAAACAACAAATTGTGAAATGAACATTTGCGGTCAGTGGGGCAACTGCTAGCCATTTAGATTAAGAAATGGAGGCAGTAAGACAATGGAATGTTTTAGGCTGAAAGCAAAGTCACACAATTTGTTAACTGCAAGTTGAGTCAGTGAGTAAGCAAGCAAGAAAGATACTGCAGGAAAGATATTGTGATAGGATAGCAGGGGAGTGATCAAAAGCTGATTGAATGCTTGAGGGGAGAACTTCTACTGTAGGTTGAGCATAAGTTCGGTTTTAATTTTTTTTGAGCAGATTCAGCAAGAGAACGTGCAGAGGCCGTGAATGCTGATTGCTCCAAAACTGGTAGTACTCATTTTTGTGTGTACAACTTAACTTGCTATTAGTTTTGTTTGCTGTATTGTGAACCATAAAGTCTCTTTATTACAACTTAATTGGATTGCCAGGTTGTCATTCCAACTTTGGGATCAGATATCCCAACAGGATGTCCTGCTGACGTGACAGGTGCTACACAAATATAATTTTGTTGTTGTTGTTGTTTGGTTCCTTAACAGAAAAGCTGAACAAAATGAATTTTTACAAGACAAGTGGGCAAAATGGGCTTCTCACAGAAATGTAAGAGGAATAGATGAAAATTTTATTGATAACAAAAACAACAAAAAAATTACATTAATAGAGCACCTTTCACATCAGGAGGATGTCCCAAGGCGCTGAAACACTAAAACTGTGTCAAAGGGGGACCACCTAATTATCTTAAAAACAGAGTAAACAGCACTTTCTGGAAAAGGTAGTTGAATGGGAGAATTGATCTTTAAAGAACCAGCACAGACACAATGGGCCAAATGATCTTTTGCTAAGGTGTAATTTGGTGTAAATGGAGATTTCTTCCGTTATTTTCCTTTTTGTATTCTTCACCTGAGAAGGACTTACCAGGGATTATATTAATGGAGGAGAAAATTCACAATTATGTTTTGACAACTTCTTCCACTGCTGTCTGTACAGCTTGTGGTGACATCATTAAAGAAAATATTTTTTACACTATAAACTACAGGGTATATTTTATTTGACACCTTTTTAAAAAAAATTGACAGAAAGAAAAAATAAACAGATGAATTTTATCATTCATTCCCTGAAACTCTTCTTGCCCATCAGTTCAATTATCACCAAGCTCCAATGGCACACTGTCTCCCACCAGATCAACTTTGAGGACCCCATCCTAGCCCTCTCTGACCTCCCCTTGCCTGCTACCTTCACTCAGCCAACACAGAACTTGGATCCGCCTGCACTACCATCGGTGGTCATGTTTTGTGTCAATATGCCTCTAATTTGTGGATCCCACTGGCTCAATGCCTGTGCTTTACTAACTCTTCCAGCATCTTGAGTCGACTACCTATCATGAAATGCACTGTACAAATGTAACACTGTTGATGTTATTGATTTTCTTTTCAATGCACCAAGCTAACAATTGGAAAATGTGGAGCCCAAATTAAAAGCAAAATGTTGAAAATTTACAAGTGGAAAGCTAATATTTCTAATGATATTACACTGTGTGTTTAATCTTTGAGAACAGAGAGGCCGGGTATTATTTTATGTTGTATCTGGTAATCATCCATTGCTGTAGGAGCTGAAGAAACTCTGTATCTATGAGATCAAGATATAATAGATTAGGAATCAGTAAAGACAAATGCCAAGATTGAAAGAAATAGATTATTTGGTAAAGATGTAGTGGGATTGTTTTTTCCCAGAACTACTGGGAGGCAAGGTAGATTAAGAAGTCTAATATGTAATATGTAATTTAGAGTTAAATATATCTTAAGTAGCAAATTAGAATTCCCTGCATCTGCCGAGAAGTGGACCCTTGTTATTGGTCTAAAGTCCTTCAAGCTCGATCTTGCATTTGTGTAGCATTCAGTAAGTGAGTTGATTTTTATGAATGCGAATGTAAGCCTCTACATGATCCACAAGCCAAGTGTTTAATGCAGATAAGACGCAATTTCATAGGCATTGGTATTGAGAAAGCTGTGAGTGGGTTTATCTTCTACACATATAAATCCAATAATAACTGCTCAATGTAACGTCAAAAACTACAGCGGATAGTGGAAGGGGGAGTGAAATCTAATGTTATCTTATTTTTCTACCCTTCTTCTCTTCCTCATTAATATGGTCTACAGGGGGTGGGGGGGTTAGTTGTTTATAGAAATGTTGTTTGTTGATTTGACAGTGAGGATTGGCCTCCGTTTCTGGCCAACAATTCTCAATCAAAAATGCACATTCACCTCCTGGTTTGTGTCACAATTGTCTGCCACATTTGCCTTCAAATATATAGACACTACATTTGTTGAAATTTACCAGTGAAGCTCTTTGAGAAAGTTTTAAATTATCTACATTATTTAAAATGCATTATTATTGTAAAATGCAGGCTAATTATGGTAATTATTATCAGAGAAAATGTTTCAATTGAGGAGATGATTCCAATTCAGTACCTTCCTTTTGATATGCTGCTGCTTTAGGTTTTATTGCTCAAAACTGACTTTCTCAAGCTATGCGCTACAGGAAAGTCCAGTGATTGCAATCCTGAATGCTTGTGTGGTTTCTGTAGTTTAGTGGTTATTTAATTTAAATTGCTTTCCCAATTGTGTATGGAATGAAGCCTGCTGAAACAAGCCCAATTATTGTATTCTCAAGCTTGATTTTAGCAGGATAAGTAGCGCGCTGCACTGATTAATAATATGCTCTTTCTGGCTCAATAAAACTGCTTTTGTTTCTTCCACTTGTGACCAGCTTTCTTTGTGAGCTCAGTTACTCAAATTGAAAAAGAGTCTGCTCCGAGAAAATATGGCTGTGAAGCATGAAGACTCCTGTTGTACTATATTGCAGGGTTAACCAGTTATTAAGCAGCTTTCTTTTAACATGGATGCTCTGTGGGCCTATATATGCCAGAGAAGCACAACATTTCTAGCTTTTGGTGCATAGGCATCTTGTGCTACAAAAAAATGATAGACATCTGCATCATCAAACCACTTCGTATGCACTGTTCTTTTCCTATTTACAGTAAGTGTTACTCATGTCACTTCTTGCAATTTGGAAAAACTGGAAACATCGTTTTCCGATGCATCTCCTCATTTCCAATTCATTTTCAGTCTCTTTCCCAACAAGCTGTTTGTGGAGTGACATCTGGATAATGCAAAAGTATGCAAAGTGACAAATTTGCACAAAGATTCCACAAAACAATTAAATCTGCTATCGTGCATCACTATTGTAAATATTAATTAACCTTTTAAAATTACAGGATCAACACATAGTTCATTTTGATTTTCTTCTTGTCTGGTATGATAAATGTGACTCCTCTACTGAATTTCATACTGACAATAACATAAACTTGATAAACATCTATGAAACGCCTGGTCAAATACTATATTGGAATTCTTTCCAAATGTATGATTAAACTTGACCTCAAATGCCTAGTATCACTGTTAATGCTTATGCAAGGTGCTGTATTTTTATATTATATATTACAATGCAAAGTGGTATAAAGTAAAATTTCACTTTAACTCGACAACAAAAATAGAGCAGAGTGATCAATCTACTTACAATGACTTACAGAGACTCAAATATAAACGAGTAATCAATAATAATCACACATATAAATTCAATGCGGGAATTTAACATCACATTATTTCTATAGTGGGAACATTAAATACAGAATGATACTGTAACCTGAAGGAAGACACATTAACAATTAGCATACAACCATTACAAATATAAATGCAGAAAATTATGGAAATACATAGTCAGTTCTGGTTAAAGGACCATACCAGAACTAATGACCTATCTTTCGCTTCCATACTTTTTTAAAATTGCAGCCTTAGAAACACAAAATATGCTACATTCCTCATTAGCCAAATTCCAAACCTATTTTGATTCTTCTATTGCCTCCACAATTCCAGAATGTCTTCACCACAACTGGCATTAGGTGAAAATCTAACTAAATACTAGACCCCAATGTTGTAATGTGCCATCGCCAGTTATACAATGTTAGTGTAATACATGTTGAACTGGAGTCTTAAGCTTTTGGGAAGCCATTCAATTTTTGATTAGCAATGAATAATCATATTTCACATTCAATTTATTTTCTTCTTCACTATGCTAATGGACATCCTTCTTACTGTGTGTACAATTAATGTTCCAAAATGCAAGTTTTCATTATTCATCTTGTACCTATGCTCTATTTCCTTAACTTGTAGGCTAAATTGGTGTAGATCTTATGAACCTTATAATTTTGTGAGCATTTATCCCACAAAACTATAGTCAATTTACAGTATATTCTGTGAAGTGCTTTGAGACACCTCAAAGATGTGATCAGGTGCTATATTCTGTGGAGTCCTGTAGCTCAGTGGTTAGACCACTGCCTTACAAGTGTGAGTCCTGTGTTCAAATCCAGGCAGGTCAGAACAATAAATGACAAATGTTCTATCAGCTAATTTCATCAGAACAAATTTACTAGCAGAATAGAAAATACAGTACTTGAGAAACACTTTTAAAATCTAAGAGAAAATCGAGAAAAAAGTTAAAAATTGGTTAACAGGCATTTTACGGAAAGTTTAATAATGCTTGAATTTGACATAATGCCTTAACACATCATTGAGACGGTTCAAAGGATTAACCATGAAATATTTTTTTACTGTATTTTGTGGCCAAACACTCTCCAGTTGCTCACATCAATGTCCCACAAACAGCCATCGGGGAGTCAGACCAATAGTCACAGATCTGCTCTTGTTAGATATCAAATGACAACAACAACAACAAAATTATCCCCTTGAGGACAAAACAGCCAGCCTAGCTAATCCACAGAAATTGGAAAGGTAGAACAAAAAACAGATGCAGGAGTTCTACTCACTCAGCATTGTAAAGCTTGTATAGTTGTTCTCAATGGCAACTATGCATTTTTAAACCCCTGCAGTATAACAACATACACTCCCAATCTAAGACTTGGGGAACCCGAGTACTACTGAAGTCTAACCAGCTAAAACCAGATATCCTATCATTGAGAGCACTGCATGGCAAGCTTTCCTGCTGCTTATCCAGCTCGGACCACCCTACCCATTAGGAATTTGGCTTGCATGATTAACAGGGGCTGAGTGGGATGACTCCCTTCCCCAGGTGACTGGTTTGCCCTTCCAGGTCACTGCCGATGAGCCAGGCTATCATCAACAGTGCACTGGAGTATCTGGAGGCCAGGTGAATGATAGTTGCTAGAGTCTCAGTGGGAGCTTTCTAATGCGCAACACAGTTAAGAGCTATGAATGTTGAGAAAGCAATTTATCTATTGACTCATTCTTATGACATTCCCCCACTTTTAAACATGTCAGCACTATTTTACAAAACATTTAAAAATATTATTTTACGTGGAAAGTATAAATATAAATGTACATTGTTGCTCCTAAAACTAGTCACCATAGAAATATTGGTCCCTAATTGTTTGTTCAGTGTTGTCTCTTTAGATTGATTAGCGAGACACTGCTGTACAGTTTAATTGTCAAAACACTTGCATACTAGTCAGGTCATTTTTTACATTCTTAGGGTGAAGCAATCTGCTCCAAAATGACTAAAGTTCACTCATTTAGCCATTAAAATTAGATTTTATGTAATCTGAAACATGGAAACTCTTGTTAAGAGAAATACTTCATTTTTTTGTGTGTTTCCTGTGTTTTAGTGCTGTCTGGCACAGAATCGATGGATTACTGCCAACTTTCTTTCATGGTACAAATCTGCATTTTTCCCTTGTGTTTTTGGCACACATTGCCCTGCTGGTAAATTAGGTAAATACATAGGAAATGGTTTAGAAACAGGTGCAAATTGTGATGATGGTACTGTAGAATAAATATATAATATGCTGTTTGGACTGGAGGGAAATGTCTAAGCAGGTGGAGAGAAGATCAACCCTATTTGGCAGACTGCACAATCAGATTTGAAGATCAGGAGGTAGAAATTATCGTTTGGAGATGTCCTGAAGCCACAAAGAGATCACCACTATTGGGATTTACTAGGTGATAACTAAACAAAAGAACTGTCAAAAAAAATTGGAGATACTGCACATGGATAAGGGATAAAACAATTTAGTTTATTATGTTTGTATCTTTGAGAAAAAAATGGATTTTGAAGATATGTGAAAGTGTATTCCTTTTGGAAATGTTCCAGTATAATTTTTGATGTATTAAAACAAAATTGTGTTACCTGAACAATCACTATTAATCTATAAAACGTGGTCCTCATGGAATACGATTAGAATTTTTTTCCTCTTCTGATCATTTTCATTGCAGGTAGTCTCATTGAAAATCCTTCCAGTGGTGCCAGATGCCCACAGAAACTGAATTGACTGAATTGTTGATGCACTAAACACAAATGGAACATAATTCCCCCATTCTGTATGTTTTTTTTAATAGGATCACTTAGGTTGCATCAATAAAGAGAATCTTTGACATGTTGAACTGTTGTAATATCGGTACATACAATAATTTTATCATTTGGTATTAACTGCTGTTTGTTGATGTTGGTGTTTTGCTCTTCTGCTATTTAAGTAAGTATTATCTATCTATAAGTGTTCAATAACGAGAGCACCAATTGAATGCTTTATCATTTTTTCTTCACTTATGTGCAGCATTTTCAAATAGTTGCAATATCTGATTTTTATTGTTTTGTGCACTTAAAATAATTCACAGGATCCTACCAATACTTAGTAAAGGCATATAAGCATTTATCAGTGGTGGGTAGTTGATTTTGTGCTCATTTTGAATTATGTCTCCTTGTTATAGAGTATAATTGTTTCACTGTCATTCCACTTTACAGTGTATACTTTGAAGCATTTGAGACATCTCGACAACATGATGATGTGCTGTATCGAATGCAAGCATTTATTATTAAAGATATAAAATATGTTAAAGATATTCATTTTGGGGTTCGTGGAGAGACTTTCATAATAATAATAATCCTTGGGTTTGATATATCGCTTTTCATATCTTATCGACGTCCCAAAACGCTTCACAGAAGTGAATTGATTGTATACTTGTGGGCAAAACACAGTAGGCAATAGCGCACAGCAGTGTCGTACAAACGGTCGTGGATTGAAAATGACCAATTTTTATTTACTGTGTTTTTTTGGACAGATTATTATTAAATGTGTGGAGTAAGGAAAGTTGCCCAGGTTTCACCCTGACCTGCCTGGATTCGAACACAGGTCTCATGCTTGTAAAGCGAGTCCTCTAACCACTGAGCTACAGGAGCTCAACAAATAGAAACACAGACACACACACGCATGTGTGCATACACACATATATAGAAACACAGACATACACACAGGTAGGCACACACACACACACAGATGCACACACGTGACCAGTCAAAGACGAAGGTCTTGAGGCAGGATTTGAAGGAGGCTAGGGAGGGGACAAAGCAGAGGGATTGTGGGATGGAATTCCAAAGGCTGGGGGCAGAGTGGCTGAAGGCTCATCCACAAATGGGTCGGTGGACATCGAGCAGGCCAAAGTCCACTGAGCGGATGGAGCATGCAGGTTGGTAGGGGATTAGGAGGTCACAGAGGTAGAGTGGGGCTATGCCATGGAGGGCTTTAAAAATGAGGACCAGAATCTTGAATTCAATCCTCTGAATGATGGGAAGCCAATGGAGTTGAGCGAGAATGGGGGTAATAGGTTTGCAGAGTTTGGTTCAGGAGATGCATAAATAATAACATAACAACAGAATACTGCATTGGCACTCACGGTCAAAACCACTCTTCCGCGCCTCACATCTCCGCTGGTAGATGCTGCGCTTGAATCCATGATGCTGCAGTTGAGGTTTACAGTCCAGCGACTCCCCAAAAAATGGAGCATGCCAAGCGGGCGAAAAAAATGGAGCGCATATGACTTTAAAGTCATACTAGTGGCAAGCCGATAACGCTAGCCGATAACCCACATTGTCGCGCAGGTGCAGTATTTTAGTTTGCCGCTAGTAGAGTCTAGGCTTGCAGCTAGTAAACTCACGCGACTTTAAAATTGCGCTGCCATTTTTTTCACCCGCTTGGCACCCCCCCATTCAAAAAAGAATTGCTGGACTGCAAACCCCAACCAGCAAAGGTGAGAAGCGCAAGAGAGCAGCCCCAACAACAAGCACCAACACAACATTCTATCACTATCTGCCATTTCTTAGTCTGGTGTGTATGGTGTGTTTTAAAATAACTTTAATTTTTTTGAAGGGGGTTTTCGGCCACGGGCCATCCGAATATCCAGCAAGCGCTTTAACCGGCATTGGCAATGTCCCGCAGGTGCTAGATAAATGGGCTTCTACTGTACCTCCTTTGACTCAATAAATATTCTATCATTCCATGATGGCATATTTATACATTAGTAAACATATGTACTATCATATAACAAACAAAAGTCTAACAAGAGAATCTCACCATTAATTCTCTTTCCAATAATCAAACCATTACAGATAATTGTCATTGGCTTAATCATCATTTTGTCTTTGTTTTCAAACTCAGGTTTAATCTTTTGAGACAAAAAAAATGGTGGGGGGGGGGGGGTGAAACACAAACTCTGCTATCTTATTGATCATAGAGATAAACCAAAAGCATGATGTGGTAGATATAATTTCACAGGAAAATGGTGGCAAATTGATGGTGTGGGTACTGTTTTTCTGGAGTTTAAAGAAGCCAAAATGTTTCAGACTTCAAGAGCTCCAGCTGAGGTTCACTTATTCACTTATTCATTCAACTTGGAAGATCTGTTTAAGGAAGCCAAGAAGAGTCTATTAACGTAAGCAGAGTACTGGCATCCCGCCCCAACCGCGGTCTTGGCAACTGCAAATTACAAGTATCCACGGTTTCCTCTCTGCGACAATTTTGCCAACCATGGCAATGAATTTTGCATATCCACGGGTTTTAACACTAACACTAGTGTTTGGTGCTAGGACCCATTGCATCAACCAACCACAATGTCGCTTGTCTCTTAAGATCTTGTCTCTTAAGATTAAGGTAAATAACATGAATTTATTGTTTTTTATATTATTTTTTATTGTGTTATTTGAACATTTATTGTTTTTGTTAGGTTTTTTTTGTGTTTAGTAAAAGAACAAGCAACTTACTCTCCCAACACCATTTTCCCCATCAGGCCTTGCATTTGCCAACTGCGGTTTTACTAACCCACGGGGGTTTTCAGGAACGTATCACCAGCGGTTGGGGAGGGATGCCTGTACTGTACTTATTCAGATAACATGCCATAATTTTATGGGTAGTCTGGAGTCAGTAGCTAAGTGTGAAAGCTGAAGAATACCTTTATATGAGAGACTTAGAGAAGCAAATCAGCTATATCTGAGCTGTACCATTTAATTAGGAAACATATAACCTGTCCTTTAATTTCTGCGACATAGAGTCATTCATGTTGACTTCTTGCTATCCGTCATAAAGACAAGTAAATGAATGAATGTTCTGAGACATTTTATTGTTTTTAAAGAATAGTAGAAAGGTTCTAAAATGTTCAACTTTAGCATTGATTCTGACAGTGTTGGTTGGTTCAAATCAAAGCCTGAAATCTCCAAATACCTGAACAGAATTTTTATTCTCATAGTGGTTACAAACATTTTTATAGTGACGCTAATTCCAACACATTTTTTAAGCAAAATAGGTATATTCATAGATTCATAGATTCATAGAATTTTACAGCACAAAAGGAAGCCATTCGGCCCATCTAGTCTGTGTCGGCTCTTTAAAAAGAGCGATTCAATCCCACTGCCCTGCCCGCTCCCCATAGCCTAATAGACCTGTTCTCCCTAAATAAAGATCTAATTCCCTTTTAAAAGTTGTTATCGAATCAGCCTCCACCACCTTTTCAGGCAATGCATTCCAGATTCGAACAACTCGCTGAGTGAAAAAAATTCTCCTCAGCTCCCCTCTACTTCGCCTTGAAACTATTTTAAATCTGTGACCATGAGTCACAGATTCGCCCACGAGTGGAAATAGTTTTTCTCTATTTGCCCTGTCGAAACCCCTCATGATCTTATAAACCTCTATTAGGTCTCCCCTCAATCTTCTCTGCTCCAGAGAGAATAACCCTAGCCTATCTAGCCTCTCCTCATAGCTGAAGTCCCTCAATCCTGGCACCATCCTAGTAAATCTTCGTTGTACCCTTTCCAAAGTCTTCACATCCTTTCTGTAGTGTGGTGACCAGAATTGAACACAGTATTCCAGTTGAGGCCTCACCAAAGTCTTATAGAGGTTAGTCAGCACTTCCTGACTTTTGTACTCTATACCCCTATTTATAAAGCCTAGTATCCCATATGCCTTCTTAACAGCCTTGTCTACCTGTCCTGCCACCTTCAACGAGTCACTAACACAAATCCCCAGGTCTCTCTGTTCCTTCACACCATTTAAAATTGTACTATCTAGTAGGGAACGGCGATATGGGAATTTTCCGGATATGGATATATCGTTTTGCTCATACCCACTTATACCGATCTATCGAGTTTTTTATACTGCGCATGCGCGTGCATTCGAAGGTGCGCGCGCACTGATGGTGCGCGCGCGCAGTCGCGGTGCACGCACATTTCGAAATGCGTGCTCTAGGCCCAGCAAGTTTGTAATGTTGGTGTCAAGGTCTGTTGAATTGTACGATGTTGTTTGCTAGGTTAAGATATACCAGTCAGTTTCCCTTCCCTTCTCATTCCCTCTCTCCTTCCTTCTCTCCTCTCTCTCCCTACCTCCCCCCCTCTCCCCTTCTGTCCCTCCCTCCGCTCTCTCCTTCTCTCCCAACTTTCCCCCTCTCCTTCTCTCCCTCCTCTCCTCTCTCCTTCTCTCCTCTCCCTCCTCCATGTCTCCTCTCCCTCCTTTCCCCCTCTCCTTCTCTCCCTCCCTCCCTCCCCTCTCTCCTTCTCTCCCTCCCTTCCCCCTCTCCTTCTCTCCCTCCCTCTCCTTCTCTCCCTCCCTCTCCGCTCTTCCTCTCTCCTTCTCTCCCAACTTTCCCCCTCTCCCTCCCTCCCCTCTCTCCTTCTCTCCCTCCTTTCCCCCTCTCCTTTTCTCCCTCCCTCTCCTCTCTTCCTCTCTCCTTCTCTCCCTCCTTTCCCCTCGCTCCTTCTCTCCCTCCTTTCACCCTCTCCTTCTCTCCCTCCCTCTTCTCTCTTCCTCTCTCCTTCTCTCCCAACTTTCCCCCTCTCCTTCTCTCCCTCCCTCCCTCCCTCCCTCCCTCCCTCCCCTCTCTCCTTCTCTCCCACCTTTCCCCTCGCTCCTTCTCTCCCTCCTTTCCCCCTAACAATTCTCTCCCTCCCTCTCCTCTCTTCCTCTCTCCTTCTCTCCCAACTTTCCCCCTCTCCTTCTCTCCCTCCATCTCTAAACACAAAATAGAACACACACACACCAAAAACAAAATGTTGGCGAGTGATGCTCCTTGGTCTCTTTATACAGCTTGGGAATATAGGTCCTGCTCATCGCCGTTTCACTGGGTGGTTTGTACCTGGGGTCCAGTTCGTTTAGGAGTTGCTTAAACCCAAGCGGCTCAACAAGCGCAATTGGCAAGCTCTCCTTTGCTATGCAAAAAGTGACAGCGTTCGTGATACTTTGCCACTTTTTGTCCCCTCTCTGGTACAATGTTCTCCTCTTAAATAAAGCAGGAATTGTTTGAGCTGCACTGGCCCCACTACCTGTCGCTTTCTCCGAAGCGCTGGTTCGACTTCGTTCTGTTGTCGACAATGATTTCGCTCTGAGGGCAGCGTGCTGGGCGGGGTGGTGCTGCTTAATGTGTTGTCGCAGGTTGCTCGTGCTCGAATCAGATGTCTTAACCAAGACCTTGCAAACCGTACATCTATACACACCATTACTGACTGCATTGTTTTCAAAGTAGTCCCATACGAGGCTTCTTTTCCCCATGATGAGAAAGGTAAATTTTCAAACTACAATTTTCAGCGATACGATTTTGTTAAGACGCCACGACTCACGTCGAGTATACGCAGTAAAGTGTGCGCGCGCATCGGATGTGCGCGCCCGTTAATTGTGCGCGTGCACCGAATGTACGCGCATTCCATGCTCTAGGTCTAGGAGGTTGCAATGCCGGCGACAAGGTAAGCTGGAAAAGATCGCATTACACTGATAATACCAACAATATTGATATATTGCCAGGAACGATATTCAAAATATAACAATATATATTTTTTAAATCGAATTTCGCGATATAACGATATTTTTAGAATCACCATATCGGCATACCGATCTGAAAATCATATCGGGTTTTACCGATATACCGATATATCGCCGTTCCCTACTATCTAGCCTATATTGCCTCCCTTCATTTCTTCTCCCAAAATGCATCACTTCACACTTCTCTGCATTAAACTTAATCTGCCATGTGTCTGCCCACTTTACCAATTTGTCTATATCCTCTTGCAGATGGCTACTATCCTCCTCACTATTTACTATTCTCCCTAACTTAGTGTCATCTGCAAACTTGGAAACTGTACTCCGTACACACAAGTCCAGATCATTGATGTAGCAATGGTCCCAAAACTGATCCCTGTGGCACACCACTGCTCACTTCCCTCCATTCTGAAAAAGAGCCGCTCACTACAACTCTCTGCTTTCTGTCTCGCAGCCAGTTGTGGAACCACGCTGCCACTGTCCCTTTTACGCCATGGGCCTTTAATTTCCTAATAAGTCTCTCATGTGGCACTTTGTCAAATGCCTTTTGAAAGTCCATGTAAACTACATCAACTGCGCTACCATTATCCACCCATTCCGTTACCTCATCAAAACATTCTATCAGATTTGTAAGGCAAGATTTTCCTTTAACAAATCCATGTTGACTGTCCTTTATTAGCCTATATCTTTCTAAGTGAAGATCTACCTTGTCCCTGATTATGGACTCTAGAAGTTTGCCCACTACCGACGTTAGACTGACTGGTCTGTAGTTACCAGGCTTGTCCTTCTGCCCCTTTTTATACAAGGGAGTAACATTAGCTATCCTCCAGTCCTCTGGCACGACCCCTGTGTCCAAGGAAGATTGAAAGATCGTGGCCAGAGTCCCTGCTATTTGCTCCCGTGCCTCTCTTAGTAACCTAGGGTGCATCCCATCCGGACCAGGTGACTTATCCACCTTGATTGACGTCAACCTTTTTAGAACTTCCTCTCTGGTTATAATTATTCTATCCATTTCTCCTACCCTCTCCTCCAATACCATAGCATTGGCTGTATCCTTTTCTTTTGTGAAGACAGAGGCGAAGTACTCATTCAGTACATCAGCCATGCCCTCTGCCTCCACAATGAGATTTCCTCCTAGGTCCCTAATTGGCCCCACCCTATCCTTGACCAACCTTTTACTCTTAATATGTTGATAAAAAAACCTTAGGGTTCCCCTAAATCTTACTCGCTAATTGTTTCTCATGCAGTCTCTTTGCCCCTCTAACTTCCTTTTTTAGTTCTATCCTACACTTCCTATATTCTGCTTGGTTCCCTTCTGAATTTTGAGCCTGACACTTATCATAAGCCTCTTTTTTTTGGTTTATTTTGGCCCCGATTTCCTTAGTCATCCAGGGAGGTTTGGATGCCTTACATTTCACCTTTGTGGGGATGTGTTTGACCTGTGCCTGAACTATCTCCTCTTTGAACACTGCCCACTGCTCGTTAGTTGTCTTACCTGCCAATTTTTCTTTCCAATCCACCTTGGCTAGGTCCCACCTCAACTCATTGAAATTAGCCGTTTTCCAGTTGAGTGTCCTCACCTGTAATCGTTCCTTTTCCCTTTCCATAATTATTCTGAATCTAACGATATTGTGGTCACTATTCCCTATATCTTCAATGTGGCTACAGAATTTCTGTAATATTTCTAATTTTAAAAAATTCTCGCTGTGATGAGGAGCAGCATAGATATACCTGTAATTGTCAGTATATACCAGAAGAAAGTCAGCATTAAACAGATTATTTTATTTAGCAGTACAAATCACAGTGGTATCCAGTTCCACATGACACACAAGCTTTGGGACACCCATACCCATTAATATACAGTATGTGTGCAAATGTAGTGATATAATAATAGGCTGAATGGCCTTCCTTGCTAAATATTTCTAGGGTTTTAGCTTGTAACCTGTGCACCGTGTATGTTGAGTTGATATAATACATGTTCAAAGTTCCAAATGTCATTGCTAACTGGATACATTGAAAATGCTTCAGATGTATGTTGTGGGTGTACTCTGATATTCTGATAACCAGAGGCTTACATAACTCCACTATTTAGTGAGTGTCCAGTAAGGAAACAAATAATATGAAAAATATGCAATGATGTTTACTATTGGTCAGATAAGATGCACTCATTTTGCTGTTATTTATAATAACACCCTAATAATGAATCATCATTTATTGGTGGAACAAATGTCATAGATTGGGAAAGCACAAAGAACATGGTGAACAGAAGCAGTGGAATCATGCATACCAAATTGGCTCTTTAAACATCTGACATTTATGGTACTCAATGGAGCTGAGCTGGCAGGGTGAACTTCAAGCTTTTGATAATATTCTTGCTTGCCAGCCAATTCCCAAATGGGGAGGGCTCAGCATAATGATTTGTAAACTTCTCTAAAGCCTGCAAGCACTTCTCTAGATAAAAGTGCTCTCCTTTAATTAGGTTAATGTGTGTTGCCATAATTTTGCAAGCAACTTCTCACAGGTTTGGTATTAAAAAACCTCATAATATTTACATGTATATCCGGGGGCATGTGTAAAGTTGGATAATCTGGAAGATGGCAGAAAACAGCTCTAATTGCCTAACTTACGTTTCAACATTTTGAAAACAAGTGATGAGTATGCATCCTGGAGTGCAAAAAAGGAATTAGATGACAAACGAATATACAACACTAACATTTTACCCAGTTATCGTATTTGAAATTTTATTTTTAAATAAGTTACAATTTGTAGGTATGAATTCATAAACTGCCCAGCAATGTAGGTAACTCATCGATGAAGAGGAACCCACAGCAGTAAGAAATGTGCAAAGTCTGTGTATGCATTTAATACTGAAAACAGGCAAAAACGTTAATTATGTTCAGATCGAACAAAATAATCAGCTGCCTCTTGCCTAGGTATAATAACGGAGCTCAATGGGTTGGGATTACAAACATAGAAACACAGGCTGTTTCATTTGGGTATGAAGAAAGGAGGTCCAATGGAATCATACTGAATCTAATAATCCAGAACAAGCTGTTAACATAGTAATTTTTTTAGCCATCCTATTTCTTAGCCAGATTTTGAAGCGTTAGGTCACCGAATTACTGCTTGAAAGCCAAATGGGCAGCATTCTCACATTGTGTTGGGTGTTGGGAATATGATATTTTTCCTGATCTGAATCTTTAACATGAACAGTAGTTGAAATGGCTGAAATGTTACAACTATGGATGCCAGCAAAGCAATATAAATGCTTCTTCACAAGATTACAAGATTGGTCTGGATGATAAAGATGTTTCGGTCCATCAAGTCGCAACCCTCCGGAATGCCCACTCTACCATCACCCAATCAGAGCATCAATCTGCTTCAATCTGCTTTTTAAATGAGTTTACCCTCATTTCTGGCAACCTGTTCCAGTCATTAATCATGTTCTGCGTAAACATAAACTTCCAGGTATCTGTCCTGTCTCGTTCAAAAAGTGCAATCTATAAATCCAAATAGTATAGGATACAAACTCAAGAGGACTTTTCAGTTTCTTATGGTGATAATCCTTCCTTTAACCACTTCTATACATTGCTAAACAATCAGCACTGGGTAACACAATAGGTAATTTTGTAATCTGTGTCCTTTTAAAAGGGTAATTTCATGTGTGAAGAGGGCCATGCAGGAGAATAAATTAACCATAAAGCAAAAGTTTTAGGGGAATAAATCTGAATGATTTAATATTATATAATATTATATTTACCAACACTACCTTGATATACATAGCTTCGTTTGAAGCACACTGCTGATATTAACTATAATTTTGCCTTTAAGATGCACAAATAGCTATTAAATTATGAAATTAGGTTATCAGAAGATGGCCAACCTTTGACCTTAGTCAATTATCAGTTATATGGCCATGTACTTGCTGGCCATAGTATTACCATAATTTGCATATAATACTTCTTCATTGCGGTTCATGGGACACTGTTGTGTGCAAATTGGCTGCCGCATTCGGCTACAAATACACACTCACTACACATTGCAGTAAAATCCTGTGAAGCACATTGAGACCCCTCAATGGCATGATAAGGCGCTGTATCAAATGCAAAGTTTAAGGGATTAAAAGAGCACTAAAGTTCAGGTTTAATTTGTATTATCCATTAGTCTTGACCAACAAGAACTTTGTTTTGGTCTGAGTTGTAAAGGAGAGTTTCCACAGGTCAGAATGTCCACTCAGGTTACCAGACGTCCCTATTTGCATGGTTTGGATTTCCATTAAGAAATACTGCTAAATTGACCCCATTGTTAAGGAGTACTATTCCAAACCAAACATTTTCAAAAAGCCTTTATTGATAACTCAACAAATGTGCTGGTCTTGACCTCTATTAACCATATGCTTTATGTTTTAATCATAGAATCTGAACTGTTTTTACATAGCAGGGCTGCCTGAAAATGCTATTAAAGTGGGAGAGCCAGGCCTGCAAAACAATTGTAAATGTCAACTATGAATATGTTAGCTGTCTGCAACCCAGAGCTAATTGAAGCCAAAAAGTGACTGGAGTATCCAACACAAAAAATTAAACTATCCATTTTCAAAATAAACTTTGTCCAAGCAATGTTTTTATGTGCAAGGTAAATTTATGAAGACTATGTTAAACTGTGTAGACATTTTGGCACTTGCCTTTTACAGAATTTAATATAGCTGGAACAAATGAAAAGTATTTTTTTATTTTCCACCCGAAGCATGGACTATTCTGGCACAATACACTTCATGCGCTATTATGAAAATAGGTTTCTTCCATAAATCAGTTATCTTTGATAGAATATTTTATCGTGCAAAAATGAAGGAGGCACTCTGTGTATTTACACAGACTTCTTCCCATGTGGTTGATAGAGAATTGGCTAAGAAAAAAGACACATGCTTCACAGTGGAACATGTTGGCTTGTGAGATAAATAAAGTTATATTTTTATCATCTATGTAAACAGATAATGGACTTGTTTTTTCTCTTAAAGAGGATAATGGAAGATAAATAGACAGGGCACAGTTAAAATCATGGTGTTGTTATAAAAGCAGGTTGCCAATGGGTCACGTCTCATCAATATAGGATTCGGGGGACATGGAGGAGGCCAGACCCAGTGGAGTGAAGGCAACAGGTGCTGGTTTGAAGAGAGAGGAGGTCAGAGAGGTAGGAGGTGTAGAGGAGTGGAGGGATTTGGAAAAACTTCATGCTACTATTTGAAAAGAGATGGTTTCTCCAAGTGTGCAAAATTGGCTACTACATTTGTCACAAAACAAATAGTCACTAAACTCTGCAGCAAAACATCCAAAGGAGCTATTTGAAAAGAATAATAGAGTTTCTCTCTCCCAGTGTCCGAGCCAACAATTCCCCCAAACTTGATATGGCACTGTATGGAATGCAAGGATTATTATTGGTAGTAGTAGTATTACTTTAAACCATGTGCTTTGAGATGGTTTGATAACATGACAACGCAAGGGATGTGTGGATCCAGTACGTATTGTGCAATCAGCTCTCTCTGAACATATAGTAAGACATTATAAAGCATGTCGATTTGTTCTTGTTCACCTGTTCCAAATTTGTGTATTCAGCTGCTCCCTGTTGTTCACCTAGTCAATGAACTGGTGGACGGTAAATTATCTGACTCTTTTATGCCCCAACCCCCACCTTAATTAATAGTTATTTGGGGGAAAGTATTCTTTTCAAATTCATATCATGAACTTATTTCATGGCTGCAATTTAAACCATATTAAGTCTGCCAATGTTATGGCTGTGTCTTTAGGGAGTTTGTGAAGCTATTCATTCCTCTTCTGTCATGTCCACAAAGATCCTTCACCTCCAGAATGTTTGAGGATGGCAGTATATTCTTTCTACTCCTGGTACCACAAGGATCATGAAATGAATAATAAGAATATTTAAACAATTAAAATGAATCTGCTGTCTTTTTGTGCCTTTATTTGCCACAAAAGACATCCACTGTCACCATCTTGATCTGATAATAAGAAATTTCACCCATTCACCCACAAATATACAATATATTCTGTGCAGCGATTTGAGACATATAAAAGATGTGAAAAGAGCTTTATCAAATGCAAAGGTTATTATAATGGTCACCAGATCATAACGGCTGTATGTATAAGTCATCAGAGTGGATAGAAAAACTTCTTATTTGAAGGAAATAAAGTGTATCAGCTCAGCGATAGTGATACAATTATTTACAGAACAAATCTAACATCAGGCTACTAGAGCCTGCAGCAGAGAAGTCTCTGGAGCAGTATGGATCTTTTCTTTTTTAATTGGAATCTTTACCAAGAAGTGTTTGGGCCCGCTCATTAATTTAGCTTTTTTATATAGATTGAGAGCCATATCTTGTCTTTGGTTTAAATGTCAGGCAAATCAGAATAATGTGAAAAACTCTCACAGTCCAGTATCATCAGAAACCTTTTTTCAAGCACCCTTTTAAGTATTATCACAGTATACTGTACTACTGTGTGCAATTTGTTGCTGCATATTGTCCACAAAATATAGTCAATTCACTTTAAAGCATATTCTGTGAAGTGTTTTGAGACATCACAAAGAGGTGATATGCCACTATATCAATTGCAAGAATTATTGTTATTATTATTATTATTATTATACATGCAGGCAGGCTCCCTACTACCCTCCACCAGCACTGAGGTTGTTAAGACTTTTCTGAACCAATCCTTGCTTTATCAGTTTGTTTTTAACGTTCAAAGGTCTCCATGGCCTTGCCTACCCCCACCTCTGTGACCTCCTAACCTCCTACCATGCTGTCCGTTCCCTGCGTTCAGTGCTCCATGTACCCTGATCCACCTTCCCCACCATTGGCAAGTAGACCGTCAACCACTATTTCCCCAACCTTTAGAATTTCATCCTCTAATCTCTCCGCCTCGCACCCTCTCTAGCCTCTTTCAAGCCCTGCCTCAAGACCCTCCTCTTTGACTGTGCCACTAGTCATCCCCTTCCCTCCTCCCACCCCGATCCCGAACCCAACTCAGGCCTGAAACATTGACTGTCTCGTGTCTTGGGACGTCCTCCCGACATGATAGGCACTATACAAATGTAATTTTGTTGTTGTTTTATATAGGTAATCTTTCATTTCCTTTCCGATGATTGACTTAATCAGTTTACTAATTATTGATATCAGCCTCATGAGCCTAAAGAGCCATGTCAACTCTCTTGAATATACAAACCACATTTGTATGCTTCCAGTCTGTTAAAACCTTACCAGTGCTGACTGAATCCCACATAATATCTGTCATTGTTATTCAAATCTCCTGCTTTGTTTCTCTGAATACTTTGGGATCAATACGTTTTGGAATACAAGTAGTCAAAATTCTACGTTTTTAAAGCAATGCTCTAGGATAACAGTTTAAAAGTGAAATGCCAATTTTATGGTACCAAATTGTTTTCATGATTTTCTTCAGTTTTAATTTGTAGCATTCTCCTTCTACTTTGCTGCACAAATGAATTGTCAATTGTGAAGTTTAAATGTACAGGGCCATTTCCTTTTTATTTATAACTTTACCATTGGTTCCATACAAATGCAGAGTTATGATATATTGGAGCAAAACCAATCAATTTTATAGCACTCCTACACTAATTTCCACAACACATTAGTTGAATCAAAAATAAAATGTTTACTTGATGCTAAATGAACTGTGTAACTTCCATTAAAAAAAAACAGAAGTTGGTTGTTGCCTCATGAGTTCAGTGAGTTGCCACTAGGTAAATGGATATCTGGTAGGACTGGGAGAGATAATATTAGTTGCTTTAGCACAATTGACTGATACAGAAGAACATAAGAAATAGGAGCAGGAGAAGGCCATTTGGCACCTCAAGTCTGCCCCACCATTTAATAAGATCATGGGTGATCTTCTAACCTAAAAATCCATTTACCAGCCCTATCCCCATATACTTTAATCTCTATCCTTTAGGAATCTATCTATCTCAGTCTTGAATATGTTCAAGGACTGAGCATCCACAGACTTCTAGGATAGAGAATTCCATAAATTCACTACCTTCCGAGTGAAGAAATGATTCCGCAACTCTGAGGATAATACAATATTATCACTAGTGTTGTTTCTTTTGCTAATACCTGTACTGGCAGACAGGGCCTTGGGTTAATATCACTTTCAAAGGACAGTACCTCCAAACATGGAGCACTCTCTCTAGCACTGCACTGGAGTGTCACCCTAAGTCAATTCAAAATCCTAATGTGGATGTTGAAGGCTGCCTCCAGGCCTCACCATTGAGGGAGCGAGTGGCAGCAAACACACTTTGGGTGATAATTATAATCCTTGCATTTGATACAGAGCTTTTCACATCTTCTAGAAGTCTCAAAGTGCTTTACAGCATATACTCTAATTGAATTAACTGTATATTTTGTGGGTGAAACGCGGCAGCCAATTGCACACTGCAATGTCCCACAAACAGTTGTGGATATAAATTACCCTTTTTTTTAGGGATTATTATCAAGTGTGTGGAACAAGGAAACTTGCACAAGGTTTTCCCTGCCTGGAATCAAACTCAGGTCTCCTGCTTGCAAGGCGAGTGCTATAATCACTGAGCTACAACACTCCATTCACTTTCATACTTTCCAATCTTTCACAAACACATTGAGGAGAATGTTAACTTTCATTAATGCAAGCAAATCTGCTTGCATTCAGATGTTAAAATGGAATAGATGTCACAGCTTTGATCTTTTAGCCACCAACGGTTAACAACAACTGCTTGTTTGTTCATTCACACAGGCTTTCTGGGTCTCAATATCGTGTTGGCCAACAATTCAGTGCTTGAAGGGTTGGTTGTTTGTTGAAAGAGAAGAGACTTATGTCACTGGCCAATGGCTTTCTGATCGGATAAAGAAAAATGGTCCAGAAAGCGTCAATGTACAGTAAGAGATTGAGGATGAGACCTGGAGGAGGTTGAATGGATTGTTGCAAAATGCACGGCTGTGCAAAGCGAAAATGAATACAGATACAATTGTTGCATAGGGTGTATCTGACTCTCAGAACATGATACGTTGTTTTTTAAAACACAAGAAACATTGTTTGGAAAAGTAGACAATTGGTCTAAAGCAAGTCTTGAGATTCTACTCTATTAACCTCTGGAAAACCATCTCTTAAACTCTCCCACCCATCCCTTCTTTGTAAAGTATTGTAAAACAATATCCTACGTAAAGGGGCGAAATGAAAAAGGTTCACAACTGACATTATTAATAATTGCTAGTTTGCAATATGTTTAAATGTTAGTGTTGTACATGAATGCTTCATGATTAATGTAAAGGTTAGAATCATAGAATCATACTATGTTGTCCATGAAATGTTTTGATACTACTCACTTGCTAACCAAAACTTGTTCACTGGAAAGAAAAATATTGAAGGCTGATTTATTTTTTCTAGGTAGCGATAGAATTAGAAATACTTCAGTGCTTAAAAGATGATGGGACATCCCAGGTTTAAAAGCATTCTGTATTTCTGACACCAAAATAATTGAAAAAAAACTTGAAATTCAAGATTATTTGCAGTTAAATGTATAGTTTGATTTGATTGAATTATGTATGTTTCCATTTTGAAAAAGATGGCTACATTTTGAATATACAGGTAAACCTCTATTTAGGATGGGGTTGCGTTCCTGAAAAACTGTATCTAGATCAAAACGTCCTAAATCGAAACGCGATTTCCCATGCGGTTTCATTATATAACCAGAGATGCGTTCTTTTCACAAAATGTTTGGACCTTAAACGTATTAAATAACACACAAAACCACACAACATAACACACAAAACACACAAATTAACAGACATAGGCAAGAAGGGGTATTTGGGGTAACTGTACAGTATTGTACTTCAATACTGGCAAACTTTAATGCAATACACTACTGGCAAACTTTAATACTGGCAGTGTGACAGTGGCAGTGGTACTTGCAGCTTCCCCACTCATCTTGATGTTGTGGATCCCATAGTGTCTTTTAAACCTTTGAAACCACCCTCTGCTAGCACTGAAAAATTGTGCCATTGAGCCTTCTCCTTCCTGATCATTTAACTCCCTAAACAATGATTTTGCCTTCTCTTGGATAACCAGGGTGTTGAGTGGTATATTACATTGGCTCTGATCCTCAATCCAGACACTCAGCATTCTTTCCATTTTTTCCATCACATCACTCCTATGTTTTGCTAATCTGCTTGCACCTGTAGCTGTAACACACCTTGAACTTGCCAGTATATTGTCCTTATTCTGTTCTATAGTAGCCACCATTGATCTAGCTAGCCCTAAAGCCCTCCCAACGTCCATACCTTTTTTGCCAGACTCGATGCGCTTTATCACCTCCAATTTAGTATTTAAAGTGATGACATTGCGGTGTTTCTGGCCATGCTCATTTCACTTACTGCTGTCTCTTCCCGACCTGCTAGAATCGTGCTAGAGGCTGTAAATCATTTGAAGTTGTTCAGGAATATTCAGAAATTACTGTAATATTGACGTGGTGTATTGTCGCTTCAAAATCAGCTGGCTTTTAAACAATGACATGGCAACATGCTATTGGCCAGTTCAAATGCTTGGATACACTCACTATATCAGTTGCAAACATGATTTACCCATGAATACACTATGAACTGTGTGTATGGACAAAAAGGATGCATGAAATGCAACTGCGATATTCAAAATCTGTACTGCGCATGCACAAAAAAGATTTGTTCATTAAAACAAATCCAAGTGTCCTATATCGATCAAAAGGTGTTAAAAAATTATGTTCCTTCAATCAAAATGTCCTAAATAAGCGTCCTAAATAGAGGCTTACCTGTACAGTATTGCCAAGTCAACTTGTTGCAAGTTGCAGCATAAGTACCCATATTGGTGGATTGGGGGAAATCTACATCCAGTTTCCAGCACGCCTGTTATTGATTTCATTTTCGTATACAATCCTTGGAATGCTGTGTGCACTTCTTCCCTGGACACTCCCTATTTACCTAATGCTGGAAAATATTAGTCCGGTTTAGCAGGTGTCTCCATACATTCCGAGGATTTGGTTAGCTGCATGCAGAGTGCATGCTTTCCATTCTAGACAGAGAGAAATTTCTTTGCAAATTGCAACAATTTGGGATATAAGCATATGATCTGCATGTGTGTCAGACATGTAGAGGGATTAAAGGATATGGGAATAGGGCGGGTAAATGGAATTAGGCTAGGAGATCAGTCTTCTTCCTATTAAATGCCTGAGCAGGCTCGAGGGGCCGAATGGCCTACTGCTGCTCCTATTTCTTATGTTCTTAGACCCTCAGCCGACTAAAACACATTACACAGAAGAACAAGTTCAAAGTGGATGCCATCTTTTTACCTGATAATAACCACAATTAGGTTGTAGAGATCAAGTAACTATTGTCAAATTACTTCTGTGTTGATGATCTCGCTGTTATCAGATATGTGAAAACTTTGTTTTGAAATCTGTTTTGCTATTGAGATGAAATATGAATGAATGCTCTTCCCAAAACTGGAAGAATGTTCCGTGTGTTAAGTACAGTAAATATTTCCTGTAAGATGCTATTTAGCAGTCAAATTGTCTGGCACAACCTGATATACAAAGTGATGTCTAAATCAGATATTCATTAAACATCACGCTTCGGTTTGCAAAATGTTTTCTAATTTATCCCCTTAGTTTCCCATTATCCTAGAATCTTAGATTTCATCAGTATAAGAGAAGCAATCCTATTTTATTGACTGGTTTCATATAACATTCGCCCACACAGATATACAGTCAATTCACAAATTGACATTTATTCTGTGAAGCACTTTGAGATGTCAACAAGATGTGAAAAGCGCTACATCAAATGCAAGGATTATTATTAACTAATTAAAAAAAAGCAAAATTGTTTTATTAGAAAGAAAATAAGGAGAGGTATGATAAATGTGTGACATTTTATAACAGATTAATTTTTTTTAAAAAAGCTGATTGTTAAAACCTCCTCCACTGAGACCAATATCAAAAATACGATTCATAATAAAAAATTAGAAATACTGATTTTTCCCAGACACCAGACCACTGTGTGTCACGCTCACTCAAGGGAATAGCTTGGAAGTAGATTTTATTGGAGCAGATTTCCCCCAGGTCATGTTACAAACATATCATATTGATCCTCCTTGTAATGTTGCAAAAATAAAAATAGTTACAAATCATCTCAACCACTATTTTCACCAATACAAATATCAGAAATTTAGACAAATGTATTCCAAGGGTGACCTCATTTCAGCAGTAGCTAGTTTTGAGGTGCCAAAGAGAAAACAGTAATCAAAACTCAGAATCACTTTAAATACTATGACTCTCATGAGATTGCAAGAATGGTTTGGATGGAGGTCCTTCAGCACATTTGATCTTATCCTTCCAGAATGCTACTTAGCTTGGTCATTTGTAATGCCACAAATGCAACCTCCTTAATATTATGGAAGATACATGAACAGCAGGAGTCCAGAAAAGATGAGTGAAGAATGCACTATCCCTTTCCTCTCATTTCTCTCAAAAAACAATCAATCAATTTCAATTTCAATCTACGTCTGTGTGTGGGATACTGCTATGTGTAATTGGCTCCTGCGCTTCACCCACAAATATACAGTCAATTCAATTTACAGTATATTCTGTGAAGCGCATGGAGACATCAATAAGATGTAAAAAGCGTTATATCAAAATGCAAGGATTATTATTATTATTCCCCCATCCCACCACCCAGCTGTTTTCTAATATCAAAATGATTTCCAATAAAGCTGGTTAATTTGCCATTAATGCCTTGAGCCTGAACCCTGTCCAAAAATAGCTTTTGTACCTTTAATCAATGCCTGTTGAAAGCCCCCAAATTTTCTATTAGCAGATAAATAATTTCTACCAAATTAGTAACCTTTGCAACCCTTTCCTTTGGATGTATGGCATGTGACTTATTGTTTCTATGTTCACATTGACATAGTGTTTTGATATCTTTGAATGTTATATGTATATTGGCAAAATCCTGTAAAATGACCTCGACTATTTCTCTTGATACAATGTAACATTTAACTGCTGTATTTTGAATTGATTCATATCTCACATGCTTTTTGAATATTGCAATCATGTTTTTATGGTGCTATATTTAGAGACTCATTTACTACTTCACTCATTTGGAACATGAGAATATTTAGAGACAAGGAAAGACCATTAGGTCCAACAAACTAATTTGTTTTTGATTCATATCAAAACCACCCATCATTGTTCTTACTATACCTCAACCACTTCTCTATCCACAAGCATTTCATGGAATTATACTATGTTGTCCATGAAAAGTTTTGATATTATTCACTGGCTAACCAGAATTGTTTCTTATTCTATGAGACTTCCCTTCTTAGTCAACTTGTAGCCAACTTGTATTTTGTATTTGTATTTTGGGGTAAAGTGACATGCCCCAGTTCTGATGAAGGGTCATGTACCCGAAACATTGACTCACTTTCCTTTCTCTATCTCTAGATCTGCCTGATCTGCTGAGTTTTCCCAGCAACTTCTGTTTTTGTTTTTGTATTTTGGGGTATTGTATTTGAACACTTCACCTTCATGAACATCTTGCTTGAAGCAACTTAATAAATCCCCTTTGTAATCTTGACACTTCAATGTAAGATTTTTTTTTAATTATAGAGCTGCCAACGTTTAACATTCCTCAAAATTTTGATTTCTGAATTGAAAACATTTTTACATCAAAATTTTTAAACTGTCTTAAAATCTAAGATTGAGCAAAATACTGTAATAGACCATTCTTCAATAAAGACTTAATTTGAACACCAGTTCCTTTTTAAGAACTGCTGGAAAAGTGACTTTCAAATTAAAGCATGCATTTAAAGCATGCTACATCTCTTTTGCACCCTCTCCAACATCCTGATATGCTTTGCAAAGTGTGGTTCCTGGAATTGGACACAGTACTGCAGCTGAGGCCTAACCAACGAATTGTAAATGTTCAATATAGCTTCCTTGCTTTTATAGTCTATGCCTCTATTTATAAATCCAAAGATCCCATATGCATTTTTAACAGCTTTATTAACGTGTCCTCTTGTAGGCAAATAATGTTTAGCAATCTGGAATTACGTATTTGACTCAATTAAAGGGGTTTGATCAACATCGTGTACAAATCTTTTGATTTGTATTTTGTCACTTTACTAATGTAATCCAATATCTATCAGCTCTTTATGTTGTAGCCATGCAGTAGCCTTTCTTTGGGAATTTTACTGCATGTGTTGTCTAGTCCAGATGCCATTTAATTCTTTCAGTTTCTTCATGACATGGGTTTTGCTGAACTCTAAGTATGTTGTAGGTTTCTGAGCTAAAATTCATTCACCTGTAATTGCGTTTGTGTTGGATTAGAATAATATAAGAACATAAGAAATAGGAGCAGGAGTAGGCATTCGGCCCATCGAGCCTGCCCTGCCATTCAATCATGGCTGATATTCTACTCTAACTCCAGCTACCTGCCTTATCCCCATACCATTAATCCCTTTATAAATGAGAAATCTATCTAACTCAGTCTTGAATATGTTCAAGGACTGAGCATCAACAGCCTTTGGGGTAAAGAATTCCACACATTCACCATCCTCTGAGTGAAGAAGTTTTTTCTCAACTCAGTGTAAAAGGGCTGACCCCTAACTTTAAGAATGTGACCCCAGGTTTTAGATTCTCCAACCAGGGGAGACAATCTCCCACGATCTACTTTGTTGTGCTCCTTAATAATCTTATAGGTTTCTATAAGATCCCCTCTAATTCTTCTATATTCCAGAGAATATTGGCTCAAATTAATCAAACTATCGTCATAACTCATCCCCCTCATTCCAGGTACTAACCTAGTAAGCCTACACTGCACTCTCTCCAAGGCAAGTACATCCTTTCTTAAATAAGGAGACCAAAACTGCACACAGTATTCCAGGTGTGGTCTCACCAGGGCCCTATACAGCTGCAGTAAGACTTCCCTACTCTTATACTCTAACTGAGGAGCAAAATGATTTTAACACTACTGCAACTTCCTCATTCTCCACAATATTTACATCCATCTCATTTAAATTTGTACATCTACAGAAGCAAAACATAATTTTTCATTATTGTACTGAACCCTTCAATCCACAAATGTTTCGCTGCCACGTTTTGCCCACAAAATATTCAGTCAATTCACTTTACAGTATATTCTGTGAAGCACTTTGAGAAGTCTCAAAGACACGTTAAGATGCTTTATCAAATACAAGGTTTATTATTATATAGGTAAACTTCTATTTAGGACAGGGTTGCGTTCCTGAAAAACTGTATGTCTATAATATATTGAAACATCCTAAATCGAAACACAATTTCCCATGTGGTCCCATTATATAACCAGAGATGCGATCTTTTCACAAAATGTTTGGACCTTAAACCCACTAAATGACACACAAAACCACTCAACATAACACACAAAACACACAAATTAACAGACATAGGCAATAAGGGGTATTTGGGGTAACTGTACAGTATTGTACCTCAATACTGGCAAACTTTAATGCAATACACTACTGGCAAACTTTAATACTGGCAGTGTGACAGTGGCAGTGGTACTTGCAGCTTCCCCACTCATCTTGATGTTGTGGAGCCCATAGTGTCTTTTAAACCTTTGAAACCACCCTCTGCTAGCACTGAAAAATGGTGCCATTGAGCTTTCTCCTTCCTGATCATTTAACTCCCTAAACAATCATTTTGCCTTCTCTTGGATAACCAGGGTGTTGAGTGGTATATTACGCTGGTTCTGATCTTCAATCCAGACACTCAGCATTCTTTCCATGTTTTCCATCACATCACTCCTAGATTTTGCTAATCTGCTTGCACCTGTAGCTGTAATACACCTTGAACTTGCCAGTATATTGTCCTTCTTCTGTTTTATAGTAGCCACCGTCGATTTAGTTAGCCCTAAAGCCCTCCTGACATCCGTACCTTTTTTGCCAGACTCGATGCGCTTTATCACTTCCAATTTGGTATTTAAAGTGATGACTTTGCAGGGTTTCTGGCCACTAGCGGTATTACCGCTGCTCATTTCACTTACTGCTTTCTTTTCCCCGACATGATATAAACGCGGTAAAGGTTGTAAATTGCTCGAAGTTACTTGGGAATGTTTGGAAATTACTGTAATACTGACGTGGCAAGGTGTCACTTCAAAATCAGCTGACTTTTAAACAATGACATAGCGACATGCTATTGGTCAGTTCAAACGCTTGGATACACCATATCAGGTGCAAGCGTGAATTACCTGCAAATAAACTATGGACTGTGCGTATGGACAAAAAGGATGTGGAAAGTGTGACCGCGATATTCAAAATATGTACTGCGCATGTGCAAAAAAATGTGTTCATTAAAATGAATCCAAGTGTCCCATATCGATCAAAAGGTGCTAAACAATTATGTTCCTTCAATCAAAATGTCCTAAATAGAAGTGTCCTAAATAGAGGCTTACCTTGTATGACAACAATTATTTGAAAATTTGTGGCGCAAGATTTTTGTTTCTATTTGTTCTGAGGAACAGAGATTTGAAAGATAAATGGCTGAAATGGTGTGAGATTTGTTTATTGGAAATCAAATGGTGTTCTTCCAACACTTAATTAACTTCAAAATAATTTTTGCTTGTAACTCACAGTGATCAGTGTACGATTATGCTAATCACTATGCCCTTATATGTAGATGTATCGGTTATAGCACCTTCTCGTGACCACTGTGGTAGCACATGGAATTGCATGCTTGTGGTCTCTTCTTAATAAAGCCGTCTTACATGAAAGTCGATCTCTCCATGGTCTCTCTTTTATATCTCGAATATAACATGGTGGCAGCGGTCCGAAAGTTAAACCCACAACATGGCTACACATCTGTCGACCCAGATAAATTTGCCAGGCAAGTTTGAGGGTGGAAATGGACCAGACCAATGTGAATTGTGGCTTAAATGGATCAATCATTTTGAACGTTATCGCATTGCCTCATGTCACAATGAAAAAGAAGACATAAAACAGGTGAGCACACTCCTATTTTCCATGGGAGATTGCGCTGATAACATTATAATCACTCTCAGAATAGATGAGAAAACTGCAACATATTATGAAGTTATAGAAGCACTAACTGAACATTATGAAGGCAGACAAAATGTGATTGTGGAGAGGGTTCGGTTTAACAGGAGAAAACAAGTGCCAGGTGAATCCATTGATGTTTTCATACAAGATTTGTTTATACTAGCGGATAACTGTCAATACGGCGAGCTCAAGGACAGCTTAATCAGAGACAGAATTGTTGTTGGAGTGCTGGATGAAAATTTGTCAGACTCTCTGCAGGCCCAACTGGACCTCACGCTTGACAAAGCGGTCCATATATGCCGTCAGTCAGAGGCAAGATATAACAGCCGAGACATTGTCCGTGGTGACATCAGGTCCACTAGCATCAATCATGTCACTAAACGCAAAACTCCATCCAACGACAACAGCTTAAAGTCGAGCAAACAAATGCAGCAAACACGAGATTCCAAGGCCGATAATTGTCAATGGTGTGGCAGACAACGCCATTCACGTCAACAATGTCCTGCAAAAGATGCCATATGCAACAATTGCCAAAAGAAAGGTCATTTCCAGGCAGCTTGCCGCAGCGCTGCATCCAAACGCAGAAACACAAAAGTGCATGATGTTCAAGACTCACTACAGGATGACCTTCCGTTCCTCGGTGAGATCGTTAGCAATAACGACTTTTGGAGTGCTTTCATCTCAGTTGATGGACACCACACCTGCTTCAAGCTAGACACTAGGGCAACCATTTCCGTCATCACTGACACAGAACCCTGGCTAGCCGATGTACAACTCAAAGAGACCCATCAGCCCCTCCGTGGTCCAGGTGGCATCCCACTACCAGTGAAGGGAATGCTGACTGCTAAACTGCAGTACCTCCAGAGGGAGATAACTGAGCGACTCTACGTAATTCAAAACCAGAGATGTTCGCTACTCAGTAAACGAGCATGCGTCGATCTTGGCCTCATTGCAAGAGTAAATAAGGTGAAGCAGAGTCCAACTCCCAACTTCAAAGCAGAATATCCTGGATTGTTCACTGGCCTGGGAAAACTTCAGAGACCGTACCACATAACGCTGTGCCCAGACGCCAAGCCAGTATGCTTGTACACAATGAGAAAAGTGCCTCACCCACTACTACCACAAGTGGAAAAGGAGATTCAGTCCATGCTTCAACAGGGTGTCATTTCGCCAGTCAATATGCCAACAACATGGTGCTCAGGTATGGTAACTGTGCCGAAATCAAACGATTCCTATCGCATCTGTGTTGACCTCACTCAACTCAACAAGAGAGAACAACATGAGATTCACCCTATGTCCTCAGTCGACGAGAGCTTGGCTAAGCTTGGGAAAAGTAAAATCTTCTCCAAGCTAGACGCAAAGAGTGGATTTTGGCAAATACCGCTTGATGAAGATTCAAAACTTCTGACCACATTCATCACACCTTCAGGTTGTTACTGCTTCAACCAGCTACCATTCGGCATTAGTTCTGCACCAGAGATTTTCCAACGAACTATGTCTGGTATCCTCGTTGGCCTCAATGGTGTCATTTGCCATATGGATGACATTCTCATGCACGGTACCACACAAGTTGAACACAACCGACGTGTGAGAGCAGTCTTGCAGCGACTACTCGAAGCTGGGCTCACACTCAATGACAAATGTGAATTCTCCAGGGGCTCCATCAAGTTCTTAGGTCATGTGATAGACGCAGCAGGCCTACATGCTGATCAACGCAAGACGACAGCCATTGCAGAGTATCCAGTCCCATCAAACATCACTGAGCTCCAGAGATTCATGGGAATGGTCAACCAACTTGGGAAGTTCGTCCCTAGGTTGGCGGAGATAAACGAGCCATTACACCAGCTGCTACAGAAAGAGACAGTTTGGTATTGGGGTAACGCACAGCAGAGTTCATTTCAAAACGTGAAAGATTTGCTACTTTCATCTGCAGTTCTCGCTCACTATGATCCAAAACATCCAACCTTCGTTGCCACTGACGCTTCAGCATCTGGCATTGGTGCTGTTCTTCTTCAGATCCAAGACGATGGAAAACGCCATCCAATCTACTATGCATCACGTTCTCTCAGTGACACAGAGAAGCGATAAGTAGTAATCGAATAAGAAGCACTAACTGCAACCTGGGCTTGTGAGAAGTTCTCTGACTATGTACTAGGACGACACTTCATCCTTGAGACAGATCACAAACCACTTGTGTCCCTTCTGCAGACAAAGGAACTCGATAAGATGCCTCCACGCATACTGCGATTCCGCCTTCGTCTGATGAGATTTAGTCCAACAGTCCAGTACGTTCCAGGCAAACACCAGAACACGCCCGATGCACTATCCCGTGCTCCTGTCGGCACACCCGATGAATCCGACACTGTGCTGATTGCAGAAATTGAAACGTTCGCGAATCATACGATGAATACACTACCAGCGAGCAGACGACACCTACTTGACATCGCCGCAGCTCAAAAAGCGGACGAAGAGTGCGCGCAGATCAAAGAGTATTGCTTAAGTGGTTGGCCTGCTTACATGCCACACACACCACTACTTCGCCAGTACTGGGAAAGTAAAAGCCATCTCTCTATCCTCGACAATCTTCTTCTTTATGACGACCGCATAGTCATTCCCAGAACCTGAGATTGGAAATGCTTGACTGCATCCATCAGGGTCATTTGGGAATCACCAAATGCCGAGCCAGAGCACGTACATCTGTTTGGTGGCCGGGTCTCTCCAAGATTTTAGAAGAGATGATTTCTAAATGTTCGACTTGTGCCAAACACCGACCAGAACAACGCGAGCCTCTCTTGCCAGCATCATTCCCATCACGTCCGTGGGAAAGGCTGGGGATGGATTTATTTGAATATCAAGGGACGATTTTTCTCGTTGTAGTCGACTACTACTCCTGCTGGATAGAAATAAAATCTCTCTCATCTGGCCAAACCTCAGCAACCGTTATCAGAGCACTGAAAGAAATCTTTGCCGTCCACGGGATCCCAGACTTGGTGGTCGCTGACAATGGGCCGCAATTTAGTTCAGCCTCATTCCTCCAGTTTGCTGTGAAGTATGGATTCGTACACACCACCAGTTCGCCAAGGTACCCACAGGCAAACGGCGAAGCTGAGAGAGCAGTTCGTACAATGAAAGGGCTACTCAAAAAGAATGAAGATCCCTATCTTGCCCTCCTGACGTACAGAGCATCTCCTCTCCAGAATGGCCTGTCACCAAGCGAGCTGCTGATGAGCAGGAAACTTAGAACAACACTGCCTATTCTTCCATCAAACCATCAACCAAAGGTTCAATCCGACCAGAAGATCCGACAGAAGGAAGAGGTGTATCGCACAAACCAGCAACAAAACTTCAACCTTCGTCACTGCGCTAGAGATTTGCCAGAGCTCCATCCCGGCGACTCTGTTTGGATCCGAGACCAGGACAGCTACGGAACTGTCCTCAACCAAACTTCCAACCCACGATCCTACATCATAAAAACCAGTCCCGGCACAGTTCGATGAAACCGATCAGCCCTGGTTAAAACACCACCTAAAAAACCATTACTGGAACCTCCACCAACTATACCTACTAATGTAGCAGAACAGACCGCAACTTCACCTCAGAAGTTTTCACCGTCTCCATCATTGTCACAAACACTGAGTGTTCAACCACCAGCTGTGATGACAACATGTTCTGGACGTGTAGTGAAACCTCCTGATCGCCTTAATTTTTAAGTGATCTTAAAATACACCTGTCTGTACTTGGGGGGAGATGTAGGATTATGCTAATCACTATGCCCTTATATTTAGATGTATCGGTTATAGCACCTTCTCGTGACCACTGTGGTAGCACATGGAATTGCATGCTTGTGGTCTCTTCTTAATAAAGCTGTCTTACATGAAAGTCAATCTCTCCATGGTCTCTCTTTTATATCTCGAATATAACAATCAGAAGACTTTCATTGGGTTCTCAGTGCTCAAGCAAAGTTGTAGGAATGTGGATGGTCAAAGATTAGAACTTCAGAAGTTTCTAAAATTCTCAGATAATAATTTCTTCAGTGAAAACTACCCCATGTTGTGAATGTACCTTTGGATGATTCACTCTGTGTTGAATGAGTGGTGATTTCCTCTAATCTTTACTGGAACTAGAAAAGGTCTGTTGCTATGTGACAACATGAACACACAACAGAATTATATGGTTCTTCAAGTATGATTCTTCTACAGATGTGGCATAATGTTTCCTATAACATTATGCTAAGTAAAAAAAGTCGGGGGTTCAATCTTCATACAGTATTTAAACTTTGAGTTTAAGAATACAATAAATGATTAAACAGGTCTCTGAGTGGCAACAAATGAAGAAATTTATAATAATGTTGCATCAAATAATTTATTCAACATTGATAAGCCCTGATGCGTGTGTTTATGTGTGCTGTGTGTGTGTGGAGGAGAAGGAATTTTAGTCCTATATAATAATAACCCTTGCATTTGATATAGCACTTTTCACATCTTCTAGACGCTTCAAAGCACTTCACAGAATTTACTTGGCGGAAAGCAGCAGCCAACAGTCGTGGATTGAAGTGACCAATTTATTATTGTGTTTTTTTAGGGATTATTATCAAGTATGGCATAAGGAAACTTGCACAAAGTTTCGCCCTGACCTGCCTGGAATTGAACCCAGGTCTCTCTCTTGTAAAGCGAGCGCTCTAACCACTGATCTACAGGACTCCATATTTAGACTTCTATCAGAAATAAGTCTCATCACCATACCTGGTGGGCATGAATCTGAAGGATAAAACTGCCCTAATTTCATGCAAATTATCACTGTCTTTCAAAAGTGGCCAAAGGATAGCTGGTGTAGGAATTGAAAACAATGGTGCATGTACAGTTATCAACCCAATAAGGCAAACAGCATAGAAGTCTCAGAATTGATCTGAGATTTCTTTGAAATGTCATAGGGACCAAATTGTCTTTAGCTGAGGGTATGCTTTTTGGTGGATTCCCCAATGGCTTATTACTGCTGCAGACTTCAATGCTCAATGCTTTCAGTGCCTTCGGTTGTCCTCCCAAGTGAAAGCCTTTATATAAATGTAATTTTGTTGTTCTTGTTGTCTAGTATCTTTGATGTCAAGAATGAAGCATATATTTGCAGATTTTTTTTCTCAATCGTCACTTTGATAAACCCACAGACATATAAACAAATAGAGGGTTTGGTAGCTATTAAGATGAGAATAGATATAAATAATTGAATAATTAATGGAATGCAATGGTTCCTGTGTTGCTGACTCAAGAGAAATCCCATCTTTACAATGTAGCTGTTAGAGATTGAATAATATAAATTGAAATGTTGGATTTATCGGCTGAAATTTCGCTGGACTACATTGAGGGTATGGAGAAGTGTCTGAGCTTAATTTAATTCATCTTGAAAGTGTTAGCTTTGATTATTCATTTCACGCAAGAAGTGAAATATGTTTGTAAATGCCACAACAGTTCAAATTATGCATGGCCTGTGGAAGAACCAAACTCAATAGTTTCTCATTGTCAACATCTTGGGGGCAACCATTGACAAAAGCCAATCTGGATTGGCAACCTCAACACTATAGAAACAAGAACATGGCAGGGCCTGTGATGAATGTCTCACTCCCAATTTTTCTTAGTCTCTAGCTACCATACCAGGCTCAAATTTGAAGTGCGATGAAAACTCAAGTTCTCTGCTTCCTCTGTGGAAATTTATCCCGCAGCCCCTCCACCTCGCTTCCTCCCTTTCCTCCTTCAAGGCCGAACTCAAGACCTTCCTCTTCGACCGCGCCTTCAGCTACCCCATTAACTCTTCTCCCTCTCCCATTCTCCTTCCCCTTCCCCCTACTTCGACCGTCTATTCGTGCTCCGTACCCTTTACCAATTTTTCACAAAGGTTGCATTGCATTCACATATTAAATCTACAAAATCTTGAGATCCTCACTAATGCATCACCGACAATCATCAAGGACAATCAAATCACAAATGAGAAACTTTTGAAGTAGTTTTTGGATGATTAAAATTACTTTAAATTGTTTGTTAGAATGCTGCATTTGGATATATAGTAATATTAATGAAAATTCTTGGATTCGATATGGTGCATTATCACATATTTGAGATGACTCAAAGCGCTTCACAGAATATACTGTAAAGTGTAGTGACTGTTTTTTTTGGCCGAAATCCGGCAACCAATTAAACACGACAGCACCCAACACTTGTGGATTGAGTGACCAAATTATTTATACATATATATACATAGATACTTTTTTGAAGAGATTAGTACCCCGGAAAGTGATCCGACAATCAATTAACAACGGGTACATTTTACTGCTAGGTAATCAAGGGAAAAATACCTGTAGCAACATACAGATCTTGTTGCTTATATGTGGCTGCCAGCAATAGAGCAGTACTTTGATCAATAAATCAATAAATAATGAGATCACTGTGATCAATAAATAACCTGATGCTACTGGGAATTTAAAAACAAAATGTGAATCTGCAACTTGTAATGACAGCAAGAGAAAGAAACCTTTCTTACCAAAGGATGCAGTTAATAGAAATATCTTGTTCCTATAATTCTTACACAATCAAACTCAATCTATTCATGTATGTATATTGAGTAGAAATATCAATATAACATCAGTTACAGATGGGAAAAACAAATTTATTTCAACCAGGAGAAGTGTATGTGAACATCAAGAGAATGTATATTCCATTCTAGACACAGTGAAATTTCCCTGTTTAGGTGGCATGCATATGTAGAATTTTCAGTATGGCTTGAACCTCTTAAGCGTGATGACAGGTTTTTCTATATGTGTGACAACCGAGTGACCAAAAAAAAGGTTAATGGAAAATTCTATCTTTTAAGACAAGTGAATTTTTAAAGGAGGATTTCATTTTATAAACTCAAGTATACAACAGGGTAAACACAGATGGCTGTCAATACCCAGCTATAAGTAAAACAAATTCTGTGCTGCACAGGATGAATTTACATGCAGCCTGGTGCTAATTGTCAAAGAGTTTTTAAAAATTGCCACATTTCATAATATGCTCCTTGTTGCTCATTAGCACAAGGAATAGGTTTGGAAATGTTGCAAATTTAGTAAGATCAACCTGGTCATGTAAACAGGGACCATTACATTAATCTTTCATATGATTTTCTAGCATTAAATGGAGACGACACACCAGTCCTTTCTGAGTTGTCTGATTCATGGCGCCAACAGCCTAATAATCCAGATACGACCATTTGTCTGGTTTGTAGTAAGGCTAATATTGCTTTTACACTACGACTTTGTCTCTGGAGGCTAGCCAGTCTCTGGAGGGAAATAGTATTGATAAACAATTGGTTTTCCCAAGACCTAAGTCTGGTTTCCTGCTGTCTCTGTAAGATGGAAATTGACAATGGAAATTGTGGAGTGATATTTCATATGCAGACAATTTGATATCACAGATTATTTATTGTGATGAAGCCAAGATATTTAAGACAGTGCGAGCTGCTATTAGAATTGTTTTGTGATCTTCACTCGTGAAATAAGGGTAGTGAAATCATAAAAATGCGGTGAGGAAAGTCACCTGATTTTCTTAGGGTGCTTTTTCCAGTTTGCTCTACCATTATCTCAGTAGCAGAGATGAACCGAAAAATTCTAATTCAATATCAAGCATGCTCAACTGCTTTTATGTCATCATGATATGTGATTGTCTATTATTTGTTTCATGTAATCTCCAGAGCTCATCTTGGAGGAGCAAACACTGGCATAAAAAATTAGCTCCTATTGTATCATCCATTTCCATGATGCTATGGGAAAATTGTGACCCTTCTTTTATGCCAGAATTAGGGACTATCAAACCTGTAAGATAATAATAATCCTTGCATTTGATATAGCGCATTTCATGTCTTCTAAACGTCTCAAATAATTTTACAGAATGTACAGTAAAAGTGAATTGATTGTGTATTTGTGGGCAAAACCCAGCAGCCGATTGCAAACAGCAGTGTCCCACAAACAGCCATGGATTGAAATGACCAATTTTTTTTTTTTTGTGAAGGATTATTATTAGGCACGTGGTGTAAGGAAACTTGCCAAAGGTTTCAACCTGACCTACCTGGATTTGAACACAAATCTCACGCTTGGAAGGCAAGTGCTCTTACCACTGAGTTACAGGACTCCACATGATGACAGCTGAATATCACTAACCAAAGAGTCTTGTAGCATATTGCTAAGAGCTTTACAATGTTTTCGGTGAAGCGCTTTGAGGCATCTCAATGACAGGATAAGATACACTATATCAAATGCAACCACTATTATTAAAAATCATAAAAAGGCCCTTTAGATTCTCTCACTGATGCTATGACAGGGAATTACCATAAAAGGAGCAACAATGTGACTGCTCCCCTCCTTCAAATAAATACTAATGAAAAGCAAAATCTATTTAGAGAAGAAACCAAATTAGCCTATTCAAACCACAGCTTGGTTGTGAATGAATATTGCTATCTTTGTCCGATCTTTCTTTGGTTTCTTTGATGTTCTCCTTATTGAATTATCCATTTAAAAGTGCATTTAAAAGCACTGGAATTCTTCAATAACAGAGGCTCTCCTGATTGGCTCGCACCAGCACTTCCGCAGCTCAGGCACTGACAGCATCAACTTCCATGGTTGCACACTCCACCTCATCAAACCAGTCAAGAACCTATGTGTCTTATTTGATCCTCAACTATCTTTTCTTCCCCACATCCATGCCATGACCGCTCTGCCTTCCCTCAGCTCCGCAACATTGCCTGACTCTGACACTTCCTCACCCCTCAGGCCGCTGAAACTCTCATTCATATCTACACCAAGTCCAGGCTCAACTATGCCAACACTCTGCTTGTTTGCCTCTCAATTCCTCCCTCAATAGGTCTCGCACCAAGCTCCACAACCCTATCTGCCCCATTCTCGCCTGACTCCATTGGCCTCCCATCATTCACAGGATTCAATTCAAGATTCCTAACACTCACTTTTGAAGCCCTCCATGGCCTTGCTTCAACCTACCTCTGTGGCCTCCTAACCCCCTACCAACCTGTAGGTTGGTAGGGGGTTAGGAGGCCACAGCTCAGCAGCTCCGGCCTGCTCCATGGCCTCCAACCCACCCACCCCACCATTGGCGGCTGAGCCTTCAGCCACTGTGCTCCAACCTGTTAGAAACCTGTTTGGAATTCCATACTGCAATCCCTCCACCTCACCAGCTCCCTAGCTTCCTTCAAGTCTCACCTGAAGACCTAACTGTTTGACTGTGCGATTGGCCACCCCCTTCCCCTCCCATCCCGATCCCATCTAGCATCTGAAACACTGACTGTCCAATGCCTTGGGATGTCCTCCTGACATGAAAGGCATTATACAAATGTAATTTTGATTTTGTTGTACTAAAAATTTCCAATAACCATACCTCTTAAATGATTCACACTTTGCAGAATGTGTGTCTTGTAATGTAAGAATCATCATTGTTTGACCATAATTAAAATATTGGTATGTACCAGCAAAGATGGATGCAGTCAATCGCAGAAAAACTAGTGGAGACAAATGTGACCATTTGAAACATGCAGCAGGAATGTATATAGTTATTCAGTTCCAGTGAGGAGCATCACTGAACACCAGGAGTGAACAGGATGGAAGACCAGATCTGTCTGAAAACACATGGAGAAATCTCTGAAGTATACTCCTGGTTGTGTATGGTCATCACACCACTTCATCTAAAAATAACAAGGTTTTTATTTACCAGCTCTTATATTGTACATATGTTACCAGGGTTTCTGCAAATTGAGCATCACATTTTGGATCATGACATTAAGCAAAGCAATTCTGTCACGGCTGCCACAGTCACTATTTGGCTAAGAGAACAGCTTGTTGTGCATAATGTTATAGGTTTAGTTCCTATCATAATATGTAGTTAAAAAAAATGCTCGGTAGACCAGAAGGTTTGTTGCAATCCACAAAATAGTAGGATTCGGATTTTGTTTAGCTTTGTGTGGCATTGGTTGGTTCATCTCAATAAATATTTCCAACATTTTCATGATGTGTCAAGACACTATATATCAAAGGAAAACAATTGCAGAGGAGATTGACATGAATAAATAAGGTGGAGTATAACAAGCTGTGCTTGGTGTAGAATTCGGATTATAGTGTTGATTCAAATTTCAGGCAATGCCATATTTTTCTTCTTTAGGAAGTCATCATCAAAAAAAATCAATGATTTCATCACAATGATGTTACAGAATCTTCACATGTCTCTACTCAAAAATTACAGTTGTAAGTTAAGTAGAGTTCTGAAGACTTGGGACGTCCTCCCGACGTGAAAGGCGCTCTATAAATGTAAATTGTTGTTGTTGTTGTTGTTGAAGGGACCCTCAAACTAGCAATTCTCAGTATGAATTTGCAAACACCAAGATTTTCTCCCGATCTGACAACTCTGTTTTCAATTTGAAGATATATGACACAGTAGGAAACCAAATATGACATATGGCATTATTTTGTTCACTTTTGCCAAATTGCTGCAGTTCTTCATTGATCCACAGCAACACAAAGTGCCAGCGTATATTTTTAAATTTTCATTGTATTTTTTAGATTGGTTGGTAATTTAAAGTCAATTGGGTGTATGCAGTATATTCCGTGAAGCACCAAGAGATGCATCAAAGGCACGATAAGGTGCAATATCAAATGCAAGGTTTTTTATTATATTATTATTAGGGTCCGGCGATATATCGATATATCGTTAAAACCCAACATAATTTTCATATCGATACGCCGATATAGGCATTTCAAAAATATCGATATATCGAAAAAGTCGATATATCGAGGGAAAAAATCGGAATGCACGCACACTGAACTACAAGACCCAGAATGCTCATCTCTATACACAATGCACAGACCGAGGTGCAAAGCCGCCATATTGTATTCATAGTCCTAGAATACAATATACAGGTATGCAAGCGGTGAGGGGAGAGAGACGGCTGGGGGGTGAGGGGGAGAGAGACAGCTGTGGGGTGGGGGGAGGGGGAGAGAGACGGCGGGGGGGGGAGGGGGAGAGAGACGGCTGGGGGCGGGGAGGGAGAGAGAAACGGCTGGGGGGGTTGGGGGGCGGGAGAGAGACTGCGGGGGGGTGGGTGGGAGAGAGGGACGGCGGCAGGGGGTGGGAGGAGAGAGAGACGGCGGCAGGGGGGTGGGTGGGGGGAGAGATGGGGTGGATGTGATAATATACAGATAGATAGAGTTGGGGGGGCGGGAGAGAGACTGCGGGGGGGTGGGTGGGAGAGAGGGACGGCGGCAGGGGGTGGGAGGAGAGAGAGACGGCGGCAGGGGGGTGGGTGGGGGGAGAGATGGGGTGGATGTGATAATATACAGATAGATAGAGTTGGGGGGGATGTGAGAGAGGAGAGAGACACAGAGACACAGACAGAAAAATGGAGAGAGTGAGTGTGAGAGACACAGAGAGAGAAAGATATTTACCTCCTGAGGAGATAGGCCCCGAATGCGCTCACAACCAGAATGCGTGCGCACCCCGAATACGCCCGCACCCTGAATGCGCCCGCTGCGCATGCATGCACAATAAGAAAACCCCGAAAATATCGATATTTCGGTATATCTCGATATGAGCCCATCAATATATCTACATCGGAAAATTTCCATATCGACGGACCCTAATTATTATCAAGGAGACTGTCCAATTTACATGGTCTAGTCCAAGGACATTATCAAACCAATAATAATTATACAAAATTGAAGGTTTGTTTTGAGGCAACTTTAATGCATTTGTGATCAACATAACATGTTCTTCTCTATTTAAATGGCATTGGCGGTACATTTGCAAAATACTAAGTTTATTTATCATAGGCACATGGATGTCTGGAAGCAATTTTGACTATACCGCACCTGTCCTTTGCAGCCAATTTGGCCTTTATATTACTGGAATACAGAGAAGGTTAAAGGTATCTAAAGGGCACATTTTCGTTGCAGGCTGATGTGATGCAATTCAGGTCTTTGTCGATCATCAATCTAAATATTCTAGCACCACCTACTGATCACAGTAATATTCAACAGTATGGAGCATTTGTTGGAATGAATGGCAACCATAGCATCAATGGGAAAGGGTACAAACAATGAGCACTGATATCTGAACAATTTGAACATTACCAGTATTGTGGAAGTACTGTACTGTACTCAAATGTTGAGTGCAGAAAATTGATATGACAATGGAGTTACAACAAATACTGTTTTTTTTAAGCTGAGGTACCAAAAGGTGGATGACTAGAATTCCTGTATCCGTACCCCAGGAAGGTGTCAACACTTTGAGGAGACAAGATGTGGGAAAACAAAATATAAAATGACAGACATTATTAATGACCTTTAATAATAACTTTTAATGAAATATTGATTCCATTGATAGAGCACCTTTCACTTTGGGAGGTTGTCTCAGGATATAAAGTAAAGTGTCATGGCTGAATGTTTTATAGGTGAACATGGCAGTTCATTTGCAATGTCCCACAACAACAACTTGCATTTATAATACAATAATAATCCTTGCATTTGATATAGTGCTTTTCACATTTTACCGACGTCTCAAAGCACGTCACAGAATTTACTGTAAAGTGAATTGACTGTATATTTGTGAGCAAAATGTGGCAGCCAATTGTGCACATCATTGTCCCACAAACAATCATGGATTGAAATGACCAATTTTTAGTATTGCGTTTTTTTGGCAGCGATTATTATTAGGCTGTGGAGTAAGGAAACTTGCCCAAGGTTTTGCACTGATCTGCCTGAATTCGAACATAGATCTCACACTTGTAAGTCGAGTGCTCTAACCACTGAGTTGGTATTGCACCCTTCCATGCTGTAGCATCTCAGAGGCTTAGTGGAGAATTAATGTCACGTTCTAGCCAGTCTCCACTAGCTCCCCATCACTGAACATATTGACTTCAAGATCGTCACTCTCATGTACAAATCCCTTTACTCTGTGGCACCTCACTACCCCTCAGACTTCCTTACTCCCCAATCCACCACACAGAGCTTCCGCTCAAATGGCAGCAGACTCCTGATTGTCCCTTCCACCCTTTGATCCATTATTGGAGGTCACACTTTCAGCCACTATGCCCTGAAACTCTGCAACACTCTGCCTTGCCCCCCTCCCTCACCCACCCACCTCATGTTTCTCAAATCCTGCCTGAAAAGCTTTGTGTTCGACCTTGCTTATGGCCACCAACTCGGCATCCGGCTCCACCATTGTTAAGCTCTCTGAAACAATACTCTGCATGTAGGACACTGTATAAGTGCAAGTTGTTGTTGATATTCCTTTATTTATAAAAAAAGTTATTTCATTAAATTTTAAGTTACACTACTGCTGTACTATAAGCAATTTCATACTTACTGTTAGACTTTCATAATTTTTCTTATTTCAAACTTTCAATTTTAATGCCATTTGCTGTGCAGGTAATGGCCAAACATTCCTTTCTTGCTTACTGGAAGCTTGGAAGCATTCCTTTCTTGCTTACTATCTCAACATCTTACAATCCTTTGGTATTGTTATTTTGTAGCTTTTCTCAGCCCCAAACTGGAGCCTGTGGATTTTATTTTCAATATGAGTAGGCAATAATGTTACAGCCAATGGATTGATTATCTAGAGTTGGTATTGTCAAAATCATTATTTATAGTTTAGAAGCTGAAATCTGTTCTTAAATTTTCTCCTTACAAAATGCCTGTCAGATCATTACTGATTTTTGAAATAGTTTATAGATGGTGCTTAATAGTTAGGTACATTGCAATATCAGTTTCCAGTGTTGGAATACAAGTCCAGTCCACTTGATTTCTGACCTTCAGCCACACTACTTTAGGAAGAGCTATCCCACATGAGCAGAAGAGAATCAGAGGGATTGATGGCCTCGGGCAGCTTTACAATAGCTGGCTTAGAACATTGGTGGAAGCCAGTGAGTTGGCTTTCATTTGTCTTATCACTCTGAACTGTATTCTGTTGAACTGTTATTGTTTGGCTGTTTGACATTCTTTGCTGCATATCAGAGTAATTGATAAAAATTAGTTCTTGCTGTGCGGTCTAGTCATCGAATAAACCACGTAAGTAAATGAAAGCTCTAAAATCTTTTCTTATTGAAGGAAGTGGAAAAGCACAGTTGGTTTATTGCTAATGCTTCCTTAATTCTTTTCTTTTAGCCTTTCCTTTATCTGAATTCAATAGCTTCCTGCTGTTGTTTAGTAGTTTTCCCACAAAGATGCATCAACATGTGGCAAAAACACTTTTTCTGTATGATGATGATCTTGATGTTGTGCTTCCATTGCTGAGGCAGTTACTCACTTAAAGATTATGTTAAACCTCTAAGTAAATGGGATGCTCATTGCCTTGGATACCGCTGCATTTCAGTTCATAAGATCACATTTTCCATTTATCTCAATGCAAAATGAAGTGCCCAGATTTTAAATAGAGTCATTGATTGCTGTTGTTTATACCTCTTGTTTATTTGTTGTCATGACTTTTGTCTCTGCGTAGAAACACAAGTTGTTCTTGTGTCAGAGATTTTGCAAATCACTGTTTAAGAAGATCCATTTCCTGCCAAAATATTTGGAAAACATAAGCTCTTCTCTTGCCAGTGGTACTAGTATCCTAGTGATACTTCTTCAGCAGCATAATTAATGTGTTAGTATCTCTTGTAATTTCATTATGAGACTCACAATTATTTGCTCCGAGTTCAATTGGTTGCTCCTAAGCTCACAGTTATTTATTCATGAAAAAACCCGTACTGCTTTTGTTCTTCTCACACTGCTCTTCATCCAGATATAAAGTGTTCATCTCCCAACTCCCTCCAGCAAATGCATCAAAGTGGATATCAGCATTGCAACAACATCTAGGAATTGTCTTCTTGTCATTGAACAAAATTCTTCGGAGCACTAAACTCCGTAACCACATCACACCTACCCTCACCCGGCTCCATTGGCTCCTCATCCCCCAGAGTATCGAATTCAGATCCTCTTCCTCAATTTCAAGGCCATTCACGGCCTTGGCCCCTCCTATCTCTTGAACCTGCTGTCTCCATATGAAACTGCCCGCCCATTCCGTTCAGCGGACTTCGGTCTGCTCCTTGTCCCTTTCCTGACCTTCCCTAGCATCACTTTCAGCCTATCTACCCCCACACTCTGGAATTCCATCCCACAGTTGATTCACCTCGCTCCCTCCCTTGCCTCCTTCAAGGCTGGTCTCAAGCCCCTCCTCTTCGATCGTGCCTTCTACTGCCCTTCCAACTCACTCCATTCCCACCTAACTCTTTCCCTCCCCCCCACCACACCCTGCCCCTCCCCCTTGCTTGGGTCCCTGACCTGACTGTTGAGTGCCTTGGGACATTGTTGTTGTTGTTCTTACTTAAATGCTGTTTATTCATTCATAATTTCTATTACATTATTATTGGTTTATGGGAAGAGCAAAAACAACAATTATTAGACAAAACATCTCTGTAGGTTAATGTTGTTCCTGGCCCATTATGCTGAAATCAAATATGACTTAGCGCCAGAGAAGGAGAATATTTTAGATTTTCCATCCTCCGATCGCACAGGCAATCAATCAGCATGGAAACAGAACTATCAAGTTGCTATCAAATGTGCTAATATTTTTAATGCTATCAAATTTGCTAATATTTGTTTTTGATACTGGTGGTTTCTAGTGCATCAATTTGCTGAATGCACTGTCATTATTAATATTGTTTAGGTTCTCATCATTCTGGTGACAAATATATTTGTTTATTTGTCCCTTAAGAATATTTGTTCACTAAATCAACTTAGGCTGGCTTTATATAGGCAATATTTACTGAAACCATTCAATCACTTTGAATTGAAATAAAAGGCTGCTGTGTGTATTGCTGAAGATTTTTTATTGTGCTATTTCTTGGAATTCATTGTTCTTACAGTCTGTAATTTACTATTATGTAGTGTCTAAGGTACTCAGATACATTACAATAAGTTATGAATACATTTTCTTTAAACTGTAATGTTATTAAATTCTGCAATTTTCTTCAGATGTGTGCCATTATTATAAACTGTGTGAAGATCTAACCTAATAATATGAATAATAATTACATGAGTGATTACTGTCACATACATATAGCTACAAAGAATCCTCAATTTATTAATTGCAAGACATCTTAGCACTATAGAATTGTTAAAAGTCTATCTGTTCCAGTGAAGATTAAAGATCCCATGGCACAATTTGAAAAAAAGAGTTTCTCCAAGTGTCGTATCAGCAATCCCCTAAATAAACAACTTGCATTTTTATAGTGCCCCTTTGTCTGACCCCAAGGCCTGCTGATCATTCCATCCTCCTGCACCACCTCTCCTCCCTCCCTCAATCTCCACGGACCTGCCCTTGCCTGGTTCAACTCCTACCTCTCCCATCGTCTACACTTTGTCATCACCAACAGCTTCTCTTCCAGCCCCCGCACTGTCACCTGTGGCATCCCTCAAGGCTCTGTCCTTGGCCCCATACTTTTCAACATCTACATGCTCCCACTTGGTGACATCATCCACAGACATGGGGTTAACTTCTACATGTATCCGGATCACACCCCAACTCTATCTTTCTGCCTCTACCCTCGACTTCAGGACTACTACTGTCCTGACAGACTATCTTTCAGCCATCAAGCCCTGGATGAGAGCTAACTTTCTACAGTTGAATGTCAACAAGACAGAGGCCCTACTGATTGGCTAGCACCAGTGCCTTCATGCATCAGGCACTTGCAGCATCAACCTCCATGGTTGCTCACTCAACCTCACCAAGTCAGTCAGGAACATAAGTGTCTTGTTCAGCCCTCAACTGTTTTTCTTCCCCCACATCCAAGCTTTCCTCATTTCCATAACACTGTGGCGCGTGTCCTCTACTGCTCCAAACTCCGTGACCCCATCTCCCCCATCCTCACCCGACTCCATGAGCTCCCCATCATCTGGAGGACCCAATTCAAGATCCTGGTCTCCACAACTCTGCTCCACTCTACATCTGTGATCTTCTAACTTCCTACCAACCTGCCCGCCCCCTCCGAGCAGGTTGATCAACTGGATCTTTGGATAGTGGATTAATTAATATCAATGTGGTTTCTGTCCTATTCATGCAATTATTCAGTTAATTTCTTATATTGAATGTACTGTCTTAAAGTTTTATAGCAATATTGTTTTTACCTAAGTTTTGGTTATAATTTGCCTTACAAGCTTTGGGACGTTTTAATGTAATAAAATCCACCTGAACAGGCAGACAGAACCTGACTTCTCCAACAATGCAGCACATTTCAGCACTCCAGTGGAGTGTCACCTAAGGCTACCTTAGAATGTCCTATTGTGTGATAAATATACCATATTAGTTTTTTGCTTCACTGGATTACAATATATTCTGTGAAGTGATTTGAGAAGTCTGAATTACATGATAAGACTCTATATCAAATGCAAGGCTTATTATTGTAATTGGTTACAAATTCTTAGCTCAACTACTGGTTGCATAATAAATGCAAGGATTATTATTGGTTATAAAATCTTAGCTCAACCACATAGTCACGGAAGGCACAAGGGCTATTTAAATCATTTGCAAGAGTTGAATTAATCTCTTGCTTTTTAAAATTAACTTTCTCATACTTCCACAACTGCTATTGAACTGTACAATGGTTTAAACATATATATATATTCTTCTTCCTATTCTCTTGGTAGGAAATATTTAGTTTATATCACACAAGGACTAATATAATTCAGATCTTTTATGCAAAGCTTTTGACAGAATTTCCAATATAAAATGATTGTGCATCTTGTGGAGGGATCACCTGTAGTTTCACCAATCCATGCCGATTACACAAATGTAAAAATGGTGGAGCAGGAATATTTTTATTCATTGTTTACAAAAAAAATCAGTTTCACTAGAGACCAAACATTTCTCAATCAAAAACACAAATACTGCTGATGCTGGAATATGAAACAAAAACAAATATAGCTGGGAACACTCAGCAGGTCAGGCAGCATCCATGGTGAAAGGTAAAGTGAGTCAAAAGGGGGATTTGCAACAAATTGGAGAGAAGAGGTATTAATTACGTTAAAACAAAGTGGGGGTAAAATTGCCAAAGAACAGGCAGATCAGATGGTCGCGGAGGAGGGGGAAGGTGAGTTATTATGGCCCGAAATTATTGAAATCAATATTAAGGCCAGAGGACTGTAAGGTCCCTAGCAGATGGATAAGGTGTTGTTCCTCGAGCTTGTACTGAGTGTTCCCAGCAATTTCTGTTTTTGTTAAACATTTCTCAATGCTCCAGTTGAGCTCTCTGATTATTTTTTGGAACCCAAGCTGACTGCTCCAGAATATTTTTATTAGCACTCCAGCTGATTCCTATAACCAATTCTTGCTGCTCCGTCTGATCTAATTCAGTTTTTAGCAAGCAAAAGAAATGCATCCTGTTTCAGTCAGTGTGAGTCATCCATTTTGAGGTCCAGATCCAGGAATTCAGGCTGTTCAGTGAGATGGAAGAAAGGGGATCCCTTTGTGCAAACACGAATCCTCAATGGGATAGAAAGGAAACAATGATGTTGTCTGCAATGGTTTTGCAAGGATATGAGCTGGTCACCAAAGGCCAAAGAATACTGTTTGAGGACACAAACTTTGGCAAAATGTGTTCTTGTCACATTGAATAACATATTGTTCTTGTTGAACTGTTGATATGGTATTATTCACATTCCTTCATTGTTATTATTACAAAGAGTTATGCAGTATAGAATGCCTCTGGGGTTTAGATGTATTCTACATTCTTTGTTTTCAAGGCATTCAGAATTTGGCAATATCTTAATTAAAGTATTCATGCTGGACTCACACAGAATTCCTCCCTTGGTATATTAAAACAAAATAACTTTGACTTTTGGCATCTTATAACCTCAAAACCATTTCAAAGCACTAGGATATCAGTGACCATTTGGGAAGCAAATACAATAGCTATTTTGCTATAAAAAAAATTAATCATTCATTTATTAAGTTAACTTTATACAATTTAATTCCTGAACCACTTGTGAATTAAGTTGACTAAAAATTTGAACAGTTGCAATTGAAGAAAATGACAGCTTTAATTAACAGGTTGATTGTGAGTTTGGTGCTGAACAGGTGAGGTACTGCTTCAGAACTAAAATTGATTCTCTTCAGGTCAGCAGCCCATCAAACAGCAAGGGACGATGTTGCTGAGAGGCTGAATATGATGTCACATGGAACCTGGCTGGGTTTCAGAAGGCAGATTTAACAATGTCAAGTTGATAGGTAAAGAGAAGATTGTGTTGAACTACGCACTAGTACACTTCAGCATAAAGACAATTCACAATAGCAGCTGAAGAGAGTACCAGCTGTTATTTTCCTTATTGTTGCTGGTGGTATTCAGTACTTTTTGTCCCACAATTCATGTTGCATTGGTTCAGCGAACAATAGAGTAGCCTTTGCTGAATGTAGGATGTCACTGAGGTTCTACAAGTATTTCTAGGCTTGCAACACCTGGGACTAGAGACTGGGTGCAAAAGTGGTTCTAAACAGAGATTCTTTTACACTTACATTCTTTTACGGTAAGTTCTATAAGCTTTAAGAACTACAGAAAACTGCCTTCAATTTGAGAAAAAAATGTACAAAAACTAAATAATTGCAAACCACCAATGCAATAAATGCAATTTGTTGTTGTTGTTGCTTATGCACATTTTGCAGTGGGCGTCATTGTATAGAAAACTGAGACTCAATCTGAATTTTACATTCCCTAGCCTAGAGAGTATTCAGGTCAACTGTAGTGCCAACATGCATCTTAGACCCCAACATCATACCATTTAATTATATTATTTAAAAGGGAATTAGGGAATTAAGCAAGCAATGAAGAATAGAAATAGAAAATAATTTGGGAAAAGAGCAGGCAGAATAAATAGCTCTGGTGGAATGATGAGCCAAACCTTGTATGCTGGAAATTCACTGGTTCATTGATTCTAAGAAAAAACCTGTATCAAAAAATCATTTGAAAAGTCAAAGTACATTAATATCTTTCAATAAAACTAGATGGAAAATCTTGAGAAATACTATATATATACTTATAATTCTGAAAAAGAGATCAGTGAAACTTATATGGTATCCATTACTGATTTTCATTAGGTGCCAAAGGGGTAACACATTAACTTTCTGTTTTGAGTGTGGGCGAGCCCAGCAATATTTATCTTCACAACAATAATACACGCAATGAGGAGTCCTTTGAATAACAATAGATTTTTATTTATGCATAATGCAAGTTCAAATATAACATTAAAAGTTACATTTAACATTATAGTTATTCATATCTGTAAAGCAACAGAGAAGTGAATTCTATCCCTCATGCATGCAATTGTCAGCTCCTGCCTTGTCTTCAAATCCCTCCACTCCTCTGCACCCCCTACCTCTCTGATCTCCTCTCTCCTCAAACCAGCACCTGTTGCCTTCGCTCCACTGGGTCTGGCCTCCTCCATGTCCCTCAAATCCTCCACTCCACCCTCGATGGCTGTACCTTCAGCCACTATGCCCCGAGGCTCTGGAATTCCCTTCCTCACTATCTTCACCTCACCCCCTCTTTTCTCAGCTTCAGGTCCCAGCTGAAGACCTTTCTCTTCGACCGTGCCTTTGGTCATCTTTCTACCCCCGCCCCTAGCTCAGTCCCAGGATCTGCTATTGTAAAGCTCTCTGAGACGCCGTTCAAAGTGAAGGATGCTATATAAGTCAAAGCTGCTGTTGTTGTTGATTATTTAAAAGCACTCCTCCCCAGTTTCATAATTCAAAATATCCAGCTAATTCAGAACTCAGACACTCGCATACGTATCCGGACTAAACTCTGTACCCAATCTCATCAGTTCTGGCCGGGCTCCCCTGGCTTCCCATCAACAAATGGATCGACTTCAAGATTTTCACACTTGTTTCAAATTGTTTCACTCCCTAGCACCTCTCCGACCTCCTCCCTTCCCATTCCACCATCCAGCGGCTCTGCTTGACTGGTACTGGCATCCTGCTTGAATTTCACACCCTTTGCTACACCATTGGAGGTCGCACTATCAATCATTACACCCTGAAACTTCGAAATCAGCCAGATTGAGCCGGAGGAATAACTCTGCCTTTTCCCCTCACCCCTTTTTTAAATCCCACCTTATGGGCAGAAAAGTTCAGCTATATGTTTGTTACTTGGGAGCACTCAGAGCAGAATCAAGTCCTTTGTTTCCTTCAGATGTGGCTCTACGGATATTTAGGAGTTACTTCTGCAATCTTCATTTGTCACGCAAATGTCAGCAAACAAACTAAGATGAATTTCATATTCTCATAATTTATTCAGGTTTGGGGTCTGGAACCAGTATCCTCCTGACAATCAGTAACCAATGCACTTGTAATTGCAAATACATTATAATTTAATGATTTGTTAAGAGGATGGTTTAAATTTTGTTGTGAAACATATGGACAATCCCTAGAAAAAATATTAATCTCTGTTAATACTGTTAGCTTTACTGGAAATAGAGATAATTTTCTCTATATAGCAGGTAAAAAAGCAACATTAGACAACATGACAGTTGCAACATGTGAGATTTAAATTTTTGTAAAAATTATAATTATTATTATAATTATAATAATCCTTACAGTGGGAAGAGTATCACAGTCAAAGCAGTAGATTTGAAAGCCAAACATAAAGATTGATAGAGAGGGGCAAGAGTTTAGGAGTCACTGCTGTCTTGACAGAATGCAAGTCAGACAGTATTAGATGAGAGCTAACTTTCTTCAGTTAAACGTCAAAAAGACCGAGGCTCTCCTGGGTGACTCCCGTCAGCCCCCTCACACCTCAACTACAACAACTTGCATTTATTTAGCACCCTCCACACCATCGGTATCTCAGAATGCTTCACAACAGTGGAGCCCGGGGCTGAGCCAGGGGGATGGGAAGATCACCGTAGGCACAGTCAAGTAGAAAGGTCTTCCGGCGTGACCTGAAAATGGAAAAGGAGGCGGTGAAATGAAGGTATTGAGGGAGGGAGTTCCAGTGTTTCAGGGTGTAGTGGTCAGCCACTGATATTGGAGCAGAGGATTTAGGGGACAAGTAGAAGGGAGGCAGCGGGTACTGCTGTGAAGAGAAAGGAGGTTACAGAGGTAGGGAGATAATAATAATAATAATAATCCTTCCATTTGATGTAGCGCTTTTCACATCTTATCAACATCTCAAAGCGATGCAGAGGAGTGGAGGGATATAAATACAAGAGTGAGGAACTTGAAGTCAATCCACTCTATGACGGGGAGCCAGTGAAGTCTGGCAACGACTGGGGTAATTGGAGAATGAAGATTTTATGAATGATGGCTGAGGAGAGACTGGCGAGGAGGGCATTTGATGTAGTCCAGCCAAGATGTGACAAAGGCATGGACCGGGATTTTGGCAGCTTTTGGTGTGAGATATTGGCAGAGACAGACAATGTGGTGGAGATGGAAGAAGGCAGTGCTGGTGAAGGACCAGATTTGGGGGGAGGAAGGATAATTGGGGGTCGAACCCTACCCCTAGATTGCATACGGGTTCCGAGCGTTTTAGGGGTAGGTTGGGTAGGTGGAGGAGGTAAGAGCGATGGGACTGAAGACATTGACAAGAGCCAAAGAGTATGGCTTCCATCTTGTTAATGTTTATCCATGGATGCATACTCCATTGTGGAGTCCTGTAGCTCAGAGGTTAGAGCACTCGCCTTACAAGCGAGAGACCTGGGTTCAATTCCAGGCAGGGTGAAACCTTGGGCAAGTTGATGGGTAGTTGATAATAATCCCTTAAAAAACAATTGGTCATTTTTCATGACTGTTTGTGAGACACTCCTGTGCGCAATTGGTTGCCGCGTTTCCCCCATGCATATACAGTCAATTCACTTTACAGTATATTCTGTGAAGCACTTTGAGACTATCTAGAAGACGTGAAAACACTATATCAAATGAACAAATTATTATTATTACTATTATTATCTCACTCAGCCAGTTCTCATCTTGTTCAACCCACAACTATTTTTTCTACCACATGACCTGCTCTGCCATTCCCCTAACTCTGTAACATTCCCGATTCCGTCACTCTCTCACACCTCTGGCTGCTGAAACTCTCATACCTCCATTCATAACATCCAGGCTTGACTGTGCAACATCTTGCTTGTCAGCCTCCCCAACTCTTCCCTCTACAGGCTGCAGATCAGCCAGAACTCTGCAGCCTGTGTCTTCTCCCACATTAGGCTCTGTAACCATAACATCCCCATACTCGCTTGACTCAACCAGATTCCCATCACAAAAAAACCGTTCAAAATCCTGGTCCTCACCTTCAAAACTCTCCTTGGCCTCACTCTCCTTACCTCTGCAACATCCTAACATGCCACACCAACCTGTCCACTCCCACCACTCGGTAGACTCAGGCCTGCTTCACTTCCCCCACCTCTCCCGGCCCACCATTGGCAGGGGAGCCTTCAGCCACTCTACCTCCAACCTTTGGAATTCTATCCTGCAATTCCTCTGCCTCAACCCTCCTTAGTCTTCTTCAAGTCCTGCCTCAAGACCCTACTCTTCGACCGTGCCATCAGTCACCCACCCACCTTCCCTTCCCTCCACCCTCCCCGATCCCAACCACAGCTTGAGTCTGAAATACTGACTGTCCAGCACCTTGGGACTTCCTTCTGAAGTGAAAGGCACTATACAAATCTAATTTTCTTGTTGTTGTTGGTGGTGTTTGACCATGTTTTCGATCAACCTGCTTTCCCCCTGCATTAAACCCCTCCCCAATCCCCAACTCGGGCCCAGAATATTGTCTGTCCAGCACCTTTGAACGTCGTCCCGACCTCAATGTAATTATGTTGTTGTTGTTGTTAACTTTTGATAGGTGAGGGACAATCTACAATGAGGTCCAGTGCAGCAATCACGATCTTTATTTCTCATAGAAGACTTGAGCTGCCCAAGTACACAAAGTTCTCTTAATAATAACATTTAAGTACTCAAAAGAAATGTTCTTTTCAAAAGAAGAAGAACAAAATGGCCATTATATTAAAAAAATTGAAGTTGCTTTCAAACAAATATTTATTCTCAAACGGAAAAACAGATTTGTTAAAGGTGTGCTGCTATGCTCTGAAGATGAACATTGCATAGGTTTCAGAAAGATACTGAGTGATTCGAACTACCTTGTAACTAAAGCAATCAGAAATTGAAGGTCATGTATATGGATAATGCATTGTAATATGCATTATTACAATGTAATATGCATAATATGCAAATATATATGGATAATGCATTGGTATGGATAAGGTACGATGACATATTCTTAACTACAACTGTGTGTTGTCATTATGCATCTCACTCGGGGACAATGGCAAACAGGCATGTGGAGTAAAATTGAATAGCACTGCAAAATATATCTAATGAGTTACAAAATGTAAGCAGGCAGGTCTTATAAATCCATTAATACAAACCAGATGAAAAAGCAATCAGATTGAGGCTGGTAAAAAAAAATCCTGTGTTGAAAGGGTTCTTTTGGATACTCGAGACATTGAGTGTATTGAAACAACAAAGGATTTTAAGACAGAACTGCATTTTAAACTCAGAACTGCATCGCCAATCTCAGTCAGGTAGGTTTAGCCAGAAAAATAATGGCCAACATTTCTTCTTATCTGAGGCTGAAGTCTTCAAATATAACAGATGTTGCAATTTGTTTTAAAAATTGCAGAACATGGCTTTCAAATTCTGACCACGTTTTAATAAAATATCATAAGTTTACATGATCTTACAATTTTATACAACACTCATCGGATTGAGACAATTATCAAACTTCAGTTTCTTCTCAGCTTCCTGGATAGTTTAGCGTGTTGGATTTTCCAGAAATTATCCAATAGACTTTTCAGTGAAGACAGAGTTTCCCATGATTGTATGAGTGTTGTGACAGTGCAGTAAACTGAAGATAGATTGGTCATTGGAGATATTTTTCCTTCCCCAAAGTTGAACCTTGGTTTCAAGGCTGTAAACAAGTATGAGAGCATAATTGGCCAATTCATGAGTGACAGTAATAAAAGCTGCCTAGTGGATTTAAAGAGTTAACATGCAAACAATTATTGAATAACACACTGATGCTAATTGCTTCCCCTGACAAAATGTGTTGAATTTCAGAAACGCTTATCTTAGTTGTACAGCTTTATTACTTCATTAGCATGTTTATGGAAGGAGTTCAGTTATGCTGAGAGAGCCATAAAGGAGTGAAGTTTAAAGAGACAGAAACCTGTTTTGCTTATCTCAGCTTACCTACAAGCCTCAAGGTTATCTTTAATAAATTAAATTAAAAAACTAATACTGTAAAAGATAGTAGGATTTTTGCAAGCGCATGGAAATTGTTGTAACTACTGAATGCTGTTATGAGAACGATTGAATACCATAGACTAGTTTTCAGATGATGAAAATTGCTTATTAGAAATCCTGTACCATGGAAAGGGTAACATCGTGGTGCAACAGTAAGAAGGTTCAATCAAAAATTTACATCTGATTGTTATCCGCTGGCTAGAGTTGTGATGAACCTGCTTTGGTTTGAACTGGGTTCTCAGGTCAAACACTTCATGGCAAGGGAGAAGTTAATAAGACTGGGTGGAAGAAGATTAAAAAAATGATATTACTGTTTTCTTTGATCTTTCAACTTTCATCTGACAATTAAGGAATATTACCAGTGGTGAGCAAGGCAAGGCTTGCAGCAAGAACCCTTCAACATCGGATCCAAAAAGTTGAATGCAAGAAACCAACAAAGAGTGGCAGGAAAGTTAGATGGTAGCAGTCTCTATTAAGGCATATTGGCATACAGATGCCAACAGCTTATGTGTCTTCTGCCGTGTATAAGAGGATTTAATAGTCACATCAAGGCATCTTGAATATAATACCTACAAATACAAATGCAAATGTTAAAGGATTTTTTTGTTTTCTTGGCCACCAATCCCCCAAATAAAATTGGTCCTTCGGAAGAGGCATTAAACCGAGGTCTTGTCTGCCTTTTCAGCAAACTCGTAACTGTTTAATAACCATCTTATGATTAATAAATTAACTCTTTGGATTTATCCATTGCCTCTGTACAATCTTACCTCAGGGTCGTACCGCATAAAAATCCTATGGGGACAGTGGTCGATGGGAAAGAGGTGGCTGAGCGGATCCCCTCGATTTTAGATTTGAGAAAGTCCAGCTTTTCCTCGCAGTTGGAATTGGAGGAGAGGATGGGTGAGGCATGGGAAGGTGGACGGATGGGATGGTTGGTGGTGAAGAAGAGGAGCTTGGAGTTATCCTTGGCCTCCAATGTTATCTTGGAGAAGAAGGAGGACTTGGCAGAGGCAAGAGCAGAATGGTAGGTCTTAGTGTGATTCAACCAAATCTGCTGATGAACCATTAATTTACAATTGGTCCAGGCGTGTTTGGTGGCTTGCACTTGTGCCTTTAGAGAATGGAGATGGTTGGTTTATCAGAGGGATATATGGAAGTAAGAGGCAGTTTGGGAGGTGAGGGAGACAAGAGAGGTGAGGCTGGAGGAGAGGGATTTGTGGTGAAAAGAGAGCGAAGTGGGTAGATCAGTTGGTGAGGGCCAGAGTGGGACGAGTTCAGACGACTCTAGGGCACCAGAGAAGGAGGAGATTTTTTTCCAGGGCGGTAGATGATGGTAGAGGATTGAGTAGGGGGAAGGGGTATGGGGGTGTTAAGGGAGATTAAATGGTGGTCCGAGATAGCTTTGTCGGGATGGTGATGTCTGAACCAATGAGGCCCTAGATGATCACCAGGTCAAGAGGGTGGCCATGAACGTAAGTGGGGAGTGGATGTGGAGGTAGAGATTAAGGGAGTTGAGGAGGGAGGAGAAGTCACCAGTGCTAAAACAGGAGGGGATGAAGTGGAGTTTGAAATTGCCTAAGTTGAGGAGGCGTTCCGAGCAGAGGAAGAGGGAAGACAGGAGAGTGGAGATGTCTGAGAGGAAGGTGAGAGAGGGCTTGGCAGGATGATAAAGAAGGAGGATTTTGAGGGAGGGACTAGAACAGTGGTAGAGAGTAAGGTGTGCAAAGGAAGGGAAGGTTAAGGTTACAGAGGAGTAAGAGGAAAGGCCTAGGGTGGACCAGGAGATGAGAGCCACACCACCACCATGGTGGTTAGGTTGTGGGGTTTGGTGAAAGGTGTAGCCAGGTGGTGTGGCCTTGATCAGGGGGAAGGTATAATCTGGATTAACCCATATTTCAGTCAGGGTGATGATGTCGATGTTTTGAGGGATAATAAATTATTATGATTTTCGTCAATGATGAGGTTGTGGTTAGTGAGTGATTTATTGAAGAGGGACTAGACATTTTGCAGACCAATGCGGAGGGGACAGTTGGTGGTGGAGGATTTTTGGAGCTGAGATGGAGGGGGAGAATTGACAGGGAGGGTGGGAATATGGATGAGGGAGGCAAGATTGACCTCCAGGGTTAGTAACCGATAGACCTTGTGGTGAGAGTGGGGGTTGGGGCAGTCAGGGTGGGTGTTGTTGGACTGCCGGCGGTGACTGCCACGGAGTGTGCGATGGAGAATGTAAAGAGAGGAGCAGAAGGTGTTTGTGGGATGGTCAAGCAGGAAAGGAGTCGAGAGGGTCGGAAGAAGAGGAGGGTGGATCAGGACTAATGGAGCTCCTGTGGCTTAGTGGTTAGAGCACTTGTCCTGCAAGCTGGGGAGACCAAGCTGGGGAGACCTGTGTTCGAATCCAGGCAGGTCAGGGTGAACCCTTCGGCAAGTTTCCATACTCCACCGCCTAATAATAATCCGTCCAAAAAACCACAATAATAAAATCAATCCACGACTGTTTGTGGGACACTGCTGTGCGCAATTGCCTGCTGCGATTCGCACACAAATATACAGTCAATTCACTTTACAGTATATTCTGTGAAGCATTTTGGGATGTCGATATGATGTGAAAAGTGCTTTATCAAATGCAAGGATTATTATTATTATATTTTATAGTGGAGGGTTGGGGACAGGGACGGGAGCATTTTGGAGAAGCAGCTTGGGTTGGTTGCAGCAGCCAAAGTGCACCTGCTGTAATTCAGAGTAGGAGGAGGGGTTCAGCGAGACATGGTGTGCACGCTGGGCTAGTAGGGATCATGGGGATGGAGTGGGTGTGGGTGGGGGGTGGTGGGCATGGTTAATTTAAAACCAGTGAGTTAAAATTAAATTAAAAGATGAAAGAATTCAATTTTTATTCAAATTATGCTAGGAGAGCTATCCTGTGAGTTGCAATTGAATTGGACATGACTTTGGGCCTTTGGGCCCATCACCTATTCTCCCGCAGACCACAATACGACAGAAGGAACTCAATCAAGAAAAATGAATCAATAAACAAAACCAATCTGCAATTCTTAGAAAGCACAGGAATACCAAATTGGATCTTTAGTTTATTTGCCACAATGAAAGTTGTAAGATTTCTTCTTTGTCTCATATAATAACAATCTTTGCATCTGATATAGCACTTTTTCACATCTGCAAACAACTTAACTCACTTCACAGGATATACTGTAAGGTGGTTTGACTGTATTCTGTGGGTAAAATACACAGCAGAGAGTTTGTGCGCAACAATATCCCACAAACAGCCATGGAGTTAGTGAGCAATTTTATTTTGGAGATTGTTGGCCTAAACACCAGGAGAAACCCCTTTTCATTTTGAATAAATCCATTGGATCTTTAACTTCCACCGGAATAGGACTTTATTTACCATCTTATAACAATAATAATAATAACGCATGCCTTCTACTCTATAAAACCCCAACAAGCAACATATGGAGCATAATCGCTGGTGGGTACTTCTCCACCCATTATTCGTGAACATATAGCATCATCAGCACTTCAAAAGAGTGACACCAGTGTCAATTACTGCCATAAGCAAACATGAATTAGCAAGAAGCACATTATAAGTGCTCCACCGTATCACACTCTGCCAATGCTCCCTTTCCTTCACTCTCTGAGATTTCTATCTCTCCCTTTCTGAGTCTCTAACTTTCTATCTGTATGTGTCTCTTTATACATAAACTCTAACCTCGCACAATACAAATATAGCAACAAACATTTATGCAACTGGCAAAACAATACAACTCCATTTAGGTACAAAGTTGTGAGCATTCGTATAAGGTGACTGGGGATATAATTTACTAATATTCCAAAAGCTGAATGCATTCCTTGCTACCTTGCACCCTTGCACACCATTTTTTTTCTCTCTCTGATATTTTGTGGCCCCATGTCAGCTTCCAAATCTGTAGGATTGATGACCAAGATACTGTCCTGTTCAAGTGATTTCATGACATTTTTAACATCAATGTGAGATCTTGCAGAGGCACCGTAATTGTAATGGTTCATTATTCAAGGCACACTTATTGTTATTCACTTGACCGACAATATCATTACACACAATCAGAAATATTGAGTTACCTACAAAAACTTCACCTCACGTAGTATAATTTTACCTCACGGAATAGATCTGCTTGCACCCTTCAATTTACTCTGCCTGAATTCAGAAGCAGCATTGTGCATACATTTCAAATCTGTATTTCCCAGGAATTAGTAAAATAAGCAAACTTTGTTGTATAGAAAACTGTTTATTAGGGCAATAGTGAACAAGAATGTGTACCACATGCAGGGGAAATATTTATAATTATTTGAGCACAAAATAAAGCATCAAGTATTTCCTATCTTCCTGAGATGCCACTTTTCTAGATTGAAGAGTCCTTACTTGTCTAGCTGATTGTTGTTTATTGATCTACCAAAGCAAATTATTCTCATTTCTCTCCTTGGCACTCCCTCTGGGACCAGAATTGTATGCAACACTCCAGGTGTGGCATAAGCAGAGCACTGTATAACTTGGGCATTACTTTTATCTTTGATATCCCTCATTTGTGCCCATTGGAAACACTACACAGCCTTATTCACATTATCTTCCTTACAGGGTCACTGTTCATTTACCTCAGTATTGAATCCCCGATTACAAGAGCTTGTCTGCTTATCTCCTCAACAACTATGATCTTCCCAAGTTGTACTGCTTCATTTGTCCGTATCTCTCTCTCCTCATATTGTCTCTCATCATTTGTTTCTCTTATCTCATCTCAGGTATCTTTAGATAATCGTTACTTCAACTTCTTCCCCACATCCCAGAGGAATCTTGCAGAAGAATATTTTTTGAATTTATTCAGTACCTGTTGGAATTGTTAGGATGCATTGTAGTATAAATAGAAGCAGTTTGCTTAAATACCTAATGTAGCAATCCAAATCCTCACCTGAGCATATTTACCGTTATTCTGATTGTCTTGAAAATGTTTATTCCTTCATAAGGTTAGCCTGATGTTAGGAGAAAACTGTGCACACTATTTGTTGGTGGAATCAGTCGTTAGATATCAAAACCAAGATTTTAGCCTTCTTTCCGTTTTACAGGTTCACTCCACTGTTTTGGGATAACAAGAGTTGAATGGAGCAAAGATAGAGGTGTAACTGCCTGTACTCTAAATGAGTGCTCAAGGGAACTAAGATTATTATAAAATCACTGATTCTGTTAAAAGAGGAGGTATATTGTGATTTATAAAGATCTGAAGACCTCAAATAAACAAGATTTCTATAGCTGTGGCGTGCATTATTTGACCTTAGCTACTTTACCTTTATCATTTCAATGTTGTGATAAAGTGCACTGTGGACACTGGATTTTCCTTCACATATTGAAAGCAGATCATTAGTTTGATTTGCAGAACAGATTGAATATGAGGTTGACAAAGCTGTAGATGCACAGTATGTGGAAACATATATGGTATTCCTTAAAAATATTCATTATATTGTTTCTAAAGTTAACTAATGCTGGTATTCGTTACCACCAAAATGAATAGTGTTTAGTGCACTTATTCTCAAATTTACACAGAATCCTAACTCTAATTTCAAAACGGATCTATCACCATCTTGGATTTGCAGCCTGCTGTGACAGACTGTTGTTTTGATGTTTTTGCCGTTAAAGAGTCAGGTTAGTGTTTTTTTGTTGTCATATTATTTTCTAGACTTAAGTCAACCCAGGAAACCTTATTTCATAATTGAGGTCAGGCCTCTACAACAAACTCCAAGCCCACTCTTGGAATGCTAAGATCACACTATTTTAAATTTATAATTTATAGAGTATTGTGAAATTCAATCAATATGCTTTGTCATGCTTAATCTTAATCAGTCCATCTGAATTATGGTGCTCCTACTTCGATTCGGTGGCATAAAAGATCAATTGCAGCTAAAATACAACCTTTCACACCATTCAATGTAATTGAAAACAACAAGAAACAAATTACAGTTGTGTAGCAGCTTTCATGTCAGAAGGTCATCTCAGGCACTGGACAATCAGTGTTTTGGACATGAGCTAAGATTTGGTATCAGGGAGAGTGAAGGGCATGGGAAGAAGGACGGTGACCAAAGGCATGATCGAAGAGGAATGTCTTGAGATGTACTTTGAAGGAGGCAAGGAAGATGGACTGGTTGAAGGCTCGCCCATCAATAGTGGGACTTTTGAGGCAGGGGAACATGAAGCAGGCCGAAGCCTGTTGAATGAAGGGTGTGGGCAGGTTGGTTGGGAATTAAGAGGTTGCAGAGGTCTTGGGGAGTAAGGCCATGGAGGCCCTTGAAGGTGAGGACCAGGATATTGAACTCTATTCTCTGTGTGATGGGAAGCTAGTGGAGTCGGGTGATGATGGGTGGTGTGGGGGAATAGGATCATGGAGCCACAGGCTGCTAAGATCTGGATGACCTGCAGCCTTTGGAGGGAGGAGTTGGGGATACCAAATATCAGGGAATTGGCGTAGTCAAGCCTTGATGATTGCGTTTATGAGAGTCTTGGCGGCCTGCAATGTGAGACAGTGGTGGAGCTGGGCAATGTTGCAGAGGTGGGGTAAGACAGAGCAGGTCATGGCACGGATGTAAGGTAGAAAGGATAGTTGAGGGTCATCAAGATGCTAAGGTTCTGGTCTAGCTTAGTGAGATGAAGTGTGCATCCATGGATGGTGATGCTGTCAGCACCTGAAGTGTGGAGGTGCTGATGGTAGACAACATGGTCTTGTTGCTATTCAACTTTGGAAAATCAGCTCTCATCCAGGACTCCATTTCTACTGCCTGACCTGCCCAACTACATATTTCCCACCTGACCCACCCCAACATCAGTGGCTGGGCTTTCAGCCTCTCTTCCCCCACACTCTGGAATTCCACTCCACAGTCCCTTCACTTTGCTTCCTTCCTTCCTTATCTTCTTCAAGGCTGGTCTCAAGACCCTCCCTTTTTGATTATGCCTTCTGCTGCCTTCGCACCGCTCTCCCGCCCCTCCCCCCTACCTTGCCGTTTCCTCTGCTCAGGTCCCGACTCCTGACTGTTCAGTGTTTTGGGAGGTCCTCCCAACGTGAAAGATGCTCTATAAATATAATTTTGTTGTTGTTGATGTCTGACAGACATTATATCAAAACAGCAGTGGTCCTGGAGTTGAGGGTGGATGCAGAGTTGGGTGTCATCGGCACATAAGTGGAAGTTGACCCCTATGTTTGCGGATGATATCACCAAGAGGAAGCATGTAGATATTGAAGAGGAGGGCAAGTACAGAGCCCTGATGAATGATGCACAAGATGGTGTGGGAGCTAGAGGAGAAACTGTTTTTGGAGATGAAGTGGGGATGGTGTTAGAGGAAGTAGGATCTGATCCATTCAAGGGTAGAACCATGAAGGTTGAGGTGAGAGAAGAGGAGGATAGAGTGGTCAACGGTTACGAAGGCAACAGAAAGGTTAAGGAGAAAGAGGAGGCAGAGGGAGCCCTGGTCGCAAATGAACAAAATGTAATTTGTCACTTTGACCAAAGCTGTTTCTTTGCTTTCAGCTGCACGGAAACCTGATTGGAAAGGTTCATGAAGAGAGTGCTGAGAATGGAAGGAACGAAGCTGGGAAGCTGCAACTTGTTCCGGGACATTTGGTTGGAGGTTGGAGATTATCAGTTATTAATATTCAATTATTTTTTCTGAGGCTTTACTTTGTGAGAGCTGTTTAGATGAGGGTCCTATCAAGATCCCAGAGGCAGAGAACAATGGTCATCAGAAATTTTAGGTTTGTGGTGAGGAAAATTTTAAACCTGCTGTTGTTAACCGTTCCTCTATTGGACACTGCACTTTGCCAGCATTGACAATCTTTGGTCCACTACAAGGGAGGACTACTGAATTTTATTAAGTGCAGTATGCAGCATTTAATGGAAATCAGAGAATTACTCCTAAAATGAAACAAATTTCAACAAATTCATGATTTTAATTTGCAGTATTTTATCAAACCATTATCTATCCAATTACAAAATATAATTGGTAGGAACTAAATATTAAAGGATAATTATTGTGGTAATGTATATCAATATATTTCTTCCAGCCTTCTTAAAATGTACCAGAGCGGGCCCAAGAAACCTCTAGGTTAACAATGCCAAATAGTCCTTTTCAGAATCAAAGTGATCTATACCATCACAGTTGTATTTTATTATCCTAAGTGTTGAATTGGCAAGGATTGTGATATTAATGACTCTTGACTGAGGAAGCAATAACTTTGACAATGTTGGTGCATCTTGTAGTAAGTGATTATTGTTTTGAGCTGCTACATGAGCAGTGAGCAATCAAAATATATCCACAAAACAATTGTTTATAAATGTTGCCATCTTATTCTAGCACAACCTCATAATATAGCTCCTAAATATGGAAGTAGCTGTGCATTACTATCTGCTCAATCATTTTTTGACAACCGATTTATAAGTTGCTTATTGAATTTGGAGCTTTGGTATTGAAGAAAGCAATTATTCCAACAGGAATGTTATTGCTAATAATTATTCAAATAATTATAGTTGCCTTTGTATCAATAATAAATACAGAACAGTGATTTCACATTAATGCTATTTCATCAAATGAATCAGCAAAAGATATGTAGTGTCAAACTGATTGAGTATAGAGGGAAGGAAGGTGCATTGGATTGTATCCTATGATTATATACATCTCTTCAATCATAGCAGTGGTAGCCTTCTGCTCATAAATGATTCCTCCTTATTGCAGTCCTAAACAAATGTATGTAACATTTGTCAGTAATACTTTATGACATTGTCAGTTTCAGATTCAAGTAAGTTTTCAAATTGCATTTGATATACTGTACCCTGTTCCATATTTGGAGGATGATTCAAAGTGCCTTAAAAGATTTAATGTCATGTATAGTGACTGTGGTTTGTAGGCCAACATGGCAGCTAATTGCACACAGCCAACAACCTACAAACAGGCATGATGCAAATCACTAGTTTTATCAAGGAATTGAAAGCCATGGAAACTCCCTTCTCTTTCTGAATAGTCCCATGGAATCCTTAAAGTCTGCCTGGATAGGTAGATAAGATCTCAGTTTAGCATCTTATCAGAAGGAAGGCACCTCCGAAAATGCAGCCTTGGAATGTCAGTCTACACTGTGATTTCAAAGTCCTGATGTTGGAAACTTTCTGACTCAAAGGCGAGAATGCTACCAACTGAGCTATACTGACACCCAAATTACTTTGCATTGAAATGAGCACTCTCCTCTTCAATTGACACTTCAGTGCAAACCACTGCAGCCAATTAGAATTTTCTTCGCTAAATCATGTTTGTTTAAAAATATTGAAATGTGATTGAATATCCGGAAAGGCTAGGTTGTAGGTTCTTTTTGCTGAGACAGAATTTTTTCAGATTTATTCTGCAGGGGTTGTAAAAATAAACACCAACATCTATCTCGTCAGTCGCAGAACGCTTGTGATAAAAATATTCACGGTCCATTGCAGTCTTTTTATGACAGCTGAGGAAGTTATATTTTACTTCTCCCATTTGCATGGCTTTTGGAGCTATTCAGCTTTGGAAATTGTGACACGCCATGGTACATTCCTCAGTCGGTTTTTCTCAAGCTTTATTAAATTAAATTTATATTCCATCTTTATATGCTACAGCCCAATATGTATTTCTTTAATATCATTCTTGCTTAACCTTCACTTTTTGTGCTGAGTAGATCTAGAAATCCAAACTTTACAAATCGGTCTGGAACCTGGCAAAATTGTCCACTAAATTCCCAGGTATGGGTAAGCTCTTCCACAACTTTTCCCCCAACACAAATTATATCAGAAACTTGTGCTGCTAAAATTATTTAACAACAAAATTACATTTGCGTAGTGCCTTTCACGTCGGGTGGATGTCCCCAAGTACTGGAGAGTCAATGTTTTGGACCCAAGCTGGGGTCGAGATTATGGAGGGTGAAGGGAAGGGAGGGGAAGCGGGGTGACCGGCACGGTCGAAGAGAAGGTTATTAAATCTGATATCATCACATTATGGGAAGCATATCCTTTTATGGATGAACAAACTTGGAAATTAAGTAGGAGGGTAGTGTTTTTTTTTGTCTTGAAAAATAAATGTGATTTTACTTCATAAGTAGTCCCATCCTGTAGCTTAGTGGTTAGTGCATTCACCTGGCAAGTGAGAGGCACTGGGTTCAAATCCGGGCAGGGAAAAATGTTAGACAAGTTTCCCAACTACGGTTTAAGTTGCAATAAGTAGGAACCCAGTTAAGTCAATTGGTGGATTGCTTTCCTGGAGGCAACACCTTCAACAACAACAAAAAATAGTTTTGAAAAATCCACAACTGTTTATGGGACACTGCAGTATGCAATTGGCTGCCAAATTTCGCCCATAAAATATACAGTCAATTAATTTTCCAGCATAATTTGGTGCCTGGAGACACCTTGAAGATGTGAAAATATGTTAATAATAATAATAATCCTTGCATTTAATATTAGCGCCTTTAACATATTCCAGATATCTCAAAGCGCTTCACGGAATATATTGTAATGTGAATTGACTGTATATTTTGTGGTTGAAATGTGGAATGTTGCCAATTGCACACAGCAGTGTTCCACAAACATTACTGGATTGAAATTAATAATTTACTAATTTTTTTGAGAGATTATTATCAGGCATGTGGAGGAAAATTGCCCAAGGGTCCACCTCGCCTGGAATCGAACCCAGGTCTCTTGGTTTCAAAGGTGAATGCTCTAACCACTAAGCTACAGGACTCTCTCTCTCTCTCTATATATATATATATATATATATTAGAGTCCTGATAAATGATTACCGGTAAGTCAAAATCAGGATTATGCTTGGATCATCTTGGATTAAATAATAGATTTTATTAGCAAGATCTTAGTGCTTGAGTGCACTTAATTATTCATCTAGTAGCTCAATCTAAACAAAAATTAGCTGAAATAATTAACCAAATATATATTTCTATGCAAAAATGATTAGCCTACTAATACATGCTGCTGCCTCAAGGTAAAAGCATATCAATTGTATTAATTGTGGTGAATATTAAAACATGGATAATTGTAGAATATTTTATCCTTGCAACAAGAATTTTGTATTGAAGTAATATGAGTGATCGTGTCATGGTTTGTTACCCTGAATTTTTATGTTGGCATCAGAACTGCTGGATGTGTTACCTTGAGTTGACAGTACATAGACTGTTGACCACTCTATCCTCCTCCACCTCCTCTTTTCTCACGTCTCACATTGGATGGTTCAGTTTCTACCTCTCATACCGTCTTCACTTCACCTCAACAAATGGCTTCTCCTCTAGCCCTGCAGAATGCAGAATTCCTCAGGGTACTGATCTTGGTCCCCTCCTGTTCAATATCTACATGCTAAATCTCTGCCTCCACCCTTGACTCCAGGACCATTGGTGTCCTGACACAATGTTTCAGAATAATTACTATGTTGTGAGGAATGTTGTGCAATATTTATGGAGTGCCATTAAATGAGTACCGTGTCCTCAACTGAACTTGTTCCTTGTAACTTAGTGACATCATCTGCAGACGTGGGGTCAACTCCCACATGTTTATGGATGACACTCAACTCTATCTCTATTTCTACCCACTCCCAGGACAACTGCTGTCTTGACAGTATGTTTGTCAGACATCAAGTCCTGGATGAGAGCTAATTTTTTATAGTTGAACAATTGGCAGGCAGGCTTTCTGCCACTCTGCCCCCACTCACTGGGACTCCAATCCACAGTTCCTCCACCTCGCTCCCTCCCTTGCTTTCTTCAAGACCCCTCTTAAGACCCTCCTCTTCGACCGTGCCTTCAGTTACCCTCCTTCCTCTCCTGCTCGCTACCCTCCGCAATCCAGACCTCCAGTGCTTTGGGATATCCTCCCAATGTTACAAATGTTATTGTGATGTACCTGTAAAAATAAAGAATCAAAATGTCTCAAGAGCTTCACTAGTAATTGTTGTCAAATCTAAGTGACATTTTGCATGAATTATGAACCAATCTTGAGGATTCTTGACCTTGAAATCAGAAGAAACTGCCTTCTCTTCTTCAAATAGTGTCATGAGATCTTTAACATCACCTGAACTCGCAGATGGGCCCCACTTTGATGATTCATCCAAATGACAGCAACTTAACAATGTAGTATTCTTTCAGTTCTACACTCAAGCATCAGCCTAGACTGAGGTCAAACCATTTAATAAATCAAAATGATTTGATTATGTAAGGATTGAGATATCATAAACCATAACAGTACAGCTTCAGTTGGAGTGATGGCAATTGTATAAACATAGTGAAGACAACAACAAACAACAAAATTACATATATAGAGCGCCTTTCATGTCGGGGGGATGTCCCAAGGCGCTGGTACCCTTACATTCTGTCTCCATTGTATAATGACTATGGTGTCACGTAAACAGAAATGAAACTGAGTTTAGAAAAATATATTAAAATCCCATTTATTCCATGCTTATTATTCCAGGTTATTGTGGAATCCTGTAGCTCAGTGGTTAGAGCACTCACCTTACAAGTGAGAGATCTGGGTTGAATTCCAGGCAGGGCAAAACCTTGTGTGAATTTCCTTACTCCACATGCCTAATAATAATCCCTCAAAAATCAACAATAATAGGGTTCGGCGCTATGGAAATTTTCCGATATCGATAAATCGGTCGGCTAATATCGATATAGAGAAATTTATCGATATTTCCGGGGTTATTTAATACTGCGCATGCGCACGCATTGGGGGGGTGCGCGCATTCGGGGGTGTGCACGCATTCAGAGGTACGCGCGCATTCCGGTGTGCCTGTGCATTCGGATGTGCGCGTGCATTCTGATATGCGCGCGCATTCCGTGCTCTAGGCCTAGGAGATTGCAATGCCAGCAACAAGGTAAACTGGAAAAGTTTGCGTTATACCAATAATACCAATATATCACCAGAAATGATATACCGATATTTACGATATACCTATATAATTTTTCATATTGAATTTTTCGATATATCGATATATTTTAAATTCCGATATTGGCATATCGATATGAAAAATTATATAGATATAACCAACCCTAAACAATAATAATAAATTGGTCATTTTCGATCCATAACTGTTTGTGGGGACACTGCTGTGCGCAATTGGCTGCCACATTTTGCCCACATATATACAGTCAATTCACTTTATTGTATATTCTGTGAAGCACTTTGAGACATCTAGAAGATACGAAAAGCACTGTATCAAATGCAAGGATTATTATTATTATTGTGTTTCCATCATTTCTGAAGCAGTGACTATCCAGAGCCTTGGGACGTCCTCCTGATGTGAAAAGTGCTATACAAGTGTAATTTTGTTGTTGTTGTTCAGAAGTACATTTTATGTAATTCATCATAGAATGTCTGTGTTACTTTTGCATATAGTCATTGGCTCTGTTTTCAGATTTGCCCACACTAAACAAACGGCCAAAAAATATTTGAGACAATTAGTTTGTCTGTCTGATGGGCTCATGCAATAAATGTTTCACATCACTTGACAACTAGGGAACCCAAGAAGAATAACATTTGTTGAAAAGTGGCCATAAAAGATACAAGACTTGTGATTTTGAAGAACTCAAAGTAACATATAATTTTTAAGATCAACTTTTTGGATTTTCCTTGCTGCGGTTAAGATCAATCTTGGAAACTTTAGCTGTCACAGGGTTAGTATAAACAAACATATCATATGGAATTTCTTCTCTATGGATTGTGTTTTAGTAGTTTTACAGTTTAACCACTTTCATGGTGGTACTTTTTCCATTTCTGTGTGGAAACTCATTGATGACATCAAGTTAAGCCATCATTTAAACACATATATTCATTAATTAATATACACCAGTCAAGCAGCCGGAAGATAAAAACAGTTCCCTTGCTAAGATGAAAATTTCAACTTGTGATATGTTAATTATTTCATTGCTGATAAATGTTGTCTTTGATGCCAGTCGATAACAGAAAATTGGCTACAGACCTGAGGTTTCCTTAACTGGGACCAAAGATGCCAATGTTACATTTACATTGGAATGCTGGTTGGTGGGATGCGGGGTTAACTCAATAAATTAAATCAGACTTAAAGGGATATCATATAAATCAATCCTTTAGTGTCATAATATAGAAGCTAGCATGTCCACTGGAACTACAGGCAGCTTTGATCTTAATCACTGTATGAATGGGGAATATGGATCACAACTGTGGCCAGTTATCAACTGTCATTTTTATTTCTAAAAATAATCCTTACATTTAATGTAGTGCATGGCATATCAGGAAGACATCTCAAAACACTGTAAACTGAAATGACTGTATTCATAGGCAAGTGCAGCAGCCAATTTTGCAGAGAATAGCTATGAAAAGAGTGACCAATTTTATTTGGGAGAATGTTTCTCTCTCTCCTTTCTTTTTCACTTAGAGATCTTTAATGTGCACGCAAACAGGTAAATGAAATAACATCCAAAGGAAAATTGCGATGATAATGCATCACACCCCCAACACTGAACTGCTGTGATAGCCTAAATAATATGAGCTCAAAGTATCAACATGGGGCTTGATCCCATGACCTTTTGACTCAGAGATGAAAATGCTTCTGAATGAGCTATGGCTGACATCTAGCTAGTTACTGGTTGGCTTTGTTAACTGCATTTAACATTGGTGCGATTATGATTATCAGTGAAAATTAATACATTATAGATTTTCAATTTGCATCCCATTGCTGATCATGGAAAATGACAGTCATACAGAAAACATGTTGAGTGACAAGATATACCAAGCGGCACACCAAACTCATTGTGGAGAGGTGCTGAGAAGGCTGTAGTAGCAGGCATGAGTTGTAGTCCATCATACATAGAATGTCAAACCCATCAATCTGCCAATCCCCAGAATCTGCAGAACATGATGGGATAAGACTGCTGTGCAGTGTGGATCTTAATCCTTCCTCATCAATTGACATTCTTGGCTTTACTATATCCTCTAATCTCAAATGGAATCCTCACTTCACCAAATTGCTACAGCTGCCTTCATGTATGATGTTGGGCCAAGCAATTCATTATTCCTGAACGACTCATAATTCTCTATAAATCCTAAAATCCTGCTCCCATCTCTGGTGAAGCTCTTCTTGCAATCTGCTTCCCCTCCTTAACAGCACAAAGAAAAGGGTTTTCTCACATATGAACCTCTCTTATGACCAAATATGATTATTGCCTTGGGGTGGGAGGAGAGGGTAAAATATATTTTGGGGCTGAGCTACCTCCAAAATGATATTCTTTGTAACCGAATATCAGAATCAAGTTAATCCTTTTTGGCATCTTTAGAGCCTGTTTCCCAAGCCAAGTAAACCCAGAATATTTAAGACCCTGCTGATGTCAGGTCAGCCAGCCTGGGTTGTCAGCTGGACAGGGAGGTAGAAACCAACCTTTGGGGACAGAAATTCTTTCCTATCAGTTCCTGTTAACCCTGTAAAGTAATAGTCTAATGCGTATGGTGTGCTGAGCTGGAAAACCAGTGGAAAGTTCGCAAGTCAGTGCTCACAATGGCATGCTATTCAACTATATCTGGTTAAACTCCAACAGTACCCCAACATAGACTCTAAGCCTTGATTCTTACCAACCTGTGTTAGTAATGTTAGCAGGTGTTTTCCTCCATGAAGAGAGTGCAAACTCCATTTCCAGACATAGGGAAATTTCCTTTGTAAGTGGTATACATAGATGGAACCCTCAATCTGGTTTGGATACTCTTAAACATGGCAATAGGCTTGGACACTCTCATGTATGCCATGTGCCATATATTTGATCAAAACACAAAACTTCTCCCTGTTCAGGTAGATGTCAAAAATCCCATAGCACTATACAAAAAGAAAAGGGAGTTTCTCTCAGTGTCCTGACCAACAATTTCCCCAAATAACAAAAGGTTGGTTATTCAATTTCATGGCTGTTTGTGGGACAGTGCTTTGGGCAAATTGGCTGCCATGTGCACTTAGAATTGCAGTTAGTACATATTACTCTATACCCTGTGAGTTGTCACTTGACATGAATGTGCCAAATGCAAGATTTATTATTATTTTTCTCTTACTCCTAGCTTCCAATTGCTCTCTCATTTATTCCCAACCTTTTTCGTATATCCAGTTTTCAACAACATTACCTGGTTATTCTCCTCCAAATGTTTATTGCTAATGATCCCAAGTGCACTCTTGTCCCCCTCCCAATGTGTTTGCCATGTTGAAATCAAAATTATGCTATTGTTTCTGACTCTCCAACACATTCAATGCATTTTCTTCCAGAATCTCAAGCCTGCAGAATTCCTCTGTTAAATATTTGTTTCTTAATTGGCAAAAGGAAATATATTTTGGGAAGCGGGAAGTGATTTTGAATTGAATGAAGTAGGCTCAACCACCCCTGCTTGAAACTCTTACCTTGTTACTATGCTAAATATTTTTCTTTTGTTATGCATTTGAAAACAAATCATGAGTATTATCACACAAGTTGTTAATTTTGTTCTGGCTCTTTATTGACTTAAAATGGGGTCAAATCTGTTTGCGTACTATCAATGTCCTAAAAAACACGACTGAATCTTCCTTTCAAAGATTATTCCAAAGGCATAACTTCTTCAGCAAAGTTATTTTACTGAATTAACATACACATAGAAAAACAGTATTAATTCAAACATCTATTAGTATCTGAGGGGCTGGAGGAAGCAGTTATTCTTTCCAACTACTTACGTGCTGTCTGTCACCCTGATGAATGGGATGCCTTCATTTCCACAAGTGTGCCCGAAGTAACAGCTTTCAGTTGTACAAAGTATAAATCTTACTCACCTGTTTAATAAACCAAGATTTGTGATACCCATACATCTAAATCTACCTTGTAAAATAAGATGTATAAAAATGACTTGACATGAACATGTTCAGACATTGAACAATCATTTTGGAAGATGCTATGATATTCAGTTGAAAACAATCACACCAGGCCACTCTGATTTGAGTTTGCAGAAATCATGCTCCCCTCCCCATCAGCTTGTGACTGTTCTCATTATATCCCGTTTGTAAAGATTTTGGCATGCTGCTTATTTCATTCTCATTACGAGATATAAGCAATCCTGTGAGTAAAATGTCTGGAGGCAAATCACAGATCCGTGACCCTGAAAAAAATCATCACTACGCAAAATGTAGTGTAATTAGATGCCAAATTAATCCAGTTGGGCCAATTAGTTTAAAGAAGGCATATGGTATGTCAACTAAGATACGATCAAGAGAGGAAAATGTTTGTAAACATATAGCTATAAAAGAGTTGATCAGAAGCAGAATAAGGAAAAGCCCTCTTTAAAACTGAACATGAGAAACATGACTCCGATTTTATAGATAACTATTAGTGATCAGGCAAAAGTTAAGTGGTATATGACAATGCCTTGTGAAAAGAATCCAAAGGCAACTCTGCAGTTGGTCAGGCAACATTTTGACACAGTAACTCTCCATTTCAAGGTCAAATGTAATGCATGACTGACAATGATTTGACATTGGTCTTGGATTGTGGTTAAGATAATTGGCTGTGGTACTTATGATTGATGACTATAGGTACCCATGCTCTTAAAAACATTGTCATTGACACCCGTAAATTAACACAGCACAAGGACATGAGCAGGCTATAAATTTCCTTAAAATTATTGAAGATTTTAAATGTTTGTTCTTTATTTTCTATTGTCAAAACATAATAGCAGAGTGCAGCCATAATCATCAGGCATGTATCTTGCATATCATTTTAATGCAGTATGTTCCAGTCTACTACGGTTCTTGATGAATGGAACCTTTTCTGTACTGAGCATAGAGTTTATAAAGCTAAGAATTATAGAGCATTTGCTGCAAAACACACACACACCACACTTGAGAAGCAAGCTAAGATATCATCTTGATGCGAAAGGCATTATATCAAATGTAAGGATAATTATCATGCAACATTACAAAGCAAATATGATTGTATACCACACGCCAGGACCAGCACACCACCTCAGCTGTTCTTCTCTTTAAAGCCTTCCATGGCCTTGCCCCACTCAACCTCTGCAACCTCCTAACCCCCTGTCAATCTGACCTATCCCTCCACTCAGCGCTCTCCGGTAAGCTCCATGTCCTCTGACCCACTCACCCTACCATCGCGGTTGAGCCTTCAGCCACTCTGCTCCCAACCTTTGGAATTCCATCCCACAATCCTGCCACCTCACCCCCTCCCTAGCCTCCATCAAGGACTGCCTCAAGACCCTCCTTTTTGACCACATTATTCGTTACCCCTATTCCCTTCCCTCCACCCTCCCTGATCCCAACGCCTGCTTGGGTCTGGAACACTCACTGTCCAGGGCATTGGAACATCCTCTCGACGTGAACAGTGCTATACAAATGTAATTTTGTTGTTGATGTTGTTTCTGTTCCCCTCCACCCCACCATTGGTGGCTTCCACTATGCTCTGAATTTGTGTATTTCCCTGCTTCAATCCCTCCGTTTTAATAATAATAATTCTTTTATTTGATGTCGTGCCTTAATCACGTTTTCGAGCACTTAATAATAATTATCCTGGCATTTGATCAAGCGCTTTTCATGTCTTCTAGACGTCTCAAAGCTCTTCACAGAATATACCGTAAAGTAACTAGACAGTATAGTTTGTGGGCAGATCGCAGAAGTCAATTGTTCTCAACAGTGTCCCACAAACAGTCGTGGAAATCCCAGAAATGTGATTGATTAACAACTGGGCTCCTACTTACTGCTAGGTAAATGGAGGCATGTGGAGAAAGGAAACTTGCCCAATGTTTTGCTGTGCCCAGGAATCAAAACCAGGTCCTCTTTTCCCCATCTTTTACCATCCTCATATCGCACTTAAAGACTTTCTTTGTCAACCTTTGGTTTTACCTTTCCTCCCTTTCCATCTCTGCATCAAATCACCATGCTGTTCAGCATTCCAAGACTCCACTCACATGAAGGGTGCTATATAAATGTGAGTTGTAGTTGTAGTGTAAAACAGTAAAATATGCAACACCAAAATTACATTTGTGTAGTGCTTTTCATGTCGGGAGGATATCCCAAGGCACTACACAGACAGTATTTACCAATTCAATGCTTATTGTACCTCAGCCTACGTTGTAATTTGAAATCGTAATCTTGAATTAAAATTAGAAATGCGTATTATGCTTAAATTTAAGAACTGTTTTAATTCTAATTGTATGGCTAAAACTAAGAAATATATTTATGCTTTAGAACAATTTTTTTTATATACCCAAGTGTCATGAATTTGTAATCGTAAACAATCATATTTTGGTTTACTTATTGGTTGACTGTATTTTACAATTATTTTTGTAAAAAAAATGTTGCTCCTTTACATTCTCAATTTCTACTGCTGTAATTTCGCTTTCCATCCCAATTTATATTTTAAGATGAGAACAGCCTGAACCCATATGCTCTAGGGCTACTATTTGTTCCTCACAGTGTACAAATATATTGTCCTGCAGACTCTTTCTTCTCCTTATTTTCTCACTATAAAACTCCTTTACCTTCACTTTCCCTTTAAAATGCTTAAACCTAACTTTTGAATCACCTCTTACAATATTCTGACCTATTTCATTTTTTCTTCTAATCTTTTTCTACTTTGATCTTTTCGGTAGGCTGAACGATAGACACTGGCTCTTCACCTAGATTTCTGGATAAAAGAAACAACATTCAAGACATCTGGACTGCCTTACAAGTAAGTAAGACATCACTTACCATACAGTTAGTATGGTATAGTTAGCACTGGACAGTATATTTTCAGTTGAACTCTAATCAACTTGAACACTAAATTAAGACTATCTAATTAATGAAAAATGCAAGAAGCAATAAATGAACAGGGTAAATAGCAAGAAGGATGTCAAAATAACTTGCATTTATATAGCGCCCTTCATGCTAGATGGCATTTCAGGGTGCTTTGCAATCTGTTCCACAGATTTGTACCTCTAACTGAGGTATTAGATTTCTGTTTCACTGTATTCACTGCTTCACGGTAAGACTAAGAAATGCATTTGAATAACCAGAGAAGATATCTGAACCTATCATGTAATCTTTTTTCGAATTCAAGATCCTTGTCCTCACTTTAAAGGCCATATCTCTCTGACCTGCTGACTCCCTATCAACCTACCTGGCCCCGCCATTCAGCAGGCTCCGATATGCTCCATGTCCCCCGCCGAACTCACCCTACCATCGCTTTCAACCTCTTTGCCCCCACACTCGGGAACTCCATTCCATAGTCCCTTCACCTCACTTCTTCCCTTTCCTCCTTCAAGGCCAGTCACAAACCCTCCTCTTCAATTGTGCCTTCTGCTGACGTCTCAACTCTCTCCCTGCCCTCCCCACCACCCTGCCTCTCCCACTTGCTCAGATCTCAACCCTTGATTGTTCAATGCCTTGGGACATCCTCCCGAAGTGAAAGAGGCACTATAAATGTAATTTTGTTGTTTCCTGTTTATAAAACTGACTGGTTATCTGATGTGGTCGAAGCAGGAGGAATACCTTGACAACTCTAAAAACCACATAGTAATTGATAGCGGAGACTCTCCCTGGTTCTTCGGGTTATTTGGAGAATTAATCTTCAAGCCAGGATAGAGATTCAAGAACATAATCATCAGTCAGAGAGAGTGAAATTTTCTTCATGAGCATCAACTAGAAACTGAGAAATAAATTCAGTAATTTGTGACATACTCTGAAGGTGAAGTGTAATTGACTAACTATATTTGGGATTCTCAATCATCACAGTATTGAATTTTTTATCTGATAGATAATACCAGAATTATTATGGCTACAAAACATACAGTCTTTACAGTATACATTTTACAGTATATCCTGGAAAACGCTTTGAGACATCTCAAAGATGTAATAAGGCGTTACATCAAGGATTATTATTATTACCATTGTAGGAAATTAGATAAACAAATGTCAGAAAGAAAGTCATAAATAAATAATCTGCTTGTGCCCATTGCAGAATTCAACGGAAATTAAATCAACTGGGAGTGAAGTCACCTTCCCACAACCACTTAATCTGTTGGTTGCTGAACCTCTCACACTCTTGACACGGTACAATGCAAACAGGATCATACCTGAGCTTGAAATCTGCTGCAGTAATGTCATTCACCCGAATATTGATAAGGGAAACAAATCTATTTTTCCTCCAGACAAATGCACCCTCCAGATAATGCCCTTGCATTCCACACTGAATTGCCACCAGAAAAATATGGTAAAAATTAAAGCTGTTTAGCTGAGCTGAGCTGGAGCAGGAGAATTCATGGTCTGATTTTATTTTCAAATAGGGAATGAGGATCTTTTTTTTACCTGTTAGTAAATTCTATCCTTGGTTTTGACTGAAAAACTGAGTTGAAACGTGGAGAAAATTGGCTTTTGTTTTAACTCTTAGTGTCCCACAATCTGAGTTGAAATGCGCAGATTTTTTTTCTTGTTTTTACCTCTTAATGTCAGCCTGGCTTAGTTGATAGTGCTCTCATCCCTGAGTTAGAAGATTGTGGGTTCAAGCCCCACATTGGCCCTTGGAACTCATATAGTGTACGCTCCCACTCCAATACATTGTTAGGAGTGCGTTGCATTATCGGAGGTGCTGTCCTTCAGATGACAACAAGAACAACAAAATTACATTTGTATAGCGCCTTTCACATTGGGAACACGTCCCAAACCATTAAACCAAGGCCAGTCTGCCTGTTTTGATGGGCATCAAATATCCCATGGCAGTATTTGAAAACAAAACAAAGCTTATCCCAGTTTCCTGGCGAACAATCCCCTTCAGGGCATTGCTGTATGCAATTTGATTCCTAGGTTCACATATTCATTCACTCCACTTTACAATATATCATCAGAAGCATTGTAGGATGTCCTCCTGATGTGAAGGTTTCTCAATGCAAGGATTTTTTTTTTTTAATCGCAGTGTTTTTCAATTTAATTTCGTGGAAAATAATTTTTTTGAGCCAAAGGAATTTTCTTTAGAATTGCTTCCAATTCAAAAATGGATAATACGAGCAGGAAAATCTGAAGAGAAAAAGTAAGCAGAGTTAGAAAAAAATGATGAAAGTTTAATATAGTATAGGTTACATTATACTTGATACTTTAGAGGAAGTGCAAATTTAAACAACATTTTAATGATAGATTAACGAAGGAAGAAAATATGAAAAAGGATGGCCAAGGGGAGCAGAATTACATTGTTTGTATTTTTAAATATTATTTGAAATGTTGATTATAGCAGTTTCTATATTATGTTAAATGCTATATTATGGTAATAAAATTATTATAACTTGGGATAAGAATTTCTGAAAATAAATACTCGAATTTCACATGCAGCTCAGTAGCTCAGTGGTTAGAGCACTCGCCTTACAAGCGTGAGTCCTATGTTTCACATCCAGGGAGGTCAGGGCAAAACCTTGGGCAAATTTCCTTACTCCACATGCCTAATAATAATCTCTCAAAAAAAATATAATGAAATTGGTCATTTCAATCCACAACTGTTTGTGGGGACACTGCTGTGCGCAATTGGCTACGCGTTTTGCCCACAAATATACAGTCAATTCACTTAACAGTATATTCTGTGAAGCGCTTTGAGACATCTAGAAACGTGAAAAGCACTGTATCAAATGCAAGGATTATTATATAAGTGCCTTATCATGTCAAAATGTTTCAAACTCTTCATATAATGGAGTGAAGTTCGCATCAGTTTTTAAGTCTCATACAAAATGCAATGACGGTCAGATAACGGGGCGGGTGCGAGTTTGAAGGGAGTTCTGGAAGGTAAAAACTCGAATGTTCTGGGGACATAATTTTTACCCTTTCTCCCACTCATGTCATATTGTTATTTCTTCCATTTATTTCAAATTTATGTTTACCATATTGATTTGCTTCACTCTTTACATCGCAACCACTCCGTTCATCAGCTCTTAATGTCACGCTTTTTCCTTTGCTCTACTATAACTCTAACTCAGTTGTGATTCCAATTACTTTATTTATGCCAGTGAATTATCAGTAATTGGGTTCTTGCAACATTTGTGATAGCCTTTTTTTTAACAATGGTGACAACTTGTGTTTTATATATCTCCCTTCACACAGGAAAAGGTCTTGTAGCGCTGGATGGTCTATATCTTCTCTGCGGGTTAGCATTTGAAGATATTCTTTCACATATATATCTTGTCCTGATCAACTGCTCATTATGCAAACCCCAATTATGAACCTTTCCGTCTTTTTATTCCAATTTCCTCCTTACAATTCTTACACCAACCCCCAATTCAAAGCTAGCCTATTTCCTCAGGTTAATTAGAACAACCCCACAGCAAACTTTAATTTCTGGATCTAAAAAGATATTCCTTCATTTAACTAAATGTATCTATAATACATCAATCCAGTGAACCTGGGCAATTTTCAACATTTCTGTCAGACAAAATTGAATCAATCCACTTTTAACTTTCCCTCTGCTGAAATCGAGATTTTGTGAGCTTTCTAGTCTGACCAGCAGAGTATCTTTGAGTTTTCTCTTCTATTGACCAGATAATAAAAACAATAATCCTTGCATTTGGTGTAACACTTTTCATGTCTTCTAGACATTTCAAAGCCCTTCTCAGAATATACTGTAAAGTGAATTGACTGTATATATGTGGGTGAAACATAGCAGCCAATTGAGAACAGCAGTAATAAATACCAATAATAAATTATTTGCTGGCTTGAAAGTCTTTGAACTTGTTGACCATATTCCTAATAATTCCAATTCACCAGAACTCCCCGAGTTTGCTACATGTCCAATCTTATATCTAATTATTTCCTCACTTGTGGGCAACTCTAATCACTTTTCCTTCTGTAGAACTCGCTTTGATGAACCACACCTCCTAAAAAGACTTTTCAGTATTAAAAATCACTTGAATTGACTGGATTTTGTAAAATACTTAGCCACCTTTTCCTGTTCTCTATGTTACTTTTTTCATCATGAATATGTCTTGTATCCAGAAATCCTAAAGACCCATCATGCTGCAATTAACAGGAAACACCACAAATAACAGATAAGAAGACAGATGTCGCAGGTTCAGAGGTGAGAGGGAAATTTTACAAGAGACAGCAGGAAACATTTCTTTACACAAAGACCAGTGATTAGTTCAAAGAGGTTAACAGGAAACTGGGCTTATTTCAGAAACAGTTTGATTTCTCAAAAGGGTGGAGTAGTACATCAACAACACAGAACCATCGGATGATACCCTGGCATTTGATCTCTGGAGGTCTGATTCTTTCTATCCTCCCAAATTATAAAGAATGACAGTTGAAGTTTCATTAAAGAGAGAAAGGATCCGCCGGGATACCTGGGATTTGTGATATTTTGTACAGTGACTACAAATGGGTCTTATGTTTGGTAAAAATATAAGTAACATAGTTAATGTCCCTTTCCTGGATGCTAAAATGATTTCAATTGAAACATGATCATGAAACTGTTGATGTATGTTGAGATGAAGAAGTTTCTATATGTGATTCTCAGCTACCCAGGAGCAGGCAGCAATTCAACATTCCACCTAATAGAGTAGTAGCCGAGTCAAAACAGCTCAGACACACCATATCGATTGTTGTCAAAAGTTAAAGAGATAAGACTTGTACTTTTTTTGTTTCAAACATAAATACTATCTTTGGAAAAGAAATTACACATGTTTTCCTCCTCATTTTTCACTAAATGACAGTGTTTGCAGTTAAAAGACAACTCGAGGCAGCACAGAATAGCAATTGATTGTTTTGGTTCTCCTCATTAGTCTTTTCACTGAAGGAAGATTAGTCTATTGGTAAGTGTGGGAGTACACAGGTAGTTTATTCAACTACCATTTTCTCATAAGCATACCATCCAAGAGAATGGGTGATGTGTTCATATCATCGGTTAGGTCAATGACAAATGAATTCAGCTCTGTGGTAGATGATGTGAATGACAGACATTTAGTGCCTAATGGATGAGCAGAGAAGAACTGTAGGTAATGGTGCATGTGGATGTGTTTCCTTTGAATAGCAGTGAGAAGGATCCAATAACGTTTCAGAGCACCAAAATAGTCAGGAAGTAAATACTATTTATTGTCAGTCCCCATTTCTTTCTGATAATTTGTGCACTGCCTCAACGCAGTACTTCAATCAGACAACTTCCAGTTTAGCAATACATTAAAAACACAGATGAGTTCAGTAACATATTGTAAATTAGTTTGATTTTCTCTTGAATCTTCAACAGACTTCTTGTTGGCTACGTACAATAATATTATTTTTTGACATTCCTGAAAATAGGCGTTCTAGTGGGCATGTTGGTACATATCATAATTAAGCTTTTTTGTTTCAATTACATAGAACAGCACTGGCCAATGCTGAAAAATACATAATTTGTGATTAAATTTAAAACACCATCATGGCTTAAAGGGGGTAAATTCACAAAACTATGTGCAATCACATTAACTAATGCTGTTTAAATACTTTAAAATTGTTTTGCCTTAAAGCAAAAATTAAGTGATTACTCATTTGAGAAATAATAAACATGTATAATTATGTACAATTTTGTAGATTAAGATGCAATTTAACTTAATTTTTTTTATAGGGTAGCATTCCAAAAACAGTTTGCAATTGCAACAACTTCCAACTAAATGAACCAATTGATGTTTGGTAGCTGATATCAAGCCTTTCTGATATTTTGTGTCATTCATATCATTTCAATAAGTGATATGATATGAAGATGATGAAGGAGTAAGGAGTAGGGATTCTTCCTGCCCAGCTACAATTTGCCCAGTAAGACAAAGAATATAATGGTCCTATCTGGACAAGCAGGGGCAAATAAAAACAGAAGTCGCTAGGAACACTCTGCAGGAGAGGGATAATTTATGGAACAGTGCATTTAATTCAGTTGATTAGACTCCAGTAGTACCGCAACATACACTCCAATCTTTGATCTTCTAACCTGTGCATAACACTCTCCGGAATTAGGTAAGCAAGATATGGTTCTCCATATCTGCCCATTCCATTCCAATAAATATCTTGGAAATTTCCCTATGTAGATGGGATGCATGAAACACTTGGTTTGGTTTGGATATATTTAAGCATGGTAATGGGTCTCTTTATGTGACACACAACTGACCAAAAATAGGTACAATAAGTCTTAGAATCGAGTAAAATGAAAATGTTCAACTGTAACAGTATAAATTATAGGCAAATATATTACACGATCATCAGAAAGGTAACAATAAAAATAATGAGCTAAAGTTCAATCGTATTTTTTAAATGGACAATATGGAGTTTATCTGTAAAACCAGTTATTGGCTTTATAAAAACATAATGCTGTATTTTGAGGAAAATTCAAGAATATTTCCTTTTACATTTAACAAGAAATAATTTACAATAATAAGCCTCAACATTCTGACTCAGAGGTTAAAGCTTCAATATAAAGATTGCAAACTGATCATTCTACTAAGTCTATGAAGTTCCTTTGCAAAAGCTACATGTGTATCACGGTTGTGTCTTATGAAACAAAGAAAATAATTAAATCAAACTATTGTGGGGATAAAAAGGCGAATAGAAGAATGATGAATAGAAGATTATTCATGAACAGCTCAATGCTAGTGCCAGCATTATCAGTTCTAAGCAAATCATGAACATTACTTAGAGATGTTGGCAGCAGCAAATCATAGAATCATAGAATCATAGAATCATAGAATTTTACGGCACAAAAGGAGGCCATTCGGCCCATCTAGTCTGTGCCGGCTCTTTGAAAAGAGCGATTCAATCCCACTGCCCTGCCCGCTCCCCATAGCCTAATAGACCCGTTCTCCCTAAATAAAGATCTAATTCCCTTTTAAAAGTTGTTATCGAATCAGCCTCCACCACCTTTTCAGGCAACTTCGTGCATTTACATACATGCACTCTAAGGCACAAATTACTTCCTCTGCATTTTTCTCCCGTCTTACCTTTACCCCTGTCCTCTTTATTACCCCTCCCGTATTTGAACTACTGATCAGTTTCCCACCCTCACCCCCCGGGATTAGTTTAAAGCCCCCCCCACAAAACTCGACAACCTCCCTGCAAGGAGATTGGTTCCAGCCCTGTTCAGGTGTAACCCATTCATTTTGTACAGGTTCCACCTACCCCAGAATTGGTCCCAATGGTCTAGGAACCAGAAACCCTCCTTCCTGCACCACTTCTCCAGCCATGCATTGATGTGCCTTATTCTAGCATTCTGTTAATGCTAAAATATACTGCATTACGACACAACTTGCTTTTCTGAAGTCACCTTGGTTCAAAACTGGTGGGGTGCTAATTAAAACATTTTAAAGTTACAACATTCATTGTAAAGATTAAGCACACTGCACTTTAAATGGAAGTCTATAAGCACTCTGAGATGCTACCCTGTGTGGAGGGTGCTATGTAAGTGAAAATTGTTGTCATTGGATGATAATATAATTGCTTTCAAGAAAAGATATGCTCAGAATAATTCCTACTCATCTCTCACTTTGCTCTGTGATGAGAATATCCAACATGGGCAAAGAAACAGTGACAACAACAACAACAACAAATTACATTTATAGAGCGCCTTTCACGTCGGGAGGACGTCCCAGGGCGCTGCACAGGAGGCGTGTGACCCGAGCTGGGAGGGGAGTGTTTGGGAAGGGGTGAAACATGAAGTGACAAATGTAGATCTCACTTATATGCATTTTGAGAACTGGCATGATGCTAGAAACAAGCTCAGAATACATTTATTAGCATTCTCACCTTTGGATCTGAAGTTTGTGTGTTCAAGCCCAACATAGCATCTTGATCTGATAATCTAGGTTGACATACCAATGCAGTGTTGGAAGAGCACAGGTTTGTTGACAATGCTGTTCTTTGAATTAAACATCAAATCTGTCTGCTTGTTCAGATGGAAGTTAAAGATCCTATGATGCTATTAACAAAGAGTGGTTATTCGCAGTATCCAGCCAACAATTGTTCAGACAAATTCACTCTTCAACTTATGGTTATGCAGAGGTCCTTGCTATGTGCAAAATGATCTGAAATGGTCACTAAACAGTAATTACATTAGGTGGTTTGAAATGTTCTGACATGATAAGAAACCACAGGAATTGTTTCCCATATTGTCATTGGACCCAGCTTCATATACACGTGAAGAAATTGAGGAACATTATATCCACATTTTATACATGTTTTGACATGTGCAATGATGGGTCCAAGAGGCTGACACACAAGTTTGATGAGTTTCAGTGTTTCCTAGATGGCTAATTTAACCAGAATGGCTCTAGAAAATCGATATTTTATCCATTTTATTGACCAATGCTGCCTATCAACTGTGCAAGCAGCGAGAATGGTATTAGCATTAGTGTTCAAGCAAGTGTATCTTAACATCTGTCCAATGAGTTAAGTGAAGTAAGTCGTTAGAAATGTAGGCATTCATTAAAACATATACATCTATCTAAATGTGCTGATTGCAGATTATTTCTGATACATTATTTCAACATAATACAGTACCAATTTACATGTACATAATACTAATTAGGCATATTTCTTATGAGGGTAGGAACACATTATATTGAATCATCATTGTCTTTCCTCCATATTTCAGTGTTAAAAGATTTTCTGCTATTTTTGTGGATAAACACACCCTCTCTATGGTGCTCATCAATAAAGACAGGAAAGAACATAAGAACATAAGAATAAGGAACAGGAATAGGCCAGGCCATTCAGCCCCTCGAGCCTGCCCCGTCATTTAATAAGATCATGGGTGATCTTCTAATCTAACTCCAACTGCCCACCTTATTCCCATCTTCTTTGATCCCTTTATCCAAAAGCAATCTGTCAATTTCAGTCTTGAATATGTTCAAGGACTGAGCATCTACAGCCTTTGGGGGCAGAGAATTCCATATAAAGGTTCACTCTCATTGTTAATCTGGGCTATATTCCGTTGTTTCAACTAATTGGTCACTCCGATGAGAAGAAACATATCAGCAATATACTTCCATCATTCTAACAGATCTTAAACCATATTAGCTATCAGTCCTTGGAAACATTAGTCAGGCACTTCTGAGATGCAACATTGATATTGCTGATTTGTAATATTAATGAAAATAAAGACATAAAAGGTGGAATTTGAGAAGATTGGCCAGTGCGGAAATCATCTGAGTTCAGTGAATATGGTTTCATTCTTATATCCCAAATATAATAAAGGAAAACAGTGGCAAGGGAGCAAAACATTAATTTAGCGTGTTAAAGTTCGTTAAAGTCCATGAAGCAGAAACTAATTTCAGACCTATGAAGAGTCAATGAAGGATAAACATTTAGCTCTAAATCAAATTTGGAGTTAGTAAATAGAATGAAGACAGAATCATTGAGAGCAGTGAAAAGTATGATATTTTTGATATGCAGTCAGAGCAACTACTGCTGACATATTCAATGGTGGCATAGAAAAAGAAAATTGCAGACAAATCTATTGATAATTACCAAATTGTGTGTGCCTCGTACTGGAATCCATCTTAAAGCTGTTCATGATCCTCAATTGAGATACGGCCTGTGGAGCCTGACCTTTTCAATGCCACTTCTCAGGTGGCTCTACTCAATTTCCAGCAACATAACAATTATCACCAGCATTAAAATGTGACAACGTATTATCAAATAATACTTCACCTTTGTGCCTTTTTGAAGTTATGTCCTTTCGAATGTCATTCACAAACTCTTTTGTCTAATTTGCAAAAGCTGCAATTGATTTTGTTATGAGCAAATGCAGGATGTTATGGAGACCAGTGTGCTGGAATTCTGCATTAGCACTCATTGATGTAAATTTCCTGACAGATGTTAGGAGTTTTCTTTGGCTGAAATTCGCCTTCACTAATTTCACATGAAGCAAAGGTTTCAGATTAGAGTGCCAGGAAGTCTAGCATACACTTTTGGATGTGTGCGGAAGTTGCAAGTTATGAAACAATTTGCCACTCCTTCTGTCACACATCCTTCGAGTCTCATTGCTTTGAGGTGGAGGGTTGGCTTTTACACCCAAAATGATTTACATCCTCCATATTTACAAGATCTTGGCAGTATAACAACTCTAAATTCTACTCTTTATTGCTGTTGATGATATACTGTATATATTTTTGCCAGGAATGCAATATTTCACAGACAGCTGTATTCGTGGACTTTTTGGATTTTGCAGAATACGCAGGGCTTGTTAGCTGATACAGGAGCAAGAAATTCTCATTATTGCAGGTGCATCGGTGGCGTTGGCTACTATCTTTTCATTAACAATAGCACAGTTGCATTCTCACATTTGGCATAAAGAATACTACATTGTTCAAAGTGTTTTTGTTTCTGACATTATTAACTTTTTATTAAGATTATATAGGGTGTCACTTTGTGATATTTCTTAGTGGGATTTATTTGCAGTTGCATTTGTTTTGATCTCCACCCTGCAAATTTGTTCCAGAATGAAGTTCCTGAAGTTCAAATGAACCGCAGCGCAAGCTCGAGGAACAGCACCTTATCTATCTGCTAGGGACCTTACAGCCCTCTGGCCTTAATATTGATTTCAACAATTTCAGGCCATCACCATTCCCCTCTTCTGTGACCATCCGAGCTGCCGATTCTTTTGCAATTTTACCCCCGCTTTGTTTAACGTTATCAACACCTCGTCTCTCCACTTTTGTTTCACACCATTAACACTCTTTAACCCATCATCTCCTGCCCTCTACCCCATTTTCTCCTTTGTCTTCCTTGCCCTGCGTATCCCTCTCTGTTAGTCCGTAAAAGCCTCTCCCTCCCAAAATGCTCCAATTCTAACAAAGGGTTGCTGACCCGAAACGTTGAATGACTTTTCCTTTCTCCATGGAAGCTGGCTGACCTGCTGAATGTTTCTGGCGATTTCAGTTTTTGTTTCAGATTTCCTGTATCTGTAGTATGTTGCGTTTTAGTTTACATTCCTCAGAGCAAACATGGTGTCCTTTTGTTTATCAAAACAAGCTCCCATTTGTGCAATTCAGATTACTTATTAAGGAATCCTATTATGCAATACAATAAGCATATTCCTTTTTTTGCAAATTATCTCCAATGCTTATAAAAGAATGTTACTTGATGCATTAAATATAATTACCAGTGGTTTCTAGTTAACAACATATTATATCTTAAATGAATATGACTTTACAAGGACACAGGGAAGTTATGAAACATCACCACCATTGTTGAATTTGACAGTCTTTAAATCAAGAATTCTACACACACAATCATTGTTTATTTTTGAAACCTGCAGGAATAAAACAGCAACCCTATCAGTTTTGAGGGGAACATTTCTGGTTCACAAAGACTAATAAGGAGCACCAGGAATCTTATCTATGTATGGAAAGGAAACAAGCACAGAAACATTTGCTGCAGCCTGTAGCTGTAGGGAACCAATTAGTTTTTGTAAAAATTGCCTGAAGCCTTCACCATATCAACAATAATAATAATAATAATAATCCTCACATTTAATATACAGGTACTCTGCCCCAACCGTGGCCTTGTCAATCGCAAAACTCACGCATCCACGGTTTGCTAAATGCGACAACCCTTGCTAACCACATCTTATAACCCTTGCTTATCCACGGCTTTTAACACTAACACTAGCGTTTAGCTCTAGGATCCAGTTACATCAATCAGCCTCAATGTCGCTTCGCACTAGCGTATAGCGCTAGGACCCAGTTGCGATGTTGCAATCAACCAGCGAGAATGTTTCTCTTTTAGGATTAAGGTAAATAACATGAATTTATTGTCGCTTCTCAGCATTCTTCTCTCTCTGTGTGTAAGTATATCTCTCACTGACTCACCTTCTCTCTATTTCACCTTCTCTCTATTTCACCTTCTCTTCCCCCCACTCCCCACCCCCCACCCTCCCCCTCTCTCTGTGTCTGTATCAGTCAGTTAGACAGCCCCCCACCCCGGCCCTCCGTGTTACCCACCACACCTTCTCCATTGATTTATCTCTCTTTCTCTCACTGTAGATCCGTCAGACAGCAACCCCCCCCCCCCCCCCCCCCACACACCTCCGTGTTACCACCCCGCCCCTACCCTCCGTGTGTCTCTCAGATGCGCCCAAACTTACTCCCCCTATCCCCATGTATGTTATAACTGTATGTCTTTTTTTGTGTTTAGTTTTACTAAACACGAACTTACTCCCCCTATCCCCATGTTTCCCATAGGGCCCTGCATTTTCCAACCGCGATTTTACCAACCACGAAGGTTTAGAGGAAAGTATCCGCTGTGGTTGGGGAGAGATACCTGTAATTTCTTTCACATGGGAGAACATCTCAAAGAACTGCATGGGATTTACAGATTTCTTTAAAATGTTGTGGCTGTGCATTTAGTAGGTGACAAAAAAGCTTTGTTTATCACTGATAGCTTCACTTTGATCATTCAGCCACATAAAATATAATTGCAGTGCTATTTATTTTACAAAAATACATAATATTGTAAATGTGTAATCCGATTTTGACAAGGTTCTGCATACGAAGTTTGTAAGAAACTGTTAAAGTCAATAGTATTAAAGGGAAAATGGCAGCATGCATAGAAAGTTGGTGAATAGATACAAAACAAAGAGTTGGGGTGCAATGTAATTATTTTGAATGGAGAGGTGTAAAGAATGATTCTATGTTAGGACCCCTGCTTTCTCTATTCAAATAAATGATTTGGATTCTGCTGTATAAGAGGTACAATTTCCAAATGTGTTGACATAAAAGTAGGGAGTCAACCTAACAGTGAACAAATGTGCAACCAATTTCAGGAAAGCATAAACAGACTAGTACATTGGACAGAGAAATTGTGAATAAAATTGAATGCAGAAAAGTATGAAAAAAACAAAATTACATTTGTATAACACCTTTCACGTTGCAAGGACATCCCAAGGCTCTTGACAGTCAGCATTTTAGACCTAAGATAGAATCGAGCATGGTTGAAGAGGAGAGTCTTGAGGTGGATCATGGAGGAGGTTAGGGAGGGGACGAGGTGGAGGGATTGTGAGATGGAATTCCAAAGGTTGGGGCAGAGTGGTCGAAGGCTTGCTTGCTGATGGTGGGGTAAGTGGGTCAGGGGACATGGAGCAGGCCGGAGCCTGCTGAGCAAAGGGAGCAGACAGGTTGGTAGGGGATTAGGAGATCTTAGATGTATAGTGAGCCAATGCCATGGAGGGCTTTAAAGATGGAGACCATGATCTTGAATTGAATCCCCTGATTGATGGGAAGCCATTGGAGTTGGGCAAGAATGGGGGTGATAGGATTGCAGAGCTTGGTGCAGGAGACGACATAGACTGCAGAGTTCTGGATGATCTACAGCCTATGGAGGAAGGAGTTGTGGAGTCCGACAAGCAGGGCATTGGTGTAGTTGAGTCTGGGCATGATGAAGGCATGAATGAGAGTTTCAGTGGCCTGAGGAGTGAGGTAGTGGTGGAGTTAGGCAATGTTACGGAGGTGAGAGAAGGCAGAGCTGGTCATAGCATGGCTGTGCGGGAGAAAAAACAGTTTAGGATCGAACAAGAATTCTAAGTTCCTGACTAACTTGGTGTGAGGTGGAGTGTGCATCCATGGATGTTGATGCTGCCAGTGACTGAGATGCAAGCCACTGGCACAAGGAATCAGTAGGGTCTCGGTCTTGTTGAGATATATTCTGAAGAAGGATAATAAGGGAAGAATAATGAGAGGAAGCACAAGATAAATGTAACCAATTTCCTTGAAACAAGGAATGCATTTGGGATATATTTCTGTTAATAGCAGCAATTATTAACAAGTTTGATGTGCAGCCTCAATCAGTAAAGCACCATACCTCTTGTCTGGTGCCTAAATTTAAATTCTTGCAAATATTGTGTGCCTTTTTTGCTGGGGTTTTATTTATAGGACTTAGGTATTGGGAATAATATACCCTTGAGCCACATATTGCCCAGAGGTCCAAGGTTTCATTACCAGTTGTGTAGTTTTGAATCTTTCAGTCATTGAGCACAAGACTAAGGCATTGAAGTCAAATCCCATTGGGTCCATTCAGCCATTTATACATCTAACATAAATAAAATAAATACAGTACCCCATCTAAAATAGTGGTTAAATTACCTCTCAGGAGGAAGAGCTTGGCAAAGCTAGGCACATGCATTGTAATCTATTCTATCCAGTTCAACAGTGTGGCTTAGTTGTGTCCACGTGTTCTCAAAACCATCAGTACCATTAGCCCCAACAGATATAATGGTCATCCTAAATAAAATGATAATGAACTTTTCATTGACAAAGTCTTGTGAACATTTCAAAGCACTTCACATGTTTCTATAGAATTGAACTTACCAGTGTTTTTTTAAATGACAGCCCAACTAATGAATTTATATTAGCTGAACTAGGCTTTTTCCAGATATGTGCTGTACTCGGAAATAACAAAAACATAACAAGTTGAAAATGTAAATCTGGCAAGGAAGGTTAACATTTCAGATGTAATCTTTCATCGAAGCAACTGTAGATCACAAGAGTAAACACTTAAAAAATGTTAAAGTCTAATGAGGCATTTATCAAAACAAACTCAAACTAGCAATACAGGAACTGAGTTCTTATTAAATTAATTGCAAATTTGTCAATTATTTATCAAGGGGACAGAGATGCATGAAAAAAATTGAAGTAGGGTCCATCGATATGGAAATTTTCCGATTTAGATATATCGATGGGCTCATATCGAGATATACCGAAATATCGATATTTTCGGGTTTTTCGTACTGGGCAAGGGCGAGTGGCGCGCACATTCGGGGTGCACGCGCATTCGGGGGGTGCGCGCGCATTCAGGGGGGTGCACGTGCATTCGGGGGGTGCTCAAGAATTCGGGGTGCGTGCGCATTCGGGGCCTATCTCCTCAGGTGGTAAATATATTTATCTCTCTGTGTTTCTCACACTCACTCTCTCCATCTCTGTGTTTTTCTGTCTGTGTCTCTGTGTCTCTCTCCTCACTCACATCCCCCCCATCTCTATCTATCTGTATATTATCACATCCACCCAGTCTCTTCCCCCACCCCCCCCCACCATCTCTCTCTCCCTACCCCCCCCCAGCCTTCTCTCTCCCCCTCCCCCCCACAGCCATCTCTCTCCCCCTCCCCACCCCCCACAGCTGTCTCTCTCCCCTCGCCCCTTGCATACCTGTATATTGTATTCGAGTACTATGAATATAATATACCGGCTTTGCACCTCGGTCTGTGCATTGTGTATAGAGATGAGTATTCTGGGTCTTGTAGTTCAGTGTGCGGCATTCCGATTTTTTCCCTCTATTGATTTTTCGATATATCGATATTTATGAAATGCCTATATCGGCGTATCGATATGAAAATTATATCGGGTTTTAGCGATATATCGATATATCGCCGGACCCTAATTTGAAGGAATGCTAAATACTTTGGGCAGCAGCAAGTTAAGTACATGTTCTTTTGTAAATAAATTAAACATTTGAGTGAATTCTTTCAGAAATATCTGATACTTCAAAAGCAAAACATCCCCATCCCTTCTCCCTTGCCATTTGTCATCCCTGCAAATTACATTATGGGCCTTAAACAATTAAAAATATTATTTTCTGTGGAATTCAGCCTCCCAAAATAACTAAGTCAATTTCCTCACTTTGAAAGTTTTTTTAAAAAAAGTCATGTTTTTTGGCATTTACTTGTGTAACCTTTCTATTTTAGAAGTAGTGGCATATGCCATTGTACCTTTGCCACATGTCGCCACAGGCAAATTTACTTTGATCATAGATCATGGAGAAGAGATTACAGCTCTCCCTTAACTGCTGCAAACTGATCATCCAGACGAGGTCCCAGGTGGAATGTCAGCATCCATCCTGCCCATTTCTAAGCTGTGTAGTCTCAGCAGATGGTACTGTCAGAGTGCAGTGAGTCATGACATTTCTGCTGTGTGTGCTTGCTGCGGGTTTTCAGTGAGCTACCAGGGTGAGCTGCAAGGGAAGTGCCAGTCAATCATGCTCACCAGTTACAGATGGGTATTAAACTTTTGATTGGCTGTAATCAGTTTCAGTCCTCGGAATGGGTTTGTTATCTGTTAACTCCCTGAACTGATTCTATCTCTATTCATGCCTCAGGCTGGTTCTTTTACATCTATTTAGAATTCATTACCAATAGAATTTATCCTTGGGAGCCTCCAAGTAGTGTTTTGTACCCTGTGCCTCTAATAAGCACAAGGTTAGTAACTTAGAAAATATGCTTGGCCCAGAAATGAAGGTGAATGCATGAAAAGGCGAGGAGATAGAGGGCAAGGCGGAGGGATTCCGGGAGAGTGTTCCAGGGTTTGGAGCACAGTAGTTGAAAGCGCAACCTCTGATGGCAGGGCATAGGATGCAAGGAACGAAAATGAGGCCAGTGCCAGTGCCAGTTGAGCAGAGGAACCAGGTAGTGGACTGGAGAGTGAGGAGGTTGGAGAGGTAGGGAGGTGCCAGGCTGTGAGTGGATTTGAACACGAGTGTGAGGATCTTGAAGTCGATCCTTTCAGTGATGTGGAGCCAGTGGAGCCTGGCCAGAACTGGTGAGAGATGGGTACAGAGTTGATCCATGTCAATACGGAGTGCATTGGAGTAGTCCAAGTGGGAAGTGACAAACACATGCATGAGAGTTTTGGCTGCATTTGGGTTAAGGTATGGTCGGAGGCAGGGAAGGTGGTGGAAGTGGAAGAAGATGGTCCTGGTTAGGAACCAGATGCGGGGAAGGAAAGGTCACCTGGTAATTGAACTGGATACCTAGATTGTGAATTGGTTCAGTGAATTTGAATAAGAGCCCAGGGAGGTTGAGAATGACAGGAGTCAAGCCGTTGATAGGAGCCAAGGAGTATAGCTTTATCCTGTCCGTTTGTAGCTTCAGGAAGGCTATGCTCATCTAGATGTCTGCCAGACAAGCTGATAGAACACACAGAAGAAAAATAAAGAAAATTTATTTCTACAATCTATCTTTCAGTGTTCAACAAAAACCCACAATATTTTTTTTTCCAATCGGTCCTGAAACCTGCATTTCTGTAGAAATATGAAACAAATCCAGATGAAATAATAAAACATGACTGTCTGGCCATAATGTCATACTTCAGCAAAATCTATGCTATTATGTTATACTCCAAATAAATGAAAAATTAATTGATACTTAAAATTGTAATGTCCCAAGCCAATATACCTATCCACAACAATTTTACAGAATTCCAGTGATGCAAATTGAATCAACAACAACAACAAAACTTACATTTATATAGCGCCTTTCACATCGAGAGGACGTCCCAAGGCGCTGTACAATTTAAAGGTATGATGGTCACAGTAGTTTCAGTCGGATTATCTGACCCTGAGTAAATTTTCAAAGAGAATCTGTGTCCATTGCTATAGTAGTGTATTACCGCAAACTCTTTACATCACAGCAGATTGAAAAAGTGCAGCAATGTTGGTGCCTAAAATGCAATTTTGCAGATAATTTTCATTAAATTCATCTTCTGTCTTGAGATTATGTGGGGAAGGAAGGACAGTCCAGGGTTGAACAAGATGCATAGATTCCTGACTGTCTTAGAAAGGTGGAGCGTGCAGCCTTGAAAGCTGATGCTATCAGCGCCTGAGTTGCGGAAGTGCCGACACGAGCCAATCAGGAGGGCCTCAGTCTTGCAGACATTCAGCTGGAGAAAGTTGTTTTTCGTCCAGGACTCAATATCAGACAGGCAGGCAGGCAGGCAGTATGCTGGTAGTCCTGAAATTGAGGGTGGAAGCGGAAAGATAGTTGGGTGTCATCCGCATACATGCGGAAATTTACCCCATGTCTGTGGATGATATCACCGAGGGGGAGCATGTGAAGAGGAGGGGACCAAGGACAGAGCCCTGGGGAATGCACAGAGGACAGTGCATGGGCTGGAGAAAAAGCCATTGGCGGACACAATGTGTAGGTGGTGTGAAAGGTAGGACCGGAACCAGTCAAGAACAGAACCTTGAAGATTGAGATGGGAAGAGAGGCGGTGGAGGAGGATTGTGTGGTCTACGGTGTCGAATGCAGTGGATGGGTTGAGGAGGACGAGAAGGCAGAGGGAGCCCTGGTCACAGATGGTCAAGGTAACATTAGTGATTTTGACCAGAGTATTTTCTGTGCTGTGGGTAACGGGGAAACCTGATTGGAGGGATTCAGGGAGGGAGTGCGATGAGAGAAAGGTGTGAAGTTGGAGGCAATAACTCTTTCAAGCACCTTTGACAGGAAGGGGAGGTTGGAGATGGGTCGGTAGCTTGAGAACTGTGACGCATCAAGGGAAGGTTTCTGGACGATGATGGTGGCTGTTTTAAGTGGGGTGGGAATGATGCTGCATGAAAGGGAAAAGTTGGGTAGGTCAGAGAGTAGTGGGGAAAGGAGGTGCAGTTGGGAGGGAAGGGGAGGGGTGGAAATGGGGTCCAGGGAGCAGGTGATGGGCTTCATGGAGGTTATGGTGGTGATAACAGAGGATGGTTAAAGCACCCTCCTTACAAGCATAAGACCAGTGTTCAAATCCAGGCAGGTCAGGGCGAACCCTTGGGCAAGTTTTCTTAATCCACATGCCACTTAATAATCCCTCCAAAAGAAAACACAATAATAAAATTGGTCATTTCAATCTACTACTGTTTGTGGGACACTGTTGTGCGCAATTGGCCACCGCGTTTCACCTACATATATACAGTCAATTCACTTCACATTATATTCTATGAAGCGCTTTGAGACGTCTAGAAGACATGAAAAGCGCTATATCAAATGCAAGGATTATTATTATTATCAAAACACCCAGACCCCAAAACATCTTGAGATTATTGAACTGTGAAATGTGGTGTGAGATTAATGAACAGTAGATCTCAAATTCTGATCTGGCAAAATTTGAAGCAAGGTCAGTGAGCATTATATCCAATTGCCACCCTTTTACGAGAATATCACATAGTTGGTCCCATATTGAATTTATGCTAAACATAATTTTGATATAGTAATTGTATTTTTAAAGCAGTTTTTCTGGATCTTAATTGGTGTTGCCACCAAGAATCTTGTTTACCTAGATATTTAAGTAATTTATTTTAAATGTTACCACCCTGTACTAATTTGCATTTCTTGTGCTTTTCTCATTAACTTTTATTGACTTTTTCAACCAGTACTTGATTTGGACACTCATGAAAAATACACTACTTAGTAGCAGGGAATAGAACCAGCACATCACCAACTACAATTACATTATGAAGCACAAAATCTGCTGGTACAGTGCTATAGTTGATAATTTTTGTCCTAATTACTTAATTAAATTTACAATAAGGCAGATGAAACTTTCAAAATACAGCAGCTAATCGACGCTAATGCTGCTGTAAATGAATAACTGCAATTAATCTTTCTTTTGATGAATTTAAATGCAGAAGGGATATTGGTCAGGACCCTGCTGAAACTGTCTTTCAAAGTAGTTCTGTGGAATTGTCTCCTGTTGATTAAAATTGTCAATCGATTTGGATGACTTGCTAAGTCACCAATGCATTCAGACCTGAGATAACCAAGTTCACAGAGTGTTTGCGTAGGTAGCAAATGCTTTATTGGCAGAATCAATTACGGAAAGTTATAGCTACTCATCCAATGAACAAAATAAACAGTTACAGGTGTTTGCTTCTTTAAGTGCTATCATTTTTATTCCCAGGTATGTTTCAAGTTTAGGTTAGTTAGTGCTCAATATTTATACATAGGATCAAATACATTTTTGCTACCTTCAACACCCATCTGGTTTGGTTTATGGATACAGGTAAACCTCTATTTACGAAGGGGTTGCGTTCCTGAAAAACTATGTATATCGAAGCGTTCCTGAAAAACTATGTATATCGAAACGTCCTAAATCGAAACGCAATTTCCCATGCAGTCCCATTATATAACCAGAGATGCGTTCTTTTCACAAAATTTTTGGACCCTAAACCCACTAAATAACACACAAAACCACACGACATAACACACAAATTAACACATAGGCAAAAAGGGGTACTTGGTACAGAATTGTATTTTAATACTGACAAACGTTAATACAGTACACTACTGGCAAATTTTAATACTGGCAGTGTGACAGTGGCAATGGCACTTGCAGCTTCCCCACTCATCTTGTTGTGGAGCCCATAGTGTCTTTTAAAGCCTTTGAAACCACCCTCTGCTAGCACTGAAAGATGGTGCCTTTGAGCCGTTTCCTTCCTAATCATTTAACTCCCTAAATAATGATTTTGCCTTCTCTTGGATAACCAGGGTGTTGAGTGGTATATTACGCTGGTTCTGATCCTCAATCCAGACACTCAGCATTCTTTCCATATTTTCCATCACATCACTCCTAGGTTTTGCTAATCTGCTTGCACCTGTAGCTGTAACACACCTTGAACTTGCCAGTATATTGTCCTTATTCTGTTTTATAGCAGCCACCATCAATCTAGCTGGCCCTAAAGCCCTCCTTATATCCGTATGTTTTTCACCAAAATCGATGCGCTTTATCAGCTCCATTTTGGCATTTAAAGTACCTAATAACTTTGTGGGATTTCTGGCCGCTAGCGGTATTACCGCTGCTTATTTTACTTACTGCTGTCTCTTCCCGACTTGCTATAATCGCGGTACAGGCTGTAAATCACTCGAAGTTGCTCGGGAATGTTCAGGAATGTTCGGAAATTAGTGTAATATTGACGTGGTGTCGCTTCCATATCAGCTGGCTTTTAAACAATGACGTGGCGACATGGTATTGGCCAGTTCAAATGCTTGGATTTACCCGCAAATAACCTATGGACTGTGCGTATGGACAAAAAGGACGTGCGAAATGCGACCGTGATATTCAAAATATGTATTGCGCATGCGCAAAAAAATGTTTGGTCCTTAAAACAAATCCAAGTGTCATATATTGATCAAAAGGTGTTAAAAAATTAGGGTCCTTCAATCGAAATGCCCTAAATAGAAGCATTGTAAATCAAGGCTTACCTGTACTATTGCCTTGTAATTTCCTCTTCACCGTGCCCAATACACCATCTGTCATTTACTGTAACTTTTCTCACATACAGTATCTATTCCAGACCAAGCAAGGGCATTAGATAAATGAAAAATAGACTCTATACATTTCTATCAAGGTTGCATTAATTCTCAGCAGAACTGTATTTAAAGGAATAACTGTACAAATGTGAGGTAACATCCATTCTAAGCAAAATCCTGAATAAAACAGCACAATAGCCTACATAACTAAATGCTATGTTTTACAATGTTAGAGTGATTACAAGTGTATGTTTCAAACTGAAAAAGGTTAATGATAGTATACACATTCCCACAATTCATCATTCTTGTATCACAAGTAAGTCATCCATGAAAGTTATAATAATAATAATCCTTGCATTTGATATTAGGGCATTGGGATATCCTCCCAATGTGAAAGGTGCTAAATAAGTGTAATTTGTTGTTGTTGCATTTGATATGTTTTATCATGTCATTGAGACATCTCAAAACGCTTCACGGAATACATTGTACAGAGGATTGATTATGTGTTTTGTGGCAGAAGCATGGCAGCAATTGCGCACAGCAGTGTCTCACAAACAGTCGTGGATGGAGTGACCACATTTTTTTGGGAAGGATTATTAACCCGAGGAAAGCAATCTGCCAATTAACTGACTATCAGGTTCCGATTTACCTCTCGGTAAACACAGCCATGTGAACCAAGGTAACTTGTCGAAGGTTTTGCCCCACTAAGGGAATTGAATCCATGTCCTCTTTCATGCAAATCGAGCGCAGTAACCACTAAACTACGCAAATCTACTACTCTGTAACTCTATAACTTAAATTATCATAGCAGCTAGTTGTATTAAATCATAGAATCATAGAATGTTATGGCACAGAAGGAGGCCATTCGGCCCATCGAGTCTGTGCCGGCTCTTTGACCAAGCAAGTCACTTTCATTAACCCCAATTACCAGCTTTCTCCCCATAACCCTACAAACCCTTCTTCCCCAGATACCTATCTAGTTCTCTCTTAAAAGCTGCTATCGAATCGGATTGCTTTCCTCACTATCCTTTCAGGCAGATCATTCCAAATTCGAACAACTCACTGAGTTAAAAAAATTCTTCTAACCTCCCCTCTGCTTCTTTTGGTAGATATCTTAAGACTGTGACCACGGGTCACAGACACACCTACCAGCGGAAACAGCTTTTCCCTATCTAGCCTGTCGAAACCTTTCATGATCTTGAAGACCTCTATCAGGTCCCCGCGTAATCTTCTCTGCTCTAATGGGAAAAGTCCTAACTTCTCCAGTCTGTCCTCATAGCTAAGAATCCCCATTCCTGGTATCATTCTCGTGAATCTCCTCTGCACCCTTTCCAGTGCCTTAATGTCCTTCCTGAAATAAGGTGCTCAGAACTGAATGCAGTACTCCAGTTGAGGCCTAACCAGTGTTTTGTATAGATTAACCATAACCTCCCTACTCTTATACTCTATGCCCCTTCTAATAAAGCTCACCAAATCAGTACACCAAATGCCTTTTCTACTGCCTTATCTACCTGCCCTGCTACCTTTAATGATTTGCTTACTTGAACACCTAAATCTCTCTGTTCATTCACCCTCCTTAAGATTGAGCTACCAAGTCTATATTGCCTCCTATCATTTTTCCTACTTAAGTGCACCACTTCACACTTATCCACATTAAAATCCATCTGCCACATGTCAGCCCATTCCATCAATCTGTGTATGTCTGCTTGCAGTTGGTTACAGTCCTCCTCACTATTTACTACCCTAGTGTTGGAATGTAGCAGTTTTGTGTGTGACCCTGTAACAACACGTTTGTGTTTATGTGGCAGTCTAGACTGATTTAGACCAGATCAGAAGCTTGTGACCAGATAATTGTGTATTGTAGAAATATAGCAATCGTGTGTGACCATTGGATAACGCTCCTAATATGGGCATGTTGATTGGGCAAGACAATCATATCATGCACTGTGCTGTCTTAACTGATTGGGTCCTGTAGGACAAAGAAAGCGAACACCTACCTAACTGTGTATCATCTGCAAACTTGGAAATAGTGCTCTCTATGCCCAAGTCCAGATAGATAGATTCATAGATTCACAGAATTTTATGGCACAAAAGGAGGCCATTCGGCCCATCTAGTCTGTGCCGGCTCTTTGAAAAGAGCGATTCAATCCCACTGCCCTGCCCGCTCCCCATAGCCTAATAGACTTGTTCTCCCTAAATAAAGATCTAATTCCCTTTTAAAAGTTGTTATCGAATCAGCCTCCACCACCTTTTCAGGCAATGCATTCCAGATTCGAACAACTCGCTGAGTGAAAACATTTCTCCTCAGCTCCCCTCTACTTCGCTTTGAAACTATTTTAAATCTGTGACCACGAGTCACAGATTCGCCCACGAGTGGAAATAGTTTTTTCTCTATTTGCCCTGTCAAAACCCCTCATGATCTTATAAACCTCTATTAGGTCTCCCCTCAATCTTCTCTGTTCCAGAGAGAATAACCCTAGCCTATCTAGCCTCTCCTCATAGCTGAAGTCCCTCAATCCTGGCACCATCCTAGTAAATCTTCTTTGTACCCTTTCCAATGTCTTCACATCCTTTCTATAGTGTGGTGACCAGAATTGTACACAGTACTCCAGATCATTAATATATATTAGAAAGAGCAGTGGTCCCAATACCGATCCCTGGGGGACACCGCTCCACACCTCCTTCCATTTCAAGAAACACCCATTAACCACCCCCTCTGCTTTCTGTCACTCAGCCAGTTCTTAATCCAAACTGCCACTGTCTCCTTAATACCGTGGGCTTCTAATTTTTTTATTAATCTCTTATGCGGTACTGTGTCAAAAGCCTTTTTGAAATCCATGTAAATAACGTCCACCACATTTCCTTCATAACCCTCGCAGTCGCCTCTTCAAAAAATTCTATTAGATTTGTTAGGCAAGATTTGCCTTTAACAAATCCATGTTGGCTGTCTCTAATTACCTCATGTTCCTCGATGTAGAAATTTATTCTGTCCCGGATTATGGTCTCCAGTAGTTTTCCTATTACCCAAATTTAGGCTGACTGGCCTGTCATTTCCGGGTTTGTCTTTCTGCCCCTTTTTGTAGAGGGGGGTAACATTAGCCACTCTCCAGCCTCTTGGCACCACTCCTGTGTCCAATGAAGATTGAACCTCCACTGGAGCCTCTGCTATTTGAACCTGTATCTCCCACAGCAACCTTGGGTGAAACCCATCTGGTCCTAGTGACTTATCAATTTTGAGCCCAGTCAATTTTTCAGAACTTCCTCTCTGTCAATAGTAATCTGATCTATTTGCTCTACCCTCTCATCCAATACTGTGGCATGTTAAACCTCAGATTAATACAAAATATGTGATTTGAAGATTTTATATTATCATGGTGGGTTTTTGCACGTGTGACGAAACATCTTGCTACCACATTGAGTTGTTAAATCAAGGTTTCAACTTCCTGTTCAGGTGAATATTAATGATACCATGGGTTGGGACATAGCAGTTGAAAGCATGACCATCAATGATGGAACAAATGGATCAAGGGATGTACAGAAGAACGGATTGGCTAAGTGGGCAGAGGAATGGGGTGTGAGGAGATTGGAAAAGTCGAGAGGTGCCAAAGTATGAAGTGATTTGTAGGTGAATGTGAGGATCTTGGAATCCCAAAACATACTATTTAAAAAAAACGAAAGGGTGTAATTTAGCCTGTTATGTTACTTTCCATTTCAAATGCTTAATCTAACTAGTTTTAATGAGGTTTAAATGGTACAATAATGTGTTAAGCATGCCTCTTTTACCAACGTTGAAGCTGTTACAGACTATCTTCAGCCTCTGAATGATTAGCTTAAATACTTTCATTGGTGAAATTCTCAAATGAGCTCAGCTGCTCCATTTATCTATTACACTTATAATAATCCCTTTAATCCTCTCCTGCAAACGCGCCTTGTCTTTGGATCTTGTGAGTTTCAAGATTCTTTGATCTTTTTATGTTAGAGTAATTGTATATTCTGCTCCAGTGTTATTTAGTCAGTTTTGTTCAGCCATCAAGTGTTCACTAAGTCAGGGTTCTCAAGTGTATTAGCTTTATTTTTTTCCAAGTGTATTTACTTTTTGATCATTTAGATCTATTGATTTCTCATCTATATCTTCTGGTTGGAAGCTGTTAAGCGTTATACTGAGTTAAATCTATCATTATAAACATTCTGCTTCTACCTTGTCTTTAATTTATTGTTTTTAAAGTTCAGTTTTTAAAGTTAGAGAGTATAAAGTTATTTTTTTGATGTAGGAGCATACTTCGTTCCATCCATGTACAATTTTTCCACAAGGAGAAAGAATATATGTTTTTATAGTACCTCATCACATCTCAAAGAACTTCACAAACAATTGCCATCAACAGTAAAGACTGTTAACGTGTCAGCAAAGTTCCAAGAACTGCAATGACACCAGAATAAACATTTATTTTCAAGGTGTCATGTTATCTTTAATGCCTTCCTGATCAAGCAGATAGGATTTCAGTTCAGGGTTCCATCCAAAAGATGGTAATCTAAACTGTAGCACTCTTTTGGTTGTGTTATAAGCATCAGTTGAAGCCTCTCATTGTGGAAAACCTACTGACTTGGAAATAATTAAATGTTGATACATTATTTGCCTCTAAGTTCTAAATTATTTCCTTTTAAGATCTGTTTGTATGAATGAGTGTTCTTGATATTACTCCGCATGTCTGGTAATAATCCCTCAAAAAAACAATAATAAATTGGTTATTTGAATCCATGACTGTTTGTGGGCCACTACAGTGTGCAATTGACTGCTGCATTTCACTTACATATAAAACAACAACAAAAACAACTTCGATTTATATAGCGCCCTCCACACCAGATGGCCTCTCAGACAAATCACTTTCTAGTATACTCTGTGAAACGCTTTGAAATGTCTAGAAGATGTGATAAGCACTATATCAAATACAAGGATTATTATTATTGACGTCGTTATTATTATTGTAGTGCCCTTCGTATCAGGAGGATGTCCCAATGGGCTGGACAGTCACATGGGTCCACAGTACTCCAGGGCACTACTGAGAGGAGTAGAAACAGCGTGGCACATCAGAAGGACCTGGAAGGTGGACCGTCATTGGGGGCAGGGAGTCATCCCACTCAACTCCTGTTAACCCTGCAAGTCAAAGCCTTAAATGGTAGGATAGTCCTAGCTGGAGAAACAGCAGGAAAGCTTGCCAGACAGAAATATCAATGGTAAGTTATGCAATTTTAGCTGGTTTGACTCCAGCAGTATCTCAACACACACTCTGGGGTCTCCAAGTCTTGGCTTTTGACAACCTGCTCCTAATACTTTCTGGAATTAAGTCTGTAGGTTACATCCCTCCAGGGAGAGAGTGTGCATTTGGTTCCAACAGTCTATCTCAAGGCATCCGTTGGTGGAATGTATGGAATCTCAGATTTGTTTAGATACTCTTTGACATGGTGATGGGTCATGGTGATGGGTCATCATTAACTCTCTATTATGCCTTAAAATTTCTTTAAATACTTTTAAAAATAGTAAATTGTTCACTCAATCCATGACTATTTGTGGAACACTGCTGTGTGCAATTGGATGGTGCACATCGTCCACAAAATATACAATCTTTTTTAGTGTAAAGCACTTTGAAATCTCTCAAAGACATGATAAGGCACAATATAAAATGCAAGAATTATTGGCATTATTTCTATTGCAGGGCAACCTTAAACAACTTAAACCCTAGAATGTGAAATTGTGCCAAGATTGAATATATCGTTTTTGCAGTCCCTTGGACGTTGTGCTGCAAGATTGAAAAGTGACATTTTGAAAGTTGACCTTCATTCTGTTGCATCGAACAAAGACAAATTTCATCTCTGATTATTTCCAATGCCTTAGCTTTTGAGAAATGTGTGATATCGTTGTGCCAATTAAATGTACCACATCTTCTTCTGCATTTGAGCATGTTGATCAAAAAACAGACATCTATCCCACTATGTAAATAGCTGTGCTGGGATTAACAAATGCCCTGCTGTCCTATTTGGCTTTTTCACTGAGTCCAAGGAACTTGTCATCTAACACTGTGCAAGGAAGCATAGAAGGCCCCACCAACTCATTAACATTGCTAGAAATTGAGTAGAATTTATCAATGTAAATTAATGCTTGCCCAGGATTGACATATCTCTGACTATAATCTAAAGAACCTCTTGATACAGAACATTGGGAAGTAAACTGAAGTACACACATTTTACCCTCCAAGATGATCCAGCTGAGATTGTCTTGTCAAATCCGGAAAAACCTTCAATAGGTGTCTGAGACTAGTCACTGGCACAGAAACAATTAGCTCATTCTTTGTAGAGTAAATGGTACATTCCTATGGTCACATTGCAAATGTTATCTGTATCCGATGCAGCAAGATTATCAAACATGTTTTTCTTATTGAAAAGTGCTGTGCTTTGTGAGTGAATCCAGCAGCCAATGTGTACATAGCAAAGAGCAATAAACAGCAATGGAAGCCATGTCCAAATTTACTTGGGGGAGGGAGTGTTGGCCAGGACACCAGGGGAAATTCCCTTCTCTTTTTGAACAGTGCCATGATACAGACACCACTAAGTATATCCTGCGAACCAGTTTGAGACATATTTCCAAAATGAAAGGCACTATATCAAATATACGTATCATTATTATATTGTGTTACTGCTTTTTGATAATTGCATTTGAGCTTATGATGACAATTGAAAGTTGAAAGAAGAAAATGTTTTTTGGGAGTGATCACACCAGCTTCCTTACCGTATAGAGACTAAAATCTGCAGTGCAAAAGCAGGCCTTTTGGCCCATTGAGTCTCCATTTGCTCGCAGAGCAAAGAGATCACTTAAGTCCACCTGAACATTCAAATGGAGCCTTTGTTTAATGTGTCATCGGAAGGGATGGCATCTCCTACTGTACATCACACCCGGACAAAATGTATGGTTTGAACTACAACCCTCTGACTCAGTGCTACAAATTTCAAGTATAGCACTGGACCAATAAAGAAAACAGATGGGGAGGGAAGGGTTGATTAGACCAATTTTAGATTATCGGTGCGGTAGTTTTAAATATAGATGGATGAACAGGTAGAAAACAGATATTGTCAAGGCAAATTGTACAAAACCGTTGTACAAAATTCTCTGTTACTATATTTTGTTAGTATGAATCAAGAGAATAATGAAACATCTATATTTGAGATTCATGAGATATTCTGTAATAAAATGACTCCTATCAAATCCATTATGAAGAAATGAAAAACTGATACTGGAATGTAATGTCCAGTATCACAAATCTAGGAGAGTACTGTGATGTCTCCTAATTTAAGTCACAGAGTTCTAAGAGCAGGATTTTGACATCTTGCAAAGAGATGACATGCATTTCCAAGCTGCATGTGTCCGACTTACCTCAGGGTTTTTTTCAATCAGAAGGATTGTCTGCTTAAGTCTCTCAGATTTTGTGTAAAATCACAGAGAGGAAGGACATTGAGTTTGTGCAAGTTATTTGTTTGGAGTTATGGCAAGTCTAACCAATGTATACTTGGAAGCCCTTGTAGAATACAATGGGTACATCACATAGTGCACAACTGTAGATCAGCTGCCAGTAGCTAAATTAGAGCACAGATAATTGACTTGAAATCCATGTTTAAGCAGTTATACTTTCATTTGAACTTTCTGATTCAATTAAAATTGATCCACTGCATGTGGAATATTGTTGTGCATTCTTTTAGTTCAGTTTTTTAATTGTATCCACAGTTGATTACGTGTACACCAAATTATACATATTGATAATTCAAATTAGTTGGCACAGTATGTAGCTTGTCATCTGATATTATAAAGATAGCATTAGACAGAATATATGGTTAATGGAAGCCACATTGGCAAGTGAACTCCATCAACTGAATTGATGTTCAACATAGTTGTTGTGAACCTTGTTGAAAGTGTTGGCAGAGGCTGCTGAAGTTCCTTCCTAGCCATAAACAGGACAGACTCATTATTTGGCAATGTCAAGCTGAATGGTAAGTTTATGGTGCATGCAGCAAACTATAAAAACTCTACAAATGTGGATTGCTCACTCTGCAGGGTACCACCAAGGAGATTAAGGCACCTTATCAACCTGTCCGCTCTCTCCGCTCAGCAGGGTCTGGCCTGCTACATGTCCCAGGCCTGGCCTGACCCACCTTTTGGATCTCCATCTCACATTGCCTTTGCCTCACTCACTCCCTTGCCTTCTTCAGGACACATTCAAGTTCCTCCTCTTCGACCGTGCCCACCCTCCTTCCTCCTCTGCTCTCCACCCTATACCCCCCCAATCCCACCCCACCCACCCAAACCCCACTTCCCGCCAGGGTAAAAAATCCTTGAATGTCCAGTGGCTTAGGATGTCCTCCCAATGTGAAATGTTATATAAGTGTAAGTTTGTATTTTATTGCCTGTTCATATTGGGAGCATCTCTCAAAGCCATTCACATGGTTTACAATGAAGTTTAGTCTCTGTGTAGTTTGTAGGCAAGCATGATAGCTACAAAACACAAAATACTACAGATGCTGGGAATCTGAAACAAAAACAAAAGTTGCTGGGGAAACTCAGCAGATCAAACAGCATCCATGGAGAAAGGAAAAAAGGTCAATGTTTCAGATCTACAACCCTTCGTCAGGACTGGGGCTTGTTTGGAGGGAGAGGTTTCTTAAAGATGTTAAAAGGGAAGAGGCAGGACATGGAATGCAAAGGAGACAAGAAGACAAAAGGAAAAGGAAAAAATAGTGTGTTAACTGATGGGTTGAATATGTGTTAAAGGCTTCAGGGGGAGAAACAGAGGGGGGGTGGGTTTCAAAGAAACTGGGAAGCCACTAAACAACTTTAGTGTTTAGCCATTTAACACCTCTTCTCCCCAGTTTCTTTGAAACTCACCTCTCCCCTGAAGCCTTTAACACATATTCAACGCATCAGTTATTACACTCTTTTTTCCTTTGCCTTCCATGTCCTGCCTCTCCCCCTTTAGCATCTTTAAGAAACCTCTCCCTCCAAACAAGCCCCAGTCCTGAACGGAGAGTTGTAGACCTGAAACGTTGACCTTTTTTCCTTTCTCCATGGATGCTGTTTGACCTGCTGAGTTTCCCCAGCAATTTTTGTTTTTGTTAAACCCTGATAGCTAAGTTGGGTGCAGCAATGTTCTACAAATAGCCATGAAGTGAATGACCAATTTTATTTTGTTGATTATTAGCCATGAATCAAATATAGCAAGATAGTTCATAATATAAGTCTACAGAGCCTTTCTGAATCACATTAATAAATGTCTGCATTGTCACATTTCCCATAATAATCATTTTAGATATGTTACAAACCCTTTTGGCCTCAAAGATGATGCAGGTGGGCAGAAGTGATGCTTAGGTGCATAACAGTTCTGTTTCTCAGAAGGCAAAGCCACAACAGAAGACTCAGCCTTCCTGCATTGTATACATTATACATCATCCCTGGCACTGGAGAAGCCACAACAACTTGTACATTTCTGGAATTTCTGGCAGGTTCAAATTAAACTTAATCCTTTCTGCTAGGTACTACCAATGCATGAATTCACTACTTGTCAGCCTATTCAGAGATAAGAGAGTTGACAAGTATGTATGGACACTGCAGACAGGCAGGAGAAATGACCGGTGAAGACACCAAGGATAAGAAGAAAAAAATTGCAACATTTAAAAAAAAAGAATTTTAAAGTCATTATAAGAGAAGATAAGAACCGGATTTTAGTATTTGAAAAATAATTTGAATCAAGACTGATTTTTTTTCTCAAGGAGCCTATCTCTGTTAAAGTGTGCACTTGTGACAGTATGGAACATGGTTGCATTATTTCACCATTATGCAAATAGGCTTCAAGGATTAGATACCAACCAGTAGAACATTTAACCTCAGGAAACTTAAACATTCAATCAGATTTGTGTTGGCTGAGAAAGTTCATTCATCAGGATAAAACTTTTTTAAAAAATTTTAATGCAGCAACAGACATATCTATTGGATGTTAATGTGACAGACAAGTAACATGTTTTGCAAGTTTATTTTGTAAGTGCTCTACCAATGTCACATGTTAAGTTTTTGGTAAGAAAAAGTTGTTCCATTAAACTTTATTTTGAAGCAATTAAATACTGGCATTGGCAATATAATTACACTTAGCTGAATATTCTGGTTTGTTGGACAAGATCTCTGTTCCCCCACCCCAACCCCGATGGGTTGACTATCCTAGGTTTAAGTATAATTCTTCATACTGAGTAATACAGAAACACATTTAACTAAAACCACCTGAAACAATCTGTATTTAGAAGCGAAGAACACTACATTGGTGCTTTACTGAATACAACTTTGCCTTATCTAGTTGACAGCATTCATCCAATCTTCAATAGCATTTATTGTATTTATACAAGCTGAGCTGTATAGTCCCACACGTGAGCTACAGCACAAGGTCAACCTTTTTCTTCCATCCTTTTTGCAGAACTATAATCAATTCTTATTATAGTACTTTGGAACTTTTCTGCGGCTGTTAATGATCCTCTGGTACTATCTATGCTACAATTCCATAAAGTTTAATTAATTTCTTAACACTGCTTTCTTTCTGCCCTGGGAGGTTAGTCTTCACAAACCCAAGCCTCCTTTCAAATCAGCCTTGTATCTATCTATTTATTTTAGGACAATGATTGTCACTTAAAATGTCACGCAAAGTAATTTCAGTGCAAAGCACAAATCCGAACCCAGCTAGAAACATATAATTAGAGACCAGGCACCTTTCACATCAGGAAGTCATCTCAAAGCACTTCCCACAGCTAATGGGAGTCTGAGGAGTGTGTGGAGGAAGGTGCTCACTCCCATCAATGTAGCTGGCGCAGAATCTCAAAGTCGTTTGTGACCACAAGCTGTGCTTTAAACTCTACATCCAGGCTCTCACTTACTGGACTTCCATGTACGTCTGAACAACACCCATTGCTCTCCCCTTTGAGCTGTCAAAAACCTCATCCATGTCTTTAGTACATTAAATTTGATGTCAATTGTGGCAAGTACTAAGTACTAAGGCAGTGGATGTTTCATATTTGAATTTCAGTAATGCCTTTGATACAGTTCCTCATGAAGCACTGATACTGAAAATAAAGAATGCGTGAATCAGAGGAAGTTTCTTACAATGGGTACCTTTAACCTCATCATTTAACCCTTTAAACCACAATGAGGTTGCCTAACAGTAAGTTAATCTGCTGGATTGTTCTTATTGTTGAGACTGGTTTAACTGCTTCATGGTGCCTGTTGTGTGGTGAGATGTGGTGTGTTGGTGTTGGTTATAGTGGAGTGGAGCTCCTCTAGCTCAGTGGTTAAAGCACTTGCCTTACAACCTGGAGCTAGGAGTCATAAGCAGAGTGACTAAATCTGCAGGTGACACATAGCTAATGAAGGTGGAAGACTGAAAATATGAACATGATAGGTTACAGGAGGATTGAACATTCTTGGGAATTGAGCAGATTGATGGCAGATGAAACTGAATGTAAAGAAATGCAAAGTGCTTCACATGGGGACAAAACATCCAGGAAGAGACTATTATTAAAACGGTAAAAAAAAAATCTGTATGGGAAATGTAAAGGATCTGATTCATAATAAATTTAAGCTATGAAAGCAGGTGCTCTGTAGCAGTGATGTTCGGCTGTATTAAATCAATCAATCAAAATTTACATTTATATAGTACCTTTCACGTCAAAAGGATGTCCCAAAGCGCTCTACAATTTGGTAGGGACAAGAGCAGTGGGGGGAGGGGGAGGGGCAGGACGAAGAAGTGTAGGAAAATTGACTGTATATTTGTAGGCGAAATGCGCCAGCCAAATTGCGCACAGCAGTGTCCCACAAACAGTCATGGAAGTGGGATTAAGGGAAATGGAGGAAAAGATGGCAAGGGGAGGTGTTGGGGCAGGGGGAAGGAGAGCAGGAAAGTCCACTGTATACTTGTGGGCGAAATGCGGCAGCCAAATTGCGCACAGCAGTGTCCCACAAACAGTTGCAGAAAAAGGGGCCAGGGTAGAAAGGGGGAATACAGGGCAAGGGGGGAGAGAAAGGGAAAGGTGGTGTAGAACATGGTCAGGGAGGAAGAGGGGGGAGAAAGGGGGGCAAATGAGAGAGGGAGGGAAAGGTGTATGGGGGGCAATATCAGGGAGAAAGGGGAGGGAAGAGGGAGAGAAGGGGAAAAAGGGGAAGAGAAAGTGGGGAAAGGGAGTGAGGGAAGAAGAAGATGGGGGGGAAAGGCCAGGGGGCAGAGGGAGGGAATCAAACAACAACAATGAACAACAAAAGCAACAATATTAACAATAAAATTAACAAGCTAATAAAAAAATAACAATCAACAACTAACAATAGTCCAGCAACCGTTGGACAAAAAGGCAATATTGAATCAAAATAGTGGGGTAATCCTGCCACTTTATGAATGCTGGTGCAAACACATTTGCAATACTATTTGCAGTTCTGGTCACTGCAATATTAAAACAATATTGAAGCAATTGAGAGGATACTAGGAGGGTGACTAAAATGATTGAGGAAATGGAAGGACTGGACTACAAAGAGCGATTAGATAAACTGGGCATGTTCAAACTGGAGAAGAAAAGGTTGAGGAATTATATGATTACAATCTTTAAGATTTTGAAGGGAATAGATAACGTAGACCATTATGAGCTGTTTTACCTTGTACTGAATAGTAAAACCAAAAGTCACAGGCTGCAATTGAAAGGTGGTGGGGTGGTGGGGGAGAGGGTACATTCAGAACAAATCAGCGGAAACCCTAATTCAGTGACTTATAGAACAGGCTCCCGAGGGAGACAGTAGAAGCAGAAAATGTTATTTGTTTCAAGAACAAATTGGATAGATTTCTGGTAGAAAATAATCTCAGTATATTGATTAGTACATGACATGGCAAGCAACTGCTAAGATGGTGGAAGGCTAACAAGATGGACATTGGTTTTCTTTCACCTTGGATGTTTTGGGGTTCTTTTGTGCATCCATACACAATTATTCTAACACCATGTCGCTGGGCTCACCAGTCTGTTGCATATTTGCTTTAACAGCATAAGTGGCAATTGAATACGGTGCAAGTATGAAAGGATTCTGGGAAGAGTGACTTACAGATTTTAAGAGAGTGTGAAAGAGGGTTATTTGAAAGAGGGTGACTTGTAAAGTTTGCTTTAAAGGACTGAGTAAATCTACTTTGCATTTTGTGGACTAAATAACATTACACAGTACTCCCTACACTAGCTGCAAACCAACCAAAATTCTGCATCTTATGTTCTCTCCTACATCAGGTACTCCAGATTATGATTCCGTAGCTACCAGAAGCAAGGTATTAATTTGATATAGACTTCCCTTTTTGATGCCCCAAAAGTGGGCCTGTAGCCCACTGCATTTGACCTAATAAACTTGTGGCTTCTCCTGATCACAAGATTGGTTTAGATGAAGAATGCTTTTTGGTCCATCCAATCTCATTGTTCCAGTACACTCACCCTACCCTCCTGGCATCACAGGATTAATCCAATGACCTGGCCTCTGCCACCTTTCCTGGCAACTTGTCCCAGTCATTGATTACCTTCTGAGTGAAGAAAATCTTCCCAGTATCTGGTCCAAAAATTGGCCTTTATAACGCAAAATCTATTCCTCTTCTGCTGTTGTGTTACATGCCTAAAGCATTTATTTTTAAGTTCATTTTTATAACCTTTGATCTAGGTTTATTTGTTTTAATCAGATGTAAAACTTTATACATGTTCATATTTTCCTATGTTGTTTTGCAAGTGTGAGTCCTCGATAGAACCGCACAGGAATCTTGTCAGATCCTCATTTGGAATTCTATTCCACACCCTTGAAACAATTGCAAGAACAACATTTTGTCTTCCCAAGCACTTAAATCATTTCCACATACTAACTTGGGGCAGAATTTGACCTGACATTGAGTGATGCTAATATAGTCAACTGAGAAGGCATTTATCTGTATAAATGCAATATTGTGGCCTGAAACCAAGAATACTTGGATATAGTGAGTAGCATGGAAACATGCCAGTTAATGATGGATTTCTTCTCCTACATTTAGAATCACCCCATTGTGAACCTGCAAAATATTGGAGCCACACTACGTACTACCAACCTATAAATATTCAACGTTTAAATGAAAATAATAATAACTAATCATAATCCTTTCATTTAATTTGAAGCCTTATCCTGAAAATATGTTTCAAAACCATTCATAATAATACTGTGAAATATAGTGACTATGAACTTGTAAGTGAATGCGTCAGCTAAGTTTTGTACAGCAATCTTCCACAAGCTTCCTCCTCAAGCAGCAAGCAGGGAAATAAACAATTTTAAATGATGCAGTGTTAGCCAGGACTGCAGTAGAAATTCCCCTCCTTTGAAATAATGTCATGGATTTTTTTATATCCATCTGAACAAACAGATGGGACTTCAGTTTAACAGGCACTTCTGACAATGCAATGGCTCCCTCAACATTTCCACTATATGGATAACTACAGCAGTGAAGTTGCAAACAAATTAAGTTGCTCTGAGTAGAATGAGGATAATTTTTTTTCCCCAGCCGGGTTATAAATCTCTTTAGTAATTATGTTAATAGGTTTAATTTGCGATGTTTACTAAAGGAATAGGAAACATTGTTTTGATCCTCCTGTGTGGTTGGATTTGGGATATTGATTTCTTTAAGCCAGCAAATCGTAAAACAAAAGGACAGAGAGTAAAACGGAGAACTATAAGGTAATGGCATACTGCCCTTTGACCTTTGTCCACACTTTGGTAACTGTCGGAACTCACAATTAGCACTTCCTGTTTTGTTTGTGACTAATATAGATTAGACCCCATTGATAAAAGATAGAGCAGTGAAACAATTTATCAGATTTTTTGATCTAAGAAATTTTGCTTTAATATGTCTGCAACAATAATGATTTTATAAAACATAAAAATAAGGCATCTGTGATTGGTAAATCATCTGTGTCATGTTGTGCTGCCTCTGCAGGTCATAAAGGTCCCAAATCTGATGCTTGTTATCTTAATTGATCCCAGTTAAGGTGATATTTGAACATTAAACCTGATTTTAGTGTGTTTTGAATACAGAGGGTTATTTCTAATTAGAATTTTTTGCTAGAAAATTGACTCTTTCTTTACTAAAAACACCTATTGTGTCTTTTTACAGCACCATGTATCCAACACCCAATAATATGGACAACAAACAAAGTTAGCTGTATGGATGGGTATTAGTTACTTGTATATTAGTATATCATTAGGCTTAATCTAATTATGAGAATTCAATCCCCTAAAAGTGCTACAGTGAAAGCAAAGGTTTCACATTCTTTCAAATGTCTGAGACCAGACACTAGTGCATGGTGAACCAAAATGAGAGCTGCCCCCATAATACCAGCATGGCCTTCAATCTCCTGGAGATAAGAGGTGGAATCATATTTTTTACCTTCCGTTCTCTAGCGGGAAACCACTGACAATCAGTTTCCAATTTTATTTGACTAACAATAGCCAGTGGTGATGTGATAAGGTTCTATACCAAATGCAAGGATTAATATTATTATTATTTATTTTGATCATCTATCCTTAATTTTGCTATTCTCCTATTGAGTGACTTCAATTTCCAACTGAACAATTCACTAGACAAATCCAAAACACTGTTCTATTCCCAATGGACTCACACTTGTTCTTTACATGAAAAGATAAGCGATCTTCAATCTTGTATTTACACAATATGATGTGGGGCTGAAAATCCACTATGGCCCTGGAGGCGGGGGTGGGGGCCATGGAGAGCTTTGAAGGTATGTACTGTATAAGGATCTTTAATTCAACCTCTGTGTGATGGGAAGTGGTAGAGGCGGGCAAGAACAAGGGTGATACATTCGCAGATACTTGTGCAGAAGAGGACACGCTATGAAGGGAGGAATTGGAGATGCCGAACAGGAAGGGCATTGTCTTAGTCGAGCCTGGACGTAATGAAGGCATGAATGAGAGTTTCAGAGGTTTGAGGGTTGAGGTAGTGGCAGTGTCGGGAAATGTTCCGAAGGTGAGGGAAGGCAGAGCAGGGGGCCTCAGTCATTTTAACATGCAACTGTAGAAAGTTAGCTCTCATCCAGGACTTGATGTCCGGCAGGCAGTCTGTGAAGATAGCAGTGGTCCTGGCATCAAGGGTGGAGGCAGAAAGATAGAGTTGGGTGTACCCCGCATACATATGGAAGTTGACACCTTGTCAACTTCACCAAGATAATGTCACCAAGGGGGAGCATATATATGTTAATGTACTGCGTGTGAAGGGATGCAGGAGAAGCCAAGAGTGGCAACCAAGTGGAGACAATGGAAGAGTTAAGATTCGAAGCAGGCAAGGGCAGGTTCACATAGATTGAGCTGAGAGGTGAGGCGTTGTAGGAGGATAGAGTGTCGATAGTGTGATAGGCAGCACGGAAACTGTATTGAAGGGGTTCAAAGAGGGAATAGTGGGAAACTAAAGAGTCATGGAGAGGAATGGAAGATTGGAGATAGGGCGGTAGCTGGAGATTAAGAATTGGTCGAGGAAAGGTTTTTTCAGGATGGGGCGATGACATAATACTACATAGTATTACAATACTATTTTCTCGCAGACTTTAATTCTTCACCAAACCTATTTTGTTTCTTCTATAAATTGTTGACAGTTTGTTTCTGCCCATCTCACTGGTTGGTCTATTTCTAACATATTCACCATAATCTGTAAAAATAATTAAATCTGAACTCACTGATTACTTTCCTTCTTCTGAGCTTGAGTCTCTTTTCTGTGTGACTGATTTATTGAAACACTTTAATAAGATCCTGTGCCTTCTTTTTTTAATGTGAACAGACACCGGTTTCTTTGACACTGAACAATTAGGTTACAGATAGTGGGATGAAAATTGGAATATTTATTGATAGATTGAAGGTGATTGACACTAAACTGTATCTCCCTGTCTCCAACCTCCACTGCTGTCTTGACAGAATGTCTGTCAGACATCAAGTCCTGGATGAGAATTAACTTTCTTAATTTTAACATTAACAAGACTGAGGCCCTTCTGATTGGCCTCAGGCATTGACAGCATCACCAACCATGGATGCACAGTCCATTTCACTGAGAGTCCGGAACCTTGGCATCTTGCTTGACCCTCAACATTCGTTTCTACCCCACATCCATGTCATGACTTGTTCTGCCTTCCCCTGAATCATAGAATTTTTCAGCACAAAAGGAGACCATTCAGCCCATTAAGTCTGTGCAGACTCCTTGAAAAGAGCTATTCAAAGTCAATCCCACTCCCCGGCTCTCTCTCCATAACCCCGCAAACCTGTCCTCCCCAAATAACCTATGCAGCATTGCACCTATGCAGTAGGGTCTGCTACTGTCTCACACAGCTACCACCACCCTCTTCACCAGCTATCCCTCAGCTTGAGTCCAAAATACTGTCTTTCCAGTGTCTTGGAATTAGCGACTATGCTCTAAAATTTTGGAACTCCGTCCTTCAACCCCTTCGCCTCACCTTCCCTATCTTCAGGTCCTGCCTGAAGACCTTTCACTTTGACCGCACTTACTTTCCCCCTCCCCCTAGCTCAGCCTCGGGCTCTGACATTATTAAATGCTCCGAGATGCCACCAGGCGTGGAGGGTGGTATGCAAATGCAAGTTGTGGTTGTAATTAATCACACATTGCATTTTTACCCACATTGGGCATAAAAATAAAAATAGCTCGCATTTACATAATGTCTGTCAGGTAGAATGCATGTCTTGAAGTCTGGTTCTGTCTTCAAATATGGCTTGCAGGAAAGTGAACATCATGCACAGTGTTGATGAATGAACTCTCCTTCAGCTATAAGATACAACAACTTACAGCCTTTCTTGTAGGATATTGTCTCAGAGTGCTTCATAGGGATGGTTTGAATGGCGAGTAAGGGAAAATGCAGAGGTGGAGGGAATATGAACATGGTAGAAGTGGTACGTGTTTAGGGATGATTTAAAAATAGTCTCATGGAGGAGTAGAGGGAGGGAATTCCAGAGGGTACAGTCAGGTAGAGGGGGTGTCCCTTGTAAAAAAAAATACCATGGTAATGGTAGTAGTACCATGGTACTACCACCATAACAATGGTAATACCATAGTACTACCATGATACTACCACCATTACCATGGTACTTTTTTTTACAAGGGGTATGTCAGAGCTGGTTTGCAGCTCTAATCTTTAATATCATGCAGTCATTTGAAAATTAGAAAGCAATATAACCAACTCCAGGTAGAAGCCTTAAGCATGAGATTGTTTATTTACTTTTTTTTTCTCGCTAATTTTATTCTCTTTTCCTGAAGACATTTCACTCACTTTTCCTATTATGGTGCAGTTCCACAGGTGCTATTTGCTGTTTGGTGTCCTGTCCAACTGGTTGTTAGTCATGTTCAATCTTTGATTGTGAACATTGGCAGTATATTCAATTGCATTCTCATTCCAGCTGAGCCTATTTGTAATCGGCCTCAGCACTTGCACCTGGGGCCTAATTCTCCCTCATTGACTTGGAAATGGGGAGAATAATCATTCCACCCCGGACGATCATACACATGCATCACCAGCAGATGTTACTGGAAATTAATAATACTAATAATCCGTGCATTTGATGTGCCGATTTTTACATGTTCTTGATGTCTCAAAGCACTTCACAGAACAGACTCTAAAGTGAATTGACTTTGTATTGTGGGAGAACCAAAGCAGCCAATTGTGCACAACAGTGTCCTACAAACAGGTGTGACCAAATTCAGTGAACAAATTATTATTATGTTTTATTTGAGGGATTATTATTCACAGAAAAGTGATCCGCCAATCAACTAACAACTAGGTTCCTACTTACTGCTAGGTAAACAGAGGTGAGTGAAGTAAGTCTTTCCTCAACAAAATCGCAAAATACTGCAGATGCTGGAAATCTGAAACAAAAACAGAAATCGCTGGGAATATTCAGCAGGTCAGGCAACATTTATGGAGAGAGGAAATGTTTTAGGCCCCCAACCCTTCGTCAGAAGTCTTTCCTCAACCGTCTTTCCTCTCCCACATCCAAGCCATGACAGACTCTGCCTTCCCTCACCTCCTCAACATTGCCCGACTCTGCCACTACCTCACTCCTCAGGCCACTGAATCTCTCATTCATGCTTTCATCATATCCAGGCTTGACTACACCAACGCCCTGCTTGTCAGCCTCCCAATTCCTCCCTCCATTGGCTGCAGATAATCCAGAACTCTGCGGCCTGTGTCCTCTACCACTCCATCTCGCCCACTCCCACCCCATTCCATTGGCTCCCCATCACCCAGAGGATTCAATTCAATACATCCTCACCTTCAAATCCCTCCACACCCATGCCCCACCCTATGTGACCTCCTACCAACCTGCCCGCCCCCTCCGCTCAGCAGGCTCCCGCATGCTCCAAGTCCCCTGAGCCACCCACCCCATGATTGGTGGACGTGCCTTCAGCCACTCTGCCCCCTCCTAGTCTCCTTTATGTGCCTCCTCAAGACCCTTCTCTTCGACAGTCCCATCGGTCACTCCAAATCCAATCCTTTCTGTCCACTCACCCTATCTCGTTCCGAGCTCGGGTCTGAAATATTGACTGTTCAGCACCTTGGGATGTCTTCCTGGTGCAAAAGGTGCTATCCAATTGTAATTTTGTTGTTGTTGTTAGGAAACTTGTCCAATATTTTGCCCTACTGGGAATAGAACCCAGGTTTCTTGCTTGTAAAGTGAGTACTCTAACCTCTCAGCTACAGGTGTGATAGTCAACTCATCACTTGTCCTATCAAAATTGTGTGAATTAGCAATAAACAAGTCAAACAGGTGGCCCGACTATATTGACAAATCAGTTCAGTTCAAATCCCCAGACGTGATATTTAAGCTGTATAGAGCTTTGGTCAGACCACACTTTGAATTCAAGGTGTGGTCTGACCAAATATGTAATTTTGTTGTTGTATTGTTTGGGTCACCATGACATAAGGAGACAGTGCTGAGAAGAGCAATGAGAATGTTAGAGGAATGAGCTATGAACAATGACCTGCAGCATTGAAAGGAGATGTCCCAGTGGGGAGTTTATAGAGATATATAAGATTTTTAATGGGATTAAAAAAGTAAACCCAGATCAATACTTCGAATCTATGAAGATAGTAGGACAAGAGGAAATACGTTTGCAATTGTAATGGGCAAATTCAGGACAGACACACCAGGAAGTTTTTCTTTAACCAGAGGGTAATCAATAACTGGAACAGGTAGGCCAAAACCACTGGATACATTTTTTAAAAAAAAGCTTGATGCTGTCATGGGAAGATGGTAGGGTGGGTTTTCTGAAGGGATAAGATCAAGTAGGCCGAAGGACCTGCTTCATCCAAACCATCATGTGATCTTGTTTTAATGCGAGGTCTGAGCTTCTGAACCCAATCCACCATGTTATAATGGGGTCGCCCTGTAGCATATATTTTAATACAATATGAGAAAAATAATTAGATATATACTTAATCAAAGCCCAGTTTATGCACTCTGTGCAGTGATTCATCGTGAAAAGCAATTTAAAAGTGAATTGCAGTGTAACCTGGCTGCTGGGACCAGATTGAGAAGGTAATTTTGTCAGCACATTGATTCCACTGCGGCAGAATAAATGCAGTTGGTGGGAATTGATTTGGATTACACTGAGAAGTATTCTCTTCAAAGTTCTCTTGGGTGGTCTTCTTGCTGAAAGGATCCTCCAATTCCGCACTGAACGTGTGAAAGCCTCACCCTGGTTTGCTGTGAAGCAATTAGAGGAGCAGATAATAGACTGATGTGATCGAAATGTTGCAAACTTTTGTCATTGTAATTGCCTCCTGTTAACAAATAAGATTTGACAGCTATGTTGCCATTCTTATTTATGAGAATCTGACTTTAACAGTGAATGATTACATTATTTGTTGCTCTCCATTATAATGGGACAGTACTTGTTAACAGGACAAAAATACAATAAATGTGATGGTTATTCATCAGTTTCTTATTAAGGCACTGAGAACCTAAACACTATATCAGAAGAGCCAACTATTTTTAAGAAATACAGTACTTTAAACTTGATTCAGAAATTTGATTCACTGTGCATAGATCAAAAGTGTTATTGTAACTGACCTGTTGTTTTAAATGACTATAGAACAACTCCGCAGTCCAACATCATACCACATACTTTTAGAGATGACTCCATTCTTCTTAAAAAGGAAGGGAAGGACAGTGGCTAAGGCTCAATGTTGTAAATATATTAGTTTTTATTTAATCACTTTTTGGTACCTAGCTGAGAATCAAAGAGTTCAGAAGTGATGCTGGATATGCACTTTTGGCAAGTCTTCTTCATACTGGGAATTGGGAGAGTTGGATTTCACTGCTTCTAATTTTCTCCTCCAATTAAATGCTGAAAGCACCTTTGCTATTTTCTTAATGCTGCAGCAAACTCATGTTTTTGCATCTTCACAGCACCAGTTAATTGCTGAAAGATGATGTATCAACGTTTAGCTGCTTGGATGGTTTCAGACGGTTTAGTTCACCCCCAATATCTCAGCAGCTTTATTGAGTGAGAAACTTGAACATACTCAACCATTACAAATTTGTTCCAAGACCTGTGCTGAGTTACTGGAAAGGGCTTGGGATGGTGTAATGGTGGTAGGGTTAGGGGTACGGAGAGAAGATGTTATTATTATCTTCAGCACTGTGGTCTAGAGAAGGACAATTCCACCAAGGTTCTCAATACTAATTTGTGTTCCCTCTTGGAAAAAGTGTCCATGATCATCTGGTCATTCTCGAAGTTACTTTCTGTGGCCAACATCATCCTGGAGGCAAACAACAATCCTAAAGTCCTCTTTTCCACCACCCACCACCTCCTCCGCACACCCGCTCAGGCCTCCTCAATTTTCACTTCAAATGCGAAGTGCGAGGAGGTCATGGACTTCTTTTTTTTAACAAGATCCACAATATCCGCCAGGCTGCATCATCCTCCAGTCTCTCATCTCTCACTATCACCCCTACCCCATACCCCTCACAACCCCCATCTTCAGCTCCTACCTCAACCCCCTTCCTACACTCCTTCTCCCCCGTCTCTCCTTCCTCCCTCTCACGCACTCTCACCTCTATGAGGCCAACAACCAGCTGCCTCGATCCCATCCCCACTAATCTACTGCTCACCCAACTCCCCCTCCTCTGCCCATTGCTGGTTGATATCATTAACCAGTCCCTCTCCACCGGATCAGTCCCTGCCCCCCTCAAAACTGCTACCATCATCCCCCTCCTAAAAAAACCCTTTCTGGATCCCTCAAACCCTAGCCACAACCACCCTATTTCTAACATGCCCTTCCTTTCAAAAGCACTGGAACACATTGTTGCAAACCAACTCCGTGCCCACCTCTCCTCCCACTCCCTTTTTGAACCCCTCCAGTCCGGTTTCCGCCCTGCCCACAGTACAGAGACAGTGCTTGTGAAAATCACAAACGGCGTCCTCTCTATCTGCGATCATGGCTCCCTCTGCCTCCTTATCCTCCTGGACCTGTCCGCTGCGTTCAACACAGTCGACCACACCATCCTCCTCCTCTGCCTGTCCTCTGTCATCCACCTCAGTGGGACCGCACTTGCCTGGTTCGAGTCCTACCTCACAAACCGCCAGCAGTACATCTCCACAAATGGTTTTCCTCCTGCTCTTATCCAGTTACCTGTGGGGAACCCTAGGGATCCATCCTTGGACCCTCCTTTTCCTAATCTATACGCTCCCTGTTGGGGATGTGATCTGCAGACATGGGGCACAGTTCCACATGTACGCGGATGACACGCGTACATGTACTATTTCTCCACTTCACTTTGCGACCCCCAGTCCCCTAATGTTCTGTCAGGCTGCCTTTCAGACATCAGGGGTTGGATGAGCGCAAATTTCTTGCAGCTGAATGTTGACAAGATGGAGGCCATACTCCTTGGCTCTCATCAACGTCTCCATTCACACGGCTCTCACCTCCCCCACCTTTCCGGCCTACCCCTAAACCTCTCCGAACCTGTGCGCAACCTAGGCGTCAGGTTCGACCCACAACTGTCTTTCCTCCCCCACATCCAGTCCATTACCAGCACTGGCTTCTACCACCTCTGACGGATCGCCCGTCTCCAGCAATACCTCACCACAAAAGTCGCTGAAACCTTGGTCCACGCCTTTGTCACCTCTCGGCTGGACTATTGCAACGCCCTCCTCTCCGGTCTCCCCTCCACCACAATCCACAAAATCCAGCTAATCCAAAACTCTGCCACCTGCATACTCACCCGCTCCAAGCTTCGCTCCCCCATTACCCCAGTCCTTGCCAGACTTCACTGGCTCCCTATCCCAGAGAGGATTGACTTCAAGATCCTCACCCTTGTATTCAAATCCCTCCACTCCTCTGCATCCCCCTATCTCTCTGATCTCCTCTCCCCCCAAACCAGCACCCGCTGCCTTCGCTTCTCTGAGTCTGGCCTCCTCCATGTCCCCCGAATCCTCCCTCCACCCTCGTCGGCCGTGCCTTCAGCCACTATGCCCCGAGGCTCTGGAACTCCCTTCCTCACTCCCTTCGCCTTGCCCCCTCTCTTGTTGAACTACCTGTTCACTATGCATAGGAAGCACTGATGACATAACTTTCTTCATTGAATCAGATAACTCAGCTGAAACCCTCCTCCATGCCTTTGTCGCTTCCAGGCTGGACTTTTCCAATGTCCTCCTCACTGGTCTCCCCAGCTTCACCAAACACAAAATTCAATTAATCCAAAACACTACTTACACAAAACTTTGAATCCCCATCACACCAGCCCTTGCCAAGCTCCACTGACTCCCAATTACCAAACAGATTGATTTCAAGATCCTCTCACTCATTTTCAAATCCCTTTATGTCCTCACAGCTCCCTACCTATCTGACCAGGTTAACCCCCCTCCCCCCCACCCCCCACCTGCTGCCTCCCCTTGCCTTGCGCTGGCCTCCTGTTTGTCCCTTGTGCCCTCCACGCCCCCATCATTGGTCAATTGACATCCTCACTAGCTGGATTGTATGTACAAGGAACTTTGAGCATCTCAGCATGAAATACCTTTCCTATATTACCATTCCAAATTTTGCATCTCACACACACTCAATTTTCATACTCTTGTGACTTTCCTGGATATCGCTTCAGCTTTCAGTTTAGTTCAAGTGCTGCACTAACATGTATTTTGCATATACATGTATTACAGAGAAACAAGATTTGTGCAACTGTTTTTCAATTGTTCAAATAAATACATTTCTATGTAACATTTATTATTTAGGATACAAATGGAATGTCCTTGTTCAATCAGTGCATGAAAGTACTTTAAGAGGCCCAAATATAAATCTGATTCTTCCTATGATAATTGGTTTATTTTATACAATACCTATTATGGAATCTAAATGACTGAAACTGTTTTTCAACATATTGATTAGAAATAAAAAGGAATGTTATAGTTCTTATTTGTCTGTCTGACAAATTTTCTGCCAGTGATATCACTTTTTGTGCATTTCACATGTGCACAATAAGCAGGAAGTGTGATGTCATGTTCTGTGTGCTTCACTTGTAGTTTTGCACAGAATTATTATGCCATTAGCTAGGTGGCTGTTATCTACTTAGAGATAAAGATGTCCAAGACCTTTTTACTCTTGGCATCGGAAGTGCGGATTGAGGGTGCTTGAGAGTGGGTATGAAGGAGTTGGTGGACACTGACCTGTAGATCAGTGGTTAGAGCACTTCCCTTACAAGCTCTGTGTTTGATTCCAGGCAGGGCCAAACCTTGGGTGAGTTTCCTTACTCTACCTGCCTAATAATAAACCCTCAAAAACAAATTGGCAATTTAAATCAACGACTGTTGATGGGACACTTCTGTGTGCAATTTGCTGCCATGTTCACCCATAACTATATACTCAATTCACTTTATAGTATATTTTGTGAAGCTCTTTGAGATGTCTAAAAGACATGTAAAGCGCTATATCAAATGCATGAATTATATTATTATTATTACTAGAGAATGGGATTTTGTGCGCTGTTTGTAGCCTTGATAATGACCTGTGAATAGAAGTTAGTTTTGGCTTGAAAGAGGGAGTAGGCATGAAAATGCTCGAGTCACATTTGGGGTTTTTATGCCATAGACAAGCCTTAGCTCTTGCCAAACTATACCAAATACTTTCTAGAATTAGGTAAGTAGGATGAGTGCTTCCAGGAAGAGAGTGAACATTCCATTTCCAATAGCCTATCTGTAGGTAAGATGCATAGAATTCTCAACTTGGTTTGGATATTCTTACCCTGGTGATGGGTTCCTGTATGTCACATTGCATCTTTAGCTGCATATCGAAGTAGAGCTTCAATGAATAGCACACTCAATTGCAGGAACATGTAGGAGAATTATTTATTATTAGTTTCTAATAATATAATATTTTAGTATTTTTAGATTTTTAGATTATAGTCATTCATGTTGCTGAGTCGGAGCTACCACTTTGCTAAGTGATACTAACCTTAAGCATTTCTATATGCCATTGATCAGGTATAGTGACTTTTTTCTGTTTCTATTAGAAACTCGGATTTACAGCAACTCACATTTACATCTTTACATAGGAAGCAACAATTTTCCTCCTAATTCTGGCATTTGCATGATTCCAGCTGTATTTATTCTTTCACCATCTGTTGAATGTTTGGTTACTTACAGCTGCCATCACTGGCATCCACATTGCAAACAAAAATGTTGCCAATTGACCATTATTTCTACTCTTCCATGTTGAGGCCAGATGTCTGAGTCGCTGATTTACAAGGTTATGATCTTCAATGGTTCATGATCCTGAGATCAAATATAACAAACTTATATTCAATTAAGAACCATTTTTTCAATCTTGAGTCATCAGTATCTTTGTGTGACATGTTATCAAGTGGTTTTGTACATTGTCATTGTGAATTAGTACTTTATCAACAATCTGTGTACAGCAATACAGTGTTCCAAAGAAAGAAATAGCAAAGCACAACATTCAATTTTCAATTCCGGAATGCATCAGACATTAAAGTTTCTCAGGTCATACACAATACTTAAAATTTCGACATCTTGAAGAGTCAGCAACTAAAAGTCCAATTATAGATATACTATAGTCTCAAATAGTTTCTATTCATTCAGAATAAAACTTCCAGCTCACTGATGATCTCGTTTTGGTACTATCCATTTAGTGTAATGCTGGCAAATGGATTTGCAATTGCAAACACACTTAAGGGTCTAATGTTTCAACAATCCTATTCCCAGAGTTATCAGAAATAGGCACACTAGATACTGTTGTGTTCCTTTAAGAATTTGTTAACAAACGAATGTTCAGTATTAAAATGAAGTAATTAATCTCCAAAGTCCTTAGATGCTATTTCTATATTAGAGTACAGCACATTTATCTAAATACTGTTTGTTAATGTTGATTCAAGTAGTTTCTTGGGAACATAAATGTGAATATGGATTCAGTTCTTAGTTCCCAAAGTTATAATTGGAAGCCTTTTTTGGTTTGTAGTGTAGATGAAAACATATTTTCCGACATTTGTTATGAGTTTGGGCTCATTGTCCAAAATAACAACAACAACAGTTTATATACTATTCACCACATACAATAACATCTTGGAGAGCTCCACAATGGCTGGTAGACATGGGGAGGAGATAGATTGATTGAAGGCGGGAGTTCCAAAGATTAGAGATTTAGAATTTGCAAAAGGTCAAAGATAGTGGTGTGAGTGGGGCAAAGCATGGCCAGCAAGTCTGAGTTAACTGATCAGCGGGGTTAAGCAGAGGAGTGGGGTAGGAAGTGACAGGAGAGATAGGGTGATGCTAGGTCATGAAATGATTCATAGCGGAGGATAATGACCTTGAAATCAATCTAACAACAAAAACAAGTTAGATTTGTATAGTGTACTTCATGTGGGGTATTGGGCTAGCAGCTTGGCGTTCTTAAATACACTGAGAGATGGAATTAGTGAAGGCTAGCTAGAATTGAGGTGATAGATGGACAGATTTTGGTGTGGTTGGGGAAGGGATAGTGAAATTTTGGATGAATTCAGGTTTATAGAATCCAGGAGGTAGGAGACCGGCAAGATTCACAAAATGCTGCCACAAGATGATGAAGACATGGATAAGGCATTTGGCAGCATTTATGATGGTAAGATTGAGGCAAAGTCAGAAGAATTGGCAGAGGCAGAGAAAAATAGTCTTGGTCAGACTAGAAATGAGCAAGAAAGGAGAGCTGAAGATCAAACCAGACACTAAGTTTACACACCTGTTCAATGAGTTTGAGAGAAAGGCTGGGAGCTCGAGGAAGTTGAAGTCAGTAGTGAGGAGACACTGACAGAAGACGAGGAAGAGGGCTTCCATTTTGCCAATGTTGCAGGAAGTTTGGGCTTATCAAGGCCTTAATTAATGTCTGACAAACAAACAAGCAATTTTTTTGTCAGCTGGATGTCTGACACATGTGAAACCCATCACCATGCTTAGGAGTACCCAAATCAAGATGCGATTTTCATGCATCCTATCTGCACATGGAAATTACAGAAATAAATTGTTAAAATGGAATGCACACTCTCTCCTTGGGAGGATGTATTCTTCTGCTTACTTAATTCTGGAAAGTATGAGGTGCAGATTGGTAGGAGATAAGGTTTGGGGATAATAGAGTGTGTTCAGGAGCCTAACCAGCTAAAACCACAAAGTTTGCCTCTTGGTAGTACAGTCTGGCAAGCTTTCATCCAGTCCTTTCATCCACTGCTCATCCAGTCCTTTCATCCACTGCTCATCCAGTTGGAACCACTCTAGCCATTAAAGCTTTAGCTTGCTGGAGCTGAGTGGGAGGATGGTTGATCTGGCCTTCCAAGCTCTGCTGATGAGTCAGGCTGGCTGCGTTGTCATCCATAGTGCCCTGGAATTCTGTGGACCCACCTGGCTCAGGAAATAGACTACATAGACGGCCCAGAGGGCTGCCTTAATTATGACATTCTGTTGCCAAACATTGTTCAGCTCCAAGGATACTTCGCGTAAGCGCTCTGGGATGTTCCCTTGAGTGAATGCAAGTTTTGCAAGTTTTGTGGTTGCTTCTCACCCCTCAAGGAGGATAAGGAAACAAAACATCAATGGATCTCAATATTCTTCTTGCTGATATCAGGTTGATTTGTATTGTTGAACAGATCCCATTGAGTCTTGTAGCTCAGTGGTTAGAGCACTCGTCTTACAAGCGAGAGACCTGGGTTCAATTTCAGGCAGGGTGAAACGTTAGGCAAGTTTCCTTACTCTACAGGCCTGATAATAATCTCTCAAAAAAAGCATCAATAAATTGGTCATTTCAATCCATGACTGTTTGTGAGACACTGCTGTGTGCAATTGACCCACCCACAAATATATAGCCAATTCATTTCACAATATATTCTGTGAAGTGCTTTGAGACGTCTAGAATACGTGAAAAACGCTATATCAAATGCAAAGAGTATTATTATTATTAATCCTAAATACTTCAGAAAATTCAAGTCCATCAAAAATTCTTCACAAACAACAACAAAATTATATTTGTAAAGCACCTTTCACATTGGGAGGACGTCACAAGGCGCTGTTCAGTCAGTGTTTCAGACCCGAGCTGGGGTCATGATCAGAGATGGTGAAGGGAAATGAGGGGAAAGGGGAAAGGATATAAAGCATATAACGCTACATTGTTTTTCCTTATCACTGCAGAGCTTAGCACTGAACTCCATTTTCCAAAGAACTTCACTGATTCAACTGGAAAAAAGGATTACACCTGAAGAAAGCTGTCTTTGCCGGATCAATGCTATGTAATCTCTGGGAGACTTTAGGGTGAAATGCCAATTCAATTTTCTCAGGCATGTTTTACAAAGCACAACTAACTTGAGTTGAGTGATCTGGTTTTTAAAAATGGTTTGTTTTTCTCAGATATGCTCCGCTAGCCTTGCATAATACAATTATTCAAAGAAGACAGTGCAGAAGTTGTCGTAAAAGACTTCAGGGTTTTGTGTGAACACATACCCTAAGGTTCCCTGCAAGGACGATTCCCAAACCCAATTTGACGGTTTCAAGTCTTCAAGTCACTTCTCGTAAAAGCTTCAGCTGAACTCTTCATCAACTGAGCTGAAATTCTTCAACATACACATCATAGAGAACTGAGCATCAAACAATATTGCTCAACACTTTGTGAACCCATTGATCATATTGAATCCGAGGGATTATGTTAGTGAACTCAGTAAAATTTTGTGTTTCTCCTTTAAGACATGAAATAACATCAATATTTGTGTTGCTTTCAAGTATCTGAACTTAAAAAATCTTCAGATTGCTTCACTGAGCTATTTGGGGATAAATTTGCGCATTGTCCTGATAACTAATCCCAAGTTTCCAGCCTTCTTATGCTTGTTAATTCTTAAGTTTTGACAATGGTCCAGCAATCATTTTCAATTACTCAGGATTACCACATCCTTAATATTTTCTCAGAAATTTCAAACACATCCCTATCTGAGTCTCTGCATCTCAGCACTTCACCACATCTGCATTTTGTTGTCAGCAACTCTTAGCACTTTCCCCTGAAGTCCTCGAACATTCACATTATCAAGTGCCTGTTCCTGAAGTGACAGTGCTTACACACATGTGTGTCCTGAATCCCCATTCCCCTCCCAATTTGAGAATTGCATTTGTGAGTGTGCAATTATAGCTTGGAGATAGTTATTGTTAGCTATGGTCAGTTTGTAAAATGTTCTTTTATTTAATAGCACAGAGTAAATAATCAGTGCCTAATCTTAGGTAGAAGCTGTTGGGAGAAACTGCTCACTGAGAAGGTTGTGCTGCTCTTAGCAACCACTTTAAAGAGCAAATGGATCACAAATTCTGCCCTGGTGATAAACAAGAATACTTATCATATTGGGGCAATGATGAGCTAAGCCATGGCTCTTTGCTCTTAAGAAAAGATGACATGGAGGAGATTTTATAGTGGTGTATTATGTTTTAAATGGAATTGAATTCCACTTCCCTCCTCAACTCCACGAATACCAGCGCCCTGACCGCCTGCCTGTCTGACATTGAGTCCTGGACGAAAAACAACTTTCTCCAGCTGAATGTCCACAAGACTGAGGCCCTCCTGATTCTCTCGCATCAGCGCCTTGCACCTCAGGCATCAGCATCCAAGGCTGCACTCTCCACCTCTCTAAGCCAGTCAGGAACCTGGGCGACTTGTTCGACCCTGCACTGTCCTTCCTCCCCCACATCCACACCATGACTAGTACTGCCTTATACCACCTTCGCATCATCGGGAGACTCCGCCACTGCCTCACCTCTCAGGTTACCGAAACCCTTGTCCACGCATTCGTCACATCAAGGCTCGACTATGGAAACTCCCTCCTGGTCGGCCTTCCTGATTCTTCTCTTCACAAGCTGCAGATCATCCAGAACTCTGCAGCTTGTGGCCTCACCCGCAACAAGCTCCGCGACCACATCACTCCTACCCTCACCCGGCTCCATTGGCTCCCCATCCCCCAGATGATCAAATTCAAGATCTTTGTCCTCATCTTCAAGGCCATTCACAGCCTTGCCCCACCCCCTACCTCTCCAACTGATGTCCCCCCACGAACCCCCTCCGTTCAGCAGGCTCCAGTCTGCTCCATGTCCCCCGCCCGACCTGTCCTACCATCAGCAGGCGGGCTTTCAGCCTTTCTGCCACCACACCCTGGAACTCCATCCCACAGTCCCTTCGTCTCGCTTCCTCCCTCGCGTCCTTCAAGGCCAGTCTCAAGACCCTCCTTTTTGACCGTGCCTTCTGCTGCCCTCCCAACTCTCTCCCTCCCCACCCAACTCTCTCCATCCCCTCCTAACTTTCTCCCGCCCCTCCCCCCTACCCTGCCCCTCTCCCTTGCTCGGGTCCCGACCTGACAGTTCAGTGCCCTGGGACATCCTCCCGACATGGAAGGCGCTCTATAAATGTAATTTTCTTGTTGTTGTAAACTCAGATCAATTCTTTAGGATGCAGCAAGACAGTAGAACAAACAAATGCAGGTTTCCAGTTACAAAGGGCAATTTCAGGACAAATGTCAGGATGCTTTTCTTTACTCAAGGGTAATTAACAACTGAAATGAGGCCAGGACACATTTAAAATGCTGGTTCATACGTGAAATGAGTGTAGCATCTCGGAGCACTGCACAGCAGTGCATGATGAGCTAAAGGAAAGGAAAAAGGTAGGTAATCATAGGCATGTTTGAGAGGGCTTTAAAGATAGATAGTGGGGTACACAAAAGTCAAAAAGATAGGAAGATCTTAGGGAATAAATTTAAAGTGAAATAGTTCAGATATCACAGAATAACAGGAGTGCTAACTGATTTTTATTCTCGGGATGTTGAGGCTAACTGATGTCCTAGCTAGTTAAATATCTTTTTCACAATAGGAAGGAAATTTATAGATAATTATACGATATAGTTCTTGTGTTTTGGAGACTACTGAAATACCAAATGCAGCAAACTTTGAGTAATGTAGGTTATACATTTAAATTGATGTCTGATTGAGTTTTGCAAGACTGCCTTGTGGTTCAGGGAAAGATTTTACAGAGCTTCATCTATAAGGGAAATTCAGCTTGTGGTTATTCACCTCCACCAGGAGATTTAACAAAATTGAGTTGAGTCCATATTATGGCAAATTATACATAGGAGTCTATCATATTCTGATTGCTAATAATAGCTATCTAAAAATAGACAGATTTTCATTAAGTCTTTATAATGCCATTTTCAATTATAAATGTATTAAGCAATTGATCCCAATGATCTGGTAGTATATCTTGTTATGCCTTAAGGTGGATCATTGGAGCAATAATAGTAGTAATGACATTATCTAATTTTATTTGAGGAATTGTTGGGATCATTAACATCTACCTGAACAGCCAGATGAGACTTTGGTTAGCATCTCACCCGAAGGATGACACCTCCAACATTGCAACAGTCCCCCTCATTGTTGCATTGGAATCTCATCTTATACAATGTAAGTTCAAGTTTGTGATTTCAACCAACAACCTTCTGACTCAGAGGAGAAAGTGCTACCACTAAGCCAGGCTGTCCTACAGATAAGTACTGTACTATATATTAGACAAGTTTACTTGTAGATGAATTTACTAGTTGGTAGCTCCCATTTCATGGTCTTTGATCTGCTAGGAACCCATTAAATTTTGAGCATCTGGCTTTTTTAAGAAATTGTGGCTTTCAGGAATGCAGCAGAAGACAAGAAAAGTTCTATTTTGTTTGTAGGAAAAAAAAGTGAGATAATGGCTGGAATAGAAAGAATATGATGCAGATTGGTAGAGAATAGTACAGTTAAGTAAGAGAAGTCCAACAGAGAATAGAGAATGAGAGATCACAGGATTTAAAAAAAAGGATGACTGAGCACAATTTAAATTATTACATTTGTTCTCATTATATTCAGTTTTTCCTAACCTAAATGTACTTGTTAGTGTATGCTGCTTTAGTTTTGTGCTTTGCCAAAAGACTATACTTTAATATGTGAACCTGGACAATAATAATAACCTAGACAATGTTGGTCTCAAGCCGATTTTAGTTGGCAGAACTGCGCCAACTGCGATCCTGTCCTCACATGGACTTTCCAGCAGGGTTAACTGGATAATGATCAAGAATGAGAATCCTGGCTGATCTTTCCCTTCCCTGGCCTTGAAATCTAAAGGATAATTGTTCAAAGCTCAATGATGCTCCAGCTGAGATCAGCTAATTCACCACATGCCATTGACATTTTAGCAGATTTTATTTTTATTTTACAACACTTATTTTAATTTTAAAATGTGCGATATTGTGTATGTGTTTGAAGTCTTATAGCTTAATATTTAGAACACTCACCAAGCTAGCGTGAGGAGCTGTGTTTGATTCCAGGGCAGAGCCAATTATTGGGCAACTTTCCTTACTCAACACCCCTTTATTCATTTAGAGGTAAGTAGGAACCAGATGTCTAGTTGATTGGTGAATCACTTTTCTGGGGGTAATAATCCTTTCAAAACAAGTAATAATAATAATTTGGACACTCAATCCACAACTTTGTGGGACACTGTGCAATTAACTGTCGAGTTTCGCCCACAAAATATACAATCTCTACACTTTACAGCAAATTCTGTGAAGATCTTTTATACATCTCATTGATGCAATGAGGTTCCATATGAAATGCAAGGATTTTTATTGTTATGTTTCATTTTAGAAGTTTACGATTAATATTTCAGTAATAAAACTATTCCAATGTTCGAGTAGTTTTACTGCTGTAATATATTGGTGTTGCTTTAAGCATCACAGTGTCTGAGCATATTAGTATTGGTTGACTCAAACAGAAAGAAATCAGCAGCTGAAGATTTTCTAGCAAACTAAGAATTAATTATTTAATGAGCGGACAGTGGCTCTTGTGATACTTATTGTACTTTCCCTTACTTTGATTCTAAGTACCAGCAAATATGTGTGAGGTTACAAATTATTGAAACTATTCCGCTGATTTTTTTTGGTAATCTTCATCGATCCATAAACAGTCTGTAGTATTTGTGAGATATTGCTTTTTGACAGAGATAGAAATTTACAGCAGAGCAGAGAAGACCATTTTTCCTACATCTGACACTTTCCTTACTTATTTAAGTTTAAATTGGAAAAATTGAATAGTTTCCAAACATTTCTTATTCATGAACAATAAAAAATCTAGTAAAAGTAGAGAACTTCAAACCTTTTGCAAAAAAGACGATTATTTCTCAATAAGAGGTCAAAGATCATTATTACTTCCCTTAAATGTGCTAAATGTGAGTGCCAATTTGTAGTTGGGTTTTTTAGTTGTTTTTTCTACATCCAAACTATTCTTTATAAACAAATTGTTGGACAAAGACAGTTAATCCAAACAGACATGTCAGGATGATTTAGAATTTTGTCACAATATATTTTATTTTAACTTGAATAAACACCAGTTCTGAAAACCACATTGAACGTTGGCAAGGAAATTGTCACTTAAATCCAAAAGTTTTATTCATTTCCAATAACTGGTTGAAGGTTTCATTTATTTCCTGTTGTGTGAGATGTTGAGTTGGCCAAATCAGTGATTGCTTCCATCTGTATGAATTTGCATCACATGCATTATAGTTAAGCCTCATCCAGGAATTGATATCTGTGGCCTACCTTTCGCCACTATGCCCCGAGGCTCTGGAATTCCCTTCCTCATTCCCTTTGCCTCGCCCCACTCTCTTCCTATTTTCAGGTCTCGGCTAAAGACCTCTCTTTTCGACGCACTTTCGGTCATTTATTTCCCTTTCCCCCTGGCTCGGCCCTGGGATCCATTATTGGGAAACGCTTTGAGACGATATTCGGCATGGAGTGCGCTATATAAATCCAGGTTGTTGTTGTTATTGACAAGCATTTAAGTCAAAACATCAGCAGACCTGAACTCAAGGAACAGAGCTAGATTTGAGTGTTATTCACATACATGTAAAAACAAACTCTATGGTTGCTGATGACGTCACCAAGGGGAATGACAACAACAACAATAAAATTACATTTACAGAGCGCCTTTCACATTGGGAGGACGTCCCAAGGCGCTGAACAGTCAGTGGTCAGGACCCGAACAAGAGGGAGGGGCAGGGTGGGAAGCATAAAGATGAGGAAATATGGGGCCAAGGATAAAGCCTGAGATGCACCACACATGATAATTTAAATATGAGACAAAAAGCCATTGGTAGGTGAAGGTAGAGAGGGATAAAGGAGAAACAGAGATGAAAGTGTGTAGGTCAAAGGCAATGCAAAGAGGAATGGGGGAGGTGGGGGAAGGAAGGGCTAGAGAAAAAACAAAGTGGTCAAAATGTTGTCAATTTTGTTCTATGACTTCTTCACATTAGGGATTGAAGGTGAGGATAGAAAGTCCTTGGGGGAAGGACAGAGGAGATGATTAGTTGTAGAAAAGAGTGGCTTGGTGTTTATCACCCTCACTGTCTGGAACTCCATCCCAAAGTCTCTTAGATTCACCTCTTCCCTCACCTTCCTGACACACATTTGGCCATTCCATCCCCACCCCCATCCACCCTCTTGCTCCCCCCCACACACTGCTTGTCCTCATTTTCTCAGGCTCCAGTTTGGGTGTAAATCTTGACTATCCAGTACATTGAGCCAGCCTCCTGTCATGAAAGGCACTATATAACTGTAAACTTGTAGTGCAACATTAAAAAAACACATCCATGGAATCAGGGCAGAATCTGTGTACTTCAGGGAATAAAGTATCGAGTTCACAATCACTGGGCTTTAAGTGTTCTTTTTATGAAAGCTTTGCCATGATTAGGTTTGTGCTTTTGGAGAATTTTTCTATTAGCTGATTTTGCACAGGATGTCCCAGATGGCCTGTTGCAATACGAGACAATAATTATTCATTAAAGATTATTATTAAAGGCTATCAAATATTATGAAAGAATACAAGATAGCTTGTCAAACAATCCAGGTAATTATTTTTGCTCGAAAATGCTTCCAGAGTGCAAAATTGTGGCATAATATTGAAAGTAGATAATGCACTGATTTAGTTTACAGTTAGCAGATTCTATTTGGTGGATTTTTTTTAGTGTTGCCATATGTTTCACTTACAGTTTAGGTAGGAAATCTATAAAGAAGATTGAGGACAGGAAAACACTCATCACGGTCTGGAAGCAGTAATTACGTTATGTAGACACTAGGGAACAGCGATTAATCGGTTTTTCGATTAAACCCGATATGATTTTCAGATTGGTATGCCGATATGGTGATTCTAAAAAAACTGTTATATCGAGAGATTCGATTTTAAAAATATACATCGATATAATTTTAATATCGTTCCTGGCAATATATCAATATTGTTGGTATTATCAGTGTAATGCGATCTTTTCCAGCTTACCTTGTCGCCGGCATTGCAACCTCCTAGATCTAGAGCATGGAATGCGCGTACATTCGGTGCGCGCGCACAATTAACGGGCACGCACATCCGATGCGCGCGCACACTTTACTGCGTATACTCGACGTGAGTCGTGGCGTCTTAACAAAGTCGAATCGCTGAAAATTGTAGTTTGAAAATTTACCTTTCTCATCATGGGGAAAAGAAGCCCCGTATGGGACTACTTTGAAAACAATGCAGTCAGTAATGGTGTGTATAGATGTACAGTTTGCAAGGTCTTGGTTAAGACATCTGATTCGAGCACGAGCAACCTGCGACATCACATTAAGCAGCACCACCCCGCCCAGCACGCTGCCCTCAGAGCGAAATCATTGTCGACAACAGCAGGAAGTCGAACCAGCGCTTCGGAGAAAGCGACAGGTAGTAGGGCCAGTGCAGCTCAAACAATTCCTGCTTTATTTAAGAGGAGAACATTGTACCAGAGAGGGGACAAAAAGTGGCAAAGTATCACGAACGCTGTCACTTTTTGCATAGCAAAGGAGAGCTTGCCAATGGCGAAGGACATTAATTCAGACTACATAAAAATAAGTGGCATTTTGTGGCTGTAAGTGTTATATTTGTGTGTGAGAGAGTTAGAAGCCAGATTATCACTGCTTCTATGTGTGTGTCTGACAAGACACACACATAGAAGCACATTAACTCTAACAGTCAGACTGTCTGTCTCTCTCTTTTCTATTGTAATAGATCTCATTTACACATGGACATTACATGCTACTTTCAAGCAAGAAATGGAGGAGAATAAATCTCTAGATTTTGTTTTTGGTGTGTGTGTTCTATTTTGAGTTTAGAGATGGAGGGAGAGATGGAGAGGGGGAAAGTTGGGAGAGAAGGAGAGAGGAAGAGAGGAGAGGGAGGGAGAGAAGGAGAGTGTGAAAGGAGGGAGAGAAGGAGCGAGGGGAAAGGAGGGAGAGAAGGAGAGAGGAAGAGAGGAGAGGGTGGGAGGGAGAGAAGGAGAGGGGGAAAGGAGGGAGAGAGGGAGAGAGGGGAGGGAGGGAGAGGGGGAAAGTTGGGAGAGAAGGAGAGAGGAAGAGAGGAGAGGGAGGGAGAGATGGAGAGGGGGAAAGGAGGGAGAGAAGGAGCGAGGGGAAAGGAGGGAGAGAAGGAGAGAGGGGAGGGAGGGAGAGGGGGAAAGTTGGGAGAGAAGGAGAGAGGAAGAGAGGAGAGGGAGGGAGAGAAGGAGAGGGGGAAAGGAGGGAGAGAAGGAGCGAGGGGAAAGGAGGGAGAGAAGGAGAGAGGGGAGGGAGGGACAGAAGGAGAGAGGGGAGGGAGAGAAGGAGAGAGGGGAGGGAGGGAGGGAGGGAGAGAGGGGAGGGAGGGAGAGAAGGAGAGGGGGGAGGGAGGGAGAGAAGGAGAGGGGGAAAGGAGGGAGAGAAGGAGAGAGGAGAGGAGGGAGAGAAGGAGAGTGGGAGGTAGGGAGAAAACAACATCGTATAATTCAACAGACCTTGACACCAACATTACAAACTTTCTGGACCTAGAGCACGCATTTCGAAATGTGCGTGCACCGCGACTGCGCGCGCATCGTCAGTGCGGATGCACCGTCAATGCGTGCGCACCGCGACTGAGCGCACACCATAAATGCGCGCGCGCCATCAATGCACGCGCACTTCGAATGCACGCGCATGCGCAGTATAAAAACTCGATAGATCGGTTTAAGCAGGTATGAGCAAACCGATATATCCATATCCGGAAAAATCCCATATCGCCGTTCCCTAGTAGACACACACAAATTCCTTAACACTAAACAATCTCTGTAAGACCATATATTGACAAAACATGTGCTGATAAAAATCTGTGCTGGAAGAAAAGATAGTTGCAATTGGGCAATACCTTCTTTTTAAATGTTCCCCTGTACTGTTTACCAACACAATACAGTACATGGTGCTTTACAGAAATTCCTGAGAAACGCTTACAGACAGACTCGCAAAAGATGCTATACTACATGCAAGCTTTATTATTCTTATTTCCCCCAATAAGTAGAAAATTAAATCGCAGAATAATCCTTTGGGTGAGACTTTAAACCCAAGGTCCTGTCTGCCCATTCAGGTGGATGTTAAAGATCCCATGGCAATATTTAAAAAAAGACTTGTTTCTCCCGGTTTTCTCCAACAATCCAAATAAAATTGGTTATTCACTCCATGGCTGTTTGCAGGACATTGCTGTGTGCAAATTGACTGCTGCAATTTGCCAACAAAATACACAGTTATTCTACTGTACAATATATCCTGTGGTACACTTTGAGACATCTCGACAACTTGATACGCACTATACCAAATATAAGGATTATTATTATTCATTCAATAGGAAATCTTCAGATGAAGTCATCAACTTTACTTATCAATGAGCAACTTTACAACAAGAACAACAAAATTTAATTTTTGGAGTGCCTTTCACATCGGGAGGTGCTGAGCAGTCAGAGGGGACCCGTTCGTGGGTGGATGGGAGTGGGGGGATGGTAGTTAGGGTTGGGATGAGGGAGGATAGAGAGGTGGCAGTGTGGCTTAAGGCACGGTCGATAAGGAGGGCCCTGAGTTAGGCCTTGAAGGAGGCAAGGGATGAAATAAGGTTACAAAAGCGGCTTTACATGAGTTGTTGGGAACTGAAGTGAGGAGAATGCCAATTGGGACTGTCTCAGTTGTGACCTTTCAATAACAAACATATTTAAGGCATGAAGGGCTTTGCAGCTGAATGGGGCACAGAAGGGAGAGGAAGGTTGATAAACCACACAGGTGTTGCATTTCTGTTATAAAACGTGTTTTACTCATTCAGGTGTTGCTAATATATTGCACTGAAATTACTCTTCACTCTACTTTTCTGCATTCTCCTCTAATAGCTTCCAACAACATGTAAGGAGTTATTTAAACTGACTTTGAAATTTACTAAACTGTAAGTAATGGTAGATATCTTTTCTATTGATTTTTTTGCGGATCACTCTCTTATCTCACACAACAACACAATTATATTTGTATAGCGTATTTCACGATGGGAGGACATCCCAAGGCACTGGAAAGACGGCTGGGGTAGGGATTGGGGAGGGTGGAGAGCACGGGGAAAGGAGGTTGATCAAAAGCATGGATAAAGACACAACCTTGCTGTGGGTCTTTAAGTGGGCGAGGGATGGGGTGAGGCGGAGGGACTGCGGGATGGTGTTCCAGAGGGTGGGGGCTGAATGGCTAAAGTCCCATTCACCAATGGTGGGGAGGGTGTGGTGGGGAACATGAAATCAGTTAAGCAGAGGGAACGGAGAGGTTGGCAGGGTGTTAGGAGGTCGCAAAGGTGGTGCGGAGCAAGGCCATGGAAGGGCTTTGAAGCTGAATGGGACACAGTTAATGGGATCCACAGAGATTGGTCTCACTAAAATGTGGCAGCAATCCAGCTCGTTTTTCATACTTGAAAGGTAATGCTCAGTGAAATTGACTGTGGAGCTGTCACAAGTAAGAACATTTTTTTCACATATGTCTTCTAATTCACATAAATAAGGAATAGTCTTTGGTGAATGATATCTGTGAGTGGAAAGGTTACTGATATTACAGAACAAAGAATATATCTCAAACAAAATGGATGAAGAGGTATTCTGGTTTGAAAATAAATGTAATTTCAAGAGCTCAATAGAAGAAATTTTGTTGATAGAATCATCAAAATTTACAGCATGGGAGGCTATTCAGCTCATCGAGCCTGCATCAGCTTTCAGAACAACGAGCTCTCAGAACAATGTCCTCCCCTGTTTATTTATTCCTTCAAGCTTCTAAACTTCATATACCTGTCTATTTCCCTCTTGAAACCCACCATGGACTCTACCTCTACAATAGCAACAACAAATTATATTTGTATAGCTTCTTTCACATTGGGAGGATGTGCCAAGGTGCCTTTTCACAGTGGAAAGATATCCGAAGGCGTTACCAACATACAGGGCAATCCACATCCAAACAATAATCTGCCAAATAAATCTCCTAAACTCCCCTAAATGCTTTGGCTATAGTTTGCCTAGTTTGATGAAGCAGTTTGGTAAAGCAATATCATTTTTCCCAGATGTAGGTTTATGCCTATGTTTCCTCAAAATATAGCAGCGTTGGGGACTAGAAGCCTTAATGGTATGCAACCCACTTCCATGCAATTTTACGCTATAAAATAGTGAAATAGGTTGAATAGGCGTCCCCTGGTTTCTATGTTCCCATTTTCTAATTAAACAGTTACTTTTGCATAATGTCATTAACCTTCTATTGGATGGCTTAAGTAAATGAATATATTTGAGTATGCAAACTTCAGTTGCATAATTATCCTTTCCGAACTATTTTAATATCAAGACACACAATTATTCTAACCAAAGAGACTCTGCATGTGAGAAATAAGTTGTATTTAGAAATAGAATACATTCGACTTAATGGTGGCCTGGTTTGCTAAACAGTTGGCTGCCTTGGGTACCCAGTGTGATTGAGAGAACTCTTCACAAATTACATAATGCTAATTCTTACTTTGACTGACTAGAAGTTGTACTGTGCTGACAGTTTCTAAACAACTTGGCACCCATCCTCAAACAGGTTACAATTTATCTGAATAAAGATGAGTGGAAAATGACCAGCAATCAACAAAAAGCTCAATAATAAATTATTGGGTTTTGTATTTATAAACAAAGAGGAGAATTAAACAATCATTATTTGAAAATGCTAGTTATTTCTACCACAAGCAAATAAATGAAACTTGAAAGTGCTTTGAATGAGGATAACAAAAGTACCGATACTAATTCTAAAATATATTGTTCTACACCAATTTTCTGCCTAAATTCGAATGCTTTTGAAACCACTTGATGGAAAATTTCAACGAACTGTGCAGTGCCTGCTATGCTAATATCAGGTCAACAAACAGACAATTAATGGAAAACTCTAAAGTGCTGTTCCGACAATCCTTTCAGAAAAAGAAGTGCCATGATATATTCGTAATTCTTCATTTCTGGATAGTGATTATCAGCAGACTATTCAACAATGGGGAATCATGGCTGAACCAATCTGTTGTTGCCTCTTGCCTCTTACATATTTTCTCTGTTTGTTTTTGTTTATTGTTATTTTTTCCCCAAAAGTAACATTTGCAGTTGTAATTTGTTACTCACTCTCTTTGTTTGCATTGTTTACATCTTGTATTTTTCTTATAACTTTTCAAAACAATTAATTGTTAAATGTGTGGTATTCCTGAACATAATAATCCATGCTATTTGATATAGCACCTTATCACAGTTAATATATGGCAATATTGAATGGATTATATTTTGTGTGCGAAACATGGCAGCCCATTGTGCACAGCAGTTTCCCACAAACAGTCGTGAATTGAGTGACCAAATTGTTTTATTTCGAAAGGATTATTACGTGTTTCTGTTCCTTATGTGGTTGGGAGTAATAGTGAACAAGTATACAGTCTACAAGTAAACAGTCAATTCACTTTACAGTATATTCTGGGATGCACTTTGAGACATCTAAAAGCCTTGAAAAGCACTATATCAAATGCAAGGACTATTATTACTATTATTAGTAAATATCTCCGCCCCTGACTTCTGAATAATGGTTGCATTGCCTCGAAAACCTCAAGCACTTCTGTTTTGGATACATCCTTAACAAGGGAGTCATTTCCGAACTTCAAGTTTATCAATGGGATAATGGAGACACTCACAATTACTGCTTTAGTTGTTAGATAGTTTTGCCAAAAGAGTTTGGCAGCATGAATATTACTTATTGAATTTATTTAAAAGATACTGCCTTGAATCAGATTACATCCACTCTGAGGTGTTACTTCATATTTCATCTGTTGTAGAAGAGATGTTGTTTCATCTTCCTAACCAGCTGTCTTGATATTTTCTGATCTCAGATGTTCAAAGGCACTCTATATGATTTATGCTGAGCTATTTGTCCTCTCCCAGTTCATCTTTCTCTAAGTTTCTCTTTCGTTACTATTCCTATCTGGTTCTCACACTGTCGATTTCTTCTTTCTTCCTCTGATTATTACCTCTCACCTGACTCTTTACTATAGTGTAAGATAAATTAAATCCAACTACCAGTTATCTGGTAGCTGCTCATTATGTTCCAATTTGTATATGAGAATTGATGGTTCTAGCTGTGCCACAGCATTAGATATCAATATTAATCACTGTATTAGGCAAGGAAATGATTTCACGTTCAAATCTCTTCATAAGCACTTGACAAGGTTCATGAAATCTTTCCTGCACACAGTGCATGAATCGAGATTGTCTTAACATGAATACAACAAGCAGGTAATTTATTCTATTTGGGGCAGCATTAGTTACAAACATAACAACATTTAGGAGCAAAATAAGTTATTGTACTCTATAGGATGTAATAACAGCACTTATTGGAACATTAGCAGAGCAGTTTACATTGTTGCAGAGATTTAGGGTAAAAGTATCATGATGTGGACAAGCAAACTACACCTGCCAATTTTCCTATACATTAAAACACAAAAGTGCGAAATTCCATGTAGGTACTGATTACTCTATTTATGCAGGATTTCAGGATTCACAATTTATTATGTGTGCAATTGGCGGCCGCGTTTCACCCACAAATATAACAGTCAATTCACTTTACAGTGTATTCTGTGAAACACTTAGAGGTGTCTAGAAGATGTGAAAAATGCTACATCAAATACAATGATGATTATTATTATTACTATTATTATTCAGTTCAGCCTTAACTTTTGAAGTAGTTCTTAACGAAATTTACATCATTCCAGAGTTCAAATTAATGCTGTAATTAAGAATTTGCCAAATTCTACAATCTCTAAAATGGGAGGGCAGCAGAAGGCACGGTCGACAAGGGTGGTCTTGAGGCCAGCCTTGAAGTAGGAGAGGGAGGGAGCAAGGTGAAGGGAATGTGGGAAGTAATTGCAGAGTGTGGGAGGGCAGCAGAAGGCACGGTCGAAGAGGATGGTCTTGAGGCCGGCCTTGAAGGAGGAGAGAGAGGGAGCGAGGTGAAGGGACTGTGGGATGGAGTCCCAGAGAGGCTGAAAGCCCATCCACCAATGGTAGGGCGGGTCGGGCAGGGGACATGGAGCAGACAGGAGCCCGCTGAATGGAGAGGGTGGGGAGGTTCATAGGAGGACAGTGGTTCAGAGAGGTAGGGGGGGCAAGGCCGTGAATGGCCTTGAAAGGGAGGACGAGGATCTTGAATTCGATCATCTGGGGGATGGGGAGCCAATGGAGATGGGCGAGGGTGGGAGTGATGTGGTTGCGGAGCTTGATGCAGGTGGGGACGCAAGCTGCAGAGTTTTGGATGATTTGCAGCTTGTGAAGGAAAGAACTAGGAAGACCGACGAGGAGGGAATTTCCATAATCGAACCTTGATGTGATGAATGCGTGGATGAGCGTTTCAGCAGCCTGAGGGGTGAGGTAGTGGTGGAGTATGGCGATGTTGTGAAGGTGATGGAAGGCAGTATTGGTCATGGAGCAGATGTGGGGAGGAAGGACAGTTCAGGGTTGAATAGGATGCCCAGGTTTCTGATTGCCCTAGAGAGATGTAAAGTGCAGCCCTGGATGCTAATGGTGCCAGTGCCTGAACTACAGAGGCGCTGATGCAAGCCATTCAGAAGTGCCTCAGTCGTCTGGACATTCAGCTGGAGAAAGTTGTTTTACGTCCAGGACTCAATTTCAGACAAGCAGACAGTCAGGACGCTGGTGATCGTGGAATTGAGGGTGGAAGCAGAAAGGTAGAGTTGGGTGTCATTCGCATACATGTAAGCGCTTAAGTGCTCTGAGATGCCATCTGGTGTGGAGGGCACTATATAAAACGAAGTTGTTGTTGTTGTTGAAAATTACCCCCATGTCTGTGGATGATGTCACCAAGGGGGAGCAGATAGAGTGTGAAGAGGAGGGTACCAAGGACAGACACTATATCAAAGCACTATATCAAATACAAGGATTATTATTATTATTATGTTTGTTTAAAAATAGCAGCAGCTTTTATTTTGTATTATAGCATTAAGATTTTTGAAGAGAATTATATTTAGGACCTTAACTGTGCAAAGCGGTATGACGCCTCAAGACTGTTATCTTTTCTCACTTTATGTACTGTAATTGTATTGAGTGTATTTTTACTAAGAATCTGCAAGTTATTTGCAACATGTATAATTGATCTAATTCTGGAAATAGTAACATATACTGGATTTTAAATAATTGTTTCTTCGCAGTGAAAAAGGAGTTCCCTTCACATCAAAATGGTTGAAATTCACAGACATGGCTGTACATTTATTACTCTCATCAAAATGAGGCTTAAATTCAGTGAAATTAATGAATAGAAGTTAACTGTCAGCACTATTGTAAAAGAAAATTATTGACTGACTCTTATTCAATGCCTTCTGTAACCTTTATAGCGCATTCAATACCTCAATGACATTTTCAAATCTACTTGAATTTCTCCACCATAAGCTACTGTCATTCAATTGAAAGCAAAATGTGTGGAGTGAAAAGTAAAACTAGTGTGTAAACATATTGGACAGAAAGGACATTGGACAATATGTTATACAATAGAAAGATTACAGTTGTGTTTCTGAAAGTCAATTTGAAGTCTGACTGTTATGATTATTCGACAGCTCAGCTGTTGACATAGTTTCATTAATTTCATGGCCTAAACTAATCAGGGAATACACGGAATACACTGTTATTTATTTTAAACAGAAATGATTTTTGGAATTGCTTTAGTGGTCAATGTCACTTTCCATTTGAATCTGTACCTGAATCTGTACCCCAAATCTCCCCATTTCCCTCCACTCTCCCTGTCCCCGACCCCAGCTCGCGTCTGAAACAATAACTGTCTAGCACCTTGGGATGTCCTCCTGATAGGAAAGGCACTATACAAGTGTAATTTTGTTGTTGTTGAATCATTTAACCAATATATAATACATTATCAATGACCAGCAACTCAAACCGAGACATAATATGTACAGAAGGATTGATGGTTACAATTTCAACATATATATATATATAGTACATCACATTGGAATTATAACAGGAAATCAATAGCTCCTGAAAATGCCTGGATTACTTTCTTGTTTTTCCTGTAGTTGCTGTATTTAAAAATATTGACAGCTAAAATCCAAATAAAATTTACAATGCCTTGTGAATTTTATTTGGATTATTATTCATAATAATTATTACCCGGGATAACTCCTATATAGCAACCCTCTAAAAATCCTCCTTTTTAATGCTGATGTTGTTTCACAGGCTTTTTATTGGAAGGATTGGCTTAAAAACAATAGAGCACAATAGAAGAGGTTTTAGAGCAAGAAAGTCAAAATACTCCTACTCATTCAGATAAGCACGCAATTAAAAAAATTGTGAATCCTAACATTTTCTTCCTAAGAATCACAAATCTAATTTTAATATCCATTGTGTCATGTGGTAATATTCACCACACGTGCAACCACATATGAAATCTTGTTGTGCATCAAAATATGTTAGTCACAGAGAGATGTGAAGCATATTGACAGTCATTGATTGCCGTGTGACATGTCATTTCAAGTGTGATGAGGTTTGATGGAGCTAGGCTAGTTTTCTGTGAGCATTCATGATACAGTCACCAGCCATGTGACTGAAGTTGTTATGTAGTGGAAGTGCTGGTCAACAAGCACTGTTGCTTTTGCTCCATTATAAGGCTGGATGGAATTTTATGGACACCAACTGCTGCCTTTTAACTGGATTCAGTTGCAACAGGGAGATTAGCATTAGACTTGAGTCACTCACTCATTCATCTCGCAAGAACAGTATTATTACAGACTGTGCCTCGCTGATTGTGAAAAATTCCAGGGAGTGTTATGTGCAGCATCCTTGGTGATGTATAATTATAATAGGAAATCAGATTAATTCTTCTAGTAATTTATTTAGCTTTATTCCCCTTTGTCCTTCATGGAAAATATTCTGCTTTGCAAGGACATTCACCATGATAAGTAGGAAAATACACAGCATCGATGTCGTTGAAATTTATTCCTCACTCTCTGACTGGAATCTACTCATAGCTTATTTTGGTATTTCATCTCTCATTATTTCTCTCACTCTCCATTTTGCGTCCACCTGTTGCTTCACTTGATCTCAGAACATTTGCTTGTCTGCCTCTCTTGGGTGCTCTTTCCATGTCATTGTTTTCCATTATAAAAACAGCACCAACAACAAAATTACATTTGTATTGTGTCTTTCACGTTGAGAGGATATCCCAAGGTTCTGGACCAACTGTATTTTGGATCTGAGCTGAGGGTTGGAATTTTGCAGGGTGGAGAGCAGAGGGGAATGGAGATTGATCAAAAACATGGTAAAAGAGGAGGGCCTAGAGGTGGCAAGGGATGGGGTGAGGTGAGGGAACACATGATGGAGTTCCAGTGGATGTGAGCAGAGTGGCTGAAGGCCTGTCCATCAATGGTTGGGTGGGGGACCTGAAGCAGGCCAGAGCCAGCTGAGCGGACTGAGTGGATAGGTTGGTGGTAGGTTAGGAGGTTGCAGAGTTGGGGGGAGTGAGGCCATGGAGGGTTTTAAAGGTGAGGTGCAGGATCTTGAATTGTCCTAATGGATAATTGAACTTTTTATATTTACCAAAATGTGCCTATGTGAAAATTCCTGTAATATCCCTTTGCTGGAAAAGCATTGCTTCAGCAATGAGCTATCGGCTGCGAGACAGAAAGCAGAGAGTTGTAGTGAGCGGCTGTTTTTCAGATTGGAGGGAAGTGAGCAGTGGTGTGCCACAGGGATCGGTTTTGGGACCATTGCTGTTTGTAATCTACATCAATGATCTGGACTTGGGTGTACGGAGTACAGTTTCCAAGTTTGCAGATGACACTAAGTTAGGGAGAATAGTAAACAGTGAGGAGGATAGTAGCCATCTGCAAGAGGATATAGACAAATTGGTAAAGTGGGCAGACACATGGCAGATGAAGTTTAATGCAGAGAAGTGTGAGGTGATGCATTTTGGGAGAAGAAATGAAGGGAGGCAATATAGGCTAGATAGTACAATTTTAAATGGTGTGAAGGAACAGAGAGACCTGGGGATTTGTGTTAGTGACTCATTGAAGGTGGCAGGACAGGTAGACAAGGCTGTTAAGAAGGCATATGGGATACTAGGCTTTATAAATAGGGGTATAGAGTACAAAAGTCAGGAAGTGCTGACTAACCTCTATAGGACTTTGGTGAGGCCTCAGCTGGAATACTGTGTTCAATTCTGGTCACCACACTACAGAAAGGATGTGAAGGCATTGGAAAGGGTACAACGAAGATTTACTAGGATGGTGCCAGGATTGAGGGACTTCAGCTATGAGGAGAGGCTAGATAGGCTAGGGTTATTCTCTCTGGAGCAGAGAAGATTGAGGGGAGACCTAATAGAGGTTTATAAGATCATGAGGGGTTTCGACAGGGCAAATAGAGAAAAACTATTTCCACTCGTGGGTGAATCTGTGACTCGTGGTCACAGATTTAAAATAGCTTCAAGGCGCAGTAGAGGGGAGCTGAGGAGAAATTTTTTCACTCAGCGAGTTGTTCGAATCTGGAATGCATTGCCTGAAAAGGTGGTGGAGGCTGATTCGATAACAACTTTTAAAAGGGAATTAGATCTTTATTTAGGGAGAACGGGTCTATTAGGCTATGGGGAGCGGGCAGGGCAATGGGATTGAATCGCTCTTTTCAAAGAGCCGGCACAGACTAGATGGGCCGAATGGCCTCCCTTTGTGCCATAAAATTCTATGATTCTATGATTCTATCAGCCATTTGCAATTGAACACAGTGTTTTTTTTAAGCCAAGTATCCCAGGTAGCAAACCCATGTGGGGCCCATATGGGCATGGATCAACCCAAATATTTCAGGTTGAACTCCCATGCATCTAATTAGCATCAATACATGAAACAATGTTCTTATCAAGATAGAAACATGTAATTAATTGAAGTAACCAGGAAAATAAAGCTGGCATTAACTAAGCTACTGACATACAACAAGAACAACAACAATTTACATTTATATAGCACCTTTCATGTCGGGAGGACGTCCCAAGGCGCTAATATAATACGTCTATATTAGACATAGTTAATATTAAATAATTATATCCCTTTAAAAATCAAAATGGTATGTTTAACCAAGCAATTAATCAAGTTTTAAGGTGCTGGCTTTTCAAATTGCCCTACATGACTTAGCAATACGATGAAATATACAATCTATAGCACATTGGAGACCAAAGTTAAGCAAAGTTAAGAATATTAACAGCACTTAAGTTATTTTATGACAACAAAATACCTGTAACTCATAAGAAGAGTGAAATGGAAAGATGGAAAGAACGTTGTTGAATGATGCTGTTGTTGAATGATGTGTTTACCCTCTAATCTAATTAAACCAGAGAGACAATTGTCACATAACCCAGCTTCTTTTCATCATTAAATAAAAACTGTTACAATTTGTCAAAAATAAAAGGCGCATGGAAATATAAAAATACATGTTTTTGACTAATTTACTAAGGACATAGCACCTTTGTGAACAATCACATTTATAATCATTCTATTCAATATAACCAATGCTGACAAAAACATGGAAAACATAATTTCTCCACTGATGAGTCCTTAGACATATCACTTGGACAGTTATAAAATTCCTTACAAGCAAAGAAATCTAAGAGGCATAAGCAAACTGCTGATCATCTGCAGGCCATATAATGGAGGATAAGAAAGAAGTGGCGTGGTTGGATAAGGAAGAGAAATATAAGGGTGAAAATACTAACATTTGAAGTGTTAATTATTCCACCTCACAATTGGAGGTTAATTGAGAAATGCAACCACTCAATGACAAGACTGCCTGTAGATGTAACATTCACCACCGTCTCTAACTCCATTACAATGGTGAGGTTCATGATCATTGAACTGTGGCCAATAGACCACAGTGTTGATCCACCAGTTGGCAATATACCAGTTTCTGTCTAATTTTTTGTTGAGTTAATCTGGTATCCTACAAAGCAGCATTTCAGTTGTGTGATCCATGAGTTGAAGCCCATAAATTATCCTGATAAGATTTGTTGTTGTTGTCAGAAAATGAATCCTGCTTAGCAGCAACCCAAAATTAGGGCGCAGGAGCTGCACAGACCAGTTTGGGTGCTAACATAGTTCGGAAGTTGGAATAATTTAAAAATACATTTGATGCTGTTATATAAAGAAAATAATGTGCAGACAAATGCCATAATTTTAATTCCAATGATTCTATGTTTAAGAAGCTGGTTAATTGATCATGTTGGAATGCAATAAAATAGACAAATCAAATCACTTGCTTAAAACATATCCAAGATAAACACCACAACCACCACCAACAACAAAAGAAGCACTGCACCAACCAGACTGCCAAACATATTTATTGTTTTATTTATGCTGGAAAATTGCTTGTTAAGGTTGTCAGTTAAGATAGATTTTGAGGCAGTCAAGTATGACACCGACGTATGAAATTCCTCTCATCCACCATGAAATGTGAGATTGCCCTCCGATCGACTTTTAACACAAAATTAGTTTGTGAATAATATTGATCTGCAGTAATTGTGACAGCTTCCAGAAAACAGTACTTTATCTACTTGTGTGCATCCAAACTTATATTGTGTATCTGGATTCCTACACGTTTGCTTTTTCTCTATAAATGGCACATTCCACTTCACACACTAGTGGGCCCATTAGTTCCAGAGTATTACCCTGAAGGTTAAACAATTGATCAGCAGTGTGCATTAATATGGGTCATATTTTAAACTGTACTACTGGAGTGAAGGACCCTCTTTGTTCTTCCAGTTTAAAAAAAAACTTGTGAGCAAATCACCTGAATTAAAGAGGGTGGAAGACTCATATAGATGATAAACACCAGTTGGATTGAATGGTTTGTTTTCATGATGTAACTTTCTATGTAACCCATCTAATTCTTAGTCCTGAAAAGCTTCTTCTTTTAAAAGATTATTACCATAATTAAACTGTTTCACTGGAAAATACCTGTCACAGCAGCCTTTTATTTTTGTATTTCCATATGTGACATATTCTTATCATAAATTAGACATTATGATATTTAGATTTTCCATGGTGCTTTGAATGGTCTCTTATGAACTGAAATTCTTCTTGTTATTATATTTAATTCTAATAATTGTTGCATATGATATAACACCTTTCACATCACAAAATAATTTGCAATAAACTGACCCCCCAAATTAAAACAATTTGCCAAATTTGCACATTTTGCAAGACTCAGGTGAATTTTCGAACCATACTTGACTTACTATATCAAATTCGACCAATGCTTGTCTGTGCAGTGTTTCATTGTACAGTATTGTAGTGCGTTGTATTGAGCTGCATTGTACTGCAATATCCACATTGCTTTCAACATGTTGGTATGTCAGTTAAAATGTCCAAGTACTTTTCTGCACAGTATGGTCTATACCCTGAGGCTAGAAACAGAATGTGACTTCTTCCAACACAGCCAGTTATCACAGAATGATTCTAATCTCTCGTTGTTTAGTGTTACAGTATTCATATCCCAATGGAACAAAGAACAAAATAATGCTCACAGGGATACCACAATATCAGGGTTATTGACTTCTGATGCACTTATTGATGCAGTAGAATATCAGCTACAATAATATAAATTCTGGTTACTGCTGCATCCATACCACAGTACAGTATTATTATACAGTATTCACACTTTGTGATATCCAGTAATACAACATCAGTCCTTAGCTTCCTCTTTACCACAAGGTACAGAATATTGAATAAATGTTTGTTTTCCAGTGTTGATATATTTGCCTAATTTATTCAGAGTGGGAATCTTTACTAATTACCTATTCTATTCAATAGTTACTTGCTAATTACCTATGCTATTCAATGTCTCCCCGAGTTCGTTCTCATGATTATGAATTATATTTGTAAGGCATTATTCCATTTTCTTCATTTCTTTTACAACAACAATAAAATTGGATTTCTTGAGCACTTTTCATGTCGGGAGGACGTCCCAAGGCAATCCGGAGCAAGATCTACACAAATGGTTCAAGCTTCTGATACTAATGAACAATTTGATTTCAAAACTAATTTTAAAAACTCGCATTGTATCATTAGACGACGAAGGGTCATGGACCCAAAATGTTGATTCACTTTCCTTTCTCCATAGATGCTGCCTAACCTGCTAAGTGTTCCCTATATAAGCAGTGTTGTTTATTTATAAATTCTGTAAAAAAAAAAGCTACGATATGTATTATGGAGCGAGGTTTACAGTGTTTAGCACAAGGGATGCATAATGAAACATTGCAAAGTTTATCACTCTGTATCTAAAATGAACTATACAATTTTACGCTTTTTTTATGAAAGAGGAAGGAATTTATGCTCCTAAACCCATTCTTTACTCCTTCCGATACCCTTCCATTCCCCTCTTTCTACAAAAGTGCTTGGACTTCTTCCCGACATGAAGGCCAATAAAAATAAAAAAATCTACGGAAGGGTCCAGGAAAAGAGCATGGAATTGGAATTAGAGAAGTTAGCCCAGAGGATGAATTCTTTGTGACTTGATCATCTGAAATGTCTCCTCCTATGCCCTCATTTCTATAATTAAATTAAATTTAAATTTAAATTTCTAACCTCGCCCCACTCTGCAATGCCGTAACTTACTCTTATATGTAGTGCTTCCATTTGTAGACCAATTTCTTTCCAGTTTCAGTTGCTAAGGATATTGAGATAGCATTTATTTCCCTCATTGGAACAAGGTGACAAGACAGGATACTGCTGATCGAGAGACAAAATGAAACCTTTATTAGTACAGTAGAGTCATTTGATTTGAGCTAAGTAGCTGGTAGCGGAGTTTGGAACTTACATGAGACAATCTGGATGGGCTACAAATGAAGGCACCTGCAACTTGTAGCCAATTGTTTTTGTTGCAAATATACAAAATGGTTTTTGACATATGGTGTAAAGTGTGTGGGAGAGGCAGCAGCAGTCTGTTCACAGACCTTCTGTTCAGAGACTTAATAATTCTCCTAACCTTATCTTGCACAAGCTTTGAAAGGCAGTGATCTATTTTGATATCATTGTCATAGTTGAATCCTAGTTACTTCAGGTAGATAATGACTTCTGAACTCTGAAACTGTAAAATGACAAACAATGCTGTTTTCTGTGAAACTTCTTACACCTTGTTTTAAAAGCCTCTGAAGAAGCAGTAGGATGCTCCAAAATATTTTTTAATGAGTTTAAATAGAGGTTATGTGTCACCTGTTTGATTTATACAATTTATCTGTTTCGCAGAGCTAACCAAATCGTACACTGAGACCAGAGGCGAAATCACCATGACACCTGTCTGCCTACTAGTTATGCGTACGTTTTTCTTTTCTGTTTTAATCTGTAATCTTTCTCAGACACACTATGTTCATCGAGGTAATTCTGCAAAAAAGGCTTATCTAGTTTGCATGCAAGGAATTCAAATTGTCTCAAGACCTTAATAATAATAATCGTTGCTTTTGGTACAATGTTTTTCACATCTGCTAGATGTCTCAAAGAGCTTCACATAATGTACTGTAATGTGAATTTACTGTATATTTGTGGGCGAAACATGGCTTCCAATTGTGCACCGCAGTGTTGCACAAACAGTCGTGGATTGAAATTACCAATTTATCATTGTTTTTTTCTTGAGGGATTATTATCAGGCATGTGGAGTAAGGAAACCTGCCCAAGATTTCACCCTGCCTGAAATTGAACCCAGGTTTCTCACTTGCAAGGCGAGTGCTCTAAACACTGAGCTATAAGACCTTTCATACATTAATGAAATGTGATGATACTGTAGATTGTTTGTAAGTGACCTTCAATGATTTCTAATGTCTGTATGATGCTTATCTTTTATTTTCTCCTTCAGATTCTCTTGTGATTACTCATATACTCATACAACTCATATAACATGGACAGAAATTCTAGAATAACTAGAATTTCTGTCCATGTCCATGGTGTAAAAGGGTGTTAAACACTTATTTGTGGCAATTTGACAAATAAGGCATTCAACAATTCATATTTGGAATGTTTTCCCTAAACAGCTTTGAAATATTCTATAATGTTACTCAGGGCTTTTCTCTGCCTAAATTACCTCTTCTCTAAATGCTAGAGAGATTTTAAGAGAAAAACAATGAATGTATATGTTGCTAAAATATTTATGTGAAACCATTGAAAGTAGCTGCCTTTTCTCTGCAGAATGTTGCCTTGGTCAATTCCAACTGTCACCAGTCTTTTGTTTTACCCTCCTTTGACCAGTCCAATTTCCGCCCTGCCCACAGTACAGAGACTGCACATGTGAAAGTCACAAATGATGTCCGCTCTATCTGTGACCAGGGCTCCCTTTGCCTCCTTATCCTCCTGGACCTGTCCGCTGTGTTCAACACAGTCGACCACGCCATCCTCCATCATCCACCTCAGTGGGACTCCACTTGCCTGGTTCGAGTCCTACCTCACAAACCACGAGCAGTATATCTCCATGAATGGCTTTTCCTCCTGCTCTCACCCAGTTACCTGCAGGGTACCCCAAGAATCCATCCTTGGCCCCCTCCTCTTCCTCATCTATAAGCTTCCTCTTGGGGATATCATCTGCAGACATGGGGTACACTTTCATATGTATGCGGATGACACCCAACTCTAATTCTCCATCTCACTTTGCAGCCTTCAGACATCAGGAGCTGGATGAGCATGAACTTCCTGCAGCTGAATGTTGACAAGACGGAAGCCAAACACTTTGGCTCTCGTCAACGTCTCCAATCGCATGGTTCTTTTCCTCCATCTTCCCGGTCTGCCCCTAAAACTCTCCGAACCTATGCTCCGAACATTTGGGTGTCAGGTTCGACCCCCAAATGTCCTTCCTCCCCCACATCCGGTCCTTCACCAGCACTGCTTTATTCCACCTCCAACGGATCACCTGTATCTGGCACAATCTTGCCCCAAAAGCCACTGAAACCCTGGTCCATGCCTTCGTCACCTCACAGCTGGACTATTCCAATGCCCTCCTCGCCGGTCTCCCCTCCACCACAATCCATTAAATTCACCTAATTCAAAAATTTGCCATCCACAATTCTCACCCGCACCAAACTTCGCTCTCCCATAACCCCAGTCCTTGCTTGACTTCACTGGCTTCCTGTCCTTGAGAGGATCGATTTCAAGATCCTCACCCTTGTTTTCAAATCCCTCCACTCCTCTGCAGCCTCTACCTCTCCGAACTCTTCTCTCCTCAAACCAGCACTGGTTGCCTTTGCTCCACTGAGTCTGGCCTCCATGTCTCCCGAATCCTCCACTCCACCATTGGCGGCCATGCCTTCATCCACTACGCCCCAAGGCTCTGGAACTCCCTTCCTCAGTCCCTTTGCCTCGCCTCCTCTCTTCCCAGTTTCAGGTCCCAGCTAAAGACCTTTCTCTTCGAACGCACCTTTGGTCACCTTTCTACCCCTGCCCCTGGCTCGATCCCAGGATCCGTTGTTGTGAAGCGCTCTGAGAAGCTGTCCGGCATGGAGGGCGCTATATAAATCAAAGTTGTTGTTGTTGCTAGAAGTGACTAATTTTAAGATATTTTACCATATTATAATTTTCCTTTGGTGCCGATTATCTTTTAAGAGATGACAAAATATGGAAGTAGAAAACAGAATCTGTCCTGGTTTAGTTTTGTTCTATAAAAGATTATCAATACTAAAAATTGTATGGAAGATAATTCAGTAAAAGTTATGCATGCATATTCAACATTGTTATAGATTAATAAAATTTTGGAAAGCTGCACACAGAGTGAGTGTTTGAAGAGTCAAAGAATTTGAGAGGATTGATTAAATGTAATTAATATAATCGGTTTTTATAATATGGAAAAAACAATTATATGAATAATTTTAATTGTAAACACTTGATTCGATGAATTTAATGATGCATTGTGTTCCGTGGTGAATTACAAATTATTTCCACTGACATCACAAGTCTATTGCTCTACAACATGTATTTGAGAATGTAAAATGAAACAAATGCACGGTAACAGCATTCTCCAGTTTCTAGCTTTTGGGAAATATGTTTTTTAAACCATAAACTTGGATTACAAATACAATTTAATAATAAATGAAAACTATGATGTGATATGATTTGCAGATGATACATATTTGGGTCTAATTTGCTTTTTTTTTGCAGAATTTGCAAATACACTGCAGGCCCATTATCATGCACTTCAATGCAGCATAAATAATAATATTAATCATATTTGCATTTGTTATAGCGCCTTACTACTTCATTGACACATCGCAAAGAGCTTCAGAAAGTTTTACTGTGAAGTGAAATGGCTGTATTTGTAGGCAAATGTGGCACATCATTTGCACACAATTTATGTCCAACAATGTTCCACGAACAGTCTTGAAGTGAAGCCATCCAATGAACCACTTATAATAATCATTGCATTTGAGGGATAATGGGGTTTCAATTTGTTTCCCTTCTGTTATGCTTGTACTGCAGCAGAACAAAAGAAAGTGCCCCCAAACAATCTCCTCCAAATGGTCTCAGGAATGGAGTTTGTTCGGCATAATTCAGCCAACTCAGCCGTGATTTACGCAAGACAACACAATTTAAACAAGAAATGTCAAAATTATGTACAGACAGTATCCAACATTCAGTGCATTGAGTGAGACTTTGTGCTGACACTTAAAATCTTTTAAATGAGATCTCTATTTTTTGTCTTGCAAAAGGTTGTGCCTCATTAGCTCAATAGAGCTTGTGTTCAGATAATCTTAGGCTGCAGCAATGCAGCACGTCAGTGCAGGTGAATAACATGCTTTTGATTTGTTTTGCCTTTGCTCTGCATCTCTTAGACTACTAAGTAAATGTAACATTTTCATGTGGTCAGATAAAATGACAGGTGTTGTGTTTGGTAAGTAAATACTCTTGTCTGTGGTAACTCAGTCCTATACTGTTGAATAAACTAATAATAATAATAATCCTTGCATTTGATATAAGGCTTTTCATGTCCTCTACACATCTCAAAGTGCTTCACTGTATATTCTGTAAAATGAATTAATTGTATATTTGTGAGCGAAACGCAGCAGCCGATTGCACATAACAGTGTCCCACAAACAGTCGTGGATCGAAATGATCAATTTATTATTATTTTTTAAGGGATTATTATTAGGCGTTTGGAGTAAGGAAATTTACGCTAGGTTTCACCCTGCCTGGAATTGAATCCAGGTCTCTCGCTTCTAAGTGCTCTACCACTGAGCTACACGACTCCTTCATTTTTGGTAATGAACTGCAGATTATTTCTTGATAATAACTGTAATATGACAATAACTGTGTTACTGCCAGAAGGAATATATGTCAACGAGTGCACAGATACCTGGCACAGGCCGACAGCTGGTTCAAACACAAACTCATCGCTCAATAAGCCTCAACTAGTAGAATGAAAGCAGCATATATTAAACTAACAGGTACTAGGGGGTGATCTAATCTTCGGCCTGAAATCTAATCTCAGGATTCCGATTCTGGTCATAAACTGCTCAAGGATTGCTTTGATTACTTTACCATTCTGTACCGACTCGTTGGTATCCATTATTCCCTATTTAACACTTTGTGTGCCAGCAAAGCATTTCAACAGCAATAGTGATCTTAATTTTTTGGGTAGCTAAAAAAACTGTGACCCAGCACAAGATTGTATCACTTGGCGTAAATCTCTTGTGGATTTGAACAGAGGCCAAGTTAAAAAGTATATTATCATTTTAGGTGTACAGTATACAGTATTTGATGCATCTGTCAGTAATGAATGTTGAATTTTCTAACTGGAGACATCAACCAGAATTCCGAAACCCTTGATGCTGGAATATGCTTGCAGTATAGTATTTAGAAACACTTTACATTTCTGATTTACAAGAAGAACTAGTTGGTCTGAACTAGTAACAATAAAAAATGTAGAACGGTTACACAGATTCTCTTCCCTCAGACACAGAAACTAGTTGCTTTACTGTGATTCCTGGGAGTTTTGTTTGTATAATAATAATATAATAATCCTCGCTTTTGATACAACACCTATCATGTTGTTGAGATATCCCAAAGCTCCCCACTGAACACATTGTGGATTAACTGTATACAGGTAGACCCTGCTTACCGAACGCCCGGTTACCGAAACTTCACCATAACGAGGGTTTCTAGTTGTACCACTTCTCCGCTTAACAAAGGCTGCTTTCGCTATAATGAATGTTTACACACACTTTAAATCTCGCGGGCTTCTCGTGCGCAGCTTCTCTCTGGTTGCCCCAGCAATGCACACTCAGTCTTTAGGGGCCTCAGTTAAGCAGTGCAGCCCCACCCATATGGGAGGAGCAGGCTGCTTCTTGGCTTCAATAATAGTAAGTTGGATGGGGATAGAGAGAGATAGGGGGAGATAGAGAGTGAGGGGAGGGGGTATAGAGAGGAAGGCGGGATAGAGAGATAGAGAGGAGGGGGAATAGAGAGATAGAGAGGAGGGGGGGACAGAGAGATGGGGTGGGGATAGAGAGAGAGGGGAATAGAGGGAAGGGGAGGGGGGGATAGAGAGGAGACAAGGGGGGATAGAGGGGAGAGGGGAGGGGGGATATAGGGGAGAGGGGAGGGGGAATAGAGAGGAGAGTGGAGGGGGAATAGAGAGGAGGGGGGAGGGGATAGAGGGGAGGGGGGATATAGGGGAGGGGGGATATAGGGGAGAGGGGAGGGGGGAGTGGGAATAGAGCGGAGAGGGGAGGGGGGATAGAGGGGAGAGGGAATAGAGAGGAGGGGAGATAGAGGGGGAATAGAGAGGAGGGGAGATAGAGGGGGAATAGAGAGGAGGGGAGGGGGGATAGAGAGGGAGGGGGGATAGAGAGGGAGGGGAGTGGGTATAGAAAGGAAGGGGGGTTAGAGAGATAGAGAGGAGGGGGAATAGAGATAGAGAGGAGGGGGGGATAGAGAGATGGGGTGGAGATAGAGAGATGGGGTGGGGATAGAGAGAGAGGGGAGAGTGGAATAGAGCGGAGGGGGGGTAGAGGGGAGGGGGCTAGAGGGGAGGGGGAATACAGAGGGAGGGGAGGGGGATAGAGGGGAGGGGTGATAGAGAGGGAGGGGAGGGGGGGAGAGGGGGAATAGAGAGAAAGAGAGGTGGGTAGAGAGAAAGAGAGGATGGGAGGGGGGAGTGGAGAGAAAGAGAGGAGGGAGAGGAAGAAAGAAGCGAATCACGTGTCTGGAAATGCTTGGGCCCAGGTTGCGATATTTCAGTGCGGTGACTGTGAAGGCCTGGAGCAGGTAGGATTGGCGTTTTTATTCCTGCAATTTTTGTCACATTCCGGATTCCTGAACTCCAGATTTTGGACAGTCAACCTGTACACCGAAAATGCTAGTGCTAGGAACTGCTAGGAACTAAACTGATGTTAGCGGGGAGGCTCGGGTCCGTGCGGCGTTTTGGCTGCGGCCAAATACAGTAATACAGTTAACTCTCGCTTAACAACATTTTCGCTTAACGAAGGGTTTTAAAGTCCCCAACCCCTTTGTTAAACAGAGTCTACCTGTATTTTGTTGGCAAATACTTTGGTTAAGGTCCATTAAGTTTCTTTTCTAACTAGAAAATTAAAGCTGTCTTTTTGTAGGTCTATTTTTTATATGTTAAAATGAAAACATTGAGAGGAATGAATTGGCATCACCCCCAATGAGCAAATTGGATGAAAATTAGTAAGCATCTGCCATTCTTTAGCATTCTCCTTCCATATGGTTACCCCCCTTCCCTTTGTCAAATGATTTGGTTGAAGCCTTTGACCACCATCATCAAGAGACTGAAACAGAAATAGAAATCGCTGGGAACACTCAAAGTAAGTCAGTAAGTTTTGAGGCCATGACCCTTCCTGTTCTGATCTGCAGAATCTGCGGTATTTTGCATTTTGATCAAGAGAACTGAGAATTTGATGTTCTGGTCAATAATCACTCCCCCCAAAATGACCATTCACTTCACGGCTGTATGTAAATTTGCTGCTGTATTTTCCGACAAAACACACAATCACAACATTTTGCAAGGCATCCTGTGAAGCACTTTGTGATGTCCTCCTAACATGAATTGCTTTATACCACAGTTAAGTGTTATTATTTGTAATATATTCATTATCTTTTTTGGCAAAAGCAGTGGCAATCACTGTTGCTTCATATCACTAAAGATGGGAGACTAGCTTGAATTGTTTGGGACTCAAAGTGAAAATGAGGGAACCAAAGCCTAAGTTAATAAATACAAGGATTAAGAAAAACTTGGAGTACAATAATTAAACGAGACAGATGTTGGCAATTGAATATGAGAAAAAATAACTAACATATACTGAAATATACAGAAATATTGAGAGACATTAGACTAAATATACATAAACATTGGAAAATAGATCAGAAAATAAAAACATGCAAACAACAACAAAGCCTTGAGCAGGGAAGAAAAAAATCAAAATTCAGTGATAAGAGAAAAGACAAGGATCAATTCTCCAATAATTAAATAATTAAAGAAATATAAGTAGCTCAAATGATCCTAGAGTTTGCACCTTGTTTGTTGCTTTTGCCTTTTCCAGGTGTTCAAGGAGAATTTTCTACTAATTTTGTTGCCAAACTGCATAGGTTATCTTTGTGTTATTAACAGTGCAATACACTCCTGTTTATTGTGAATTGTGCCCTTACATATATGGTGTATTTGTAGCATTCACATGCTTGTTTGTTGTACCATTAATAAAGGTGTCATCATTAGTACCAAAGGCTGCATTGGTCCATCCATTAAATGACACCAATGGAAAATGATGTGAGCTTTACTATTAGTATAATTATGTCATAATAATAATATTTCAAAAATTCCTAGGTGAAAGAAAACCAAGGTCCATCCAGTTTGCCTTGTACCATTATGGCAGTCTTATGACATGTCACGCGCAAAACTATACAATATAACCTGAGATATTATTTCCTAACAGAAATCTACCTAATTTGTTCTTCAGTGTAATTGTGAGTCCCGTAGGTCAGTGGTTGGAGCACTCACCTTACAAGCAAGAGATCTGGGTTTGATTCCAGGCAGGGTGAAACCTTGAGCAAGCTTCCTTACTCCACATGCCTGATAATAATCCCTCAATAAAAATAAATAAAAAATGTTATTTCAAACCGCAATTGTTTGTGGAACACTGCTGTGCAGAATTTGCTGCCGCGGTTCGTCCACATATGTATAGTAAATTAACTTTACAGTATGTTCTGTGAAGCACTTTGAGATGGCTAGAAGATGTGAAAAGCACTTTATCATATGCAAGAATTATTATTATTGTCCTTGAATAACGTGATGTAAAATTAAGCATCGTTTATTATGCTGTTATTAGTTTGACAGCTTTTTAATAAATTAAAATTCTATTGTTCTTCGTTCCTCTGGGTCTGGCCTCCCCCATGTCCCCCAAGTCCTCCGCTCCACCCTCGGCGGCCGTGCCTTTAGCCACTATGCCCCGAGGCTCTGGAACTCCCTTCCTCACTCGCTTCGCCTCGCCCCCTCACTTCCCAGTTTCAGGTCACAGTTGAAGACCTTTCTCTTCAACCGAGCTTTTGGTCACCTTCCTGCCCCTGCTCCTGGCTCGGTCCCGGAATCTGCTACTGTGAAGCGCTCTGAGACGCCGTCTGGCGTGGAGGGCGCTATATAAATCGAAGTTGTTGTTGTTGTTCTGATTACAAGAGCACCAATCAATTGGTCAGTGGACACAGTATTTATTTAGCAGGCTGTGTGTGCATACCTGTGTTCAGTAACACATGACTCTTTTTTAAAGCATTTTGTGGAATAGCTCAATCTTTCTTTCTTCACCACTGCACGTTCATTTGAGGAGATATTTGAATTCTAGCTGGATCAAATTGTAACTACACTACAGGTAGTTAATGAACACAGCACAGGTTACTCATTTTCACATAAGGGACATATTAAGTGACAGAAATTAAATTTGAACACCATTATAATAATTAAGCCTTTAACATGCATTGTGACTGATAGCTATTCCTTCGAGACAAGTTTTTTTCTCTCCACTCCAAAGTATTTAAGGAAACACTTTATTACTGTGTACCATTTGATAGATGCAAGATATTGAATATTGACAACAAGTTACATGCGAATACAGTATACAGTATAGTTTATTTCCTAATAGTCTGCTACTCAATTAACTAGATCTTCCATTTTGTGTGGCTTCTTTCATGTTGGAGGTCATCTGAAAACACTTCATAGGATTTACTGTAAAATGTAGTAAATTGATGCTTTATAGCCAAAAATAGCATCCAAATTTGTGCACATATAGTCACAAAAATAAGGACAAATTTATCTGCGGGATTCTTGGCCAGGACAGAGGGAGAATCTCGTCTTTTTCAAATAGTATCATGAGATCTCTAATGTCCAAATGATAAGTCAATACAGCTGAACAACAAGCCCAGATTCAAGATTATATATAATTATTTTAAGACCCACACCCCAAAGTATTATACACAGTGAAACAATATCTGGAACAAGTTATGATAAAAACAAGGACAGACTAGGACTAGGATAGCTTTAAGAAACAACTTGGAGATGTGGCAGGATTAGGATTCCGGAAGGATGACATAAAATAGGTCAAACAGCTTTTTTTTTTAACTGGAATCCATCATGATGAATTCATACTTTTCAGAAAAAAGATAAAAAATAGTATTTTCTAAAAAGAAACATACAATATTAACTAACTACAGTAAAAACTTTGTTATCCGGCACCCTTGGGACCTGACCGGTGCCGGTTAATCAAATATACCGGATATTCGAGCGGGAAGTTGCCCAAAATCCTACACAAAAAATGAACTTATATTAAAACATACCATATTAATAATAGACTAAATAATAACAGAATATTGTATGGATACTTACCAATAAAGCATTCTAGCACATTTGGTAAAATCGTGTTCAGTAAGCTTAATAAGTACGCATGCACAAAGTGAGCATACAGGGAGTGTGCCGGATGGCTCCAGTGTGAGATCCAGTTGCTGGAATGGTGAATTGTATTGTGAGATACCGGTTGGTTGAGCGCTCTGATTGGTTGGGTGCCGAATAACCAAGCTTTTACTTTGCTAACTAGCTTTAAATAATTGAATCAATCTTGGGGGAGTTTAAGAGAAAAAAAACATTGATTTATTTTAACAACTATTTACACTGCTGACTTCACTAAATATTGAAATGAATACTTAGTAAAAAAAAATTAGCAGCTAAATTTATCATTATTTGAATGATGAGAACTTGTACATCTGAATACTTCTTCACATTCATTCTGCTCTTTTCACATATTTTCTTAAATTTTCCTTTGATTTCTCAATGTTCTCTGGGCAAGTGACAAATCTATTGCATGTCAACGCCCTGTTGATTTCCTAACTTTCAAAGATTCGCACCATTTTTGTATATCTGGAGCAATTTGTTTTCATGCAACATGCGCATCACAGGTTGCAGGCAAAACTACAGTGGTGACAAGTATAGGAGCTGAGGCGAAAACAGGGGGGTGAGCGAGATGAAAATGTCAAAACATCAAGTTACATTTATATGGAGCCCCTCATGCAGGGGAGGGTCCTACAGCAGTCTGATGAGTGCTTGACAGTGGAGCAGCATTACTCTGAGCACGGTCAAAGAGGAAGGTATTCAGGTATGACCTGAAGAAGGGGAAGGAGGGGGCAAGGCGAAGGAATAGAGAAACAATGTTCCAGAGTTTCGGGGCATAACGGCTGAACGTGTTTTCCACCTGAGATGTTTTCATTATCACATCATTGATCAATATGATCAAGCAGTTCACTAAATCAATAAAGACAGATGACAACTAAAAATTGGTCTGCAATCTTGCAATGCAGGTGTTGACATAAAAACCTAAATTCAACCTAATAAAAACCACACATGTGACATTAGATTGATACTTAGAAAACCTTCTCAACTCTGATTTATTGTATTGAGTTAAGCCCAATGATAGCTTCAGGCAACCATGGAGGATGGCAGTTGTGGGGGAATTGTTGTTGATGATGATGGTGTTGTTGGTGGTGATGTGAGCCAGCAGTTCTTAGTTATGAATTGGCTTCCTTGGCCATATTTATCAACAATTAGATAATTTACACATGACATATTTCATTTTCACTTCATCAACACAAACCAAATAGTAAAATAAAGTTGATTCAAATGCATTACAACTGATAGTTAACCGAGAAAAGAAAAATCTCTCAGGAAAAATTCAATGCATTTGAGTTGGTGATATTTTGTTGTTTTTGTTGTTGCAGGTAAGTATTGGTAGGATTTCTGCTGCAACAAATAAGGAATTGCTTGCTGCACTGCAAAAGTACATTGGCTTTTGCCTCATTTAAGATTTCTTCCATGTTTGGTATGTGTACCTGCTATAATTAAAATAAATTGCTTCTCGAACATTCCAATATCTGAAATTCCAGTATCCAGCATCGTGAAAGGCATTTTATAAATGCAAATTGTTGTTGTTGAGATGGTGAGAAATGCCACTTTCATAAAATATTGATTGCTAGAGAAAATCCAAGAAGGGCAGCTGTCTAACAGATGTTTGGTCCATGTTTGTCATGGGACGTATTAGTTTGTGCCACCTGTGTGGAATACAAATGCTTTTTCTCACTGCTATGGATTGTGTAGGGGTGGTATCACTATGCTCAGTAGATTGTGTGCATATGTCTGTATGCATATGGTGCTGGGGGGTTGGGAGGGGAGAGAAACAAATAAAAAATTATTGATGCCTGTAAGCATTCCACCTCTACTTAGCATGTTGTGTGTGTGAAGGGGGGAAATAGCAGATTCCAAGTTCTCTGTGTGCCTCTGATAAAAGACTAGAGGCATTAAATATGCAAGGCAAATATTAAGAAGGTAGATATTTGCATTCTATTAATGCATTTTTCTTAACAGTAAATGCTATTGCATGGACATGATCATGTGCATGTTTTAATTGACTTAGACATTGATTGAATAGTGCATCCTGATGCTGGCATTTGCACTTGACTCCTCCTTTACAACAATGTTTGCCTCGTCAAGGTTTAAAAACCAATAACTGGCTTTATTCAAGTAATAAGGAGGCAAGTCCTTCAATATACTGATTGCAGCTTTGCCTTTCTTTGTGAGATTTCAACACAAGCTAGAGCTGTTTCTCGATTATAATTGGAAAAAAACACACCATTGTTTTGTTGTTTCTCGAGCCTAGTGAGCCATTGATTGGATTCAATCTCTGGCTGGTGAAGGCAAGACATCCCATTGAGGTCTTGTGATTGTGCAGATAATCCATTTCAACCCGTTGATGTCTGAATAAACCAAATAGAAAGAAAACAACAATGTTACAAATTTCACCATTATTTATGGAGTTAAAATATTTTTATTGGGAGTAGTAAATTATACAATTGCTTACTTCAAGGCCACAGCTTGAATGCTTTTTATTCATTGTTATACTGTTTTGCTGAGAAGTACTTTGTCTCATAGATTTATTATACTACAACAGGAAAAGCCAGAGAGAATCACTTAGGACAACTTAATTGATGTGATTACATTAGTCCATATAAAAATACGGGTAAGAGGTTATTAGAAAGTTAGAATACAGTAATAGAGGGGAAGAGGCACATTTTAAATTAATAGACTCTTGTTTACTTTAAGCTATTAGCATTATATGAATTACAGTTTTGGCTATTGAGCCAGTCCACTGATGGAGAATTCAGAACAAATGGCGTGTTCACAGGTAAATCTTTAGTTCAGTGGTGGCCAACCTATGGTCCATGAACTCATGAACTGGTAGTGCCTCCAAATCCTTCCCCCCCCCCCCCCCCCCCCCCGCAACCAAACATTCGCATGTGTTGTCTAGTTTAGTCTGTATTCCAACAATATTGTGCTTTCAGTTTGTTCTCGATTGAATGTTTATGGCATCAATCAAGAAATATTCAATCAAGCATATTAATTTTGTTGGCCGATCATAAAGGTTGGCCACCGCTGCATTAGATCAACAATGCACAAGCATGAATGTAGTCTGATGAAATGTTTGCACAGCAGTATTAAGTAAAAAGCCCTCCCGAAAACATTGTTATTGATAACAGCTGAGTCCCGAAGGATTGCTAAAACAAAATACAGTGCAGGAAAGTTAAGTCCTTTTAGACAGAATTTTGAAGAAAGATTTGCTTTGTTACCAAAAGTGAATGGTGTAATTTATCAGCACAGGGCTGACAACCTCTGAGTCACTCCAACTAAGGAACAAAGGAAATGGACTACGGTTTTGGTAGACAAGGTCCACTGAAAATTATATCAGTAGTAATAGTATGGTGTTTGGGTGCATATCCACATCATTAAAACATAACATATAATGATTTCAGCGTCATTTAATATCTGAACTATCCCAAAGCACATAAGGGACAAAAGCATTGGTTCTCAGCAAGTCACCATTTATAGAATCTAGTGATCAGTGAATGCAACAAACATGTGCATTTGTATGTGTACTCGAGCAGAGAGCCCTGAGTGAGCTACGACCGGAGTGAGGCGAGACCAGAGTGAAAAGGAATTGGGTGAGAGTGGGAATTAGTGAGGTGAGACCAGAGTGAGAGTGGGAATTAGGTGCAGAGGGGGAAGTAGGTGCACGGTTGTTCTATTTTCAATAAAATAAGGAACATGGCGGGCAGCTGAGAATTGTAGGCATGCTCCAGGTGTCTAATGTGGGAAGTCCAGGCTGCTTTGTACAAACTTCACAATCGTGTGCAGGAAGTGCCTCTGGCTGATTGAGCTGGAGCACAAAGTTGCTGAGCTGGAGGAGAGACTGCAGTCACTGCACAGAATCCGGGAGGCTGAGGATTTTGTGGACCAAATGTTTCAGGAGGTGGTCTCCCCACTGCCGCCGAGGGTTCAGAAGGGGAGTGACCGGATGACAATCCGACATGGTAGGAAGAGGGAACAGGCAGTGCAGGAATCCCCTGAAAGTGTGGCACTCACAAACCAGTACTCTGTTCTAGTGCTGATGAGAATATTGAATAGCCTGTGAATGCACAAGGTGCCATGGGAAGGAACGAATGTTCAAATGCAATTGTCATAGGGGATAGAACTGTCCGAGGTATAGACAGACATTTTTGTAACCAAAAACACGAATCTCAGATGGTATGTTGCCTCCCTGGTGCAAGGGTAGAAGACGTCACTGAACGGGTGCATAAAATTCTACGGGGGAAGGGGAACATCCAGAAATGGTGGTCCATGTGGGGACCCATGATGATGGGAGAAAGAGGGCTGAGATGCTCCAGGGAGAGTACCAGAAGCTGGGGAAAAAGCTAAAAAGTGGAAACTCGAAGGTGGTGATCTCTGGATTACTCCCGGTGCCTCGAGCAGGTGAATTTCAAAACAGCAGGATAAGGCACATAAATGCTTGGCTGGAGAAGTGGTAAAGAAAGGAGGGCTTCAGGATCCTGAATCATTGCAAGGAGATTGTCTAAAGTTGTAGGGGACGTTGAAACTAATTTTGAGGGGGGGTGGGAATGCAAACAGTAGTTCAGATAAGGGAGGGGTAAAACAGGTGACAAGGGGAGGTGTAGGACAGGAGAAAAGTACAGAGAAGGTGAATTCTGTCTTGGAGTAGATGTATGTAAATGCACAGAGTTTGACAAATAAAATTTGTGAGCTGCAGGCTTTGATTGCTGCAAGGGGATATGATGTGGCAGTAACAGAGACCTGGCTCAAACAAGGGCACGAATGGGAACTCAACATTCCTGGCTATAATATATTCAGGAGGGATAGAGAAGGGGGAGAAAAGGAGGCGGGGTGGCAATATTAGTTAAAGATTCAGTTATAGCCTTAGAAAGGAACAAGGTGAAAGAAGGCCAAAAAAAAAATCGATTTGGTTAGAGATAAGGAATAAAAAAGAAGCAGTTACACTGTTAGGGGTATACTATAGACCACCAAATAGTGGGAAGGAGATACAAGAGCAGATCTGCAAGCAGATTTCGGAAAGATGCAAAGCCTAGCCTACTAATAGGGTAGTGATAATCGGAGACTTTAATTATCCCAACATTGACTGGCAGAATAGTAGTGTAAAGGGCAAGGATGGAGAAGAATTTCTGAAACATGGACAGGACAACTTTCTTGATCAGTATGTTTCCAGTCCAACAAGGAAGAATGCAGTGCTAGATCTAGTTTTGGGAATGAGTGGGGCAAGTACAAAAGGTTTCTGTAGGTGAGCACCTAGGAAATAGCGATCACAATATAATTAGATTCAGAGTGATTTTGGAAAGGGATAAGGAATACTCAAAGGTGAAGACACTCAACTTGAAGAAGGCTAATTTCGGTGAGTTAAAACGGGACTTAGCCGAGGTGGACTGGAAAGAACGATTGGCAGATAAAACAGCTAATGAGCAGTGGGCAGTCTTCAAGGAAGAGATCATTTGGGTACAGGTCAAAAACATTCCAACAAAGATAAAATGTAGGGCATCCAAACCTCCCTGAATGACTAGGGAAATTGCGGTTAAAATAAAGCAAAAAAAGGAGGCTTATGACAAATGCCAGGCCCAAGATGCAGAGGTCAACCAAGTAGAATATAGGAAGAGCAGGAGAGAACTGAAAAAGGAAATTAGAGGGGCAAAAAGACTGCATGAGAAACAATTAGCAGGTAACATTAAAGGGAACCCTAAGGTATATTACAAACATATTAAGAGTAACAGATTGGTCAAGGATAGGGTGGGACCAATTAGGGGCCAAGGAGGAAATTTTATTGTGGAGGCAGAGGGCATGGCTGATGCACTGAATGAGTACTTTGCCTCTGTCTTCACAAGAGAAGAGGATGCAGCCAATGTCACAGTATTAGAGGAGAGGGTAGAAGAAATGCAAAGGATTAGTATAAACAGAGAGGAAGTACTAAAAAGGTTGATGGCACTCAAGGTAGATGCATCCCACCCGGTCTGGATGGGATGCATCCTAGGTTACTAAGGGAAGTACGGGAGCAAATAGCAGAGACTCAGGCCACAATCTTTCAATCTTCCTTGGAGTAGTACCAGAGGACTGGAAGGTTGCTAATGTTACGCCCCTGTATAAAAGGGGCAGAAGGACAAACCTGGGAACTACAGGCCAGTCAGTCTAACGTTGGTAGTGGGCAAACTTCTAGAGTCTACGATCAGGGACAAGATAGATCTTCACTTAGAAAGATACAGGCTAATAAAGGACAGCCGGCATGGATTTGTTAAAGGCAAATCTTGCCTTACAAATCTGATAGAATTTTTCGATGAGGTAACAGAATGGGTGGATGAGGGAAGTGCAGTTGATGTAGTTTACGTGGACTTTCAAAAGGCATTTGACAAAATGCCGCATGAGAGGCTTATTAGGAAAGTAGAGGCCCACGGCATTAAAGGGACAGTGGCAGCCTGGATCCACAACTGGCTGCGAGACAGAAAGCAGAGAGTTGTGGTAAGTGGCTGTTTTTCAGACTGGAGGGAAGTGTGCAGTGGCATCCCCCAGGAATCGGTATTGGGACCACGGCTCTTTTTAATATATATTAACGAACTGGAGTTGGGTGTAGGGAGCACAGTTTCCAATTTTGCAGATTATTGTCCCTAAGTTAGGGAGAATAGTAAATAGTAAGGAAGATAGTAACCATCTGCAAGAAGATATAGATAAAATAGTAAAGTGGGCAGACACATGGCAGATGAAGTTTAATGCAGAGAAGTGTGAGGTGATACATTTTGGGAGAAGAAATGATGGGAGGCAATATAGGCTAGATAGTACAATTTTAAGGGGTGTGAGGGAACAGAGAGACCTAGGGATTTGTTTTAGTGACTCTTTGAAGGTGGCATGACAGGTAGACAAAGCTATTAAGAAGGCATATGGGATACTAGGCTTTATAAATAGGGGTATAAAGTACAAAAGTCAGGAAGTGCTGACTAACCTCTATAAAACCTTGTTTAGGCCTCAGCTGAAGTACTGTGTCCAATTCTGGTCACCACACTATAGAAAGGATGTTAAGGCATTGGAAAGGGTGCAAAGAAGGTTTACTAAAATGGTAATCGGATTGAGGGACTTCAGTTATGGGGAGAGGCTAGATAGGCTAGGTTTATTCTCTTTGGAACAGAGAAGGTTGAGAGGAGACCTAATAGAGGTTTATAAAATCATGAGGGGATTTGACAGGGTGAATAAAGAAAAACTTTCCACTGGTGGGCAAATCTGTGACTCGTGGTCACAGATTTAAAATAGTTTCAAAACGAAGCAGAGGGGAGCTGAGGAGAATTTTTTTCACTCAGCAGGTTGTTGGAATCTGGAATGCTTTGCCTGAAAAGGTGGTGGAGGCCGATTTGATAACAACTTTTAAAAGAGAATTAGATCTTTAGTTAGGGAGAACAGGTCTGTTAGGTTATGGGGAGAGAGCGGGGCAGTGGGATTGAGTTGCTCTTTTCAAAGAGCTGGCACAGACTAGATGGGCCGAATGGTCTCCTTTTGTGCTGTAAAATTCTATGATTCTATGTTGAATCGATGGACCAAAAGAAGTCTTTCTAATGTATCAAATGACCTTACAGCTCACACTTCTGTCTTTCTGCATTATTAATGTTGGTGATTTCAGTTTAGATCCCATAGATTAACATTATTTTTAAAATAATGCTAATCTTGTTAGCAAGACTTGATTCACCACCAAGTCTTGTAATTGATTCAGTAAGGGATTTTAAAACATCCCTAAATAAACATTGGTCCAGAATTAAATTAGTTGAACAGGGCTGCTATTCCGCTAATATTCTCACAAGCTTGAAATCTACTAGAAATTTGGATACATTTGTAGTGACACTTGCAATTCTGAAGAAATCTTTTATTAATATTAATGAATTTTCAGTCCACTAGTAGAAGCAATTTTGGTTTTGTTCTCTCTAGTTAAACCAGTCAAAAATACACTGTGTGAATAAATGTACATGTTTTGGTGATTTGAATGCACTTGTATAAACTCTGTTAATAAGCAATATACAGTAATGTGTTCGGTACATTACAGAAGTCACCTGTTTCCATCCACATATTCAATAATATGAATGGAAACCCTTACTGCTTTACTCATAGTAATGGATTATACATAACACTTTATGGGTATGAATTATCCTAATGAAAGATATTTGAAGACTATTCAAAAAGAATTTGCAGTAATAACTACATTTTTAATATGGATTCATGAATGTGCTACATTGGCATTTAAAATAACTACAAATATAAATATTTCAATTTAAAATATTGAAAAGATAATATAACTGAAATTTTGCCCATTTGGCTTTCCTTGCTCAATTCCCACACCATTTTTCCTATTGTAGTGTTGCTGAATGTTATACTTGTTTTGGTAGAACTAAGATCGACTAAGTACAGTACTACAATAATAACAATAATCCATGTATTTGATAGAGCTTTTCACGTCTTCTACATGTCTCAAAGCACTTCACAGAATATACTATAAAGTGAATTGGATGTGTATTTTGCCAATTGTGCAGCCAACAGTGTCCCATAGACAGTTATGGATTGAAGTGACCAATTTATTGTTTTTTTCTTGAGGGATTATAATCAGTCGTGTGGAATGACGAAACTTGCCCAAGGTTTCACCCTGCCGGGAATCAACCCAGGTTTCTCGCTTGTGGGTCGAGTGCTGTGACCACTGAGCTACAGGATTCCCAATAGAACTACAAGATTCCATGCATGAATGGAGACATATGAGCTCTATAAATAGGTGGATTAACATGTAGTATAGCTGATAAAATCTCTGTGGAATTAGGGAAGCAAGGTGCATCCCTCCAGGAAGTGAGTGCAAATTCTATTCCAAGTGTAGCAACATTTCCATGTACTGTATGTGGTTGGCATACATATGTGGTATTCATAACCTGGTTTGGATACTCTTAAGCACAGTGATGGGTTTCTGGTAGCGTTACATATTCATGGTCTCACCCCATACAACCTTGTTTCTTGGAAGATTCAATGCACTAATTATCACATCAAATGTGTTTGGAAACTTATGTTTCATATTTTTTCAGGACGATTTAATGTCAAATAATGGAAAATCTCAATAAATATCGGAATAAAGTACTTTGTGTAATTCACTGTGAAGATTTACACATACTAATCTCACTTAGTCTGTTAGGAATTAGGAAAATAATGGTTTGAGCTGCTAGTATACTTTAGGAAAATAATGATATTTATATTATTATGAACTGAACATGACTACAGCAGTAATATTTTGTATGGGCACAGACAGTTGAATTGTATTTAATGCGACGGAAGTTTGTATTGGTTTCTGAGCTTTTCTAAGATAGGCCAGGTTCCCATCCCTTTGGGATTCTGAAGTGAGAAAACATATATTTCTCTACAAGGCTTCTCAGGTTTTGTGACTCAACTTTACAAATTTGCAATAAAAATTAGGTGCATAACTATATTGTAGTTTTCAAGTTTATATTTTTTTATTATTAGGAATACTGAAGGACTTTATAAAACCTTTTATGTCAATTCTTATCATACACATCATGGTTTCTTGAGTATTGTATAACATAATTTACATAAATATAAATCATTCATGTTGTGATACTGTGAAGCTACTTCACATGTACATTTTTTTTCCCAGTTAAAGAATTGCTTTTGTTGGGTAGATAGTTTCTTACGGTAACAATTTCATCATTCAGTGTTATTTTTTGCTGGAATATAATACACTGAATACATTGATATGCTTGTTAAAGTGGCCTCTGCTTATTATAGAGGAGCTGTAAGAAAGATAACGATCTTTGGCACAGGAGAGCCAGCAATTCACACATATAGTGAAAGCTAACCTAACCAATTCAATCTAAGGTGAAAAGTGGCTAAAAGCTTCAGTTGACCACAAATTAGCCATATAAAGAAAACTAACAAAGAAAGGTTAGTATTTATCCATTGGGAAGGATTAAAAGTTCTACGGCAACAATAATCCTTGAAATACAGTAACATTTGCACAAGGCTTATCTTTATAAATACAGAAGTATAATTGCCTAAGTCATACATTGTCCAAGTCCCACTCAGCTTCCTATCAAAACTACTTAGATGTATTTACAGTACATGTATTAATCACATCCTAACTTGTAAGGCCATTCCTTTACCCTCCATACTTCCGCACTTACTGGCTGCACTGAATTCCAGGAAACATAGTCTTGATCCATCAATGCATGCACAGAAGAACTTCACTTCCAGCAATCCACCCTTCCCCCCAACTCAGGTCATGATCGATGACTGTCCAGAGCCTTAGGAATTTTGTATTGTATTCATAGGGATTTCAATGTAATCCCAATAATTACATCCAGCTGCTGGTCACTCAACCAGTCTCTCTTCTCGGATCTGTTTCATTCTCCCTGAAAACAGTAGTGATCACACCCCTCCACAAAAAAACCATCCTCAATCTCTCTAAACTCTCACACTACAATCCCACCTCCAATTTACCCTTCCTTGCTTATGTCCTGGAAAGCATTGTTGCATGTCAGCTTCAGTCACACCTCTCCCTCTACTACCTCCTCAAACCCCTGCAATCTAGTTTTCACCCTACCCATAGCACAGAGGCAGCACTTGTCAAAGTTACAAACAATGTCCTCTCTATCTGTGACCAGGGCTCCATCTGCCTCCTTGACCTACTGGATCTCTGCCGTGTTTGACGCAGTCGACTTCGCCATCCTCCTCCACCACCTATCTGCCCAAATCTACTTTAGTGGGACTCCACTCACATGGTTTGAGTCCTACTTAACCAACCACCTCCATTTCATCTTGGCAAATTGTTTCTCCTCCCCCCTTCCCTACTCCCACCCCCACAGTCACCTGTGGTGTACTCCAGGGCTCTCCATCCTTGTCCCTCTTCTTTCCTCATCTAGATACTCCCTCTTGGCGAAGTCATCCACAAACATGGAGTAAACTTCCACATGTAGGCGGATGACACACAAATCTACTTTGCCTTCCAGTAGGAACTTCAGGTCTGTTGATGTTCTGTTGATGTTGCAGAGCCTGGATGAATGTAAACTTCCTGCAGCTAAATTTGGCAAGGCAGATGCTATACTCCATCAATATCTTCACTTTTGCGGATCTGAACTCCCTGGGCTCTCCCTCACACTCACCAAACCAGTGTGAGATCTAGACATCTGTTTTGTTCCCCCAGCTGTCCATGCTCCCGCATATCCGGTCCCTGACCCGGAACGCCTTCCTCCACCTCTGCCATATTGCCCTCCTCCATCCAAACCTTTCCCTGAAACATGCAGACAAACTCCCCTAGAATACTCAAATGCCCTCCTTGCCGGTCTGCCTAGCTCCATTATTCAAAAAATCCAGCTCATTCAGAACTCTGCTGCCTGCATACTAACACAGAGCAAACTCCATCCTTCCATCTTACCAGTTCAGGCCAGGCTCCACTTAGCACCCCATCACCAAACATATCGATTTCATGATTCTCGCACTCGTATTCAAATATTCTCGCACTCGTATTCAAATGGCTTCACTCCCTGGCATTTCCCTACCTCTCCCATCTCCTCACCCCGCAATCCACAACCCGGCGCCACCACATGATTGGCACTGGCCTCCTGTTTCTCCCTTGTACTTTCTTCTCCACCATTTAGGAGGTTGTGCTTTCAGCCACAACAACCTGAAACTTTGGAAGACTTTCCATCACCTGTTCAATGCTCTATATTGCCCTGCATGACAGGTGCAATATAGGTGCAAATTGTAGTACTCAGTGTTTAGCGCACTCGGCTTATAAGTGAGAAACCTGTATTCAATTCCAGGCAGGGCAAAACCTTAGGCAAGTTTCCTTACTCCACATGCCTGATAATAATCCCGCAAAAATTAATAATAAATTGGTCATTTCAATCCGCGACTGTTTGTGGGACACTGCTGTGCACAATTGGCTGTAGTGTTTTCCTTACAAAATATACAGTCAATTTACTTTACAATATAGTCTCTGACGCACTTTGAAACGCCTAGAAGTTATGGAAAGTGCTATATCAAAATGCAAGGATTATTATTATTAAATTGTTGTTGTTGTAAGTACACTTACAGTAATGGGTCCAGGCGCATTGAATTCCGAGAAATATAGTTTTGACTCTCCCACCACATAGGTAATTACCATTGCATTGAATTACAACTGCGCAGTGTTTATTAAAAATAACCTGTTTATTAAATCTGATTTTTCTATGACTTTATATAGTTTGCGTATAACTTGAATTTTGTGTAAGATATATTAATGTTCCGACAGATAGAATTTATTCGAGTTTTACTATATTATTAAAAATCCAACCCAAATCTTTGACTGCAATAATTTGGAATGTCTAATGGAATCAATGTTAGGCTGCTGTGTCACTGAGTGCCTTCCCTAATGTCTAACATTATCACCACTCCTCAACTTATCTGAAACATAGCTCTTAATGATACCTTGAAACATCCCATCATCCGTGATCTTTTGTGCATAAAATTATCTTTCTTTAATATGATACAGTATTAGCAATAGTTTCTTTTTAAAACTATGAAATAAAATTATGATAGCTAAACAGTAAATACAGTTTCTCAACACTAATGTACTTAGAATGCACTATAAAACACCAGATTCCTTGCAAATATCATTAATAAAACTTAAACTATACTAGGGATTAATAGAACACATTTTGTTCCTGCTATCTATCAACATCCCATGTTACCTCAAAAAGCAATGTGAACTGCCTTATGGCTGCAATGATGATTCAAGAGACAACTTGCCATGTTTGTAAATTTGCAAATTGCAGTATGCTTTCCAATTTTGCATGTAGTTTCACTGCATGCCATCTGAATGAATGGAAATTTTTAGACATGACATGAATACAAAACACAGAAAAAGAAGGCAGCAACTTTTTCATTAGCAGTCTGCTATTTTTATTCTTTGACGCAAAATCTTAGCAACCATAAATTGAAAAGATATGAAAGCCATATTCCTGTATTATATTGCTTCTCTGTCTTATTACACAAACACTAACAGCATACTAAATTGCTACAAAGAGGGTTATCTGAGTATTTTACAACTAAACTTTCCATAATAATGGATTGTACTGTATGTTCTATATAGAACAGGCACTTCGGCATAATATATGGTGGAAATTAAGGCTATAATGAAACATGTAGATCGAGCAGAGAGCCAGCCAGAGTGAGCTACGGACGGAGTGAGGCGAGGACAGAGTGAGAAGGAATTGGGTGAGAGTGGGAATTAGGTGCAGAGGGGGAAGTAGGTGCAGTTTATATATCCCAGGGAAGTAAGTCTAAATAATGACCTGGCATGTGATGTGCGAGGAATGCGGGATGTGGGAGTTGATGGAGGGCAACCTGAGCCAAGGTGACTTCATCTGCAGCAAATGTCTGCACCTGAGGAAGCTCCAGCTTAGAATAGCTGAGCTGGAGTATCAGGTGGAGACATTGCGGTGCATCAGGGAAGGGGAGAGCTTCTTAGATAGTTTCATCCTAGAGCCTGACACTCCACCAAGACCTAGGGAACAAGAGTGCGCTGTTGCCAGCCACGGTCAGGACTGGGTGACAGTCAGACGACCGGGTGTGCGGAACCACAAGACTGGTGCAGAGAAACCCCAGACTGTAACAATTTCCAACAGGTATGAAGTACTTTCAACCTGTTTGGATAAGGAGGTCTGTGAGAAGGTTGGACAAACCAACTCCATCAAGACCATTTTAATAGGAGATACAACTGTCCGAGGTATAGATAGGCGTTTTTGTGAACGGAAACGCGAATCTCGGAAGGTGTGTTGCCTACCAGGTGCCAGGGTTGAAGACTTGACTGAGCGGGTGCATGAAATTCTGCTAGGGGAAGGGGAAAATCCACTTGTGGTGGTCCATGTTGGGACCCATGAAGTTGAGAGGAAAAGACCTGAGATGCTCCAGGGAGAGTACCAGAGACTAGGGAGTAAACTAAAAAGTGGAACTTCGAGAGTGGTGATCTCTGGGTTGCTTCCAGTGCCTCGAGCAAGCCAGTTCCAGAATGCTAGAATAAGGCACATCAATGCATGGCTGGAGAAGTGGTGTAGGAAGGAGGGTTTCTGGTTCCTAGACCATTGGGACCAATTCTGGGGTAGGTGGAACCTGTACAAAATGGATGGGTTACACCTGAACAGGGCTGGAACCAATCTCCTTGCAGGGAGGTTGTCGAGTTTTGGGGGGGGGCTTTAAACTAATCCCGGGGGGTGAGGGTGGGAAACTGATCAGTAGTTCAAATACGGGAGGGCTAATAAAGAGGACAGGGGGTAAAGGTAAGACGAGAGAAAAATGCAGAGGAAGTAATTTGTGCCTTAGAGTGCATGTATGTAAATGCACGAAGTTTGAGAAATAAAATTGGTGAGCTGCAGGCTCAGGTTGCTGCGAGGCGATATGATGTTATAGCAGTAACAGAGACTTGGCTCCAGCATGGGCAGGAATGGGAGTTGAACATTCCTGGTTATAATGTATTCAGGAGGGATAGAGAAGGGAGAAAAGGGGGCGGGGTGGCAATTTTAGTTAAGGACTCAGTGACTGCCTTAGAAAGGAACGAGGTGGAAGAAGGACTAAAAACCAATCTATCTGGTTAGAAATGAGGAATAGAAAAGGTGCAGTTACACTGTTAGGGGTTTACTATAGACCACCAAATAGTGGGGAGGAGATAGACAAGCAGATCTGCAAGCGTATCACGGAGAAATGCAGAACTAATAGAGTAGTGATAATGGGTGACTTCAACTATCCCAACATAGACTGGCAGAATAGTAGAGTAAAGGGCAAGGAGGGAGAAGAATTCCTGAAGTTTGTGCAGGACAACTTTCTTGATCAGTATGTTTCCAGTCCAACGAGGAAAGAAGCATTGCTGGATCTAGTTTTGGGAAATGAGGTAGGGCAAGTTCAACAGGTTTCTGTAGGTGAGCATCTAGGGAATAGTGACCACAATATCGTTAGATTCAGAATAATTATGCAAAGGGATAAGGAACGATCACAGGTGAGGACACTCAACTGGAAAAGGGCTAATTTCAATGAGTTGAGGTGGGACCTAGCCAAGGTGGATTGGAAAGAAAAATTGGCAGGGAAGACAACTAACGAGCAGTGGGCAGCGTTCAAAGAGGAGATAGTTCAGGCACAGGTCAAAAGCATCCCCACAAAGGTGAAATGTAAGGCATCCAAACCTCCCTGGATGACTAAGGAAATCGGGGCCAAAATAAAACAAAAAAAAGAGGCTTATGATAAGTGTCAGGCTCAAAATTCAGAAGGGAACAAAGCAGAATATAGGAAGTGTAGGATAGAACTAAAAAAGGAAGTTAGAGGGGCAAAGAGACTGCATGAAAAACAATTAGCGAGTAAGATTAAGGGGAACCCTAAGGTTTTTTACCAACATATTAAGAGTAAAAGGTTGGTCAAGGAGAGGGTGGGGCCAATTAGGGACCTAGGAGGAAATCTCATTGTGGAGGCAGAGGGCATGGCTGATGTACTGAATGAGTACTTCGCCTCTGTCTTCACAAAAGAAAATGATATAGCCAATGCCATGGTATTACAGGAGAGGGTAGGAGAAATGGATAGAATAATTATAACCAGAGAGGAAGTGCTAAAAAGGTTGACGTCGCTCAAGGTGGATAAGTCACCTGGTCCGGATGGGATGCACCCTAGGTTACTAAGTGAGGCACGGGAGCAAATAGCAGGGACTCTGGCCACGATCTTTCAATCTTCCTTGGACACAGGGGTCGTGCCAGAGGACTGGAGGATAGCTAATGTTACTCCCTTGTATAAAAAGGGGCAGAAGGACAAGCCTGGTAACTACAGACCAGTCAGTCTAACGTCGGTAGTGGGCAAACTTCTAGAGTCCATAATCAGGGACAAGGTAGATCTTCACTTAGAAAGATATAGGCTAATAAAGGACAGTCAACATGGATTTGTTAAAGGAAAATCTTGCCTTACAAATCTGATAGAATTTTTTGATGAGGTAACGGAATGGGTGGATAATGGTAGCGCAGTTGATGTAGTTTACATGGACTTTCAAAAGGCATTTGACAAAGTGCCACATGAGAGACTTATTATGAAATTAAAGGCCCATGGCGTAAAAGGGACAGTGGCAGCGTGGATCCACAACTGGCTGCGAGACAGAAAGCAGAGAGGTGTAGTGAGTGGCTGTTTTTCAGATTGGAGGGAAGTGAGCAGTGGTGTGCCACAGGGATCAGTTTTGGGACCATTGCTGTTTGTAATCTACATCAATGATCTGGACTTGGGTGTACGGAGTACAGTTTCCAAGTTTGCAGATGACACTAAGTTAGGGAGAATAGTAAACAGTGAGGAGGATAGTAGCCATCTGCAAGAGGATATAGACAAATTGTTAAAGTGGGCAGACACATGGCAGATGAAGTTTAATGCAGAGAAGTGTGAGGTGATGCATTTTGGGAGAAGAAATGAAGGGAGGCAATATAGGCTAGATAGTACAATTTTAAATGGTGTAAAGGAACAGAGAGACCTGGGGATTTGTGTTAGTGACTCGTTGAAGGTGGCAGGACAGGTAGACAAGGCTGTTAAGAAGGCATATGGGATACTAGGCTTTATAAATAGGGGTATAGAGTACAAAAGTCAGGAAGTGCTGACTTACCTCTATAGGACTTTGGTGAGGCCTCAGCTGGAATACTGTGTTCAATTCTGGTCACCACACTACAGAAAGGATGTGAAGGCATTGGAAAGGGTACAACGAAGATTTACTAGGATGGTGCCAGGATTGAGGGACTTCAGCTATGAGGAGAGGCTAGATAGGCTAGGGTTATTCTCTCTGGAGCAGAGAAGATTGAGGGGAGACCTAATAGAGGTTTATAAGATCATGAGGGGTTTCGACAGGGCAAATAGAGAAAAACTATTTCCACTCGTGGGTGAATCTGTGACTCGTGGTCACAGATTTTAAATAGTTTCAAGGCGAAGTAGAGGGGAGCTGAGGAGAAATGTTTTCACTCAGCGAGTTGTTCGAATCTGGAATGCATTGCCTGAAAAGGTGGTGGAGGCTGATTCGATAACAACTTTTAAAAGGGAATTAGATCTTTATTTAGGGAGAACAGGTCTATTAGGCTATGGGGAGCGGGCAGGGCAGTGGGATTGAATCGCTCTTTTCAAAGAGCCGGCACAGACTAGATGGGCCGAATGGCCTCCTTTTGTGCCGTAAAATTCTATGATTCTATGATTCTATGATTCTATGATTCTATGATTCTATGATTCTATGTCACAAAAATATACAAAAAATGTAACTAGTGAGTACCTTTGTGTGTTGTGACAGTTGAATTTTCCAGTGGAGGCACACACAGTAAGCTTTTGGAAACTTAACAGTGCAGTGGAACAGAAACAAATCGATTTATTTTCGCACAAATCCAGAGCATGTAATACTCCAATTAGAAGGATGTGTGTCTCCTGATTAGTTCCCACACAACAATTAGCCTTGTGTTCCAGTTTCTGAGTAATTTCACTGTAAGGCTCTTTCTACATTTGTTTCATAATTGTTTGCAGTAATTAAGGCAACATGTGGAGATATGCAGTTCTTTCATATCAGGTGATATTCTGAAAGCTTGCTGGGAAAGGTTTTTTTCTTGCTTCAATCTTTTGTGGTTTAAAAATTAAGAAAGCAATTTGCAATCTTTTATTACTTGGGACACATTTCCAAAATGTCTGCATTTCTCTATGGATCTTTCAAATGTTGTTTTTGTGGAAAAAGAGAAGGTTGAGCTTTGTAAGTAAAACTAACCTTTCTAAATTAATATATGTAGAAATTAAATCTGCAACATATGGGTTTCCATCTCACTTAATGCTCGTCAGACAACATACAGCATTTTAAATCTCTAAACTAAATGTTGAAACAATGAAAATGATAATCCTTGCATTTGATATTCCACCTTCACCTTGTTGAGATGTCTCAAGGTGCTTCACAAGACAAACTGTAAAGTGGATTGACTGTGTATTTGTATGAGTGAAACATGATAGTCAGTTGATGCATAGCAATGCATATGTAGCAAATGCTGATACAGTAAAAGCCCGTTTATCTGGCACCCTCGGGACCTGGCCAATGCCGGTTAAAGCGCCTGCTGGATATACGGGCGAAAACACAACCTTTTTTTATTTGAAATGTATGCATTTTTCTGGATAATTTCCGGTTAATCGAATGTGGTCTTTCCACATTCCACATTCTGTATAACTGGCGATGCCAATTATACAGAAGTTATGGTTGATCGGGTGCCGGATAAATGGGCTTTTTACTGTAGTTGGATGGAGATACAGATCAGCCATTATCCAGTAGAATAGCAGAACAGGCTTGAGGGGATTAATGGTCAACCTATGTCTCTATATACTACTGTACCTACATATTATCTAGGAGTGCATGCCAATACCACCATTAAATATCAATTAATTCTCAACAGGATAGTATATCAACAACAACAACAACAACAAATTAGACTTATAGAGCGCCTTTCACGTCGGGAGGACATCCCAAGGCGCTGCACAGGAGGCGTATGACCCGAACTTGGAGGGGAGTGTACGGGAGGGGGTAGAAAACGTGGGGGATGTCGAAAACATAGGGGGGGAACAGAAGGCACGGTCGAAAAGGAAAGTCTTCAAACCGGCCTTGAAAGAGGAAAGGGAGGAAACAAGGCGGAGGGATTGGGGGATGGAATTCCATAGGGTGGGAGCGGAGAAACTGAAGGCCCGGCCTCCGATGGTGGGGCGGTTAGGGCAGGGAGCTTGGAGCAAACCAAGTCCTGCTGAACGGAGGGTCCGGGTGGTCTTATAGTGGGAGAGTAGATCGGATAGATAGGGCGGGGCAAGGCCATGTAAGACCTTGAAAACTAGGACAAGGATCTTGAATTTGATCCTCTGGGGGATGGGGAGCCAGTGGAGACGGGCAAGGGTGGGGGTTATGTGGTCACGGAGGTGGGTGCGGGATAGTACACGGGCTGCAGAGTTTTGGATGACCTGCAGCCTGTGAATGGAGGAGCTGGGGAGGCCGACGAGGAGAGAGTTTCCGTAGTCCAGCCGTGAGGTGATGTACGCGTACACGAGTGTTTCGGCAGCTTGGAGGTTGAGATAGTTGCGGAGCCTGGCAATGTTGCGCAGGTGCCTGTCAAGGCACGGATGTGGGGGAGGAAGGAGAGTTATGGTCGAACGTGATGCCGAGGTTGCTGACTGGCTTTGTGAGGTGGAGTGTACAGCCTTGGATGTTGAGGCTGGCAGCGCCCAATGTGCGGAGGCGCTGGCTTGAGCCAATCAGGAGGGCCTCGGTCTTGCTCATGTTCAATTGGAGCAAGTTGTCCCTCGTCCAGGACTCAATGTTGGACAGACATGCTGTCAGAACATCGATGGTCTGGGGGTTGAGGGATGAGGCTGAGAGGTACAGTTGGGTATTGTCCACATACATGTGGAAATTTACCCCATGTTTGCGGATGACATCGCCCGGAGGGAGCGTGTAAATGGTGAAAAGGAGGGGGCCAAGGACAGAGCTCTGGGGAACGCCGTGTGAAACTGTGCGGGGGTTTGAGGAGAAACCGTTAGAAGATACAAAATGTAGGCGGTGGGTCAGGTAGGAATGGAACCAGTCAAGGACTGTGCCTTGAAGGTTGAGGTGGGAGGAAAGACGTTAGAGGAGGATGGTGTGATCGACTGTGTCGAATGCAGCAGACAGGTCAAGGAGGATGAGGAGGCAGAGGGAACCCTGGTCGCAGGCGGTTAGGATGTCGTTTGTAACCTTAACCAGGGCAGTTTCTGTGCTGTGAGCATGGCGGAAACCTGATTGGAGGGGTTCAAGGAGTGAGTTTGTTGAAAGGAAGGAGCGGAACTGGGAGGCAACCACTCTTTCAAGGACCTTAGAAAGAAATATCACATATTTGTTGAAGACTATTCTGTTTGCACTTGATGCATATAGTAACTTTAACCATAGCTTTTCCAACAGCACTTAATGAAGCATATCTTTTAATGTACAGTGCTTTCTCTAAATTATATGTGATATATCCCACTGTATACTTCAATCTTCATTAGAAAAATAGCATTGCAGCTGTTCCATGAGTATAACGATTCAATGGAAATTAGTTACTATTCAATTACCCTGGGCATTTGGAATATTTATCAGTGGCAGAGACCTTAGACTGTTAGCAAATGCAAAATGTACAAGGGAAATAGGGTAACATGGTTCCAACTGAACAATCAGTAGGAAAACTTGCCAGGTAGTGCTCTCAATAGCAAGCTATGCAATTTTAGCTGGTTATACTTCAGTATTATTCCAAACACACACTGGCGTCCCCAAGCCTTGGTTCTTGCCAACTCACACCTAATACTTTCTGTGTAAGCAGGATGCATTCCCTCAGGAAGAGAGTGCGCATTCCATTCCATTAAATAGCTATTGAATTTGCATGTATAGGTTGGATGCATGAAGCTCTCGGTTTGGATACTTGTAAGCATGGTGATGGATTTCCCCCGTATGTCAGACACACAACTGACCATGGGAAATAGGCAATTACAATTTCCCAACTTTCTGTATTAGATTGCACAAGTTATTGATAAAGCCATCCATTTCGATTTGTGCCAGTTTATTTCAGAATCCAACGGGTACATCAGATGTGGGAGGGCTACAAATAGGACACTGAATCTTTTAAACTCAAGATTGACAGGTGCCAGAAATTTATATTTTGTGCCGTATACTTGTATATTGGCTTCCTATTGAAGCTACAAAGCATCAAAGACAACAAAAGATTCTTTGAAGACTCTGACAGACTATATTTGTACAGTGATGATGTGTCTGAGACCAACGTGCAATGCTAGCTGGATAAAGCCTGACATAAATACACAATGACACCTCATAGATGCCTTGGAAAACCAATTTAAAGAATTGAATTCCAATCCTTCGGGATATTCAGTCTGTAAAGTCAAATAGCTATTTAAAGAAGAATAGGCAAAGCTCACGCATCTGTCTGTTTGATGTTAGAAGCAGGTCATCCACGTTTATGCCTTTAAAATGATGACAAAAGATTTAAGAGAGTTTTTCCCCTCCAAAATATTGTGTCTGCATTATTTATTGTACATTCCATTAGGAAAAAGATTGATAAATATGTCAAATACTGAAACTTTAGATACTTTTTATTGCAGATTTCAAAATTGTATATTGTTGATGATGTAAGCAGATACTCACGAAAGTCAATCATGGCTAAAGCCATCATGTGCATAATTTTGGAACATATAGGAACACATACTCAAGACAAATCCCATATTTCTTTCATAATCAAACTGTCAGCAAATGCAATTTGTTTTTAAACCAGGAGCAATGTGACCTCACTCAGAAGTGACCTCACTCACTTGAGCTTTGATGGCACATTGTGGCAAAGTTATGCATAGGACCACTTAACAGACTCATAGTGTGTCAGCCTGGCTCAGTCTGTAGCAATTTCGTCTTTGAGTTTAAAGACTGTGGGTTTAAGCCACACATTGGGATTTAAAACTCATACAGTAAATGCTGACGTTCCAATGCAGTGTTTGGGGTATTTTGCATTTTTGGAAGTGCCTTTCGATGGGAGATTAACCAAAGATCCTCTCTGACAATACAAGTGGATGTTAAACAACAACAACAAAATTACATTTATAGAGCGCCTTTCATGTTGGGAGGATGTCCCAAGGCGCTGAACAGTTTGGTTGGGACCCGAGTGTGGGGGTGGATAGGGTCTGGGTAGGAGCGGGGGGAAGGAGAGTAGGAAACGGGGGAGAGTTAGGAGGGCAGCAGAAGGCAAGCTTGTAGAGGAAGGTCTTGAGACCGGTCTTGAAGGATGGAAGGGAGGAAGCGAGATGGAGGGATTGCGGGATGGAGTTCCAGAATGTGGGGACAGAGAGGCTGAAAGCCTGGCCACCGATGGTAGGGCGGTTCGTGTGGGGGACATGGAGTAGGCCGGAGCCCGCTGAACAGAGGGGACGGCCAGGCTGATAGGGAGACAGCAGGTTGGAGAGATAGGCAGGAGCAAAACCGTGAATGGCCTTGCCCTCACAGATCTCATTAAAGATCTCATGACACTATTCAAGAAAAGAAGGAAGTTTCTCCCAGTGTCCTAGCCAACAATCCCCAAATAAAATTGGTAATTTTATGATCAAATCGGTCATTTTATGATCAAATTGTTCATTTTATTACCGATTTAAAAATTAAAAGCGGTCGTGCCTTCAACCACTATGCACCAAAGCTATGGAACTCTCTCCCTCAATCTCATCACCTTGCCCACTCTTTTCCTATTTTCAAGTTGTGCCTGAAGATCTACCTCTTTCACCGTATGTTCACTTTCCCCTTTTCCCTGCTTCAGGAATCAGGCTTCACAATTGTTAAATGCTCCACCCTTCTTATGCTGCCCGGCTTGGAGGCTACTAGATAAATGCACGTTGTTGTTGTTGTTAGTAACTCACTCCATGGCCATTTGCATGCAAAAATTAGCTGCTGTCTCTGTCACAAAATAAAGTCAGGATATACTATATCCTATCAAGTACTTTGAGGTGTCTTCACATCATGATGAGGCATTATATTAAATGCAATAATAATTAAACTCTTTAGTGTATCTCCACTTATGATCAAACTTCAAACTGGTACTGTATAACAAATTAAAGAATGTTTAAAAGGAGTATCACACTTTATTAGCCCATGGTTTAGAAGAAAACAGAGGATTGAGAAAATGAATATCATGAAATCATAGAATTTTACAACACAAAAGGAGGCCATTCGGCCCATCAAGTCTGTGTCGGCTCTTTGAAAATAATTATTCGAAGTCAATCCCATTCTCCGGCTCTCTCTCCATAAACCCACAAACCCTCCCCAAATAATCATCCACGTCTTTTAAAAGTTGTTATCGAATTGGCGTCCACCACCCTTTCAGACAATGCATTTCAGAATCGAACAACTCGCGGCATAAGAAAATTTCTCCTCACCTCCTTTCTGCTTCTTTTAGAAACTATTTTAAATCTGTGACCTTGAGTCAATGGCATACAAGCCAGTGGAAACCGTTTTTCCCTGTTTACCCTATTGAATGCCCTCAGGATTTTGAAAACCTCTATTAGGTCTCTTCGTAACCTTCTCTGCTCCAATGAGAATAATCCTAGCCTCTTTAGCCTTTCCTCATATAAAGTCCCTCATTTCTGGTACCTGGTACAATATAACTTTTTTTTCCAACAAGTATTAGGAGCAAGTACATTTTTGTTCTTCTCTGAGAATAATGATGCATTACAGCACAACTTGTGGTATTTCTCAAAGAAGAAATGTTTCAGTTCTTAAATGCTTTCAACCAATATTCCTCGCCTCACCTTCTTCATCTCTCCTCAGCTCCTTTGCCCATTTATATATTGTGAAGTGCTGTGGGCAGTCCTCCTGATTTGAAAGACATAGGTGTAATTTGTAGTGCATTGTGTAAAAGAAATAAGTAACATGTCATTTATGAATTTCTAAAACATTCAATGTACTGTATTAATAATTATCAATTTCTTATTACAAAATATGTTACGAATAACATTCATTCAATCTCATTGTATAAATTCAAGTTTCTAACAGTTTCTAACGCTAGTTGATAATAATGGTTAATTGTTATTCATATCCTCTGTCATATGCCCTTGAAAGCAAATGCTAGTAATCTAATTGTCTTGTCCTTAAGCTCTCTTATTCACAAGAAAAATATTTATTTTAATATATTATTCTATAGATGTGTGTACATCTGCAAAGCAACATGCCTGGAGGGAAATTAAGCAAACACAAATGATTGAACTAAACAAATGATCTGGCACACTGTATATCTGGAGTAAAGTTATCGTGGATCAATCCGATGCACTTCTGGTTACCGGGAGTAGTTTCCATTCACAACTTGGAGTTATTTCGCTCTCACCATGGAAATCACTGCATTTTAGTTTTCAATGTCTAAATTTCTGCAGAAGAAGAGTGCCATTTCTGTACCAGATTCCAATTTTGCTGAACGTCACAGAATTCCTGCTTTACATTTCTTTATTTTTATGCAATAAAAAAACTCACATATACTGCAAAATTTCTTTTATTAACAATATCATGTGTGCCCAGCTAATGCAAAACTCTGCCGCCCGCATACTCACCCGCTCCAAGCTTCGCTCCCCCATTACCCCAGTCCTCGCCAGACTTCACTGGCTCCCTAGACCAGAGAGGATCGACTTCAAGATCCTCACCCTTGTTTTCAAATCCCTCCACTCCTCTGCACCCCCCTATCTCTCTGATCTCCTCTCCCCCCAACCCAGCACCTGCTGCCTTCGCTCCTCCATGACCTCCAGACATGGAGGTCTGGCCTCCTCCATGTCTATCAAATCCTTCGCTCCACCCTCGGCGGCCGTGCCATCAGCCACTACGCCCCGAGGCTCTGGAACTCCCTTCCTCAGTCCCTTCGCCTCGCCCCCTCTCTTCCCAGTCTCAGGTCACAGCTGAAGACCTTTCTCTTCGACTGCGCTTTTGGTCACCTTTCTGCCCCTGGCTCGGTCCCGGGATCTGCTATTGTAAAGCGCTCTGAGATGCCGTCCGGCGTGGAGGGCGCTATATAAATCAAAGTTGTTGTTGTTGCCCACCATCTAGAAATTCTGTACATTTATATCATTCTAAATTTTATGTATTAGGACTAAATAAGCTTTGACTCATCTATGATTTCTATCTATAGATAATAGAAAACTTCCTACATTGCAGTTTTGTAATAATAATAATCTGTGCATTTTGATATCGCATATTTTATCCATGGGCTGTTCCTTTGCCACAAGAAGAACCCAGAGAACATCAGAAAGCAAAACACTGACTACAAAACTGCCCTTGAAGACCTTTGAGATGATCATTCTTTGAGCAAATTTGCTACAGAATTTGGAGAAAGATTGTGAGATATTAGTTGCAAAGTGATATCAATCATGAATCAGAGTTGGTCAGCAACGTCTGGTTTGTAAGTCCTGCATTTTCAACTTAATTGTCTCTTTTCGTATTATATAAGGGTAGCACATCCATAAAAAAAGCTAATAGTGGCAGCCCAAAATACACTGCATGCTTTGCTATTGTTGTATGCTATTTAATACCATTAGTGCTCTGAACTATGACACAATTGAATACTTGAGCCAAACTAATACAATTTAGGCCAATTTGTATCATATAAGTAATTGGAATAAGCTTTTGCACTTGATATTTAGTTGTGAGAGTCTAAATATTTCAGTGATTTAATCATCATTCAGAGTTGTTGAATGGTTTATTTCTTTTAAACAGCTTGGTAACCCATTATTTATGGTCAATATAATCTAAACTCCAGATTTCACTTTGCTGTATGTGATATTTTGTTAATTTTTACATCAAATTTACATTAAATCTGAATACACTTCAACTTGTCATTCACTTTGTCGCTCGTTTGTGGAAGGTTGTTCTGAGAAAATTAGCAGCCACCTTTCCCTAAAATACACAGATACTACACTTTACAGTAGAATTCTGTGAAGAACTTTGAGTATTCTTGAAAAACCCATGAGGATATATTATCAAAAGCAATAATAAATTTTTATAATCCTGTAAGTGAAGATAAATGTTCATTTTACACAGATTTTTGTAAAAAGTTGTGAAAAGAAAGAATATTGTTACTTATATTTATATGGTTGGTTGATGTTGTTGTACCTTTGTGTTAATGTGACCATCATACAGTGATGATTAGGTAACCTTTTAAAGAAGTACAGAAACATCTGGTCAATTAGCTTGGGCTAAGGGACCTAAATAGAATCTTTGTCATCACATCTTTCAAATCCAATTATGGGTACATGTGTACCTAACTTGTCAGCTTTCACTCTATATTTGATCTATTTCATGCTCTTCATTGTCTTTTTTCCTCCCTACTCACCTGAACTTCCCCTGTAATTTTTCATTACAGCATTACGTGCTTGACTGACCTTTGATGGTGTAATATCCAATTCATTTTGTTCAATGTTGTATCATTCACATTAATTGGATGGTTTACAGTCATTCTTCATGAAATTCATTGAATCTTCTAGAGAATTCTTATCTAGGACATTAACTTTTTATCCTATTGAATCTCAGAAAGATGGTAAACAGCAAATCTGACTTCAAGTTTTAAAATAAGATCTAGGAACACTTTATATGGACCAAAAGATGACATACATTGTTTAATACAAAGAAATGTAAAGTTCTATGATTTGGCAGAAGTAGCATTGAGTTTGAGCTGAATTAAAATGTTCTTAAGCTAATAGAACAGAGGACGGAATTGGGGATTTGGGGACTACCAGTTTGCACATGCAACTTTAATTGACTGCCGATGAGATTTCAATTTCTCGGCCTTCCCAGCTCCTCCCTTCACAAGTTGCAGATTATTCAGAACTCTGCAGCTCTTGCAATCTCCCGTACCAGGCTCCGCGACCACATCACTCCCACCCTCATCGGTCTCCACTGGCTCCCCATCCCCCAGATGATCAAATTCAAGATCCTCATCCTCACTTTCAAGACCATTCACGGCCTTGCCCTGCCTATCTCTCCGACCTGCTGTCTCCCTATCAGCCTGCCCGTACCCTTCCTTCAGCGGGCTCTGGCCTGCTCCATGTTCCCTGCCCGAACCGCCCTACCGTCGGTGGCTGGGCTTACAGCCACTCTGCCCGCACACTCTGGAACTCCATCCCAAAATCCCTTCGCCTCGCTTCCACCCTTTCCTCCTTCAAAGCGGTCTCAAGACCTTCCTCGTAAATGGTGGGTAGCTAGGGCTAGAGGGGGGCAGCACTCCCCAAGTCCATCGACAATGCGCCTTTTTTAAATGTAACTGGAAGGGGAAAGCCCTGATCCCTGAAGAGAACCTCAGCCAGTTCTCTAAGGAGTTGCAACTCACAGGCCCTCTCTCTTGCCCCTCTCCCAATTCTAGTCTGGTGGACTGTTCATTGGGGTATTCTCAAGTCTGATTAGCCAATGGACCTATCAGGTTGTAAGGAAAATTGCAGGCTGTGATTTTGTAGTTGCTGCAAACTTTAATGACTACAGTACATATTGGTGACATTGTCCAATGAGTGTGGGATGGGTTGATGGACATTTTTGAAAGATCTTTGATAAATTAGGAGAAGACAGAGTGGTAAATTACACAAATGCACAAACAATCTGGAGAAATTGAATATATGGACTAGAAAGTAGCATGTGCTGTTTAATTTAAAAAAGTTCTGTGAATTGGCAGAAGTCATTCTGAGTGCATTGTGAGTGCAAGCTTTCTATCAGTTCTTGAAATTAAACTGACCAAAGCAAAACCACAACTTTAACATATTGTAGCTACAGCTTTTGAACCAAAAAATCACAACTTTCTTATGGCTTTAGTATTTTAGATTAAATCTTTCGATCATCATGGATGGAATTATTCATCGCTATTGTGTCGCTGGAGGAATTCACTTCTTGTGAGTCTCACATGAAACATTGACCTCATCAAAGTTATAATTTGAGTCTGGGATTACATTGGCTTAAAAAAAAGCCTGAGTTTAAAAGGTAATTTATGAAGACCCTCCCCTATATGTACTACCGCAGGTTCCTTTGATGGAATTGCTTCTTGTTCTAAACTCATTCAACCTCAATTTGTTCCTACGGGCATCTCCTGTCATATGTTCGATTGAACTTCGCCACAGTTTGTAATTGTAATGTTTACCTATGCACTCTTATAATTTCCATTCATTTGTACTTCATGGTATATTTACATTTCCAAATTATTCCTGAGAGCCATCCTATCATGGGTCTATTTACACTGCGTTACCATTATGGTAGATGAAAACTTGGTATTTATAAGAAGGAAAACCATAAATCTATGTTTGATGGGTTTGTCTTTCTGTATTTGCCTTGCTCTCTTTGCTTCCACTATAATCTTTTCTATCCAGTTCTGCTTTTTCTCCCTTTGTCTTTCTCTCATGTTCTGCTTCCTCTGTGGTGAACAATGGGATCAGTGCAGTCGGAAAGCACCTCTCTATAATGTGTACATTAATCATAAATTTGACATGCCAATACTTCTAGTTGCACAATATTGTGTATATAAAGTCATCATGTGCTGATTTAAAAATTTGGAGAAAATGTTTGACATGCTATATTAATAAAGAAGACCCCAGAAGCATAATTTTAGCAAAGCATGAGCTGAAATATATCATAGGATGTATTTGGAACTAAAATCATCCATAATGCCAAAAGCTTTAGAAAACTAATTTTGCATCTCATTTGTAGTATTCAACGGGATAGAAGGATTGGTATCTGATACACAATCATTTTCTGAACACTGGTCTCCATCCTACTGTTCCTTTTTTGTCTTTTTCCATTGTGTTTGCTTCTAGTGCATTCATCCCAAACTCCAAATTGATCTGTGCTACATCTTCTTCCTCTCCCTCCAAACCTCATTATGCTAACTCCAAATATCATAGTGTGTCTCCTACTATAATGCATTCTATCCCATGGTTCAAAACTAGGCATCTCCGTACTTCCTTCTGCCATCCATTTGTTTTATGAGGTTGTGAAACCATAACTTGGGGATTCCTTAAAATGAGTCTTCATTTATGTCCTTTACAGCCTTGTTGTTGTCCTGTACCATGGTCCAAATCTTACTACCAGTAACTTGTGTGTCTTCGGCAATTAACTGTTGGGTTACTTTTGTGTTGATTTTAGGCTGTCAGTTATTCCTGATTGATTGTTTTAACATTGTTTGGGAAAGTGCAGTTTGTGCTGAAAATTACTGTTTTTTTCTCTTGTTACTAGTTTTGTGCACTGCTGTGGTTATAATATCAGTGTTTCCCACACAAGACAGATAATGATTTTGTTTTCTAAACGGTTCTTATGTATCTAATTAATGTAGACAACTTTAGGCAATAAAACATAGACAACTATAAATAACTTGCAGAAAAAAAAGTATCCGTAGCATTTGTAATTCTTAACAGAATAAGAAATTTAACTGCAGACTATAAAACTATGATGTGAATCCATAAAGTAAGATGCAAATATTAACCATATTGCACAATCCATAATGTGTAATATAATCACATCAAAGTCAAATTCCTAGCATGATTCTCATTAAGTCTTTTTCTACTTTTTAATCACACAGAAATGGAACAATGAAAGTACCCCAACCTTACCCCAGCTCCTGTTGGCAGTTAACAAAATAAGTTAATTCAGTAATTTAGTCAATACAAATGAATTAACATGCAGTATGTGCACATGATCATTAAATCATGTTGCCCAATTTAGGTTATGCTAAATTATCATAAAATAAATCTTCTGTGCTTTAGGATCCAAACTACATTAGTATTGGCACAAACATTACTAATTTCATCGTATCTTAACTTTTAAATTACTTTTATTTATAAACAGAAAAATATTGAGGTGTGTACTTTTAATAAAAATGTATTGATTCCTATAATGAGTTCATGCCTAACTTAATGCTTAACATATTTGTGTCAATTAAATAAATGAAAAATATGTTAATTCAAAATTCATTTAAAACTGTGTATAATCAACTATTGCTGTGAAAAATGTAGGATGTGATTTCAACATTCTATTCTTGAGATTCCATCTCCTTGGTCAGATGGACGTTAAAGATCCCATACCAATATACAAAATGAAAATTGAGTTTCTCCAAGTTTCCTCACCAACAATCCCTCCGAATAAAATTGATTATTCACTTCATGTCGTTTGGGAAAACATTACTGTGCACAAATTGGCTGTCATGTTCACCTACAAAATACACTCACTACATTTTACATTAAATCCTATGAAGCGCTTGCATCATCCACCTGATGGGAAAGGTACTATGTCAAATGCAAGGATTATTATGATTATGATAGAGTGGGACATTACATTCCTGGCACTGTCTCAGTTGATAACTGTCACACGGGTAGATGCCTGACTTTGATAGATCAAACTTTTACCTCAAGTTAATTGGCTTACTAAGGGTTGAGTTCAGCTGATATTCCCTGAAATAAAACTAAAATACAGTATTGGAATCTTTGCAAAGAAACAAACATATTAATGACCACCTGCATAGCTATTCAGTGACTTGCTTTTGGGTCAAATCAAATTAATAAAATTGTGGAGGTGGGGGAGAAGGGGTGGGGGGCAGCAGTAAAACACTGCTGTGGGCAATTGACTGCCATGTTTCGCCCACAAATATACAGTCAATTCGCTATTTATTCTGTGAAGCGCTTTGAGACATCCAGAGGGGGTGAAAAGCGCAATATCAAACGTAAGGATTATTATTGACTGGGTATCTTCAGGAGAAGAATATCCACAATGTGAAATCACCACAATTTTACCCTTGAATTCCAATTCAGAATTGGTGACTTCATGAGAGGAAAGTACTAACCATTCATTCCTCAACCTTGGCTATACTGTTTGGAGACAAGAGGACTGAATTCTGTGACTTGAATCAGTTCTTAATTCTAATGTGAAAATCCATTTCTCTGGAGTGCTATTCTATTGAACTGAATAAATGAACTACATCTTTTGATGTCTCCTTTAAGCTTTCCTGAAAATGAATTATTATTCGGGTAAGTTATTTTCATCTTGAGATTGGCAGGTTTTCCTGACGTTTCCGAATTTGTAGAACTAATCCCTTAGCTGCCATGACTATTAGCAGGTTTCTTGTGCTGCTTTAAATACTGCACTTTTCACAATCAGTTCAGTCGCATTTAATCATGCTGGAGCCCTACTGCTGAGACGAGGTTGAAGCGATGGTTTCAGTAGTACTTTGACTTGTATTTCCATAGTATGACTGTGGTGGTGTGATTTAATCAGAGTCTGATTGAATGTTGATGTGATGATACTGAAACGTTGACCAGTAGGTGCTCTACTGGTCCATTAGAAACTTTGTGGACCTCCAATTTTATAACTTATATCATCACTTTTAGAACTGAGTTTAATCGTATTTATTTTACATGTCCCAGCAGTCTCACCAGGCTTGTTGTTGAAGATTTTGCAACAATAACTTGCATTTATGCAGGGTATCATCTCGGAGTGCTTAACATTTGCAGAGCTTGATGCTGAGCCAGAGAGAAAGTGCGGAGATGACTGAAAATGCAGTGATAGAGGAATGTCTTCAGATGTAATCTGAAAATTGGCAAAGTGGTGGCAAGACAGTTAGCTTGAAGCAGAGAGTTCGAGAGTTTTGAAGCGTAATGGCTGAAAGTATGGCTACTGATGGTGGAGTAGAGAAGATAAAGCATGTGCAGGTGGCAAGATTTAGCTGAGTGAAGTGGGCAGATAGTGTGGTGTAAGCAGGATGGAGCGTTAGTGAGGTACAATGACATGAATTCATTTGTTTTCATATCAATTGGGTCAGCAATGACACCTTCCGTAAGGTAAGTAGTAAAGGAGGTTGAAGATAACTCATGATTCCCATTCCAGATGTGTAATGCCTAGTTGAAAGTGCATATATGTGGTATGTGGTCTTTAGGTAAGAAGGATTGAGCAAATCCCAGACTCCTGCCCTATTTCCCATAGGCAGATAGCCTACCGATTATTATCTTGGCAAGATGGTCAAGAACCAGTAAATAACTGTTGCCTTTTCAGTTCACCCAAACAAATCCAATTAAATATTTTATATCACTCAGATTTGATGGTGTTGTCTGTCTCTTTAGAATCAATCACCCTACCTGATTAATCAAATTCCTTTGCTGTTCTTCCAACCTCAATTTGCTAAATCCTCTCATCAGTCTTTCGTAGATATTCTCTGCTTTTTGTAAATGTACTGTCTTTTGTCAGTGTGTGCTTAGAATGAGAAATCCTACCACCAGCACACATCGCCAAAGGTCGATAACTATATTGACAAGAAGAGAATAACTCCCTCTGTGTTGTAAGGCTTAGAAGATATATTTCATCAAGCCTAAATTTGCAGGAAACCTCTTTATTTAACTGTTAGCTGCACTCTTACTGCAGAGTGTTTATCAGGTATAGTACCCTTTATGATTTCTGTAAGGATCAGGATATTCACCTCAGTATTGTTCAGGAAGCATGCCAGCATTGTTTCAAATTCTGGTTTCAGAAAATATCACTGAATCAAATATCAAAAGAAATATCATCTTCTGTGCCTGTATTGTTGAGTAAAACTTATAGTAAAACTTATAGTTATAGTAAAACTGGGGTGTCATTGTCCTATCAGATTCACATTTTGCTGTTTGTGACAGAAGAAAACCAACGTGAAGTCTTGAGTGGTCGTCTTATTATTTTCACTTTGGTTTGTTCCAGTTATAATTGCTACTTGTGGAAAGCATGACTGCTGATAATAAAAAAAAAAGGCAGCTTCCTGGATTAATCTACAGGTTATTCTCAACATGTCAAAAATTAATAATACAGTACCATGATGACTCTGTATATTTTCACACAGTCATCTTTATGGATGAGATGAATAACATCAATATGTACCATCCCCAAAGAATTAACTGAAACTTAGGTTTCTTCACTTGATGGACACCTTTGCAGTAAGTATTACAGTACAGGATGCTAGAAAGCAATGCTTCCATATACATCATTGCAGTTTGGACTCACCTGATAGTGTATCAGAACATGTTCTGCTCATTTCACTCCTCAGAATCTGGTCACATTGTACAGTGCAGTACAACAGCTACTTGTCCTAAAAACCTGTCAAAATGCAATCTAATATTATAACCTGAAGGGGTTTCAGGTCTGTTTGCTGATAATTTACCAAGTTTGGTGGTGTGCAGCTTAAAAAATATATTAAAAGTGCACAGACACACAATCAGTAAATACAGTACACATTTACATTTATATAGTACCTTTCATGTCAGTAGAGGCTCCATTGTGCTTAAATTTATCACCAAGCAAAGACCTTAAAAAATAATGCAGTCAGATTTATTGCCCAGACTGATATCATGTACCTATACTATGCTTTGTATAAATACTGCAGAACTGATTCCGCGTAATGGAGTCATGCAGGTATAGTAAAAGCCTATTTATCCAGCACCCTCGCGACCTGACCAATGACGGTTAAAGCATGTGCCGGATATTTGGCCTAAAATGCCGCCCCCCCCAAAAAAAAAAATTATGCATTTTTCCGGATAAATTCCGGTTAATTGAATGCGGACTTTTTTTTTGCGATGCCAGTTATATGGAAGTTATGGTTGATTGGGTGCCGTACATTCTATACACAGAATGTACAAACATTCTGTGTATAGAATCAAACTTAAGTTCTACAAGAATAAACAAAACAATGGGGTTTAAATTGTGCTATTTGTAGACCTGATTTATTACTTCAATAGTGACTTCTGGTTTGTGAACATGGGAACAAGTTTGATTTGCAAAGCCGCTAATCATGAATCAGAGAACTGACTAAAGTCTGAAAAATGACTGGCAAATTCAGAAAGCTAGTCTTGTTGAAGCAGAAGTACATGTGAATTGGTAGTGAAGGGGGAACCGGGAAAATACATCTTACAAGGGAGCAGTCAAATATAAAAATCAGAGAAAATCAGTCATTTAAACTTTATTCCAGTAATTTAGAACATTTGCTCAAAATCGTCCCTTAAAGGATTTTGGGTAATCCAATAAACTGGACAATAAATGTCCAACAACATTTTAAAGAGCATTTTCATTGTTAACAAAGAACTGACTGAGCACTCAGCTTATTATAAACTATTAGCAGGCAGCAGGAACTTTATTAATGTACTTTAGTTATCCAAGCACAGAGTTCTTCTGATTATGGGAGCAGGGTGTATAAATCTATCTGCCTACTTCCAATTGCCTTTCTGCTAGAATCAATGTTACATTGTACTTCAAATTATACATATGTCATTATTAGGACCAGAAATAGAAAATTGCAATCAATCTACTTTCCCTCTATATTAATTTTCTTTCCCAGAACTTACATTATTTTTGTTGCTGAACTGACTCATTGATATTTTATTCTTTGCTTTTACACCATCCTAAACCAACAGTGCTGATTGAAGCCATTTCTTAATGCTACTAATTAGAGATCCTGTTGGTAAATTGAGTTTGTGTGTCCTTGAGGGAAGATTCTTGTTTCGCTACTTGCAGTTTAGTAAATTTTTAAAGGAATGATTAATTTTAACGTGTGCAGACTGGATGTCAAGCACTGAGCAATCATTTTGAATTTGTGTCAATGCTATCAAATGATTCCTCCTTAAATAAGTAATAGGGGAGATGTTTTAATCCATGCATGTACAGTTTGTGATTAGCTATATGAAACGAGGGAACCTGCGGCTTTTAAGATTACACTACTTTATTTTCAGGCAAATTTAAATGATATTCTTTACATCTCTATAAAGGGGTATAGAATATTGTTGTCTCTCTTGTCCCCAAACCAGCGCATCCAGGTTAAATGAAATGAATAATTTAATTCCTTAAATAAAAATACTTGCAATGTGTTTCTTTGCGATTCCAATTATACAAAATGTTTTATGTTAGATGCAGTATCTTTGGTGACCTGAATTAGATTCAAATAATTTTAATTTCTGTATATTATACTAGCTATATTGTACTCCATTGATAACATTTTAAGATAATTGATTTAATGCATTTTAACAATATATGGTAAATCATTTTAAATTAGTTATTGTATTTAGATTAAAATATAGGCTGCCCCGTGACCCAGTGATGAAAGGTACAACCTCAGTGAAGTATGAACCTGTAACGGGGTGACAGGCTACTTGTTTGAATCCTCTTCTGCACTGAATTAGCTTAACTTACCCACAGAATAAACATATTCACACCACACTATATCATGTGAAGTGCTTTGAGACGTCTTCACTGTGTGATAAAGTGCTATACCAAATCCAACGATTAATATCTATATCAGTTTGTATGTGATAAATAGCTACACAAACCCTCAGTTATGAAAGGGAAAATCAACTAATGTTTTCACTCCTGTAAGGCAATTTACATTGGTAACTCTGAGGTAAGCATAAGACAAATATACAAACAATTAAGAAGTCATAATCAGTCTGTATTTATAGTTAATGAGAACAGTTGAATGAGCAACAGTTGAAGAATTTACATGGAAAATACAACTCAGGATTGAGGGAGAGTGTTTGACTTCCACTGACTCCACTGACTTTCAAATGCCTTTATGCCCTTGCCTCACACTATCTCTAGTTTCAAGAGAAAGCTGCATTTTCACATGAGGGAGAAAGGAATAGACAATTAAAGAAAGGAGTAAAGGAATGGGTGTAGACTCATTTGGAGTATTAACACTGACTGATTAGACTGAGTGTCTTACTTCCATACTGTAAATTCTTTGTCAATCTTTGTCTTACTGCCCACCGACATGCTCTGCTAACTCGGGCCAGCATTACATTCCTCATGCTTCTGCTCCATCATTGGTGGGTAAACTTTCAATCATTTTGCCCTGACTTTGTCAAACACTCCCCAAATCCATCATCCTTCCAACCCTGTTCCTTCCCTTTCTGCTAACAAAACCCAACCAAAAACCTACATACCTTTGACCACCTTCATCCTAACCCCAATGTGACCACCTACTTTGTCTCTGAGAAATCTATTGTGACATTTCTCTGTATGAAATGGACTGTATAAATGGACTTTGTTATTACAGTATATGTTATGTTTGTTGTTGTCCTATCTAAAACTATTTTAGAATTCAGAGGGTTCCTTTGTTTTACATAAACTTTTAGAATCAACCACAGTAACACCAACAGCTCGTCTCAGCACTTGTGTACTCCTTTGATATCACTGCCAATTTAGCAGCAGAACCATTCAATAAAACTCACCTCTAGTTGGTTCAATTTAAATCACTTCCCAATGCAACATTTAAAAGTTCCCTGTCACATACGAACACACAGTTTAGACACTTGTCGTCTGATTTTGCATGTGCATTGTGGATTGTTATTGTTCAAATGATATGGGTAGCTACTATGCAAATTGGGATTTATGCATAACTCCCCAACACAAACCTCTGAAAAGCATCGATCACCTTCCCAAATGTAACTATACAGTCAATAAAAAAGAAAAATGCATATTTGATTTATTTTTGGTCATATATAGAGAAAGCAGCTGTGGAGGAATATAATGCATGACTGCTTTTTATTCAATGCTAAATCCAGCACAACACAAAGCATCTTTGTTACACATATCAGTGTTGAGTAAATGTCAGTATGAACTACTTAAGACTTTCAGTGGTATACGCAAATCTATTCACAAAGGGCATCATAAACCACATTTTACTGCTCATTCAATCAAAACAAAGCTGGTCTGGTGCAGTAGGTTTGAAGTGAATGTAACAGACACAATGATTAAGTGCTGTCATTGCAACTATAGACACTAAACCCATGCATAAGCATCCATGCAGCCTGTTTTTTTTGTGTCACTCCTTTGATTACAATGTCCTTGTCACTCAGGTCATTTTAATTCTATCGCAGCCAAATATTTCTTGGTAAGTAAGTTGCACATGTGCAGTTCCTTAGCTCATTTGTCACTCTATTCCGCCTTGTCACTTTTGAAGGAAGGTGTCTGTTTGAAGAATGTCTGACTGCAAGCAGGTCATATCATTTGCATAGAAAGCTAAGTCACTTGTGTGATTCCTTTTAAGCTTATAAGTACCATACTATTATTTATGGATGCACCAAAGGGCAGATAGGAAAGTGTATTTGCAGCGAAAGCAGTAAAAATACTGTAGAATAATGACTGCCATTGGACTAAATTGATGGGATGTCAGCACCTATTTCAGTGTATGCAGAAATTATACACTATTTCTATAAGATGCAATTCTGAATTTAAACACAATAGTTTCCGAGAAAACTACACCTGACATCAAGCAACGTTTTCGTGAAAAAATACCCAATTCCTTGGAGGCATTCTATCCTTGAAAGACTGTGACTATGCTAGAAGTTAGACTAACTGAAGTAGGCTGAAACAAGGAACTTTTGGATTTCAGTCTCTTTTGGAAAACTGTATCAAAACAGAGGTTTACAGGTAAGCCTCGATTTATGACGCTTCTATTTAGGATATTTTAATTGAAGGACCATAATTTTTTAACACCTTTTGATCGATATACGATACTTGGATTCATTTTAAGGACTAAAATTTTTTTGGCGCATGCGCAGTACATATTTTGAATATCGCGGTCACATTTCACGCATCCTTTTTGTCCATACGCACAGTCCATAGTGTATTCGCGAATAAATCCAAGCATTTGAACTGGCCAATATCATGTTGCCACGTTATTGTTTAAAAGCCAGCTGATTTTGAAGCGACACCATGCCACGCCAGTATTACAGTAATTTTTGAACATTCCCGAACAACTTCGAGCGATTTACAGCCTCTACCGCGATTATAGCAAGTCGGGAAGAGACACCAGTAAGTGAAATGAGCAGCGGTAATACCACTAGCGGCCAGAAACCCTGCAAAGTCATCACTTTAAATACCAAATTGAAGGTGATAAAGCGCATCGATTCTGGTGAAAAAGGTACGGACGTCGGGAGGGCTTTAGAGTTAGCTAGATCGACGGTGGCTACTATAAAACAGAATAAGGACAATATACTGGCAAGTTCAAGGTGTGTTACAGCTACAGGTGCAAGCAGATTAGCGAAACGTAGGAGTGATGTGATGGAAAACATGGAAAGAATGTTGAGTGTCTGGATTGAGGATCAGAACCAGCGTAATACACCATACAGTTACCCCAAGTACCCCAATCCCTTCTTGCCTACGTGTGTTAATTTGTGTGTTATGTTGCGTGGTTTTGTGTGTTATTTAGTGGGTTTTATGTTTGAAAATTTTGTGAAAAGAACGTATCTCTGGTTATATAATGGGACTGCATGGGAAATTGCGTTTCGATTTAGGACGTTTCGATATACATACAGTTTTTCAGGAATGCAACCCCGTCATAAATAGAGGTTTACCTTGTATGAAGGCTTTACAGCGCATTTGATCTCATCCTTCCACAATGGAAATCCAGAAGATATTCATCTTGACAGGCTATATTTTGCCACCACGGCAATATTGCACATCTGAATTTGGTCGGATCGGATCCAATGGCCAAGTTGAAGTACGATTTGCCTAATTATAATCTGAAAAGAGGCCTATTTGTGTATCTCATTTTCTATGTTAGCACTGAGATCCAATTTGAAACTTGTGCTACCCAAGTGTATGCAGAAATTTATTTACACATAGTGTACACAGAGCAAATTAGATGCCAATATTACAAAAAGCATACACTTTCTAAATTTTCCATAATGGCAAAGAGACCATTTCTAAGTGAATTTAAGTGTAATGCGATATCAACCCAACCTGTGCCTGGCACTTCAGTACTCTATGTTGTTGGAGGTGCCATCTTTTGGTTGACATGTTAAAAACCAAGTAGATATTAAATATCCTATTGCACTATTTGGAAAGAACTGAAGGACGTGCGTAAGGGACGAGAGAGAGAGAGAGAGATATTTACCTCCTGAGGAGATAGGCCCCGAATGCGCGCGCACCTCCGAATGCGCGCACATAGTACGAAAACCCCGAAAATATCGATATATCTGTATATCTCGATATGAGCCCATCAATATATCTAAATCGGAAAATTTCCATATCGATGGACCCTATTATATAGTGCCCTTCACACAGGGAACCATCCCAGAGAGCTTTATATACTATTGGATATCCTTAAAAGTTGATTTATAACAGTTCCATCAGACCATGACAGTCTCCTCAGCAACTTTGAAACAACAACAACAACATTACATTTGTATAACTCCTTTCATGTCGAGAAAATGTCCCAAGGGGCTAGACAGTCAGTGTTTCAGACCAAAGCTGGAGTCGGGATTGGAGAGTATGGAGGGAGGGGAGGGAAAGGGGAGGGAAAGGGGGTTGACTGATGGTACCGTCAAAAAGGAAGGTCTTGAGACGGAACTTGAAGGAGGCTAATTTCAAATATTTTTTATAATTTCAAGCATATTTCTGTAATATGTTTTATGTTATAATTATGTTATAATGATGATATAAACCATATAATGATGATATAAACCATAATTTTGTTTGTTTGAATATCCTATTGTTATTGAGTGTAGAATGCAGGGAGCAGAAACTGTGACAATTGCAGTCATATTGGTCTTATTGCCACTGCCAAAGACAGTGACAGTCTTAGACAAAATATGGTCTCGTGAATGACAGAATAATCAGTCTGGAAAAGAATTGTCTCATCCATGAAGGATCAAGCTGCAGGAAGTCACTATCTATGTGTCCACATTTTCTCTGCTATTCTGAGAAAGATTACAGTGATATTATCTTTTCATGCTTGTTTCTGTTAAAAAGATGATTTTGTATTTGCTTTAGTGAAGAATAGAATATTTAAAGATACATGTCATTAGTCTATTTGCTAGCATAAAATACAGAATTGTTTTAAAAAATAACTATCTACGTGCCCTGTAACCTGTTTCACCACTCAGTTTTGGTTGTGTAGTTTCTTAGTGAAATGTATTTGGACAATCATAATCCAAGCAAGACAAGTCAACATGCATGCTGTGTATGTTAATATAGCTCAGTGGTTAGAGCACTAGCCTTACATACGTGAGTCCTGTGTTCGAATCCATGCAGATCAGGGCGAATCCTTGGGCAAGTTTCCTTACTCCACACTCCTAATAATAATCCCTCAAAAAAACCACATTAATAAAAATTGGTCATTTTCAATCCACAATCCTGTTTGTGGGATGCTGCTGTACATGATTGGCTGCCACGTTTCACCAAAAAATGTATAGTAAATTCACTTTACAGTATATTCTGTGAAGTGCCTTGAGACGTCGATAAGATGTAAAAAGCGCTATATCAATTGCAACGATTATTATTATTATTATTATTATATGCATCAGAACCTGTAGTCTCAAAAGAGGCACCCATTGCACCAGAATGACACTTGAATTTTTATTTCCATCATCTGCCTACTTAAAACTATTAAATGAAGACTTTTTAAAAATAATTTGTATTATACTAAAATATGATGGCTGGATCAATATGTGAAAACATTTATTTTTCTTATCCCTTCAAATATCCATGAGGCTAGAATCCAATTGTGTTTCCAAATTATTTAAGTACTGCAACATTGAGGTACGCTGCACATGCAGCAATTGCTTGAACAGTCTTTTCTTAATCGATAGTAAATGTTGAGAGAAGCAGTTAAGGTAAAAACAATTCTGTCCTTGCATGAAATTGTAATTCACAATTAAAACTCAAAACCTTAAAATATGATGTATTTTGTAACACATTACACATACTGTATATCCAATATATATGTGCAATGGATTTTTAAATGCATGCGTAATCTACCAATGTTCTTTTCAACTATAATGTAAAGCATATCTTGGGAGAGATACCCACCTGTTTCTCTGTATATCTATAATCAGATTTTCATTCTACATGGTCTCCATTTCATTGAATGTTAAACGTTGACAATGATGGATACTGGATGATGCCATGCTACAATAGTTAATGTGTTCTGTACATCCATTATATTATTCTGGCTAGGAAGGCAGAGGTCCTAAGTGATTATTACGTTATGCTCCTTTTGAATGATTTTCAATGCCATATGTGTAATATGCAGCCTTACAATACTTTGGTTTCCAATCTCTGTTAAGATGCCAATCATGTATCAAGATCTTATTGAGTAAATTCCAAAGATGGTTAATTATTGTCAATCATCACTCATGCGTTTTCATTTTAGCATATTAAAATTGTAACATGCAATATTTTTATTCCATTTCTGCATTCTTATTTGCATAAACTAAATGTAGCTCAGTGGTTAGAGCACTCGCCTTGTAAATAAGAGATGTGGGTTCTATTCCCAGAAATCCACAACTGTTTATGGGACACTGCTGTGTGTAATTGGCTGCCATTTATACCTACTAAATGCAAGGATTATTATTATCAGTATAACATAAGAAGGAATCAAACACGGAAAATGTTGGCTCTTATTTTGACTTCAAACGGTGGAGTCTGGGAGTGCTTAACAATACATGGTTGGAAGCTGAACCGGAAAGAAAGCAGAGGTGAAGGTTGGCAAGAGAAAAGTCTTCAAGTTTGATCTGAAAATGGCTAAGAGGACAAAGGCAGAGGGATTGAGCAAGTGATTTCCATAGGTTTGGGGCATAGTGGCTGAAAGCTTGGCTGCCAGTGGTGGTGCAGAGGGTTCAAGAGACAAAATAAAGAAAAGACTGGTATCTTTTCACCATTGTGTTGCTGTTTTCTAGGTAGAACTAATGGTGAGGAAATAGAAGGAAAACTATGGAGAATGTAGACTTTGGAAATTGTTGCTGTATTATTATATTCCCCCAGTCAATTTTGAATATCTTATTTTGGGCCAATTGTCACAAAGCTATAATCGTAGAAAACCCACTCAGATGGTATAGTGCAATTCAGTTTTGTCAAAACCAGATTTCTACTGAGCCACATGTGTAGCTCATCAACAGTATGAACCTCATCAGTCAATAAATGTTACACCAGAGATGCATGTGTGAGTATCCAATTAGGTATGACTTGAATCAAAGATATGGAGTAACTAATTGTAGTAGAATCACTGCAGCAAATGCATGTGTGTGTGTATATACATACATCGAAAACACTTGGAGGTATCACTTATCCCATACTCAATTCAAACTTGCAACGATTTTGCAATAATTAGTTAGTGTTCAAAGATAATTTGTAAACAAACCATTGACACTTGTACTGTTGCACCTGCAAGTTGCTCGTATTTAACTGACACACATCTATATACAACAACAACACAATTACATTTGCATAGTCCCTTTCATCCCAGGAGGACATGTTGGCCTATCAATGTTTTGGACCCGAGCTGGGGTTTGGGATCAGGGAGGAAAGGCAGGATGGGAAGGAGGGTATACAAAGGCACAGTTGAAGAGGAGGGTTTTGCATGGCAGGTGAGGCGGGGACAGGTAGCAGGCTGGAATCCACTGAGCTGGCGGAGCGGGCAGGTTGGTAAGGAGTTAGGAGGGGTTGCAGAGGGAGGGGGAAGAAAGACCATGAAATGCTTTGAAGGTGAGGACCAGGATCCTGAACTGTATCGTCCTTGTGATGGAAGCCAGTGGAGTCAGGTTAGTAGGGAAGTGATAAGGTCAAGGAGCCTGCTGCGCAAGAGGATAAGGTTTGTAGAGTTCTGGATGATCTGCAGCCTTTGGGGAGACCAACAAGCAGGGAGTTTGCACAGTTAAGTCTGGATGTGTATGAGAGTCTCGGCAGCCTGTGGTGTGAGACAATTACAGAACTGGGCAATGTTGCAGAGTGGGGAAAGACAGAGCAGGTTATAGCACGGGCAGACATTTTGTCAGGATAGCAATGTTCCTAAAGTGGAGTGTGGAGACAGAGAGATAGAGTTGGGTGTCATCCACATATAGGTGGAAGTTGACCTCATGACTGCAGATGATGTCACCAAGAGGGAGCATATGGTTATTGAAGTGACGAAGGCCAAGGACAGAGCCCTGAGGAACTCTGCACAAGACGGTGCATAGGGTATATATGGACAGTATATATCTGGAGAGTAGAGACATCAGTTATTGGGAATTGTGTGTTTAATATGCATATCTACGGAGTTATATTATCACTAAAAACAAGAGTCAATTGAGTATACATGTTTTGTTCAATTATTTAGATGAGTATTATTTTAGATGACTGTTTCAATTGAATATTCCAAAAGCCTCACTTAGAGAAATGTTTCAAGTGCACACATAATGTGATTACATAGCCTTGCATTCATCTCTGTAAGCAAATTGTCAGCAAGAATTATCTGAGACACATTTTCTGCTGAAGCTGAGGTAGCTGTGACCGCATTGAAACCCTTCATGGGACATATGTGACTCGTGGCTCTATGCTTCGACAATGCTGGTGTAACATTCTTTTCCATGTTGATGATCAATATGTCCCTTCAATTAACCTTAATTTGCCCACAAATACATAACCACTCCACTTTACAGCAAATCCTGTAAAGGGCTTTGGAATGCCCTCCCAAAGTGAAAGGCAGTTTTACTAAATATAAGGCTTTGGTACTTTGCATCAATCATAACATATACAATTTAGACAGTTAGACAATAGGCAGAGGGAAGAATACAAAGTGGATTGCATGAAGTAAAATAGTTTGCCTGAGGAAGATGCTAAAATGAATAGAATATCGAATACATTCAACATAAAGTGAAGTGGTCACACTGGGTCAAGTTATTGAGTGTGTGCTAAACCTCTGCCATTGATATATGGATAATAGGTGATTACTTTTTGTAGATGAGCCAAGCTATCGAGGAATCTTTGTCTGTTGTAGCTGTTAGCTCTGATTTCTGTGTCAATCATTATATTTCCCAGAAATTCCAAATAAGATCTTAGAAACAGCTGAATTGGATGTCTACCAGATTGACTGTTTACTGGCAAATTAAGTTATTGAAAGATGAATGTAAGATAGTGAATTTTGGAATTAAAAGCAGCCATCTGTGTATAGCATAGAACTCCATGGTGAGATAGAACTTGTGGAGGGGAAAATAGAAAGAGGCCTAGGAGTATTGGTTAACATGTCATTCTCCATCTCAAAATGGTGATAGGCAGCATTCAACATGGGAAACAGGATCTGGACTACCCTCCCAAATCAGATGAGTTTCTATCCACTTAAATCATGTTTAAACAATTCAGTTCTCTAGTTAAGTTGTACATAGAATACTGCATGCAGCTATGCATGTTCCAACGTAAGAGGATTCCGTAGACTCTGAAAGCATTTCAGAGGAAAGTAATGAGGCTGATCTCCAGTGCTAGAGAGATAATTTATGAAGTACATTAAGACTTTTCAGCTCTGAAAAGAGAGGTGTCAGAGGGGATCTTCTGAAAGTTCATAAGATATAATGAACTGGACAATACTTAGTTATAATCCTTGCATTTTGATACAGCGCTTTTCACATCTTATCGATGTCACAAAGTACAGAGTGATATCATGACTCCCATCCTTAAAAAACCCTCCCTGGATCCATTGCTGCATGTAAATTACTGCCTCATCCCAGCTTCACTCTTCCTCTTCTGCCACTCCCTTCATGATATCCTCCAATCTTGTGTCCATGCTTCGCAGAGCAAAGAAACAGCTCTGGTCAAAGTGACAAATGATATTCTCCCCATCTGTAACCAGGGTTCCCTCTGCCTCCATGGCCTCCTTCACCTTTCTGCTGCCTTTGACACAATCAATCACTCCATCGTCATCCACCGCCTTTCTTCTCACCTCAACCTTCATGGTTTAGTTCTTAAATGGTTCAATTCATACCTCCAACACCACCTCCACTGCATATACACAAATGGTTTCTCCTCTAACCCCCACAAGTCTCACGCGGAACTCCTCAGAGCTCCGTCCTTAGTCCCCTCCTCTTCAATAGCTATATGCTTCCTCTTTGTGACATTTATAACAATTCAATAAAGAAACATTCATCTCAAAACTGATAAGGAGTGTACCCACTGAATGATTTTAATCTAATTTTAATTGGCTGCTAAATTTTGCCCACAAATTAGTGACAAATAACTTTGTGGTATATTATGTGAAGTGCTTTGAGACGTCTCGAAGATGTGATAAGTGCTATTTCAAATGCAAGGATTATTAATATTTTATTACTATTTTTCAGCTTTCAGAGTATGCACATTTGAAATATACACACATTAGAGGAATATACAACTTAAATCTCTTATTTTGGTCTTCAAAAACTATTGCACACCCCCAAAGAGTCTTGGTGACATTATCCACAGACATGGTGTCAACTTCAACAAAATAATAATAAACCTTGCATTTGATATAGCACTTTTCACATCTTATCACTTTGCAAAGAGAAAAGTAGAATATACTGTAAAGTGAATTGACTATATTTGTGCGCGAAACGCAGCAGGCAATTGCGGACAGCAGTGACAAACAGTTGTGGAATGAAAATTACCTATTTTTATTACTGTGTTTTCTTTGGACGGATTATTATTAGGCACGTGTAGCAAGAAAACTTGCCCAAGGTTTCGCCCTGATCTGCCTGGATTCAAACACAGTTCTCACACTTCCAAGGCGAGTGCTCTAACTACTGAGCTGTAGGAGCTCCACATGTATGCAAGCAATACCCAACTCTCTCTGCCTCCCCCTTTACTCCAGCACCACTGTTATCTTGAAAGAATTCTGTCAGACATCAAGTCCTGGATGAGAACTGACTTGCTTCAGTTGAACATCAACAAGACCAAGGCTCTCCTGATTATCAGCACTCCACACCTCAATTGCTGACAGCATCACCATTCATGGATACACACTTTACCTCACTAAGCCAGTCTGGAACTTTGGCATCTTGTTCAACCCTTTACAAATGTAATTTTGTTGTGTTGTTATTCACCAAAGCTGCTGGACAAGAGATCATAGGTTCAGGTTTTGTGACAGACATAAGGAAATATATCTTCATACGTTATTCTTCATGATTTGTATCCAGCACTTTAATATACTTCCTGTGTGGAGGATATTATGTAAATGCAAGTTATTGCTGTGAACAAATCTTTTCATGCTAATTAGGATAATTTATATAATCAATATGTAGTAAATCAAAAGGATGCTCTTTGCAATGTCCTCCCGACATGAAAGGTACGATACAAATGCAATTTTGCTGTTATTGTTGATGCTAACCTTTGTCAAGCAATCCGTTTTTGACCTTCATATTCAAAATTCACAACCTTTGTTTTTGTAACTGATATTGTTTAATTGCACTGGTTAGACTAATGCAAAATGTAATGTTTTCTCTGCTTGGAATTTTTCTTTATAGAATTCAACAGAAAATATCCATGAAACTAGAGATTTCCAATTGTCTTTTCCAAGACTGTCGGATGAGAAAACATGGTGTGTGATATGATTCTCCCTGTCAAAAGATATGAACCACCTCCTCTTTTTAGTATCAACAGATTTGAGAGTGAGTGTTCGGCACCCCATACATCAAACACAATGGTTTATCCCAAGATTCTCAATTATTTGTATACCGACCATGTTTGCCTCGAAACTCCACACAGTTACATCACATTATGGTATATCCTGTGAAGCGCTTTGAGATGTCTCCAATGTTGGATGAGGTACTATGCCAAGTGTAAGGATTCTTCTTTTTAGAATTTTTGTCTTCTCTGCCTGCCTGCAGGGCTTCAATTTTACTGTGCTAGTAACTTTGCTATGACTAAAATGTAGTAGTGCTGGCAGCAACACAAAAATGGCAATACTAGTACTCCTCAATTAATGTTGGGAATGTGTTCTTGTAAAAATGCGATTTTAACAGAAACGATTGATAAAGCAACCCAAATTACCATAGTTGTAATGATATAAATAGGGGTTATGTTCCCTCGGTACATTTCTTGTCTAAATATTCTTACACAAATATTAAATAAAGAGCAAAAAACAACACTACTATTGAGAATTGTAATGTTCAAATTATGTTTAATAAGTACCAATATATTAATTAAATAATAATACAACAACGAGAAAACTTATTGGAGATGGATGATGCGGTAGTGGGCAACAGTGAGTGGTGGGGGCAGAGTCATTCAGATGAAGGGTCGGATGGCCATTTAAAAAACCTGTCCAATGTTTGCTGAACTGTTTTTTTTTCTTTCTCCTGGTATAACTACTTGTAGCAGTTGAAGCCACTCGTTATTATCCTATTGGCTGCTGAGCTGCGTTCCCCACGTTGCATCCCCACACAGCTGATCGCTAGCATGTAGTTGTGCATATTTTTTCTAAACTTTACAACGGTTGTCGTAAAATTACTGCATTTTGTGATTATTTCATCAACAACGTATAATTTAAATAATGGATATCGGGACGACGAATACCGAGGAGTTCCAGTATACATACAGATTTAAACCAGCAATTGTCCAAATCTTTATATCAATGCTTGGCAGAGGGGAAGGAGTGTTTGCTTCCCAATTAATTGATTTTGATAGTTTTGTATCAGACTTTTTGACAATGTCACTAAACAAATTTCTCATCATTGTGAATAATTATCTCTTATTTTTTAGAGATGTTCACAGTTATTTGTAACTCTTTGGGAGTGTGCAATAATTTTTGAAGACCAGTATAAGAGTTTTAAGTTGTATATTCCTCTAATGTGTGTAGATTTCAAATGTGCATACTTTGAAAGCTGAAAAATAGTAATAAAATAATAATAATCCTTGCATTTGATATAACACCTTATCACATCTTTGAGACGTCTCAAAGCGCTTCACAGAATATACTATAAGGTTAATTGTCAGTAATTTATTGGTAAAATATAGCAGCCAATTGAAATTAGATTAAAATCATTTAGTGGGTACACTCCTCATCAGTTTTGAGATGAATGTTTCTTTACTGAATTATTATAAATACATTTGTACTTCCATTAATTTAAGTACACTTATCTGAATTATCATAATATAACTATAATATAATTAGCTTGGGAATAGGCCTGAGCTATGGGAAATCTGTCACTTGGATGGATTCAACGGAGGAAGAGATTTCGGCTTGGCAGAACTTGATCTCCAGGCCCCTGGAATGGGTAGACGTTATTCTTCCATTGAGACCCAGTATGGACCCAGGAAAATAATTGCAACAGTTGATGAGTTTCGTCCACACAGAAATTTAATTAGTGAATTCACATTAATTAGTGCAAAAGTACCAATTAGGTAATGCGATTGTGGAATGCTTTCAGGAAAAGAAATGTTGGGAGGGGAAGGGACAAAATATTGTTGTGGTTTGAGACAACATAGTTCCCTTGTTAGACCTGGGATTTAGAAGCTCACAGTTTATAATGGGAATATACAAACATGGTTCAGAAAGGGCAATATTAGTTGGAGATGCAATAACTGCTTTCAAAGCATCCACAGATATGGTGCTTGGAACTTTATCTTGATGCTCAACATAGAGTAAAAGTAGGTTAGCTTCACAATTGTAAGGTTATGCATTGTCTATCACTGAGCAGACAGGGAGGCTACAGTGTCTTGTTTGACACATGGTGAAGCCAGATTGAATTGATTAGGCAGAAAATATTTAATAAATGCTGTCTTGTAAAATCTTGCATTGCTGAGTGAAGGTAATGCCAATACAGGTATCCCTCCCCAACTGCGGGGGATACGTTCCTGAAAACCTCCGTGGTTAGTAAAACTGAGGTTGGAAAATACAGGGCCCTGTGGGAAACTAGGGGATAGGGGGAGTAAGTTTGGGAGCATTGGCTGCCAGGATCTGCAGCAATCCGCGAGGCTGCCTGACTGACTGACTGATCCACACAGACACAGAGAAAGAAAAATCAACGGAGAAGGTGATGTGGTGGGTGACATGGAGTGGGGTGGGGGGTTTGCGGAGAAGGTGGTGTGGTGGGTGACACGGAGGGGAGGGATGTGAAGAAGGTGGTGTGGTGGGTGACACAGAGGGGGGGATGCGGAGAAGCGCCAATAAATTCATGTTATTTACCTTAATCCTAAGAGAGAAGTGACATTGTGGCTAGTTGATTGCGACATCACAACTGGGTCCTAGCGCTAAGTGCTTGACAATCTTTGCATTTGATTTAGCACCTTATCACATTGTTGGAATGTCTCAAAGGGCTACACAGAATATTCTGTAAAGTGAAACACAAAATACTACAGACCGTTCTGACGAAGGGTTGTAGACCCGAAACGTTGACTCTTTTTCCTTTCTCCATGGATGCTGCCTGACCTGCTGAGTTTCCCAGCAACTTCTGTTACTGTAAAGTGAATTGACTGTATGTTTTGAGGGCAGAATGCGGCGGTCAATTGCACACAACCATTTCCTACCGTCAATGTTGGATTTAGTTATGCCATTTTTTTAATATCGCCAAATAAAAAAAGTATCGGAGAGATAATTTTTTGTAATTATCAATCTATCTGCAAGCTTAACGAATATAATGTCATGATAGAATCATTAAACTGTATCGTTTGTATCATGTATCAGCAATTTCATAGAATTTTAGAATTAGTTTTTCTGATTTAACTTTATAAAAGTAATAATCCTTAGATTTGATATAACATTTTCAAATTGGGTGAACATCTCAAAATACTTTATAGAATATACCATTTATTTTGTAGGAAAATATGCAATGTAACTTTAGGAAACATATATTCTTCCACAGAGGAAATGCTGAGCAATGCAACATTGCTTAGCAATGCATTCTTCATGTCTGAACTTTATTGCTGAAGTTCTTTATGATCCCACAAAATCACTTTAATCTTGCAACTGCTTGCATAGTTCAAATATTAGGAATTTGCACTTATTTCTCAAACATATTTAAGTCAGCAAATCCTGTGTCTGCTGTGAAAAATTAACCATTGCATTTTTCCCTTTCTTTCCCAGCACCCTCCAATTTGTATCTATGTAGCGTTAGCAAGATTTTATTTAACAATGGCCATATAACAACAACAACTTGCATTTATATAGTGCCTTTCATTCCAGATGGCATTTTAGAATGCTTCAATTAATTAATTAATTAAATCCACTGACTCCATTTTTGATAATTACATTCATTTCGGCAAATTCTTAATTTCTAATTTGCCATTGCAAACCTTTTGGTGAAGTGCAAGATTGTCATATTTAAGTTCCCATGAAGCACTTGTAAAGTGAAAGGAGTTGCTCTCTCCCTGTGTACTGGCCAACAATCCCAGTATTTTTAAAAAATGGAATGTAGAATCTGCTGCAGAATATTACACTGCAAAACACAAGGCTTTTTTAGTTTAGTCTTTTTTTGCCATGGAGATTATATTGAATGATTCAATTAAAACAAGCTATCAATTTTAAAAAGTAATATATATATAACAGTTGAGTTCATATTTATAATTGAGAAAATCTGCAATTATTTTAATTTGAATAAAAACTGACTACAAGACTTACAATTGTTGCAGTAGGTGATCATGTGTGATATGGATATTCTAGATATTAACATCCTGAATATTCTGAGTGTATAAACAGATTGTTTTCAGATTATAATTTAGTGATAAATGGTTTTGACAAAGCTATAGCATGAAATCTATTCTCCTGATCAGTTATTCAAAGATGGCCGATAGACCAATGTGAACTAATAAAGTGCCTTCGATTAGATAAATGTCTTAAAACACTTAGCAAATTCAATAAATAGTGCCAAGAAGGGAGAACTAAGGATGTTGATCAAAAGCACCATCGTAGCTTGGCTACCAATAGTACAACAGAGGGAGTTAAAAATGAGCAACAGATCGGAATTGGAAGAACAGAAGGTACATGCATTTAAATGGAAATATTTTAAGAGGATTTTGAAGAGAGGAAGCAAAATGAGCAGGAAATCTTGGAACAATTTCAGTGGGCAGGGGCATAAGCTGATAGTTTGGCTATTTGGTGGTACACTGCAGGGAGTTATAAATGAGTAACACATCAGAATTAGAAAAGCAGAAGGTATATGCATGTCAATTATATACCAGTGAACTCCAATCTTGCTTAAGCATATGATATTGACAATGCCAAAAACACTAGTCGAAGAAGATGAAGTTGTCAAAGACATCCACATCATGTAAATGTGCAAGATGTCCTGGGCTGAGTTGACTTTGCTAAAATTCTTACCAATATATTGAGTGAGGCAACGCTACAATTAATTCATAAAAGTGGAAAGCATGTAAAATAGCATCTAAAATGCCCCAATTTCTGTGTCAAGCGATGATATAATTATATTTCACGAAGTGTTAACACTGAAATTTTAAGATCATGCTTTTCAAGATCACTGACAGATTAGATAGATTCCATCATAGGTTGACATTAAGTTGACAACCTATGCTAACTCTTTAACACTATTCAACACTCAAGGCCTTGGTAATCATTAATTACATGAAAGGGATTTAATCAGATTGACTAGTACATTTTAGATTTTCCATACATCGTTTTTTGCTTTAGGATGATTTTTTATTAAATAGATGGTAATGCCTTATTTTTCTCTAAATAATGACTTGTTAGATTATTAATGCTACAAAGCAAAGGAGGTGGTCTCCTTCCCCTTCCCCCCACCCCCCTGTATGATAAACCTTCAGTAGCAATTTTATGTAGCAATCCGATGTGGACCTTTGCTAAATGTTCAGCAACACAAAACATTTGTATGCTGATAACATCCTGCTTTATGTGCTGAAGCTGTTGGTTTTCCTGCCCAACCTACTCTGAGTGATTAATGACTATCGTCAAATCTCAGCCTATGAGATTAACCTTGAAAAATCAGAGGCTATGCCTATTAATCCCTTTGTGTCTGACCACTTGCGCTCCGGCTTTCTCTTGGAGTGGGCTAATAAAGGCTTTAAATATCATGGAGTAAACATCACCTCAGCATATGATAGGCTATACAGTATTAACCTCCCTGTTTGATGATGAGGATCATCATACAATTTGTGGATGGAAACCTTTCTTACCTTGGATAAGATGTTCTAATGTTGCTAAAATGAATATTTTCTTCAGCCGATTCAATTGACAAACTACCTAAACATGGTCAATAGCAGCTCTCCAGCGTTACAATACTGCAAATGGAAAGATAATATAAAATAATTATTATATAATAATTGAATGAATACTATTCTTAGGATTCACTTAATTTAAAAGGTAGCCTTCAAAGCCTGCAGAAATTTCCATAAAAATACGAGAAAGCCATTTGGGTTTGAATAGATCTGGTTCATGAAATATGGTTCCAATGATTCTTGAAGCAATGATCTGTTGCATCACTTGTAAGGATTTGAAGTCCTGTAGCTCAATGGTTAGAGCACTCGCCTTACATGAAAAACTTGTATTCGAATCCAGGCAGGTCAGGGCAAAACCTTGGGCAAGTTTCCTTGCTTGACACTCCTAATAATAATCCCTCAAAAAGAAACAATAATAAATTGGTCATTTCAATCCATGACTGTTTGTGGGACACTGCTGAGTGCAATTGGCTGCCGCATTTCGCCTACAAATATATAGTCAATTCATTTTACTCTGTGAAACACTTTGAGACATCCAGAAGACGTGAAAAGCGCTATATCAAATGCAAGGATTATTATTACTATTATTAGTATAGTAGCAAGAGTATAATTGATAAATCATTTCATTTAAAAAAAAATAATCCTTACATTTAATATAGCACTTCTCACTTCTTCCAGACATCTCAAAGTGGTTCACAGAATGCACTGTAAAGTGAATTGACTATATATTTGTGGGGGGAACGCAACAGGCAGCCAATTGTCCACAGCAATGTCCCACAAACTGACAGGGATTGAGTGACTAAATTATGATATTTTCAATAACTCTAGTGATTATTATCAGGCATGTGGAGTAAAGAAATTTACCCAAGGTTTCACCCTGGGAATTGAAACCAGATCTCTTGCTAGCTCTAACCACTGAGCTACAGGACTCCATATCATATCACATGACATCCCAACTCTTCCCTCCACAAGCTGCTGATCATCCAGAACTCTGCAGCTCATGTCCTCTTTCCCACCAAGCTCTGTGAAACCCATCACACCCATCCTTGCGAGAGATTGGTAAGGCAAGGCCATGGAGGGCCTTGAAGATCATAACAGGAGTTTTGAATTTGATCCTCTGAGAGATGGGAAGCCAGTGAAGCCGGATCATTGGCTTCACTGGCTCCCCATCTCTCAAGAGGATCAAATTAAAAACTCCTGTCATGACCTTCAAGGTCCTCCATGGCCTTGCCTTACCAATCTCTTCAATCGGCCAACCCCTTATCAACCTGTCCATTCCCTCAACACAGCAGGATCCGCCCTGCTCCATGTCCCCCAACTGGCCCACCCCACCATCGGCGGTCAGGCCTTCAGACTCTCTGTCCCCAGCCTCTGGACCTCCATCCTGCAGTCCCTCCAAGTCTTCCCTTGCCTATTTCCAGGCCCATCTCAAGATCCTCCTTTTCATCCATGCATTTGATCACCCTCCATCAGCTCCTGCCCTCCACTCTCCCCAATCCCAACACAGCTCAGGTCTGAAACACTGACTGTCCACTACCTTGGGACATCCTCCTGACGTGAAAGGAGCCATACAAATGTAATTGTGTTTTTCTTGTTATTGTTGTAATCATCGATTCCATTATCTAGCGTAACACTTGGAAAAGGATGTTTCAATAATGAATTCCAACTATGTCAGCTCCAAAAGTACCTGCTTGCCTATAATGAGGATAGTCTTTGGATGTCGATTGAAATCCTACAGATGTATTCAACAGGAAGATAGACCTTTACATGAGGGAGGGAGGAATAGAATTGGACCCTCTGAGAGATGGGAAGTCAGTGGAGCTGGGCGATGGGGGTCACAGAGCTTGGTGCAAGAGACGATACTAGCTGAAGAGACGAATAAAAGTGTATAGGAGGGAATAAAGAGTAAAATGAAGATTTATGTGGAGCATATACTCTGGCATGTACCGATTGGGTTGAGAGGTCAACAACAACAACAACTTGAACTTGTATAGCACCCCTCACCCACGGTAGTGTCCCAGAGCTCTTGACAATGATGGAGCATGACACCAAGCCAGCCTTTTTCAATGCTGTACATTTTGGGGAAATCTTTGTAAATATAGGTTTAATCCCTCTTTAGGTGGATGAAAACATTAAATGCAGTATGACAACTTAAGGAAATATTGGAAGAAACAAGCTAAAAATAAATTTAATTAACAGGAAACAATTAACTAGTTTTAATAAAAAGAAGATGAAAGTCAAAAAGAAATGAAGGAAAATAATTATTGTTATGGAATAAACAATAAAATGAATAACTATTCCAATAGAAAATAATATCAACAACAACAAATTACATTTGTATAATGCCTTTCATGTCAGGAGGACGCCCAAAGGTTCTGGACAATCAAGGATTTGGACCCAAGCAGGTGATTTGGAATATTTTACTGTGAGCAGTTGGCATTTAGGAGACAGAGGACGAAAAGAAGGAAGATCAGACAAGATAGAGAACATCATGAAATTACACACCTGATTTGATTCGAATAATTACAAATGACATTGCAAAGTCATTTTAACACTGTTGATAAAACCACAATATTGCTCTGTCTGTAAAATTCAGCACATAAACATCACTTCTTTGTCTTGAACTACCAATGACAAACATCAATGAAATGCTGGAAATTAACATAGCAGTATTAAGAAGTGAGCTAATGTTTCTGTACTAAAATTGAAGATTATTTCTACTGTGTCAACCTGGCTCAGTGAAAGACACATTTTCACCTCTGAGTCAGGAGGTTGTTGGTTCAAGTCCCAATCACATAGTCTAAACCGGCACTTTGATGTGTGCTGGGGTATGTTGCATTGGTGGAGATGTTGTCCTTTGGATGAGACAATAAAGCAAGCTTCAGGCTGACTGGTTAGGTTAACGATCCCTTGGCGCTATTGGAAAAGAGAAGAGAGATTCTGGCCAATTATCCCCTACATAAATAAAATGAACAAATTCAAGACTGGGATTGATAGATTCATAAAGGATAGATGGATTAAGGGATATGGGGAAAGGGTGGGTAAATGAAATTAGTTGGAAGATCAGCTATGATCTTATTAAATGGGGGTCAGCCTCGAGGGACCGAATGACCTACTCCTGCTCCTATCTCTTATGTTCTTATGTAGTCATTCACTTTGCAGCTATTTGTGGGATATTACTGTGTGCAAATTGACTGCCATGTTTGCCCACAAATAACACTTGCTCCACTTTACTTCGCTTTACAGTAACTCCTGTGAACCAATGTGAAAGGCTAGTCCAAATGCAAAGATTATCATTATTATTCTTATTAATGCTATTATTTGGTCATTCAGTTAATGTTGTAAATACTGCAGCTGTAAGATGAACCCTATTAAGATGACCATCAAATTTCATTGCCATCACAAATTGGTATTCACTATGTTTTATATGGTTTATTCAATATTTTAGTTAAATTTGGCCTTTCTACTTCAAAGCAAACTTGTGTCAAACATGTGCAATGAAGCATTTGTTACATATGCCAATCAGCTGTTCTATTGGTTATTGACACGAGGGCAGGTGCCTGATGGCTGCGGATGGAATCTCAGACACAAAAAGAGAATTTGAATGATGAATCTTAACACATCTGTGTTCCCCATCAGCTTGGTGGTCTAATGGTGTTGACAGCTAGCTGTGCATTCATTCAAAAGCGATCTGGTCATGGCAACATTCAATTCTCAAGACACTCTGGTCATAACCAAGCAAATGCAAACTGGGCTTCAGGAACACAAGATGCCAAATATATCCAATTCCAGTTTTGATATATTACCTAAGAGCAGCTGGTTCATTGTTCTTAAAATAATTCAACGGTTGGAAAGAGAGTTCAAGTATCTCTCTGGCATTTAGGATTTAGCAAACCATATCAGATATTTAGATTAAGAAGTACAAAAAGCATTAGATTTGGTTCCTGAAAGGCTTGACAAATGTCGTCATTACCACCTCATTAGAATCAATCTCTTTTTTATTCAAAAATAAACTTTTCTACAACCCTTATGCAACAAAAGATCAATTAGAATAGTTGGCTGAGAAAGGGATTATAGGGGTTGTATTTCATAAATCAAATTTGTATAATACTAATAAGTTCTCAACTGTACTTATATCACATTTCTCTCAATACCTCAATGCATTGGAAGGGCATGTGGTAGATGTCATGGGGCACTGCAGTTTCGTGGAGTTATGTAGCTTAGTGGTTAGAGCACTCACCTTACAAGCGAGAGACCTGGGTTAAATTTCAGGCAGGGCAAAACCTTGAACAAGTTTCCTTATTCCACATGTCTAATAATAGTCCCTCAAAAAAAGTAATCAAAAAATGTTTTCCTTTCAATCCACGACCCACATTTGTCGGATGTTGCTGTATGCAATTGGCTGCCATATTTTGATCACATATATACAGTCAATTCACTTGATAGTATATTCTATGAAGTGTGTTGAGACATCTAGAAGATGTAAAAAGCACTATAACAAATGCAAGGATTTTTTTTCTCACATTAATCACCTGACATGGACTAAAACGTTCATTGATTTCTTGCTGTCAATATCTGTTATTGTAGCATTTGGGGTTTAGTTTGGAACCGTGTTCATGTTTTTTGGGGGCGGATCAATTTAAAATCTCCCGGAATCTCATGAATAAAGAAATGTTTGCTGCTGACAGTTGATTCTCTGGAATGTTTACATAGCATTAGTGCAATAGTAAAATATTATGAAAGTCACATTTAGTGAAAACTATGGTTTCTACCCTTTAGCAGGATACTGTTCAACACTGAATACTTCTGACATTTAAAACAAAAACAGAAATAGCTGGGAACACTCAGCGGGTCAGGCAGCATCTATGGAGAAAGGAAAGTGGGTCAACATTTCAGGTCCACTACCTTTTGTCAGAAATGTACTCTTCTGAAATTACTTGCAGCCAATCTGAAATTTGTATTGTATTCAATTTAGGATTTAATTGGGAAAAATTAGAAGCTGCTCACAATTATTTTGACAAATATTGCAAAATAATTGATGGAACTGTTATTAAGCAGACGGACTGGACTGTTGAGCTATCAGTAGCTGCGAGAACAGAGATACAAATTGACATTAAAGTGGTTCCACAGTTTTTATGACCATTGAGATGTTGAGAAGTTTAGCTTTAGTGACTCTAAAACAGGGGTTTTATACGTTTTGGTAAGTTGATGTTGATCAACTGTGATCCACAGGGCACAGGTAGAAACACTGGCTCAATGGCTGTCACAGGAAACTTTCACAACATCATGGGAGATTCGGAGGAAGACGGCCCTTCAGCCAATTTGAACTCCTCCTTTCAAAACACTCAATCTCCAGTCCTCCTATCACATCACCAAACTACATGTTATCAATTGTCCTCTGGAAAAATGTATACTTCCTGGTGACTGTCCTGAAATTACCTTTGCTTTGGCACAACCATTTTTATAAAGTCACCCATGGACAACTATCACCAGGACCTCAGTAAGGGACAAATGTCTGACAATATGATAATTATGACTAAGCACAACATACCTAGAAAAACATTACCAGATTACACAGTAACATAAATATCCAGTATTCTGTATTCCTCTGATTATGCCCTAAACAAATATTAATATATTCTTCACTGTGCAATAAGCTACAGAGCAGTAGAAAGCATACTTTATCTTTTGTTTGACTTGCATCCGAATATTTTAGGGTAAGGATTTGAAATTAATACTCACTGAAGCACAACTGGTACTCAAAGGTATCGTACCAAATAGCCAGGAATCAGACAATCAGCACCAGAACGCTGTATATGAAATAATTAAAAATTATAAATGGTGTATTTTAATTTTTGAAAGAAAAACTTTAAAACGGTACTGTTTGTGTCTCGTCATAGTACTGACTGTAATTGAACAAAACTGTTTGATAAGGCATTGATTTTATACACACATAGAAGCTTTTTTTAAAAGCAAAAATGATTATATTGGTACTTGTGTTCCTTTCCAGTCAGCAAAGATTATGGTTGAGTGCACTTCATCCACAAAATGCACAATCAATTTACTTTACGTGTATTCTGTGAAGTGCTTTGAGATAACAATAATAATCCTGGCATTTGATATAGCACTTTTCCAATCTTCTTGATGTCTCAAAGAGCTTCACAGAATATACTGTAAAGTGATTTGACTCTTTATATGTAGGAAAAACGTGGCACAATTGTGTACATCAGTGTCCCACAAACAGTCGTAGATTGAAAATGACCAATTTATCATTGGGTTTTTTCAGGATTATTATCAGGCATATACAGGAAGAAAACTTGCACTAGGTTTCACTCTGTCAGGAATCTAACCCAGGTTTCTCGCTGGTAAGGTGAGTGCTCCAACCACTGAGCTACAGGACTCCACAAGTCTCGAATATGTGATAAGGCACTATATCAAATGCAAGGAGAATTTTATTTTAAGGTGTATCTTTGGTATCACACTTTGTGGGCCACACTTTGTGGGCCACATGGAAGCCAACATAGGGGCATCTTTAAGCTATTTGACCAAGGATGGTAGAAGAGTTAAGCTTGTCTTGTTGATAATTGTAAACATTCACACGATAAGATTTATTTTGAAGTGTAGTGAATGTGTTGATATGTAGGCAAATCTGGGGGCCTGTCTGTACCAGGCAATGCTTCCCAGAAAAACAACACTGATCAATCAATCAATCTGTATTTGGAAGAGGGAGAAAAATAGAATAGAATTCCTTACTGTTCTTTGAAATAAAGCCATAGGATCTTTAATGTCCTTTCACCTGAATGACTGCAATAAAATGTCAGTCTCAGACAAAAGGCAGTTCCACCAGTTATACAATACCCTTTCAATACCGTACCATAGTGCTCATCTAAGAGTTAAGAAACAAATTCCTTTCAAGCATGCTGGGATGCTACCCTGCAGAAGGAGCACTATATAAATGCAAATATTTGTTCCTGACATCAATCTAAAATCTTCTGACAAAGAGGCAAGAGTTCTATCCACCGAGCAACACGTCAACACAAGAATTAAAGGGAAACAAATGCAGGTTATGTTTCAGATATAGTGATGTTACATTAGGGTTAGAGTTAGGAGTCAGTTCTGACAGTGAGTTAAATTAATTTGAGGCCATTCTGGTTTGAACGAGGTTGAGCTAAACTGTGCCTTTACTGTTTCACTTATGATGATAAATATGATATCAACGCTCTTTCTGTATTCAGTAAAGTCAAAGCATTTGAACTCAGTTATAACAAAATGGGGAAACACTGTACTTTAATCAATATTTTAAATAACATTTTTAATGTTATATTGACAGTAAGAAAATAGGTGCTTTGATGATGCAAAGTTTGATATGATCCCATATAGTAGAACAAGAAATAAGGTAGAACATGACATTCTACCTAATCTTAGCTACAGAAATATAGAACTATAGAAATCCATGGCACAGAAAGAGAACATTCAGGTTATCATGTCTGTGTCAGCTCCATTGAAAACAATCGTTTCAGTTCCACTTCCCCTTACTTCATACCCCTGTAGCTGACTCTTAAAGGCCAGTTGAGACTATTTTGTCTTAAACTTTAATCTTGGGCAGAATTATTTAAATAGAAACTGTTACTTTTTAAAAATTACAAACAAAAACTAATTTCCACATTGAGAATAAATTTAAGAGTTTCTCTTTTTCGTGCAAAACTACATCTTTGGACAAAATAGTTTTAATGGGTTGAGATTTTGTACAAGTTTTGATCTCTTGCTTGCAGGATAGAAATGTTACCTCTACTTGTAATCTCGAATTTGCACTATTTGTAACTTATTGGAGCTCACCCTTCTTATCGGTCAGGGTTGAAATCAACGTCAAAGGAATATCTCTCTCTCGAAAATCTCCCCAATAATAAATCGGTCATTTCAATCCACGACTGTTTGTGGGACACTGCTGTGCACAATTGACTGCCACGTTTCATCCACAGATATACAGTCAATTCACTTTACAGTATATTCTGTGAAGCGCTTTGAGAAGTCTAGAAGACTTGAAAAGCGCTATATCAAATGCAAGGATTATTATTATTTTTATTACTATCATTGGTCGAGAGTGTCCTAAATTGATTAAAAATGATGGATTGAATCTTCCCATCCAGCAAGTTTGTATTTAGCAATATCTCTATCTTTATGTAATTAAATAACCCTGTAACATTCTGATTTATTTCTACATGATTTGTGTAAGAATATAAACTCGATTAAAAGGAACACTCATGTCTATTTAAACTAAAGCTACTTAATTGACCTGTCTGCTGTTGACCTTTTTCTAAGTATGAATTTTTTAAACATATTCCTTAAAATATATGACTGTCAGCTCATCTTGAGTTGACTACATAATTCCATTGAATTACTTTTACTAATCAATAAAAATGCTCCACTTAGAGCATTAAACCTAATGGCCTTATTAATATTTAGCTGTTTCCAATCATTTTCTAAGCGAAATAATGAAATCTTAAAATTACTGGCCTTTTATTGGCTTCAAAGATTGATAATTGCTTTTTATAACAAAAATGATTTTATTTAAAAATCATTTTGATTCAAACTATTTTCAATATACACCAGTGCAATTCAAAATGATTGGTGTCTGAAGCTAGCAGATGTAATACAATTAATTTCACAGGTATTAATGGCAATAAAATTTGGTGTGGAATTTCAGATGAACAATTATCCTTGTAAACCTCTCACACATCCTTCAGATATACTTATGTACTGAATACATTGGTAATTACTTGTTTTTTTGTTGTCAGATATCCACTAGGGTCTTCCTTAAAAATAAATCTAAATACTGTACTTTGTCAGGAGAGTTAGATCAATCCGTTAATCAAATTATTTAGTTAAAAAAAACCTGACTGCTTCTGTTTAAAATTCAATAACAGTTTGAGTTTTAAATACAGCAGCAAGGGCTTCTGTATTTATTTAGAGCTGAGATCTGTGGTTGACTTATTTTTGAGGTTCCACAGGTTTGTTAAACAATGTGTTCTCATTTGCATCTGCGGTTTCATTAACTAAAGTAGACCCATTTCAAATATAAATGTATTGATCATCTTTGAGCACTTTTCTGTTTCCCTATCTGTACTGGAACTCATCAGCAATTGAAGATTGCAGAGATTTCCTTACAATATTATAACATTAATGTCCCTTTGTGTGAATTCACCTCATTGTTATCATATACTCTTAGAGGATCATAGAAGTGCATTATTGCAGATGTAAAGTGTTTACATATTTGAAAATTATTAATGACATTTAACACTCAGAGGAGTGAATTTCCACCTTTCCAATCAAAACTACTGTTGAGTAAAGGAACTACTCTCCTTTACTCAAACATTTCTTGATATCATCTTCTGATCTGTCGCAAAATCTGACATGCAAGAGCCAAGTTAATTGCACTATTGGTTTCTTTTGGAGCTTTGGAAACGTATAAAACAGCAAAACTCATTTTCCTCTAGTAATAATAATCCTTGCATCTGATAAAGCGACTTATCACACATTCGAGGTGTCTCAACTGACCAAATTACTATTTAAAATTTTTTTTTTTTTGAAGGGATCATTACCCCCAGAATAGCGATCAGCCAATTGACTAACAACTGGGTTCGTACTTACTGCTAGGTAAGCAAAGGCGTGTGGATGAAGACGACTTGCCCAGTGCCCTACCTACGACTCATACCCAGGTCCTCTCACTTGTGGCGAGAGGTGAGAGCTCTAAATAATATGCCACAGACCTTCACAATATGCTCCAAATGTTTCTATATAACTCAGTCTGAACCAACATATAGCAGGGCTTCTTTTTCTCCCATGCACCAGTCCTGTTAAATATAACGTTTCTAATGATCTTTTTGTTGATATGTTCCTTCATCGTGTCTGTGTTGCCCTTTCTCTATTACATGGCATTACATCTCCACATTATCAGGACTGATCTTTCCCACAGATACGTTTTCCTTCATTACTCGGTTATAACATTCTCTACCAAGTTATAATCCCAAATCACACAGTGGCTTTGAGCAGATTATTAGTTCTTTAGTCAAAGATGGAAAATATATAAATTTTTAATCAGTAAACTATTACACTAAGGCCTTATTTATTCTGCTGGTAGTCAAACAATCTCTTTTCAATAGGAGAGTGATGAAGTCTTATTTATATTTCTTCTCCTTGTATTTCATGACTGTTGGTTGGACATTGTTGGTTGGCTGCCATAATTGTCTAGAAGCACAGCTTCACTCCATGTTACAATGTATCATATAATGTGAACTGCTTTGAGATATCCACCTTTCATGGTAGGCGCTATATGAAATGCAAGGTTTTTATTATTTATTTGTCTGGAGCTGTTAAAACAAATGAACACCCAATCTTACAGGTTTGAATCCATGCAATACCATTCAGGCAGACTCGTACAAATACAGCTTTCACAATGTTTTGTTAATCTATTTGGAAATTGCCTGCCTGATCTTGTTGAATCTCATGGTTAGTCCAGGAAACACTGACCATCTATCTCTCAGCTCTCAGAGGACGTTATGACTTTCTCCTGATTTGGAAGTGTAATAGCTATAAGTTGTGGCACTTTATCAGATTGGAGTGAAGCAACTCACTGAAGAAATCAATTTCTAGGTAGATCAGCAAGAAAGAAGCATTTTAAAGCAAACAATATACAACATAGGTGTGCAGACTAATAATTTAGAGGATACATAGTTTCACCTTTCATTTTTCTGTCTAAATCTTTCCTTCTGATTTCTTATCTTTCCCTCTGATTTCATATCATTCCCTTTCATTTCTTATCTTCTCATAAACCCAATATTTTAGTTTTATTTCACATATGCTTTCAATTGGGATTTTGTTTTTACAATATAAAGGCTGTCAAACTGGCTCAGTTGGTGGTATTTCTTTACTTCTAAGTCACAAGATTGTGAGTTCAAGCCTGATGTGTGGATTTGGAGCTCACATTTTAAGCTGGTATTCTATTGTTGAGGTGTCTTCCTTCAGCTGACATATTAAACCAAGGTTGCAACAGCTTAGTCAAGTGGATGTTAAAGATGCCTTTGCACTAATTGATAAGAGATGGAAAATTTTCCCAGCGTCCTGGCCAACGACAGCAACACAATTATATTTGTAATGTGCTTTTCATGTCAAAAGGATGTCCCAAGGTGCTGAACAGTGGGGCCCCGAACATGGGATAGCAGGGTTGAGATGAGGGAGGACAGAGATGTAAAGGGGCAGCTGAAGGCATGGTAGAAATACAGAGTCTTGAGATGGGTTTCGAAGGAGGTAAGGGAGGGAGGCAAAGGGATTGTGGGATGGAATTCCAAAGGGTAGGGGGCAGAGAGGCTGAAATCCCGACGGCTGATGGTGGGGCTGGTTGGGCAGGAGGCAAGGCTGGAGCTGGCTGGGAGCAGACAGGTTGATATGGGGTCAGGAGGCCAAAAAGCCAGGAGGGGGCAAGGGACGGCTTTGAAAGTAAGGATGAGGATTTTGAATTGGCGGGCCCACCATTGGTGGACGAGCCTTCAACCACTCTGCCCCCAACCTCTGGAACTCCATCCTACAGTCCCTTCACCTTGCCCCCGCCCTGGCCTCTTTCAAGTACCACCTCAAGACCCTCTTCTTAGATGGTCCCATCGATCACTCCAAATTCCCCCCTTTCCCTCCACCCTCCCTGTGCCTGACCCCAGCTCAGGTCTGAAACAATGACTGTCCAGCGCCTTGGGATAGCGACTCGATATGAAGGGTGCTATACAAGTGTAAATTTGTTGTTGTTGTTGAATTCTATCCTTTGAGGGATAGAAAGCCAATGGAGCTGGCAATGATGGGGGTGATGGGGCACAGAGCCTGGTGCGGGAGAGGGCATGAGCTGCAGAGTTCTGGATGATCTGCAGCTTGTGGAGGGAAGAGTTGGAGAGGCCGACAAGGAGGCAGTTTCCGTAGTCATGCCTTGAGGTGACGAATGAATCAGGCAGGCCTCCACAACAATCTCCCTGATAGAATTGGTCATTCATTATGTAACTGTTTCTGTTTCCTTGCTGTACAGACTTCCACCTGTCAAGTTGGCCTGCAAAACACCTGTGTGTAAAATTATCTGGAACCCTTTGAGATATGTCAACAAGTGGACAAGGTGCTATATCAAATGCAAGGATTATTATTTTACTCTTAAAGAGTTGGCATGGTTTAATAAAGTGGTGCAGCTTGCTTGAACATCAACAACTTAAAAATGAAGTGAATGTTCTGATATAGGCGAATGTGTCAACAAAATTTGAATTAAAAGAAAACAATTTTATTCATTCGATCAGTATCTTTTGTGCATTGGTAACAGGACATGTCAATAGTGATTACTAACAATAACTGGAAGTGTGCCACTCTGACCTCAGAAAACTCAGCTTCAACGCAATCTATTTCTGGAGCACAGTTCTTCAGTAGGTCAGCATGATTCACTTCTGGTTACATCAGGCCTTGGGATGTCCTTCTGACGTGAAAGGCGCTTTACAAATGTGATTTTGTTGTTGTTGCTACTGCTGTTGTTGTCATTTGCAACTCCTGATAAAAGATGCATGGTTATTGAAAACAACTTACTTTTTGACCCAATAGCTCAATTGTTAGAGAGAGACTTGGGTTCAATTCTAAGCCGGGCAAAACATCGGGCAAGTTTCCTTACTCCACATGCCTGATAATATTCCCTCAAATAATAAATTGGTCATTTAAATCCATGACTGTTTGTGGGATACTGCTGAGCTCAATTGGCTGCCACGTTTAGCCTACAGTCATTTCACTTTACAGCATATTCTGTGAAGCACTTTGAGAGGTCTAGAAGACATGAAAAGGACTATATGAAATGCAAGGATTATTATTATTAATTTAGTTTCAGGGCATTCAGATAAAACCAAACTCCCTCGAAAGCTCAGTCATAAAATGTCACAAAGAACATTTAGTTTTGCTTTATGAAATTATAATTTTAAATCAATACATTGATTTATAATTATAATTTATAATTTTTAAAAAACTTATGAAATTAAGAAAATATTATGCAGAAAAAGTGCAACAACTCTATTCCAAAGCATTTTACCCATGCTTGCTATTGCTTTCTCAGTTAGTTGCTCATTCTTTTGTTGAGTTATGGTGCCTCCCTAACTTGTGAAATAATGTAGGTATATCCACACAGCAATACTAAACTAATTGGAGTTTAGAATGTTTGGCCACCCCTAGGCTTAATATTTCAATGATTTTGAAGTATTTCCCATTATCATTTATATGTCATGCTACAAACAAAATTACCATTACCTTCCACCAGATGCTCTGTTTCCTGAGCAGAAGATTCAAGAATTAACAATAATTAAATGTGAATGTATGGCTGGATATTAGCTACCGGTACTTCTGGTGGATTTGATTTCCCCAAATTATTTCTAAACTTAATAATTATTGTGATATATAATGTCAATGTTGTATGAATATAATTAAAGCTTATATTTCTATAGAAATAACATCAAATAAAACAATTGCCATGTAAAGAGAACACAAAATGAAATCATAGTATTAGAGTGCCACCTAGAGGAAATAATTTCTTCTTAAAATACTGTACATGCAACAGCACAGAAAAAATTTGAGATTTGCATGTGCATTATTACACACAAATTAAAGTTGCACACATATGTGAAGATATGTTGATACTTATACAGTATTTCTAAAAAAACGATTGCACAGTGGAGTAGAATCCCGCCATAAGGAAATTTGATCCATGTCCTAGTGGGTGCAAAACGTTGTCATGTCTTGAATTGTCAATAATGTACTGGTGATATGTTAATCTGATTAAATGAGATATTTCCATTTGTTAAGACTCATGTAACAAACTTCCTCTGCATTTTTATCACTTGTAATGCTTAATTTTGTTTTGGGTTTGACATGCAACTCCAACTCCAATGGTCAAATATTGAGCCATTCACCAATAAAAAAAAAATCTGTGTAACAGTCCCAATATTTGTTTCCCTGTATAAGTAGAATACATTTCAACAAAGAAATTTATATGTACTGCTTCAGAGAGAAGTCAACCCTATGATGTATTGTAATATTAACTAAATAAAGACACAGGTTAATTTAGACTTTGAGTTCTTGACTGAAATTTCTAAATCCACAATGGATAATTCAAAATGGAAACGTATTTGGAAATTAAAGTCAGAATGTGAATATCTTTGTTTCAGTGAGATTGTTTGGATGAAATTAATGGCAATTAACAACAACATTACTTTTTAAAATTACATTTGTATCACTCCTTTTCATATTGGGAGGATGCCCCAAATGTTTCATGATACTTTGAACTTATCACATCAATCATGCTATGAAGTGCTGCTATGAAATATCAGCATTAGCTGAGTGAAAAATACGGTATACCATGTGATAATTAGCACTAGTAATAGTTGGCATCACACACACACACATACACACACTGCATTTTTCACTTCTATGTTTCTACACCTGTAAGCAGTTGTTTTTGGTCAGGCTACTTAGTATGCAGGAAACAGCTTGCTAAGGGACACAATAATTTTAACTACTGTATGGAATATAAAGGAAATATTCTTCTATTGTTAGTTATCCATTGTGGAAATTGTTAGATCAGTTTTGTGAATTTGAATAGCTGAAGCACCATGTACATATACATGTACACCATGTACATATAGTAATGTGCCCACAAAATACATTGTCACATCACTTGCAATATATTCTGTGAAGTGCGTTGAGGTGTCTTGATGATGTGAAAAGCACTGTATCAAATGTAAATAATTATAATAATCCTTAGATTTAATATGGCTGCTTATCACATCTTCAAGATTTTTCAAAGCATTTCACAGGTTCTATAAAGTAAATTGACTATATCAATTGCTCACAGCGGTGTCCCACAATTAGTCTTGGATTGAGTGACTAAATTATTATTATTCATTTTACAAAAGGGATCCGCCAATTGACTGATAACTGGGTTCCTACTTACTGCTATGTATTATTATTTACAGTACTAGGATTGGGTTCATACTTATAATGTCCCACCTGGTCAACAGTGATCATAGAGTGCAGTTAGATGTGATTGAATTGCTCTGTCAGCATCTGGTTGAGAACATTTGCTAGGTTACTTAACAACAACAACTTAAACTTATAAAGCTCCTTTCACGTCGGGAGGACGTCCCAAGGTGCTGCACAGGAGGCGTGTGACCCGAGCTGGGAGGGGAGTGTTCGGGAAGGGGTGAAACAAGTAGGGGAGGTCGAAAAATTCGGGGGGGAACAAACGGCACGGTCGAAGAGGAAAGTATTCAAACCGGCCTTGAAAGAGGAAAGGGAAAAAACAAGGCGGAGGGATTGGGGGATGGAATTCCACAGGGTGGGAGCGGAGAAAGTGAAGGCCCGGCCTCCGATGGTGGGGCGGTTCGGGCGGGGGGCTTGGAGCAGGCCAAGTCCTGCTGAACGGAGGGTCTGGGTGGGCTTATAGGGGGAGAGTAGATCGGTTAAATAGGGCGGGGCAAGGCCGTGTAAGGCCTTGAAGGTAAGGACAAGGATCTTGAACTCGATCCTCTGGAGGATGGGGAGCCAGTGGAGACGGGCGAGGGTGGGGGTTATGTGGTCGCGAAGGCGGGTGCAGGATAGTACACGGGCTGCAGAGTTTTGGATGACCTGCAGCCTATGAATGGAGGAACTGGGGAGGCCGACGAGGAGAGAGTTTCCGTAGTCCAGCGTGAGGTGATGTATGCGTGCACGAGTGTTTTGGCAGCGTGGGGGGTGACATAGTTGCTGAGCCTGGCAATGTTGCGTAGGTGGAAATATGCGGTGCCGGTCAAGGGGAGGAAGGAGAGTTATGGTCGAACGTGATGCCGAGGTTCCTGACTGGCTTTGTGAGGTGGAGAGTACAGCCTTGGATGTTGAGGCTGGCAGCGCCCGATGTGCAGAGGCGCTGGCTTGAGCCAATCAGGAGGGCCTCGGTCTTGCTCACGTTCAATTGGAGGAAGTTGTCCCTCGTCCAGGACTCAATGTCGGACAGACATGCTGTCAGAACATCGATGGTCTGGGGGTTGAGGGATGAGGCAGAAAGGTACAATTGGGTGTCGTCCGCATACATGTGGAAATTTACCCCATGTTTGCGGATGACATCGCCCAGAGGGAGCGTGTAAATGGTGAAAAGAAGGGGGCCGAGGACAGAGCCCTGGGGGACGCCGTGAGAAACTGTGTGGGGTTTTGAGGAAAAACTGTTGGAAGATACAAAATGTAGGCGGTGGGTCAGGTAGGAATGGAACCAGTCAAGGACTGTGACTTGAAGGTTGAGGTGGGAGGAAAGACATTGGAGGAGGATGGTGTGATCGACTGTGTCGAGCGCAGCAGACAGGTCAAGGAGGACGAGGAGGTAGGGGGAGCCCTGGTCACATGCGGTTAGGATGTCATTAGTGACCTTGACCAGGGCAGTTTCCGTGCTGTGAACAGGGCAGAAGCCTGATTGGAGGGGTTGAAGCAGTGAGTGATTTGAGAGGAAAGAGCGGAGCTGGGAGGCAACCACTCTTTCAAGGACCTTAGATAAAAACGGGAGGTTGGAGATGGGTCGGTAGCTTGATGGCTGCGACGCATCAAGGGAGGGTTTTTTCAGGATAGGGGTGATGGTGGCTGTTTTAAGGGAGGTAGGGACGGTGCCTGAGGAGAGGGAAAGGTTGATGGTGTCAGAAATGAGTGGGGACAGAAGGTGGAGCTTGGTGCGGAGGAGGGGGGTGGGGATGGGGTCCAGTGAACACGTGGTTGGTTTCATGGAGGTGATTATTTTTGTGACTGAAGACGGGGAGGTGGGGATGAAAGTATGAAAAGGGGGGTGGGTGGGGGTTGAAATAACGGATGGAGCGGCGGATGTGGAGGAGAGGTGGGGGGAGGAAACCGCGGAGCGGATTCTCTCTATTTTGGTCTCGAGGAAGTCCAACATCTCCTCACAACATTCGTTTGAGGAGAGGAACTGCAAAGTGAGACGGGGGGTGGGGGGGTGGGGGCGGAGGAGCCAGGGTGTCGAGGGTAGTGGAGAGGGTGTTATGGAGGGTGGTGGAGGCGGAGGATGGGTCGGTACAGGAGTTTATGTGTAAAGCATAAGAGGACTAGTGCTTAAATAGCCATATTTTGTATTTGCTTTTAGCTGCTACTGTGCTCCTTACCATGCAACAGCAACAATAACAACAGATTACATTTATATCATGTCTTTCAAATCAGGAAGATGTCCCAAGGTGATGGACAGTCGATGATTTGCACCTGAGCTAAAGGTTGAATTAGCAAAGAGGTGGGTCCAAGTAAATGGGGATAGTGGGGGAAAGATGGCTGAAGGCATGGTCAAAGAGGAAGATCATGCATGATCAAAGACTGGAATACATATTCGTAATAACAAAAAGTACACACAAGGTGTAATGTTTTATGTCACACACATTCTTTTGACCAACCACAATTATGAAGTAACATGAATGAGATTTTCCATCAGAGTCATGAGGTACATAGGCCAAGCAGGTTTACTATCAATCACAGGGATAATTGTGGGAAGCACTTTGAGAAATTCCGCAGTAGTCAGTGAAACAACCAATCATAATGGATTTACAATGGGAGGAAGCATATTACACCAAAAAATATACTGACCACTGAGAAATAATATCCCTTTGTGAGTCAACACTTCAACGGGTATCATTTATAATAATAATAATCCTTGCACTTGATATAGTGCTTTTTTATGTAGAATAGTCAGCAGGAATCAATCAAGAAAGAGAGTTAATGTTTTCTCAGTTGCTAAAGGCTTTTAAATAAAGGTGATGTAGTTGGATGTTCAGTAAGCAGTTGATAATGTTTCACTGAGTGTTTAGTGATTTAGCAGCCATACAAAATGGGAAAAATATAGAACTGTCCGCTTGAATAAAAATTTCCTTTGAAACGAAAACAGAAAAAAAGCCCAAATAAGGGGAACTTTTGAGGAGAGAAAGCAATTGTGAAGAGGTCATGTCAAGATTTGCACATTGGGTCGCCAAGGCTTGGCTCTTGCCAACATTAGCCTAATACTCCCCAGAATCCAGTAGACAAGATGCATCTCTCCAGGTGAGAGCTTACATTCCATTCCAGACATGGGAATTTCCATATGAAGGTGACATAAATGGATATGTCAGTCTGGTTTGGATAATCTCAATAAAGGGTGTCAATTTTTGCATGCCAGACACCCAGAATTCAAAGATAATAATAATCCTTACATTTGACATAGCGCTTTTCACATCTCTAGACATCTCAAAGTGCTTCACAGAATATACTATGAAGTGAATTGACCGTATATTTGTGGGCGAAATGAGGCAGCCAATTGTGCACAGCAGTATCCCATAAACAGTCGTGGATTGAGTGACCAAACTGTTTTTCTTTCGAGGGATTATTATTAGGTGTGCGGAATAAGGAAACTTGCCCAAGGTTTCGCCCTGCCTGGAATTAAAACCCAGGTGTCTCACTTGCAAGGCGAGTGCTCTAACCACTGAGCTACAGGACTCCACAAAGATGTAGTGCTCAACCACTGGAGTGTCAGCCTAGATTGAATTTAAAGTAATAACATAGGACAGTGAAGTCACAACCATCTGATTCAGAGATAAAATGTTACCATCTGAGCCAGCGACACCTGAGTCTTGTAGTAGCTGCACTTTTGGGAAGCATATGGGTTTGGGAAGTGCATAAGTGTATTTTTAAAAAATGTGGGAGCAAATATATTTGCTCACTGTTAAAATAGAAATAGAAGGGAGACACAACAAATTGAACTATTAAGGCTGGAAAGAAATTCCAAGTAGAATGTTTGAGGTGTCTGCTTTGGGACTCATTCTATTTTTGGTAGGTATAAATCACTTGGTCGAGGATATCCTAACATAATCTTCACAGTTATACAGGATGCTGATTAAGAAAGAGATATTGGTTTCGTCCCTGAAGCTGTCAGCCCAGTGTTGTGGCTGTAAAGAGGGTAAATAAATAGCATTATTAGAAGGGCAGCATATAAATCACAAGAAGTTGTATTATTATTGTTTAAGGACAAGAAGAATTTACTGTGTGGAGACACAATGAAACTATCATTGAGAAGATACACATAGGACTGTCTCGGATAGTATGAGCAGTAGTAGAAGAGATTTCATTTAATACTGAGAATTTAATTTTCTTCAGCAAATCATTTTCAAAATTCATAATATTCATAATATTTCATTGGAATATCTAAAAATCCTCAGCCCAAACCACTTTGTAACTGCTACTACCAATTTCTACTGTGCCTTGTTTTTATTGCTGAGGTAATTAAACAATTAATGATGTTTCAAGTCTTACAGGTTGTATAAAACAAAGATAAATGTATTTGTAGATGGAAGGACACATAAATTTAACTTGCATGGGAAATTAAAAAAAAGCTAAATAAAGGGACACTTGGCTCTTCGGGTCATAGCTGGTTAAATATAGTTTAAAAAGGGCAGGAAAAGACCAGTATTTGGGTGTGAAAATGCAATATGTGATGGGATAATTATTATCACATTGTCAAAAATTGTCATCTATTACCAGCCTTTTGATTATCACTGGAGAGCACTTGCTTCAGCACACTTTATGTGAATCCTCACTGTAATATCATGAACGGGGAGTGTCAGCTTAAAGCCATTATTCCACTTTATGATATTCAAGAAGAGCACTCTGCTCAGTTGGTAACCCGGGTAGTAACTGAAATATCACACAATGCACAACCCTCAGTTAGGCAAGGAAAGGCTTACCTGGATTATAATAACAACAACAAAATAACCACCAATGTCAGTGTTTTGTTCATTCCTGCTGTTATTTACCAAATGGTAACTGGCACATTTTCAAACAAAAACATTAATTAAGAAGAAGGGCTTATGCATCCATAGCAGAATTTGAGGCCTGAGAGAGGAAAATTAAGAAAAAAATTATCTTTTGAAGTTTCTAAATGGATAGATGTGTTTTGATATTTATTATCATTTACCAGATTTTACAACAGCAACAAAAAAATGGTATATATGTAGCAGCTTTCTTGTCAGAAGGACATCCCAAAGTGCAGAGCAGTTGATGGTTAGCACCTGAACTGGCGGTTCATTCAACAATAACAACGAGGCAAGATTGGGATGAAAGAGGGCAGAGAGGTAGGAGGACAGCAGAAGGCACGGGCGAACAGAAAGATCTTGAGTTGGGTCTTGAAGGAGTCAAGGGAGTGAGCAAGGTAAAGCTTTGTGGGATGGAGGGGAGGGGGCAGAGGCTAAAAGCCCAGTCACCAATGGTATGGCAGGTTGGGTGGGAAACAAGGAGTAGGCCGGAGCTTGCTGAACGGAAGGAGCGGACAGGTTGATAGGGGGTCAGCAGGTCAGAGAGGTTGGAGGGGACAAAGCCGTGGAGGAACTTGAAAGTGAGGATGAGGATATTGAATTCTATCCCGTGAGGGATGGGGAGTCAGTGGAGCCGGGCGTGGGTGGGGATGATGTGGTCACGGAACCTGGTGCAGGAGAGGACAGGAGCTGCAGAGTTTTAGATGATCTGCAGCCTGTGAAGGGAAGAGTTGGGAAGGAGGGAGTTTCAGCAGTCAAGCCTTGAGGTGACAAATGCATCTATGAGGGTTTCAGTGGCCTGAGGGGTGAGGCAGTAGCAGAATTAGGCAATGTTATCGAGGTGGTGGATGGCAGAGCTGATCATTGGATGGATATGGGGGAGAAAGGACAGTTGAAAATATTGATGGTGGGGCAGGTAGGGCAAGGCACCTGAAGCAGAATAGTGCCTGCTGAGTAGAGTAAATGGGTGGGTGTTAGAAAGGTAGCAGAAGAGGATCGGGCAAGACTGTGGAGGGATTTAAAAGTGATGATGAGAATCTCAAACTTGATCCTTTAATGCAGGAGCCAGTGGAGCTGGGTGAGGAAATCAAAAGCAAAAAAGGAATACCACTCCAATTCAATTATCTTGCTGAAAAGAAATGTTACTCCAGATAATCCTATTATAAAGAGATAGAATTTATGCAGCACAAGTTGTATGTAGATAGTCAGTTTATATTTCCAACAATCAGTGACGAGAACTTAATTTTCTGCCACTGAAGTTAGAAGTGATGACTGCTTGCAGTTTTCAAATGAGGACTCAAAAATATTGAACAAGACAGCAACCACAAATCTTTTCTTTACTTCTACATCACTCCAATAACATTGGATTTCATAAAATGAGAGCCAATGTGAGATACAGAAATTCTGCACTACAGTGAATATTGACTGTCAGCTTCCCCAGGCACTCCAACATGATTAATGCTCTACTTATGTAGTCAATGAGTTTGTCATACACCTGCCAACATAAAATGCTCTGACTCAATACAAGAACTACAAGATTCCCTGCTCTCTGTTCAACTCTATTCTGTAAACTCAGCATTAAATCAGGACATCTGATCTCTGAGTTAGAAGGGTTAATGCCCCATGAAAGGCATTTGGGGCTCATAATTTAGGCCGACCCTGGGAACAACTGTATTGTTAGCGGTGCTGGCCTTTGAATGAGAATTTAAACTGAGGCCCTGTTCAAGTGGACCCTAAGAAGCCACGGCACTATTTGTGAAGGGAAGTTCTTCTTGTGTCCTGTTCAACAATTCTGCACAGTAAATTGATTATTCACTTGATGATTGTTTGTGGGACATTGCTGTGCAAATTGGTTGCTATATTAACCCACAAAGTCACTGCTCTTTATCATTTGATACTTTTTTAGACATTTTGATGAAAATGACATTGTAGACTATTTAATCCTCCTCCATCACCTCCCCTCCCAACCTTCAAGGTTCTGTCGTTGATTGGTTCAGGTCCCATCGTTCAAACCATCTCCACTTTGTCTCTGCGAACATCTTTTCTTCCAGCCCCAGCATCATCTTGTGCGGCGTTCCTCAGGGCTCTGTCCTCGGTCCCCTCCTCTTCGCCCTCTACATGCTCACCTCGGTGACATCATCCGTAGACATGGGATAAATTTCCACATGTATGTGGATAACACCCAGCTCTATTTCTCTGCCTCCACCCTCAACTCCAGGGCTCCCTACCTGTCCAATATCATGTCCTGGATGAGGGACAATTTTTTCCAGCTCAACGTCAGAAGACCAAGGCCCTCCTGTTTGACTCGCAGCAGCGCCTTCGCACCTCGGGCGCTGGCAGGATCAACATCCACACTCCACATCACAAAGCCAGTCAGGAACCTGGGTTTCTTGTTTGACTTTGAACTGCTCTTTTTCCCCCACATTCACAGCATGATCAGCACTGCCTCCCACCACCTCCACAACATCACCACTCTGCCACTGACTCACCCTTCAGGCTGCTAAAAACCCTCACCCATGCATTCGTTACATCAAGATTTGACTACGGAACCTCCCTGCTCATCAGCCTTCACAATTCTTCCATTCACAAGCTGCAGATCATCCCAAACTCTGCAGCTCATGTCCTCTCCCGCACCAGGCTCCGTGACCCCATCACTTGCACCCTCACTTGGCACCATTGACTTCCCATCTGCCGGAGGATAGAATTCAAGATCATCTTCCTCACTTTCAAGGCCATCCATGACCTTGCTCCCTCCTACCTTTCCGACCTGCTGATTCACTACCAACCTGCCCGCTCCCTCCATTCAGCTTTCAGCTTCCCTGCCCCCATAGTCTGGAACTCCATCCCACAGTCCCTTCACCACACTTCCTCTCTTGCCTCTTTCAAGTTTGGTCTCAAGACCTTCCGTTTTGACCGTGCCTTCAGCTGCCCTCCCACCTCTCTGCCTCCCCTCACCCCTATACCACCGCCTCCACTATGCTCAGGTCCCGACCCCTGACCTGTGTAACAGGTTGAGCCTGTTAAACAGGGAATAATTACAAACACATATTAATGTTGTAATCTGTGTCTTATGGGAAAATATTATTTCGAAAGATTCACATTTGAGCAAAAAACAGAATAAATTTGGTATTAGAGCTCTGTACAGTTCAATTTTTTTTAAAGTATAAATAAATTTGTTCCTTCAAAACTGAGCATTCAAAGAATTGGATTTGATTTGAGAAGATTGAGAAAGGCCGTGATCAGGCTTCTTAAAATATTACTCTTCTAAAACTATTCTAAAAATAAAATTTTAAAGTTGATAAGGAATTATAGTGGCTGGGAAATAAATTCTCAGCTTCTCGTGTATGGAGTATGGCAAAGCGATGTGCCTTTCATGAAGTTTTTCCATGTCCAGAACATTGAGTGACAAGTCAGTATTTGTTTCCCTGCCTGCAGCTGTTTTCCCATTTCCATGAATCCACCAATGGTGAGGCGGGAAGTGTGGGGGACCTGAATCATAGAATCATAGAAGAAGGCTAGTGTCCGCTGAGCGGAGAGAGTAGGCGGATATGGGGTTATGAGAGAGAGGTGGGGGCACAAGAACATTGAGGGTTTTGAAAGTAAGAATGAAGGTTTTGTACTTAATTATTTGAGGAATAGGGAGTCAGTGAAGAATAAGGGGCAAGAATGGGGGTGATAGGTTCCCAAGTGTGGTACAGGAGAGGACACAAGCTGCAGCTTGTGGAGGGAAGATTTGGGAAGTCTAGTGAATAGGCAGTTGCGGTAGTCAAGCTGGGATGTAATGAAAGCATGGATCAGGGTCTCAGTGGCCTGCGGTTAGAGGAGGGGTGGAGGCAGGCAATGTGGAGGCAAAAATGTAGAAAGGCGAAATGGGTCACGGCAGAAATGTAGGGTTTGAAGGATAGCTGAGGATCAAAAAGAACACCAATTTTGCATTGGAGTGGTATGGTGAAGAGTGCAACCATGAATGTGTAGAGTCCTGTAGCTCAGTGGTTAGAGCACTCGCTTTACAAGCGAGAGACAATGAATTTGCATCCAGGCAGGCAGGGCAAAACCTTGGGCAAGTTTCCTACTACACATAATAATTCCTCAAGAAAAAAATAATAATTTGGACAGTCAATCTATGATTGTTTGTGGGACACTGCTGTGTGCAATTGGCTGCCGCGTTTTGCCCCAAAATATACCGCCAATTGACTTTACAGTATATTCTGTGAGGCGCTTTGAGATATCTTGGAGACGTGAAAAGCACTATATCAAATGCAAATATTATTATTATTATGAATGGTGGTAGAATCAGTGACTGAGGTAAGGAGGCATTGCTGGGAGCCAAGCAAGGGTTCCTCTATCTTGCCAATTTTGAGTTGGAGGAAATTGGCTCTCATCCAGGAATTGATGTCAGACAGACAGTTAGTCAGGACATCAACAGTCCTGGAGTCGAGTGTTGAGGAGGCTAGTTAGAGTTGGGTGACGTTGGCATACATGTGGAAATTGGCCCCATGCCTATGGATGACATCACCAAGCGAGAGAATGTATAGATTGAAGAGGAAGGGACCGAGGACAGAGCCCTGGACTAAGGATAGAATGAAACCCTTCCTGTGTGTACCCAGCTGTTACAAACCATGAGGGAGAACTGTTGTGTTATGCACTGCAAGATCAACCTATATTAGGATTTTGCTATCATTGAGGAGAGAAGAAAACCACCAGACTGCTGTTTGTTCCTACATGATAATAAGATAATTATACATGCACAGAATCTTTTACATTAGAAAGAGGTTGCAGAGCCCCTTACAAAGCCTGAAGTGGAGCCCAAGCTTGGAGGCGGAAAGAGCTGGGGGAAGTTGACCAAAAGCATACTCCAAAAGGTAGGTTTTCAGGTAGAATTTGAAAACATATAGAGAAGGGGGAGATATTGAAGGAATCAACAACAACTTGTATTTATATAGTGCCTCTCATCAGGATAGCATCCCACAGTGCTTGGATCAGAGGTGTTGTCTTGAAAGACAGGGTCCAAACAAATACTATAACCATTAAACATCTATATGAATCAATAGTAGGGGCGGTTGCCTCTTGTGTCTTCTAAATTATACATTTTAAGTCACCCTTTGAGCTTTGTAAAATCATACATGATTTGTTGCATGATGTGACCCCCACACTGCCCTCTCTGCCCCCACACTCTGGAACTCCATCCCACAGTCCATTCGCCTTGCTTCCTCCCTTGCCTCCTTCAAGGCCGGTCTCAAGACCCTCCTGTATGATCGTGCCTTCTGCCGCCCTCCCACATCTCTCCTTTTCCTCTCCCATACATTGCCCCTCTCTTGTGCTTGGTTCCTAACCCCTGTCTATTCAGTGCCCTGGGATGTCCTCCCAACGTGAAAGGTCCTCTAAAAATGTAATTTTGTTGTTGTTTTTGTGACATTATTTTGTGGTTGAATTGATATGGATTTACTGATAGCTTGTCTAGTTTGGATTTTCATGTTTGGGGGTAGAGATTGGGGAGAGTAGAGTGCAATGGGGGAAGAAGGTTGATTCTAAGCATAGTCAAAGAGAAAGACCTTGAGGAGTGTCTTGAAGGAGGCAATGGATTGGGACAAGGTGGAGAGACTGCGGGATGGAGTTGAATAGGGTGGGTGCAGTGTGGCTGAAGGTCCACCCACCAACAGCGGAGGACGTGAAGCAGGCCAGGGAAAACTTGGCAGAGAGAGTGGGTTGGTTGGTAACAGATTAACAAGTTACAGCGGTAGGTGGGAATGGGGCCAAAATCTAGAACTGTATGCTCTGTGTGATGGGAAGCTTGTGGAGGAGGGCGAGGGTGGGGGTGATATGGTCACAGAGCCTAGCGCAGGTGAGGACAAGGTTGCAGAGTTCTGGATGATCTGTAGCCTGTGGAGGGAGAAGTTGGGGAGGTCGATATGCAGGGAGTTTGCATTGTCAGGCTTGGATGTTATGAACGCATGCATGAGAGTTTCAGTAGCTTGTGGTGTGAGACTGTGGCGGAGCCAGGCAATATTGCAGAGATGGGTGAAACCGGAGCAGTTCATGGCACCTATGTGGGGTAGAAAGGATAGTTGAGGGTTGAACAAGACATCAAAGTTCTGGACTAACTTAGGAGTGTGCATCCATGGATGATGATACGGTCAGAATTGGGTGTCATCTGCACATATGTGGAAGTTGACCCCATATTTGCAGGTGATGTCACCAAGAGGGAACATATAATAATAATCCTTCCATTTGATATAGCGCTTTTCACATCTTATCAAGGTCTCAAAGCACCTCACAGATTATACTGTAAAGGGAATTGACTGTGCATTTGTGGGAAAAGCGCGGCAGCCATTTGCGCACAGCATTGTTCCACAAACAGTCGTGGAATGAAAATGACCAATTTTTATCATTGTGTTTTTTTGGAGGGATTATTATTAGACGTGTGGAGTAAGGACACTTGCCCAAGGTTTCGCCCTGATTTGCCTGGATTTGAACACCAGTCTCTCACTTGTAAGGCGAGTGCTCTAACCACTGAGCTACAGGAGCTCCACATATAGATGTTGCAGAGGAGGGGACCATGAATGGAGCCCTGGGGAATGCTGCACGAGATGTGTGACATTCAGGGTGAGAGTACACCTTTGAAATAATTTCAGCATGACATTTGTAATCTGCCTTGCAAATTTTGTGCAGTTGTTTTATCCATTTAAGATCCTTTTATTTTATCGAAGAAGCAGCTATGAGTGCGAGTAGTGGCAGTCAGCAAGCTCATCTCTGATTAGTATCCTAGGACTCAAATATGACAGGAGTACACATTGGATGTTTTTGATGTAATTGCAAGATAATCAACAGATCATTGTTGAAGATTACGATAACCTACTTACATTTTTATTTTGTCGTACCTTTCTTGACAATCCACTTCAAATAAAAAAGTAACATTAATCTAATACCAGATGCAATAAAGATTACAGTCCCATGTCTATCGTTATTTTTGTTCCACTTATAGGCCCTCCTCGTCACAAACTCCCCCAAAGGTTACACAACAGAAATGTGTTGAGCAGAAGGGATCAAATATTCGATTACAACCTCAGTCTGTAACCATTAGGGGATGCTTAATAATGCTTGCATCCTTAAGAATCAAAGATGATCAACATTGCTGTCAGGAACCACACAATGTTCTTGTTGGCAGAATACTACATTTGCCAAAGTTGTGTGAATCCTCCAAACACATGTTCATTATGCAGAAACAATTCATAGAATGTCAAAATTTAATTAATTTGAACACATCTGAGGATGTTCCTCCACCTAAACATATTACCCAGCAATACTGTGGATCTTCCACTCACATGGTCTCACAAAGAAATAATCAGCTACCTGAGAGTGAAAATAATCTCCAGATCCAAACAAAACTACCTACTTTAGTCTGCTACAAATCCTTCAACAAATTAAGATGAACTTCCATTGTGTCAGTTGCTGTTGACATCCCTCAGGGGCAAAATTCCACTTAATCTAAATATACGGAATGCCAAGGATTAGAATACGTTTTCATGCTCTTAGTACTTGGGGTCTGTATCTAAATTAGATGGTTAACTAATTAAGAAGTTCATGTCCAATTGCTGAAGACCCAGTAAGAATTTAACACAGTTTTGTTTCCAGGCAGGTGGGTAATTTTGTCTTCCTGCTTGCCTGATACACTTTTTTGATCACTTGTTTGTTTTTCGTCAGCCAGGTGTCTGACACACATGGAAACTTATTGGTATTTCAAGATGGTTAAACCTTCAACATCAAATTCCAAATAGTGCTGAAAACTCTAAAGCTCTCAGAATTACAAGCCTACTGTAGCTCATTGGTTAAACCAAGTGAGAGATCTGGGTTTGAATACCGGCATGGCGAAACCTTGGGCAAGTTTCTTTACTCCACACACCTAATAATGCTGCCGCGTTTCATCCACAAATGTACAGTCAATTATTTTAGTATATTCTGTGAAGCTCTTTGAGACATCTAGTAGACATGAAAAGTGCAAGGATTATTAATATTGTTATTGTTGTCTCATTTTTCAAGTGGCAGCAATTCTTATTAACTGATAAAGGGGTTAATATCACATAGACTATTTCCACTCAGACAATGGCTTAGCTTCCTTTCCATTCTTTAGCAAAATATTCATTCATTTAGAATGAAAGTGTGATCTATTATGTGGTAGTCATCAGTTTTTGTGTTTAGACAGTATCTTGTGAAACATCGCTGAAAGAATGTAATAATTACCTCTGGGATTTTTTGGCACATTGCCAAAAATTCTGCCAAAAGCAAGCTTAGCCACCTGTTACAGGTGTACATTCACCCTGACTTTAACAAATTGGATGGGCCCACTTCTGCCTCTAGATGCTTTGAACATCCCTTTCTCCTGTATGATAGAAGAGGCAGCAATGAAAAATGTTTGCCTGTAAAAGCATCCCATATTTCCAATCAATAATTCCAGCCTGATTTAAAGTCTCAAACTTCTGAGAGATGATGATACTTATGCTAATTGCAAAAATTAAAGATTTACTACTCATTATTTATGAAGCAAATTCCATTATATAGTCTTAGAGAATAAAACAGTTTTGGTTTTAGCCTATAGTATAAGGAAAGAGAAACATTCCATACTTGTATATTTAAAAGTACAGTAGTATATACACCCATACAGTTACTATTCTCCTTAATCCTTCAAGCAGTAGATTACTTCTAATAAAAAAATATCTGATGTGTAAACTTTGCCCTAAGGATACCATTCTTGGGGAAACACATTAATCACTGGTATAATGGATGTAATGGAAATTTGGGGCAACTATCATTATTCATGAAGCCATAGTCCCATACCTTATATGCTCAATACAAACACATGAGGTTAAAAGTTTTAAGAGAATGGGGTTACATTGATCTTGCTGCCCGTGTCAATGTACGGAGGACATAAGTTCTGTTAAATGCTTGCATGCCTTGTATTGCTTTTCATTTCACTCATATAACTGACAAGATTTTACATTTCATATAATCCTCAATAAATAATTTCAACTAAATTGAAAACACATATTTGGCAAGGAATTTCAAGTAATAATTGAATCAGACTATTTCCACAGATCTCCATAATCCATCTCTGAGTTATGATCTCATAGTTTATAGTTTACATAGGAACAAAGGAAGACAGACAATAAAAAGATGGAGGCTATTTAGATCACTGAGTCTGTTCTACCAGTTTGTTAGCTCTTTTAATCCCAATATAAAAAGCAAAAGTAGCTGAGAACACTCAACAGTTGAAGCAGTATCTATGGAGAAAGGAAAGTGAGTTAACGTTTCAGGTCAATGAACTATCGTCAGAACATCTTTTGCCTTTTAATCCTAAAGCTCTGTCCCTTTTCCATATTCTCTATACCTCTTGCACACAAATATGTACCTACCTCACTTTTAAACATCTCTATTGATTCTACATCTTCAGATATCTTCACAAGCCTCCGTGTAAAAATAAGATTTAATTCATGATATTTCTTGTTGCAGTTTAGCAACTTTCAGAAATCTCAATTTGCTATTTTGCAAATTGACAAATTAAAGCAATAGTGGAATTATTGCTTCCCATTCCTTTTGTAACTAACACATTATGAATGGGGTAAATATAAAAGCTAACTGCTTCGAGAGCTTTGTTAACTAATTAGATAACCCTTCCCACACATTTTGTTTCATGTTTGCCTTCTATTAGAATTAATCTCCAGAGTTTGTAATGAAGTGACCAAAATTCACTTAATCTCCATATTTACCAATGTAGAATCCAACTTTATTCATTGCCCTAAGCAGCTTTTAATCCCTTTGAGGGGAAGGAAAAATCGAAAAATGCTAGTTATTTTAAAAAAACTTTCTTTCCAGCATCCTATGGAAGCAAGAAAAAAATTGGGTCATTTTTTCAATAGGGCTCAAACACCCAGCTTCAACCTTAATCAACTTACAATCATACAAAACCAGAAATTAGATTGATGATTGTTTGATCTTTTAATGTATTTTAGATAATTCCAATTCAGATAGTTATTACTTTACGTTATACCCACTGGACTCTAGCAGTATGAGCTGGGTGAGTACTGTTAACCAAATTATCCATATACAGTATTATTCTTTTAAGTTAGCAGTATTCGGAAAAAGATAAAACTGAATTTGCAGGCACTGAACCTGGCCATTTTTGTTTTTGAAATAACCATTCAGATGGAAGCTCAGCTTTCTCTTGATGATCCTTTAGGAATAGTTCAATATTTAGGCTAAACAGAATAATTCATTAAAACATTGTGTTTTTAATGTTCGGAAAATGACATCAATTCTTCATTCCTAAGTTATGTAAAGGATACTTGATGGCTTTAAATATAAATTGCATCGATTTGTAAGAAGAGGAGGCAAACTCACCCTCAACTTCCAGCCAAGGTTTGAAATTTAGACATGAAGAGGTGTTAAGCTCATATTAATCACTAATAGTTTTACTTAGGCAACCAAACTCACAAAGGAACCCAAGGGCAAAATGTGTCTTTTGATAGATGAGATATTTTCTGTTGAAGCTAGAAGTTTCCTTGTGTCAACGACTAAATAACATTATCAATGTAATTTGGTACCCAAAGACCCTAGAATACGACTAAAGTCAGAATGGTGCCGGTGGTGCTAGTGATCGAACGTGTGTGTCAGTTAGTGATTAACATTAAGGGCTTTTCTAGGTCTTGATTCAGAGATGCAATTAAAAAGGAATTTATGAAGACAACGTATCCCAGGGCAAAATTATTTCCAAACCACCTTGAAACACCGACAAACCACTTATGTAGGAACTATGAGTGTACTCACCACAAGCTTGTCACAAATATAAATTCATTGACCACTAGAGCTGATCTAAACCCAGTAGATTGCTAGAAGAGATACTTACTCATTACATTACAAAAGTAGATATGTACTCAGCAGACTGCTAGGTTAGATGTGTATGGATGTGTACCCACTAATAGATTCCTGAATTTTATATTTTATAATCTTAACTTGTATGATTGGTGATAGATTCTCAGCTGTCAAATACTATAATAGTGACAAATGTGTTGTTCAAAATGAAAAATGATCTAATGTGAGTTCTCAATCAAGAGCTTATATAAATGTGTTAATTGCATACTTCTTATTCGGAAATCTGTTGAGAAAAACATCGACACAACTACATAAAGAAATCTCATTAAACAATAATCACTGCAGAGAAATTATTATAAAAAACAAGATGATTCAAAATTATTTGACCGTCAATTTTGAATAATGTTGTGATAATAAAAATACACTATCCTATTGGTAGAGGAGTGAGTTTCCATTTACTATTAGAATGCATTATTGTGGACCTTGTTATCTACAACATTCCAAGCTAAATCCTGTGCTTGTTCAATGAATAGTGGAGTCCTGTAGCTCAGAGGTTAGAGCAACCACCTTACAAGTGAGAGACCTGCATTCAATTCCAGGCAGGGCGAAATCTTGGGCAAGTTTCCTTATTCCACACACCTAATAATAATCCCTCAAAAAACAAAACAAAAATAAATTGGTCATTTCAATCCACGACCTTTTGTGGGACACTGTTGTGCGCAATTGGCTGTTAAGTTTCACCGACAAATAATAATAATAATCCTTGCATTTGATATCGCGCTTTTTATATCTTCTAGATGTTTCAAAGCGCTTCACAGATTATACTGTAAAGTGAATTGACTGTATATTTTTGAGCGAAATATGCCAGCCAATTGCACGCAGCAGTGTCCCACAGACAGTCGTGGATTGAGTGACCAAATTATTATCGTTTGTCTTTGGAGGGATTATTATTAGGCATGTGGAGTAAGCAAACTTGCCCAAAGTTTTGCCCTGGCTGGAATCGAACACAGGCCTCTCACTTGTAAGGTGGTTGCTCTAACCTCTGAGCTACAGGACTTCACTGAGCTACAGGAAACCACAAATATACACTCAATTGACTTTACAGCATATTCTGTAAAGCATTTTGAGATGTCTAGAAGAGTGAAAAGCACTAAATCAAATGCAACGATTAGTATTATTATTAAAGATTCCATGGAATTATTCATCAAGAGAAGGGAGTTTCTTTCAGTGTTCTGGTCAACAATCCCTTGAAATAAAATTGAACGTTCGCTTCATAGGCATTTGTGGAATAATTCACTTTGTAGTATGTTCTGTGAAGTGCATTGAAATGTCTCGAAGACTTGTTGAGGCTCTATATCAAATGCAAGGATTATTATTATTATTATTATTATTATATTCCTGTGTGCAAATTGATGACTGCATTCATTTAGAAAATACACAGTCATTACACTTCACATTAAATCTTGTGTGCCTTTCCATACCTCTACAACATTTCCCGCCTCCAATACTGCTGCTCACCATAGACCACCGAGACCCTGATCCATACTTTCATTACATCCCAGTTCAACTACGCCAACACCCAACTCATTGCACTTCCCAACTCTGCCTTCCACAAACTGCAGATTATTCAGAACACTGCATCTTGTGTCCTGTCCTGCACCAGGCTCTAGGAACCTCACATCCCCGTTCTTGCCCAGCTTCACAGGCTCCTCAGTCCTCTGAGAATCAAGTACAAAACCCTCATTCTCATCTTCAAGGCCCTTCACGGTCTTGCCACCCCACCCCCACCTCTCCGACCTCATAACCCCATATCAGCCTGTCCACTCCCTGTGCTTGGCGGACACCAATCTGCCTCAGGTCCCCCGCGATTCCCTCCCCTCCATTCATGGTTGGCCATTAAGCATCTCTGCCCCTCCACAAATCTATCCCACAATCTCTACACCTAAACCCGCTTTCTTGCCTACTTTAAGTCCTTTCTTTTCAATTATGTCTTCAGCCACCTTCCCACCCCCAGCCCCCCTGCCCTCCTTGTCTTCTGACCTCAACTCCCATCTAGGATCCAAAACCCCTGAATGTCCAGTACCTTGGATGTCTTTCCAATCTGAAGAGTCCTATACAAGTGCAATTTGCTGTTGTTGATGATGATGAAGCGCTTTGAGATATTTTCCTGATGTGAAGGATGCTTTATCAAATGAAAAATCATTCCAGAAATATTCCAGAGGTAGGTACAATGACTTGCTCTACATACCCACAATTTGTTCAACATTAAATTGTATTCATCACATTGTTAAATGATAGCCCACGTTTTTGTTCATCTCCAAAATGAATGTAGATGGGCAGGATTTAGCTAGGAATGTTGTAGATAAATTTCATCTGAAGAACAGCATCTCCAAAAATAGAGTGTGCATTCTATTCCAAAAATCTATCTCTGGGATTTCCCTGTGTAGGTGGGATGCATGGAAATTGCAGCTTGGTCAGACACCTAACTGACTCCCAAAAATGCAGCTCATCTCTGGCACTCTATTGGAACTTCATCCTAGAGTGTGAGGTTAATGTCCTGATGTGGACTTCAAGCTACAGCCTCTGACTCAGAGGTAAATTTGCTACCACCTGATCCAGGCTGATTTATAACATAAATTATATTGCATTCAGAAGTACAGTACAACAGTGAAAATCTATTTTCTTTCTCACTACTAAAACAACAACAAATTATACACGTTTACAACAATAACAAAAACTTTGATTTATATAGCACCCTCCACACCAGACAGCATTCTTAGAATACTTCACAATAACAGATCCGGAGCCAGGGGAAGGGGGAACTGCCTTTTATGTCAGAAGCATGTGATGTGTTCAATCTACTACAATGTTAATTAGCTCTCTATGCTCTATTCATTAGATCAATTATTTCAATGTTTCTGTTGTAAATCCATTTGAAAGTTAGAGCCACACATTTTCAAAAGTGTATTTTATTACATATCATTTGAATAATTCTACATGGCACATCATCCTACATAGGGTCGATTGACAATGCCATGTATTACAGTATTCTTTGCCAAATTTGTATTGCATTCATTTGTACTCATTCATTTTGCACCACTAATTTAAAGGCAAATGAAATGGTCCCAATCTGTTTCTTCAAAAGCCCACGGATTTGAGATTCCATCATTGAGAGTTATCGTACTTGACAGCAGAGGCCCCTGCTTGACTTATGTGTCATGCCATCAAATCTCTCTTTTGAGTACAAGGTCTAAGAAAATGAAAAAAAACACTTGTTTCACTCATACTGAAGTGTCATTCATAGTTGAGGAAAGCAACAATTTTGGTCACTGGAGCAAATCACATCAATTCATATGCAAGGAGGAAACCTGAAAAGACATGAACAGCATTCTTAATGACAGATCCACTGGCAGGGAATCTGACAGCAGGTTCATTAATGTCTGAACGATGTGAAAGAAAATCCAACGCATAAAACTGGCCTTCAACAACTAAGTCAGGAAAACCAGGTCACAACTAGAAGTGGTGAAAAACGAACCCGACTGCACCACAATAGGAAATTATGTCCTGGAGAGTGCAGAGAATGACAAAGACTGCTTTCATATAATAGTCTGAGAGTGTTTTCCCTTCCATGGCATATTGTATAGCAATTGTTTTTTTAAACTTTTTTTAATCACTGGTCATCAGAACAATTTTGTATGTTACCACTTGTTGGTGCGTCCATAAAAAGGGCACATAAATATAATAACAGCAATTATATAGTGCCCGTCAAAGAAGTTAGTGTCTTGGAGTGGTGATCAATGACATTGTTTGACTCCAATCTGAAAGAAAGAGAAGTAACCGTAGGCATGTTGTATAGCAAATGATCTGAAGAGGAGCAAAGAAGGAGTAAGGTGAAGGGATTGAGGTAGGGAGATCCAGAGTTTTGGGAGGAGTGGTTGACAGTGGTGGAACAGAAGGGTCAAGTGATATGCAAAAGGCCCTAGCCAGCTGAGCTGAGGCATTGGGAAGAGATGTGTGAGCAGAATGGAGAGGTAGGGAGTTGCTTGGGCATGAAGTGATTTGTAAGTGAGTTTAAGGATGTTGAAATCAATAATTTTTGCAACAGAAAGCCAATGCGACTTGCCAAAGTCAAGGGTGATACACTGCAATATAGAATACAAATTATACAAATTACATGTGTATCAAAAACAAAAATCGGTGGGAACGCTCAGCAGGTCAGACAGCATCATTGGAGAAAGGAAAGTGAGTCAACGTTTCAGGGCCACAACCCTTCGTCAGAAAGGAACATTTCTTTAGCGCCTTTCACGTTAGGGTCAACATTTCAAGACGTTGATGGGGGTGCAAAGTTTACACTGATGGGTGAGAATGTTGAATATAAAGTCATAATTGAAACAGTAAGGATCAGTGCATTGAAGTGAAACAACAATGAACACATCAAGGAGAAAGGAATAGAGCAATTTGTTGTTAAATATATTTGAGAAATATAAGCAAAAGGTCTCCACTGGCAACAAACACACTGGATTCCAGTAATTGGGAAGAAGTGATAATTATCAAATCGCAGACCACAGTGATTTTTCTGTGAATGGTTTTGTGAAGCTTTGTATAGCTATTCTTTGGAGTATCACTTATCACAACTGAATCACTGTGCGCATGTGTGTGTGTGGGCTGGCTGATGATCAGAAACCTTCACTTGATTCAGAAATCCCTCATGGTTCTCTTGCCTGCCCACCAAAGACATATTAACATTCAGAAAATATACTTTGTTCAAACAACTGGAAGTTAGAACCTGTTTGGGTTATTTGCTGGGTGTACAGACAAACCATAGAAGTTACCCTTGTTGAATAATGTACAACATATGTCCACATTGTCAAGTACCAATACCATCTGTTTGCTATGGAAACTAAAGAGCAGTTTCACTTGCTGCTACAACTCTAAGAGGACCATTCTCTACTTGGTAAATTTACAGCTTTAGCGGTATGCACTTATAATGAGGTATAACCTTTCCCCACCCTCCCACAGCTAATTGCTAGGCTCTACTGTAGTTCAGATTGAGGCTACAATGTATCTAACCTCACATTTATATCCCAGAATGAAATACAATTCAGGTTTGCCTCTAACAAGGTCAATGCTGCATCTATTTCACTCTCTGGTTTTACAATCTTACATTTAAATTGGAATGATAAAAGGGAACAATCATGTAACAACGTTTTTTAAACTCTAATTTAATTGCTTGTGCAATTAACGCATGAAATATTAGTTGACAGTTATCATAAACCTGCTAGGTTATTATCATAACCTAGCATAAACCTGCTAGGTTATGATAATAGGTAAATAATATGCTATTTAATCCACCCAAAGATAGCAGGTTTAACAGATTTTAATTTGATCCATTCCATATTGCAGGACAAACACAACAAATGTTTTTAAGCGGAATTATAGGATGTTCAGCAATGGCAAATGTTTGCAAATAAAAACCTCAGCTGCATTCTCTGAACTGCAGACTGCTAATTTGTGAAGGAATTCACCTTATAATATGAGGAACTACGTGAACCACCTTACTGGTCAGGCCCGTACGCAGGATTTTTAATGGGGGGGTGCGAATTGCTAGTGATGGGACCAACAATGGCCGGCGGCTTGGGGGCTGCCCACGAGGGCCCCTGGCGGGGGTGAAGGGGGCGAAGCCCCCTCGAGGCTCCGACGTTTTACACAGTTTGAGGTCATATTTTACACATTTTTGCGGTCATATGTTTTTTGCATGCCAGTGGACGTCTCTAAAAGCAATTTTTAATTACAGGAATACATTTTTAATAATATAAATCAAATGTGATAATCAAGACAAAACAAGAAACATGATATTTCAGAAACACGCCTATCAAAACTTAAGTCATTTTTACTTACATTTATCAGATTAAAATATGATTTCAGCTTCCACAAAGTGGTGCTACCTTTTTATGTAGTGACTGTATATGGGATGATTTCCAATTGACACACCACGTAGACATAGGCGATAAAGCTTAGGCCTACGTCCATGAGTATCTTTTTTAAAGATAGGCATTTCCGTCCAGACACATATAACTTTTTTGTTGGGTTCTCAAAAGCTTTAATTTCTCAGAAGCTTGTAAATATGTTGTCATTGTTTGCTAGCATTACATGTTACACCTCTCAAAACTTGAGTAATTTTTACTTACGGTGATCAGATGAAAAGATGATTTTAACTTCCAGAAGTGGTGCCACCTTTGTGGCTGTATACGGGATGATTTCCAAACGAGGATGGATTTGAGTCTTGGCGCGCGCCTATGTTTACGCGGTGAGTCACAGACTCGCCGCGTCATTGACTAGCGCGTCTATCGACGCGGTATGTTTTGGGTAGACGCCGATTCTGGTGTGCGAGTAATTTTATATTAATACTAAATCATTCAAAGATGTGTATTTATAAGTAATACATAGTTTTGAAGAATTAATTGTGACACAAATGTTCAATAAATTTACTTGGTATTTAAATTTGATAAAAATACAATTCTCTACCCCGGAAAATGTGGACCTTTTATAATTTGGGGGGGTGCCTACGCACCCGTCGCACCCCCCCTGCGTACGGGCCTGCTGGTGACGTTCTAAAGGTTTGCATTATTCAAAGCACCTCAAAAATGTCTACAACTTGCTTCGCAATGAATTTCCTGACTCATCACAGCATCAATCACACTTCACTTCATACCTACTTACCTCATCTATGCTTGGTGGCCATGAGATACTTCTTATCTGATGTGACTGTCATGAGAAACTGTTATCTAGCTATTATAATAATAATAATCATTGGACCTGATATACTGCTTTATCACAGTGGAAGGACGTCTCAAAGCGCTTCAATGTCTCTACGTAATTGTGCTGCTACGTCTCGTAGCAACACAATTGCACACAGCAATGTTCAACAAATAGTCATGAAATGAGATACCAATTTTCTTTGGAGGATGTGAGACACTCCCTTCCCTTTCAGATTAATGCCATGGGTTCCTGTCTGAACCAGCAGGCACAACCTTGGTTTGATATCTCATCCAAAGGATGGCACTTCCTACAATACAGATCATTGTACAGATTGATTGTTCTGCATTAGTTGAAACTTGATCCTGATTGTTACAAATTCATCAAATTACTGTACAGTCACTATGGTTCAGATTTCAATTCAGAGCAGCAGTTCAAAGCTGTTTTAAATGTCATTTACACTAGACCTCATTCTGCCTATGGTGCTTTTCAAGGAGAATTCCATCTATTACATAGAGAGAGAAAAAAATCTGAGTTTAACAGCTAGTAACCATAGCACATGTTACTGTTTTTTAAATCTCTGAAAAGCATCTGTCACTGACCACTTAATCAAAAAGAAATTGAAAACAACTCTTCTTAGTAATTTGCTTCAGAATAATCACCTTTGAAAAATTTAAAATAGGTGTGAAAGATTAATCAACATTCTTCCTCTCAAAATGTTAATCTGATTCTTTTCATCTAGGAAGAATGTGAGTGCCACTTCCAATCATAATGTATATTGCACTTTAACAAAGAAGCCGGAAACTATGTTGCCAATCTTACCTTTTGTTTCTATAAATTTTCTCACACTGAATTTTAAAGCCGTTTACAGGTCCCAGCTGTCAGATGACAGAAAGAAGCCTGTGCTTAATGGCCATCTGCATTGCGTTTGAATAGATTATTACCTTTATATGTATAGTAAAAGCCCATTTATCCGGCACCCTCAGGACCTAGCCAATGCCCGTTAAAGCGCTTGCGGATATTCGGCCGAAAACGAAAAAAAAAGTTTTTTTAATTAATGCATTTTTCCGGATAAATTCCAGTTAATCGAATGCGGACTTTTTTTTGATGTGTTGGTTATACGGAAGTTACGGTCGATCGGGTGCCGGATAAACAGGCTTTTGCTGTATTTGTATTCAGCACAGACTTCACAATCATTTGCAAAGTCCCCAAAAATCCAGAATAAGTCAGCAGGACAGTTTAATGTTGAATTGTCACTTGCATTTAAACACAGTAAATTATGTATTTATCGAAAGCATATGTAATGTATTTACTATGTTCCTCCACGAATACAGGTAGTTCTAAAGTATTAGACCGGAAAAGTAAAGGCAAGATTCTATATTCTCTCTGTTCTTCATTGTGTTTTTTTTATGATTTCCAAAAACAAGGTATCATTTCAGGATGTGCAGAACTTATCTTAGCTTCAGTTTAATCCATGAAGTTCTTAACAAAATGGTGTAAAAGAACATACAGAAAACCAGCATCAAAATTAGGTGAGGTAATGTTTCACTTTGATGACCTTTCAGAACTAAAACAGTTACTCACCTTCCTCTCTCCATAGATGCTGCCTGACCTGCTGAGTCCTATCTCTCCCACCACCTTCACTTCGTCTCCTCCAATGGCTTCGCCTCCAGCCTCCGCACAGTCACATGAGGCATTCCCCAGGGCTCTGTCCTTGGCCCCCTGCTCTTCACCCCCTACACTCTCCCTCTTGGCGACATCATCCGCAGACATGGGGTAAATTTCCACATGAATGCGGATGACACCCAACTATCCGGGTCAACCCTCAATTCCAGGACCACTGGCATTCTGACTGCATGCCTGTCTGACATTGAGTCCTGGACAAGGGCAAATTTCCTATAACTCAACATCAACAAGATGGAAGACCTGCTGATTGGCTCACGTCAGCGCCTCCGCACCTCAGGCGCTGACAACATCAGCGTTCAAGGCTGCTCTCTCCACCTCTCAAAGCCAATCAGGAATCTGGGCGTCTTGTTCGACCCCGAACTATCCTTCCTCCCCCACATCTACTCCATGATCGGCACAGCCTTTCATCATATCCGTAATATTGCCAGACCTCACCCCACACACCGCCGAAACTCTCATCCACGCTTTTATCACTTCCAGGCTCAACCTCGGGAACTCTCTCCTCCCCAGCCTCCCCAGCTCCTCCCTTCACAGGCTGCAGATCATTCAGAATTCTGCAGCTTGTGTACTCTCCCGCACCAAGCTTCGCGACCACATCACTCCCACCCTCGCCCGTCTCCACTGGCTCCCCGTCACCCAGAGGATCGAATTCAAGATCATTGTTCTCACTTTCAAGGCCATTCACAGCCTTGCCCCTGCCTACCTCTCTGACCTACTCTCTCCCTATCAGCCCGCCCGACCCTCTGTTCAGCAGACTCAGGCCTGCTCCGCGTCCACCGCCCTAATCGCCCAACCATCGGCGGCCGGGCTTTTAGCCTCTCTGTTCCCACACTGTGGAACTCCATCCCGCAGCCCCTCCGCCTTTCTTCCTACCTTTCCTCCTTCCTCCTTCAAGGCTGGACTCAAGACCTTCCTCTTCTACAGCACCTTCGGCTGCCCAATAACTCTTGCCCCTCTCCCACTCTCCTTCCCCTTCCACCTACCCCTACCCTCCCCCACCCCCCCACTCGGGTCCCTACCTGACTGTTCAGAGCTTTAGGACGTCCTCCCAACGTGAAAGGCGCTATTTAAGTGCAATTTTGTTGTTGTTGTTGTTGAGTGTTCCCAGCAACTTCTGTTATTATTTCAGATTTCCAGAGTCCACAGGATTTTGCCTTTTGTTCAAAATTAAGTCTATATTTAAGAATTTGGTAAATTCTAGACTAGGAAAGTATACATTTATAGAGTAAACTGAGACCCAGGTGAAATGTATATCCCTTAGTGAGCAACACTTGTATCCTAACTTATGCATATATATTAATGTTATTCGTCATGATTTGCAAGACTGAATCACAAAACAACAATTTTTCAGAAAATATACAATAGTAGAATTGATATCTGTGACTCCATTCCTTTTTTCATGTTAAAAAGCAATAGTTTATCATAAGCCATTTATAGAAATGTTTCTGCAAATTTACAGAAAATGCAGCCAGTAATCATGTGTAAGGTTAGAACTAATGCTTGAGTGTTTCTGGAACAGAGTCAATAACTACTTTTCTGGAGAATTCAAAGCAAATTAGTCAAAACAATGCTTGTGTATTTGAAGTTCTGAACATGAATCAAACCACAAATAGCTTAGGCTATTTCAGCCTAAATTAATGAATCACTTAGTTCTGCTGAGATTCCTTGGCTCTTGCTTTGTTAAAACAGGTCACGTATTTCTAATTATCAAATGATACTTTGCATTTTTCTCCATTCTAATTTTATTTATTTTCCTGAAGATATCGACTCTTACTGGGGTTTGATAACATGAGGCTCAGTGACTAGTATTGCACCAAACCAAGTGACCATTCTTTTGAGTTGAAGCCCTCAGATATCAAATGTATCAGGGTTGATACATGCTTAGCATGTAAGCATGTATCAAGGCATGGATCAAACCTTTATCATACATTTGGAGCTTTGACGCTACCTTAATAGTAAATAATAACAATAATAATCTTAATCTTTGCACTTAATATTGCACCTGACATAGACGTCTCACAGAGCTTCATAGAATACACTGTAAAGTGAATTGACTGTATTCTTCGTGGGCAATAAACAGCAGCCAATCACATGCAGCAGGGTCCCACAACAATTGTGGATTGAGTGACCAATATTTTATATATACAGTGTATATATATATATGAATACAATGCAGCCCTTACTGAGCTGCGATCTTTTCTTTAGAACTTTAGGGGGCACAGTATTAATATTAATAGGGGATGTTACCATGGAAACATCATAGCCTAAACTAATACCGTACTCATTTAATGTGAACACGCGTGCATTTTCCAGCAGGGTCAATTGACAATTGTTGTCCTAGTTGAGACTAGCTAACAAAGCACAGACCAGTGATAGAACATGTTATTTTCCTGAAGAGTATAGGTCACTTCACACCAAGCAGCAACCTTTCTAAACAAGGAATCAGGAAAGATAAATTTCAACCAAAGAATATAGACCAAATGTTCCTTTTAAAAACCACTTGGCAAATATAATGCTGAGACATAAATATGGTTCAAGCGTTTCTTTCTTCTAAATGACTATACAGTACATGAATTTTAAACTGCGGATGGTATTTTAACTATTCATCATAACATAGGTACACCAGAACTGGTATGACATTCCATAGATCTACTGAGAGAGCTGCAGACAGTTATACAATGACACTACATTAGGACTGCTTGGAAAAGCAGAATCTCATACAACTGCAGTAAGTTCATGACAGCCATCAAGTGACAGTGCAATGAACCACAGTGCAGCAATAGGGAATAGCCTATAACTGAGAGCACAACTATAGCAACTATTCAGAAACTGTACTGAGTGTTGCCATAAATCCCACTGAATGAAAGTGTGAGCAGCCATCCAGTTTATATTATCTAATATCACAGTGCCTGTCAGTAAAGTGAAGAATCAAACTAACTGCTGCAAATGTATTCATGTCAAAAAATATTTAATGTGTATAAAAGGTCTAGAAAGATTGAAACCAGTTTATTGAATCATACATAACAAATGCTATCCTTTCAATCACTTGCAGACCACTTGAATATTTTTGCCTTGATTTGATCTCCACAGCTATAGTTCAAGTCTTATGCAAGCAACAAACACAGCATTTAGTTCAGCTGTTAAATTCAGATACAGTATTGCAAATACAAATAGCAAGTTTGCTTAAAATAATTGTCACATGGGTGGGTAAATATACAGGTTAGATAAAAGATGATCAGACCCAACTCGATTCCTCACATTAATTCAATCAATTATTAATAATAATAATTGATTATTGATAATGAAGTAAGGCAAGCAAATTATATTTTGAAATAGATGTAAGAAAGCAAAATCTGGTTTTTCCATATGAAAATATTAAATTGAGAAAATCAATTGACCCTTTTTAGGTTTGTGTTTTTAACTCTATTGCCAATAGAGTTCAATAATTTTTTGAACAGCAGTATTTGAACCACTGTATCCTAGAAGCTGGAATAATGTGTCCATTATAATGTGCAACAGAGAAACAATTTCAAGCAGGGATGGACTATTGGTCTACTTACCTTTCCAATTTCTTCAATGCAGTATATCTTATTTTAAATTCTCCTTGGGTAGTGGAGCAGGAGGGGAAATAATGGGATTCTTCCTGGGAGTCAAATTAGCTCTAGGGATATGTTTGGTAGTGGAATATCAGAATTGAATCAATCTTTTGTGGCAGACTCAGTGGTCCATTTCCTGAGCCAGGCCTGTCCACAGTATTCCAAGGCACTGTTGGAAGGGCAGTACAGTCACTGAGGGTGCTCTGAGATGCTACCCTGCGTGAAGGGATCTATAAAATTGAAGTTTTTGCTGTTTGGGTTTAGGAATCTTTCCACTCAGTTTCAGGTGCACCTTAACTGTAAAAAATCACAACACCATTACGTGGAGATACCCAGGGCTGCACAATTTTTTGACTTGGCAATTCCTCCATTGACTTTTGCACAGTTGCTATGCTAGGTGGCTTGTTGCCACTTGGTTAATTTGGTACTCTTGAGGCTTCGGATCTGCTCTGCTGTCTCCTACTCCCTTGGCTCCTCAACCAACCACTTCTTGAATGCTCAAATACATTGGATAAGGAATATGGCTGTGCTGTAATCTGAGAGCAAAAATAAATTCTATGCTGGTCTTTTATCTCCAAATCTTCAACCCCTTGATGCATTTATTTGAAGATAATTCTTATCTGAATACAAATTTTCCAAACCTTTCTAAATCTTAATACAAGTGTCCCTCCTCCCAAGCTCCACAATCTTTCTGATGAAGAAGGAAAGTCCCAGGGTAGTTAATCTTTCCTCATAGTTCTACTCCTCAGATACTGGTGTGCTAAATGTATAGAGTGGGTTGGAGGGAAGTTCAGCAATATTTCAAAACTAAAACAAATCCCACATCATGCCTCAGGCAAAATTGAAACATTAAAATGTATATCAGGCAATGCTGGAGGATGGATTAATTAGGAACATGTTTAATATGTTATTAGTGACTGAGAATTAGAAAATAAACCTATTAAAAATTCTAACCATTAATTTATTGTGGGCAAAATCATGAAGTATGTTCTTTGATGTGGAGATCTCTCACCACTTTGTCCACATCCTTCAGGTTGAGGGGAGCATCTTGTAACCTCACGTATTTTTCTTGAGCTGATTCAGATCAGCGATCAAGCTGTAAACTTGTATGTTTTGTAATAGTCATCTTAAATCTCTGCTTTTATGTTTTGCACAGCATAAAGTATTAGAGTACAAATTGTGACATTTTATCTCCCAATCAGTACAACATTTTGACAGGCATCGGTTGCTTTAACCATGAAATTAAGCTGGGTTATTACACTTCCAATTTTTTTTTGGATAAGATAACCTTTACAGGGATGAGCAGTTAGTGGTTAAGATAACCTTTACAGAGATGAGTAGTTAGTGGTTAAATATGGAACTCGCCTACAATTAAAATTGCTCACGTTAGTATCATGTGCTGCGTTCACTTCACACATGAGCTAAGCATTTTGATGCAATAATAGAGGTAGGAACAATACTTCCTTGCAAATCAAGTGGTGTGCTTTGATTATGAAAATAAAGATTTAGGATCACAAAATCAATCGGGTGTTTCTGTCACCTGATGGAATTTTGTGCAAATGATTCATCAAAATTGTACAAAACTAAAGCTATTCTTGTTTTCAAGACGTAGCTAAGTAAATTTTGACACTGTCCTTATGGCACATGGCACATGCATTTTGAATTTTTCTCATGCAGAAGGAGTGAACACAGTTGATCCATTTGATATTTAAGTCAGTCTTAAGAACTCTATTTTTTTTACCATGTTTCAATCACTTTTCCCCCCACCCCCCATCCATTCTCAGCTTCCATCTCACTGAACTCCCAGATAATTCAGTGAGCTGTTTTGAAATGTCCTCCTAACGTAAATGTAAAATTGTTCTTGTTAACCTTTATAGCTGTCAATGGACAGAGATGTACATTAACAAATTCCTCCCTCCAATGAAGAAAGGATTGTTATGGACTAGATTTACGTGCAGTTTCAGTGTGTTCTAAACTGTTACCTACTGTATTTCAGCTCAGAGATTAATATGCAGAAAATATGTTTTTCTCTGTAGCAATACCATCCCTCACCTTGACGGGACAAAATTCATCAAATATAAAAATGGAAATGTAATGCTGGCTTCAAGATTACTGAGGGTTTATATGAGAAATATGATCTGATTCAGAATTGTAACATGTTTTATTTGGATATTTCATCTTTGCATTGGTGATTTCTTTATAATCATTTTACTGACAGTCACAGCCATAGCTAATTGAGATTTGAGACGCAAGAAATGTCCAAAGGATTATGATTTTTTCCTCCATTCTATATAATCCACATTAATGTATTCAATTTGTGCTCAACACCAATGAGACTGTCAAGCTTATTTTGGGAGACCAAATGAATTGGGTGAGATTCAAGGTGCTTTTTCTCAGTAACTTATTTCACTTTTTGCAACCAGTAGCTATCAAATACCTGGAGATGTTGAGAATACTCCACAATTCAATTTTATAACAATTCTAAGTAATATCATAATGGATCTTGAAAGATGAAATCTGTTTGGTCTGTTATTGTAGAGCTGCATAAATACAGTTGGAGTGAAGGTCATACCTGAAATCAATTATTTATCAGATGTAACTGTTTTCCATCTACTGAAATATATCCGTAAAATATTCATTATCGAGGACAGCAAAAGATTGTAAGTAGGAAAACAATCCAGTATTGGTTTACTGTAATAAAATAAGAAAATAACCTGTCCAACCAATGTGTAACCAGTATAATAATAATAATCCTTGCAATTGATATCATGTTTTACACATTTTCTGGACATTTCGAAGAGCTTCACAGAATATACTGTAAAGTTTATTAACTGTATATTTTGTGAACGAAATGCGGCAACCAATTGTGCATAGCAGTGTCCCACAAACAGTCGTGGATTGAAATGACCAATTCATTAATGTTTTGTTTTGAAGGCTAATTATCAGGCATGTCTGGAGTTTGTGTGATGTACTTGATGTGTTAATAGTGTAATTGTAATAATGTATGTGCTTTCTTTCTATTATCTGTGTTTTCACCAATAGTTTTGATAAGAAAAAAGAAGCTTTGTGAACCTGAATTTACCACTCCCAATCTGAAGTGTTCTTTTGTGCTGGGAGGTAAAGTATACAAATATTTGTATTGTTAGACATCTGTCTTTGTCACTGTACACAATACATAATGGGTTTGATTCCTGGGCAGGGCAAAACATTGGACAAGATTCCTTACTCCACACTTCTCTGTTGACCCAACAGTAAGAAGGAATCCGGCTGTTAGTCGATTGGAGGGTCGTTTTCTGGGAGTAATAACCCTTCAAATAAATAATAATTTGATCACCCAATCCACGACTGTTTGTGGAACACTACTGTGTGCAATTGGCTGACACATTACTGCCACAAAATATACAGTCAATTCACTTCAGAGTATATTCTGTGAAGCACCTTGAGAAGTCTCGAAGATGCGATAAAGCGTTATACCAAATTCAAGGATTATTATTATGTGGAGTAAGGAAAGATGCCAAGGTTTTTGTCCTGCTGGGAATCGAACCAAGGTCTCTCACTTGCGAGACAACTGCTCTAACCACTGAGCTACAGGACTATTATTTGATTTATCAAGTGAAACAACCAATTCATTTACCTGAAAAGGTTCGGTAAACTCAAAACAGATGCCAAATGAGTAAAAGTAGTTCTGTTGCTCAAATTGGTGAACACACAAATTAGCCCGAAGTTACAATAAGTTCTCTCTTCGCTTAGCTATTCAGAGGTACTTGTTTATTTTGAAGGACTGATACAGACTTAAGTCTATCAAAATAAACATTAATTTCCAACCTTAGTCCATTTCACTGTTATGTGTGTGTGTGTGGTAATACATTTAATTTCATTGTTTGCCCTTATATTGAATTTAAAATTGTACCTGTTTTAATTAACAGATATATTTATCATATACTGTATATAGTGTCAAAAAATGAGGCCTGTCAATATCCTATTTTTATCAGCTGAGCCATGGGTATGACCTCCCCTATCCTCCTAACTCCATCACAATGAGTAGGCCTGAAGCCACGGCAGTGTGAATTCAACGTGTCGATGAGGGGCTTGAGATGTTGCAAGTTGACAGATGGCAACCTTCTACCTAAGAGTTGAGAGCGCTACCAACTGAGCCATGTTGACACATTGTACAAATTGATGGCATTTCCAGCAAAAACAGACTCAGGTTATTCTCTGGCAATTGACAGGTAAAAATCCTAAAATCTAAAGGGTTGTCTCTTAATTTAAGGCTGATCATAATGTTTGAGAAGTGGCCATTAACTCTGTAATGATTTTTCAAACACATTTGTCATCTGTCTACTATCAACACCTCAGTCTACTGTGTGAAAGTCAGCCACCATCAGTGCATATTGCTACATCTACTTAAGCCTTCATATTGTATTTGCATTTGAGGTACACCGTATGTTGTTTGTCACAACCAATTATATAACATTACATTTAAGACTGAAGGTCAAATAGCTAAATAATTTGAACATGAAAACCATGCTCTTTGTTCTTAATACAGAGTGGAATTGTAGAAAGTAAAAGGAAATTCAGATTTTGTGTTAAATTGACATGATCCTATTATCATATATTAGCATATAATTATTGTTGTAGGAAAGGGCAACTTACATACTGTACTTATTGTTAAAATGTTCATTCTAATTAGAACTACATTCCAAGTGGTGTGCAAATTCACATAGTAGAAAGAGAAACAAATCTATTTGTGACTGAAACATGGTGTCAAAAACAAGCAATGATTGAATCTCTGTGATTATGTATAATTAGATGATAGCACATAGAATGAGACATCTGTTCCTGATTTTGGCTATGCCAACAGGCTGATGCCAAATGAGGTTCAAGCAATTCCCAGTCCCATATCCTTCCTTACAGGTGACTTACAAAATAAAAGGTTTTGGCAGAGACTTGAGTTCCCTCTTGGGCAAGGAATAGTATAGACGAGAATGGAAATCAGATTAAAACAGGACATTGTGTTTAGTTGTCTAACAATAATGATAGCAATACTAATTAGGGCATTTGATATAACACCTTTCAATAAATTCATGTAAGGATATCTCAAAGTGTTTCACCAGATATACTCTAAGTGTAGTCACTGTATTTTATAGGTGAATACAGCAGTCAATATCCTCACTGCAAAATTTCTCAAAGAGCAATGAGTAACCAGTTTTATTTGGAGAGTCATTAACCAGGACCCTGGGAGAATTCCATTCTCTTTTTGAATTAAATCTTCAATATCCACCTTAACAGGGAAAATGGACTTTGGTTTCTCATCTCATCCAAAGCATAGCACCCCCAAATATACAGAACACCCCAGCACTCATTGAATTGTCAGCTTCAACTTGTGTATTTGAAATCCGATGTCATACTTGAACCTGGAGTCCTTTGACTCTGAGGTGAAAATGTTACTAACTGAGCCATGGGTGCTTTGAAGTGCTCTGAGATACCATCCGTCGTGGAGGCATGCTATATAAATCAAAGTTGTTGTTGTGAAATCGGACGTATCTCACAACCTTGCAGATATGTGAGTATATCACTTTATTATTTCAGGGCTCTTGTTAGCAACGATTAGCTCCCAAGTTTCCCACAAAAGAAATTCAATATGACAATAAAAATTACATTTTTAAAACAGCTTTCACGTTGGGAGAACGTCCCAAGTTGCTGGATACAATAACATTTTATATATACTGTGTATGTCTAGCTCCTATCACTTCAGATGGATATCGCATAGGATTTGTTCGTTACTCATTATTACTGTACTCTCTACACTTGTTAAGCAATTCAGGACATTTAAATTTTATAATGCACAATATTAAATGTAAATACTGTATTCTTTTTCTCTTTAAACTTCGCTATATTTCTGGAGAGTAGTTATCATTTAGTTGTTCATTTCAGTTGTTACCGCCTGCTTTCAAGCAGTAAGGTTTTCTTAACATTTCAATGCCAAATGGCAACAACAACTTGCATTTATATAGCATGCTTCACACCAGGCATCATCTTGGAGCGCTTGAAACAGATTGTGCCATTCTGAGATGCACCCATATCTCATGTTTCTACAAACGTTATAATAATAGTTCATAAAAGGGAAGTTACATGGTTTTCTGAAATCATATGGCTGATTTATACTGAGACATTTCATTTGATAGCCCTTAAATACATTAATACGTAATTCAAACATCCCATATTTTAGTATCAGAGGGCATAATTTTGGATTAATTACTGTAGCCTGAAGAAACTGACTATTTAACACATGTCAGGTTGCCTACTCAGCCACATTTACAACCCAAATAGCTACGATGGATAATAATTCTCCACTCCTCTGCACCCCCCTACCTCTCTAACTTCCTCTCTCCTCACAGCAGTATCCGCTGCCTCCGCTTTACTGGGTTTGGCCTCCTCCTTGTCAACCCGAATCCTCCACTCCACCATCGGTGGCCGTGCTTTCAATCACTATGCCCCAAAACTCTGAAACTGCCTCCCTCAATCCCTCCACTGCAACCCCTCCTTTTCCATTTTCAGGTTGTGCCTGAAGACTTTTTTGTTCGACCACGCCTATGGTCACCTTCCCCCTCCCACTGGCTCGACCTTGTGCTCCACTATTGTGAAGCGCTCTGAGAAGCCATCTGGCATGGAGGACGTTTTATATATCCAAGTTTTTGTTGTAATCCTTGCATTTGATATAGTGCCTTATCACATGGTCAAAATTTCTCAAAGCACTTCACAGAATATATTGTAAAGTGGCTATGTATTTTGGGGGCAAAACTAATTGCTTTTGAGATTAACAATACACAGTGAAATATTTCAGCCTTTCAGCCTTCACCTAAAATATTGCATTTTTGAGATTCAGACCCAGTTGATACAATAATAAGCAAAAATCTGATTTCTTCCTCCCTGTGATGAAATTAAGACTCATTGCACAATGTTCTGCAATTTATTCCTTTCTAGCACCTTAAAACTGTGTGAATTGTTTTTTTTCTCTCAATCTTTCAAACTCAATCTTGGTGACATCTCAGCATTGCTTTTTAACTTCTCAACTTATTCTCTTCAATTGAGATATTGTTACTGTGCTATGGACCTTGGACTTTCATCCATATGTATCAATTTATCTCTAAAAAGAAACCTTGATCAAAGTGTAGAGTTTAAAAGACAAAAAGCATATTTTCTGCACAAACAGTATTCATTTCAATACCTAAATCTGATGTTATAAACAATCACATTTTGGAGTTGACGAAGTGTTCACAAGGAAAAATATATTTTATCTGACAATTTGATGTCAGAATGAGGATGTGAAACCTGAAGATTTTAGCAAGGCTTCCATTACATTTTATATGCATTGAAAGTGGCTTCATTTTGAGTTAGACAAGTATCGATAATAAACACAAAATCCAGGTGGTGGCACCAAGGGTAGCACCAAGGTTTTCAACTAGAAATAGGGGATGTCACGAATCATGTCAGAAGCTTCGCTACTGAACAAGTCAATGTGCTCATGTACAGTGGTTCAAGCATTAATCCAATATCAGTTTCACTTTCATCTTCTCACAAGAGAATAAATTGGATAATCCAATTTTTGGCCAACAATTAATTTATTACAGGTAAATAATACCTGAAGAATTAATATGCTGCAACTACATAGCGAGAATACAGGTAGCAAGTACACCGAGAGTATACAGGTGACAAGTACACAGAGAGTTTACAGGAAGCAAGTAAGCAGAGAATAAATGGGTAGCAAGTATGTGGAGGTCCCTCAGAAAGAACTATTTATTATTCGGTAAACAATCAGGACTGAGACATGATAATGACTTGCATGACAGGTGATAGTTTAAAACAGTTAATCAATTACAAAAACATGCTGAAAGCAAGACACATTTGCGTATTAATGCAATCACTAGGGACAATGAAAGTAGCAGAGATTAGGCATTTTATAAATGTCTATTTTCATCTTATGTCCCTTACCTCCTGCACACACACACACACAAACCAAATTACAGTATTTAGCTACATGGGGAAGAATGATCCAATATATAGATAAGCCTTTAGTATTTAGCTTTATTTACTTTATTGACATAGCATGGCTTTACTTCCAGGCATGTCAGTACAGTATACAGCAGTGACTCTTTTTTTTCCCGTTTTGTGCTGCTTTGGAGGTTAACTAATTTTGTCATTACTCTGGCATTCTGCATATGTATCATGTTTGGTGTTCACTGATGTTCTGTCTGTCAGTTTTTTCACGATGTCATGAATGATACTGAGGATTAAAGACATGTTAGCTTCGCAGACATTGTCAATACATTTCCTGACATCAATCTGAAAGCTGACAAGTCACATTCCATTTCTTTACAGTTGTTGTGTCTCATTTTCCATTTAAAACAGAAAGAGAAATTTACTAGTTGAGGCCCTTCAAAATCATTTTCTTCTGACATGGGAACAAAGACTGAGAATATTGACTAGATCCACCAATTACATTACTCAAACAGATTCCCTACAATAACTTTTATAATAATAATCATTGTGTTTAATAGTACTGTACCTATAACTATGACATGTCACAGTGTTTGATAAAGTTTCTATAGTGTTGCGCCTCTGCATTTGCTGACAATTTGCATGCAGAATGTCCTACAACCAACCGTGAAATAAATAGACACTGTTTGAGTTGTTAGAATATGTAAAACGTAAGCATTAAACATATTGAATAAAATAGTTGGGTAAAAAAGCTAGGGAGACATGAAATGGCATCTCCAATAATGAAGCATACTTCTATTGCATTGCAATGTCAGGCTAGACTATGTGAACTCAACATCTCAATGTGAGGCTTGAGCCCACAGTATTCTAACTCAGAGGCAAGACTGTTACCAACTGATCGAGGCTGACATCTGCAATTTACAGTATTCTGAAAAAAATTGAAATAAATGTAGGGGATTTTCAAAATATTTCCAAGTAGGAGGAAAAGCATTCATTACATTAGACTTAAAAAAGTCAAATAAAATTTTGATTGTCTGTTTAACAAGAACAACAAAATTACACTTGTATAGTGCCTTTCAATTATACAGCATTGAAACATTGGAAAAACACTCTAAGATGAATTGAAATACCCTATCCCTTTCTGATAGGGTACTTCAATTCACCAATAATTTCCAAAACATGTACAAGTTCCTTCCCTGGGAGAGAAAATAAAACATTTTCTCCAGTGTGATTTACTATTCTCATGATCTGTGAGAATTATGAAGCATATATTCTGATTGAAGGGTATTAAAACATTTAGAGACATTTGTGATACTGGGGTGAACAACAACAACAACAACAACAAAATTAGATTTGTAGAGCGCCTTTCACATTGGCAAGACGCCCCAAAGCGTTAAACATTCAAGGAATGCATTGCCTGAAAAGGTGGTGGAGGCTGATTCGATAACAACTTTTAAAAGGGAATTAGATCTTTATTTAGGAAGAACGGGTCTATTAGGCTATGGGGAGCGGGCAGGGCAATGGGATTGAATCGCTCTTTTCAAAGAGCCGGCACAGACTAGATGGGCCGAATGGCCTCCTTTTGTGCCGTAAAATTCTATGATTCTATGATTCTATGATTCTATGACAGGACCCGAGGATGATGGGTGAGGGTGGCAGGGTTAAGATGAGGGAGGACAGAGAGGTAGGATAACGGCTGAAGGCATGGTTGAACAGAGGGTTTTGAGACCGGGTTTGAAGGAGGCAAGGGAGGGAGCAAGGCAAAGAGATTGTGGGATGGGGTTCCAAAGTATGGGGGCAGAGAGACTGAAAGCCCAACTACCGATGGTAGGGCAGGTCGGGCGGGAGACATGGAGCAGGCCGGATCCTGCTGAATGGAGGAAGTGGGCAGATGGATAGGGAGCAGCAGGTCAGAGAGGTAGGAGAGGGCAAGGCCATAGAGGGCCTTGAAAGTGAGGACAAGAATCTTGAATTTGATCCTCTGAAGAATGGGGAACCAATGGAGCCGGGCGAGGGTGGAGATGATGGGTTTGCAGGGCTTGGTGCAGGAGAGGACATGAGCTGCAGAGGTTTCGATGATCTGCAGCTTGTGGAGGGAAGAGTTGGGGAGACCAACAAGGATGGAGTTGCCATAGTTGAGCCATGGCATCAATGTGGGGGAAATATGGGGGAATGACCTGGTGAGGTGGAATGTGCAGTGGATAGAACAAGTGTCCTGGAGATGATGGCCACACTACCGCCACAGTGGTTGAAAAGTGCAAGAAGCAAGGATTGATTTTACAGGTTTTTTTTTGCCTGTGGCTAAAGATTGATTTGCTTTGAATTTGAGGCAACTTGAGGTACATTGCTGTGTGTTAATTGAGTTGAAACTCGTAATGTTAATCCACAGAAGGAATAGGTTCTGGATTGCCACAAATGTTGCCCCTATGAATAAACAGGAAGCATTAATGTGTACCACTTGCAATACATATTATGTTCATTAATTCTGTTCACCATGGAATAACAAAAAGTATAATGATAAAAATAACGATTAAAAACAGTTGTTTTTAATAAGTGATATGTTAGCATGATTCATGTATGAAAACTGTATCATTTGTTCAATTTGAATTTGAGAAGCACTGGATGCCTTTGATCCTTCACAAGATAATAATGTGGATCCAGCACTATTCACAGTGCCCTCACAATAACAACAACAAAATTACACTTGTATAGCGCCTTTCATGTCAGGAGGACATCACAGGCACTGGAATGTACAAAGTAGCAACAACCCATAATAACATAAAGAAAGTATAGTGGTTTCATATAGCATGATGTACAGATGGCAAAGCAGTGCTCTGCAAACCCATCTCAGACATACCACCCAGTCAGACAATAATTAAATACTCTGTTACTTTGGAAGACTCAGAGGCAGAGGAAATGTGTTAGATTTCTCTGCTTAATTGCTTCCAGCATGAATTAACTGGTTTAATTACTGGTTTCAACTGTGTTTTTAGGAACTGCTGTTTGCCTCTTGCACTGAATTACTGAGAGGAAACTTGCAGCTTCTGTTTTAATTGGATGAAATGTGCATTCCACTGAATACACTTCTGGCGTTGACCATGCGTTACTTTTACCGATAAGAGGAAATCACACTTATATCACTGAACAGCACATTATCAATCTGGGCAATTTAATTAGCAAATTGATGTAGCTATTCAGCCATTAGAGGTTCCACTTAATTAGTATAAAACTGAAAATGAGGTAACTTCAATAAAAGCATTTAATCCAATGAGTTCATTCAAAGTCAAATGCTGTTTAAATACTGTAGATAACAGTGACATCTAAGGTTGGCAAACAGTGACTTATCAGTCCCAACAGAATTCTGACTTCTATTGGCTTGTCTGAGAACTGGAAATATTATCGGATTATATTTAAATGCTGCATGATGATTTTTGAAATTGTTTGATTGCAATATGCCATACCACATTCCTGCTAATTTTCTAAAAGAACTGGGAAATCAAAAATTTATTGAACAAACTTGAATAACATTTTATCAACTGGTCGCACCACTGGCATTTAGTTCTTTCATCCAACATTTATCCTCCTTATGTTTATAGATTATGTATATGCTTCTGTAGAAAACCATCACTTGTCATGGTAAAGAAGGCTTTGTTTATCTTCCTTTTTTATTTATAAATCCTTTGGATATTGCGCTGTTATATTATCCTAATCTACTCTCTTTCATGGAATCAAAAAATACATTTAAAACTTGAATAACAATTTAGATTATTCACAGAACCATGAGAAGAATATGTTTAAAGACAATAAGGAATTTATTCTGATACTGAGTGCATTTAAACATTACTGCAGCATGACTAATTGAACTGACATATTTAATTATTTTTATTTCCATCAAAAGTATTGTTCTCATCTAACAGATGATATTATGGTAATATGATGGCACTTACAAAGACATTTATGTGACAGGTGCATTAACCTCATCAACTGAATCCAAAAGGTGACTCACTGAGGTCAACAAGCTCCTTCCAGCCCTAAGTGACACAAGCAATAAAGCAAAATACTATAATACTAAAATACTGGAACACAACCGAAAACGGTTTGTTTTTAAGGTAACAGGTTTTAATTTACTAAATTTACGTATAGAATTTTTTTTGGTCAATATAATTCACAAATTATGGTCCCGTTTCCAACCTGTCCTTCCGTGCCAAAGCAATGGAATGTATTGTTCAATTCACCAAATCACAAAACAAATCACAAAATCTAGCTCATACAGAACTCTGCTGCCTGCATTCTCTCCCGAATCAAACTTTGCTCCCCGATTACCCCAGTCCTCACCAGACTTCACTGGCTCCCTGTCATAGAACAGATCAACTTCAAGATCCCCACTCGTGTTTAAGAACTCCTGTGGCTTAGTGGTTAGAGCACTTGTCTTGTAAGCTGGGGAGACCAAGCTGGGGAGACCTGTGTTCGAATCCAGGCAGGTCAGGGCGAAACCTTGGGCAAGTTTCCTTACTCCACACACCTAATAATAATCCCTCCAAAAAAACCCACAATAGTAAAATTGGTCATTTCAATCCACGACTGTGTGTGGGACACTGCTGTGCACATATGGCTGCCGCGATTCGCCCACAAATATATACAGTCAATTCACTTTACAGTATATTCTGTGAAGCACTTTGGGACGTTGATAAAATGTGGAAAGCGCTATATCAAATGCAAGGATTATTATTATTATTAAATCTCTTCATTCCTTTGCACCCTCTTTCCTCCCTAACCTGCTCTCTCCTCACAGCAGTATCCACTGCCTCCACTCTACTGGATCTGGCCTACTCCTTGTCCCTCAAATCTTCCACTCCACCATTAGCAGCCGTGCTTTCAGTCACTACGCCCCCAAACTCTAGAACTTCCTCCATCAATCCCTCCCCCTCAACCCCTCCTTTTCCATTTTTAGGTCGCTCCTGAAGACCTTTCTGTTTGACTGCGCCTACTGTCACCTTCCCCCTCCCCCTGACTTGGCCTCACGCTCCACTATTTTGAAGCATTCTTAGACGCTGTCTGGCGTGGAGGGCACAATCCAAGTTGTTGTTGTTGTCAACCGGCTTTGCTCTCGCCTCTCCACCCTACTCCCGCCTCGAGCATCTGCAGTCTGGTTTCTGTCCTGCTCACAGTACAGAGACCACGATTGCCAAAGTCACAAATTACGTCCTCTCTCTCTGTGACCAGGGCTCCCTCTAGCCTCCTCATCCTCCTGCACCATGCCATCCTCCTTCACCACCTCTCCTCCCTCATCCACACCTCAATGGGATCAAACTAGCCTGGGCAAGGTGGAGGCATTGAGGGCAAAGTGGAGGGATTGAGGGAGAATGTTCCAGAGTTTTGGAGCATAATACTTTAGTTGAACCTGCAACCTCTGATGGTAGGGCGGAGGGATGAGCAGGAGGCCGGTCACAATCGAGCAACGGCAACGGGTGGTGGATTGGGGGGTGAGGAGTGAGGAGAGGTAGGAAGGTGCCAGGGAGTGACTGGATTAGGACGAGTATGAGGATTGTTGCATATTGCTTTAACGACATAAGTGGCAATTGAATATGGATGATGCAAGTATAAAATGATTCTGAGAAGAGTGACTTGCAGATTTGAAAGAGAGTGTGAAAGTGGTTGACTTGTAAAGTTTGAATTAAAGTACTGAGTGAATCTACATTGCGTTTTGTGGATTAAATAACATTACAAGGATTTTGAAGCTGAAACAGTCAATAACAATTTCCCAGTGTTTGCTTCAACAACAATAAGCTTCAATATTTATTTACATATTCAAATATTCAATATTTAACCTAGAATATATATGTTAGAATTTGGCTTTGGGTTCATTTGATCTTTTAAGAATTGTTTGATTTAGAAAGCAATAGTCAAAGGCTGTGAAGCTCTGATTCTTTCTTGGAAAATTAAATTTCTCTTCAAACTCATTTAACAGATGCATGAACTGACTCATTAAGAAATATTACACCAATGTGTAGTAAATGTAATGTTCCATCCATCTTAGGACCTGTCATTGTAAGCTGTTTTCATACAACAACATAGGAGTTTAGTAAAGTTCATTTGCAGTGAATCCAATCAGAATAACTAATGATAATCTTTAGTAGGTATATTACCAAGCATTTGTGGACCTGCTTAATCCTTACATTGATAAATGTGCAACTATATAGGTGGCTTTCCATTCGTGTTATTTCCTTTCTGGTTGCTATTATCTTAAAATCTAGTTAATGTAAAAATGTATATATTGCCCACAAAATACAGTGTCACTCCACTTCACAATATACAGTACTCTGTGAAGCTCTTTGAAGCATCTCAACGACTTGATAAGGCAGTGTATCAAATGCAAGTATTATTATTATCGAAATTCTTTCCTGGGTTATTATGGCTCTATATAGTATTCTGGAAACGGTATCTTATTTGCAATTCTGAACGATCAATAAATCATTTGTAATAGTTAGAATGTGCCACTGCAGATGTGAGCAAAATGACTGGGTATGAGTGCGTATTTCAGTGTGAACATGAAAGGATGATTCTCCAATTGTCGATAAATGTATCCGACCTTGGTGGGGGAGTGTATAATGGAAAAGGTCACGGCACCAATGCTTTTAAAAATCAGTGGATAATAAGATATGCTAGCCTGCCAAGGTCGATACATTTTCCTGTAATTGGAGCATTGCCTGCAGAGTTTAGATTTTCAAAATACAAACCAAATCATCTACATCAAAAATGATATTAAGATTTCAAAATAATAACTTAGAAAGTGCCAAGTTCAACGCGGAGATGTTACTTAAAATGTATCTAGAGAGGAAGTAAAACGTTTTTCATAAACTTGAAGCTTGAGGTTTACTCTTTAAGTTTTAAAACTGAGAAATCTATATAAAGGCCCTTGCATAAGTAACCATTAAGGCTAAAAAGGTATAGGAGAGATAGAAATAAGTCAAGTTATAGTAAACCGACAACGAGTTCCAAATTGCAGTAATTTATAATGAGTCATTAATAATGATACTTAATCGTACATAGCAACATCTACTGGTAAACAGAAGTACATCATCTGATCAGATTGATTTCTAGAGCAAAATTTCTGAGGGCTGTTTTGACTTATGGTTTGTGAGGGGAATTACTGTTTGAGACTCAGAATAATCTTTAATGACTCCAGTTATGAATCTTGAAAGTTTTGAAAATGACATACCACATAATGTTGTTCTTCATTACATCAAATTGGATGCCATGCCAAAACAATTATAAATATCTACTTATTTAAAATTTAAATGTGAATTAGATTCACATGTTGCCATTATTGCCTTGGGGACTAGGACATGCCTGGGTGATTTATCTTGTTTGCAGCACTATGGGAATGATCCTCTGCTAGTTGGAAAACATATCAACACAGAGAATTGCCACTATACATTCCCACACAACAAAATTCAATATTGTTGCCTTTTCAGAAGCTCACTTTCATGGTCGAAATATGTACCATCAGTGGAGACTTATCCCCCTGGTGGTAAGGTAAGGATGAATTTTCCCAGGAAGTGTAGGGCTGTATTTGTCAGTGTTCAATCAGGTTTCCCAGACTTGACCTTGACCTAGTAATTCTGCTTGCACAATTCAAATGTTTTGCTGAGGTAAGATTGAAATTGGATTTTTTTTTATTATTTAAACATTGATTCACTGTTACATTTAGAAGATAATTGAATAATTCATTCATGCATGACAAACTTGTTTTTTAGTTTTTTTTATTTCTAAGTATCAACAGCAGTGTTCAGAGTTCTGCAAAACCCTATGCAAATGTGTGGCAAATGTAAAACCCACACAAAATTATTAGTAGTAATATTCATTGCAAGACTTACCTTAATACAGTATTTAATTGAATAGTTTGGAGACAGGAAACTTTCTGTGCTATAAACCAATTATTTCATAATGTTTACATATCTATCAAGCAATATATTGTAGGGATACATGGAAAAAGACAATAAATGGGACTGAATGGTTTGCTTTTTACAAAGAGCCCTCACAAACCCGATGGACTAAATGGCCTTCTTCTGTGCTGTATGTTTCAATGATTCTATTGTGGCTATTGTGGCAAATTTTTAGCCTGGACTTACAACGAGATATAATTATTTCATGGAAAAAAGATTATACTGTCCTCATGGCTGGTTTCCTACCATTATGTTAATAAAAATCATAAACAGGTTAAAAATAAACATGGCGGAGGGGGTATATTGGTGACACCATAGCAGATTAGATATGTTAATTCAACGAACAATAGAACGGTTGGACACAAAAATCTGCCCATTTCTGATCATAGTGAACAGTGAAATCCCCTTATGACACAGGGACCAGAAATGATCACAGTATCTAAGGTGTGCTCTTATTACAGCTCTATGCATCTTGAGCATGACATCTGGCGATCTGAATTAAATTGGTTTGGCAAAGTAGCCCAGCATCCGTTTTGGCCTGTTTATTTCTACCACCCACTGTTTGGACTTGATGAACAATGAGACAACTAACATCCCAAGATATATTTTAACTTCCCTCCTTATTTGTTTCATATGTACAGTATTGCAATTATCTGTATTGAACTTTGTTTGCCATTGGTCAGCCCATGTACCTACTCTGTTGAGTTTACTTTATAAAATCTTGTCTACCTCTCCAATTACACATATACTGTTCAATTTGATTTGTATTTGTAAATACCTTGTGTTGAATCTGCAAAACAAAGTCACTTACATTTACTAGGAATAGGGATTCCAGCATATACCTCCAATTTCTGTCCTGATTTTGACTAATATTTACATTGATTTTTTGTGTAACATCAACTAATGCATGTTCTTGTTTTACCATAGAATGCATAGACACAACAACATGTTACATATTATACATATGGCATTGGAAACAAATATGTTAAAGGGTACAATTTCATTTCATTTTACTCCTATACTGTATTAGTTTTCTGTCAGCATTTAAATTGTGTTGTGAAATCTAAAGGAATGATAAAGAAAAAACATTCACTTTTAATGACCCCAATGTGAAAGGTACTACACAAATATAATTTTCTTTGTATTTTACTACCAGTCCAGATCTTGTAGTTGTTGAAAATATGTACAAACAGTTCCAGAAATATGCTTAAATGTAGTACTTTAAATTTGTGCACACAACTTACCATTTATTTTTAAAGAAAATATCATGATGCATTACAAAACAGAGGATTACTAAATCAAATGGGTTAAAAATTTGATTTGTTAAGATCTGCCTGCTAATTTGAACTCTTCACACTCTTAATTTTCCTTTTATGGGAGTAATTTAAATATAGATTGCTAACAATGACATCAACTGACCTCATGTCATCTCAGGGCAGAGTCGGTGTGATATTGGCACTCAGAATAGCTGTGGTTTAGAATAGAATACATGTAGATGCAACTGCAGAGCAAATTCAAAATATGACCTTCCTAAATTGAAATGGTTTGGTTAACCAGTTTAAAATTAAATATTTGTTTTTGATCCCTTTCAGGAGAAATTACAGTAATATTTGCAATTTTATGTTACAAATTATAAAAAACCCTGTTTGATTTTAACTATCTCCAGAGATTAATTCAATGATGTGAAAATGTCAATGTATTAATCCTGACAAAATAAAATGGCAAGGCAAGCATTCGGAATTTATCAGATCATTGGAACTGTCATGTGGGGGAAAGGTGGAATCCTCAGGTCATCCGCAAGGAACCTTGAGTATCAATTCGATACTTTCAAATATCTGATAGAGCTACAGGGTTGTGTGAAGTATAGAGAACCATTAGTTATATACAACTGAACATTGATTCATTGTCTGATCTAATAAATGTCCAATGTCAATCCAAGGACACACTGGGACATCAAATAGGGGAAACTATTACTGTGATCACCTGGTATTCTGCCATTTAACTAACCAATACATTTTGGCTCCTAAACTAATTGCTTTTTATGTGCCAAAGTTTGGTGTAAAGTTAATTATACACAAATGTAGCCTCATTAATCAAATAAAAGAATTTCTGTCATCTCTTATTGCATGACAAATACATGCTTAGCCTATTATATAGGCACCCTTCGCCCTTCAACAACCCTATCATGTCATAGTCATTACACTTCACATTAAACCCACAAAGCACTTTGAGACAGACATCCTCTTGGTATTGTCAAAAGATCTTTATCACTGGGAGAGAATTATACTCTCCTTCCAGGTGCAATCTGAAAGGTGCAATCCTTCCCCTCTATTACTATTTGGGGTTCGTGCCCGGTCAGAGCGGTCTTACAAATTACACCAATGTTTAGTACACTTGGTTATTTAATAAAATGCTCTTCATTTATTCAATCCCACAGGCTTGAGATAGAAAGAGATAGAAAAGGTTTGTAGCTCATAATTTGGAGCATTCAATGCAAGCATGTACTGCTTATATATCCTTATATAGCACATTGATAACACTATGGAATATTATAGAATATTATAATATTCCATACACTAAGATATCTAATCACAGAGCCTCAACACTTGGAGCACCAGGGGTAAATAAAGTAACCATACACCGAATTTACATCTCCTCAAAGCTCCCGAGGTTCAGAGTTTTAGGATTAGTAATGATAGAATCAAATGTTAGTTCCAAATCCAAATCTCAACAACTCCCCCATGTCTCTCTCCTCCCTCCTTTTCATACCCCCAATATCCTATGTGTCTTGTTTTACCTGTTCTTTGCACTTTAACAATTTGTAAACAGAAAACTTGTTAACTTCCAGGATTTAACACAAGAACCATAAACAAAAAGCACTTAACCAACTCTTTGGATTGATACCTCAGTCTTACCATCTAGGTCCGAATACCTGGGACCCTCTCCCTGAACCCAGACACTCAATTAGCCCCTTACTACCTTACAACATGAAAGACATGATATCAACCTACAAGGACAGAATCCTCGTCCATGCCACTCTCACTTCCTAATTGGACTATTTCAATGCCTCCCTCGCTGGTCTCTCCAGCTCTGGATACTCACCTGCAAAAAACTTTGTAGCCCCATCACATCAGTCCTTGCCAGGCTCCACTGACTCCCAATTTCTGAATGGATCGAGTTCAAGATTGCTTCCCTCATTTTCAAATCCTGTCATGCCCTAGCTTCTCCCTACCTATTCCAAACCGTTTGCCACCCCCACTCCACCAACCGCTGTTTGGCCTCCTATTTGTCCATCACGCCTTCTGGTTCCACCATTGATGTCTTCAGCCATTATGCCCTCGAAATTCTGGAACTCTCCCTCAATCCTTCTGCCTTGCCCACACACCTCACCTTCAAACTTGCTTTTTTTGATCATGCTCACGGTCATCCCCCCCACCCCTCATCCCCATAGTTCGTTGTCAGACTCCAATAGTGTGAAGCTTCAGAGTTGCTACACCTATGACCAATGCATAATCTCAATTTTCATCCTTTGGTTTCAATTCTTATCAGTTGTTATCCAATGATGAAACAGTAGTTGGATAAAGCACATAAGAAATCAATGGCTAAGAAAAGGATTTGGCCTTAATGGGATACCATTCATAGTCAAAAAGCTTGCCAATACATAATGTTTGGTCTCACACATGAAGATTAGCCACAGGGAGACAATAAAGAGTTGTTGTTGTTGTCGTCAATATCTGTGAAATCATATCACATCAAGGATTAAAGGCTTCAAGAGAAGAGCAGGGAGGAAATTGGGAAGACAGTTATATTACTTCTCTGAATGAAACATAGAGCTGACCTTTCTCTGAGCACGATCCAAGTTATATTTCTGATTTTGTATGAAAAAAACTAATTCTTAAATGACTAAACTGGAGTTGAAATTGTTTTCTCAAGGTTCTTCGGCCTCATTTAAAAAATTTTAATCCATTGGAGATTAAATTTCTGCTTTTCAGTGCACATCTAGTTAAACATTCAAGTCTTTTCGTTTTTGACTTCAAATGTTGTTCAAGACACAATGAAACAATGAATAGGTTCCCATAGTGATTTATATCCGTCAGGTTTAAATAAGAAGTAGTAAACCATTGATATGAAAGACAAACCATCTAGCCACTCCTGAAATCTAAAATGTTTTGTGTGGGAAGAAAAACATTACCACTATTGTGAATAATGAGCCACAAACCTTTCCTATCTCTTTTATTACCTTGAAATTAAAGACAAGTGTTCATGTTGCAGTTACATAAAACTAAATGTTCTTCTGTTCACAGAAATAAAATAAGTAGAAAAAAAACTGAATATTGTCAAATAACTTAATGTGGTACAAAATCGGTACAACAAAACCAATTCTATAGTACAGTATATGGAAACTATCAGTTTTTATTTAGCAATTCCAGACACATTTATTTTAAGTCTCAATAGTTAGCTTTTCTACCCTGAAGATTTGGAAATTTCTAATGAGATTTCTTACTCATTTTGGCAATTTTTGAATAACAGATAAGGAAACCAATAACTAAATCAGATCTAAAATTACTATTGATTTAATTTTAAATGTTCTCTCTCATTTTTATCTATATGATGTAGGATACGTTATAGATAACATGCTACATATTATGGATAATAATGTATGACATGATGAGAAAGGATAGCAGTAAGTTATAGAATAGTTTGTGTGGAATTTTAAACGTTTTCAATACAGTTTATTTTGGAGTTCTGTTGTTCTTAAAAGGTACACTTATCTTCTCTTTTTCTTTGTTTAGATTATAAACAAGTTCAGACCACAGGTTAACAGCATCTGGGCTAACAGTACTGCAGATTGCAAACAAATATTTTACTTAATAGCTGTTTGTGGATCATTTCTGTGTGCAAAATTGGTTGTTGTGTTTGCCTATAAATACACAGCCACTACAATTTATAGTGAATTTTGTGAAGTGCTTTGAAATGTTATGTCATTTTTATTAAGCTGTATATCAAATGAAAGGATTAAGAACATAAGAACATAAGAATTAGGAGCAGGAGTTGGCCATTCGGCCCCTCGAGCCTCCCCCCCAGTTGATAAGATCATGGCTGATCTTCTGACCTAACTCTAATTACCTTCACTGTCCCCATATCCCCTAATCCCTCTACTTTTAAAAAATCTATCAGTCTCAGCCTTGAAAATGTTCAAGGACTGAGCATCTACAGCCTTCTGGGGTAGTGAATTCCATACATTTACTACCCTCTGAGTGAAGAAATGTTTCTTCAACTCTATTCTAAAAGGCTGACCATTAATTTTAAGATCACGACCCCTGGTTATAGATTCTCCTACCAGGGGAAACAGTCCCTCACTGTCTACTTTATCCAGCCCTTTAAGAATCTTATATGTTTCAATAAGATCTCCCCTAATTCTTCTGTACTCTATAGAATACAGCCCTAGTTTATTCAACCTATCCTCATAGGTCAGTCCCCTCATCCCAGGAACTAACCTAGTGAATCTACGCTGCACCCCCTCTAAGGCAAGTATGTCCTTTATTAAATAAGGAGATCAAAACTGCACACAATACTCTAGGTGCAGTCTCACCAAGGCCCTATACAGTTGCAGCAAGACTTCCCTACTCTTGTATACTCTAAACATTTTGCAATGAACACTAACATGCCGTTTGCCTTCTGGTTGCTTCCTGCACCTGCAAACTAACTTTTTGAGACAGGTGTCCAAGGACACCCAAATCCCTTTGTACACAAACACTATCTAACCTCTCCTCATCTAGAAAATAATTTGTTTGGGTTTACTACCTAGGTGAATAATTTCACACTTCCCCACATTAAATTCCATCTGCCACCTACTCTCCCATTCCCCTAGCCTATCTATATCCCGTCGCAATATTTTTGCATCATCTTTACAGCTGACTCTCCTACCTAATTTAGTACCTACCTACTGGTTAGTTGGTGGGTTGGTTGGTGGGTGGGTGGGTGGGTGGGAGGGAGGTTCCTACCTAGTTATTTTCCCTATTAGAATGACATGTCTGCACTGTAGTATATTTGTGTGTATTTTTCTGGTCACGACCAAAGGATCTGTTGGTTTTGATAAAAGCTCCTGGAGATTCTCACCCTCTGTTGCCAGGGCTTACATCCAAACTTGTGAAATATTGAACTTGATATGTGACTAAATTACACGTTGTACACCAACAATATTTCTCCTGTACTATGCTTGAAAGAAAAGATCTTGGTCCGCTCAAACAACACAAAACAATTTTTAAACAACTAACAAGGCCTCTCAATGAGATCTGAAACCTATGAAACCTCTGAAACATGTGCTGTGGGAATGGCATAACAAAGGAATTCCCATTGTTTTATCTGCAATTTTGCTAAAATCCGTGCAGTAAAAATATATTAGAATCGATGTAGAATGAAGTGTGGTCCTTCATTCCAAATTCCTTGAATTCTGGAATGGTTCCCATTGATTGGAAGATCGCAAACGTCACACCACTATTTAAGAAGGGTGGGAGAGAAAAGATGGGGAACTATAGACCAGTTAGTCTGACATCAGTGGTAGGGAAAATTCTAGAATCCTTATTTAAGGATGTCGTAGTAGGGTACTTAGAAGATCATAATATGATTAGACAGAGCCAACATAGCTTTACAAAAGGGAAGTCATGCTCAACAAATCTTTTAGATGTTTTTGAGGACATATCAAGTAGATTAGATAGGGGGAATCAACAACAACAACAAAATTGCACTTATATAGCGCCTTTCACATCGGAAGGACGTCCCAAAACGCTGAACAGTCAGGTCGGGACCCGAGCGGTGGGGGGAGAGTTGGGGTAGGGGGAAGGGGAAGGAGAGTGGGAGAGGGGGAAGAGTTAGTGGGGCAGCCGAAGGCACGGTCGAAGAGGAAGGTCTTGAGACCAGCCTTGAAGGAGGAAAGGGGGGAAGCAAGGCGGAAGGGCTGTTGGATGGAGTTCCACAGTGGATGTAGTGTACAATATTTAGATTTCCAAAAGGCATTCGATAAGGTTGATCCACAAGGTAAGGGCCCATGGAATTAAGGGGAATATATTAGCATGGATTGAAGAATGGCTAACAGGAAGAAAATAAAGAGTAGGGATAAACGGGTCCTTCTCAGATTGACGGGATGTGACTAGTGGATTGCCACAAGGATCAGTGCTTGGGCCTCAACTATTTACAATCTACATCAACTATTCATTAGATTGGTACCTCGGATGAGGGGGATGAGTTTTGAGGATAGGTTGAGCAATCTAGGCCTATATTCTCTAGAATATAGAAGAATCGGAGGGATTTTATAGAAACCTATCAGATTATTAAGGGACACGATGGAATAGATAATGGGAGACTTTTTCCCTTGGTTGAAGAAACTATACTAGGGGCCTATCAGTCTTAAAATTAGGGGTCAGCCCTTTCGCGCTGAGTTGAGAAAAAAACTTCTTCACTCGGAGGGTATTGAATTTATGGAATTCTCTACCCCAAAGGGCTGTAGATGCTGTGTCCTTGAACATAGTCAAGTCTGAGATTGATAGATTTTTTGTGGATAAAGGAATTAAGGGATATGAGGATAAGGCAGTTAGGTGGTTAGAATGGATCAACCATGATCTTATTGAATGGCAGGGCAGGCTCGAGGGGCCGAATTACCTACTCCTGCTCCTGCTTATGTTCTCCGCACTCAATACCAAAGAAATCAGCATTGGGAAGTAGAGAATTGTTGTATTGCTAGGCATAGCCATAATTCTTACAGATCTATATGTCTTATTTCAACATATTTTTACCTCGCCTGAGGGTGAAGTAGTGACGGAGTCAGGCAATATTGCGGAGGTGAGGGAATGCAGAGCGAGTCGTGCCATTGATTTGGGGGAGGAAAGCCAGTTGAGGATCAAACAGTTCTTGATTGGCTTGGTGAGGTGGAATGTGCACCATGGAGGTTGATGCTGCCAGTGCCTGAGTTGTAAAGTCGCTGGCGCATTATAAGCAAATTGATGATCTCCCAAATGCAATTAGACATTGTTGACTTTGTGATGCTTATCTAATTGTTCCCTGAGTCCAGAGGTGCTTGTGGCACAAGAATTGAAAACTGCAGTTATTTTCACAGTGATGCGAAATGCAATAGCTCTGAGAGAAAAAAATTCCAAGTCAATATTCAATGCATGACCGAGGTTAGTGAGAAAGATTCTGCTTCCTAGTAACCAATAATAATAATAATCCTTGCATTTCATATTGCGCTTATCATGTCTTCTAGGTGTCTCAAAGCGCTTCACAAAATAAAGTTTAAAGTGAATAGACTATCTTTGCGGGCGAAACACGGCAGCCAATTGTCCAGCAGTGTCCCACAAATAGTCTTGGATTGAAATGACCAATTTATTATTATGCTTTTTGATAGGAGTTTAGATGCTGATTATGGAAATCATGTTTAAATGTTGCTGACTGCAACACATAAATGTTAAGTAATATCGTTCAACACTTTACAATTAATTCATGAAATTTAATGGTAGCATTTCAATTGATAAATTTCTTAATAAACTTCACAATACAAATGAAGAGGAGACCAGCTGATGCCACCAGGTGAGGGAGCGAGCGAGCAGCAAGAGAGCCAATGTCGACACTGCTTCATGGTCAATGCCACAAGTGGCTTTTCCACCTGTTAATCCATAAGGAGAAGAATCTCTTCTCCTGCAGGACTTTATTTTCTTTCCTTTATTTGCACTGCCATGGCTAGCAACAGATCTCCACTCCCCATTGTTGATTTCATTGGTATTGAGTGCGAAGGAGCAGCACTTCATTCTACATCGATTCAGACTTGTATTTTTACTCGCGGATTGCAGCAAAATTGCGGATAAAACAACGTGAATTCCATTGGCGTCTCACTCCCACAGCACATGAAGGAGATTTCAAAAGCAGTTTTATTCACTCTGCTGCAGTATTAACACAGCAAGAACGATGGGAATAGCACTCTGGTCTCCAGTGGCTCCCAGGAAGCTCTTGCACAGTGGATTCCACAGCCAAAGAATTTTCAAGCTTTTGTTTAATATTATGAAAGAGCTGATCAAAGAAAAAACTCTTTGATAACATTAAAATTCCGAAACCTGACTTTGAAATTCCGTTCATGTACAGCTGAGTTCATGCGCAGAACTCCAAAACTGGGGGGGTCACTTTTTTGTGTCCCTGCTTGAATGTAATGAGCAACAGGATATATAAATCAAGTTTCCCACTTCACATCACTCTGCTGCTGTAAGTGATATTGTTTCACTTGCAGCGTTTTTTGTATGTGCAGCACAACACTTTAAAATATAGAAAATGCCACCTGAGTTTATTTTTATAAGCAACACTTGTAATTAAACCTCCTGATTTAATATGTGCTTTAGGCATTGTACACTAATCTGCTATTAGTCCAATTGTAGGTGGAAATGTAGTTTTTCAGCAATTATGTTAGTACTATATTGTAATTCTGAGCTAGGCTCAGTTTGTAGCATTCTTGTCTCTAGGCCAGAAGGTGTGGATCCAAGGCCCACATGTGAGTGCTCTGGGGTGCTTTGCAGCCTGATGAGTGCTATAAGCAGTAAATCCATGCAGTTATTGGTGAGAGCTGACAGTCGAGGGTAAACTCCAGTGTAAGATTTAGGGAACACTGACAATCTCAAGCCCTTTAGGGGATCCATTATTGAACTTTGCTTTCAGTGCTTTGCGATGATTCAAAGATGTAATAAAGCACTATATCAAATCCAAAGATTATTATAACGCATGTTGGGACTGCAAAGTGAGGCTTCACTGTATTACTGATATTAGGTAACTACGTATCTGGTTTTAAACCTAAGTGAAAAAGTGTACCCCGAAAAAAGCAAATCTTCACTTTCATTCTCACACTGATATATCCGAGAGGAGCCACTGGAGAACAATAGGTGGCATAGGTTCAGCATTCCCAAGCTAGCACAGAACAAGCTGATGTACATAAAAGAAGGAAGAATTGTGCCCTTTTCCACTTAGATGATCAAGAAAGGTAAATTTTAACAATTAAGTTTCAAATGTTGAAAATTGAGGTACTTTCTCAGTAATTCCTTCTGATAATTACTTTTACCATTAATCTATATTAATTGTTATGTTAAAAAAAAGTGCACATTGAAGATTTTATCAGCTTTTGTTAAATAAGGACATTCCCCCATTTCATTTCCTACGTGTAGCTGAACCAGCAGAATTATAACTGATTTCTGTCAATTGAATAGTATCAGATTGACATGCACCATGTGACTATATCTTACTACAACAATAAATTACATTTGTATGGCATATTTCACGCCAGGAGGATGCCCAAGGCCCCACAAATATGGGTAGTGATAACATTTTCCTCTCGGTAGTGCACAATTGTATGACAAGGAAGTAGTCTTGACGATGATAAGTCACTTGGGATCTCTACAATCATTTGAAATTGTTAAGAAAGATATCTTTAACCTGAACAATGTCTGCTTCAAGCTTGATGGTTTACATCATTAGGCATAGAATGTAAGTCAATCTACCCTGACTTTGTAGCAACATTTAAATATTATGTATATCTTCCATTGTTCCAAGTTTTCTGTGAATATAGTAGATTATTCACCTGGAGATGTCCTCCCAATGTGAAAATTCCTATAGAAATGTAATTTTGTATTGTATTATTCAAAATAAGTTATTTTCTGGATTTTTTTAAATATGGTTGATTCTCAATCAACATTAAAAAGAATTAAAACACTTGAACTATTGTATTAGACAATCGTTATTTTTAATGACTCCAAATTATACATTTAGTTTCTCTGCTTCTAAATACTTAATTTTCACTTAGTCAAGCCATCGGTACAATAAAATCTCTCATGGAATTTCAGCTACAGTGAATACAACAGTATTTCTTTTGTGCAGAAGCAACGATTTTGTCATCCATTTGTCAGCAAACAGACTGAAACCAGTAAAATCCCTTTGCCTGTTAGCAGCATTCAAATCAGTCAACAAGCAGTTTGTTTGGAATGTAAGCAAAGCAAATAATGCAGTAAACTCCTTAGTGTTAAGAACGTTTCCGCATTAATTTGACTGATTTGATGAGCTGAAATAACATAAAAATGTGCAATCTTAGTGAACATCAATTTAAGTATTTTGATGATAATTGCACAGTAGGCAACAACATTAAAATCCAGCAAATACATTCATAATTTGAAAAACATGAATTTCATTCCTATGAAATTAGATGGTTTTGGAGGCTACTTCTCTTACAATGAAAGAAAGCTTCACTAACCCAAAACTATTTTGCTGCAGAGAAAATATCGGAAAAGAATGATCCTTTGCAGGATAGGTAGGTGACTTCAATGTTAATTAACACTATTAAGTGCTTTGAGATGTCCTCCGACATGAAGCATACTGCATAAATGTAAATTGTGTTGTACACATATAGTAGATATTTAGGAATGTGGTGGGATAATTCACTGCCACAGTGCCTTAAGCTATTGAGTAATGGGTCAAGTTGTATTGTGCTAATTAAAAGTTTTAGTAAATAGACAGATACATGGGAGATGTTGTTTGTTCTTCAGAGCTTTAGGAAACCTACAAAAGAAATCCACAAAATTAGGGAATATGAATAAATGTTCTTCAAAATATTTTGCCGACTTTAAAGAGAAAGGTAAATGGAAAAATATGTAATCACCAAAGTTATGTAATAAAAAGCAAGGATAGAGCTTTACAAGCTGTGACACCTTCTGAAAAGAGTGTCCACATCAACCCTAGATTCTTAAATCGGAACAGATGGAAAGAATTGCTTCTGGTCAGACAATTTAACATAATGCACATTGGATATCCCATGCTGCTCACTCTGTATGTTTTAGAGGCAATTCAACTCTGATTTGTAAATTTACCAATCTGCACTGGTCAGCATTTCCAATGGTATATCATTCCTTGGATGTCTAACATGCAAATTGAATTTTCATGGCTGAGATTAGTATATGTTGCATTTGAAATTTTGATATGCTCTTGTATTCTTAATCCACGGAAAATAGAGTTCAAAGTTTAATCCTGGGATCTTTAAGAAAATGTAGCTTCCAAGTCATTGGTTCTTACCAGTCATTTTGTGTTATTAATAGCTGCCATATTTCACTCACAAATACACAAATCAATCCACTTTACGGTAAATTCTGTGAAATGCTTTGAAACATCTCAGTGATTTGATATGGTGTTATATGAAATGCAAGGATTCTTATTATTTTATCCATTATATTTTTCCTAATATTCATTTAATATCTCAAGGTTCAAAGGCCACTACAAGGAGGGAAGCTCTTATAGTGTCCAGGGGCAAGTAAAATGACAAAAAAAGTGGAAACTTTTATGGTATTTCTTAACATGTACCTGGGATTTCACAACCAATGTTTGCATTGCAGATTTGGAGTTAGAATCAAAACTCCGGCAGCCGAGATCAGCAAACTAACTTTTCTACTAGCTTTGCAGTTGGTTTGCAGGTTGCATTTGTTTCTTATAACTGAGTTATTAGCAGCTGATCTGGAATTGCAGGTTGTGTGATTCAGAGACTGGGAGCAGCATGTTTATTTCTGAGGTAAATGTTTACACCAATGTTAAATAAGGAAACAAATTGCAACTGGTTCTTAAAGCATTTATTTTGCTAATTAAAACAAGAAACAGACCGAGAAGCACTCCAAAATGCTACCACATATGAAGTGTGCTATACAAGTGAAAGTTGTTGTTGTTGTTGTTGTAGCAAAGAAAGTTACACATTTTACTCCCATGATTTACTGCAATAGGAGGAAATCAGATTTATAATGCTTGCTTGGATTCATATATCTGGGAGCATTGAATCCTATTTATGCACAACTATATGTAAGCACAGAGCGCCACTCGAAAGTGGAATTTATGTTTATCGTTAGAACGCTTTTCAGTCTAAAGGTTTATTTGGAATCAAATTCAAATTGCAGCAAGCAGCATCAATTCAATTCTGAAATCACCTGTAGTTAGCGTTTCTGAAAAAGAACTTATAACCAAATCATTCACAAGTGAACTGGATGTATATCCATCTTTAGTTTGATGTAAAAAATAGATTAGAGTAATGCTGAAAGTGCAGATTTAAACTTGGTATTAATAAGGGGGAAAGCAGGAAGACTGAAATTATTACAGATATCCGTTGGTTTTGTTCTTGTCCCTTATACTTATGGAATATTTTGAAACTCATGAATTTCATTTGAGTTCTTTGATAATTTAGTGAGATGGCATAAGGTCCATGGTAGTCTAGGACCAGTGCATTAAAACTTTGCTCCTGATGATAATTGTGGTCTGATCTCAGTGGAGAGGCTTAGAGGTTGGGTAGCAAAACTAATTGTTATTGTGAATTATTGTGAGTCTATTTCTTATTTGCAGTAAAACAATATCCAACAGATGTTCTAACATCTGTAAGTATGTTCTGGGATTCTAAATCAAAATTGTGATCATGTAGCAAATGATGTTTCCCAATGCTTACCAAAGTCGCACCATCTGCACCTCACTTACAAATGGTGCATTTAAAAGGATCTATATGCAAAAAAACAGATTGGCTGGTATCATTTGCATTGACATAACACCCTCAACAACAATTCTTTGACATTGATATTCTCCCTCATTGCTAGATTGTGGAGGACACATATGCACTTTGAAGAGGAATTAACGTTGCAATTTGTCTTGAGTTAAAGGACTGTTTTTAGAGATTTTGATGACAAAAAGTGCAGTAATACAGGCTCAAAGAAAATATTAGACCATTTTCGAATAGGAATTGGTGTAAATATTGAAGAATATTCTGTATAGAAAGTCATTTGTGGCAAAGATGTATTTTATATGGAAGGAAAGATAACTTTAGTTTACATTAGCAAATTTTAATTAGTTTTCCTTTTTATCAGCTCCCTTAGACTTCCTGGATGAAAGGCAACAGTTAACTTGCAGAGACTGGAGGCAATCAGCCTATTCTGACTGGAACAGTGAAGGTTGAGGCAAATACGAGAGAGGTGTTTAAAATTATGTGCAGGTTTGGCAGAGAAGGTAGGCAGATATTATTTCCTCTGGTTGGTGAATTAGTAAGGGCATCAATTTAAGAAACCCTAATAACAAATATGAATACCCTTTAATTGTATATAATGCCTTCACATGCCACCAAAACATCTCAAAGTATACACAATTTATTTTACAGTGTAGTTACTATGTATTTTGTAGTTGAAGATAATTGAAGGAAAAAAGGATGGTTTGAATTTGGAGGATTTATTTTGAGAATTGAGAATTGTTTGGATGTGGATTGCCCTATCTATATTGAGTGGTGACCAAAGTAGGATCCATCAGCAGCTTTTAAGAATGAAGTAGATAGATACAATATCTTAAAATAAAGAATTTCCACAGGTTTGGGGAATATACCAACTGTAACTAATTTGATTTGTCTTTTAAAGATTCAGCACAGAAAAAATGGGTGAGTGGCCTTCTTCTATTCTAATATTCTGTGGTTCTTTATTTCGCCTTTACTAATTATCTTTCATTCCCTACTTGTAGGTTTGTTAGAGCAAACTGAGATAATGTGTGTCGTAAAACATATAACTATATTGGCTTTATTTTACATTATTTGGTGGGCTTTTGTGGAGTTCTGTAGCTAAGTGGTTAGAGCACTCGCCTTACAAGTGTGAGACCTGTGCTCAAATCTAGGCAGGTCAGGATGAAACCTTGGGCATATTTCCTTACATCACACACCCAATAATAATCCCTCAAAAAACCACAATAATAAAAGATTGGTACAAAAATTGCAGTTTCAATCCATGACTGTTCGTGAGACACTGCTGTGCACAATTGGCTGCTGTGTTTTGCAGCAAATAAACAGTCAATTCACTTTACAGTATATTCTGTGAAGCGCTTTGAGATGTCTAGAAGACATGAAAAGAGCTACATTAAATCAAGGATTATTATTTTAACTTTTAGAAGCAGTAATCAATATTTATGCCGATACTTTTTTTTAATGTTAATTTAGCAGAGTTTATGATGCCTTTTATTGGTTCCTTTGGTATTCGTCATCAGTGTAACAATATATCACTTTAGTGTATTGTGAAGAAGGCTTTACCTCACAAATCAACAACACAAACATCCTATCACAATACATAGAAACCGTTATATTGACACATTTTATTGTTGCATATCCTTAGATTGTGAGAACAGCCCAGACACACAAGTACAGTATCCAGTTCATCCTAAAATTACCATAGCAACTATGTGTTGAACCAATGCACAGCAATTAAAACAAACGTTTTTTAAATAGCCTGCCGTAAAACCTGCATGGTACAACCACCATAAAATTACATTTGTATAGAGCCTTTCACATCAGGAAGACGTTCCAATGCACTGGTGGAGTGGGTGGTGGGATGGGCTTGTGTAGTGGAATGGGCTGGTGGTGTGGGCTGGTGTAATATTTGGGGTGGAAGTTCTACAGTATAATGAAAGATTAGTTGGAATAGAAATTCTGTATCTTTAGGCTAGATTACCTTGTTCATTTTAGCTTGGGCCAATATATTGCCAGCAGGAATATTTAAATTTGTATTGTAAATCAACTCAGGGCAGGATTATTGCCTGTACACACTTTGTAGTTGACATTATCATTCAGCAGTAATGCTTATGGCTGAAGTCATTAAATGGCAATTTAACTAATATTTAACAGGCAGAACACCTTGAAACGCACACGGTTACTAATTTCCATCACTAATTTAATTTTTAACTACTACCAGTACTTAAACCATCTCTGACATTATAACCGTTTAATTGAAACAGCAGGGTTTTTTTTTTAAAAAAGAGAGAAACTCAGTCTATCTGAACACATTCTACCCGACTTTCTGTGATGCCCGAGGCACTTTAGGGTTTCAGACAGACAACAATTTTAGTGTATTTGCTACAGTGGAAAAGATACAGTCCAGTATTACGATTACCATGTATACATAACGCTATTCTTAAAGAAACAATATCCAATAACCTTTCAATTCCACTTGATGTTTTTCCCTGCGCAGAACTAGGCAGTAATTGCTGATAAGCAACAACAAAAAGCCCGAAAGACATCTACATTTAATTAAAAATGAAATGAAACAGCCCATGAGTTAAATTCATCGCTCCCTGCATGAATTCACCAGAATCAACCTACTCAGAGAGATTTGTTTTAAAAGGGACATAACTAATTGGAGTGGGGTGGTGGGGTGGGCTTGTGGAATGGGCTGTTGGAGTACGCTTGTCGAGTGGGCTTGTGGAATGAGCTGGTTGGGTGGGCTGCTGGGATGGGCTGGTGAAGTGCATGAAGCGGGGTGGGCTTGTGGAATGGGCTGGTGGACTGGACTGCTGGGGAATTGATGGGGTTGGCTAGTGAAGTGGGCTGGTCGATCACACTGTACATCAGCGATACCTAGTTTTTTACCAAGAGGTTTTATCATGGATTACAATGATCACTTCATTAATCTGAATTAATTTTGTTCTCATGCGTCTCATAGTAACATCATAACATTTGAGATATGTTAAACATGTGATAATCGATTCTCATAAAACAACGATTCTTACTTTTTGTTCGTCTCTAAACAGAAATTGTATCCTAACTCATTTTGTTGGGCTAATTATATCCTCAGAGATTACACTATTAACAATGTTTCCAAAGATTTTTGCATTCTACAGTCAGAATTTTATTTGCTATTCATTGAATGTTATTAACACACTGTTGGTAGTCAACAAAATTCCTCTTGGTACAGTGTGTGTCTATATTTTTGCTTTAGGTAATGTTTGCCTTATATGCTATTAGGACATGTTTTTCGATCCCAAATTGGCCTCTTACTGTTTTGGATACACCCTAATGGGTAGTATATATGAATTTTATGTTACTTTTTGCCATCTTACTATTGCTGGAAATAATACTTGAATCATTTAAAGATAACAAGGGACTCATCTCCAGTCATTGGGAGGATGCAGCTGCATGAATTGCAGTGTCCATTTGACTGAACATCTTAACTTAATGTCAATAATACTAATTTAATTGGAAATCAAAAGATACAATAATAATGCTTTAGAGCCAATTTGTGAGTACTTTATGCTAATTATGATTAAGTCACTAACCACCCACTGAGGTATCTATAATAATAATAATAATTCTTGCATTTGATATAGCACTTTTTACAGCTTATCAACATCTCAAAGCGTATCACAGGATATACCGTAAAGTGAATTGACTGTATAATTGTGGGCAAAATGCGGCAGCCAAATGGGCACAGCAGTGTCCCATAAACAGTCATGGATTGAAATGACCAATTTTTATTCTTGTGTTTTTTTGAGATTATTATTAGACGTGTGAAGTAAGGAAACTTGCCCAAGGCTTCGCCCTGTTCTGCCTGGATTCGAACACAGGTCTTATGCTTGTAAGGCAAGTGCTTTAACCACTGAGCTACATGAGCTCTGTCTCTAGAAACTGTTTGAATTGACAATTGAAGCATCTTTATACAGTGGCCTTGACACATAATTGATGTTGTAAGCTTTAGTGAGGAAAGTTTTTAAAAATGTGACCCCAAAAGAAGTACTGTAATATGAAACCAATTAAAGAACCAATCTGATATGCATCAGATTTACAATATAGCAAAGGAGCATCAGTTTCAGTCTTCCATAAAAGACCATTTGCATATTATTTAAATATTTTTATTTATTACAGTATGCCTCTTACATGCAGTATTTGTTAGTTTTGTAATTTTAATGTTATTCAATACTCCTCTTTCTGATTTGATTTAATTTAGAAACCGAGCTGAAATGTGTTATGTGAATGTATGGTAATTAACACCAATGCTGCTAATTAACATGAACCACACTACGGAACCTTTATTAACACTTGTGCTGGGAGGTTTGGTTGAGCTTTGCATTCAATATGTGCATAACTAACTGACAGTCTAATGACACAACCCACAAGTTATGCAAAGTTCAATGTGGCAAAAGCATTGACAATGGTGTTGAGTTGGGGGTGGTTGGTAGATCTTCACCACATCTGGGAATTAATTGATCAGCAAATCATTTTCAGGTCCCCACATGTGATAATAACTACTTTGTATGTAAATTAACTACTACAACAACAACAACTATCCTAGTGGGGGTGGTAAACTGGTTCTCCTTGGTGCTGAACTTGTTCCAAGGTGATATGCCTGGCAGCACAATGTCTGAATTGAACCAGCCCTCTGTGGAGGTGTTGGTAGTCCAGTTCCTGAATCAGCTGGGTGCGCAGTATTCCAGGGCACTGCTGATAACAGCACAGCCAGCCTGGCTTATCGGGCAGACCAGTCGCTGGGGAAGGAACACATCCCACTCAGCTCCTGTTAAACAAACCAAAGCCCAAACTGTTCGGATGACCTTAGCTAGACAAGTAGGGGGAAAGCTTCCTGAAAAGCATTATTAATGGCAAGCTGTGCAGTTTTAGCTTGTTAGAGTCCAGCAATACTCTTGCTAACCTGTGCCTAATATTTTCCAGAATTAGATAAGCAGGATGTGACCCTCCAGAGAGAGGATAGGGCAAAATATTGGACAAGTTTCCTTACACCTCTCTTTATCTAGCAATAAGTAGGACTAGGAACCCAGTTGTTAGTTGATTGGTGGATCAGTTTTCTGGGGTTAAAATTCTCTCCAAAAATTTTTTAATAGGAATTTGATCACTCAATGCACAATTGTTTGCGGGACACTATTGTTTGCAAATAGGCTGCAGCATTCTGCTCACAAAATATATAGTCAATTTAGTGAAGTGGTTTGAGATGTCTCAAAGAATTGATAAGGCACTATATCAAATGTAAGCCTTGATATTATTATAATTATGTGAATTATTTTGAGACGTTTTGAAGATTTGTGCTTTACCAAATGCAAGGATTATTATTATTATAATTATCCTAACTCCAGCTTCAATTCATTTATTCTTGTATATTCAAGCTTAGGTTTGAGGAGGACATCTGGTGACTAATCGTTAGGCAGATAGATGTAGTCACTCAATCTATGATTGTTTCTGTGACACTGCTGTGTGCATTTGGCTGCCAATTTTTGCCTTTAAGATATACAGTCAATTAAATTTACAGTATATCCTGTGAAGCGCTTTGAGATATCTTGAAGACGTGATAAGGCACTATATCACATGCAAGGATTATTATTATTATTATTATTATATGAACTCTTGCTTCCACTATGCTTATACAGGTAATCCTCTATTTAGGGCGGGATTGTGTTCCTGAAAAACTGTATCTAGATCGAAACATCCTAAATCGAAATGCGATTTCCCATGCAGCCACATTATATAACCAGAGATGCGTTCTTTTCACAAAATGTTTGGACCCTAAACCCACTAAATAACACACCAAATCACACAACATAACACACAAATTAACACACATAGGCAAGAAGGGGTACTTGGGGTAACTGTATAGTATTGTACTTTAATACTGGCAAACTTTAATTCTGGCAGTGTGACAGTGGCAGTGGCATTTGCAGCTTCCCCACTCATCTTGATGTTGTGGAGCCCATAGCGTCTGTTAAACCTTTGAAACCACCCTCTGCTAGCACTGAAAAATTGTGCCGTTGAGCCTTCTTCCTGATCATTTAACTCCTTAAACAATGATTTTGCCTTCTCTTGGATAATCAGGGTATTGAGTGGTATATTACGCTGGTTCTGATCCTCAATCCAGACACTCAGCATTCTTTCCATGTTTTCCATCACATCACTTCTATATTTTGCTAATCTGCTTGCACCTGTAGCTGTCACACACCTTGTACTTGTCAGTATATTGTCCTTATTCTGTTTTATAGTGGCCACCGTTGATCTAAAATAAGGTCCGTCGATATCGAAATTTTCCGATATTGATATATCGGTTTGCCCATATCGATATACCGATATATCGATATCGCGGTTTTTTGTCCTGCGCATGCACGCGCATTCGGAGGTGCACGCGCAATCAGAGGTGCGCGCATATTCGGGGGTGCGCACGCATTCCGGTGTGCACACACATTCAGATATTGACAAAGTAAGTTGAAAAAGTCCGCATCATACCGATATACACCAATATATCGATATATCGCCGGACACGATATACCGATATTTGCGATATATCAAAAAAAAATTCATATCGAATTTTTCGATACATCAATATATTTTTAATTCTGTTTAAATATCGATATGAAAATTATATCAATATAACCGATATATCAATATATCGCCGGACCCTAATGTAAAATTATAATCATTTTTAAAATGTTGATTTCTTCAGGCAACCTTGCATAATGAGTGATCAAGTTAGTTAGGGGGATATAAAAAAGTTCCTTTATTATATTATCAAGCCATGAAAAAATATTTTTATTGATATCTGCAGTCAACTAATAATGATATATATAGCTGGCAGAACCTGCAGCTTTTTACAATTTGGAGCAATTCTGACCTTCTACAACAACAACAACAAAATTACACTTGTATAGCGCCTTTCACATCAGGAGGATGTCACAAGGCAATGGACAGTCATTGTTTCAGATCCGAGCTGGGGACAGGGAGAGTGGAGAGAAAGAGAGGGATTTGAAGTGGCTAATGGGGCCGTCGAAGAGCAGTGTCTTGAGGCGGGACTTCAAGGATGCCAGGGAGGGGGCGAGATGGAGGGACTGTGGGATGGAGTTCCAGACGTTGGGGGCAGAGTAGCTGAAGTACTTGAAACTTTCAGTGTTAATAAACAGTGATCTGGAAACACCCAATACATGCAGGATTTCACCTGACCAGTGTGCAAACAAACCTTCCTTCTGACCCCAAACTCACTTAAGCATCCACGTTAAGCAAATAAACAATTAAGCAACACAGTAAATGTAAATTTCTCTCCCTTATTGTCAGTTCTATTTAAATTGTTTTGTTTATTGTGTAATCAGTAATGATCTATAGCATAAAAATAGTATGTTGGTACCAGAAATCAAATTGTTCATTCTTGTGGCATAGACCTGTATTTATCACAAGCCATTTAAGAAGCCATAAAACTATGGAAACCAATGAAGCACAACACCTAGCAACATAACCCCACCTACTGATGTATTCTAGCAATTACTGCTGTAAGTCATTTGCTTTTTGTTAAGCCCTGAAATAACAAAGCTTTTTTCTGATTCAATGCAGGGAGAATGCAATCTTCCTGTGATTAATCATCTATAGATTCACTGTGGAATCTATCAGTTTGCATATGCTTCCGATTTGCAAATATGTTGTTCAGTAAATATAAATAAAAACAAATAAGAGACAGGATGATACAAATAAATAAAATGCACAAACTATGCTGCTGTATATTGTATTGACTATTTCTAGAGATTTAAATTTGAAACAAACCAAATTTCAGCAAATGTCACTTATGCTATTACATTACATGGTGATCACAAAATATAATTAATATTAAAAGCATAAGGTGAAAATATCATCCTTGCCAAAATGATTGGAACATAATTTAAAACTAGATTCAATGATTTGTCCTCGGTGATTATGGCTTAAATTAGCCTTTTTTTCCCAGTGTAATTTATAACTTTGATTCTTAAAATATAAGCTGGTACAATCTTGTGGTGCCTTATAGGGAACGGCGATATGGGATTTTTCCGGATATGGATATATCGGTTTGCTCATACCTGCTTAAACCGATCTATCGAGTTTTTATACTGCGCATGCGCGTGCATTCGAAGTGCGCGTGCATTGATGGCGCGCGCGCATTTATGGTGCGCGCACAGTCGCGGTGCGCGCGCATTGACGGTGCGTCCGCACTGACGATGCGCGCGCAGTCGCGGTGCACGCTCATTTCGAAATGCGTGCTCTAGGTCCAGAAAGTTTGTAATGTTGGTGGCAAGGTCTGTTGAATTATACGATGTTGTTTGCTCCCTACCTCCCCCTCTCCTTCTCTCCCTCCTCTCCTTCTCTCCCTCCTTTCCCCTCTCCTTCTCTCCCTCCCCCTCCACTCTCCCTCTCTCCTCTCCCTCCTTTCCCCCTCTCCTTCTCTCCTTCTCTCCCTCCTCTCCTCTCTCCTTCTCTCCCTCCTTTCCCCCTCTCCTTCTCTCCCTCCCTCCCTCCCTCCCTCCCCCCTCTCCTTCTCTCCCTCCCTCTCCACTCTCCCTCTCTCCTCTCCCTCCTTTCCCCCTCTCCTTCTCTCCCTCCCTCCCCTCTCTCCTTCTCTCCCTCCCTCCCCTCTCTCCTTCTCTCCCTCCTTTCCCCTCGCTCCTTCTCTCCCTCCTTTCCCCCTCTCCATCTCTCCCTCCCTCTCCTCTCTTCCTCTCTCCTTCTCTCCCAACTTTCCCCCTCTCCCTCCCTCCCCTCTCTCCTTCTCTCTCTCCTTTCCCCTCGCTCCTTCTCTCCCTCCTTTCCCCCTCTCCTTCCCTCCCTCCCTCTCCTCTCTTCCTCTCTCCTTCTCTCCCTCCTTTCCCCTCGCTCCTTCTCTCCCTCCTTTCACCCTCTCCTTCTCTCCCTCCCTCTTCTCTCTTCCTCTCTCCTTCTCTCCCAACTTTCCCCCTCTCCTTCTCTCCCTCCCTCCCTCCCTCGCCTCTCTCCCTCCTTTCCCCTCGCTCCTTCTCTCCCTCCTTTCCCCCTCTCATTCTCTCCCTCCCTCTCCTCTCTTCCTCTCTCCTTCTCTCCCAACTTTCCCCCTCTCCTTCTCTCCCTCCATCTCTAAACACAAAATAGAACACACACACACCAAAAACAAAATCTAGAGATGTATTCTCCTCCATTTCTTGCTTGAAAGTAGCATGTAATGTCCACGTGTAAATGAGATCTATTACAATAGAAAAGAGAGAGACAGACAGTCTGAATGTTAGAGTTAGAAGCCAGATTATCACTGCTGTGTGTGTCTGACTAGACACACACATAGAAGCAGTGATAATCTGGCTTCTAACTCTCACACACAAAAATAACACTTACAGCCACAAAATGCCACTTATTTTTATGTAGTCTGAAGTCTGAATTAATGTCCTTCGCCATTGGCAAGCTCTCCTTTGCTATGCAAAAAGTGACAGCGTTTGTGATACTTTGCCACTTTTTGTCCCCTCTCTGGTACAATGTTCTCCTCTTAAATAAAGCAGGAATTGTTTGAGCTGCACTGGCCCCACTACCTGTCGCTTTCTCCGAAGCGCTGGTTCGACTTCCTGCTGTTGTCGACAATGATTTCGCTCTGAGGGCAGCGTGCTGGGCGGGGTGGTGCTGCTTAATGTGATGTCGCAGGTTGCTCGTGCTCGAATCAGATGTCTTAACCAAGACCTTGCAAACTGTACATCTATACACACCATTACTGACTGCATTGTTTTCAAAGTAGTCCCATACGGGGCTTTTCCCCATGATGAGAAAGGTAAATTTTCAAACTACAATTTTCCGCGATGCGACTTTGTTAAGACGCCACGACTCACGTCGAGTATACGCAGTAAAGTGTGCGCGCGCATCGGATGTGCGCACCCGTTAATTGTGCGCGCGCACCGAATGTACGCGCATTCCATGCTCTAGATCTAGGAGGTTGCAATGCCGGCGACAAGGTAAGCTGGAAAAGATCGCATTACACTGATAATACCAACAATATTGATATATTGCCAGGAACGATATTAAAAATATATCGATGTATATTTTTAAAATCGAATCTCTCGATATAACGTTTTTTTTTAAATCACCATATCGGCATACCGATCTGAAAATCATATCGGGTTTAATCGAAAAACCGATTAATCGCCATTCCCTAGTGCCTTATCATACCATTAAGATGTCTTAAAGCCTTTCATATGGTCTTATTTTGAAGTGTGTGATGTTGTACTTGTAGGCAAAAGGGGCAGCCAATTTGTGCACAACTATGTCCGATAAATTAAGTGCACTATGAATTTTATTTGAGTCGGTGGCCACAACAGTGGGAGAAACTCCCTTCAAGCAGAAAACGTTCAATCAGAATGAATTTCCACAATCATATTGATCCTAAATAATGGTCACCTAGTACAAAAAAATATTGCTGTCACCTGGGGAGCTATTTCTAAACATCTATAAGGTTTGTAATGCAGTATTTTTTGTTCAATATCAAGTAAAGCATGTGAAATTGTATCTGCAATTGTCAGGACAAATGGTCTGCTTGGTAGCTGAGTGTTTCATTCATGTAGGCAATCTGCCAATTGTTGCTGAATAGGTATCTGGGGAGCCAGGAATTCAAACATTGAGCTCTAGTGTGAACACCAAACTGAGGTGGAATTGAGTGACTGTTGTCAGGCAAATAAAAAAATTAAGAGAAACAAGTTAACAGAGAGAAAAGAAATGAAGAAGACAAGTAAAGTGACATAAGCAAACAGAGAGAATTAAGTCAAGTAAAGATAATGTCAGGGAAGTTAACAAATTATTTGCTATGGGGTATCTTCCACTCAATCCCATTAATCTCTTAACAAGAACAGAAGTTGCTGGGGAAACTCAGCAGGTCAAACAGCATCCATGGAGAAAGGAAAAGGAGTCAACGTTTCGGGTCTACAACCCTTTGTCGGGACTCTCTTGTCTTGTCTTGTCTTGGACTGAAACCTGCCGTCTCTTTGTGTGGCACTTTCAATATTATCTGAAAGTGTTTTTTAATGAACTATTTCCCTTAATAATTATATGTTATACTTTACTTCATCATCCTTAATTCGAACAAGTGGATTACTGTAGCTCATCGGTTGGAGCAAGCGAGAAACCTGGGTTCGGTTCTGGGCAGAGTAAAACCTTGAGTACATTTCCTTACTCCACATGCCTGATGATAATCCCTCAAGAGAAAGAAAAACAACAATAAATTGGTCACTTCAATCCGCAACTACTAGTGTGTCTGTTCTGCGCAATTGACTGCCGTCTTTTGGACACTTTTCACTTTACAGTATATTCTGTGAAGCACTTTGAGATGTCTGGAAGATATGAAAAGCACTATATTAAATGCAAGGATTATCATTAAGTAGAACATCTTGCAAAACTATAGAAAAGCTGAAGAAATATCACTATTTCAGATGCATTGGTAATTATCATAAAATCATAGAATTATACAGCACAGAGGGAGGCCAATCGACCCATCATGTCTGTGCTGGCTCTTTGAAAAAAGGTGTCCAAATCAATCCCATTCCCCACAATCTCCCATAGCCCTGCAAACTTGTTCTCCCAAAATAATTATCTATCAAAACAACTTGTTGCATGAAAAAGAAAGTAGCTGTACTATCAACACAAGAAATACAGATTCATATCCTTAGACTTGAGGACATTTGAAGTTGCCTGCAGTGTTTGAGATGTTTGTATTTATGTGGTTGGATCCAATGCTAGTTAGAAATAGAACTGCAACTCATAGACAAAAGAACAAGTGACAGAAGAAATGCAAATATTAGTGGATCACAAAGCAGGAATGAGCATTGCTGTGGACAAGGTCTAGACAGATTCTGAAAGGGCTCAATGGCATTTTCTTATTCTCAGTGCTCTTTTGGCAATGTGAAGCTTAGAAGAAGTGATGATAATAACCTAAAATGATTTTTTTTTAATGAATATGTCAGTGTCCAGCATCTAGAAAACTACTATTTTAAAATAAATCTCAAATAAGTACATTAGTCTCACTAAAAGATACGGATTATATCTTAAATAATGAGTGTTGTTGACATAATGGGAGGAATGTTGGCCTACAAAGTTACTGCTGAAAATAATCCTAGATGTGATGCAATATCTATGATGTCAAAACATCTCAAAATGCTTCACAGGAAATTGCTGTCAATTGACGTGACTTATCAGCAAACGTGATAGCCCATTTTCCAGACAAGATCCCACAAACAGTTATGAAGTGAGTGACCAATTTATCTAATGGATTGCTGACCAGGACATCTGGCAAAACATTATTCTTTTTTTACAAATAGGATCTTTAACATCCACCTAAACAAGCAGACAGGGCCTCAGTTTAACATCTCATCCGAAGGACAGGAATGCAAAGCTTCCACCAGTATTGCATTAGAAAATGAGAGTGTCAGTCTACATTGAGAAGTCAAAGTCTTCACATGGAAATTGAATCCATAACCTTTTGATGTAGGGGTGTGAGGATTACAAACTGAATCCCACCTAACACCATGACTGTGAAGGGAGATTATATGCACAAAATCCTGCAATGAATATTGAAATAGCCTATCTAACATCTCACTTACTGTATCATGCTACTCCGATGGGTAATTTCACCATCACTACCAGTGTGGTAAAGTTAAAGGAACTGCACTGGTATCCTAGGATCCTAAATTCTGGCTAAATCTCCTTCTTTTATGCAGATCTGACATGCTATGGATAAAGTCTTGACAGACTCTATAAAGGCTGAATGGCATTTTCAATGGCTATACCAAATTCTTATGCCTTTCAGTGCAAGAGAATGCTTCAAAATACTGCACAGGATATAATGTAAAACTCAATAACTTAGTATTTTGTGGCCCAATTTTGCACACAGCAATGATCTACAAACAGCCATTAAGTCAATGGTCAATTTTTGGGGGGGGATTGTTGGCCAGGACGGTGGGAGAAATTCACTTTTCTTTTTGAAACTAATATGTGATCTTTATGTCTACCTGAACAGGTATGTTTAATATGTTTAACTCAGTTAAACATCTCCCCTGAAAGACATCAACTGCTTAGCAGAGGTAAAATTATTCAGTTTCATATAAAAGAGTTATATTAGTAGTAAAGAGTTAAAAAAAAGATAAGAACAGTCATTGCCAGGTCCCTGATAATCCAATGGGGGAATTTTCCTTGCTCACTATTTGCCTTAACATATGTCTTTCAGATTGGACGATTCCAATTTGAAATTGTTTCATTCCACATCTGAACTTGGAGTCCAGGTTTATATGAAAGCTAATGCTGTCTATTTTATATTTAGACTATTTAAAGTTCCTCGTGTGTAGAGGATAGTTTCCAAATAAATATGACAATTAGAAACTTACATCACCAACTACCTCTGTAATTATGCCCTTGGGAATTTTATGATTCTCCTTAATGATCATAGAGGCTATAAAGCAATTTATAAGGCTTAATCTATAAAGGAACTTTCCATTACTTTCAAGTGCACACTTGATAAGTTTTTAAGATGCCTATACCTTTTTTAGGTTCAATATGAAAGATGTAATAAGCAAAGTTGAAAGGTTCAATTGAAAAACAAGCAAAATTGTTTACAAAAAAAGGTTGTGAAGCTGCATAATGAACTGGTGCTCCGAATGAGCAATTTTGATTCATCATAATTAAGGCATTAAGGAACAAATTATGATAATGCTTGCATTTAATGTAGCGCTTTTCTTGTCTTTTGGATGTCTCAAAATGCTTCAAAGAATACAACAACAACAAAATTGCACTTATATAGCGCCTTTCACATCGGGAGGATGTCCCAAACCACTGAACAGTCAGGTCGGTACCCAGCAGTGGGGGTAGGGTCAGGATAGTGGGAAGTGGAAGGAGAGTGGGAGAGGGAGAAGAGTTCGGGGGGGAGCTGAAGGCGCGGTCAAAGAGGAAACTCTTGAGACTGGCCTTGAAGGAGGAAAGGGAGGAAGCAAGGCGGAGGGGCTGCAGGATGGAGTTCTACACTAGGAGCAGAGAGGCTGAAAGCCCAGACACCGATGGTTGGGCGGTTAGGACGGTGGATGCGGAGGAGGTCTGAGTCTGCTGAACGGAGGGTACGGGCAGACTGATAGGGAGACAGCAGGTCAGAGAGATAGGCAGGGGCAAGGCCCCTGAATGGTCTTGAAAGTGAGGACAAGGAATATATGGTAAAGCAAATTGACTCTATATTTGTGGGCGAAATGTGGCAGCCAATTGTGCACAGCAACGTCCCACAAACAATCGTGGATTGAAGAGGCCAAATTATTATTGTTTTTTTTTTAGAAGGATTATTATCCTCGGATAAGTGATCCACCAATCGACTAAAAACCAGATTCCTACTTACCGCTAGGTAAACTGAGGCTTGTGGAGTAAGGAAACTTGCCCAACATTTCACCCTGCCACAAATCGAACCAAGGTCTCTTACTTGTGAGGCAAGTGCTCTAACCACTGAGCTACAGGACTCCAAATTGTAAGCAGAATGATCGTAAATCTGTTTGGAATGGATATCTGACAATAACGTATCTTATGATATAAATCAAACACCATTCCTGACAACTTCTGATATGCCAGCCTGTGTCAGTAGTTGTTAATGTGGCTCCTATGTCTGAGTCAGAAGGATATGGATTCAAGACTCATAATAGGACTGAGCTAAGAGTTGAGGCTGACATTTCAATGCATTTCAATGCAGTGTCAAGGAGCTATTCTTTCGGTTAGATGTTAAATTGAGGTCCTGCCTGCCTGTTCAAGTGACATTAACAAACCCACGATACTATTCAAACAGTATGATACTATTCTCTTGGTGTTCTGTTCAGATATAGTTGGTTAATCATTTCATGTCGGTTTATGCACAAATTGGGTGCAGTGTTTGCTCATAAAACAATGCTTTGAAATGTTTTGCATCATAGGCACAATATTAAAAAAAATGATTATTATTCACATATTCCAAAGCACTAAGAGATTCCCAATTAATCAATGGCTAGCACTTGTAACTTGTCACTGCAAACTCTAATAATAAATCTGTGGTGGTGAGTCAGGCAAAACTGCTTGGAGCCAATTTTTTTTCAAAAAAAATCAATAGTTGCACCAATTCTCAAAAACTGAATACTGCATAGGACTCTTTCACATAATTATAAACTGATCAATAATGCCAGCAAATTATTCCCAATAAAAATGGTCAATGGTGTTTATGTGATAGATATTAATATTATAAGAGAAACTGTTTACATTAAATTGACTTTCATGTGTTAAATATTTTTAGTATAGAAGCATATCTTAAGACATGACTGATCTGCAGTAATCATACTGCATATTTATCCAAATGTAAAAAAAAATGCATATGACATCATATTTTCACTTGGTTTCCAGAACAAATGAATCTATTATAATAAACAAAACACTAATCTGTGCATATACATACAATATCTACACAATTTGTAAATGTGGCATAGATATGTTCTATGAGATGAACTGGCAGACAGAAAAATACCTTTATGTTTAAGTTTGTATATGTACTAAATCATTTATAATGCAACAGAAGACATGTGTGACTATTGAGTCCAGTGCCTGAGAGACCAAGAGAACAGGATGGGAACCATGAGTGAGGGCAATTTGTAAGAGAGCTTCCAGGACATAGATAACAATAATGGAGTGCAATACCAAAGATTTACCCTATAATAATAATAATTATAATAATTGTTCTATTTGATAAAGTACCTTATCATGCAGTTGCACTGTCTCAAAGCGCTTCACTGGATACACTGTAAAGTGTGTTTTATGGGCAAATCAATGCAGCCAACATATCAGTTTTGCACTGCTCCAGGTTTGTCAGAGGTGGTGAATCTTGTCTATCTCTGGCAGGGCCACGGCAAACTGCTAGAATTGTGATGGTATGGAGACTTGGTATTCACTGCATTATGCTCTACAAGTATTCCAACGCAAATTGGTATTCTGTATGCAAGCTCATTGTGTGCTTGTGCAGATGAATGAGAATGGTTGTTATGTGCTAAATATCAAGTGACAATAAAATAATAATGAGTGGCATACACATTACACATATTACTTGGGTGGGGGTGGAGGGGGGACTTTTTCATTGGTTGGTTTCACTTCAAGGAATATAAGTTACAAAATGGCAAATTGTTATTGATGGTACAGTAATGTCATATTAAAGAAAGTCTCACTTTCAGCATCTACAAACTATGATATTTTATTGGGTTAATTTGATGGGCACAAATTTGGATGTTTAAATTCATCCCAAAGGATTTAGGACATGAGCAAGGAGATTTGGAGGATTAGGTTGCTATAGCCCCATTTATCTTGTGTATCTTACAAGTGAAGGTCATATCTGAATGCTATCATCATCCTCTTGTGTTTAGTGGGAATAACTGCAGTGTTCAATTAATAGTTTTCATAATTACTTGTAAATTGTCTCTTGATTTGTTCAGGTGAATAGCTTCCCAGTATCCTCACTGCAGCAAATTGTTACTGTTATTGTGATGTGCTTTTGTGTCTGTCTTAACTATTTTAGCTTTTCTGTTCATTAAATATAAAGGTGCATCATAATATAAATTTGTACTTTATATTGTAGTCCCATGGCAGTATTTTAAATGAGAAGGGAATTTTTTCTGGTATCCTGGCAAACAATTTGTCAGAATAAATCAGATTCACTTAATGGCTGTTTGTGGGACATTGCTGTGGGCAATTTAGTTAGCTTTACATATACAATCACTAACTCCCCAAGGGGCATCCATCCACATTTCAAATACAAAGTGACATGAAATCCTAGACTTCATGTCACAGATTGACAATATCCACTTGGCTGCTTCCTCCTCAGTACGTCACCTTCCGCGCCCCCCTCTCGTCTACCCCACCCCTTCCTCTCCATCCTCCCTAAACTTCTTTCTCTGATTAGTTCCACCACCCTCTGAACCACCATCTCCTAGATGAAAACCAAAACCTGCTACCTTGACCCCCCCTCCCCATCCAGTTAGTGGTCACCCAACGCCCCCTACTTTCTTGTTGCTGGCTGTCAAACAGTCGCTCCCCTCAGGTGTGTTCCTCTCCCCCTTAAAACCGTTGTAATCACTCTCCTCCTCAAAAACACATCTTTGACCTCTCACAATTTACCATCTCATTTCCAACCAGCGCTTCCTTGCCAAAGCTCTGGAATGTATTGTCACTAACTAGCTTTGCTCTTACCTCTCGCTTCACTCCCTTCTCAAACCCTTCCAGTCTGGTTTCTGGTCTTCCTCCATCCCTCCACTTTGCCCCCTCCTTCCCTATTTTCAGGTAATGCCTGACGACTTTTGTCTTTGACAGTGCCAAAGGTCAAATACCCTTCCCCCCGGTTCGGCGTCCCGCTTCTCCAATATCAAGTGCTTTGGGATGAGGGGCACAATATAAATATAGTTGTTGTTGGGGTTGTTGTACAGGTGGAGTCCTACAGCATATTGATTAGAGCACCTGGGTTTGATTGCCATGTAAGGCAAAACTTTAGGCAAGTTTATTCCACACACCTCTGTTTACCGACCAGTAAGTAAGAACCCGGTTGTTAGTTGATTGGCAGATTGCTTTTCTGTGGATAATAATGCCTTCAAAAATTTTTTTAAAAAAGAATTTGGTCACTCAATCCACAATTGTTTGTGGGACACTGCTGCAGCATTTTGCTCACAAAATACATAGTCAATTCTGTGCGTTGAGAATTGATAAGGCACAATATCAAATGTAAGGCTTGTTATTATTATAACTATGCAAATTCTTTTGAGATGATTTGAAGATTTGATAAGGCAGGCACTTTATCACATACAAGGATTATTATTATAATTATCCCAACTCCAGACTTAGTTAATTTATTCTTGTACATTCAAGCTTAGGTTTGAGGAGGACGTCTGGTGACTAATTGTTAGGTAGCTAGCTGGATAATGTGCCACTATGTTGGTGATAAATAACCACACAATTAATTAACAGTTCATCTTCACAGATCGCTGATAATGTCGCAATTAATTTTTGCTAGAAAGCACACTTTTTTAAAATTCTACCTTGTTTTGTTTGCATCACCTAAGTTTTAAAACAATGTCATTGATGTAGGACGTTCGACTTTCTGGAGTAATACCATTGTGGACTGCCAAATTGGCAGTAGTTTCTGTTGTGAATCATAGCCACTGGGATTTATGGTGATACTATCCAGTAGCATTGAGCATCATTGAGCGTAGGAGCCCTGTAGCTAACAGAGAAAGATGACCTTTATTTCATCAGTCTTGGCTGGCTGGGTACAGGTTCCAGCATCATTCATAGCATCATCTAATATATCTCATTCAGCCTGCTTGACATTCACAACACATTAATAATAATAATCCTTGCATTTGATATATGGTCCTACCACGGGACATGCTATTACTGTACTTTGCAACCATGCTTTCTGTTGCTATGATTGAAGCTGTGGGTTACCATGGAAAACGAGCATTTGTTACTGAACCCAGCATCTGCTCAAAAGGAAAGCCTTATACAGTAGTTTGGAATTAACGTTGTGCAACATTTTCAAAGAGCCAACGCAGACATGATGGGCCAAATAGCCTCATTCTGTTCTGTGTAATTCTATGTTTCTATGAACTTGTGACATTGCAATGTATGGCGGTAAAGTAAATTGACTGGATATTTTGTTGGCAAAAACTACGATAGCCAATTATGCACAGCAGTGTCCCGCAAACAGTAGTGGATCGAATGATTGTTAAAAGGATTAATACCAGGAAACAATCTGCTAATCGACTAATTTTTGTGTTCCTACTTGCTGCTAAGTAAAAAGAGGCATGTGGATTAAGCGAACTTGCCTAAAGTTTCACCGTGCGGGAATCAAACCCTGGTCCTCTCATTTGTGAGGCAATTGCCCTAACCGATATACTACAGGACTCCACACAAGTATTACATATTTATGGACCTCTGAATAATGCAACAGAACTGTTTGTACTTCATCCACTGACAAACCTGACTTTACTCATTGAGACGTGGTTTTTCCCCACGGTTTTAAATTTTTTGGTAGAAATATCCAGTTCAGGACTATAGACAGGTCATGAGGCTAAATCATTCAAATTGAATGATTTCAACTGCAATTGGATAGCTACGTTGAACACAATGTGAACTTCCCTCACATGACAATTAAACTGAAATGTGGAATTTTGGATAGATCCCAATTATTAACATATCTCGTTTTTCTGTCTGTAAGCATTTGAAGCTTTGCATATGGATTATAAAGGCAGGCCTCTCTCTGTTGACAATCCATTTCTGGATTAAGATGCTTCTCAGCCAAACATTATCAGACATTCAGTCAGAATAGCAATTAGCATCAGAAACCTTCACATACAAATGGAAGAGCTGCAGGCTGGAGTAACCCTGGCAGAACTTAAACTTGGTTAAGAAGCCTCTTAAGAGATAAGTGACTGTCTCATTGGTCGGGCTAGGTGTGTTATCTAGTGTGGCTTGTCAGACTTGTGATCTACCATTCGCTCCCAGATAATACTTAGATACAGAAGATAGTTTGCCAGATACTCTCATTTTCTCTGTTCAAGATACAGTAGAAGCCCATTTATCCGTGACCCGATCAACCGTAACCTCCATATAACCGGCACCACAAAAAAAAGGCCGCATTCGATAAACCAGAATTTATCCAGAAAAATGCATTTTTTTGGTGTTTTGTGTTGCCCAGTATTTTGGAATGCTTTCACTAGGTGCCTGATGGTGGCGCTAGCTCAGAATGCTGCCAGTACTGTAAAGCATTGCACTCTCCAGAGTGTACTCTTTAAGAGGCAGAGCGGGGTGAATTGATTAGCTTTAATTTAGCCACAAAACAGCAAAACACACACCCAACCTGAGCAAAGCTTGCAGATCAATTCATTGGCTTTTATTTTATTAAAAAAGACTCATCCCTGCAATACTTGTTTTACAGAGTGCAGTGTTTCAAGTTGGTGCACACACACACAGGCATCGCTTTTTGGCTTTTTGGAAAGAAAGTTAACTGAGCGGCCGCCGCTCACTCTCTGCTTTTCTCAATAACACAAGCTTTCCTCTCTTCTGCCCCCAACGAGAACAGTTTCATTCAGATGTGTAACTTTTGCATTAGTTTAAAGATCTCTCTGAACTGCCTGGTCGTTGTGTGTAAAATGATCAGAATTATTATTTATATATTATATTATATAAATGATTATTTAATCTATTATGAATATGCTATGTTTTTAAAAATATATATTTTTTTAAATGTAATTTTTTTTGTGTTGGGTTTTCTGCTGAATATCCACAGGCGCTTTAACCAGCACTGGCCAGGTCCCGAGGGTGCCAGATAAACGGGCTTCTACTGTATTACCTGCCAAACAACTTTCTCTGAGATATTGTTTGGCCTATTTGAAAAAATTATTAAGGCAGCTTCATATTTTACTGTAGGTAAATATCCTGTTGCTCTTACACAGATTCTGTGTTGTGGGTTACAGGCTCTGACCCTCCGGCTGTAATCACAATAAGCAGTGCAGAATTGTTGGAAGGATGCAAGCAGAAAATACAACACATTCACCAACAAGAAGCAAAGAAAGTTAACCCTCTCAACAACAACAACATTTTAAACTTATAAAGCGCCTTTCACGCCGGGAGGACGTCCCAAGACACTGCACAGGAGGCGTGTGACCCGAGCTGGGAGGGGAGTGAAACACGTAGGAGAGGTCGAAATGTTCGGGGGGGAACAGAAGGCACGGTCGAAGAGGAAAGTCTTCAAACCGGCCTTGAAAGAGGAAAGGGAAGAAACAAGACGGAGGGATTGGGGGATGGAATTCCACAGGGTGGGAGCGGAGAAACTGAAGGTCCGGCCTCCAATGGTGGGGCGGTTCGGGCGGGGGGCTTGGAGCAGGCCAAGTCCTGCTGAACGGAGGGTCCGGGTGGGCATATAGGGGGAAAGTAAGTCGATTAAATAGGGCAGGGCAAGGCCGTGTAAGGCCTTGTAGGTGAGGACGAGGATCTTGAACTCGATCCTCTGGAGGATGGGGAGCCAGTGGAGACTGGCGAGGGTGGGGGTTATGTGGTCGCGGAGGCGGGTGCGGGATAGTACACGGGCTGCAGAGTTTGGGATGACCTGCAGCCTGTGAATGGAGGAACTGGGGAGGCCGACGAGGAGAGAGTTTCCGTAGTCCAGCCGTGAGGTGATGTATGCGTGCACGAGTGTTTCGGCAGCGTGGGGGGTGAGATAGTTGCGGAGCAACTTTCTCACCCCCCACGCATTTTGCATTTTGAAAATGTTTCAAATTATGCATTTTGAAAATGTTTCACAACAGATACATTTTCCCTGTCTTTTTTGAAATAGATTTCATAACTCTTGCTATCTTCTCCATCTTGAAAAATGTACAAGATAACCAAGCTTTCTACCTTGTCTGTATTGTCACTTCAAGTGACAAGTCTAGTGAATGTGATATCATGTTAAATTATAATAAATGGTCCCATCTAAAATATTTTTCTTATGCATTTTAACAATTTGAAATGACTGATGGTTGCTTAAGTGGTGAAAAGTACCTACCTAGGCATAACTGCAGCAGTGAAGATAAGAATATAGAAACAGCAAATGTTAGGTCTTACCATTCTCTGGCCTAGTGATTGTAATTCAGTTAACTTAAAGTTCAACTCCAAACACTAAATCACCTCCTATTTTCTCAGGAACTGTATGAATTATTTCTGGAATGAATCCATCTCCTCCTGCTATTGCACAATTTGAGTACAATGTGATTCTGTGAGTGTTTTCACAGAGGACTCCATTCTCTGTTCAGTAAGCACCAACCAGCTTCACACCTCCGCCCATTCTGCCCCACCAACAGTGGGAAAACTTTCAGACAGCTACTTCTACTCTCCGGGATTGACTCTACCTTTGTCCCTCCCTACATCCTCACATTTAAATCCTGACTTAAGACCTTTGATTTGACACCTGTGCTTTCATTCTTCTCCCTTCCTCTCTGAATGTATATTCATCATTAGCTATGCCAAATGCAGGTTAACATTATTTATTATATTATGGAACAACCACTTTCTTCACCCATTTCTCCAGGTATTATTCATAAGGCAAATATAAGATTAAGCTCCTGTAACTGGAATAAGTAAATGTAAATTACATAAACAACTGTTTATAGTAGATGAAGGTTTCTGATGCACTATGTGGTATCACATCATATAACTCATTTTCCCTCCACTATATCAAGTTTAATTCAGTTTTGGGTCCAATCTATCTGATCTGTTTTCAAGCTCCTCATCAAAGAAGGAATTCCTTCATCAGTACTTTCATCTATTTTGTGGGCTCTATGTCCCAGCGGTTCAATGTTGTGATTAGGTAAATGAAAGGGACTTTCAAGGATAGTGTACGGGTAAAGTGAAGAGCATGGGTAATACTTAATGGGGTTTTAACTTGTGCTCTTTGGTATTAAAGTGATTATGGGAACACATTTATGAAGCTGTTCCAAATTCAAAGTCTGAATTCAGTTCTGCTTTATCTCCACTGAAATTCAGACTTTACGTATGAGTCAATTCACTTTACAGTATATTATGTGAAGCACTTTGATACATCTTGAAGATGTGATAATACGCCGTATCAAAATTCCAAGGATTATGATTTGATGGGAGAAATAAAAGCTATTTTCATTGTAACAGACAGTTGAGAGGAGACCTGATAAAGGTACTGAAAAATAAAGAGGATTTTGATAAGGTAAAAGGGTATACATTTGATATACATTTTGTACTGGAGCATATATTCCCCCCAAAAAGGGGAGGTTAGGTGAATTTACTTTTACACAGAGGCTTATTAGTATATGGAGCACTGTACCAAAAACAACAGTTGAAGCATTATCCTTAACAGCTTTTTGAAAGGAAATTAGATAAACATCTGAAAAGTAAAAGTATTTTGAATGAGGCAAGGAAATAGGACTAAACAGATAGCTATTAAGAGCGAGAAATAAAATACAATGGACTAAATGGCCATCTACGTATGATATAATTATTCAATAACATGTTAAACAATTTTTAATAGTATTTTTATGTAGAATATCCCTATTGCTCAGTGGAACACAAACCCACTGGAGTAGTGGGGAATAAACAAATGATTCTTTGGAGATGTGCTCAGATTAAGAATGTTTGAAAGATTATAAATGCTCTGTATCCTGTGATCACTCAGCATCACACTAAGCCTTAGAGCTGTGCTTCTTGAATTAACTTCCATATATTCCACAGATACAAAAAAAAACGTTTACCAATAACTGTAGCTTGAGGGCTTAAGACAACAGTATAAATTGTGCGTGCAACATTACTTAGCTTTATTTACCACTTTCCATCTTCAGTGACAAGACTATTATAGTGACAGGCTATGACAATGGGGAAATGTTTCCAGAATTGAAGCAAGAGTTGAATAGAAATTATATTGTCTCTTAATCAATTCTCAAAGCCATTATATGAAGAGTTACTTCACCAAATTTTACAAGGAATATTTGTTTGTACTGTACATTTGTATATGCTGTATAGTAAGAGCTATTTGTATCTCCATGTTTGCCATGACATTATACCAGGAAACAAGTGAATTAGAAAGAAAATTTGATTAATGATGACAGGCATGCTAAACGTCAGCTTCACTGGAGAAAGTATTTATTTATATCTTTTATTTCTTAAAAGATATAAATAAATACCCATGTTTTAAAATAGAGAGGCTTCTACAGTTAATAGAACATTTCTCTGCATAATTTTGTAGAGTCCTGTTGCTCAGTGGTTAGACTTGCCTTGCAAGCGAGAGACCTGGGTTTGATTCCAGGCAGAGCGAAACCTGAGACAAGTTTCCTTACTCCACATGCCTGATAATAATCCCTCGAAAATGAATGAATTGGTCATTTCAATCCATGACTGTTTGTGGGACACTGCTGTGCACAACTGGCTGTCACAGTTCGCCCACAAATATAGAGTCAATTCATTTGACAATATATTCTGTCAAATGCTTTGAGACGTCTAGAAGATGTGAAAAGTGCTATATCAAATGCAATGATTTTTATTGTTATAACTCTCTATGTAGGTAAAATCCTACAGTATGTCACACATTTTATCTGTGAGATTTATAGAATAATAATAAAAAATATTATAATAATCCTTGCTTTTGATATAGTGCTTTTCACATTTTCTAGTGGTCATAATACAGTAAAAGCTTTGTTATCCGGCACCCTCGGGACCTGACCGGTGCCGGTTAATCAAATATGCCGGATATTCAAGCGGCAAGTTGCCGACATCCTACACAAAATATTAACTTATTTTAAAACATACCATATTAATAATAGACTAAATAATAACATAATCTTGTATGGATACTTAGCAATAAAGCATTTCCAGCACACTCATTAAAATCACGTTCGGTAAGTTTAATAAGTGCGCATGCACTTAATGGCTCCAGATCCGGTTGCTGGAATGGTGAATTGTATTGGGAGATATCGGTTGGTTGATCATTCCAGTTGGTTGGGTGCCAGATAACCAAGCTTTTACTGTAGTTGGGTTTCTACACTTGTGGAAGAAGAAATGTGGAGAAATGTGAGGTGATGCATTTTAGGGAGAGGAAATGAGGGGAGGCAATGTGGTCTAGATAATACAATTTTAAGGGGTGTGAAGGAACAAAGAGACCTGGGGCTTTGTGTAAGTAATTATTTGAAGGTGGCAGGAGGTAGACAAGGCTGTTAAAAAACACATACGGTATACTATGCTTTATAAATAGGGGCATAGAGTACAAAAATCAGGAAGTTCTGACTAACCTCTATAAAACTTTGGTTAGGCCTCGGCTAGAGTACTGTGTTCAATTCTGGTCACCACACTTTAGGAAGGAAGTTAAGGCAATGGAAAGGGTACAGAGGAGATGTACCAGGATGGTACCAGGAATGAGGGACCTCAGTTATGAGGATAGGCTAGAATCATAGAATGTTACGGCACAGAAAGAGGCCATTCGGCCCATCGAGTCTGTGCTGGCTCTTTGACCGAGCAAATCACTTTTGTTAACCCCAATCACCAGCTTTCTCCCCATAAACCTGCAAACCTGTCTTCCCCAGATACCTATCTAGTTCTCTCTTAAAAGCTGCTATCGAATCGGACCTCACTATCCTTTCAGGCAGATCATTCCAAATTCGAACAACTCGCTGAGTAAAAAAAATTCTTCTAACCTCCACTCTGCTTCTTTTGGTAGATATCTTAAGACCGTGACCACGGGTCACAGACAAACCTACCAGCAGAAACAGCTTTTCCCTATCTAGCCTGTCGAAACCTTTCATAATCTTGAAGACCTCTATCAGGTCCCTGCGTAACTTTCTCTGCTCTAATGCGAAAAGTCCTAACTTCTCCAGTCTGTCCTCATAGCTAAGGTTCCCCATTCCTGGTATCATTCTCGTGAATCTCCTCTGCACCCTTTCCAGTGCCTTAATGTCCTTCCTGAAATAAGGTGCCCAGAACTGGACGCAGTACTCCAGTTGAGGCCTAACCAGTGTTTTGTATAGATTAACCATAACCTCCCTACTCTTATACTCTATGCCCCTTCTAATAAAGCTCAGTACACCAAATGCCTTTTTTACTGCCTTATCTACCTGCCCTGCTACCTTTAATGATTCGCTTACTTGAACACCTAGATCTCTCTGTACGTTCACCCCACTTAAGATTGAGCTACCAAGTTTATATTGCTTCCTATCATTTTTCCTACCTAAGTGTATCACCTCACACTTATCCACATTAAAATCCATCTGCCACATGTCAGCCCATTCCACCAATCTGTGTATGTCTGCTTGCAGTTGGTTACAGTCCTCCTCACTATTTACTACCCTACCTCACTATTTACTACCCTACCTAACTGTGTATCATCTGCAAACTTGGAAATAGTGCTCTCTATGCCCAAGTCCAGATCATTAATATATATTAGAAAGAGCAGTGGTCCCAATACCAATCCCTGGGGGACAACGCTGCACACCTCCTTCCATTTCGAAAAACACCGATTAACCACCACCCTCTGCTTTCTGTCACTCAGCCAGTTCTTAATCCAAACTCCCACTGTCCCCTTAATACCGTGGGCCTCTAATTTTTTTATTAATCTCTTATGCGGTACTGTGTCAAAAGCCTTTTTGAAATCCATGTAAATAACGTCCACCGCATTTCCCTCATCAACCCTCGCAGTCGCCTCTTCAAAAAATTCTATTAGATTTGTTAGGCAAGATTTGCCTTTAACAAATCCATGTTGGCTGTCTCTAATTACCTCGTGTTCCTCTAAGTAGAAATTTATTCTGTCCCGGATTATGGTCTCCAGTATTTTTCCTATTAACGAAGTAAGGCTGACTGGCCTGTAATTTCCGGGTTTGTCTTTCTGCCCCTTTTTGTAGAGAAGCTAGGTTTATTCTCATTGGTGCAGGGAAGGTTACGAGGAGACCTAATAGAGGTTTTCAAGATCATGAGTGGATTTGATAGGGTAAACAGGGAAAAACTGTTTCCACTGGTGGGTGTGTCAATCTGTGACTTGAGGTCACAGATTTAAAATAGTTTATAAAAGAAGCAGAGTTGAGGTGAGGAGAAATTTTTTCACTTAGCGAGTTGTTTGAATCTGGAATGCATTGCCTGAAAAGGTGGTGGAGGCCAATTCGATATTTAAAAGAGAGGTAGACATTTATTTGGGGAGGACAGGTTTGCACAGTTATAGGGAGAGTAGGATTGAATTGCTCTTTTCAAAGAGCCAGCACAGACTCGATGGGATGAACGGCCTCCTATTATGCCGTAAGATTCTATGATTCTATGAAGATTCAAAAGGAATTAATGGTTGACCAGCAGAAAATAAAACAAATCTTTTTTTTAACAAAAATCTTTAATTTTATCCCTACTTTCATTGATCCGCTTGTTTATCCTCAGGCATGATTACATGGGTGTTGGTTGCTTATTTGTGATTAGACATTGACTGTTGGCAGAATAAGCCACCATGTGACATTACAATTGAACATAATCTTGTTCACAACAGACATTCATACACAAACACTTCCCATCAGAATCAATTATTATTTTGATTGATACAAAGAAGGGAGCCTAACTAATCTTTCCTTTCTCTCCTCCCTCAGTATTAATGCTAATTGTAATATATAAGAGAGGAATGAGAAAGGACTTTACGAGAAAAATTATTCACTGAAATTATAGAGATCTGAGAAGTTAATCAAACCAAATAACCCAGAATGTGAATCCATCTCTATAATTTATTGAAGTATTTAAGATCCTCTACCTCCCAATGTACCCCAGTTCTGACGAAGTGTCATGAACCTGAAACGTTGCCTCACTTTTCTTTCTCCATAGATGCTGCCTGACCTGCTGAGTGTTCCCAGCGATTTCAGATTTCCAGCATCTGCAGTATTTTACATTGTTTCCATAATTCATTCGTGGTTTTCCTTCCTTTCATAGAATACATGTATTCACTTTCTCATTTCTATCTCAGCTCCAATATTGCTGAATTTATCATTTCCTGTGGAATATTGCTACATTTCAGCCCAGAACTATCTCTACATTCTCCATTAAGCTTCTCAGTGTTGGTCCCGAGAGTTCAAATGATGACCCAACAAATCCTTAATAAAGGTATAGTGTATTCAATGATTTAAGTAAAGTAGCATCCAAGTAGAACATAATTGATAGTATAAACAGACAGAATATGAAAGATTATAAGTAAAGTATAATTGATTATAAGTACATAGAGTATGAATATTGAGGTGTACATGTAATGTGGTATACTACTACGAGTTTAGTTCTGCAGGAGGTTGATTTCCAAGTCTCAGTCTTTGTATTGGGCACAGCAACTCCCCAACTCTCAATACTCACATAGGTGCACAAGATCTCTCTGACTCTGACCCTAACGTCTGAAGCTGCCTCAGTTATACTATCTTCCTTCTTGACCTTTGTTCTGGTCTGGATCTTGTCCTGGATTCTGGAATCTTCTGATTCCTTTGTCCTGACTTTACTAATTAAAATGGAGTACTGTACATCACAACCCATCTGTTGTTTTCTCTAATTCTACCTTATCTTGGTACAGGCTGCTGCTGGTCTTGAAGATCAGTTGGCGTACACTATCAATCGCCATGCTATATACTCTCTTGGCAGGGTGTTAGATAGAAAAGACTTTTAACACTCAACCCATTATGTGGGTACCAGACTGTGTGTCTCATCCCACGACCAGATGCACCCTTATCTTAGCATACCAAGACTGAAAGTCGTATTCCTGTTTTCATACTCCATTTTAATTCGATCAAGGTATTGCTTGCGCTGGCACTTTTGAGGTTTTCTACTTTTTAAGATGGTTGCTATTCTCCAACATCAGTACCAGTTCATCAGTTCATTTTTAGAAGAATAGATCAATGAGGTACCAACTGCATTTGTGGGAATCTATTGCACTACTTACGAACATCCACTACAGGGAGATATTAGCAGACTTAATATTTGGTCATCTTCTTTTGCTTCCAGCCACAATGAATAGGAGGAGTACCATGGATATATATTATTTTGCCATTTGTGTCAGTGACATTTCTGCTAGCAAGGCAACAAATGTAACAGTGACAGATATTGCAGTAAAATATACAATATCTTGAATAGCAGGCTCCTTTATTTGAAATGGATGAAATAAGCCTGCTTGTAGATTGTGCTGATATGCCCTTGTGTGTATTTGGGGTGGGTGGTGGGAGGGTGAAGGGAGGGGATATGGGTGTCGAAGGAAACCCATGCTTTGGCCTGCAGATTCTGTCACTCCTGAATGAATAGGATTTAACAGCAATTCCAAGCTGATTTTTTTGTCTTTGAGAATATCCTTCCTTTTTGTAAGGTACAATTATTCATTTATAGTAGCTTAATGTAGCAAATTGTTTTGAAATACAATTTTTTTAAAACAAAGTTCTATTTCATTTGATGTAATAGGAAGATAATATTCAATTAAAAACTGAAGCATAGTACAGTAGATCTGGTGAATATTGTGCTTTTTTATGAGGAAATGTTAGGGGAAGTTATGGGTATGGAACTTCAACTATATCTCCTCATATGTGTCAAAAACGTGATAAGTCGCAATATCAAATGGAGAATTGTTATTATTATATCCCCAAATTTCAAATGTCTAAATTGGAGATGTAATATTTTTTAAAAGTTTACATGAGAATGCTTTAATTTTCCCACATTAACTTTGAGAGAGTTGTGCTTGCCTATCTCAAGGTTAATGTGGCAAATCTATGGGACAGCGAGCTTTGTCATGGGCAAATGCAAAAATCATGAACATTTCCGATTATTTTTATTATTTAGTTGAATTTTATACTCTGTCAATAAACAGAAAATGTTTCAATAGAACATTTTAGCAATCTATGACAGAGTCATTTTACATGTCTAATTCTACAACTTTGCAATGTTGAAACCAATATAGAATCTTTATAGTTTGTGCCCTCACAAATTAGGCCATTTAGCACTGGGCTAAATGACAGTAGAGAGAGGGATATTTTCCAACCTAAACTCATAGTAAACAGTTTCTCTGCATATCAATCACACTGTTGACAATCCTATTTGGATGGACCCTTTCAAGTTTATCTCTATGGTAATAGTGGATAGAAGCAAAGTAATCCATTAGTTCCATCCAAATTCAATGATGAGGATAATAAAGTCTTAATTGACTATTAACCCTGTCAGCATCAGTTTTGAGAAAGCCATTGCTTCCTTCTTCCCAGATTTTTGCCTGAACACTTCTCTGCCAATCAAATGCACCATTGTTTAAAACATACCTTTTCTTCTCATCCAGTGATACAGTAATGGAATGATGATTTAAAATTGGTTGAGCAATACTTCCCATACTGATTGGAAAAGGGTGACAACATTTCATACAGAGCTTTATCATTCTGAAACATCCTAAAGCATTTCATAAGGGGCTTCTCAATTGATATACAGGCATAGATTAAAATGTCACTGTTCAGAAGACAGTGTAATATTATGAATATCACAATTGATATTATAAAACAGTAACGATCACCCACTTGTGAGATCAGTCCCTGTGAATTAATCACAAATGTTTGACTCAGGGAGATTGAAGTATAGCATATACCTCCTGCCCAGAATGGTTGATACCAGTATTGAGTGTCCAAGTTCATCTTTTTTCAATTACATTATTCACGTTGATGAGCACAAATTATTAATTAAATTCTTATAAATTTTTGTATCTTTGCTTCAGATGGCTTAGAGTGTGCTGTTGCACTTCATGATCGACACGCTGTATTGCTGTAAAAGGATGAATCGGATTACATTACAGATCATAAATACTCTAATTTACAGGACTATTTCATTGCAATATAATCCTACCATTGAGCATTAGCCCCAAATTAATGAAAATAAAATTGCATTTCTAATAAACAGAGAAACCTGCTATGAAGAAAGATTAATGAGGTGAAAACCTTTGCAGACATCTATGGGGTTTATGAATTATGAACCTTTCATATCCACGAACGAGTCTCAATAATTAATCAATCTCAGTATGTTTCTTCTATTTCACATATGAGCAGAGATTTAAAAAAGGAACTGTTTGTGAATCCCTGGAGCTGACTTTTTCCAAAATACATTGTACAATTTGCACTGCTGCAGACTTTGCTCAGTCCTGAGGGATATTTTAACATCAATAAAACTTTGAGAAGTTAAAAGTGTATGACTTTCCAGTATATCAATTTAAGATTACAAGGTACATTATTCAAATTTAAGTGACCACATGCCATTAATTAAGATCAAATCATTGCATTCCATGAAGTATTTGATCATCTTGATTTTTCATGTTTGCCTTCCTATTTTCCTGAGCTGAGGGGCAGCACAAGCTATATGATGACATTAGAATTACAACTTACTTGCATATAAACATATGTCTTCTAGTATTCTGGTGCAACTCAGTGGTAGGGCTGGGTACTGTCATTCACCAGAGCATTGTCTGTGTTTCAGAAGCCTATACATGTAGTATATTGTGTTTTTGTCCATTTTAATGTATGTGTGTCCCCTCCTCTGGGCCTCAACTACACGTTCCTTTCTGAGAGTTACCAAACAATTTGCCTTCAGTCTTTTTGCAATGCAATTTCTGTTATTGATCCACACAGTATGAGAGCTGCACAACCCATATTGAATAATCTCTGATTCTTACTCCCTATGGTTAACCAAGTAGGCATAGCATGCAATTAGCACCTACCTCTTAACTCCCATTCCAACCCTCCCAACCCCCACACACAACAACAACTTGGATTTATATAGTGCCTTCCATGCCGGACGGCATCTCAGAGCGCTTCACAATAACGGATCCCAGGCCTGAGCCAGTGGGAGGGGGAAAAAGGTGACCGAAGGCGTGGTCAAAAAGAAAGGTCTTCAGCTGAGACCTGAAACTAGGAAGAGAGCGAGCGAGACAAAGGGAGTGAGGAAGGGAGTTCCAGAGCTTCGGGGTATAGTGGCTGAAGGCACGGCCGCCGATGGTGGAGCGGAGGATTCAGGGGACAAGGAGGAGACGAGAACCGGAGGAATGAAGGTAACGGGTGCTGTGTTGTAGAGAGAGAAGGTCAGAGATGTAGAGGGGTGGAGAAATTTTCAAACAAGAGTGAGGATCTTGAAATCGATCTCTCCAGGACAGGGGGCCAGTGAAGTCTGTTAAGAACTGGGGTAATGGGGGAGCAAAGTTTGGTGCGGGTGAGAATGCAGGTGACAGAGTACTGAATGTGCTGGATTTTATGGATTGCGATGGAGGAGAGACCAGCGAGGAGTGCATTTGCATAGGCCAACCAAGAGGTGACAAAGGCATAGACCAGAGTTTCAGCAGCTTTTGGAGCAAGGTATTGCCGGAGATGCAATGCTGGTGAGGGACCAGATGTGGGGGAGGAGGGACAGTTGGGGGTCGAACCTGATGCCAAAGTTGCATACCAGTTTGGAGATTTTTAGGGGCATGTCAGATAGGTGGAGTAGGGTGAGAGCCATGTGATTGAAGATAATGATGAGAGCCAAAGAGTATGCCTTCCTTCTTGTCAACATTCAGCTGCAGGAAATTCGCGCTCATCCAGTTCCTGATGTCTGACAGGCAGGCTGACAGAACATGAGGGGACTGGGGGGGGTCGCAAAGTGAGGTGGAAAAATAGATTGGGTGTCATCTGCGTACATGTGGAAGTGTACCCCATGTCTGCGGATGAGGGAGATATCCATAGTATAAAAAGGAAAAATAAGAGGGTTGGGAGGCACCAAGAGGGAGCATATAGATTAGGAAGAGGAGAGGGCCAAGGATGGATCCTTGGGGTACCCCACAGGTAACCAGGTGAGAGCGGGAGGAAAAGCTATACAAGCACTACAGAAGGCCTCATTCTTTGAAAACTAATGGGTCCATGTCAAAATATTGATAGCAAGTAAGTTCACATGCACAAAGCTTTTCACAAAAAATAGGTGTCAGATTTTGGGCAAAGAGTATTACTTTCACCACAAATATTATTCTAGTAAATTACCATAAGACACTCTCTAAATTTAATATATCTTTCTTATTTGCTGTAGAAACTGGGGAGGGAGGGGACAAGATGGAGAGATTGAAGGAGAAAGTTCCAGAGTTTTGGGGCATAGAGGCTGAAGGTATGGCCACCAATGGTGGAGTAGAAGATATGAAGGACAAACAGAGGCTGAAGCCGGCCGAGCGAGGGCAGCGGGTGGTAGAGTGGGGGAGGGGTGGGGGGCGTAAGAAGATAATAATAATAATATTCAAAATAATAATTCTTGCATTTGATATACCACTTTTCATAACCTCTCGACGTCTCAAAGTGCTTCACAAAATATATCGTAAAGTGAAGTGACTGTATTTTTGAGGGCAGGGTGAAACACGGCAGCCAATTGTACACAGCAGTGTCCCATAAACAGTTGTGAATTGAAATGACGATTTATATTATTGCTTTTTTTAGGGATTATTATTAAGGGTTTAGAGTAAGAAAAGCTACCCAAGGTTTCATCCTGCCTGGAATCGAACCTAGGTCGTTCGCTGTAAGGCGAGTGTTCTAACCACTCAGCTAAAAGTCTCCACAAAGTGGGATAGGTAGGAAGTGTGAGGGCATGAAATGATTTGAAAACGGGTGAGAGGATCTTGAAACCGATGCATTTTGTAATTAAGAGCCTGTGGAGCCTGGCAAGGAATGGTGAGTATCCGGGTGGCAGAGTTTTGAATTTAATTTTGTGTAAGGTGAAGCTTGGGAGACTAGTAAGGAGGACATTGGAATAGTCCAGCCGGGAAGTGAGGAAGGCGTGGACGATGATTTCTGCTGCATTGGTTGTGAGGTATGGATGGAACCAGGCAATGTGACAAAGGGGGAAAAAACAATCCTAGTTAGGGAACAGATCTGGGATAGAAAGAAAAACTGGGGATTGAACCTGATGCTTAAGATGTGCTTAGGTTTGGTATCCCACAAACACCTATAACATTCAGCTGTGCATGCGCCAAACTCCAAATACAATTTTTAGCAGTCCACTGTAATGGTGAAAAATGTGATACTTCATATCAGCTTCAATTAGATTAAATGTAATATGAAACATCATATTTTCCATCCATTCCTGAAGACTGGTCATGGATATGATCCCAACTCCCCCCAAATTCAGTTAACGTATATCAAAGAAAATGAAAACTCCCGCCATCTTGCCTGCAGATAAACAGATTTCGATGTTTTATTTGAAAATTTTCAATTAGCATTCGAATGCTATTTCACAGAATACCAATTGAGTTAAGTTGATTTCCTACTTTTCACTGCAGTCAAATCCTTTGAATTGAGGGCTCCAAAGGAATGGAGGTTTATCCAATTTTTCTGAGGTTAGGAGAGGTGGCTGCTATTGTCTGGAATACTGGGACAGTATTTTTTCCCATTCAGCTCTGGATACCATATAAGCCACAGCACCAATAGATAGGATGGTCCTAGTTGGATAAGCAGCAGGAAACTTGCCAGACATGCAATGACATGCTATGCAGTTTCAGATAGTTAAACTCAAGCAGTAGCTCCAACACGGAATTGGAGATAATCTGGCAGAGAACAAATTAATACTCACTGACAAAGATCAATAACTTTATTGATAAGGTGTGAAAATACATTCTTGATATTCAAAACATTTAATATTATTATGTTTGACAAGTGAATTCCAAATAATGAACTGAGCGCTTTACAATACTTCTTAAGGAATTCTATCTAACAACATCCCTGTATTTCATTTTTTTTACAGTGTGACACTGATATAGAATTAGGTTAATGTATATTTGAGGAGATCTCATCAAACAAATGATTGTCAATAATGCATTTTAGCTACAATGTCTACAACATTCAAAGCACCATGGTGCAAAATGAAAAAAAAATCTTTGGAATTGCAGTTATGACAGGACATTAATGAAATTTTAAACAGAACAAAAACAAAAATAGTAAATAGTGAGGAGGACTGTAACCAACTGCAAGCAGACATACACAGATTGGTGGAATGGGCTGACATGTGGCAGATGGATTTTAATGTGGATAAGTGTGAGGTGATACACTTAGGTAGGAAAAATGATAGGAGGCAATATGGACTTGGTAGCTCAGTCTTAAGTGGGGTGAACGTACAGAGAGATCTAGGTGTTCAAGTAAGTGAATCATTAAAGGTAGCAGGGCAAGTAGATACGGCAGTAAAAAAGACATTTGGTGTACTGAGCTTTATTAGAAGGGGCATAGAGTATAAGAGTAGAGAGGTTATGGTTAATCTATACAAAACACTGGTTAGGCCTCAGCTGGAGTACTGCATCCAGTTCTGGGCACCTTATTTCAGGAAGGACATTAAGGCACTGGAAAGGGTGCAGAGGAGATTCACGAGAATGATACCAGGAATGGGGAACCTTAGCTATGAGGACAGACTGGAGAAGTTAGGACTTTTCTCATTAGAGCAGAGAAGGTTACGCAGGGACCTGATAGAGGTCTATAAGATTATGAAAGGTTTTGACAGGCTAGATAGGGAAATGCTGTTTCCGCTGGTAGGTGTGTCTGTGACCCGTGGTCACAGTCTTAAGATATCTACCAAAAGAAGCAGAGGGGAGGTTAGAAGAATTTGTTTTACTCAGCAAGTTGTTCGAATTTGGAATGATCTGCTTGAAAGGATAGTGAGGTCCGATTCGATAGCAGCTTTTAAGAGAGAATTAGATAGGTATCTGGGGAAGACGGGTTTGCAGGGTTATGGGGAGAAAGCTGGTGATTGGGGATAACAAAAGTGATGTGCTCAGTCAAAGAGCCGGCACAGACCTGATGGGCCGAATGGCCTCCTTCTGTGCCGTAACATTCTATGATTCTATGATTCTTTGAAAACTGCAGTATCTCTTTCACATCACACAGAAAATGGCCAGTATAAATAATGTTGTTTGATTTCTGGGGTTCTATCAATGGTCAAAAAACTCAGGTTATGCCCTTCACTTTACTATGAAATCAATTGAGTAGATTTGTTATTGTTGATACCGTGTAGCTTGATTATCACTGAACTCTGTTGAATGATTGCAGATTTTGTTTGAAAATTTAATACTGTATGTAGTTTGTTCACCAAGTTCCAAAGTAAAGGGTTCCTAGATCCTGACTAAAAATGTACCTGCAACTTCATATATGTTGGTGTTTCACTTTAAATATCTTCCCTTCCATATTATTGTTAAAACAGAAAACAGCTGAAATTCAATTTTACATGCTGTATTGATATTACTTTTACCACAAATATTATTCTAGTAAATTACCATAGGACACTCTCTAAATCTAATATATCTTTCTTATTTCCATAAAGTTTATATAGTCCGAATACCTAACCAGGGGATTCTTGTCTTCAGTAGCAATCATTTTGTAATCACATGCCTATAACAAAACAGTACAAACAGGGAATTATTAAATGTTTATTCAGCAGTTATTTATTCTTTAGAGGAAAAACTAGTTTAGTAAAGCTAAAGAGATGTGAATTTTTAATGAAACTTAAATGAGGGCAGTGGAAAACATGAAGTTTATCAAAATTAAGTAACAAACAAAACAAGAAGGAATTGTGTGAGGCAGGCAGAAACATTCACGCAATCGAGCTTTATGTTTCAATCAAATCAGTGCAGCTAGTATCAGGAAATATGCAAGCCATGAAATACAAGGCAGCAGATTTCAACAAAGACAGCAATTAGCAACACTAGAGTACAGCTCAGTCATTTCTATACCTATCTCTGGTATAGCTCCAAGATTTCCATTGAACCAGGTTGGAAGTATAGTAAGGGAATAGATAATGCAGACCATGATAAGTTGTTTTATTTTCCACTGAACAATAGAACCAGAGAACACATCCTGCGATTGGCAGGGGGTAAATTCAGAACAATTCTGCGGAAACACTACTTCAGTAGTGAAAGCTCCCTGAGGAGACAGTGGAAGCAGAAAATATAATTTGCCTCAAGAACAAAATACCTGTACATAGATTTCTGCTAGAAAATGTTGGGATACAGTATATACTGTAGTGTGGGATACAATATGTCAAGCAACTGCCAGGATGGTAGAAGACAAACTAGATGGATCTTTACCTCCTTTTATCTACAAATTCTTATCTTCTTATGGTCCTATTTGTCTGTTCAGATGGATATTAAAGATCCAAAAGCAATATTTGAAAAGAAAAAAGTTTCTCCCAGGGTCCTCGCTTACAATCCTTCGAATAAAATTGGTCAATAACAACAGCAACAAAATTACATTTTTAGAGTGCCTTTCACGTTGGTAGGACTGTTTGTAGGACAGGCCAAGCCTGTTTGTAGGACATTGTTCTATGCAAATTCGCTGTGGCATGATCTTTTATAACATGTTTTTTTAATTTGTGGAAATAAGACATGTGTCATAATGAAATGGGCCTTTGCAATCCACCAAACATGTTTGATAAACAGAGCTGCCAACCCTGAGGAGTGTTAAGACAAACTAGTTCAATGACAACATTCATTCCTGCACCCCACCCTATTGAGCTCCATCCCACAGTTCTTTCCCCTCGCTCCCTCCATCAATGCACCTCAAGACCCTCCTCCTTATCAGTGCCTTCGGCCACCCTCCTATCCTTCACGCCTGCCAACCCCTTGATTCCACCCACCTGCTCAGGTCCATATCCCAGACTGTCCTGCGCCTTGTGGACTCCTATAGCTCAGTGGTTAGAGCACTCGCCTCACAAGCAAGAGACCTGGCTTCAATTCTCAGCAGGGTGAAACATTGGGCAAGTTTCCTTATTCCACAAGCATGATAAGAATCCCTCAAGAAAAAAAACAATAATCATTTGGTCACTTCAATCCACAACTGTTTGTGGGACACTGCTGTGTGCAATTGGCTGCCACATTTTGCCGACAATTATACAGTCAATTCACTTTATTGTATTTTATGTGAAGTTCTTTGATTCATTTAGAGGATGTGGAAAACAAGAATTATTTTATTATTGGCATATCCTCCCAATGTTAAAGGTGCTATACAACTGTAATTTGTTGTTGACTTATAGAAATAAAAGAGAGTTCAGTCTAATTTATGAATAGTATAAAAACAGGTCAGTAGTGAGGAAAAAAATTATTTAGATTGCTTTTGAAACATTTTGGGGGTAAGAAGACTTGTGTCAGTCTGAACTTTAAACTCAAGATGGACTAGAGTATTACAAGGGGAGCCGGGAACAAAACTCCTAACCATCTGTATCTTGACTTTCGAGCAGGTGTTCAAGGGATTTGGAGACTTTCTAACCCAGATACTGTGCTGTGTGGATAATTATTCTGCTGTGCGTGAATGTGCATTGGCATATTGGTAGGAATTGACTGGCGCTGACTAATTAGTCACTTGACCATCCAGAGAATAAATTAACAGCTGCGTTGCCCTAAATGATATAAAGGAACAGATGTGGTGTCCTTGCTATCCATCATACAATGTTAATAAGCTGCAGGCTGTCTTGAAGCAGATACCAAGATAGATATCATCCCTTTGGTAAGACCTGACTGAATAACTGTAGTAACCAAAGATGATACTCCAATGCAGTGCTGCCAACTGTGTGGCATTGTTGGAGATACACCATCACTCTATCTTACAGTGCTTTGAGACCTCTCAACAACAAGATAAGGAGCTATATGAAATGCAAATACAGTACAAGGATTATTATTTTCAAACTGACCTGATCAGTGTGGTCTGCTCTTATTGCTGCTGCTGCTGCTGCTGAGCCTTAAATCAGGATTAATATATGTGGAAGAAGTCATTTCAGAAATGCATCATATTGAATTAAAAGTTGAATGAGCCACTTAGGTTTGTATCTAACTTACATTTGTGCTTAGAAACCTAGTGACATTTATTATTGTTTGTTTGAATGGCAGAGATGCATACAAATGTTATGGTACTTGTTCATTTAATAACAATTTGAACATAGGAAACACATATAAACATAATACCTCTCTATTTGTTGGTTGGTTCCCTTTACTGATTATTAATGGAGAATGGAGCTTTGAGACAAGTAAGTGAGGAATATCACTCCCCCAAACAGTAAAATGTCCTACATATGAAGATGAATGAGGATACCTGTAACATTTGCTATGTACAAATTATTTCTTGTAATATCACAAATTTGATTTCGATCTGAATTTGAATCTTCATATCCTGAACAAATAACACGAAAGCATGGGAGGTGAGATTGGGAAAATATTTTATCCATGGGTTATATATAGTAAGTCTTAGGTACTACACAATACCTTTTTTCATTATTGTTTAGCTCCAGATATGACAAAGGGAAGAAATTAGCCTTTCTCATTAAGCAAGCAGTTTCTTTTTATTTCTGTCTGCACAAGCAGTCACTACACTTAATTAGAATTATCTTAAACATGGAATTACAGAGAACATAATTGTACATAAACAGGTCATTGGAGCTAACTAGCCTTGGTTGATGTTTATATTCCACCCCTATTTTCCTTCTCCTTCGTACTTGAGATATTCGATTTGATAAAATATGAGAATAAAGCAGGATCTTCCCACTTCAGCTCATGTTGCAGAATACAGCTTTGAGTACTCTTGTCTTTCAATTTTGCATAAGTCCGATGCCAACAAATATATCCATGTCTCATTATTAATTACCTATCAGTCAGGCAATGCTCAGGATTTTATGAGCCTGCAGCAAAAGGCATGTTGTTTTTATGGCTGTAATAAAAAAAAGCTGTGGCATTGCTTGGAGGAGAGAAGCTGTTCCTCCACCCAGGAAAAATATGTCTGTTAAAGTGAAATTTAATCCAATATGAATTAACTGCATAATGACTAACCAGGAATCTATTTTCTTCTTGGATATCCTTCAGATTATTAACAATTTGTACCTATATTATCTACCTTTCCTCCATTAGTTTCTCTAATTCTATCTCTCTGCCTCCTCCCTTGATTCCAGGGCAACTGATGTCCAGATATGGTGCTGGATGAGAGTCAACTTTCTACAATTGATTGTCAGGAAGACCAAGGCTCCCCTGAGTGGCTCAAGCGAGTGCTTCTGCATCGGCAGCTGCGCTTTCGGCCTCTCTTCCACTTTAGAATTCTATCCTACAATCCCCTTGCCTTGCTGCCTCCCTTGCCTCCTTAAAGGCTGGACTCAAAGCTCTCCTTTTTGACCATGCTTTCAGCTGCGCTCCTACCTCCCATGCTCGGGTCCTGAACCCTGGCAGTTCAGCGCCTTGTGACATCCTCCCGACGTAAAAGATGCTCTACAAATATAATTTTGTTTTTTGTTCTAAATTCTAAAACATTCAATGTTTCTGCAACATTGAAGTAGCTCACTGTATATTTACTAGGATACAATCAATATTCCATCTTCTGGCACTGAAACTGCTATATATCCATATATCTACAAAAACCTAATGACACTAATTACCGATCAAGTTGGTTTGAAATGTTTCTATCCAATAAACTTCTATTAATGAAAGTTTATTCTTTCTGTACAAAGAAAGGTGCCGCCAAACGCGCCTCAAATCTGAATTAATGATCCACCGGTAGATCTGGCTGGACCACATAAAAAATTACCGGTCTGCCCTTGCCTCTGCTAAATTGTCACTTTATTCCAAGGTAATCTTGGAGGTCAAGGACAGCTCCAGGCTTCTCTTCTCTAGTGCCAATCTCACAATGCCTATTAGACATCAAGTCCTGGATGAGAGCCAACTTTCTACAGTTGAACGTCAGCAAGTCCAAGGCTCTCCTGATTGGCTCACACCAGCACCTCCACACCTTCGGCCCTGGCAGCATCAGCATCCACAGATGCACTTTCCACCTCACCAAGCCAATCAGGAACCTTGGCGTATTGTGTGGATGTCAATTGTCCTTTTTTCCCCATATCCATACCATAGCTCACTTTGCCTTCCTCCACTAATGCAACATTGCCTAATTCTATCACTGCCTGACACCTCAGGGTACCGAAACCGTCAATCATGCCTTTATTATAAACAGGCTCGACTATGCCAATGCCTGCTTGTGGGCCTTTCAAACTCTTCACTCCCCAAGCTGCAGATCATCCAGAAAACTGAAGCTCGTTGCGTCTCTTGCAACAGGCTCCATGACCGCATCACACCCACCCCTTGCCCGGCTCCACTGCCTCCCATCCCTCAGGGGATTGAGTTTAAAATTCTCGTCCTCACCTTCAAGGGTCTTTGCCCTTTCTACCTCTCCGACCTGCTAGCCCCTTATCAACCTGTCCGTTCCATCCACTCAACGGGCTCCAGCCTGCTCCATGTCCCCTACCCAGTGCATCCCAATATTGGCTGACGGCCTTCAGCTTCTCTGCCCCCAGCCTTTGGAACTTCGTCCCACATTCTCTTTGCCTCGCCCCCTCCCTTGCCTCCTTCAAGGCACGTCTCAAGACCCTTTTCAACCATACCTACAGCCACACTCCACACCCTCCGATCCTACCCCATGCCCCCCACCTGCCCGCTACTGCTCGGGTCCTAATACTGACCGTTCAGGTACCTTGGGACGTACTCCCGACGCTTTACAAATGTAATTTGGTGCTGGACAAGTTAATTTTTCATACCACCCATGTTATAACCACCAGAGGGTGCTGTTTCCATCTTTACTTCTTCAGAATATAAATCATGGCCAAACACTTACATGTCCTGACAGCAGTTCCATCTACAGTGATATCAACAACCATAAAAAGCAATCGTGAAACATAATCATTGATTAAATGTTCGCATGTCCATAAGTTAGAAATGCTATTGATGTTGATAATCCAATTTTCCTACCTAATTAATGGACAACAACAACAAAGTCACATTTGTAAAGCATAGCTCACGTTGGGAGGACGTACCAAGGCACTGGACTGAGATATTGTGAGTTTATAAAATATGTTACAATATTATAAAAAGAAAGGGAGCAGATGAAAAAGTAAAACAAAATAAATTGAACATTACTAAGATAGATAAACTACATCATTGTGACGTGGACATTTTAAAACAGAGTATTCATAGCCAACTGTTCTAATCATTCCAATTGATTTCAGAAATGTGTAATAGACTTGATCCCATAACAAGGTTTACTATTAATGAATATAATAATCTTTGCATCTGATATTCCATCTTATATGGAGATGTCTTAAGATATATTCCAAAGTGGATTGACTTTCTTCTTTTAATAGTAGCAATACGCATTTTAAGATGAAGTAAAATGAATATCTTCCACTCAATCCTTTGTTGTAGATTCTGCCTCTTTCCCCCACCTCCAATCTGCATCCCTAACCCTACCACGTGCTTGCCACAACTGCTACACTTTACAGTAAATCCTGTGAAGCGCTATAAGACGCCCTTTTGATGTGATAAGGCAATCTACTGATTATGTTTTATTAGCAGGTTGCAGGTTAACCTTAACGAGAGCATTTTATTCTATCTAGACCAGGACGAGGGAGGTGGAAAGAGGGAAATTGGAAATCAAGTATAGGCTACTGTTGGGGGTAAGAATGTCCTCCTGACGTGAAAGGCGCTCTATAAATGTAATTTTGTTTCAGGCTAGCAGATAGAAGGGATGGGAAGAGAGACAGATTGCAATGAGGTAAATTAAGCAAAATGTATTTAGCAAAGTAGTAGTCAATATGTCAACACTCTTCCCTCTATCATCACTATTAAAGCCAGTGCAGGTTTTGAGGATGTCACTGTAGGGGAGTTAGAAGGGGATTCAACTCAATACTATTCTGTAATTTTGTCAGAAGTATACAATACTCAGCCAGCAGGTGGCAGGGCAACTGACTTTAGCTTGATGCTGGAAGGGCAGCAGTAATGTACATCACCTTTCATTTGGCAGCCAAGGATGATAGAAGAAAATACAACTCTTTGTGCTGGAAAGATAGTACTCTTTTATTTAAGCTGTTATGTGACTTTTCATCCCCCTTTTCTAGACTCTGGTAAAAAAGCCAAACATGTTTGAAGAACAGGTAAATTCTGATTTTCCTGGACAGCTGAACAAAGTTTACATTATAAAATACAATAAACTCCTGATAACTCGACCCTGGTTTAACTTGTTGCTATCACTTGAATCATCATGCTGTCAATAACCTGGCCACATTTATTTATGTATGTATATATATATGCCTAACTCACCCCTCCAGATAACTACCCACTGAGCCCTTTCCCCTTAGAGTTATCAGGAGTTTACTGTAGAATGTATTTTTCTGCCATGGTACATGGGCTCACTGAAAGCATTCATTTGCATTTGAATTATCTCCAATACAGAACAAAGAACCATGCTTTCAAAAATGTTTTAAATAATATGTGTGTTATGGTACAAAAGTTATATCTATAGAATAACACCAGGATTTAATCCGGGTTAACGTGCTGGATATGTAAACTAGGTTTAAATGCTTGTAAATCCCTCTGTACACATTTGTACAAAGGGAATAACAGACATCCTTAAGTATGTTCTTAACATCCAATGAAAGGGATTTACATTGGTTAATTATGCAATTAAGGGATCTGGTAATTCCCTCTGTGCACAGGTATTTGCACATCCCGCAAATTGGACTCGGATGCGGTAATCAACTAACTGTGCAATGATAGATGAATATATCAAACTTAAATTGTGTGGGTGGATCAGTCAAAAGCAGCCATTTTCACGAGGCACAAAACCAGCAAAAAAAAATCTAAATAAATTGTGGCAAGGTTTTATTTGTCAATTGGCAACAGTGAAAATGCCATTATAAAACGGATGCAATGTTTTGGGATCCATCGTATCCAGATAATGAAAGTATCACCAGTGTTAGTGATCAGCACATAATGAACTCCAATGAGATTCTCCCAAAGGTATTAGACTTGTTCTGGCACTGCTGAATGTATCGAATACTTTATTTTATAGATTTGTAAGGTTTCTCATGTGCAGAAGCAATCTGCTTGGGATTCTGAAATTACAATAATAGAACTAAGTGCAGTCTTGCATTTTACAATTTCGATTTTCTTTTAACAAAATAAAATCCTGTTCTGATGTAACACAGTACCACACAGGTTTTTTTTTCTTTTTAAATATGATAAAACTCATCAGTTATCTGAACCATTTATTTAAACCATTGCAATTCACATGCAAATGTGTTCAAAGTGCTAATTCATGCCTGCGGTAGGAGAGAAAAATACATTTAGATATTAATCCATTCCAGGATAGTAATTTCAGTAATTTCCAAGAAAGCCTTCTGATGATTTGTGCACACATACTACACTCATGTGGGGCAAGAACGATTAGAATTCAGAGAATGAGGAACTGGCAGTCACGGAGATTTACTAACAGATTTACGACTACAATATTGATTGAGATCTATAAAAATGTTGGAATGGATTCAGGGCAGAAAACAGCAGAAAGGATTTCAGCTACATGAATGGGGCACATCAATCCGAACCCTTTCTAACATATTGAGAAGTAAAGCATTTCTCTGTGCAAGGAATATATATATATCTATATATATATATATATGTGTTGTTTCTCAATGAGTAATACACACATTTATTTTCCTGCATTGATTCAGAATGGTGGGTGGGGGGGAGAGAGAGTTTTGCTTAGAAAATAGATATAGAGAACCATTAATATTGCACTATTTATTTGACTTTGTAGTCAACCAGTTTCCTTTCTTGTCAATTTAACTGTAGCATAAATTATTTTTGGATAAGACGGACAGGGGAGTATCTTTGGACTATGTTGCATGTAATATTAATTTTGTACTGCTAAAAACAAAGCAGTTTTGCTTCATGCAGCGATTATGTGCAGTTGGGAATGTCATTTATACTTCCTGATTTGCATCACACCAGGGCATTAATAAAACAGACACCAATCTCCGGGTTCATATACGGCTCACTGCTAATGCTGTTAAAGAGGCAGCCATGGAATTCAATCATGAATGACATTAATAAACAGTTTCTGGAAAGTTCAATATCTGTAGGCTTTCAAAGGACTGCAACAGGGAGAACACAGTTTGATTCACCCTGCCACATTCATATCACAGAAGAGTTCCAATTGAATTATTCATCAAACCATTAGGTGGGGCGAGGAGAAGAGAGGATCCAGAATAATTAGTGCTGGCTCAACAAGATTTAGGGTAAATATGTTTCCTGCATTGGTAACCCTTCCTATCACAAATCCTATATGGGCTTTCATTCCTCCCAAGCAACTGTGTCTGTTCAGGTGACTGTGAAAGATCCCATGGTTATTCAGAAAGAGGACACATTTTCTCTCAGTGTTTTGGCTAACATCGTTTAATCCACTGCTGATGTGCATCAAATATTTATATATTCATCTTGTTTCTTGACTCATCAGTCCTTCTTCATCATGCTGTTGGTGGGAGGGTGGACGCTTTACAAACTAGCTGCCATGTTTGCCTGTGGAAAAAAATGGTCAATACACTTTTCAGAAATTCAACAAGGGCTTTGAAATAGTTGAGTTTTATCAAATGCAATAGTTATCGAAAACATTGTGTTTTCAACTGGTTTTAACAACGCACCCGTTTTCTTAAAAATAACAAAACCAACTGTGAAAGATGTGTGTACTGAGTTAGTTCAGCACTTCAAATAATTCTGGAACCTTAATCTTGTACAACATTCAGCCACAAGATGGTAGTAACGGTCCTGGAAAACGTGTGTTGTGTTCAACAGGAATTGAAATGATTTTCTGTTAAAATCGAATAGCAAAGGACATAACTCTCTCTATAGGTGTGTGTGTATGTGTGTGTATGGTATGTTTAGCCCTCACACGTTATTTACTACAGAGGGAAGATAACTGAACTGCCCACGTTGCTTTCCTTTGGGCATTACACATCAATGCAGTAAAGTTAATAATAACTGACACCCCAGCTCACAGAAATCCTCAATACCATCTTATGCATTTTTTCCCACAAATCTCTGAAAATGGTTAACGCTACAAGGTGAAGATGCAGTAAATAATGTAATTATCACCTTGAAATTCTATTAGTGTCCATGTCACAGTCAATGACTGGCTGTAGTCAATAATAATAAAATAATAAATAATAATCCTTGCATTTGATATAGCACTTTTCACATCTTCTAGACATCTCAAAGCGCTTCACAGAATATACTGTAAAGTGAATTAACTGTATATTTGTGGGCGAAGTGTGGCATCCAATTGCGCACAGCAGCGTCCCACAAACAGTCGTGGATTGAAATGACCAATTTCATTTTTGTGGGTTTTCTGGAGGGATTATTAATCTTATCAACCTTAACTACTGATATGAACCATTATATAGAAATATTTGATTCACAACAGCAGTGGATTAAAATATGCAAATAAATGTTCCTGTTACTTATAGGAACTTAACCTATCCAGAGACTTATTGATGACAGAATTTGTTTCAGCCCATTGGGAGATAATTCATATAATAGTGCTCAAGTGCTCTGAGATGCTACCCTGTTTGAGGGGAACTGTATAAATGTAAGTTGTGTTTGTTATTATAGTAACTATGGCCTAAATTGTCAATGTTACATTTGAATGTGTATAAATCTTTTTCCTTCGTTGTGAACTTGAGTTTTTTTTTAAATGGATGTTGCTCTATTAAGAAGAACCCCTCGATCATTTGTTTTCAGAAAGTTTTAAATCTTTAAAACTGTGTAAGTAAAAGTTCTGGTTAGGTAAGTAGTTGCTGACTCAGATAATAAGAATAAAACCCATAAGCCATATACAGATCATGCATATAACTAATGTCCTAGGATGGCAATAATTTGGAACTGCAGCTTCCAGACAAGTGATTATTATCACGATTTTCAAGACTAAAAGCATTCAGCCTCCCCCTATAGGTATAGTCAGACTTAATCTTCTGTCTCGATAGTAACATTAATAAAGATTTACGCAATTCAGCTGAAGAAATGTATGAGTGGAATATACAATAGTTTGAGAGAAAATATAAAGGTGGCAATGATGGGAAAGAAATGGTTGTCTACAGGAATATGAGATGATAAAACTATGCATGATTTATATGCGGTTTTGTTATTATGAGATGAAAATTATTTATATTTCATTTGAATATGGATGTCTCACAAGTATGATGGATTTCTGAGTACAAGTTATTAGGTTCAAGAAAGCTCCCAGCTGATGGTATAGGTTGATAGGCTGTTAGCTGTGGTTCATGTGGTAGTTTGTCATATAGTAGTTAACTGCTTCCCAGGTGTGAATTGAAATTCTGCAGATCACGCAAGTTCACATTATTACTTCTTTGCATAGAATGCAAAGCATCAGCAAAGTGTCTATAGAGTTAAAGGGATAGCTTGGCAATTGTTGGAGTATGGCAGGTTATGCTGTTTACTGCGGCAGGAATTGATTAACCCCTTGGTTAATACAATTTTTTTAACATGGAAAGTACATGATATAAATAATTGTGGATTGTGTTTAGCTAAAAAAGTAGCATATGAACTGTTATTTTCAACCAATTTAAAGTTCAGTCTTAAAGGCAGGCACAAGTATATTAACATGTTCTTATTGCACTGAAATTCACGATTTCCTAATTCATAGGCACGAGTGCAATTAATTGAGCCAAACACATTTGTACATCGATGTAAAATCATGTGAACATTGTTTGGTTTGCAATGCTATAATTAAGTATTCACTTAGATGTTTCTTTATACAGTAATTCAAAAATGGTTTAAATCATAAAATAACAAAATCATGTGCCTTCAACCAGGTTAATACAAGTATTATCAGTTTTAGTACATGTCTTGTTGTGTGAGGGCCACTTCAATGATCAATACAAGGGTAATATTCAGAACCTGCAATTCTTGGTTGATATCACAATTTTCTAGAAAATGTGCCTGCGCAGCTCTTTAAATATTTCAACATAAACAATCCTCCAAGGCCATTAATCTAGCCCATGAATTATACATTATTCTGAATTTTAATTGTCTGATCAGGTTCCATGCTTGTAATGGAATCTGAATGGAATCTCCACTAGTTGTATCACACTTTTCTACGCTAAATGTATGGCACTGCTCATTAGCTATTTTGTGCAACTCATGTTCTGAAATGCCAGAGTATGCTAGATTTTGCATTTTGCCTACAGAAAATTTGCAGTTTCTACGCTGTATCCTGTTGTTTGTTTTGAGACATTCCCCTGACACAAAAGATGCTACAGTACATCAAATGTAAGGATTATTATTAATATTAATGTCATGTAATCGCCTTTGGGGATAATAATGCCTTTTTTAAAAAAAAATTGAGTAATTCAATCCACAGCTGTTTGTGGGACACCACTGTGTCTAGTTGGCTGCCACATTTCACTCATAGAATATACAAACAATCCACTTTACATTTATATTTTGTGAAGCTCTTTGAGACATCTCAATGATATGATGAGGCACTATATAAATGCAGGGATTATCATTATTTTACTATAGACTGACTCAAGTGAAGCTTTAACTAAGAATGTATAAAAATCAGGAAAATTGTTTTTCCTAGATGTTAAGAGTTGATGAGGTCCAAATTGTTGGGATGATTCATTAAAAACACATTAAGATATAGGAAAATTGTTGTCAATATTTAATTGCAGATTGTCACTGATCTGCACTGAACTCCGCCAAGTTGTCTTTTTGTAATTGAGCCTAACTAACTCAGATACATTTACACTAAAACCTCTGAGAGGGTAGAAACCATAAAGTGCCAGCATTGAGCACAATAGACACACAGTGGATGGTTTTCAGAGTTTAAAGTCAGCGTTCACCATTTTTTACAATAAATACCCAGATTTTGTGGATGAAAGTTAGTTGGAAAAACCTTTTCAAACAACAAATTCTTGACCTTTTTTCAGGGATATTTCGACTTCTAGGAGCCTGAGCATCAAAATCTTGCTGATTGACGCCCCCTTCACCCACTGACAGATGATCTCCCAACACAATGTAATGTTCTTCAGGATATTCACTTGGTGCCCAAAGTGGTCCAATTTGTTGTTAGCAATCTGAGTGTGAAATAACTTTTTGGAACTCAGCTGTGAAAAATGTTCTGGTGATCTATGTTTGCCTTTAACCTGAGCCGAAAATACAAATCAATGGCAAATATTTACCAATTTTCATCAAATTTATTTGTGTGGGTTTTGTTTGACAGTTGTTTTTGACTTCAGGGAAAAAAATTCCTATTCTATTATTATGGGTAAAAATCTACTTTAATGCTCCTAAATGATTTCATACTGTGAAACAAAAATGTTTGATTGTCATTACGACAATCAAACATTTTTGTATAATAAAGTAGGAATGAATATGTATCACCATTATGAAAATCATTCTATTTTATGTTAATTGTTTACCGAGTTGCTTATGTTTAAAAAAAATTGTTATGATGGAGGATAACATTCCCTTTGAGAGCTTGTGTGCTGTTTTGCCCTTCCTCTCTGTGACAATAACTGCTGTAATATTATCAGAGCAGTAATCCTTAACCATTGCCACCATTGCTGACTCTCTGAGGCAATATCCAATCAGCAACCAGCTGCCACGTGACATCATTCTGCCCACCACTTTTGAATTTCCATGCCATGACCTGCTTTGACGTCCCTCACCTCTGCAATATTGCCCGACTCCGCCACTACCTCAACCCCCAGGCTGCTGAAATGCATGCCTTCATTTTGTCCAGACTTGACTACACCAACTCCCTGCTTGTCAGTCACCCCAATTCCTTCTCCTGCATTGGCTGCAGATCATCCAGAACTCTGCAGCCCTCATCTTTTACTACACCAGGCTCTGCAAACCTATCACCCCCATCCTCACCTGACTCCACTGGCTACCCATCAACAGAGGAATCAATTCAGGATCCTGGTCCTCACTTTCAAGGCCCTCCATGGCCTTTCCCCAACCTATCTCTGTGATTTCCTAACCTCTAGCAATTAGACTGTTCATCCACTTAGTGGGCTCCAGCCTGCTCCACAAGCCCCGCCACATCCACCCCACCATTGGTGAGCGAGCCTTCAACCACTCGCCCCCAACCATTGGAATTCCATCCCGCAATTCCCTCCACCTCACCCCCTCCCTAGCCTTCTTCAAGTCCTTCCTCAACATGCTCCTCTTTGGCCATGCCATCGATTGCTCCCCTTTTCCCCGCCATCCTAGCATATCCTGACCCCAGTTCGGTTCCGAAACACTAACTGTCCAGCACCTTAGGACTTCCTCTTGACCTGAAAGGCATTATACAAGTATAATGCTGTTATTGTTGTTTAACACAAAGGCCAGCCTCTTCGGTCATACCTCCATTTGTGCTCATTGCAACCTCACAATCGCTCTCTTCTCAGCTATAATGTGGAGTCCTGTAGTTTAGCCGTAAGAGCACTCGCCCTGCAAGCAAGTGGACCTGGGTTTGATTCCTTGGGCGAGTTTTCTTATTCTTACCTTTGCTTCCATTTAGCCAATTGGCAGATCACTTTCCCGGGATTAATATAATTTAAAAAAAAAAAAAATTGAATCCATGAATGTTTGCGGGACACTGCTATGCACAACTGGCTGCTGTGATTCGCTTACACAATATAGAGTCAATTCACTTTACAGTATATGCTATAAGTGCTTTGAGATGTCTGGAAGACATAAGATGCTATATTAAATGCAAGGATTATTATTTTTTAAATAATAATAATAATCCTTGCATTTGATTTAGAGCTTTTATGTCTTCTGGACATCTCAAAGTGCTTAACAGAATATACTGTAAAGGGAATTGACTGCATATTTGTGACCGAAAATGCAAGGTTACAGAAAACACTATTTGTTGAAAGCACACCACAGAAAGTGCTGTTTTATTTTACAATAAGCTCCAAAAGTGGTGATGGAGCCTGAATCAAAATTCCAGACATGCATCCAAATGTGCTTGTAGCTGGTAAAGGAGTGCTGTTGATTAATGAGGTGCTGCACCATATAAAGTATAGCATTTGCGCTCGGGTGCAAGTGGCTTCATGCTAGGCAGTGCTAACAGTGGATATAAAATCAAACCCGTAAAGTTTATAATAAGTGAATGTATTATCTTCAAGGAAAGTGTGCATTGTAATGCATGCAAATGTAATTCTCCACAAATTTATTGGGATGAGTAATTGCTATCTTCCCTTGCTCTGAATAGGCAGTGAACATGACAACATTTGTAATTAAAAGACTGATTGGAAATTTCAAATTAATCCACTCAAAACAGGAAGAAACGGGGCCTGGACTACACTATGGTAGTACAACATAATATATGTGTGCTACTATTATACAAGCCACTATCTGCTCAAAGAAAGCTGCCTAAGATGTTCATTCAGTAAATCTAAGGAAATGTTCCATCTTTCAGTTCTGACATCAAATAAATTGGATTTTCATTTAAAAATATCTCATTCATAAAGTACTGGCCTGAAACAAATAATGTGTGAATCCTTCAAGAGACCAATTTAAACTTAAACACTGGGGAATTCTGAATGATATATTTAGTCCAAAAATTACAGTAGCGTAAACATTGTGAGCAGCAGGTTCTTTGAAAATGGAATAGAGGATCTTATAAATCAGAGACCAGCATCTTCAATAAATGGAGCAAATAGAGTAGTTCAAAAGTAACCTTGACTATTTAATGGCAGTGGGAATCCAGTTTCATTTAGATTCGGTGGTCTATCTTTTAAATCTCTCAATTCAAATTCAAAATTCAATTTGTCTTGCAGCTCTAAAGCTATGTGAAATTAGTTAGATTAGACTAATTAACTCCTTGAGTATCTCATAGTGGCTGTAGAAATATTCAGTTGGAAGATTTGCATTGCTGTTCTTTAATACCTTGACACCCTGAATAACCCTAGCTTTAAGAACAACGTCTTCAGATAAGATTGTGCCAGATTTTGAACAATCCTTAATTTTGAAGTTTGTTTTCTGTGATTATTTTTAAGATCTGTAGAAAAATTGTAAATTCAGACTTAATTTGGAAGGCAGATCTTAAAACTGTAGAAAACACAAAATTTTAGACAAAATGATAGAATTCCCCAGTTACTGACATCCGTCAGATTAATGACCAAAGAATAATATTTGCGTTTGGTAAATCGCTTTATAATAATAATAACAATAACTATAATGCAATAATCAACTTGCATTGATGTAGTGCTTTTCACATTTTCTAGACGTCTCAAAGCGCTTCGCAGAAAATACCATAAAGTGAATTGAATGTAAATATGTGGGCGAAACGCTGCAGCCAATTGCACAAAGCAATGTCCCACAAACAGTGGTGGATTGAAATGACCAGTTTATTGTTTTATTTTTGGAGGGATTATTATTAGGCATGTGGAGTAAGGAAACCTGATCAAGATCTCACCCTGCCTGCAATAGAACGCAAATCACTCGTTTGCAAGTCGAGTGCTCCAACCATTGAGTTCCGTGTCCCATGTCGGGGTTTATCACGTTGGAAGGATGTTTCAAAGAATTTCACATGATTTACTATGAAACTAAGTAACTGTATATACTGATAGGCAAAGTGCCAGCACAATTGCACACATCAATGTTCCACAAACAGCCGTAAAATGAATGATCAATTCTATTTGGGGGATTGGTTCTCCAGAACACTTGTAAAATACTGCTAAGGAATCTTTAACATACACCAAGACAAACAGGACCTCAGATTATCCAAAGGACACCATCGTAGACATCGTAGAAGGCGAGTGCTCCAACCAATGAGCAAGGGAGGCGCGCCCCACAGTTTGGAAACCACAGGCCTGTGAGTTCAAGTCTTAACATGCACTTTGAACCCACCAACTTCTGGTGCTATCAATAAACCAAGCTGAGGCAGCTTGAAGAGTTCCCAGAAATTACAAGGGTTTCTTCAGGCCATTGCTCAAAAAAGCTGAACAATATAAATGTTGCTTCAAATAGATTCGTACAGGGTAGGTTTGAAACCATCTGACTAGTTTCTAAATCATTGTAGTAGCCCTGATGACTCCTGTTTTGATTAGAAATGTGTTGCATTGAATAGGATTTAAATTTAGTACAGTATATGGTAAAACTCCAATGTTACAGAACTCTCTTCCTCTGTTTATGAAATCATCATTTGAAAAACTTGGATTTATGTAGTGCACTTTATGTGGTAGTCTTGGAGTGCTTAATAGTGGTTTGGTTTGACACCAAGCTTGAAAGAGAGTGGAAGTGACTGAAGGCACAATCATAGAGGAAATTCTTCAGCACTGATTTGACAGAGACTAAGGTAGGGATTTCTAGAGATTCGGGGCACAGTGGCTGAAATCATGACCACCAATGGTGGAGTGGATGAGAGTTCTGCAGAACCAGTTGAGCAAAGGCAGTAGTTAGTGAAGTGAGCTATAAGCAGATGGGAGAGGCAAGTGCATGAATTGACTTGAAAGCACGAGTGACAATCTTGAAATTGATCCTTCTGCCACAAGGAGTCAGTTGAAAACTGGGGGAATGGGTTGCGAAGTCTAATAAATGTGAATACTTGTGTGGCAGAGTTTGATAAATTAAGCAAAAGAAGAGTCCCCCAACTCCATCTCAGCTGCAGAGGAGAGTCTTGAAGCGAGACTTGAAAGAGGCCAGGGAGGGGACAAGGCGGAGGGACTGCAGGATGCAATTCCAGAGGTTGGGGGCAAATTTACCATTGCCTACAAAATATACAGTCAATATACTTTACAGTGATTCGTCTGAAACACATTGAGTCATCCTGACGAGATGAAAGGTGCAATATCAAAGGTTATTATTATTTTAACAAATAGCAAGCTCTGGGAGCTCAGAATTTCCTAGGAGCTGGCAGATGTCCAGGAATGTTTTTATTTTTCGCCTCGTACTAATCTATTCCATGGGAAAAGGGCAGTAAGTGTTTCTGCAAATATACTATTAAATTGTCAATTTAGCAGGTGATGAAGACAAAAGAGGAATATTTTGTCGTAAACAGTAAAGCCTATGAAGTCATGAGACCTGTTGCTCTGCGTACAATACATTGGAACAGCTAATTGGAATGTTGTTCGTGGTAAAAGGATGAAATAAATCACTGTTAACCTATGACACAGCATATAAACTTGAACTGATCCCAATGACTAATTTGGTATCAACAGTAAAACAGGTCTCACATGTTTCCATGGCAGACAAATTGGTTAAAAGTGTGATAGCTATCTGCATCTCTTCCTGAAAGAAAATATTTGTCGATAGTGCCAATTGCTACAGATATCAAAATTAGCTGTTATTCATCTTGGGAGATAGGATAATATTTTGGAGAGCTTTTCAATCTGTTGGTCTAATTTTTTATATTGATTGAATTTTAGTAAATCTAATTGTCAAAACCTCTGTTTACAAAAATGTTGTTGAAAATATAGCCATTTAATAGGTATGTGTGACTGTGCATTTTATTTATACATATACTGTAATATATTTACACATGTGGGTAGGTGTGGTTGTATATTTAAAAAATGATTATTTATTTGGTTCCGTGGGTTCCAGTATGGTTCAGTTGTCAGCACTGTTGCCTCTGGATCAGAGGTTGTGGGCGCAAAAACCACATTGTGGAACTAAGTGTCTACAGATCAAGGCTGGGAGTAGTGTTACGCAAGTGTTGTGGTATGAGAGGTGCCATTCTTCAAATAAAATGTTAAATTATTGTTCAATCTATTTATTTTACTGGGGATTAAAGATCTATCACACTCAGTGAAAACAGAAGGGAGTTTCTTCTAGCCTTTGCCTCTTAGTTGTTTGAGGGACATTAATGTGTGCAAATTGATTGCTGCATTATGCATAGTCACTATTCTTTACAGTAATTAGTGTAAAGCACTTTGAGATGCTTTGACATTTTTGATGCTCTATTAAATTCAAGGATTATTTTTAACTAAAAAAAAATTTCCAACCAGAAGACTATTAACCTGGATGACGTCAATTTATGAATTTGGGCTCATGAGCGCCTTGGGACATCCTTCCGATGTGAAAGGCGATCTATAATTGTAATTTTGTTGTACTTTGTTGTTGTTGAGATAACCCGGTACATTTTTTTAAAATCATGCATTATTGCTTTTGGGCTGTCTTCTCTACAGTCTTGTTTTATGCTCTGTGAGTTCAGAAATTGCCATTTGCCATTTTGCAAGTATTATAAATTAGATGGCTTTCAATAATTGTAATAGTAAGCCATAATTTGCACTTCAAAACCTATTTGCAACTATCAGGATTTAAACCCTTCAGTATGGATGATGAATTTAGACATGTAAACACATTCCCATTAGGTTCAATAGCTAATTAAGTATTAAACCATTGTTACTGAAGGAAATTGAAGTGTTGGAGAATGTTCAGACAAGGATAATTCTGGGTTTTAGAGTTCTTTAGAAAATGTCACACAGTGATTGGGGAGAATATGGAGCTCCCTGCCAGAAACTGTGGTTGAAGCAAATAGAATTGAATAGAAAATTTGATGCATGAATGAGAAAGTAATAAAGGGATATAGATGTGGGGAATAGAAAGGATAGAGTAAAGGATAAACATTGACATATGTTAGGCCAAATGTCCTGCTCCTGCGCCATATCAATCTATGAAACTATGTAACCACATCTGCGAAGGGAAGCAGGTCAATAGTAAATATGAGGTTCAAGATCCTTCTCCTCACTTGGCCCCCTCCTACCTCTCTGACATGTTGACCCCCTATCAACCTGTCCACTCCCTCCATTCAGCTGTCTCCGGCCTGTTCTATGTTTCCTGCCCGACCAGCGCTACTATCAGTGGCTGGGCCTTCAGGCTCTCTGCCCCTACACTTTGGAACTCCATCCCACAATCCCTTCACCTTGCACCCTCCCTAGAGTCCTTAAAGAGCGGTTTCAAGATCCTACTTTTCGACAGTGCCTTCAGTCGCTCTCCTACCTCTCTGCCCTCCCTCATCCCAACCCTGCACCCCCCCATGGCTCGGGTCCCGTCCCCCTAACTGTTCAGCATCTTTGAACATCCTCCCGACGTGGAAGGTGCTCCACAAATGTTAATTTGTTGTTGTAAGGTGATGGATGATTATTTCAATATTTTTTGTTCAGCTGCTTTTAGGGATAGGTGAGTACAGGCATCCCGCCCCAAACGTGGTCTTGGCAACCGCAGATTTCAAGTATTCATGGTTTCCTCTCAGCGACAACTTTGCCAACTGCGGCAGTGAATTTTGCGTATCAACGGGTTTTAACACTAACATTTGGCACTAGGTCCTAGTTGCATTAACCAGCCACGATGTTGCTTGTCTCTTTGGATTAAGGTAAATAACATGAATTTATTGTTTTTTATATTCTTTTTTATTGTATTATTTGAACATTTATTGTTTTTGTTAGGTTATTGTGTATTTTTTTGAGTTTAGTAAAAGAACAAGCAACTTGCTCCCCCTAACCCATTTTTCCCATAAGGCCTTGTGTTTGCCAACCATGGATTTACTAACCCACGGGGGTTTTCAGGAACGTATCCCCACGGTTGGGGAGGGATGCCTGTATTTAAATAGAACCTTCCAGAATGAGATCAAGTTGGCAGAGTGAAGCTTGCAACTGGTTTTGTGGTTTGAAAGACAGCTGGCATGATTTCCTGAATGGCTTTTTTCATTTCATGATATCCTTGTTCTTAAATTGAAATTGCATTGCCTCAGTACTCCAGTCTGACTTTCTGGAAGTTTGTTGCCATAAAAAGGTATGGAAGAATTGAAGAATTGATTATTCAACAATAAGGATACGGTTCCATGACCCACTCTGCGCTCCCTCACCTCTGCACATTGCCTGACTCCACCACTACCTCATTCCTCAGGCCACTGAATCCATCATAGATCATTTGTCACCTCAAAGCTCAACTACAAACCCTCAAATCCCTCCTTGTCAGCCTCCCCAACTCTTTCCTCCACAAGCTGCAGATAATCCCAAACTCTGCAGCTCATGTTCTCTTCTATGCCAGGCTCTGTGACCCCTCAGAGGATAGAATTCAAAATCCTCACTTTTAAGATCCTCCAAATCCTCACTTTTAAGATCCTCCGCAGATCCTCCTCCTACCTCTCTGACCTGCTGGCTCCCAAAAAATCTGTCCATTCCCTCTATTAAACAGGCTCCAGACTGCTCCACGTAGATCACCCACCCTGCTCCTCTATCGGCGGTTGGACTTTCAGCATCTCTGCCCCATCCTTTGGAACTCCATTCCCACAATTCCTTTGCCTTGCTCCTTCCCTTGCTCCTTCAAGGCATGACTCAAGATCTTCCATTTCGATTGTGCCTTCAGCCACTCGCTTAACCCCTCTACCCTCCCTCGCCCCAACCCTGCCCTGCCCCCACACTTGGATCCTGATTCCTAACTATTCAGCAGCTTGGGATTTCTTCCCCATGTGTAAGGTGCTTTGCAAATGCAATTTTGTTGTTGTTGTATTCAACTTTGTTTCATTTCCATGAATTATCAAGGAACACTTCCAAACAAAAACAAATAGATGGATTTTCTAAGAATCTGAATGATGCATTTGACGGGATTGAATGGTGGGCAATGCAATACAAGATCAGGGCGAAGGAGCAATGTATAATATAAATGTTCCCCTGGCTGTCTTGTAGTCTTCTTAAAACAAGTACAGAATAATTTATACTCGGGCACAGTTAAATGACCTAGTTGACACTTTGAAATATATTAGAGATTTTTTTGTGTTAATTGTGAAACATTTAATGTCTTTAATCCATGAAAGATATTTGAATGATTTTAGGAAGTACTTTAATCAGTCCCAAGATTATGCCTGTGATAAATAATCCCCCAATAGAACAACAAATAAGCATGCATTCAGTCATTAAAGCATTTTAGTAACTTTGAAAGTAGTCTTGTCTAAATAGAGTTTGACACAAACCGTTTACAGAACTGCTGGTGGGAATACAGAATGGTAAAGTTAAAGTTAATTCAAAGTTGCCATTCTCTTTGCCTCGCTCCCTTCCTTGCCTCCTTCAAGGCATGTCTTAAGATACTTTGACCATGTCTTTGGCTACCCTCTCTGCCCTCCAGACTCCCTGATCCAAACGTCTCTCCTGCTCGGGTCCTAATTTCTAATCCATGATTGTTCAGCACCTTGGGACATCCTCCTGATGTGAAAGGTGCTTTTGAAATGTGATTTTGTAATGTATTGTATGGGTAATTTAAGACAAAATTTAATGCAGTACTATGAGAGTTCTGCATTTTTGTTGTCATTCTTTGGTTGATGTGATAAACCAAGGCTCTGTTATCCTGTTTGGGTGGTTGTTATAGTTCAGTGTGCTCCCACTGTAACTAACATTATTTCAGTTCCCCATGAATAGCTGATTAGATTTCATAATTTATCTCATTGTTTATGACATACCATTCAATCATATAAATCTTTAATTAGAAGTTTCAGATATAAATCTTGGTCTATGCTGAATTGGTTGATTTAAGATGGATAAATGTTGGGTAATAATAATAATCATTCTTGCGTTTCATACAGCGCCTTATCACATCTTCGAGACGTTTCAAAATCCTTCACAGTATATTCTGTGAAGTGAATTGGCTATCTGTTGTTGATAAAACACAGCAGGCATTTGCACACAGTGGTGTTGCACAAACAGTCGTGGATTATGTGACCAAATTATTATTATTATGATTATTATTATTAATAGGACTTGTTCATTGTTTTGGGAAGAAAAAATGTAGTGAGGATTCACATTCTTCACTATTATTAAATGAGCCTGGCTGTATGACATGCACAATGCTTGGATGTTGTCTCAAAAGAGGAATTCTCATTGTAAAAACATCATTATTTTTAATGGTCACTTAACTATGAAAACCCTTGCATGAAGAATGGTCACTTGGGAAAAATATTGGGGGGTTGTTGACACATTTGGTATTTTGCCAAGAAATATTGTGACCAACAACAACAATTTGCATTTATTTTGCACCCTCCATGCCAGGAGGTTTCTCAGAGTGCAGCACAATGGCAGAGCGTGAGGTCGAGCCGGAGGGAAGGGGAAGATAACCATGCACACCAGTTCGGAGAGTTTTAAGAACAGGTTGGGTAGCTTGAGGAGATCAGAATTGTGGGACAGAAGATATTGATGGGAACCGTAAAATATGGCTTCCTTCTTGTTGACATTTTAACAACAGGACATTTGTGCTCATCCAGCTTTTGATGTCCAACAGACAAGCTGACAGAACATCAGGGATTTGGGGTCGCAACTGGACGTGGAAAATACAGTTGAGTGTCATCCACATACACGTGGAAGTTAACCTTGTGTCTGTGGATGACATCACCTAGAGGGAGCATGTAAATGAGGAATAGAAGAGGGCCAAGGATGAATCCTTGGGCTACCCCGCAGGTGACCGGGCGGAAACAAGAAAGAAAACCATTTGCAGAGAAGTAGTGCTGGTGGTTTGTGAGGTAGGTCTCAAACTAAGTGAGTGTAGTCCCACTGACATGGATGATGGTGGACAGGCAGTGGAGGAGGATAGCGTGATCATCTGCGTAGAACATGCCGTAGAGGTCCAGGAGAACGAGGGAGCAGAGAGAGCCCTGGTAAGAGATGGAGAGTACATTGTTTGTGACTTTCATAAGTGCAGTATTGTGGGCAGGGCAGATGTCAGACTGGAGAGGTTCGAGTAGGGTCTGAAGGGAGAGGTGTGTGCGAAGTTGGTTAGCAACTATGAGTTCCAGAGCTTTAGCAAGGAAGGGCAGGTTTGAGATAGGGTGGTAGTGGCTGAGGTTAGAAGGTAGGTTTTCTAAGGAGGGTGGTGATGATGGTGGCTTTGAGGGGAGTGGGACTGATCCTGAGGAAAGCGACTGGTTATTGGTTTCTGCCAGTAGTAGACAGAGGAGGGGAGTTGGGTGTTCAGCAATTGGGTGTTGTGGGGAGGTGGGGCTTCAAGGCAGCAGGTGGTAGGTTTCATTGTGGTGATGGTGGATGCAAGGGAGGAAAGAGAAGTGGTGGAGAAAGAATGTAGGATAAGGACCGTGGTAGGAGCTGAGATGGGCAGTGTGGCTGAGGGAGATGGAATGGGGGTGGTGGGACAGACAAATGAGTCTGCCAGACGGACGTTATAAATTTTTGAGGTAAGGAGGTCCATGACTTCTTTGCACTTGGTATCAGATGAGATAATTGAGGGTGCTTGAGTGAGAGCACAAAGGAGGTGGTAGGTCATAGAGAATAGGATGTTCGAGTTATTTTTGGCCTCCGGAATTATGTTGGGAGTAGTGCGCCGTTTTTGCTTGCGACAGGGAACGTTGGTGTGAAGATGCTCGAGCCACAGCTGGTGGTGAACCATGAGGCTGGTTTTCTGCCACCTGCACTCGAGGAGCTGGGTTTGAGAGAGTGGAAATAGCTGTTATACCAGGAGAGAGGGTGGATTTGGAGATTGTCCTGGATTTCAGGGCGACGAGAGAATTGAAGGTGGAGAAGCGATCATGGAGCAGTTTGACAGCTGGTTCAGGATCGCTGTGGGTGGAAGGTCAGAGAGATAGAAGTGGATGAGATCGCCTTTGTGAAGTTCTCAGGTTGGTGGGTGGGAAGGCGGGGGAACCCTTTCCCAAGAACAGTAAAGTATGGTTCAGGGTTTAATGGAGGAGAGAACGATGTGAGAGGAGAAGGAGATAAGGATATGGTGCAAGATGTCCCTGTAACATGATGCTCAGGTCGGAAATGTCAAGACCATATATGATGATTGTTCTATGTGATACTCTGATTGAAGATAATTTAGATTCATCCATTTTACACAATGCTAATTTCTATTTGTAATGCATTATTGCTTCAATTAGTGTGAAAGCTCAGGCTCCTAATTAATTATTTTGCAAGAGACGTATGCAATCTTGCAATCATATATCTGATGCAACCATGTGGAAGCTATTTTTCTCAGTGTACATGTATTTTGGCTGCGAACATATATTCACTCAGCGATAAGTTGATGTGACCTTTGGTAGGGTGCAAAAGTAAAAAATAATTTACAGTTCCATTATTACATTTCACTCGAGTTTAAATTAACTGAAATTATGTGCCAAAACACATTATTTGGGTAAGAGTACAATAAACTAAACTTTGAATCTGTGTGCTTATTGTTGTTTGAGATGAAGATTATTTCCAAATACGTATGAGTTCTTTAGAATAATGGAGTCAAGTACAGCGGGTTTCGTTAAATGGAACCAAAAGGATCGTTGTTAAAGGAGCCAGTGCAGACATAATAAGAATAATCCTTGCATTTCATATATTGCTTTTCACGTCTTCCAGACATCTCAGAGTGCTTTACAGAATATACTGTAAAGTGAATTGACTGTATATTTGTGGGAAAAACGCAGCAGCCAATTGCTCTCAGCAGTATCTCATAAACAATCGTGGATTGAAAATGACCAATTTATTATAGTTTTTTGCTGGACAAATTATTATTAGGCCTGTGGAGTAAGGAAACTTGCCCAAGGTTTCGCCCTAGGCAATGGCCGAATAGCCTCCTTCTTGGATGTAAATTTTTCTGGTACTATTTACATTATCTATAAATGCTGGGTTTTCCGATGTTGTTGTATTTGGATCTGGGTAATAATAGTGAAGAATTCCAAGATCATCGATATGAACTACTACTACCGTCTTGGTTTAAATTAAAATTGTGGAGTCTATCCAGAAGCAGGAAGAAGAGACCGGTGAGAATGGAGTCTTGTATCTCGCCTTACAAGCGAGTGACGTGGGTTCAATTCCAGGCAGCAAAAAACCTTGGGCAAGTTTCCTTACTCCATACGTCTAATAATAATCCTTCAAAAGGAAACAATAATAATTTGATCATTCAATCCATGACTGTTTGTGAGACACTGCTATGCACAATTGGCTGCCGTGTTTTGCCCACATATATGCAGTCAATTCACTTTACAGTATATTCTGTGATGCCCTTTGAGGTGTCCAGAAGGCATGAAAAGCATTATATCAAATGCAAGGATTAGTATTACTCTTGAGAACTCTCCTGGTTTATTTAGCTATGAAAGCAATTTGAGGGATGTGATAATATGTGTGTTAGATGCACAACTGCTCCATTATCTGATAAAGAAAGACACACTAGCGTGTTCCGTTCAAATACATATGTTTCTGTTCATATGCCGAATCAGTGTGATAGGTTGTGACTTTGTGTGAGATTGCAGAATATTGACTCAGGGAAATATACTATGTTGCTGCTTTGATTTCTATATTGCTTTAAATCTGCTGCCTTGTGTTTCCTCAGTAAATACGTTGGAAGCGATTGGATTACAATGATCAAATCTTGGATCTCACCTGAGGTGTGTACTCCAAATGCATAAGAATCAATGGTCAGTTCACTGAGGTTATTGGATATGAAAGTGAGGGAAGATTGACCATTGTCTCTGGTAGTTGTGTTCATCAATAGCACTTTGAATAATAGCAAGAGAGATCATCTTGGAGTGTCTCAGATTTTTTTGATAATATGTTACTGACAAACTCACTTGGAAATATTGTGCAAACCTATCCATTTCAAGAAAATATTTTTTTTTTAATCAGTAGCTGAACTGAAGACACAAGGTTACTATGTCAGAATTGTCTGATGAAATAATATACTTTATTTAATATGTTGTTTAAATAAAAATGAATGTGAAAACTGTATGTATAAAATCCACTAGAAGGAAAATAGGATTATAAAGCAGGGCCTTTACAAACGCGTCCTCCTGATCCTTTTGGCTTTGAACTGCATTAGAGAATATGGCTCAAAGAGGCTTTGTAGAGAAAAGCTTTTGTACTCCTGAGCTCCTGAGTGCCACTGACATAATAATAATAATCCTTATATTTGATATAGCACTTTTCACATCTTCTAGAAGTCTCAAAGCACTTCACAGAATACTGTAAAGTGGAGTCCTGTAGCTCAGTGGTTAGAGCACTCACTTTACAAGCGTGAGACCTGCGTTTAATTCCTGGCAGGGCGAAATCTTGAGCAAGTTTCCTTAGTCCACATGCCTAATAATAATCCCTCAAAAAATAAGTGCTCATTTTGATCGATGACTGTATGTGGGACACTGCTGTGAGCAATTGGCTGCCGCGTTTAGCCCACAAGTATACAGTCAATTCACTTTACAGTATATTCTGTGCAGCGCTTTGAGACATCTAGAAGACGTGGAAAGCGCTATATCAAATGCAAGGGTTATTATTATTATATTTAGGGTTATTCTTAGTATAATTATTATTATAATAAAGTGAATTGACCATATTATTGTGTGTTTTTTAGGGATTATTATCAGCCATGTGGAGCAAGGAAACTTGCCCAAGCTTTCGTCCTGCTTGGAATCGAACCCAGTTCTTCCACTGGCAAGGCGAATGCTCTAGTTCATGACTTCTGTGCTTCTTCTAATATATGTATCATTATCAACAATATAACAAAACTTGACGTTATTATGAGTTACATATAGTTCAGAAAAACTGTATTTGAAAATGTACGGACCTTGTTTAGAAAAAGATACCTAATGAATGTTGGATTTTTTGGGGGGGATGAACAGGTCAGGTAACCTGATTTTCTTTCATGCCATTTAAAGCAAAGTCGAAAAACTTTCTTGCTATCTATCCTGCGACCAAGGAAATTCATGGAATTTATGTATTTTCTAGGATTAATTCCTCATTGCAATTCTGTCAGAAACCAATTTGTAACCATTCAATTAAATTGAGCGGTAGTGTGCATGAACATTAATTTTCAACATTCATCCTTCTTTGGTCCCTGAATGAAGGATAAGCCAGGCTATGAAATATACATATTTAGTGGCTCAAGTTAAAGTAAAGATGATCTTTGCCAGGGTTTTAAATGGGGAATCATTGGACCATGAGGTTAAAATTTAAAATGTATCAGCTTCTCCTTTATGAGAACAAATAATAGTAATAAATCCATGACTGTTTGTTGGATACTGCTGTTCGCAATTGGCTGCTGTATTTTGTCCACAAAATACATGTTACAGTGCATCCTGTGAAGCTTTGAGATGTCTCAACGACATGACAGGATGCTAACAAATGATCTCCAAGGTAAAATTGGTCATTCATATGATTGGTTGTGTGACATTCCCATGTGCAAATTGCTGCCTACAAAATACAATTGCTGCATTTTACAGCAAATCCTGTTAATAACTATCTCCCAGATGAAGTCCTCTACCTGCTGCCTTAAACCGCTACCCACCAAGTTACTGGTCACTCAATTCCCCATCCTTTCCCCGCTGCTGGCCAACACAATCAACCAGTTGCTATCTTCAGGTTCCTGTCCTCTCCCCCTTAAAACCGCTTTCAACTCCCCTCCTAAAAACACCCACCCTTGATCCCTCCAACCTCACAAATTACCATCCCAACTTCAACCTGCCCTTATTGACCAAAGCTCTGGAATGCGTTGTTGCTAACCAGCTTTCTCTCACCTCTCCCTACATTCCCTCTTCAAGCCCCTCGAGTCTGGTTTCTGCACTCCCCACAACACAAAGATTGACTTTTCGAATGCTCTCTTCGCCGGTCTCCGAGTTCACCATGCACAGGATCCAGCTAATCCAAAATTCTGCTGCCCACGTATTCCCACACTAAACTACATGCCCTCTCATCAGGCTTCATTGGCTCCCCATTGCTGAACAAATCAATTTAAAATTCCTCATATTAATTTTTAAATCCCTCCGTGCCCTGGCACCTCCCTACCTCTCAGATCTGCTTATTCCACAATCCACTGCTTCCGTTCAATTGACCTTCTGCATTCCCCTCATGCCCTCCGTTCCACCATAGGTGGTCACACTTTCTGTAACCTGAAACTCTGGAATATTCTTCCTGTACCCCTCCTTCTTGCCCCTTCCTATCCTATCTTCAATTTGAAGCTGAATGCCTTCCTCTTCGATGCCTTCATGTGTACACTCACACCCACTAACTCCAGCTCAGCGTTGTACTCCACCACAGTCAAGCATTCTGGGTCACTAGCCTGTGTGAGAGGCGCTATATAAATGCAAGTTGTTATTGTTAGCACTTTAAGATGTCCTCCTGACATGAAAGGCACTATATCAGATGCAAAAATTATTAGTAGTATTATCTATTGTTCCAATAAATTTATATTTCTTTGAAAGTGAGATTGTTTTACAGTGTAATATTGAAGGATTCATGGATTTGTTTCCAGGAATACCACACTAAAGCTCCAGCTTCTGTTTGGATGGGTCACTGAGAATGCAAAAGAGATAGATAAAATGGCAATGCATGGCTACAAGGGATATTTGTTTCCACATATTATTCAATCTATGTTTGTCTAGAAAGCAATACAGTTTACATATACATTGATATCCAGTGAATTAATTTTTTGCTCAATTCAGTGACTTAGACTTCAGAGTCAGGAAAATATTCAACATAAGTGACATGGGAAATTGTACTAAACTGCAATGGTTATTGTGGGTGTCAATCAGTGGCTATTGATCACTTTGGAGCAAACGGCAGATGAATGCAGCTAATAAAAAAATTGTGTCTGATTATGACAGTGGTATAAGAAACTTTCTGATCTTGTTATACATTACAGTCTAATGCTATAAGATTTACATTTTTTTTGGAATAAGAATAATTTTGGAAGGATTAAATCAAACGCTGTAAGCAGAATTACAGGAGATCCTGCTAACTTTGGCAAATACTTGCAAATTGAAACCATACCGTGATAACGACTCAGCCACACAGTATAAGCAGTGAAACAAATTAGTTTACTTCTGGAATTCATGCCATATCTCACTAACTGCACATACATTTTATGTATGACAGTATTTATACTTACAAATATTTGATCAGACAAAATGTTAGTAAATAGCATTCTATAAATTGCTGCAGTTCTACATTTGCTAATGTTGTTTCTTTTTTCATTTTCCCCTTTAGTGCAAAGTTTCACAACAACCATATTTTTCATTCTCATTCATTAGGCAAGCTTAATATTTAATGGCTTAATGTGATTTTTTTTGGTCTCCTAACACATAGAACATAAATTTGACTTTTTCTCGCAAAGTATCTGAATGGTGATTTTTCAAAGTTTCTATATACATATTCATGTCAATCCCTACAGAAAAGTAATGCAACTGAAATATTATAGAAGTGATCTCACATAATCACAGTGTAGAACTGATCTCACATAATAACAAATTCACAAAATTTGTTTGGATAACAGGAATAATCAAGGATTCAACATTATTATAAGTACAAATACCAAATGTATAAATAATACTGGTGTAGACAAATTAGTTATGTGCAATAATGTATGAAGTCCTCAACTACTTACAACAGTACAGACCAATGTAAAGTTAGGGCTTTGAAATGCTATTTATATTTCCAAATGTCATAAAATTTAATTAATCTAACATCCAAGTATCTCACACTAAAGATTTATTAACTAAGAGCAACAACTATTGAATAACTGTGAATCTTTGCATTGCTGGTCAATATGGATATTGATTAATTCCACTTGAAATAGAATACAATTGGGATAACAGAAAGTTGTTGCTGTTCATTAATGTGAGCAAACATTGTGCTCCCAATAGTACATTTTATTATAAGCATGGAGCAACAAGTGCACAAGCATTAGAGGATAATGCTTACTAAATCCCATTGAGACAGTTGACGTAAAATAAATACAAAAATAAATGAGCACAAATGTGTACTGTAGTTAGTGAATGTTGGTGGACAATAATTCAAGGTTCTGCTAATTATCACAACCACATGCGTATTATGCACTGTCTAAGCATGTTGGTTTTAATCCAAATATCTTCCCTATTTATATATATGATTTTGGTATTCCCAGAATATTTTCAGAATGGAAACGCTGATGCATTATCTCCAGGAAGAGTATCTGAGATTATCTTGTTTCTGCTTCTAGAAACACCTCCCTCTGACTATGTCAAAAGTATGTGGTTCAAACTCAACTTCAAAGTCAGTTGTCTTGGCTGCAACTTGAAGGAACATAGATGAACCGGATTTCTATTCCGAATACCTTGCTCAACTTGAGTACAGATGGGGGGATGTGTTAACTCCATGACCATTCTTTAGGAATTGATGGAGAAATGAGACAATCCATAACAAATTTGAATTGATAATATCACATGGCATATAGTATTTTTGTAGCATTTTCACTACTCCAATATCTAAATAGCAGTAAAATTCAGAATCAAATTACATTCACAGAATTACTGCTTAAGAATTTCTGACTGGATCAAGGAGATGAGTCAGATGAATATTGATGGCTACTCTGTGTAATAGTTTTGGAGTAATGACATCCATGGTTAGATTCTAAAATATATAAATATAGTTATGATTATGACTACTCAAATATAGATGCAAATAATAATTTGTTTAGCCTTGACTTTATTCTCAAAAAGTGTTCTTTATATCTTTAGGCCAGTTAAATAGTTATTCTCTTGTTGTTGAGGTTTAATTAATCATAGTGAATTGCCTTCAATTATCTTAAAAATACTCTTATTATACTGAAAATGTTAAATTCAAGAAATAATTATAGAATATTTCTGATTACTTTCAGAATTTCAACCTGGATGAAAGGGGAGAAAAAACAAAACTGGCCATTCCAATATCATGAGGTTTGACAGATTAATTACATATTACAGTATTTGCTTATGCTTCACCTATTTATACAAAATGTGGGGTAAAACAGTACCCAAAACGTTTATTTTGTCTTCTGAAATTTCAGTCATCGTATTTGTGTGCATATGTAGTGCTTGTAGAAGTTTCCATGAAATTGAAAGAATTTTTGGTTACAGACGTCTCAGTTGGAATGCTTACTGGGTAATTCTTTCTACCAACACATGCTTTGACAAGGAAAATGAATTAATCTCTGTACAAATTCCATAGATTTTAATTTGTCTATGGAGCAAATCTATTAGGTTCAAAACATTGAATGTCTCCTCATTAACTCCTTAAACAATTTTGTAAATACATTAAAGAGCAGGGCAATCTCAATATCATTTAGACAATGTCAATAATGGCAAGAGCATTGTTTCCATAAAAGAGATGCATCCTGAATTTCTTCTCCGTTCGGTTTGATCTCACAGATTGCTTTTGAGGATTTAGACTATCTGCAGGCTACATTAGGTATTTTCCAATGTCCATTTCTAGTTCACATTTCTTTCTTTGTCTGTAGTAGATGCTTAAACCTTCAGACTCGGCTGTTTGCAAGGAACAATCTAATTTACAAAATGTTTCAAATAGCAGTTCAGAAGGGGGAAAAGCCATGCATTGACTACTATTCATAGCTGTTTGACAACAATAACACAAGCTCCAGCTCTTCCGATGTTCAGTGATGCTGCCTGTAGAACATAAAACACTACATTAGTAAAATGAGAAATGTGGAAATGTGTAATCAGAATGGAAATCAGAACTTTGAGTCCAAATCTGAGAACCCTGCTTCCTCTTTTGGTACTTTGAATTTGAACTCACTTTGGTTGTTCTGCAGAAGATTGAATTTATCAGCCCAACTCAAAGAAAGATGCTTTGAATGTGAATGTATTTTTTTTGCTGATTATTTGTCTGGCCTCTTATTTCTTTTCAATCTATAAACTTAATTTCTTTAGATAACTCTCATTGGAGCTTTTTTTTTAAAAAAAATTATATTCAGCTAAGATCCCCAAATCCACGACTACCAATAACTTTTTGGAAAAGTCTGGAAAGTTCCAATTCATGAATTTTCTTCTACTTTTAATCTTATTATCATTATACAGAGCCATACTTTGACCATTCAATGACCCTACACCATGGACAATAACTGGCAAGGTATAATGGTGCCTGAGGAAAAAAATTCTTTGAGCAAAGGTAGTGTTATATTTCACCCATTGTTCAAGTCTTGGATGATTGTTTTATCTTTATCCCATAATCGGGCTTCTCTATCAAGAACTGGTGATGAATAATATAAATCACAAGGTCACACTTTGTCATTGCACTGCGCAGCAGATACAGTTGAAGGTAAGTGCAAATTCAATAATCATGGAAGCAAGGAACAAAAAGAGGAATTATTTATTTAAACAGGATCAAGAATGTGATGCTTGGTTTATTGGAGATAAATGTATTAATCTATCATCCCAGTTCTTAGCAATAGTAAGAGAAAAATAAACAATGCTCTAATTACATCTGCAGATGGTTAGAATCTGAATCTGAATGGATTTCATTGCACCGCACAATGCATTAACGGAGTCCTTCTGTACTGCAGTGTAAAGTTTTGGTCACCTGCTCTTGGGAAGAATTTCTAGTCCTTGAGCAGGGAAACATAAAAGAACGAATATCATGCCCAATATTAGAAATCAAAATGATGAGGAAATGTGCTGTGTCTATACCATTGGTAGCAATTCACTACCACTAGTGAGTTCATTAATAACTATATCAGTTATTAATATAATTATCATTAGGTTTTACCTGAATCCATTCATTCGTCTGAGGATCATATGATTCCATTGTATTTAGATAGGTCTGTCCATCATATCCACCAACTGCATAGAGTCCATCCCCAAGTAAGCAAACTCCAACTGCATCCCGAGGCACACTCAGTGATGCCACTGTTGTCCAGGTATCAGTTTTGGGATCATATCTATTACACAAGCGATATAAAAATGCTTTGTAAGGAAATACATCCAGTCACCATATTGTTGCCATGTTTAATTTGATTTGTAATCCCAGTTGCAGAAATACCTGCATTTTAAAATTTGTCAGCATCTGTCTAGCCAGTTTGATTCATAGCTTTCTGATCATGTGTGGATGATTCAATGCCAGTAAATATTTTGACCTTGACCAATGAGAGCATTGTAATCTCTGCTGCTGGCATACAGCAATAGTATACTGACAAACTCTCAGCCACTCATTGCTATTCTCTCATGAGCAGCAGGAATTTCATCGAACCTTCATTTGGCATATTTTCAAAGTCTGCAAAATGTGAGCACTTAATATTGTGATCAGTAATGCAAAAGTAAAGCATGCTTAAATCGTTCACCTTTCCACACAATCTGAAAGTCGAGAGCAATGGTTTGAAGCAGGAGCATCATGGCCTCCGACTGCATACAGAAAACCATCACATGTGGCAACACCTACTCCCCCTCTTCTCTTGGACATTGGGGTGCACAAACTCCATTTATTGGTGTGTGGGTCATAGCACTCGATTGATTTGAGACAGGCACTTCCATCCCGTCCTCCTACAGCATAAAGCCTGATAAGAGAGGGAGAGAATAGGTAAAAGTTTACTAAACCTTATTGATGAATACTGGTTGAAATGGCAAGAAGACCGATAATTCTATTAGACAAATATCTTTGCTCCATGTGAACAAAAATTGTTTTATTCAAGACAAGAAGTATTCATAATTATTGTATCACTGTGACACCTACTGTAATGATATATAGATGGTTAAAGGAATTGAAAAATAAACCCAAAACACTGGGTTCAAGATCATGAAGAACAATTTTGTGGCATACCAGGCAGTATTTATTCACAGAGTGTAATTAATAGCTGGTATGGAAGGGAGGTCAAAGTCAGTATATTCGACTTATTTAAGGAATAACTTGATAGTGTAAGAGTGTGTGGTTATTCTGGAAAGATTAGATCAAATATGCTTTCTTCTGAATCCGAGAAACACAAATTAGTAACAAATTCTGTATGTGTTTATATTTTGGATATGCAATCTTGAGGAACTGGAATGAAATAGATTAAGCCCATTTTTATGCAGAATCTTAAATTGCCAAAATTACCAACCAGTGACTATCCTCCTTGGAGGGTGGGGGGGAGAGTAAGCGGGGATTCCTTGGAGCTGAACTGGCTGCAAGATGAGATACTTGGCAATAGAATGTTGGAATTAAGCCAGTCCACTGTGGGGGTCTCCAGTCCGGTTCCTGAACCAAGCCAGAATCACTTTTTGGAATCAACATTTCCAAATGTAGCATGACTTTCTCTGCATTGTTAGCAATACCAGTGGATTCCTGTAGATCAGTGGTTGGAGCACTCGCCTTACAAATGAGAGATCTGGGTTCAATTCCAGGCAGGGCAAAACCTTACGCAAGTTTGGAAAAGCGCTATCTCAAATGCAAGGATTATTATTATTATTATGACCTCTAACAGTGCAGTACAATCCCAGCATTGCATTGGAGTGTTATCTTGACTTAGGCTATAGATTTACTATATACAGTACTATACTCAAGCTCGACATAAGGCTTGAACTCAGAACCTACTGACTCAGAATGCTACTAACACATGGTTTGCGGCTGCAAGAAGGACTGGCTTACAAAAGAAGTAAGTAATAATCCAAATTACATCAGTGTAGATAACAATTGGACAGAACAATGGAGGTAAATGAATGTCATCAAGTAACCATGTCAGAAATGGTGTTTAACTGACTTCTGAGTTTACATGAGCTTAAACAGGGGGTATAGCCTTTTGATTTGATAGAAAATAATTTTAAAATTTTTGACCATTCATGTCTGTTTCCGTCCCATTTTGCTGTCTTTACCCACACTGCTTAATATTCCTTCTGTTCAGATATCTCCCTGATTTCCTGGTAAATCTGTTAAACAGACACGTGATTGTTTAAAACATCTATTCTTCTCATTGGACGTCTGAATGAATTATACAGTTATTAAACCAGAGAAGAATGCTGGAATCTTAATAAATATATAATGAATGCCAATGTGAACTGATCATTTCAGCTAAAGTTGTAAATGTTCTCGTTCTCCAAGGCATAATAAGATTCTAGGCAAGCAAAATATCATCAAATCAATAAGAAATAATTTATTATTTATGAATGCTATTAACAGGTAGTTATAAATAACTAGTATGAGTAATACTGGCTTGTTGAACTATGGCATTTGTGGAGTTTTACACAGAATTAGTTATCATTTGTAAGGACTTAAGAGTGACCATTTGATAATCCAGTGTTATTGGTTAAAAACTCAATGAATAATAGACATATGCTTCTTAAAAAGGAGTAACTGGGTGTTTAAGCAGCAATAACCTTCTACACAATTTTGAGGGAAACAACTTTTTTTTTAAAAAAGGCCAAATTGAAGGATTGGGGGCCCACTAAGGCAGATCACATTTTGGGGCCCTTTGAACTGTGCATGCAGAATATGCAACAATACCTTTTCAAAATACTTTATTGCATGACTTCGCAGTTACAAACATTAAACTACATGATCAAAACTTACTGTACTTATCAAGTTGTGCTCAATAGACATAAGCAAGACTGCATTCAATCTATCCTCAATCATTGTAGATCTGAAAGAGTTTTTGATGAGACTCATCTTTGAGTCTGTACCAACTGTAACTATAATAACAATAATAATCCTTTCATTTGGTATAACGCTTTCATGTCTTCTAGATGTCTCAAAGCGCTTCACAGAATATACTGTAGAGTAAATTGACTTTATATTTGTGGGTGAAAAGCAGCAGACAATTGCGCACAGCAGTGTCCCATAAACGTTGTGGTTGAAATGACCAATTTATTATATTTTTAAAGATATTATTATAAAGTGTGTGAAGTAAGGAAACTTTCCCAATGTTTCACCCTACAGGGAAATGAACCCAGGTCTCCCGCTTGTAAGGCGAGTGTTCTAACCACTGAGCTACTCCACAACGTGATGTCCTCCAGATGAGACGTTGAAAGTCCAAGTCCAACTGTGTGTTTAAGTGGATGTTAAAGATCACATTGTTACTATACAAAAAGAAAAGGGAGGTTCTCCCAGTCTCCAGGCCAATAACCCCACCAAATAAAATTGGGTACTCACTTCATTGTGGTTGTGGGACACTGCTGTCTTCGCCTATAAAACACACAGTCCCTGTACTTTACAGTACATTCTATGAAGCACTTTGGGACATCGGTTTGTTTGAGGACTGCTATCTAGGACATTGAGGAAAAACTCTTTGTTTTGAACAGAGCCATGTGATCTTTATTGATGATGTGATCAGGCAGACAAAACCTCATCTGAGGAAGAGATGGTATTTCTGACAATGCAGAACTCCCCCACTGTTGCATTGCAGTACTTGTTTGCTGTGGAAGGCTGACTAATGTTCAAACAGAAATTCAGAGTGCAAAACAATGACTTGGTTACAATAAGTTACTAAATCCCATAAAAACTAATTAACATGTACTAGACATTGTATATTTCTGTAATGACCCAACATTGGAATTCAAGTCAGGAAACTCCCAAGGGTCTTTTTACAAGAAATTGCTCGAGTAAAGAGATTATTCCACATAAATTCTTATGTTTGACATTTTCATGAGATACCTTACGAATCATGGGTTGGCTTCTGCTGTTCTTAAGAGCAAATAGTCTTCTCTGTAATTAAAGAGGTACCAGTATATCAATTGGAAAGGTAATTAACTTATAAAGATACATCTTTAGAATTAAATGTACTGTGATCTAATATTCCTATCTTTCCAGCAAAATTATTTCGGGATTGGCATTATTATTATTTTTTTTAATTCAGTCCAATTTTTTTTAGTACTTTCAATTAAAATTCACATCTGAGTTTATTTGAGATCAGAAAACACTTGTCCAATATCTCGAGTGAAGATTTATGTGCTGCATCTATGGATATCATTAATAAGAAAACAAAGCACTAGAATGCACCAAAGATAAGAAAAAAACTGTATTTCCCTTCTACATGGAAGTGTATTTGACTAGCTATACCAGTCAGGTGGACATTAGAGATCCCATGATAATTCTCAAGTTTCTACCCAGTGTCCTGGTCAGCAATCCCTCACATTAAATTGGTCATTTACGCCTTAGCTGTTTCAGAGACATTGTTGTGCACGAACCCGCTTCTGCGTTCGCCTACAAAAATGGACATTACACTTTACAGTGAATCTTAAGACATCCTACCAAAGTGAAAGATGCTATATTAAATAAAAGAATTTGTATTAACAAATGAGGATTATTATTACTACAAATTCACTGGTGTAACTTCTGTATTATAGTCTCAAATATAAATTACATAAAAAGAACTGCATTGCGTCTGTAAAATATGAGGATAATAATAATCCTTAAATTTGATATAGCATCTTATCATGTCTTTCAGGCATCTCAAAGCACTTCACAGAATATACTGTAAAGTGAATTGACTGAATTTGCTCCAGAAATTTGCCGTCTCCTCCTGTAACAGTTGCTAACTGAGCAACAACAACAAAATTACATTTATCGTGCGCCTTTCACACCGGGAGGATGTCCCAAGGCACTGAACAATAAGATTGGGACCCGAACAGGGGGGAAGGGTCGGGATAGGAGGAAGGGGAAGGAGTGTAGGAGAGGGGGAAGAGTTAGGAGGGGAGCAGAAGGCATGGTCAAAGAGGAAGGTCTTGAGATGGGCCTTGAAGGAGGAAAGAGAGGAAGTGAGGCGAAGGGATTGCAGGATGGAGTTCCATAGTTTGGGAGCAGAGAGGCTGAAAGCCAGGCCATCGATGGTGGGGCGGTTAGGGCGGTGGACATGCAGCAGACCACAGCCTGCTGAGCGGATGTGGTCGCAGAGCCTAATGTGGGAGAGCACACGAGCTGCAGAGTTCTTAATAATCTGCATCTTGTGAAAGGAGCTGGGAAGGCCGACAAGGAGAGAGTTCCTGTATTCCAGCCTGGATGTAATGAAGGTGTGTATGAGTGTTTCGGCAGCATCGGGGGGTGAGGTAGTGGCGGAGTCTGGCAATGTTACGGAGGTGGTGGAAGGCTGTACCGGCCATGGCACGGATATGAGGGAGGAAGGACAGTTCGGGGTCAAACAAGACGCCCAGATTCCTGACTGGCTTCGAGAGGTGGAGAGAGCAGCCTTGAATGCTGATGTTGTCAGCGCCTGAGGCGCTGATGCGAGCCGATCAGAAGGGCCTCCATCTTGTTGATGTTAAGTTGGAGGAAATTGGCCCTTGTCCAGGACTCAATGTCGGACAGACACACAGTCAGAATGCCAGTAGTCCTGGAATCGAGGGTGGAAGTGGAGCTGCATGTTGCAGAGGGAAGAGAATCCCCAAGACAGCAAGGATCCTCTTGGTGAAGGTACTCTGGGTCCCTACCCTATGTGAGGGACGCTATATAAATGCAAGATGTTGTTGATCCCTCACTAACCAACACGTTTTGGTTTGGGAAAGAATACTTCTATACTTTTCTTTTGAAAGCAATAAGCAGTACATTCTGGTAATACCATAAACTTCTTTAGCTCACTGATTACGGAATCGTAATTAAAATTCAAGTCCACCCTCTATAGTGGTCTCAACAGAGAGTCAGACGGATCAAAGCCTCACCAGACTGGCTCATTGGCTGGACTTGGAGGGTTGGGCTGGAGCTGAGATTAATTTTGCAAGCCGAAGACCAACTGGGTAGGGTGGATAAACAATGCAAACTTGTCAGATATTCTCAATGGCAGTTTTAGCTAGTTAAACTCCAGAAATACCCAAATGCTGTGGCTCTTGGCAACCTGCATCTACTACACTCCAGACTTAAGTAAGCAGGGTGCATCCCTCAAAGCTATAGAAATCATTGAGAGACAAAGAGAAACGTTAAACCTCTTACAATATCAATATTCAAAATAGCCAGATTGAACGTCAAATTGGTGGAATGATTTCCACCATCAGTGATGCTGTTAATGTGAATGCAGAATAATTGCACTATGTGAGAGTGTCTTCAAATATTCAAGTTCAGGAAAAGATTGATTTACAGACCAGTTTATTATATTAATATAATAGTCATGTTAAGCCAGTTTTTCTGTAGCATTTGAAGTTTACTTGTAGAACAGCACTGACAGCACACTGTAAAAGAATCCAGTACGAACCTTCATGGATGGGATACTGTTTGTGGTATGGCTGGCTTTTATCAAACTGAAATGTTTTAATGTTATTTTGGTGCTTATAATAAGCACTATGTTACACTAGATGACAAACCCACTGCATAACTATGTGCTAGAGGTTTGGGTTATAGAGTGCTTAGTACAGTATACAGCATGCAAAAGGTTAGAGCAATCACTGAAGTGAGAAAACAATATTTATTTTGAATATTTTAGTGTTTATTACTTTCATAATTATGAACCATCCAGAAGGGTGCTTTCCACTGGCATGTTGTGGTTCCAATTCAATGCAAGAATACACAATAGGAGCTGAACTGTTACAAAATGTGAACTTTGAGGGAAGCAGTTGATGAAGAAGTGTTAGTGATTGATTGTACAGTAAATTACCAATATCATCTGTTCAAAGTTTATAGGGTTTGGCCAAATATAGGATAGAGAGCTTGATGAATGCTTAGGTTGTGATGGTGGAGATAATTAAATAAGACATGAACAGTAAACCATGATCAAAAGAGTGGACAGAGTCAAATAAACCTAAGGCTGAAGAACGTTAAACACCTTTGGTGGAACAAACATTAAAGCAGGTTTGAAGAGCGAAATTGGGTGATATTAATTTATTGTTTTTACAAATTCTGAAAGCCATGACAGTACAATCAGTCCAGAGGTGAGAATAGCCAGCAATGTGGAGATGATGTTTTATTCTCCATCCTTTATCTTGCACTTATCAGAAGCTTTTAGTATTTGCCACCCTTTTATAAACTAAATCCCAATATTAAAGGTTGCAGCACAGAATTAGATAACTCCGGGAAAGGATCAAGCAACAGCACAGGCTCGATGCATCAAATGGCCACTCTGTGTTATATTTTCTATGGATCTATTAAATATTTACTAATAAACAGGATTGACAACAACAACATCAATAACAAACTACATTCGCATATTGCCTTTCACATCAGGAGGATGTCTCAAGGCTCTGGCATAGAATTGAAAAAAATTTACACTCTTGGCATAGCTAAGTACCAATACTACTCAAATATACCAGCTTCAAATGAAAGTAACCCATCCCTTTAGTGAAAATCTCTCAATTGGAATGGTTCCAAATTAATGAATTTAGAATCTGCATACAAGTATGCAGCATTATTACATGTCAGGCATCCATATTTTTAGCCCGTTCCATAAAAATACTGACTTCTGTTAACCTTGCAAGCCAAAGACCTGGCTTGCTGTAATGGGAAGCTTGTCAGAGCTTGTCAATGGCAAGCAATTTGGCTTTAGCTAAACTCAATTGGTACACAAATGCACAATCTGCAATCCATCTTTTTTGGCTCTTGCCAACCTGCTTCCAATGCTCCCCAGAATTAGATAAATAGATGCTTCCCTGCAAGAAGCATATGTACAATCCATTACAGACATGGGGAAATTTCAAAGAGTAGGAAACAGACACATGTGGAACTCTGGCTGGCTTAGATGCTTGGCAGTGGATTTCTGTATGTAACAGAGATTGACTTCACAATTAAAAAATCCTGTCCCATTCCTAATATCAGTCCTTCAGAGAGTGCAGATAACCAGTCAGAGAATAGCTTTGACTAGAGTAACATGTTCAGGTTGAAGTATACTATTAAAAATGTATGCCCTACTCACTTGCCATTTAATGCCGCCACTCCTACTGTACTTCTGGCAGTGGACATACTGGCCACATAGGTCCATTGCCGAGATTGTGGATCCCACCTTTCTACTGTATTTAGGTAACTCCAACCATCATGGCCACCTACTGCATACATTGGTCCTTCGAGCACTGCAACACCTGAAAGAAAAGCAGTATATTGATAAGCTTGAAAGGAAATGCGCATCATGCCAACCGTAACAATCATGTAAAGCAGGAACGCATCATGTCATTTAATGAATGAGACACTTTTGTATTATTTTCTATATGCTGTATACTGCAATATCCTGAAAGACATCTCTTTTTGAATTGGGAGAAAAATAATTTCTCCCTGATGTGTGCTAATTCTGTTTGGCATTGTACAAATATTGGGGATGTGCATATTGTTTCACTGAAGCAGAGATTTTAGACAAAGTCTTTCATTATGCAAATTGTAATCATATATTATTGCTATATATGAACTGATGCTCATCTATAAACTACAGAATTTGAGATATATTTATGGAAGCCGTGTGTGAATAAGTTAGTTATATATTTTTTTGATTTGATTTTAAATTGTTACTTTGTTGTGGCAGCCTTATTCTTTATTCTCAAATCTTTATTCTGAAACTTTGCTACTCTAAACTCAGATGTCTTGAGATGCTTGTGAGTTTCTTTCTATCAAGTCATGTGTCAAAGAGGTCTATCCTTCTGGGTAATTAAGGAAAGATATTGGAAAATCATTTGGTACGAGTGCAATTCAACAGTTTTCTGGGTGCCTGTTGTATTTCTGTAAAATAATTAACCTTGCATACCATTACTTTAGAAAATGTATGAACAAAATATTGAAATAGGGCCTTGGCTCACCAAGTCTTCACTCGTATTTTTTCTAAATGAACCACCTTGTCTCATCCCACTCTCCTATTTTATCCCGTTTTATCCCCTATTCCATTCAATATTCCTTTCTTTCAAGCTCCTTTGTTCATCTAAAAGGAAAGTAATTTTACTAGAGATAAACTGTATATCATCTCCCTCCATGTAGGTTTACAGCACTAAACCACTCAGTGTGCCCAAGTCCTAGACTTGCATTCTGCTATGAATGTTCTTCATTACTTATGAAATATTATACAATTTGGTCTACAGGCCAATTGAAGTTCTAATTAAACACTAATTAACAGGGAATAATTTTTTTATATTACCGTAGTTCTATACAAACCACAGTGTGTAAAAGTCTAATGCATTATTGTCAACTGCTACCTAATACATATTTAGTGCAAGACGAGGAGACAACATTGGGTTGAAAGACACATGATCGTGTAAAATGCTGAAAAATATAGAGGACAAATAAGACAATATTGTATCAGTTATTCTATTGACAATTTGTTCCAAATTTAATAAGAAAAATGTCAAAATGAATGCCCTCAATTCTAACTTTTAGACTTCAATCAAGGTATTACAAACATGATAAATGGTGCTATTTCCAAAACAAAGGCCTCCAAGGAAACAATGTCCCATCTGTGGTCAGCTTTACTTTCCCTGTAATTACCTGCCTTGCCTTCAGGGAACCTTTCCTACAAAGTGAGCAGGAAAATTCTATTATATTTAATTGGTTTCCAAAGTCTCTGCTTGTTGAATTATTTATGCCAGGATATTGGAATAGAATGTTGTTTTCTGACTATTGCTTGAAGGTGTCAGAGAAAAAAGAGGATCAATGTTGTTCATTTTTTCCTCAGTCGTTGCTGTCCCATGATTTGTTTCCGTATCATCTGCAGATTGAAGTCTCAGCCACTACTACTTGACATCAGGTAAAAACAAACCCATTTGAATGCTTCTTCATTATGTTTCATAGCAGCAATCTTTAGAGGTAGTGTTAAAAAGCTTCAAATGTCCACTTCATTTCACTTATTGACACATCCATCATTGTGATCCTGGTCAACAATCACAAAAACAGAGTAGAAATTGCCAGAAAATGTAAATGCAATTGTGCAATTGAATTATATTCAATTACTTGAATGTTTGTAATTCCACCACCTTGGAATGTCCTCTCAACATGAAAGGCACTCTATAAATGTGATTTTGTTGTTATTATTTAATAATTTTAAGGAAACATCAGAGCCAGGATGCTCAGAGATATACTGTGTACTATTTTATGATCATGAGAGTTTGAGGCACTGTTATCAATTATAAATTAGATCAAGTTGGCAGCTTTGACTTTAAGTACATTTAAGCTCTCAGGACCTCAGAGGACTTTCCATCAGCAGTTAAAGTGACTACAACACACAAGTAAGTGATTAAAATGCTTGTAAACATAGTGATGGCAACAGCTTGGCAGCTATTTTATCAGCAAACAAAGAGACTGCTGGGATATCCACAATACACTATAAATACTATCTAGTTAAATGTAGAGCATTATTTGGTGTACTTGTCTGATATCTGGACAAATCAAAATTCAAAACAGGGTTAAAGTTTCATTTGATTAGCTGTATTCTGCAGTGGTTAATGATATTCTAAATATTGACTTACCTCATCAATACGCAAAAGAATGAAGCAAAAGAACAAGCTATTACACCACAAGGATTTTCTTTTCAACATATTCTCTTATTTGCTAATTGATTTATCTTCCTGTCTCAATGTCATTCCTAATTTTCTTTACTACTAATAAAAATCATTACATTTGATATAGCAGCTTTGATATAGGACATCACAATACCCTTCGCAGGATATACCTTAAGAGAAGCAACTATTTTTTGTAGTTGAATGCAGCAGCCAATTTGGATACAGCAATGCAATGAATGATCAATTTTATCTGGGATGGTTATGAAACTGGGAAAACCTCCCTTTTTTTATCCCGAATAGTACCATGGAGTTTTTGACATCCACCTGATAAGGTAGATAGGACTCCAGTTTACCATCTTATCTGACATTTTCATAGCATCATAGGATTATACTCCAACACTGTACTGAAGTGCTATGAGACGCCGTACGGCATGACACTATATAAATCAAAGTTGTTGTTGTTATTATTCGTGTAAGCCTAGACAAGGTTTAACCCCTAACAAAAACAGAAATTGCTGGGCAGCAGGAAAGGAGAAGTGAGTCAAAGTTTCGCGTCCACGACCCTTTGCCATTTCTGACTTTCTATCAGCAGCTAAAGTGACTACAACACACAAGTAAGCGATTAAAACCCTTACTCACTTGACTCACTTTTCCTTCCTCCATAGATGCTGCCTGATCTGCTGAGTGTTCTCAGCGATTTCTGTTTTCGTTTCAGATTACCAGCATCTGCAGTATTTTGCGTTTTTGTTAAGTTTTAACTACTTGATGTAGGGCTTCAGTCCAGAGTTTTCTGATTCAGATGCAAGTTTGCCACAAACTGAGCCAGGTTGACATTTTATTTTGGGCAATTATTGCAAGTTTGTTACCCATGCATTTGTGCACAGAAGAAAATATAACATACAAACCATATAGAGCGATTTAAAATGGAATTAAGTGTCACACAGAACATGGCTTTTTTTAATAAATTTTAAATATTTTACATTTATAACATATATATAATGTGTCGACTTGGATATAGTCAACTGAGATATTCAAATGATCTAAAAGATCTTCAGAATTTAATACATGTTTTAATGGAATCCCACAATTACATACTACATATCGTATATAGTTATCAGTTATAAGTTATGACATGCAGTATTTACACAGCTTGATATCAAATTGTGGCAATTTGGCTACCGATTCACGACCAAATGTGCAATATAAATGAGGCTTAAGATAAAAGTGGCAGGTAAGATTTGAAATAGGCTGCTTTCAAAGCTCTCACCCAGTCCATCAAACATGCACGGAACATCAACATTGCATGTTTGCTCAGAATATGTTTGGAAGCAAGACAGAGCGGGGTAAGATTGCTATATGCTTTTCAAATGAAAAAGAAAATGATTCATTTCGGGTCATCGCTTTCAGCATTTGCAGAAGAAGGCATCTTTTTTCTCTTATTACACTATGAGGCTGGAAATGCGACGGGTGAAAATTATTAATCCCACTCACTCCATTATTAATAGAATATGTAATTCTATTCACAGCATCATAGAATTACATAGCACAGAAGAAAGACATTCAGCCAATTGTGTCTGTGCGGGTTCTTTGCAAAGAGTTGTCCAAATCAATCCCACTCCCCTGTTCTACCCCCAAATGCCTGCAAACTTCTCCAAATAATCCCTCCATTCCTCTGCACACCCCTACCTCTCTGACCTCTCTCCTCACAACAGTTACCCATTGCTTTCACTCTACTGAGTCTGGCCTCCTCCATGTCCCCCGAATCCTCCACTCCACCCTCGGCGGCCATGCCTTCAGCCACTATGCCCCGAGGCTCTGGAATTCCCTTCCTCACCGTCTTCGCCTCGCCCCCTCTCTTCTCAGTTTCAGGTCCTAGACCAAAGACCTTTCTCTTTGACCACACCTTTGCTCACCTTTCTATCCCTGACCCTGGCTCGGTCCCAGGATCCATTGTTGTGAAGCGCTCTGAGGCGCCATCCAGCGTGGAGGACGCTATATAAATCAAAGTTGTTATTGTTGTTGTTGGCCTTCTCCTTGTCCCCCGTTTCCTCTGTTCCACCTTCAGCGGTCATGCCTTCAACGACAATCCCCGAGGCTCTGGAACTCCCTTCCTCACTCCATTTGCCTCACCCCCCCTCACCCCCCACCCTTTCCTATTTTCAGGTTACAGCTTTGACCATGCTTTTGGTCACCTTTTTTCCTCTCCCTCTGGCTTGGCACCGGGATTCGTTATTGTGAAGCGCTCTGAGACATTGTCTGGCATGGAGGGCGCTAAATAAATCCAAGTTGTTGTTGTGTTGTTGTTATAATTATCTATTTCTTTCTTAAAAGTTGTTATTGAATCAGCTTCCACCACCCTTTCAGGCAATGCATTCCAGATCTGAGCTGTTTGGATCTGGAATGCGTTGCCTGAAAGGGTGATGATTATCTGTCCTATTTTTCAGTTAACTTTTCTCTTCTGAAGCAGCTCACAATTGTAGGTCAAGTGGCTGAAATTTTATTTCAATTTTTTTAAAGTTAGCAGCAGCAGCCACTTATATTCTGTTATTTTTAAGAACTGTGATTGAGAAATTAGTAAATAAAGCTTTGGAGATATCACATGAAAGCTATAGGATCAAACAATTTTCACTGGATTTTTCTTTTCACAAAGAATTACCAGTAAGTCAGAAAGTACAGGCTATTATTGCTCAATTGAGGAACCTTGTACAACCTGAAAATACTTATTCCAAATACAATTTCTGAAATGGACATATTCACTTGGACAATATTGGCCTCTAGATTGTAATATTTATGTATTCTTGTCATTCCTTTGGCAGAGATCTGAATTTTCAGTAAAGCTAAATACAATTCAAAGCTTTATTTTTGTCTCCTAAGTAAAATTATTCTTACCCTGTGCTTTTGCTCCCGGAGGTGTTTGGAAACTTGATTGAAGAAGCACTCCTGACTTTTTTTTTCCTTTGAATAAAACTGTATGCATGTATTTGCTACTAAATTTAATCTTAATGTTTATTATTAGGTAAAGAATATTAAACAAGTTAATCTGCTTTCTAATTTATTTTACAATTGAAATCAGAGTAAATGGGGTTCATTTACTGGAATTTTGTAGCTCAGTGGTTAGAACACTCAACAACAACAACTTAAATTTATATAGCGCCCTCCATGCCAGATGGCGTCTCAGAGCGCTTCACAATAACAGATCCCGGGGATGAGCCAGGGGCAGGGGGAGAAAGATGACGAAAGGCGCGGTCGAAGAGAAAGGTCTTTAGCTGAGACCTGAAACTGGAAAGAGAGAGGGAGAGGCGAAGGGAATGAGGAAGGGAGTTCCAGAGCCTCAGGGTGTAGGAGCTGTAAGTCAGAAAGTACAGGCCGCCAATGATGGAGCGAAGGATTTAGGGGATAAGGAGGAGGCCAGATCCAGTGCAGCGAAGGCAACAGGTGCTGGTTTGAGGACAGAGGAGGTCGGAGAGGTTGGGGGGTGTGCAGAGGAGTGGAGGGATTTGAAAACAAGGGTGAGGATCTTGAAATCAATCCTCTCCAGGACAGGGAGCCAGTGAAGTCTGGCAAGGACTGGGTTAATGGGGGAGTGAAGTTTGGTGCGGGTGAGAATGCGGGCAGCAGAGTTTTGGATGAGTTGGATTTTATGGATTGTGGTGGAGGGGAGACCGGTGAGAAGGGCATTGGAATAGTCCAGCCATGAGGTGACGAAGGTGTGGACCAGGGTTTCCGCAGCTTTTGGTGGGAGATATTGCTGAAGACGGGCGATCCGTCAGAGGTGGAAAAAAGCGGTGCTGGTGAGGGACCGGATGTGGGGGAGGAAGGACAGTTGGGGGTCGAACCTGACGCCTTGGCTGCACACGGGTTCGGAAAATTTTAGGGGCAGGCCAGTAATGTGGAGGAGATGAGAGCCGTGCAAATGAACCTGTCAACTCAACTCGCAAGTGAGAGACCTGGATTCAATTTCCAGCAGGCGAAACCCTGGGCAAGTTTCCTAACTCTACACACCTAGTAATAATCTCTTGAAAAATCCCAATAATAAATTGGTCACTTCAATCCACAACCGTTTGTGGTCCACTGCTGTGTAGAATTGGCTACTGTGTTTCACCCACAAATATACAGTTAATTCACTTTACAGTATATACTGTGAAGCGCTTTGAGACATCTAGAAGATGTGAAAATAGCTAAATCAAATGCAAGGATTATTATTATTATTTACTTATCACCCATCACATCAATTTTTTGGAGGACATTCAATCTGAGCCCAATAGATTAATTTCAATGTCCTCACAAAGTTATTAAATCCTTTCATTCCCTGGTACCTCCTTATCTCTCCAACCAATTTACTCCCCCAACCCACAACCCGTTGCCTCTGCTCAACTGGCTCCGGCTTTCTGCATATTCCTCGGTCATTGGTGGCCACACTTTCAGCCACACTCCCTGAAACTCAGGAACTTATAACTATCTCTCCGTCTTCACCATCTTCAGGTCGCCCCTGAAAATTTTCCTCTTGAATTATAGGCACCTCCCCCTCCTCGCGGCTCGGTATTGTGCTCTACCACTGTCGAGCACTCTTACATTTTCAAGACCTAATTCTGGAATCTTGCTGAATACTTTGTGTCCTTTGTTTTTCGCTACCGGCTAAAGACAATTGATGTGGAACAATCCATAGCATTAAAGAGACATTTGGAACAGAGGACTGAGTGCAGAGATAATAATCATTATATTTTGTGAGGAGACTACATGTGCAAATATGAATTAAAAAGTAGCGGATTCCTGATTTAGGTCCTTATGCTAAGCAACACAAGGAATGGGTTAAGAACTATCACAAATTTTCCACACTCTTCAGAAAAATATTTTCTGAATAGAATTGTACAGATATAGTTTGGTGAATTTGAAAATAACTTGTATACAGCATAGAAAGCTTCCACAGGGATTGTTTTTCATTATATCTTTGGACTAAATGCTCTTAAATGCTCTTAAACCCAAAGACATTTAAAAGTTTATCTGTGGCATTACTTGTATTTCTGTACAACCCAAACAGCCATCAATACGGGATAAATAAATGTTTTATGATGTGAGACAAAAAAATTCTATCAAATACTGACAATTTTTCCTCAGGATGTAAGAAAATTTATGTTTGGGTTTCCATTGTACAGGGGGATGCTTCTTTCCTGAGAGTTATGGACTTTGTCCATCAATGAAGAGATTGTGATTGGAGGAATCATTGCATCTCTCAGGCTATTCATAAAATAGGAGAATGTTTTTGCATATCCATATTTTTCTCAAAAGCTGTCACTATTTATATAGGTTTAATAAAATGGGTTGAACTGCAATGGAAATGGAGTACAATTTCTGTTGAATGTGTACTTCAATGTTCCCCTACAAAGCACACAGTATATCCTGTAAAGTGTGTAAGACATGAAATGTGCTATATCAATGCAACAATTTCTTTTTGTAATGTAACCAAAATGCATGAACTGTCATAGCTGGTGCATGTTGACAAGAACATGGCTTTTGACAGGAGTTATAAGAAAATTCTTATTATTTTGATGCAACATAGCAAATGGATAGGACGAGCCTCAATCTGACAATGATTTAAAAGTTGTATCTGGGCTGGGGAGAATGTAAATTTCATGTCTTTTTGACAAATCAAATCAAGAAAATATATTCATGAAACAAAGTTAGAAATTGTCCCCAACATCTAAATTCACATTTTAAAATGTGTCAAATTCAAATCTAGAAGATTTTAAGTGAACTGAGAGGGCTGGGTGCACCACCTGCTGGACATCTGCTTCACAATGTCACTCACTACTTGACTGTTAAAGAGATACTACTGTGTGCAAAATGGGCTTCCACATTCGCCACAAGAAATATAGTTGTTTCACTTTCAGTGAATCCTGCGAAGGATGTCCTCCTGACATAAACCATGTTATACCAAATGTTATTATTATTAACCATTTAATACAGAAAAATCAATGCATAATCAGGTCATTTCAGTTACGGTTTGTATCATACTTCACTACTGATCATAATAATAATCTTTCGAATTAGAATAGTGCCTTTTCAGGTCGGGACAATTCTCAAATGAACTTTACTGTAAAGTGTAATTGTAGGTGCAACAGTGTAATTTCACTCAGCAACGTCTCACAAATGTCCCACAATGACCAAGTTTATCTGGAGCATTGTTGGACAGAACTATTCGAATAGTACTATGAGATCTTATCCACCTGAATAGGCAGACGAGACGTTAGGTTAACATTTCATCTGAAGGATGGCATTTCCTATAACCCAATCACTGCACTGGAATGGCAGCATCGACTATCTGATTTCAATCCAATTTGCAGCTAACAACAGCACCAGGCTGACACTTACAGTAATATCCCATAAATTGCCTGAATTACTGCAAACATGCAATGAGTAAAACCAAGCTTTGATAGGAATTAATGGAATACCTTGATAATCAGGTAATCAAATAGACTGTTCTGTGTCAAAAAATATTTAATTTTAAAATGAGGTTCCCAATATGTTCCAGATTTAATTTTGGATGAAATTAACTTTGTTTTCTTAATTCCTTGTTTTAAGAAAAATATGGATTTTGTTTAAGAATGACCATTCATTCTCTTATACATTTTTTCAAACAACAAAATGCAACCTTGGATTTAATAATTTGTGCCTCAGTATAAATTGAAATGACCTAAATTCTGTCATATTTGCTAACGTTTTGTCTGCCACAATTGGATCACTATTTCACTTCTTGATTTCTCAGCCAGAAGGCACACACGCAGAGTTAGTCACTTACCTGACCCCAGTTTCTTATACAAACTCATTACAACTGCTGTCAGTAATGTTGTAAAGATTGACTAGCTGTCTGGCATTATTCCATCGCTATGACTTTAGAAATAACCACATTACTAAACCTGAATTATGTTAATGATAGATTGCTTTAGAGGAGTTTAGTTTAAAGAAGATTTATAATTTGTCTCATTTTATGAAAGTCACTCAACATGTTGTTATGCTTGGATTGCAGGGCATCTTACAATACTGGTGCACTCGCTCCCTATTCCTTCAACTTCTTCCCCTCTTTTGAACATTTAACCCTATACCATTCTTCCCTTTCCTTTAAAATTCTCCTTATTTATCGTCCTCCGAAACCACCTGGTTCCTTCATCCCCGACATCGTCACCCTCCTCTCATCCCTCTGCCTCTAGCATCACCTTCTGCATATCGCTCGTGCCCTCCATTCTACCATTTCTACTATCAGCCACTATGCCCCCAAACTCTGGAACATTCTTCCTCTATTCCTCCACCTTTCCCCTTCAATCCCCATCTTCAGGTCATGCCTGAGGACCTTCCTCTTTGTCTATGGCTAGGGTCACCTCCCCCACAGCTCGATGTCATGTTACATCACACTCAAGCATCTGGGACACCTCCCTTCGTGAAAGATACTATACAAATGCAAGTTATTGTTGTTGTAAAGAAAGAAGAAATAGAGCCTTATGATGTCAAAACAGTTTACAGATTATTTATTGCTAGTGTAGTAATAATAATCCCTGTGTTTGATATAATTCCATAGTTGCCAGGGCCAGGGAAAGGTAGCTTTCAGTGATGTAATAATACAGTTGATCCTTAAGTATGTAATGTGGGAATGGGATCTAGGGCAGCTTTTTCTCTACTATCTTTTTCTTCCAACATTGGGGTGCAAGTAAAAACATATCATTAAAATGTATTTGTCTCAATAAAACAGACACATTTTCCACAGAATTCCCATTATGTAGACATCAATATAAACACACAAGTTTATAGTTTACAAAATAATTGCTTGTTTTGAAACCTAGATCATTTCATGTTGGAATCCAAAACCTTGCTTACCGAGACCATGTCTGTGAGTTGACATGGGAGGCAAGGCAGTCCAAGTCTTTGTTTTCGAATCGTAACATTCCACAGTGTTCAAAGTCTTCAGTCCATCTCTGCCTCCAACCACATAGAGTTTATCATCAATGACAGCCACACCAAACTGCAGCCTCCTACCATTCATCACTCCTGCTTGGGCCCATGTATTTGTTCTGAGGTCATACTTTTCTATTGTTGTGGCGCCTGATAAGAAATTAAACCCGACAAGATTGTGAAATGAAAGATTGCTTTGGCATTCTAAATACACACAGTATATCACAAGTAGCTAAACAATACTTCGCACAGGATACAGTCTACTTTGAAAACCAATGGTGTCAAAATCAAATTTAGCAAATCTAAAATCCAACTAAGCTGCCCAATTACTATAGGTTTACTATCGAACAGGTTCTATCAAAATTTACTGAACATATGTTGGGAATGTTTTGCACACAGTAACACAATAGATACAATGTGATAATAAAAGCACTGTCCATAGCACTACATGCCTTTTGAAGACTGAACTCTTTGTTGATGTTTTAGTACTCCTGACCCCAACTGTTCAGCGCCTCGGGACGTCCTCCCGACATGAAAGGCTAACTTAACAAATGTGTTGTTGTTGCTGTAGTGAAGCCTGGCTGCTGTTTGTGAATTAAACTATCAGAACTATCTGTTCCTCTCCTTAATAATGTTTCCTTCTCAGGAGTGTTCCCATAGGGCTTTTATTGATGTTGGTATTCATAATGAGCTCAGTGCAAGCTTGCTTTACTGCTATTATTCAAGTACTAAAAGCTTGCAAAATGCCTCCTTATGATAACAGAAAACAAAGCTGTATTTTATGAATATGCTAAGTTATAATTTCCATTAATTTGATCAATACAGTATAAGTGAGAAAAGGCAACCCTTCAGATAATCTCTTGGGTAACACTTATTCTGGTTAATTTGTTTACTTGAACACAGTATTATCATCAGTTTGCATATTCACTCTTGTTTCCAGCAACACTGAGCTGTGCCAGCACATATGTGTAGCGACATAACAACCCTGTGTCTTTTAAATAAAACAAGAAGAAAAAAACTGCAAATAGAAAGTGCTATCCTAAATAAACAACAGTTTAAGAAAAATTAGAGAACACATGAACAAATTATTTTACTGTAGGTATTATTCTCTCTGGAAATATTTGTATTTTGTTTTATGATGTCTCATGCATCATTTGTATGCTAGTCTGGTAACAAAAACATCTATCTTTGGATTAACTCCAGCATTTGCTTCAAACACCCTAATTTTCAGATATTTCAGATGCAAAGACTAAATGCTAAAACTAAAATGTAGAAACCAAATACAGATCGTTTCTTTTCACTATTACTCCTCAATTCGTTGATTTTTACCAAAAACGCTTTTGACACTTTATAATAACACTTTTTTTCTAGCTCATTTCAAAGTACTTATTACTTATTTTGGACTCTGTTACAGAGTTAACAGAATGAAACTACATTGATGTGATGGGACTGATTTGTGCCCATTGGGATATGTGCCTGGAAGTAAAAGACATTTTTGAAGGTGGATAAGTTATCTCCCTCATAACAATCCAGCCTGTTAGTATCATACATCACACCTGTCTGGTTCAGACTTGACACCTGCAATTGTTGCCTCCAACAAGATTGATATACTTGTAGGTTTGAGCTTAGTTATCGTTCCCTCAGGAGCCAGAAACATTCTTTTCGTATCAAAATAAAGAAACAGCTTGGACACCACAAGGAGCAAAAAACATTTACGATTTAACTGTTCAATGATAAATGTTAAGGCTGTATTAGTATATGGAAGTGCCAAGTCAGATACAGCATAAGAAACTCTGTGTAGAGTTCCACTCTAATTGTGAAACATGTCATGATATCCACAAAGGTAAAACACACCCAAGCTATCTTTTATAAAAATAAGTTGCTATCCTGATAGTTTGTCTTATACCCATGTTTGAATTTTATGTTTAGGAATCTGGAGATTTTTCTTCAGATGAACATATGACCTGGTTAAAAATTGCACATATATAAAAATCAGAGCTTGACAATTCCTTTTTGATTCCTGTTTTTTTTGCCACCCTTTGCATTTTTTTTTCTTCCATACAGGTATGGATATACAGGTACTAGTTTCCAAATTAAATTATCTCCTTGCATTTGGGTTGAAATTGAAAACATTGTTCCTGGTGACACCAAATACTTGGCATCACCCTATTCATTAATACCTGGTGCCCTCCTATCTCCAAAGTGTCTGCAGTTGCTTCAGTTAGGATGACTGACTTGGGTTTTCAACCTATTAGCCAAGCTTTGTTTTCAGATACCATAAGGACACAAATGTAAATAGTCGAGGGACAACAAGTGATTCACTAAACATGGAGAACAAAAGAATATTCATCAGTGTTGCCTTCAATAAGCATACTTCTCTAAAATGACCAATTGAATGATGAACTGCTGAATGAATAGCAGCCCTTCTATTGATCTGGAAGAATAATAGAAGTCCTATTAATCATGTACATCAGATGAATATTTAACGACTGTATGTACATAAATAATCTTATAATTGAACATATTAAGCAATATATTAAACATGTATATGTAGCTTGCTCTTAAATGAATCTGTATAATCTGATTCAGGTTGCTGGCTAAGAGTTTCAAAGACAAAGATAACCAAGGAAAGTTGTTTGTGATGATAATGGTCCTAGAGTGCAAGTTAAAAATGAGGATTACAATAATGAATAATAGTCCTTATACAGTATTTGGTATAGCCCTTTCACATCAGCTTCAGGAAAAAATTGTATCACAGTGTTAGAAGATTAGAAGACTGGAGGGGTTCATTTACAATTACCCAAAAGGCCCGTGTTTGCCTTTTCTGGTTGCAAACATTTCTTATGTTTGCTATTTACCAATCACAAGTACAAGTTTCTTTTAGGGACCCCTATATATGTAAGTTGGCAAACTAACTGCAACTGTAGACACATAGAGACTACTTCCATGTCCTCTTTGTACAGAATGAGCTTAGATATATCAGTTATCCAGTATATAGCTCTCTGTGACAATGTTGATTTCATGGAACTATGAACTGATCTGAACAACTTGTATGATACAGTATTTGTATGTGGCCTACTGTGACCAAGTGGTCCTCTGTCACATTGCTTAAATTATGTTCTTACAGTTCTTACTTTTCAAACTGCCTTAAGTGAGACATATCATTTCTGTTCCATTTGATCGCTCTATGATTGAAATGTCACAGTTAATGTGAACCAATCTGCGACTTATTTAAATGCTGTTCCGCTCCCTAGATCTCCAAGTAAAGCACAGGTTCACTCACCACTTGGGAACTTTTTTATAAAATATCAAACTGACACAGATTCAGAGCTGAATTGTGTGATGCACAGCTTGTGTCATTGAAGGAGTTTGATGGTTATCTAATGAGCTTCACATACTCATCTTATTAACTCATGATTAATGTATTGATTTGGACAAATTTGTCTCTTTGAAATGAGTTACTTTCTCAAAACTTAATCACTGCGTCACTTCCAGAAGTAATACCTAATTGGGATTGAAATATATGTAAATTTCCAAACCAACTGATGCTAGAGACTACTTTCATGTTTTCCTGATACAGAGGTACTGCACTCACACATTCAGATCTTTCATTGAAGAGAAAAACATAGAGGAATGAATACTTTATTGTAAATTACCTGGCCTTGGCCTGGTAACGATTTTGGTAAATGAAGCATGAGGTTAAATCTTCCAGAATTTGAAACAGTGTAACTTTGTAGAAGTACATAGTTATAGAGAGGAGTTATATGAAGTTGGAAAATTAATGGTCTCATCAGTCATTTATGGGTACATTGCATTTTAGTGTGTTAAGGTAATTAACAATGAATTTTGGCTTCAGAAACAATCGCGATTTCATTAAGATCATATTCATCACCTCTGAAGCACATTCTCTTGCCAGTTATTTGTTAGTCATTTCCTGTCAGAACAGTTTTATTGAGCTTTATTTCATTCACGGAGCTTGTCAGCCATTAAATACAGGTCTGCTGGTATTATTACCCTAAGGAGAATAGTACGCAACAGTGCAATCCTTTTTCATATTAATTATTCTTTGATTTGTAATCATATTACATTTTAATTTCATCAGATAGGAATCAGAAGAGCTGGTACCACAAATTGATTTTAAAAAGTTAGAACTACGATGTGCACAAACATAAGGGAAAGTAATTTTTTGGACTGCAATTGCAATGTTGTGAGCCATATAAGCTGCAGAATTGTTCTTCACTAAATATTGTTAGAAAATAAATATTTAGTTGGTATGTACAGTAAAAGCTTGGTTATCCAGCAACCAACAAGCGGTACGCTCAACCAACTGGTATCTCCCAATACAAGTAAAATTGTATAATACAAGTAAAAGTGCATGCGCACTTATTAAACTTACCGAACGCGATTTTACTGAGTGTGCTGTTTTCCAGGAACGTAACCCCCGATATATATCGATATATCGCTAAAACCCGATATAATTTTCATATCGATACGCCGATATAGGCATTTCAAAAATATCAATATATCGAAAAATTGATATATCAAGGGAAAAAATCGGAATGCACACTGAACTAGAAGACCCAGAATGCTCATCTCTATACATAATGCACAAACCGAGGTGCAAAGCCACCATATTGTATTCATAGTCCTCGAATACAATATACAGGTATGCAAGGGGTGGGGGGGGGGGGGGGGGGGAGAGACGGCTGGGGGGGGGGGGGGGTGAGGGGGAGAGAGATGGCTGGGGGGGGGGGAGGGGGAGAGAGACGACTGGGGGGGGGAGGGAGAGAGAGACGGCGGGTGGGGGAGGGAGAAAGAGACGGCTGGGGGGGTGGGGGGGGGGGAGAGAGAGACGACGGGGGGGTGGGGGTGGGAGAGAGGGATGGCGGCGGGGGGGGGAGCAGAGAGGGATGGCGGCGGGGGGAGTGGGGGGAGAGATGGGGTGGATGTGATAATATACAGATAGATAGAGATGGGGGGGATGTGAGAGAGGAGAGAGACACAGACAGAAAAACACAGAGATGGAGAGAGTGAGAGACACAGAGAGAAAGATATTTACCTCCTGAGGAGATAGGCCCCAAATGCGCGTGCACCCAGAATGTGCACACACCCGGAATGCACGCGCTCTCCGAAAGCGCATGCATGTGCAGTACGAAAAACTCAAAAATATCGATATTTCGGTATATCTCGATATGAGCCCATCGATATATCTAAATCGGAAAATGTCCATATCGACGGACCCTGATGCTTTATTGTTAAGTATCCATACAATATTCTGTTATTATTAATATGCTATGTTTTAAAATAAGTAAATTTTTTCTGTAGGATTTACGGCAACTTGCCGCTCGAATATCCAGCATATTTGATAAACCGGCACTGGTCAGGTCCTGAGGATGCTGGATAACAAAGCTTTTACTGTACTTTTATTAATTGGTCAGAGAACAATAATAATCCTTGCATTTGATATGGCACTTTTCACATCTTATCGATGTCTCAAGGCACCGCACAGAATATGCTGTAAAGTGTATATTTGTGGGTGTAAAGCAGTAGCCAATTGCACACAGCAGTGTCCCACAAACAGTTGTAGATTGAAAGACCAAATTATTATTGTTCTTTATTTGAGGGATTATCATTAGGCGTATGGAATAAGGAAACTTGCCCAAGGTTTCCCCCTGGCTACGAATTGAACCCATAAACATAAATGTTGACACACATAAACGATGTCTGTGAGTGTGGTGAACTCGTGGAAGTCCCAAACTGTTTTCAGAGAATGGTGTACACCTCAAAAGTTAGTCACGGGTGCACACATCCTTCCGCAACAACATCCAGTATAGTTTGTTTCCCAATCAAACATATTTGTAATAAACTGTACAGTTAATTTTTTCTCCCCACCTCGAGTAAAAGGCGGTCTTGAATGAATAGTGCAGTGAATGCTGTTACTAACGTTGAAGTGAAGAGTGCACGACCAGCGGCTTATTATGTGACAAAAGGCAATGGATATTGGACACAAAATACAAACAAGAAAAATAGTAGTGCATCTGCTCAGTACATCTCCCACCAAACAAAGCATACAGAGAATGGAGCACCCTGCATTTAATTGCCATACAAATGCATATGTGAATTCCTGACAACCTTCCATGAGGTACAACTCAATCCATCAGTATTGCTGCCAAAATTCCAAACGCTCACCTCCAAACTGAAATAAATACCATTAATGATCCATTAATGAGAATGATTTGAATGATTACAAGGCACAATAGTACTTCAGCTCTTGAAGCAATATAATTAGAAGAATCCCCTTTATCTCAAGCATTAGGTGATTAAAAGGTTGCTATTTACTAGGGTCCGTCGATATGGAAAATTTTCCGATTAGATATATCGATGGGCTCATATCGAGATATACCGAAATATCCATATTTTCAGTTTTTTGTACTGCGCATGCGCGCGCACATTCGGAGTGCGTGTGCATCCCGGGTGCGCGCGCATTCCGGGTGCGCGCGCATTTGGGGCCTATCTCCTCAGGAGGTAAATATATTTCTCTCTCTGTGTCTCTCACTCTCTCCATCTCTGTGTTTTTCTGTCTGTTTGTCTCTCCCTCTCTCCTCTCTCACATTCCCCCCCATCTCTATCTATCTGTATATTATCACATCCACCCCGTCTCTCTCCCCCGCCCCCCCCCGCCTTCCCTCTCTCGCATCCCCCACCCCCGTTGTCTCTCTCCCCCACCACCCCCCCCAGCCGTCTCTTTCTCCCTCCCCCCTCCCCGCCGTCTCTCACTCCCTCCCCCCCCAGCCGTCTCTCTCACACCCTCAGCCGTCTTTCTCCCCCCAGCTGTCTCTCTCCCCCTCTCCCCCCCCCCCCCGTGTCTCTCTCCCCCTCCCCCCAGCGGTCTCTCTCCCCCTCCCCCCCCCAGCCGTCTCTCTCCCCCTCTCCCCAGCCGTCTCTCTCCCCCTCCCCCCAGCCGTCTCTCTCCCCCTCCCCCCAGCCATCTCTCTCCCCCTCTCCTCCCCACCCCAGCCGTCTCTCTCCCCACCCCAGCCGTCTCTCTCCCCCTCCCCCCAGCCGTCTCTCTCCTCCTCCCCCCAGCCGTCTCTCTCCCCCTCTCCTCCTCCCCCAGCCGTCTCTCCCCCTCCCCCCAGCCGTCTCTCTCCCCCTCTCCCCCCCCAGCCGTCTCTCTGCCCCTCTCCTCCCCCCCCAGCCATCTCTCCCCCTCCCCCCAGCTGTCTCTCTCCCCCTCTCCCCCCCCAGCCGTCTCTCTCCCCCTCTCCCCCCCCAGCCGTCTCTCTCCCCATCTCCCCCCCCAGCCGTCTCTCTCCCCTCCCAGCCGTCTCTCTCCCCCACTCCCCTCCCCCAGCCGTCTATCTCCCTCTCCCCCCAGCCATCTCTCTCCCCCTCCCCCCAGCCGTCTCTCTCCCCCTCCCCCCCCCCACCCCCAGCCGTCTCTCTCACCCCCCAGCCCTTGCATACCTGTATATTGTATTCGAGGACTGTGAATACAATATGGCGGCTTTGCACCTCGGTCTGTGCATTGTGTATAGAGATGAGCATTCTGGGTCTTGTAGTTCAGTGTGCGTGCATCTCAATTTTTTACCTCGATATATCATTTTTCGATATATCGATATTTTTAAATGTCTATATCGGCATATCGATATGAAAATTATATCGGGTTTTATCGATATATCGATATATCGCCGGACCCTACTATTTACATAAGGACAATTCTGTGCGATTAATAGAATGCAACATAATGCAATAGAGTATGTTAAAGTTTTTTCTAAATGATAAACCCATGCCTTTTAATTTGATACAATAAATGAGTTTTTTAAAATGTTCAACAACGGCTTGCACATATAGAAGATGTTTCATATGAAAATATTTTTGCACAGTAGACAACCTAGAATTGGAGTGGAAGAAATCTGTATGGAATGGGAGTTAAGGGAATTGAATGGCAATGACTGAAGGCACAGTCCTGTAAGAGCATTGCGGCAGTCAGAACGAAGATCTTAAAGTAAATCCACTGAGAAATAGGGAGCCAGTGAAGCCAGGTGGGGATGAGGGTGATTTGCTCACAGAGCCTAGTATGGTAAACGATAGGGACTGCAGAGTTCCTAGTATCTGGAAATTGTGGAGAATTAAGCTGGAAAGGCCCGGCAAGAGGGGCATTGGAGGCATCATGTTTGGCGGTGACACAGCTGTGTATGAATGTTTCAGCTGCCTTGTCTTCTCGCTTTATGGTAATTGGTAAAAGGATTATGGTAATTTTTCTAATTAAAAAAGCATAAAAATGTGATTTGTAGCCATCAGCATTTGTTATACAGGTTAACATACAACTTTAAGAATCCGGAGAGATATAATAGCTTCAACAAATTTCACATTTGGAAACAAAACAGGATAGACACCTATAGTTATTACGCTCAAGCAATATTCTGAAAAAATACCCTCCTGCCAAATTTTTATTCCATGAGCTTTGAAAACCACATCAAAGCAATTAATTTCTAATTATTTTCCTTAAAATTCTGGGTCTCCCAATTCAAGCTATATCTGTCATGTTTTTTAAACGCCTCAGCTCAGTATCTGGCTGCTTCGGTAGGTTTCTATGACTAAAGCTACTGTGCTGGCAAATGATGCTGAGCTCTGAAGTATCATGTTTCAATGCCCGACAGCCATAAGGACCATGGGTCCAATTATAGGCCATTTATTGTGCAATAAAATGTTTACAGATTTGTTTTTGATATCATTACACATTTCTACAGAGATTTTGGAGGGTGTTGATTTAAACCCATTCTCCTGAAACTATTCTTATTATTTTTTCCAGGCAGATTAAAGTATTTAATACTGGAGATTTTTAAAAATAAATTGCTTTATAAATGTAATGTAAATTGACAAGCTCTCCTCCTAGATTAGCTTGGTGATCTTTCAATTAATGATGGTATAGGAATACATTATTTAATTATATTAGATCATACATTCTGTGCCCACTTTTCAAAATATTTGATGTTGCAGTGTAATCATATTTTTGCATCTGATGCTAGCCGGTGCGTCCAGTGAATGATGCATGACTTCTTCAACCATTGTTGCAACTGTTCAATTAATTCCTATCTTCCTTATGTTTTCCTTTGAGTCTAATCTGATGAAATTATTATAATGTTCCCTCTGATTTTGTTTATCACTAATTTTACAGTCATATTTACTTCATGTTTAATTTCAGATTATTAATGCAGTTGTGACATTTATTGAACATTATCATGTTGAATCACTAAAAACAATTAGAAAACAGTAAAGAGGTACAGACACAAACCCATTGACGGGATAGGATAGAAGAAGGATGCAATGCAATTAATTCTGTCTTCAAACCACCAAAGGGTGATTATAGGAATTTGCAGGACAAAATGCAGCATTATAAACAAAGATTCAGATGATGTTATAAACCACTAGTTTATCAGGTTCAAAATGGACCTTGATATGTAAGATCACTCCACAGCATTTTCTTCTATCATTTATACTGTCTTTTTTATGGTGGTTTTTTACACTAAGATCTTTCCAGGTATCAGTGTGGATGTTGAGTACCAACCCACTATGTTCATATAGTTATATATTTGCCTTAGAGCTGGTGCAGCGTAGATTGGCTAGGTTAGTTCCTGGGATGAGGGGACTGACCTATGAGGATAGGTTGAATAAACTAGGACTGTATTCTCTAGAGGACAGAAGAATTAGGGGAGATCTTATTGAAACAAATAAGATTCTTAAAGGGATGGATAAAGTAAACAAGGAGGGGCTGTTTCCCCTGAAAGGAGAATCTATAACCAGGGGTCACAGTCTTAAAATTAAGGGTCAAGCCTTTTAGAACAGAATTGAGGAAACATTTCTTCACTCAGAGGGTAGTGAATTTATGGAATTCACTACCCCAGAAGGCTGTAGATGCTCAGTCCTTGAACATCTTCAAGGCTGAGACTGATAGATTTTTTTTTTAAAAATAGAGGGATTAGGGGATATGGGGATAGAGCAGGTAATTAGAGTTACGTCAGAAGATCAGCCATGATCTTATCAAATGGCGGGGCAGGCTCGAGGAGCCGAATGACCTACCCCTGCTCCTAATTCTTATGTTCTTATACAGTAGTTGATATTCACACTAAAGGATGAATGCTAATAAATGGAGCAGGTGAAAAATGCAAGTGAAAAATGGCTGTGATATTATGATTTCATCTCAGAGTCAGGCTTTGCCACTGTTAAGCACTCTGAAACACTACTCTACGTGGAGGATGCTACAAAAATGGAACTTGTTGCATGATGATTCTCCTTATATTTTAAATAACATCTAATCAAATTGCCATAATAATACTTACATTTGATATAGTGCCTTACCATGTTTCCGAAATGTCTAAAAATATTTTTATATCAAACTACTTAACGTGATTATTTGTAAAGTGCAGTGACTATTTACAGCTAAAGTTGTAATTATTACATTGTACATGACATTTTAACACCAACATCTGCAAGTAGCTGGAAGATTCTCTGGCAATTATTTGATAACATTGTACCTTTTAAAATCATGATTTTAATAATAGTAACCTTACCAGATTTGAATTTTCATAGTTGTCATTTTTTGTACTTAATAAGTAGAAATTGAATTCCTATTGAGGAAAAAGTTTCTTAAATGTCTTTTTTGGGAGCATTTAATTAATTAGGACATTGATTCCCTTATCCAATATTGCATAATTCTGTCCGATTTCTGGGAAATGCTGCCATATTTCTGGTGAGTACTGTGCAATGGCAAGGTTGATTCCCATAATATATACAAATTCTGCTAGTTGGTAAAGCTATCATCCAGTTGGTATGCACTTGTAATGTGGAAAAACATTAAATGTTATCAATAGTGTGAATGTGCATTCAAGTGTCAGTATGAAGTATTTGAAGGTCAGGCATAGCATGGATGAAAAGCAACATAAAAATCGCTCTCATCCACTCCAACATAACTTGCCTGGTGATGTTCCATCCTGAAAGCAACAATTCTTATTAGGGTTTAGTTCCATGAGGCTGACTGTCCTCAGCAAATCATCCTAAACTGTGGAACGGAAAATGTGAAAGGAATTATAAGAATTATTATATTGCAGAAAAATATACCATGAAGGCGGTGTGTTTAACTCCTGCTTCATTGAATATTAGGTTATTGAATTGTCAAGATGACAGGCTGTCTCAGTTGGTAGCACTCTCATTGTTGGAGATGCTATCCTTTTGATGAGATATTAAACTGAGGTCGCATCTGTCTGTTCATGTGGGAGAGCTGTTAAAGAGCTCATGGCACAATTTAGATAGAGAAAGGAGTTTCTCTATCTCCTGGACAACAACCAAATCAAATTGATAACTAACTTCAAAGCTGTTTGTATAACACATTTATGTGTAAATTGTGTGTCGTATTTGCCTATCAAATAAAATGCATGACTGTGGTCCACATGCCACCTACGCTACAAATAAATCTGCACTAAGAAACACATTGTAATAGGGCAAAATTGCATTTACAGCAAAATATATCTGCCACACCTCAGTCCATCAGCTTAATCATTTTAAGTTTATATAAATGTGGTGTAGCATGCTTGGGCCACAGCAATGAGTGGGTGTGTGGGTCAATGTCTCTGAGGAACGAGTGCATTGGGAATCACTGCGGCTAACCAGCAAAGTGACCAGTCAGCACCTCTGCTGGTGCAGGGTGTCAACTGGATAGTCCTCATGAATACGGGAAATTCTTGATTTCCAACTCATATTGTCAACTGGAGGGAAAAGGAACATCCCTCCAGCAACAGGGTCCACTGTAGGAGTGAGGTATTGAGACTGGGATATGGAAAGAACCAGTGCTTCCTATGAAGGGTGTTTATTTGGTATTCGAGAGAGTGTAAGAGAGAAGCAGCTTGGTGATGGGTGCTCTTAGCACATGGCTTACTTTTGACATTTTACTTACTTTTAGCATTTTAGTTAGAAGAGCACATTGTCCTTCAATTATTGCCAGCCTAATATCCATGCCACTAGCAATTGCTTGTGATCCTACTTATATCAATCATCTATTCAATATTTCAATGCATTTTCTCCCCATATTATTTATGAATAGTGTGAACAGCAGGGAATCAGGGAACTCAGTAGAAGTATAGTCATCACTGCACCCGAATGCAGCTTTCAGTCTTTCATCTCCTTCCTTCTTTGTATTGCGAAATGTTTCCAATCTAACCAGCTAATTTGACATTAATTCAAATGTAAAGTTCCATTCATTCAAAGAAGATTAATCAAATATTTTCTGAATGTATAAGCAAATCATATTCTCTGTATGGCCTTCACCTACTCAGTGAATTCCAATAGATTTATCAGGCGTGCTCTATTCCTTCCAAACCATGCTGAAAACTCGTTATAGCTTCTTAGGTGTGTAGATGAGCTTTGATAGCATGCTGCTTTCAACTCATTTCTCACTGCAGCTGTTCAAATAATAGATTCATACTTTCCAGGTCATGTTTCACTGCTTTTTTGACTAACAAGATTATGTTTGTTATCTTTCTGTCTCCAGTATTTGTGCAGCTTCAAAATATATTCTCTAGGTTCTCACATAGTTTCTCTCCATTCCTGGGTGTACCCTATCTGGGTCAATTGCCAAGTATTTAAGCTTCTTTATAACTCAGTCAGTGTCCTGGTAAGCAGAGCTCAAATGCTGGATCGGGATTCAAAAAAAGAAATGTTGCCCCAGAGACAAAATCACCTCCAAGTGCCAATCACCAATGGCAGCTAAACAATTTTTAAAAGGACCTTTGAATCACATTGTTTTGTTAGAGTCATGGGGGTGTTCAGACCTGAGACCAGTCAATAATTATCACCTGAAATTCCACTGTCTCATTACCAGATTTGATATGATAATTATCTTGTTGAATCTGTTGTGAAATGTTGATTTTTTTTCCTTTGATGTCTTTTAACTCATCTTAGCTAGGCAATGTCCTGTGAAATGTTAATCAAACATTGTTGCTTGATAGATGGCAACAACAATGATTGTGATAGCTTCAAGCCAATCTTTTGTGACAAAATGAGGTGATTGGGGGGATTCAAGCTAATCAGTTGTGCTAATATTGGGAGAATGAAGTCTTCACACTTCTGTTGTCGTAATTGCTGTCGTAATTCACTTATTTTCATTTGATTTGGACCTTCATGTTTAGTGATATGATAGTTCCCACATTACAAAGCACAAGTCACATTTCCACCACATGATTTCTCTTCACCTACTTTTCCAATCCTTTTTTTAAGTACTGACTCCCCCACTCCTCCCCCTCCACTCCCCCAGCCTCAGTTTGTAGGTCTTTGAATTATACATAATTCTGGTTATTGTAATAGTGACAAATGTTGAAGAAAACTTCAAAAGGAATATCAGGCCTCTAATTGATAATTCATCATAAACTCATCTCATAATCTTAAACAGTTATTATTACCTGAATGTAATATTTTTTGTTTATTTATTAATAACTTTATTTTAATTGGTTTGATCCATGTCAGAAAATAGTGCCGTCTGTGTGCTTGTTTTCAAAAGGAGATTTCTCCCATTATTTCACTGGGAGCCCAGTGAAAGAACAGACCAGTTTTAAATGTCAACATGAATATGTATTGTTGGAGCTTCATGTTGCTTTTCACTTCTGAAGGCACTGAGCTCCACTGTCTGAGCTGACACACCTTAGTATAAAATTATTCTTGATGTGGGTTGCCATTAACCCAATATTGTCTACTCTGTACATCTCATATTATTACAGTACTTTCTAATTCTAAACCGCTCATATTTTGGGCAGTTAGTTCATATTCCTGCATGTTATAAATTAAGGGACTTCCTTCAAACCTATGATTATTTTTGGTCTATTAACTGTAATGCAGTAATATGGATGAATGTTGTAATAATTACAGATTACATTTGTTTCCCCACATAAAAACGGTTCCTGGCGAGAGTTAATTATTGGTCCATCTACCCAATCAATCAATCAATCAATCAACCAATCAAAACTTACATTTATACAGCGCCTTTCACTTCGAGAGGACGTCTCAAGGTGCTGTACAGTTAGGTAGAGACAAGAGCAGGGGGGAGGGGTCAGGGCAGGACGAAGACAAGTAGGAAAATTGACTGTATATTTGTGGGCGAAATATCCCTACCCTACCCACCCATCCAACTTCCCAAAAGATTCCTTCAACACACTTATTTCATCAATTACAAAAACAACATTATTTTCAGGACTTGAAAGCTTTAAAGTAATGGTTGTAATTAACCATTTATCCATAGAACATATTACAGCCTCAGTTCACAAAAGTCAGTAAGAGTAGGCACAAGATAAAGGTACAAAGAAGGGTCTGTGACTACATGCAAGACCCTTATTCTTCAATTCATTTTGTTCAGATATTCAGTTTCAAAGCCATCTTTTATTGCATTCATGCTTGTTTCCCAGTTGCTACAGGTTGCAATTTTATGATCAGACAGACAGGCACTGCAGTCCCAAGGGGATTGAAGTTCACTACTTTAGCCAATACAGGGGTGGCTTAAAGATAAAATGTTTTATAAGGTCAGTAAACAAGAGGGAATTCTGCAGCATTAAATCCTGCAAAACTGCACATTAAATAGAGGGAGAAAAGCCAATATGTAAAGGTAACAGAATGAATGTCAAACACAGAATAAAATTTCAATAAGGAATATTCACAAATTTAATTGCTATTCACCACACTGGAATTGAAACTAAGTGTTACGTCCCTCTGTTTTGGGCAATGATTCATTAGCAAAGCCCTTTGAACCATAGGCTGACAAATTGCTTTGAATGGAAAACATTTCAATAGACTAGTTCCTGGTATATTATATTGTGGTCAATGGTGAATCATGAATATTGTTCAAATCTACCCACTACCATACATACAGTACTTACATACATAGAGATGCATATTACATGAAATACCCTAGAATTCAATACATAAATAGACATTGGAGTAACATGCAATACTTTTCTTTATGTAGGAAAGATACATTTATTTCCTAAAAGCAAATGAAGATTAAAAGTAAATATTGTATACAAGGAAATACCCCCATCTTGATCCCTGTTTAAATTTGTTTTAACTAATAACATAGCTGAAACAACAGTGTCGATTAATAGGTCAATGAATAGATAATTCTTTCCAGTATTTTAAAAATTGTGCAAAGTTTATAATATACGTTGGAGGTACAAAAAAAAGGATGGCAGGTTTCAAAATTGTTATCTCGATTTTCCTACAATCCATTTTTTTGTTTTATTTTAAAGAAATGTTGACCCAATTTTTAATTATCAAATTTTATTTCTTCCAGATCACTGCTCTTTGAAAGGCCCATCATTTCTGGAAAGAGGGTTTGCTTGGAAGTGGTTTTGCATTTTATTCTTCTTTAAACTACTCGATTACTGTTGCAATAGTAAACTGTTTATTGGTCACTTTCTATGCACTGGTTCCAGATTTATCAGTTGGACAGGAGATTCTGGATATGTTAACTTCATTTCTGTTGAAACAGTGTCAAAAATTGTCAAACTTTGAATGCTTGGAGCTGCCACTTGTCACGATTTGGATGTATGTTGGCTGATCAAGGTTAAACAGTTTTTCCAAAGGGTTTGAGAAATCATTCACTTTGGGAATTTTAAGCTGCTCTGAATCACCTGAGTGGTTCTCCAATGTGAACATTAACTAATTAGTTGTAATAAGGGAATCGAGTGTGCCAGTTCAGTACTTTTCCAGAGGACAGTGTCATTAGCTTTGGGTGGTGGTAATTCTCAGTAGATTCTTTATCTTGTATTAGTTTACTGTCCCAATTATCCAAAACATCTGTTTTAGTTTACTCTACTCCATCCTTTCTGGTAAGCTTGTTAGTTTTTTTAAATTCATGTTTCTCGCAGTTATTCTTTACCATGTATTAGTCAATTCTTACTTTGGATTTAGGGATATCTGAACAAGGCTGTGTCTTTCAATTCTCCTGAAAATTTCTGTTTTAAAGTATGCAATTTGAATGCTGTCAATTCACATTCAAATTCCCTTTACCGTGTAAAGAAGAAAATGTAGTCTGTGTCTTGGGTGTTTTTACATCAGAACTGTACAAGATGAATGTAGTGACTGAAAGATTTAATTGTTCCTTTCTTAATGAATGGCAAGAACTACAAATGCCTTTGCCTTGCCAGGACTTGAAACCCTTAGCCCGGGCTGGAGATGGCATATTTGGGTTGTGCCATGTGAAAATGCTAGCGATAATTGTCTAGGGATATTAAAGTATTGGCACATAATTCACCACATTTGTAAGACAAATTATGTTTAACCTTATGGAGTTGTTTTGGGAGATGGGGACACAGAGAATTTGTGCAGTTAAAAACGACTAGCAACTTTCTCCCATAATTATCCAGATGTATTCCTGTGGTTCCTTGGTTTATTTTCTTAATGTCTGAGTTGATGCCACCCAGTATTTGCAGCAAAAGCTTTGGACATGGGTGTTCCTTGTTATTGAGAAGCTTCCTGATATTGATCAGGGCCTTCTTGCCTGATCCAATCAAATCTTATGATCTGTAGATTTATGTCAGTAATCTTAGTATATGCAGCATTTGCAACAGGCATGTGAGTGGAACATATCTTCTTCAATGGTTTTGATCATTCCTAGGAAGTCAACATTATAGAGTATTCAGGTATTACTCATCTTCACATCTTTAAATCCTAATGGGGGGGCATTTTGAAGGGGAATGCATTTTGAATAATCAGCAAGTGCATTGCTTCCACAGGCATGGTTCCTTCTTAGTTTGTACCAGAAATTTACAGCACAGAAGGCCATTCAGCCTTTTGTGTATTGTTTTATTCCAAACAGAATTCTGAATTCTTTATTTGCAATATTGCAGACAGTTGCACTGGGGAAAGGAGATAGAACTGGGTATTCTATTTTGCTTTCAAGTTCCCCTCTGAATTACACTTAGGACGTTAATTCCTTTCATCTTCTTCTCTGAACTTCATTCAACACATTACATTTGACAGCATAAAACTGTAGTCTTGAGATTTGGGAAATATCCCTACCTTTATTTGCATCCATTCCTCCAACCGCATACAGAGCTCCAACAGTAGACTTTCTAGGCTTGGTCCTTGGACTTTGCATCAAAGGTCGTCTCTCTGGTAACAGATGGTACTTCATGGCTTCAAGAATGAGTTTTTGACATTCCAGGTCATCCTTGAAAAGAGCATTATTCTCAAGGTCTGCCAAGAGCTATAAAAAATAAAATATTCAAATAAATGTGTGATTTCCACACTTGCCAGTTTCTGTTCATAAAATGTATATGGAATAGTGAGTGCTATGTCAGGAGATAGAGGCTATAATTCAAATGAGCAGTTCTGATGAAATCGTAAACCAAGAGAACAGTTAAAATTGGTTTATGAATGTCAGCAAGAATGAATTACAATCATGTAACTTTCACTGGAGCATATTTTGTTTTGTATGATGTGCTCTAACTATGTTTCTTAAGTCCAAACATTTAATTGCTAACACATATCATTCTAACTGCATTATTGAAGAGATCAGCTCATGAATGGAATTTTAGTACACTTTAGGCATGCATGAAATATTGTTCATGATAGGTTGTAACAAGCATGGTGTATACCAAACAATTAGCTGCATAGAATTTAATATATTTTATTTGTCAGCTACACAGATAGAATAGATTAAGAAATATTCTAGCCTCCCCATAAGAAGTTGTTTGTACTTTGGAAATAATGAGGAAATAAGGTGTGCCTTATTTGACAAAACTTAGCCCTATGTCTTCCAAAATAACTTTTCATAAAATGTTTTTCTCACTTTAAATAGCCAGTCTACCAAAACAAGCTTCAAATTTTAGAGGTTAGAGAAGTACCACTATATGAAGCAACCATATATTGAGATAAGTGATATGGTAATAAACAGTAGAATCAATCAATCAAAACTTACGTTTATATAGTGCCTTTCACGTCGAGAGGACGTCCCAAGGCGCTGTACAGTTAGGTAGGGACAAGAGCAGGGTGGGAGGGGTCGGGGCAGGATGAAGAAGAGTAGGAAAATTGACTGTATATTTGTGGGCATAATGCGGCAGCCAAATTGCGCACAGCGGTGTCCCACAAGCAGTCATAGAAGTAGGATTAAGAGAAAAAGGGGGGAAAGATGGCAAGGGGAGGGGTCAGGGAAGGGGAGTAGGGGGAAGGAGAGCAGGAAAGCCGATTGTATACTTGTGGGCGAACATTTGAGAACTACCTCTCTCTGGAGGTTAACATTACATCCTGGTTAGTTTTTACTTCAATTCACTGACAATTGGGATAAACATCATTGTTAAGGACAAATTTCTGTTGAGAGTACTAGAGAATCTCCTGTTTTTGTACATTTTCAACTTGAGCACTGTGATGCAGAAAAACTATGTACAACAAAACCACTCAAACATCAGGAGTGTTATTATTGTAATATTAACCATTACTACCTAAAATAAATACCAAACACTGAATCAGTCGGTATCATTTATTAGTAACAAGTTTCAATTGAGCAGTGCATGATTATTATGGCAATTTTATTAAGATAATACCAATATCTGTAATTACCTATAGAGAGGTTGTATCAATAGCCACAAATACCTACAGCATTAACATTTATGATGGGGAATAAATATTTGCTTTGTTATTGCTCATCGCAATCATTAAGCTTTTTTTAACAAAGTGATAAATATAGGAAGAGTGAAAGGTAATGTGATATTTTCACATCTCCGACATATTATGTATGTGAAGATTATGTATGTGAAATCTGTATTAATCGACAAGTCCCATATGCTGTGATTTCAAACAAGTTCCTTAATTTTCCTTAATTTTTTGCTGCATTACATTGGAACTCCACAATAAAGTCATCCCCTTTCAGAACAGAGCTTCCTTTGGTCAGTGTGATATGCTAAGAGTTACCCAAAGAGTTCCTGCTTGGATTCTCTTATGAAATTATACAACAACAACTTAGCCATACTGGGTAGCATCTCAGAGCACTGAACAATGGCAGAACCTGACTCCTAGCTCGTGGAGGGAGGTATTTGGAGATGATGGTAAGCACGGTCAAAGAGGAATGTTTTCAGGCATAACATGAAAAGGGAGAGAAAGAGTGAAAGGCAGAGGGACTGAAGTAGAGTGTTCCAGAGTTTGGAGGCTAGTGTCAGTCGAGCAGAGGTTCTGGGTGGTGGTTTGAAGAGTCAGGAGGTCAGTGGATTTGAACGCAAGTGTGAGGATCTTGAAGTCGATCTGTTCAATGATGAAGAGCCAATGGAGTCTGGCTACAACTGGTGAGATGTGGGTATCGAGCTTGGTCTGTGTCAGTATGCAAGCTGCAGAGTTCTGAGTCAGATAATAATAATAATAATCCTTGCATTTGATATAGCGCTTTCCACATCTTATCAACGTCCCAAAGCGCTTCAAGATATGGATAGTTTGGATGGTGGAGCTAAGGAGTCCACCGAGGAGTGCATTGGAGTAATCCAAGTGGAGATGATAAATGCCTACACAATGGATTCAACTGCATTTTGATTAGGTACGGTCATAGGCGGGCAATGTTGCGGAGGTGGAAGTAGGCGGTCCTGGTCAGGGACCATATGTGGGGGAGGAAAAACAGCTGGGGGTCAAACCAGGTGCCTAAATTGTGCACTGGTTTAGTGAGCCTGAGGAAGAGCCCAGGGAGATTGAGGAGATTAGAATCACAAGAGTGAAGATGTTGACAGGAACCAAGGAGTATGGGTTTCATCTTGTCCACATTCAGTACATTAATATATACAGGATACAACTGATCACTAAATAGGTTTTCAAAAATGTCATCAAATATGATTTGCAGTACTGGGAGAAGTAACTAGATGCTGTGGTCAACTGAATTGAACAATCGTGCTGTTATTCATCTGGGTTTTTTTTTTCCTGCTGGTATAAACAGCAAGAAAAGTGATGATTTTACAACCTTTCCAAGTCACCCATCACCAAAGTGATATGAACCATGGTACAGGTCACGTATCCAACAACAACAACTTTGATTTACAGTATATAGCGCCCTCCACACCGAACAGCGTCTCAGAGCGCATAACATCCAACATAAACCATGACAATCCAGAACAATGAGACTGCTTGTCTGCTTTCCTCTCATTACTTACATTAACATATGTATCCCTTCCACATGCATTACACTACCAAGATCCTGTCACAAGCAGAAATGTAGTTGTCTTCCTAGCTTTAAGAAACAAATAAACTATTTTGTGGTAAATTTTCATTGTGATGACAAATTAAAGGCACATCGTTCTCAGAGCAACAGTAACCTCAAAAGTGGTAAGGGGAAAGGCTATTCAGGAACAAGTTAATTAATGCAATACCTGTATATTTATAATTAATATTTTTTTAATTGTGTATTCTACCTGAAAGTGATTATTATGATGGGAGGCCACTCATTCTGCTCCGAAGAACTCACTGCTCCATTGAGTCTGTGCTACTTTGTGTATTAGCCCAAACCTACTTGATTGTATCAACTTGAGTCTGATTCAGATCTGCTGCCATAGAAATTAGGCAATGATACTTAGTTTAGAAATATCTGTTATTTTCTGTTTATAAATGTCATCTATATTAATCTCCGTAATGTGGTGATATTTAATTTCAGTAAATTTGCTGTTTGAGCCAAGAATAAATACTTTTCAGAAGGTAATTAAAACAAAATAACAACAACTTGCATTTATATTAGCATCCTTCATATAGGATCCTTTATAATAGGATGCTTCAAATAAAATTTCTACAAATAGGTGTTACATTTTAAAATTATGATGTGTTAACTGACACCTACATAATAATACCAGTAATTTAAGCAACCCTGTGATAATTAACAAAACCACAAAAATTAACAAAAGTGTGTAAATAAGCTGAGTAACAGTAAAGCTGATATCGTGCTAACCAGCAATGTTTCTGCCCCCAAATATTTCTGTGTTCCTGGTTATGGTGGACAGTAGATTTCATCAACTAAACATAGGATACTGTTTTAACTCCATTTTCAATAATCTGTAAAAGCAGCTTTAGATACTGCTGTGAATTGAGAAATGTTTTGTGTTATTTTTGACTACTTTGAATGAAAATAATTAATTACGCCTGAATAAAACCATTACTAGAGATACTGCCCTATAATAATAATATTATCATATCAATAGGGCTTGATGTTAAACCAAGTATTGTAGCTGCGTATCTCTGGGTTGCATTGATTGTGGCAATTTTGTGATTCAAATTTTTTTATCAGACAGTTGACAAATGTGTTTTCCTTTATAAATTCATGACTACTGATAGCTCCTGTGATATTATGTGTTGTCACTGCTAATTAAATCTCATAAGACAACAATGTTGATGTTGAAAACTTTTGGCATTGTAAGTTAATGAACCAAAACTCACTTGTTAAAAATTCAGATTCTGCTTAATCCTCTGTTCTTGATACGGATTAGCTAAGATTTTACTGCAAGGTCTGTGAGCATCTTTAATGACTCTTTTGGAGTTGTAAAATTATTATTTCAGTAAGAATGAAAATAAACATTCTTAATAAGCATTGAAATTGAATATATTCAGAGTGGTTGATGGGAAAGTTATTTACAGATTATTTTAAACACAATTCCATTTACCATTATCAAGGCTTATTTCAAGTGTACATTATCTATTTTCCATTATACCATTTGGAGTGTCCAATTTATTCTTTTTTTATAAATGCTTCTGTTTTATCTGTTATTTTTTCATTTCATATTATAAATGTTCCGTTTCGTCTACAGATTAATAATGGGTCTATATCTCTGTCATCAGAATGCTTTCCATCTTGAGTCACTTTGAAAGCTTTAATGGAAACCTTTCTTTTCTGTCTGATGGAGCTTTAAAAAGTGTCAAGGACGTGTAGGTTATTTATTGAAGAAACAATGACAATTCATGCATAATTCAAAAAGAGAGACAGAATGCCCGCTGTCAGGCCAGTAGGCATTCTAAATGTTACTTTATACAATGTAACTAATAGATAATAAGACATTCACTGTATAGATCTGCTAATGAGATAACTGATGGAACCCACAGTTTCTGCCATGTAAAGTCCATTTCTTTCGGAGTAGGATCAATATCTTTACAGCTCACCAACTAGCAAATGTCATTCCATTATTTAAGGGAATGAGAGAGCAACTAGGTAACTGCAGACCTGTCATCCTACTTTTAATTGCGTGGAAGTTGCTAGAAACTGCGGGAAGTATTAGCCGCAGATTGCAAGAGCCAAGGCTTGGGAACCCACAGTGTGTGGGGGGGTACTGCTGGAGTCTAACCATAACTTGCCGTTTATACTGCTGTGTGGCAAGCTTTCCAGCTGCTTGTCCAGCCAGTTGAGGCATCATTTCTTTTCCTAGCCATCTTGACATAAAGGCTAACATCCCATTTGCCATTGTGAGGCATTTTGTACCTATGAGCTAGTTTATACTGATTTGTGTACATGAACATCCAAATCCATTTGCTTCTCCATTAAAAAAAAACTAAATGTTTTGGTACTTTTGGATCCACAGTCAGACCCCATCTGGAGTACTGTGTTGAGTCTTGGGCACAGCACCTCAGGAAGGATACATTGGTTCTGGAGGCGAGTTGCAGCACAGATTCACCATTATTATACCAGGGCTTAAAGGGTTAAATTATGAGGAAAGGTTGCGTAAACCTGGTCTCTATTCCCTTGAGTTTAGAAGGCTGACGGGTGATCTGATTGAAGTTTAGAAAATAGTAATGGGATTTAATCGGGTAAATTCAGATAAACTATTTCCTCTGGTGGGGGAATCCAGAACAAGGGGGCATAATCTTACAATTAGAGCTAGGCCATTTACGAGTGAAATTTTGAGGCAGTTTTTCATCCAAAGGATAGTGGAAATCTGGAACTCTCTCTTCCCCAAAAGTGTGTGGATGCTGGATCCATTCACATATTCAAGATTTAGGTGGATAGATATTTGTTAGGTGTTGCTGCATATGGAGCAAGAACAGGTAATTGGATTTGAGGTATAGATCATCCATGATCGTATAGAATGGCAGGACAGGCTTGAGGAACTGAATGGCCTACTCCTGTTTCTATGTTACATAACATGATTAGGAATTAATAGGCAAAATAATAATGTATTTTAGGGGACACATTTGATAATGTTATGGAGAGAGCTGCAGATTATAGACCTGGAGTATACTGCACCATAATGAGTTTGCTAGGCTACATAGGAGGCTAAATTGGCCCTGGACTTACCACAGTTAGAAGGAAAGGGAGTGAAAACAGCCATGGTCCCTGTACTGCACCTTCTAATAGCTGTACACGTGTGGCAGCCAAGAAAGTAGAGGTTATCTCTCCACAAGCAAGTGGCTTACTGGAACTCATTGCCAATACTCACACGTGAACAATGCAACTATTGTACTTGGAGTAGGATACCATCGAGAATCAGCACCCATCGAACCACACCCCAGCTAGAGATGATCAAACCATCAGCAAACAGGCACATTTAGTTGGGGAGAAATTGCTAAGGTAATTGGACACTTTAAACTAATCATAAACGATAACAATTGCATTTGACATAACTTCTTTCACTTCAGAAGGATGCATATTTTATAGGCCAGCCAATTTATGCACAGCAATATGCTAAAAACAGTATAATAATAATCCTTGCATTTGATATAGCACTTTTCACATCGTATTGATGTCCCAAAGCGCTTCACAGAATATACTGTAAAGTGAATTGACTGTATATATTTGTGGGCGAATCGCGGCAGCCAATTGCGCACAGCAGTGTTCCATAAACAGTCGTGGATTGAAATGACCAATTTTATTATTGTTTTGTTTTTGGAGGGATTATTATTAGGCGTGTGGAGTAAGGAAACATGCCCAAGGTTTCACCCTGACCTGCCTGGATTCGAACACAGGTCTTCCCAGCTTGGTCTCCCCAGCTTGCAAGACAAGTGCTCTAACCAGTGAACCGCAGGAGCTCCACGTTATGAAGTGAATTATCAATTTGATTTGGGAGATTATTGTCTACATTTTTGAGAAACTCCCTATTCTAGCAATGCAATTTTACAAAATATATATACTGTACCTGAACAGGCAAACATGATCTCAGTTTAACATATCATCCAAAGAATAACACAGCCAACAAGGCAATACTCCTCCAGCACTGATTAGATTCTCAGCCAAGACTAGGTAGGTTCAAAGTCCCAAAGTGGGGCTTGAAAAAAGAGTTTCTATCCTAAGAATCGTACATCACCATCATGTTACCAAGCCTAAATCACTTGAGTTATGAGGAAAAGCTACTTAAACATGGCTTGTATTCTCTTGAGTTTAGAAGGTTGAGGAGTGATTTGATTTATATTCAATGTATTTGATAGGATACATACATATAAGTTATTTCCTTTGGTGGGGGAATCCAAAAGAAAGGGCCATTAGGCCATTTAAGAGTGTGTTGCATATTAACTTTAACAACATAAGTGGTAATTAAGTATGGTGTGTTGCATATTAGATTTAACAACATAAGTGGGACAAGTACATAAGGATTCTGGGAAGAATGACTTGAGAGAGTTGGAGAGAGAGAGTGAAAGAGGGGATTGGAAAGGAGCTGGATTGTAAAGTTGCATTAGGATTAATTGAATCAACATGACATTTTGTGGATTAACAAACATCACAAAGTGAAATCAGAAAGCATTTTTTCACTCAAAGGGTGCTAGAAATCTGGAATTCTCTTCCCCAAAGGGCCATTGGCAAACCAAACAAACAAATTTCAAAAGTCTAGCACCCTATATTCAGTATATATTTTTGTATGTAGACTCAAAGAAGATATTTAACTGAACTATAATGCTTAAAATATTGTATTATAATCAAATTTATCAGTCACTGCAGAAGCGTAACAGAATTAGAAATGCAAAATGAATACAAAGGGAAATTGTCAATTAATAATGACAGCAAACAATAAACAAGGTGAGTTTTTTTTGTGAAGTACACTGTCATTTGTACTTCACAATAATTTCAAAAAGTACAGTGGGATAATAAAACACTCGCCTCACAAGCAAGAGGATCTAGGTTCAGTTCCGGTAGGGGAAAACATTGAGCAAGTTTCCTTACTCCACATGCCTCTGTTTCCCTATCAGTAAATAGGACGCCAGTTGTTATTCGATTTGCAGATAATTTTCCAATAATAAAATTTTAAAAATAATAAGTTGGTCACTCAATCCACTGTTTGGTGGGACATTGTTGTGTGCAATTGGCTGCAGCGTTTCGCTCTAAAAAAAAGTATATACTGTAGTTAATTCACTTTACAGATTATTCTGTGAGATACCTTTAATATGTGACAAGGCACTATATCAAATCAGATTATTATTATTTTTACTATACATTTTGCCAGAAAAATAAATAGTATATCAGAAATGATTCAAGCCAGCCACTATATATTGTTGACAGAAAGGCGTTATTTGTGGCCACCTGCCTGAAGGATTGAATACTGGATGCACTTTCCAGTTTCCAGAAAATCAATAATATTATAGCATTTCAGTGTCAATGCTCTCTAGTTGGTTAGTATAAGTTGTCCAAAGGAACTAACAAAAAGTATTGAACTAAATGACAGCTTGCCAGAACGTTACCATGTCCCACAATAGCTGTCACTTTTCTATTGGGTATAGATACTGGTCAAGCCAAGCGTTTTGAGGTTCAGGATATTCTATACTGGATTCTCACATTGATTGTCAGATATTCGGTGCAGGAAAAATGCTAATAGTGACTTGCTAATGCCTATGATTAATGCATTGGAAATCATTTATTTTCTACATTATCTATGCACTCAAATGGCTACTGAGGTTCAAAATCCATAAATATAGATCGGCTGCTTAATCCAAAATTTGTGACACTGTCATTTTGAAATTAGGCTCCATTTAGGGAAAATGGCAATTTCAACACTATTATGAGTTGGATTGTGTTAGCAATGATTCAGACATCCCGCCCAGCAAGAAAAGTTAATTGATTAAATCACATCTTTGATATTCAATATAGTACTGGTAGAGGGAGAGATGAGAAAATCAATCAATAGAAGAACCATAGTCACCTTCTTGTATAGATAATGTGTTGGTACCACTGAAGGTCTATATTTCTGCCAATGGAATGGTCAGAACAGTTGATTGTTGAGTTGAGTGAGATTCAAGATTGATAGGGTGAGGTTTCTATCCCAGAAATATTTATGAATCCACCAAGTGTAATCTGCATATGGGTCTTTGACTTATATAATGAGGTACCGCTCTCAGTTAGAAAACATACTAAGACATGGTATTCAATTGCAATGGTTGTGCCTGAAGCACTAAGGAAATGCAACAAATGGAATCAATAAACAAGAACTGTGAAGACAAGATGTCATACTATTCCTGACTGCTCCAGGGTATAGAGAAATCATCAAGAAAAAAAAAAGCCTGCATTTAGAAAAGGCAAGTTTTTTTTTCTGTGAACCTATTCAACCTTTGTATGGTATTATTGGTAATACCCAGACTATTGAAATCTCATATCTATCTTTTCCCAGATCAACTTAGATGATTTGATATCAAAGGGCACTTTTATTAGCAAGCATCTAGAAGACCCCAATGACTGAAGTTTGCTATTATGTGAATGGTTTGTTAAGGAGAAACAAGATGCTGGATTGAATTGAGTCTGATCTCCAGAGCAAATATTTGAGTAGTTGGACATGTTTTCATACATACTGTACATTAAACACAGTCAATGAGTATTCTGTATTGCATTGTGATAAGTTGGAGATTGTGAAAGTGTGTAATCCCTTCATGTATAGGACACATGGCAGAATGTTGAGTCTTGAATGGTCTTGTTGTCTGAAAAATTGGTGCATTAGTCTCATTCTGCTCACATATATACAGTCAATTCACTTTACAGTATATCCTGTGAAACACTTTGAGACATCGATAAGATGTGAAAAGCACTATATCCAAAATGCAAGGATTATTATTAGATATTCCTTAAAAAAAATTGGGTGAGTTCACCACAGAATGGGCCAAACTTCATTCTGTTTTATCTGAAGAAAATTATGATGGTGGAAAGTAGCATTGGAGAGATAAGAAAAGACAGAACGAGGATAAATTTAAATATTTGATAACTTTGTCTTAATGTCTTATTTACCTGCGGTGGAAGCAAAGGCAATCTGATGTAGGATAGAAGCTTACTGAGATCACTGCATCTTTTCTGCATATCGTACTTTACCCACATCATCAGGGCATGGAATATTGTCTCTTCTTCAGGAACATTCAGATCATCACTAGCAAGAAGTTTAAGGATATCAACTGCGGGTAACAGTAGAAACTCCTGATTCCTGATCACCTCCACAATATGTTCCTATGGAAATAAAAGTAAATTATTCAGAGAATTTTACTTTCAATCTGCATTCTATTAACATTTGCATGAAGCAGAATTTAAAGCTCATCACACAGATAGTTATTAGGGTTATGTCACAGAAAGTTTTCAAATCTGGATATATATCCATAGCTGATCTGCTGAGGTAGAATTAATCAAAATTAGATTACCGGTATGTATTGTTAAATAATTAGATAATAATTTTTATAGAAAAATCTTTGGAATCACTCCAAAAATGTGTTATCAGAAAATAATTATTCTGATTAACAGACAGACAGATTGTGGACAAGGAAAATGTGCAGATAATCTGTCATCATTACAAAATACAAATTGACTACAGTGATTACCAACAGATGGTATACTATCACTATAATGCCACATTGTACTAGGTTCTCTTTTCATCTCTCTCTTTGTTCGATTCTGTATCGTTTTCCTCCTTGCTCTTTTATCACAGTAGTGAAAGTAAACAGAATAAAAACAAACTGCATTTATTTAGCGGAATTCACGCGGTGAAGATGTTCCGCTGGTGCTGGAGAGTTGAGGTGAGGCTAGAATCCTTTCAGTACTCAACCACTGATATTTACCATTGAGAAAGTAAGTGTAACCATAATGAGTGCAGGTAGTAATTTCCAAAGATGGAGATCAGTATTACAGCCTGGTAGTAATGGCCATCACTGCAATGTTAATGTTCTGGATGATAGGCTTAGTTTCCTCCTCTCTCTGTGCTTAGATCAAATGCATTGTTGGGTTGAGGTAAAAACAAACATGATCAATTGAAACATGAAACACACTGAAAATAAAATTTAAAGATTTTAAGTTCCAGTGTACAAAGTGGGATAAAAAAAAAGATTTAGTAAAGAAGCTTGCAGGGGAAGTATTTTGTAACATTTTTCTCTTGTTGTTGTTCAGCCAATTCTGAGCTGAGAAAATTTTAAGGACGTTTTAAGAACTCAACAAATATCATGGTGTGTTTTCTTAACATATCAATTCTGCTTTTTATTACTCAATATTTGGGATGTTAAAAGGTTGTGGCCTTTAACCTCAAGCAGATTAAAATGCTCACCATGAATATTTGTCAATAATATCTTAGATTAAATATTAAATTTATGCGAATCAATAGTTATATGGAATCTGAGGGTAAAAAGGAGCAATTTACCTTGAGAAGCTTCTAGATGCACAGGTAGTTCAATTCTAATTGCCAGATCTATGAAGAATTACATTTGATGTTGGAAAGAAATGTGACCTTTAAATAACAAATTAGCTTTGAGCAAAACTGTTTTTGATTACTGAGCTCCTTATCAATTCCCAATATAGGCAACACAAGATCAATCAAATAGTCCAATTCGTTCCTAAAGGTCACTGCAGAGAATAGCATTCTGTCAGTTTCAGGCCTATGGGACATAACATTCTCGAGCCATGGCTATTTTTAAACATGAACAAATAATTATTTAGACAATACATTTTATTGATTTTTGCAGTATAATATTCAGATACCATGCCCACAGTGCTTGATGTAAATTAGTATTAAGAATATATTACACACTAGAATTATACACTTGTGGAGTCCTATAGCTCAGTGGCTAGAGCACTCGCCTGACAAGCAAGAGACCTGCGTTTGAATCTAGGCAGAGTGAAATCTTGGCCAAGTTACCTTATTCCACACCCCTGATAATAATCCCTCAAAAAATACAATAATAGCTTGGTCATTTCGATCCATGGCTGTTTGTGGGACACTGCTGTGTGCAATTGGCTGCCGCGTTTCGCCCACATGTGTACACTACAGTCAATTCACTTTATAGTATATTCTGTGAAACACTTTGAGACATCTAGAAGACATAACAAAATGCTTTATCAAATGCAAGGATTATTATTATTAGAACTAGTTACTGAGTGCTTTGCAAGCTGCTCAGCGAGTTATTTCCTACTAGTGTATAATGCATATAGTTCCAAGAATTATGTTTATCTAATTTATTTTTCATACATTGGAAGATGGCCCTCTCCCCCCCCCCATATCCCAAAGATGTGTCATTATATCTGAAATTAGTCTGGATGGTCAGTGCATCAGCAGTGCCCAGTTCTGTGAACCCACCATACATAGGAACCCAATCATCCAGATCACCACTTGATCTCCCAATGTTCATTTAAAAAGGACATTATTTGAAACCATTTCAGCTCCAACTAAATGGTGCTGAATCCCCTGCAAAATAGCTAGATATCTGTCTCTACAGATACCAAACTGGGTCTGTACCATATTGATAATGGCAAATTAACATGCCAAGTAAGCAGATTGTTTATAATATGTTTGCTCACAAAATACAATCACAACACATGCATTTATATAGCGTCCTTCATGGAGGGAGCATCCCAGAATGCTTGACAGTGATAGAGCCGCAATCCTGAATCAGAGGGAGGGAGAGGTAACCGTAGGCACAGTCAAAGCGAAAGTTCTTCAGGCGTGAAGTAAGATGAGGAAAGAAGCGGCAAGGTGGAGGGATAAGAGGAAGAGTGTTCCAGAGATTTGGGGCATAGTGGCTTTAAGCATAGGCACCAATAATGAAACAAGGTGCACGAGGAACATGCAGAAGGCAGGATCCAGTCGAGTGGAGGAAGTGGGTTGGGGTTTAGTACGTCAGAGCGGTAGGGAGGTCCAGAGCATGATGGAAATTGAAAATAATTGTGAGAATATTACAATCAATCCCCTTGGCAATAGGAAGCCAGTGGAACCTGGCTAGAACTGATGATGTGGGTACAGAGTTTGGTATAGGTGAGGATGCAAGTGCTGAGTTTTGGATCAGCTGGATCCTATGAATGGTGGAGTTGGGGAAACCAGCAAAGAGGGCATTTGAAAACTCAAATTGGGAGGTGATGAACACATGGACTAGTGTTTCGGCTCTATCAGAGATAAGATACATTCAGAGGTGGGCAATATGGCAGAGTTGGAGGAAGGTGGTCCTGGTTAGGGACCAGATGTAGGGAAGAAAGGACAGTTGTGAATCAAACCTGATGCCTAGGTTGTGCACAGGTTCAGTGAGTCTGAGGGATAGCCCAGTGAGGTTGCGGTGATCAGAGCCACAGAACAGAAAATGATGATGGGAGCCAAGGAGTATAACATTTAGTTGTAAGATGTTTGCATTCGTCCAGGTCCTGATGTCTGTCAGACTAGCCAACAGATTTGTGTTTCACCTGCACACATGTGGAAGTTTACCCCATGTCTGTGGATGATGTTGTCAAGAGGAAACATATAGATGAGGAAGAGGAGGGTGCCAAGGTTGGAGCCATGGGGTATGCCACAGGTGACCGGCTACGGGTGGGAAAACAATTGTTTGAAGAGACAAAGTGAAGGCGATTTATTAGGTAGGACTTTAACCAGGCTATGGAGGGTGGGGAGGAGAGACGGTAAATGAGAATGGCATGATTAACTATTTCAAATGCGGCAGAGAGATCGAAGAGGATGAGGAGGCAGAATGAGCCCTCATCATGATAGAAAGGATGTTGTTTATGACCTTGACAAGTGCTATGCCTATGCTATGGGCAGGACGGAAACCTAACTGGTGGAGCTCAGTGGTGGGAGAGGTGGGAGCAAAACTGGTTAGTGACAATGTGTTCCAGAGCTTTGGCCAAAAAGGGCAAGTTAGAAACGGGATGTTCATTGGTAATGTTGGATGGGTCAAAGTTGGGTTTTTTGAGAAGGACATGAGGACAGCACTTTTAAGGAGGAGAGGACCTTTACAGTATATCCTGTGAAGTGCTTTGAGATGTCTCGATGATTTGATGAGGCACTGTATTAAAATGCAAGAATTATTATTCTTACACTACTAACTTTATTTACTATTCACTCTTTGATTTGCCCCACTTTCAATTATGATACATTCTCAGTAAATTAATTTCATTTGCAAATTGGTACTCATCTTGTTAACTGTCACAGCATGACATTTAGCATACCTCTGACATATTCCCATAACTTTTCTTGTTGCGTGATTTTGGCTAATTGTCATCTCTTCCTTCACACTCCAGCTTGCAACCAAGCTGGTTTTGTTCAACCCTTCCACTGTATTGGATATCATAGAATTATAGAATCTTACGGCACAAAAGGATGCCATGCATCCCATCGAATCTGTGCCGGCTCTTTGAAAAGAGCAACTCAATCCCACTCCCCAGCTCTCTTCCCATAACCGCATAAACCCATTCTCCCCAAGTAATTGTCTACCTCTCTTTTAAAAGTTGCTATCGAATTGGCCTCTATTACCTTTTCAGGCAATGTAATCCAGATTCGAACAACTCACTGAGTGAAAAAATGTCTCCTCACATCTCCTCTGCTTCTTTTAGAAACTACTTTAAATCTGTGACATTGGGTCACTGACACACCCACCAGTGGAAACAGTTTTTCCCGATTTACCCTATTGAATCTCCACATGATCTTGAAAACCTGTATTAGGTCTCCTCGTAACCTTCTCTGCTCCAATGAGAATAAACCTAGCCTCTCTAGCCTTTCCTCATAACTGAATTCCCTCATTCCTGGTGCCATCCTGGTAAATCTCTTCTACACCCTTTCCAATGCCTTCACATCCTTCCTAAAGTGTGGTGATCAGAATTGAACACAGTACTCTAGCTAAGGCCTAACTAAAGTTTTATAGAGGATCAGTGCCTTGGGATGTCCTCTCGACGTGAAAGGCGCTATATAAATGTAAGTTTTGTTGTTTGTTGTTGTTAGTCGGAACTTCCCGACTTTTGTTCTCTAAGTAAAGCCGAGTATCCTGAATGCTTTTTTTTAAACAGCCTTATCCACCTGTCCTGCCACTTTCAAAGATTCACTTACACAAACCCCCAGTTCTCTCTGTTCCTTCACACCCTTTAAAATTGTACTATCTAGCCTATATTGCCTCCCCTCATTCCTCCTCCCAAAATGCATCACCTCACATTTCTCCATATTAAACTTCATCTGCCATGTGTCTGCTCATTTTACCATTCTGTCTATATCTTCTTGCAGATGGCTACTATCCTCCTCATTATTTACTATTTTTCCTAATTTTGTGTCATCGTAAACTTATAAATGGTATTCCCTATACCCAATTCCAGATCATTAATATAAATTAAAAAGAGCAGTGGTTCCAATACCGATCCCTGGGGGATCGCTACTGTACACTTCCCTCTTGTCAGAAAAACAACCATTCACCACAACTCCCTGCTTTCTGTCTCTCAGCCATTTCTGGATCCATGTTGCCACAGTCCCTTTAATGCTGTGGATTTCTATAGTGAGTTATTTTACTGTATTTTATTCTTACTCATCAACTAAATCACTAACCCAGCTTTATGTATGTTGTTTCCAATTTATAATAAAATATTCAAGATGATGTTGATCATTTATGGTAAAGCTTTTACAGCCATCAAAAGGAAAAGCATCAGTGTATCAAATAATCTATTGCTGTGCTTGTACTATGGGAAATATTTGCAGTTTTCCTACATTGTTAGTTATTTAAGGATATCGGCAGATGATGCCCTTCTCCAATAAAATGGCTTATTGCTCTCAGGGTCTTACACTTACCACCTAAGTCAAGCAATCTTATCTTGTTTATGTTAAGCCCTGTATCGAGCTCTACCTTTCTTTTTTGTTGAATTTTCTTTCCCAGGATTGATCTGCTCAGGAGGGCTGAAAACTGCTCTCTGCAAACAATTAACTTTTAGCAATCGGACACTGTTACTGCACTCAGCAGTAATTATCCTCGAGCTTTTAGATCTGTTAAAGTGCTGCATAAAACACACATTCTTTCTTCTAATTTCCAGAAACATAAACATCTAGAAAGCAGTCAACAGCCTTTCAAAACATTGTACAGTATTAATGTTGATGTTTCCTCCTCCAAAGAAGTTATGTATTCTAAACTCAATACCTTGTGCTCTCTCTGGACTAATTCTTCTTCTTTTTATCTGATTGATCCAATCAGCTCAGCTCCAATTGCCATCCATGGTAAATTATTTCATATTCTAAAATCTCTGGAAGATTTGTTCCCTAATTTCTCTCTTCATATTCCTTGTCTCAATCCTCTCAGTCTCCTTGACCTCTTCAGCCTCTCTGCCGCCTTTGACACCGTCGATCACTCCATCCTCCTACATCATCTCTCCTCTCAGCTCAATCTCCACGGATATGCCCTTGACTGGTTTGACTCTTAACTCTCCCACCACCTCCACTTTGTCGCAACTAAAATCTTCTCCTCCAGTCCCTGCACTGTCACATGCGGCATCCCCCAAGGGTTTTGTCCTTGGACGTCCTCCTGACATGAATGGAACAACATAATTGTAATTTCGTTGTTGTTGTTAGCCCTCGTATTTTCAACATCTTTTTGCTCCCACTTTGTGACATAACCCACAGGCATATAATAATAATAATCCTTGCATTTAATATAGCACTTTTCATGTCTTCTAGATGTCTCAAAGCACTTCACAGAATATACTGTAAAGTGAATTGACTATATTTGTGGACGAAACATGGCAGCCAATTGCGCACAACTGTGTCCCACAAACAGTGATGGATTGAAATGACCAATTTATTATTGTTTTTCGAGGGATTATTGTGGATTGAAGTGTCCAATTTTTTTCTTGAGGGATTATTATCAAGCGTGTGGAGTAAGGAAACTTCCCAAGGTTTCGCCCTGCCTGGAATTGAACCCAGATCACTAGCTTGCAAGGCGAATGCCCTAACCACTGAACTACAGGACTCCACATGTGTGCGGATGACACCCAACAATAACTTTCTGCCTCCACCCTCGATTTCAGGACCATTGCTGTTCTGACAGATTGCCTGTCGGACATCAAGTCCTGGATGAGAGTTAACTTTATACAGTTGAATGTCAACAAGACCGAAGCCCTCCTGATTAGCACACACCAGCTCCTTCATACCTCAGGCACTAGCAGCAACCTCCATGGTTGCATTCTCCACCTCAACATGCCAGTCAAGAATCTAGGTGTCTTGTTACTGAAGCACTAACTCTCCAGCGCTTTGGGACGCCCTTCTGACGTGAAAGGCGCTATACAAATGTAATTTTGTTGTTGTTGTTCAATCCTCAACAGGCTTCTTCCCCCACATCCATGCCATGACTCACTCTGCCTTCCTTCACCTCCACAGCATTGTCTGACTCTGCCACTACCTTACTCCTCAGGCCACTGGAACTCTCATTCATGCTTTCATCACATCCAGACATGACTCTGCCAACACCCTGCTTGTCAGCCTTCCCAATTCTTCCCTCCATAGAACTCTGCTGTCCATGTCCTCTCCCGCAAAACCTATCTCCCACTTTCTCACCCAAGTACATTGGCTTCCCACTATTCAGAGGATTCAATTCAAAATCCTGGTCCTCACCTTTAAAGCCATCCATGACCATGCACCACTGTACATCTGCAACTCCTAACCCTCTACCAATCTGTCTGCTCCCTCCACTCAGTGGGCTCCACCCTGCTTCAAACCCGATTGGAGGGGTTCGTAGATTGAGAGAGTTGAGAGGAAAGAGCGGAGTTGGGACGCAAAGACTTTTTCGAGGACCTTGGAAAGGAGCGAAGCTGGGAGGCAGTCACCGGTGGAACCCCGGCTGGAGCATTTAGGGTCGGGGACATGAAACAAATTGATGACTGCTGAATGAAGCCAATAGGCAGAAGTCTATGAGAAAGATTAAGTCTGTCAGCAGAACACGACTATTTGTGCAAAGATCTATTGACAAGGACCTGACGGGGGCCTGAATTGATCCAAAGCTGTGGGAAACTGAGAAGATAAATCACAACTGAAGTGAAAAACGTATTGCACACTGCAATGGCAATCTGCTTTCTTCAACTTGTTTATTCCAAAGCCTATTTAAAAATATATATTTTTGGTGTGTTTGCAATTAATTTATTCTGCATCAGTGAATATCATCCCGTATGGGAGACAATGATCACATAGAGTATTACAATGACAAAGTTGACTTCCATTCATGCATTTACTTGCAATCTGTTCCGAGCTAATGCAGTCAACTGTATACAAACATACATAGGTGAAAAATAGTGTGAACTTGATAAAACTGTCACTGCTACAATAATAGGAAATAACATGAAGTCAGAAGTACTTTTTTCATGTGTGCTTTTACTGCTGTGTGGTTCAATAAAATTCACAAAACGTAGAATGTGATATAATGTGATATAATCACCAGTCACCAAGCTACTTTGCAATGCTTTTGATCCTGCCATTATACACATCATAGTGTTTCAGTACTATATCATGGCAAACTCAGTTGAGCTGGTGTCCCATGAAGCCTCATTGAAACTTTAGCTTAAGTGCCAAAACAATTGTGGCCACTGGCAAGAACAAAATCCTAGAAAGAATTTCAAGCCATTGTGATTATATTTTCAAGATAAGCACTTTACCTTTACTCATCTTTTTATTTTTGGTCAGTCGGGTGTCTGGCGCATGTAGAAACCCATTGTCATTCTTGAGAACATCCAAACTAGACAGTTTGACATATGTATTGTCTAAGTCTGAAATGGAAAGTACACTCTCTCCCTGGAGGAAGACATTCTGTTTGCCTAATTCCTAAGAGTAATATAATAATAAAATAATAAGAATAAAATTGACCTTCAGCAATTTATTTTCAAATGCAATACTTTCTTCTTGAAGTTGATTCAAGAAGAAAAGGTTTGAAAAGGCAATTGCATGGGTTTTGCAATCAAAGTCAAAACTAAAGATTCTAAGATAGCAAACCTTAGTCAGAGGTGGTGTCCTCTTTATTACTATGACAACATAACTTGATGAGAAGCTTGCACCAAGATACCATTTTCACTCCCCTCCTAACTGTGCCTCTGTAAATCATGCTAACAATTCTGCTGTGCATTTGTGCTTACTATAGACTAAACAAGTCCACAAGAAATTGACTGCAAACCCCTCAGGCAGACCATAACTTCTGCTACACAGAGTAAAACCATAACAGTTTAGTACCTCAACCAGATGACTCACCTAACCTATTTCAAGGTGACTCACCTCACCTATTTCACTCTGGGTTTCTGTGTTTGTGTGTACACTCAGTTGTAATAATCCTTGCATTTGATATAAGGGCTTATCACGTCTATGAGAAGTCTCAAAGCACTTGATCACAGAATAAACTGTAAAATGAATAGACTGCATATTTTGTGAATGAAATATGGCATCCAATTGTGCATAGCAGTGTCCCACAAACAGTCGTGGATTGAGTGGCCAAATTATTTTTATTTATTTTAAAAGTATTATTACCCACAGAAAAACTGTTTTGTGTCCCCATCACAACAGCCCTTGCCAAGCACCACTGGCTCCCAATTACCAAACAGGTCGATTACAAGATCCTTTCATGCATTTTCAATTCCATTTATGCTCTTGCACCTCCCCACCTATCCAATTTGTGTACACTCCACTCCACCACCTGCTGGCTTTGGCCAACTGTTTGTTCCTCATACCCTACGCTCCACCATTGGTGGCCGTACCTTCAGTCACCATGCCCCGAAATTCTGGAACTCTCTCCCACAATCCCTCTGACTTGCTCCTTCCTCCCCACTTTCAAATCCCACCTAAAGACCTTCCTTTTTTATATCATGCTTACGGTCACCTCCACTCTCCCTCTACCCTTGGCTCAGGGTCATACTTTGCCACTGTCAAGCACTCTAGGATACTACCCCATTTGCATGGCGCTGTATGAATGTAAGTAGTTGTGATCAAGTTTCTGCTTAAATCAATTGATGTTATTTCCTTCAATACCTTTCAGCAGTAAGTCCCGCATTCTCATCACCTTTTTATGGGAATGTTCATTCTGAACTCCCAATTAGATTTACTACAAGCTGTCTTGGCTAATACGCTCTTTACTTTAGGATTCCATTGCACATAATATTAAATAAAACAATTTCAACGCATTCTGTTACAAACTAATAACTAAATAAAAAATGTAAACATTTAAATCATGGACAGAAATATATTGCAAAAAAAATTAAGATGTAATTATCTTGCAAAACTAATAAAATAATAATAATTATCCTCTTATTTTCTATAGCACATTACCACATTATCAATGCGCCTGAAAGCCCTTCATAACATTTTTACTAGTGCTGTAACTATATACAGTATTTGTAGGCAAATTAATTGAATTGAAAATGCATATATCTTTCACTACTGCAAATTGAAATTCGCTGCTATATTAAGTCACTCTAGTTTGGAAATAGTTGAGGTACGTAAACAGAAAAAAGATTGATTCTTTGCATTAATTCTTCTTAAAATACAATGAATTGAACAGAATGTTGAATTTGCAAGGAGTTGTGAGTCCCTATCGTCAGAAGGTATTTACTCATCTGTTTGGTGACGGTTATTGCAAAGTTGTAACCATCTAAATTGCACCAAAGGGTCTCTTCATTGAGTTGCAAAAAATACAATTCCTTTTCACGGTTAGCCCATTTTATTCATGTCAACAGGGCAGAATACTGCACCCTCGGAGCAATTACATTGCTGTCGGAAACAAAGCATAGTTCAGAGAGTAAAATAAATCTGACTTGCTTTGATGCTTCAAGCAAGCCTGGTTCTGTTAAAATCTATCACCTTGTTTGAATGTGTATTTAAAAAAAATTATGTATACACTTCTGAAAATGTAACCCCGTTATCGTAATGAAAAAGTAACACAATAACATTTGGAATAAACTTGCATTTTTATATTCGAAATGGTTTCAATTATTAACATGATAGTTTGCCCCATTAATAAAGTGTTGTATCCAGCTTAATGCTGCTTAATAAACTCTCCGACCCACAACTGTGGCCATTCCATCAACCTATCATCACACCCAGTCTTGATATCTCTGATCTGTCCATCAACATCACTCCCGCCTTGACTGCTCATATAATCCAGTTCCTTTATTTCAAAACTCTACCACCCATATACTGACCTGCACTAAACTCTGTACCCCCGACACACCAATTCCTGCCAGGCTGCAATGACTCCCTATCACCCAATAGATCAATTTTAAGATCTTCACATGTGTTTTGAAATCCCTTTATTCCCTTTATCTCCCTAAATCTCCAACCTGCTGATTCCCCAAACCACAACCCACTGCTTTCGCTCGAATGACTCCGTCCGCCTTCTTCTAACTCGTGCCCTCTGTTACAATATTGGGGTCCGCACTTTCAGCCATCAAAACTGTGGAACCTTTGTTTTGCTTCCTCCTTCCCTGTCTTCAGAACGCACCTAAAGACGTTCTTCAACTATGATTCCCGTCATCTCTCCCCTCCCAATAACTCGACGTCGTGCTTTGCCACTGACAAGCACTCTGGAACACACTCTGTGTGAAGGGCACTGTATAAATGCAGGTTATTGCTGCTAATTCTAATATTGGTTAAATAAAACATGAAATGTAGAAGGGGTCAAATCTAATCACCTGAAGTCATACTTTATTTTATATTTTGCAACTTGGCAAAGTTATAAGTCACTTGGAACCATTCTAACCAACCACAAATAGCTAACTAGGCAACACTTTGGGACTGAATCCATGGGTTTTGTACTGATTTGAATTTGAAACACTATTGTGCTTTATGATAAAAAGGTATAAAAGCATTATTATGACCTCAGATGAAAAAAAGAAAATGCTGACAGACAGAAATCTCATGAGCAACGAGGAGATATTGTAGAAAAGAGAGGCAGGGCAGGTCTGGATTGTCAATTTGGTCCTATCTGAAGAACACCTGCCTGTAGAGATACAGCCTTTCCATTAAAATATGTGTAATCCTGTAAACTGATTCAATGCCTCTAATTACTCTGCCTTTTGGTCATGAAACTAAAAAAAAAAGCCTTTTGCTCCTACTGTAAAGTAAAAACATAACGTAAAGCCAAAATAAGATGATAATGTGGTAGGTCTATCTGGATGTGAGAAAAATCAGTAAACATCATTATTCAATAGCTTTTGTGATGTTCTGCAATCCAACATTACTGCTACTGGGCCTCAAATGAAATAGACAGTAAAATGTTCACATTTGAAAAGATTTCATTAGATTGTTAACAAAATTCTGTATAAGCAGATTGAACAGGAAATAATACAGGAAATATTGCTAAACTAGAGGCTCTAACTCATGGCAGTTTCACACTTGAGGATCTAGTTAAGAAGTACTGTACTTACATTCAATATTAACAACAACAAAATTATACTTGTATAGCGCCTTTCACGTCGGGAGGACGTCCCAAGTCACGGGACAGTCAATGTTTCAGACCTGAGCTGGAGTCCGGATCGGGAAGGGTGAAGGGGATTTGGGGTGACTGATGGGATCGTCGAAGAGGAGGGTTTTGAGCCAGGACTTGAAGGAGGCTAGGAAGGGGGCGAGGTGGAGGGACTGGGAGTTTGAATTCCAGAGATTAGTGGCTGAAGGTTCACCCACCAATAATGCGGTGGGTGAGTCGGAGGAGGAGGAGGAGGAGGAGGAGGATATGGAGCAGGCCGGAGCCCGCTGAGTGTAGAGAGTGGGCAGATTGGTAGGGGGTTAGCAGGTCGCAAGGGTACGATGGGGCGAGGCCATGTAGGGCTTTGAAGGTGAGGACCAGGATCTTGAATATTATCTGCTCTAGTCTCATCTAACACATAACAGCAGAACAATTTTGCCCAATGTATGAATCAGATGTGCAAATGAACAGTCTCTGAAGTGCTAGGTGCAAAAATTAGGAATACAGTAAAAATTTCGGATTAGAGGTGCCACGATCAATTAATAATCAATCAATAACCTTATGGTTAGCATTTCATTAACATAGATTAATTGTAAATACTCGGGAAAATTCTCTTTGCTAAATTGAGATACTAATTGGACATTCATTAGACAGATTTCCTGTTTGTATTCAAAGAACAAAAAGTGTTAAAAAAAAAAATTACTCAAGAGTGGAACGTATTCCCAGCTAGGAAAAGTAGGAAAAAAACAGAACCAGGGATTCCACTTCCAATTTCCATTCATTCATGTTTTCCTGAAAGCAGCAATTAATAATACCCATTCTCTTCTTCAGATATTCCCTCAAGAAAAAACAATAATAAGCCACATGTTAAAACATGTTGAAAGCCCTGCCACTTTTTCAGGGGTATTAATTCCTACAAATAACATGATTGCTTATGGGACATTGACTTTCGTCCACAAATACACAGTCAATTCACTTTACAGTATATTCTGTGAAGTGTCGGTCAGTGGGTCGGTCAGTCAGTCGGTCGGTCAGTGGGTCGATCGATCAATCGATCGATTGATTGAAAGTAACACACCCAATTATAGAGTTTGGAGGAATCAATATAAGGTTACAGCTTCTCCTCAAAGTGATCACACAGGTGCAAAAAAGTCACATCTATAGTAGAACATGCACAGAAAGTAATCTTTCCTCTCTGATTACTGCACTGTAATTACCAAGTTAAACATCTAAGATTATGCCAATATTCCAGATACTATCAAGGTTAAGTGAATACTTTGTTAAAATGAGGGCATGATGCTCCCAAGATAAGCAGATTTATGAATAACTAGCATCATGTCTGAACTGTAGACTATCACTGAATTGAATATGGTAATATTTCAAATTGACAAAATGCAGTACTTACCAATCAGTTCAAAATAATGAGGAACATCTTCTCATTTCATGAAAAGATATTACCAAACTGATTATAGATGCAGATAATTTGGAATTCCAAAAGAATACGCATAGCACAATGACCGTGTAACCGAAATAAGCAATCTTGAAAAGATTGATGACAAGGTGGATGAGTGGAAACCTGTGGAGATAACTTAACTTTCTACTGTACTTAGTAACTGTGTTCATTTTTTATCACAAGGTAATTGCTTTGTTACATGTGTTAATTTTCTGTTGTTCCAATATAATAATAATCTTTGTATGACATATCACCTTATCACATCTTTGAGACATCTGAAAGCGCTTCACAGAATATACTGTAAAGTGAATTGACCATATTTTGCGGCAAAATGCGACAGCCAATTGAGCACAATATCCCCAGACAACCATAGATTAAGTGACTAAATTAAATTATTGTAAGTAGGATTCTGGTGTTCAGATATCGAATGAAGCAACAGTTTCTCAAAAAAGACTTAATCAGAGATTCACACAGAGAACAGTTGAAAGAGGACAATGGTTTGATATACATTAAGGGAATGGGAATACTCCTGAGCAGATATTGGAGGGAAAGAGGATGGTGGAGGGAAAACCTTTATGAGGCTTTAGTTTTTTTTTTAAAAGTGCAACATGTGATAATTATCACATACCGCATTTTGTAGTTTGTCCATTCACAATTACAGGGATCGTTTCATGCTCCTTTTCGTTTTGCATTACCTGTTTTGTTTACCAGGTTTATTTGCACTTTTGTTAAAATATATATGGAAACAATTTGCATTTGGGTCAGAATGTTTCAGTGTTGTCAATATAGGTCTGTAGCAGACACTTAATGTGAAGTGTTGCCAAACATTATATCCTCACACAACAGGAATTAAGGTATTAACAGTAATGGTAGACTGTGGACTGATATCAAATGCACTTGGAGTTTCTGGGCTCCCTACTTCCACCATCCGTAAGTTTCAACTGATACAAACATCTGCCACCAGTATTCTCACTCTCACCAAACTCCATTTGCCAATCACGGTAGTCCTTGCCTGGCTCCACAAGCTCTTTGTTGCACTATGACTCAACTTAAAAGCTCTCACCTTCATCTACAAAGATTTCTTCATGCCCTAGCACCTCGCCATCTCTTATCTTTTCTTACCCCACTCTTTTGCTTGCCACCTCTGCTCAGCTAACTGGGGTTTGCCACTGAGCCTTCAGCAGCGTCAATAAAACAAATATCGATTTACATTTATATATCTTCTTTCATGTTGGGAGATATGCCCCAATCCTCTGTCCCTCTCTGTTTCACCTCCTCTCGAAAAGTTGTTAACTACCACCTAAAAAAAAGACTCTTTAACTGCAACTGTTGAAAGACTACTATAACTAGCTGCACACTGTCTAAAATTCACCTTGTTGTCACAATAAAGCAATTTAAGACCCATAGTTTTCTAATGTTATTAATTTAGTGGGATTTCACATGCATATGATAGATCTGCGGTATTTTACTTAGTAGACAAGTGGAATAAAGCAGATTGCAAAAAGAAAATGGGTTAAAGAGTCAATGTAATCTCCAACTGTTGGGCCATATGGTAGATAAACCAAATCTGTGTAGAGTCTTGCTTTGTGAGCAGCTGTGAACTATGTCGCCTACTCATCATTATTATTATTTATAGTCACGGCAGATCTACCATGAAACCAGACAAGCTAATGATATCTCTAGACCAACATCTGTGCTCTGCCACCTTTCTGTTTTACGTTATCGGTAAAGCAACAACCCAGTAATAACAACAACTTGCATTTATATTGCACCCTTCATCAGCCTTCTGCATCCCTGAATACTTAAACCTATGCTAAAATGTTCTTTTTTAAACAACTTTTTTCCCCTCCAACTTTTCCCCTTCTTCAATAGAGGCTCTGACACGTTAGGGTGTAATTCCACAGACACCAGTAATCTTGCCAAATGATAATTTGTCATTTCTAGAAAGTTTGTTTTACTTTGGGAGACACCATCTCTCAACACAATCCTTTTTCTCACTAAAAAAGACTGATTTCTAGATGGTCATGTATCTGCTCTCGCTTGATGATCTTACATTCATCTTATGATCAAGATAAAGCCAAAGTAAATACACCTCAGACTGCAAAAAAATCATGCACCAAATCTCAGTTAGTCATCAGCAGAACTGACATTAACAGAAAGTGACCTTTCAGCTCACAATTCATGAAAATTGAAGATTACATTTTGGCTAAAGTGACAACTTTGGCTTATATAAGTGTAAATATGCAATATATTTTGTAGCCTTTGCATTGCAGGTTTGAGTACAATGTTCATGACAAACTGAATTGCCAATGTGTTGTGGCATTTTATTTCTTGCCATAGGGAAACCATTGTAAACTCCTCTGTCAGTGTTAAACACAACCAGAATGGTACAAGTGTAAGTAAGAGAAAAGAAAAATGATAGCACAATAAATATTTGAAGTAAATTCGAATTTCGTATCCACTAAAATTCAAATTGTCTCTATGGAAACTCTAAAAAAAATTAAAATAAAAAATGATAGTGTGCAAGTCATACTAAAAGTACAATTATATCCCCAGGCCATAAATGTAAACGCCAACAGTGGATGTCTGAAAAAGCAAGATGATTCACACTTTGTATTCATTGCACATAAGCCGAACAGTCAGATCAGAAATGTAGATATCAGGAACACGGGTGAAAGACGCAATGGAGGGAAATTAAATTATATACAGTAAAACTCACCTAAATTGTATCAGTTGGGACCAACTCATTTAATATGACTTACATGAAGTCTGCATTACAGGCAACTAAATCAAGTTTAATCAATAATCTACACTGCACGTGCATAATTTAATGCAGCCAGTAAGTGATGGGTTAACACTACATTTCCTGTGATTTAATGTGTCTTCACCTGTCACTGCATGCAGATTTACTGGGGTACGCATTGAATCAAGGGAAATTAAATTATTCGGAGCATGTGTCAACGGATGAAGGCTACTTTTCCTGCAATACAATGTAGCCGGCAATTAATTGTTGCATGTCCTGTAGCTCATTGGTTAGAGTATTCACCTTACAAGCAAGAGACCTGGGTTCAATTCCATGCAGGACAAAACCTTGGGCATGTTTCCTTACTCTACACAAATAATAATCCCACCAAAAAATTGGTTACTGTATTTTAATCCACAACTGTTTGTAGGACATTGCTGTGTGCAGTTGGCTACCGTGTTTCACCCACACATATACAGTTAATTCACTTTACAGTATATTCTGTAAAATGAAAAGCACTACATCAAATGAAAGAAATATTATTATTATTATTATTATAGGTCAATGATTAAGGACATCATCTCCCATGATTCAAGTGCAGGAATAATGGAGAGTAGGCGAGTGGCGTTACAAGTTTGGATGCAAGTAACATGAGTACTGGAACTCCTCACTATACGTCAGTGGGCGGGAGGGGGCGGAGTAATTCAACAACAACAACAACACCTTTGATTTATATAGCGCCCTCCACGCCAGACGGCGTCACAAAAGCACTTCGGATGAAGGGGCAAGATTACCTGCCTCTTGTACGGATCCCCAGAGGGGCCTGACCACCTCAACCATCTCCAGTAAGTGTTCTCTTAATGGTATTTTTAATCTTATTTATATATTTATTTAACTTTTATTTTAATTTTCAATACTAGTGGTGTTGTTTTTGGTCTTTATTTAATATTAGTGTAAGAAAATTTAGACCAGAAATGTACTGGAGGAACGTGACCCTTCTTGATAGCAGTAGGGCCTATGGTAATGTAGGTTTCGCTATACGTTGTTTCACTTAAAAATAACACTTTTCAAGAACACATCCCCATTGTTAATTGAGGAGTCCCAGTAGTGCAAAGAAACCTAAGTGGTTTTGATAGGAAACTAAATTGGACTCGGGCATTTATACAATTTCTAAATACTGTACTGTAATAATAATCCTTACAATTGATATAGTGTTTCATCACATTTTCTAGGTGTCTGAAAGAGTTTCACAGAATATACTGCAAAGTGAACTGAATGTATGTTTTGTAATTGAAATACGGCAGTCAATTATAGACAGCAGTGTCTGATAAACAATCATCAATTGATGTGACCAAATTATTATCTTTAATTTAAAAAAAATAAAGCTAAAGCTTATGCGAGTTTTACTGTACCAGGCACCACTAGATGTATCCACATTTGAATTGTTCCTTTGTGTGGTATCTTTAAAATCTTTGGTACAGGAATGCTACCCAGACTTTGATTTTAGATCCCAAAGGCAGCAATTGTGCGTAGTTTCATAGGACACAATGGAATAAAGTCATCAATTTTTTTATCTGCACACGAGCATCAATCTCCACAACCGTTGAAGCCTCAGGATGCCCAGACCCAATGAGGAATGTGTTATGAGACAATGCTGTAAATTTTACCACAGCATTTCAGAGAGAGTTAAGCAGTAGTGTTAAGTAGTGAATATTGTAATATATTTATGTCAGTGCTATAATACAATCCCTTGCAGCCTGCTGCTATACTTATTTTAAAATCCTTTAGCACTGTGGGACTGAGATTGCCATCATATTTCAGACTACTGCTTCTTTCATAAACTATGACAATCATTACTTTTCATTTTTGCTATTCGTTTTTATTGTTCTTGACACCTCATTAACATATCTTCATTATTATCAAAGGTTACTGAATATCGCTGTATGATACAGTTTTAATGAAATTCTGTAATAACTTTTGAACAGCTCGGACATTCTTTTCTGCTACTTCATCACATTGTATGGATTGTCTCAGATGCTTCAATATCAAACATGACACATGTAATAGTTTAGTTCCAAGCTGTTCTTGGGTAAGTACGTTAAAATTGTTTTACTGCTTCCAGATTGTTTAATATACTGCACCATAAGAACAGCACAAATGATTTTTAAAAAAAAGACCCACATGTTCGAGGAGATTTATTATTAGGCTATAGATATTGTGTTCTGCAGTGCTAAATGTAAATAGGCAGTGTTATTTAGTGTAGGTGTCTGCCTCGCATTACTCATTTAAATTGTCAGTCGACCAAAACTATATGGATTTGTACAGAGATTTTATGTTACCATCATTCATGATTTGTTGTATTGGAACATATTGCACCCAGATTAATATATGGAAATTAGATACCTCTATTACGAGGGAAGATTGTGAAAATCCAGCATATTTACATTAGAAAAAAAGAAAATTAAGGGATGATCTTATTGAAGCACTCCAGATCCTAAAGGTTTTAATCGATGAGCTGGACTTGAATGCCATTTGCAATATGGTCAACATGTCCACAATTATGACTGTTATTCATTTCAGGTATTGTCCATGCTTCTGAAATGTTTGTTTTCAAGTGAAAGGTGCAATATAAATACAAATTATTCATAACAAGGGATCATGATCTAAAGCTCCTAGAAAGAGACAGAAAATTGATCACAAAATACACAGTTACACCACTTCATAGTACAGTATATCATGTGGAACTCTTGAAGGCATCTTGTCAACATGATAAGGCTCTACAGCAAGTGAAAGGATTATTCTTCTTATTGTTATTCTTATTATGGGTAAGTAAACTGTAAAGTGTTTCTCACATTTTCACATTTCTATGTAACAACTAAGTACACATGTTGATATAATTGATCCACTTATCAAAATTAGGAATTTGTCCGACAGTTAATTTAGCAGTTTATCATTCAGAGCAACTCTGCCAATGGAATAAAATTGACAATGGATTAGGGGATTGGTCTAGACTTTATTCACCATCAAAGTAGATAATAATAATATTTTCAATTGATATGGTGCCTTATTATGTCACTCCCACTGAATATTTCACAGAGTTTCAAATGATCCACTGTGAAGTGCAGTGACCATATAATTGTAGGAAATGCAGCAGCCATTGTGTGCATAGAAATGCCTCCAAATAGCAATGAAGTGAATGACCAGTTAATCCAGAATCACACATTTACAGACTACGTGACTCATTGGATAAACTTGTTGAAGACAACAGGTTACAAAAAATTGCGAAATATTTTTCATGAAAAGTTACATATCAAAATTAATATGAAATTGCCAAACCTAAAGGTAGATTTATGATCTAGCACTGTCAAGGTAAAATACAAATTAGCATAAAATTAGCAGTAATTTCTCTTCTCCCCCTCCAACTACCACCAAACATACACACACACATTTTCTTGAAAACCTGCTATCTTAAAATACTTCCTTAAAATAATGTTTTCCTCCACACAGTCAAATACGCTATACTGAACATGTCAGGGTGATCCTTTAAAGATCAGTAAATTCACAATCCTTGGCAAGCAGGAACTCTTTATTCTCTGCCAGTCCATAAATTGACAAACCTTAGAGATGTAAGCTTATCGCATTATAGACTCACAACTCAAGGTTGTGCAATACTCTATATGTATGCAATGTATGCAATACTATACTATCTATGCAATACTATATGTTTACAATCCTTTGGTTGAATCAAGTCCATAACATATCAACTTCTAGAGAATTGCAATAAGCATTCTTGAATAACTTTTAGTTTCCCCTTTGATTCTAAGTAGGAGAGAGAATTCCATACATTACTTTTTTGATTGGGGAATGAAGGGATGGTTCTCATTATTTCATTGTGCATCCAAAAGAGCAAGGAAGGATATCCTTGGAACTGAGCTGGCTCCAAGATGATTTGCTTGGACGACAGAACATTACAATCAAGTCAATCTTCTGTGGCAATCTTGGTGATCTGATTCCTGAGACAGGTGGGTTTTCAGTACTACTGGACATGTTTGATGACAAACCACCTAGCCTGGCTCATCAGCATGACTTAGACAAGCAGACCACTGAGGACAGGGATTCTTTCAACTCACTTTGGGTAATGTCACTTTGCAAACCAAAGCCTTCAGGGGCAAAAAGCTTGCCAGACCATTGTCTCGTTAGCATTTTTTGCAATTTTAACTGGTTAAACTCCAATAGTGCCCCATCACACAATCTAGGTTCTCTAAGATCTTGCTGACCTCTGCCTAATACTTTCTTGGATTGGGTAAACATGGAGAATCCTTCCAGGGAGAGAGTGTGCGTTTAATTGCAGAACTCGGGAAAATTCCCACATATAGTTGACATACATGTGTGGATTTTTAGGTATTGCTTGGATACTCTTAAGCATACAACAACAACAACAAAATTAGACTTGTATAAAGCCTTTCATGTCAGTAGGATGCCCCACAGTATTGCATTTCCACACATGTTAGACATCTCAGCTGACTAAAACTCCAGGCATTAATAGGTAAGCAATGAATTAAGCATTGGAATTTCTCATGAAGACGTCAACTGATTAACCATCGTACAGGAAGGTAGAATACAATAACAATAACTTTGACTAATTTAGTGATTTTCACTTAGGGGGGATACATCTCAAACTGCTTCACATGGAGGGAGATCCATGTGATATAATGTTAAATGTAGTATGTTGAAGAAGACCAAAGGCACAGTGAAATGGGAAGATTTTTAGAAGGATTTTAAACACAATGATAGAGAGAGTGCAAGGCAGGTAGTCCGATAAAGTGGAGGTATAATAGCTGAAAGCTTGACCTCTGGTGGTAGATCAGAAGATGCAATAGATATGCAGAAAGCCCAAGTTAGCAGAGCAAAGTAAGTGGGAGGTTAGCTTGTGTATCCTGGCAAAAATAGGGAGGGAGATAGCACTGTTTTGAAGAGTGAAATAAGAAAACATTTACCAACTTACCATAGTGTATTGATGAGCCACTTTCATTAACTCTATGCAGCCCTGAGCATCAGCAAATGCACGGATTCCCAGACAGTTTGATGGATGAAGAAGCTTCATCAAGAAGTGACAGCACACCTCCACTACTTGTGAGAGCTGGAGTAGACAGGCTGCTGCTAAAAGGTTCTCAATTGTCTCTTCCTTTAACTCCAGGCAACCTGAAAACAGATAAATAATAATAATAATCCTTGCATTATGGTGCCTTTCACATTAGGAGGACATTTTAAAGTACTTGACTGTAAAAAAAGTTTTTATGTGCGTTTTGGGTGTAGAGGAGCTTGGCTGCCAATTGCACATAGCCATGTCCCACAAGCAGCCATGATGTGAATACCCAATTTTATTTAGGGGATCGTTGGTCAGGATACTTTAAAAGAGAAACTCCCTTCTCCTGTCAAATAGTGCTAGAGGATCTTTGAAATGGGACCTCAATTTAACATCTCCTGTCAAGGATTGGATTATCTGCAGGGACTGTAAATTCAAAGTCCTGACGTGGGACTTGAACCCACAACTATCAGATATCAACTAAACAAGTGAACAAATAGTAATTGTGAGACACCCCATCAATAAGATGTGAATAAATAGGTTGTATTACTTCTGAAGCTCGAGAACAGCCATATATTCTTTAAGAAACAAATGGTGAATAGAACAGTGTATTTTATAGCTTCAATATCACTGGATTCAAAACCAGTGATCTGGATAAGTGTTATTGCAATAAATTAATGGTCATTTTTTGGTGTAGTTTTCTGATTGGCCTGGCACAGTGTCACTGTGATGTTCAACAAGGATGTTGAACTGACAAGGGAATTAATTCAACCACACAAGAAAGACAAGAATGGAGGAGTTCAAATCAGAAACAAAAGTGGAAAGATTGAGAAAAATTGAATTAAAAATATAAGTAAAATGGAAACAAATTAATGAAATACGTACATGTGAAATGATCGATTTATATGGTGCCTTTCTCACCCTCCATAAGTGAATGACACTATATAAATCCAATTTGTTGTTGTTGATTTCTGGTATGGGAATATCAAGAGCTGTTTAATTTACTCTGTTCAGAAAATTACTTATTTGTTATTTTAGGAAGCTGGCAAAGTGCAAGTAAAGGTCAGAGAGCAAAATATCATTGGTCCATTTAATCTCCAGGCTGCCATTTTGCAAATAACACAAATTAAACTCAAGTGTCTCCTTATAAATTATGAATCTCACATTGAAAGTGGTTAGTTCCAGGCTTGATGGACAACTCCTAGGCTTCAACAGAGTGGTTACTTATACTGTTGGCCATATGTTTGAATATCAGGCAGGAGTGAAATAATTACTCATGGGCAAGACCAAGTCTTAGAGCAAACAACACAAAAGAGATTGGGAGAGCGTGTGCAAAATGAAATTAACTCTGGTTTGAATGGATTGCAATAAACATTTATAAGAACAGTTCTAAAGCAGGGAACAATTGAGAATTGTGTGGTAAACTCTGCTATGCAAAAGAAAGTCAATGTATGAGAAGAAATAAAGTGTGAGCAAAGAATACTGTAGCTAGCTGAAATATACAGTATTTAAGATGACATCAAACTTCACAATCGACATTGAAGATAATCAAATCAAAAATATCCTTATCTCACAAAATACATTAGTACAGGAAAATAAAAGACATTTTGATTTAATAAATTCAATGATTCCATGAATGAAGGTCAGAAAGGATTACTTAGCTAGCAAGAGTTGGAAAGCAGATTTGATACAAACAGTTTAGTTAATATAATCGCTCATGTATCCCCCATCTTTCAGCTGGCTACATTATTCTGTATTCAAACTTTATTTTTTTCTCATTCGTTGACTTTCTTTTGCATGGCAGAGTCTAATGTCAATTCTAAAGTATGGCACAAAATCTCACAAAGGCACTTTCAACATAAAATGTTATTACAACGAATAATAGCTATCACTTGCAAGATAGTAATCTCACTGAATGTTCTAAGCAATATCACAAACTACATTCCAAGATTTTCCACTTCATAGTTTCTTCTAAACTCTTAAATAAAGCAATTGCCTTGAAATTGCTGTCCTATAATATTAATGGGAGAATTTTTAGCTAACAACAAACTGAAAACGTTTTGCAACATAAATATTTTCCTTACATGATGTCTTCAACACTCATATGCTGTATCATGTACTCTTTAGTGTCCATAAAACCAACCATACATTGGATGGGTTTGCATGAATACACATCTCCTCTTTCACACCAATATCAAATTATAATTTAATATTTAATTAACCTAATATAATTGCAAGATCACATCTGCATTTAACTTTGACTATTAGTGCCACTACATGCTTTAAACTCTCACTATGCAAAGAAAACAACATTTCTACCAGTTTGAATGTTTTTGGTCAGCTGGGTGTCTAACACATGTAGAAACACATCACCATGTTTAAGAGTATCCAAACTAGACAGAGCTCCACAAATATATGTCGAATACACATGGACATTTCCCTGTGCCTGGAACGGAATGTGCAGTGCCCAAATGGGCTTACTCTGCTTCCCTGATTCCACAAAGTATAAGTTGCAGATTGGCAAGAGGTGAGTGATCCCAGAATGCATATTGTGCTCCTGCTGAAGCTTAATCAACTGAAGCCTCGCAGCCTACCATATACGAAAAACACTGTCTGGGTATCTTTATGCTCCATGTCCAGCTAGGAACACTATCCACAAAGCTTGCAGTTGATGGATGGGAAGAATCCCTGTCCAGAGTGACCAGTCTGTCACTTCAGACCATGCTGATAAGTCAGGCAGGTTGGGCTGGTGAACTGCAAACACGCTTGTCTCAGGATCTAAACTACTGCAATTACCACAAAGACTTGACTAAAATTTAACAGACATTATTTGCTTTTAACAAATCGTGTTGACTGTCATTAATTAACTTGATTTTTTTTCCAAGTGAAAATTAATTTTGTCCCAGATTATGGCCTCCAGACGTTTCCACACCACCTGTAGTTACCAAGTTTATTCTTCTCACCCTTTTTGAACAGTAGTGTAACATTTGCAACCCTCCAGCCTTCGGCATTACTCCTATATCCAATGAGGATTGAAAGATTGTGGCCAGAGCCTCTGATATTTCCATCTTAACGTCTCTCTGCAACCGAGGATACATCCCATCTGGACCAGGTGACTTTTCCACAAGGGGTGGAAATGGCTTTTCTACTTTGAATGCTGCTAACCTTTTAAGTACCTCCTCTCTATCAAATCCTGGAAAATGTCTTTGACAATATTTCATTGTGGGTTTGCACTTTGTTAATATTAAGAATAATTGATTGAAGATTATTTAATAGTTTCACCCCTCACTTTATTATTCGGTGCAAAAATGCTGACCTCTGATTTATCAGAATGGATGGAACTCATATGTGCAATTCAGCAAGATAGTAAATGCACTCATTTTGAGATAATAGTCTCCTAATTTGCATTGCCAGAGTCTGCAGAAAATTTGGACGAGACTGACATTATAAATCTAATCATCTTTGATAAGCTTAGCTCAGACAATACAAGGTTGGCACAACATGCTTTTTCATGGGATTTCTGTGGAGGGATTTAAACACCTTGGGTGGTTATTTTTCCCTTTTAAGTGCACATCATTAATACTGGTAAAATTGCTGCAGAGGAGAATCATATGGGTACAATGCCAACGTGGATGCATTTGCCAAAAACTAAAGAATAACTGCGCTTAGTATAATATCACCAGATGTTTTCCACAGATATGTGATCTTTCCAATTATTGAAATACCATTCAGCTGCTGTCAGTATCATTAATAACATCCTCAAAATCTAAGTGAAAAAGCGTATTTGCCTCTACCTTATCTACTTGTCTTGGTATGTTAAAGTCTTGCTTTGTGCCTCCTCTGATCGCCTTAGTATTCTTGGCGATTTCAATCTCCATTTCACCCCCTCCTGCCACATTTCCTCTGCATTTTCCTCTTTACTTTCGTCTTTCAACTTCTCCCTTCATATTAACACTGCCACCCACACCCACGGCCATCCTCTCGATCTGGTGATCACCCGAGGCCTCAACGTCTCTGGCGTCACCATCACAGACAAGGCCATTTCCGACCATTTTTTCATTTCCTGCAACACCTCTGTCCCTCTCCCCTCCACCTCCAAACCCACCACCATCTTCTACCGGCCCTGGAAGAAGATTCCCCCTCAAACTTTCACCTCTGCCCTAGAAACCTCCGACCTCTTCCCACAATGGCATTTTTTTTGTACTGACCCATCCTCCGCCTCCACCGCCCTCCACAACACCCTCTCCACTACCCTCGACACGCTGGCCCCCCTCACCTCCAAAACCGTCTCCCATTCCCGATCATCACCGTGGTACACATCTCACCTCCGTTCCCTCAAAAGCCAAGTGAGAGCAGTTGAACGCACCTGGCTCAAATCTGGCCTCACGGTCCACCGGCAAACCTGGCTGGACCGCATCAAATTTTACCGCTCCGCCCTAGCCACCGCCAAATCAGCCTTCTACTCCAGGATAATCCTGGAAGCGAAGGACAACCACCGCCTCCTCTTCGCCACCACCAACCAGCTCCTCCGCCCTCCCCCCCCCCCCGCCTCACCTCGCAGATCCTCTCCTCAAACGTTCGTTGCGAGGAGATGCTGGATTTCCTCGAGTCCAAAATTGAGAAAATCCGCTCTGCAGTTTCCTCCCCACACCACTCCTCCACCTCCGCGCCCTCATCAGCTACCTCAACCCCTACTCACCCCCCATTTCACACTTTCAACCCCACCACCCCGCTTTCAGTCACAAAAATAATTACCCACCACGTGCTCATTGGACCCCATCCCCACCCCCCTCCTCCGCACCCAGCTCCATTTGTTAGCCCCGCTCATTTCTGACACCATTAACCTTTCCCTCTCCTCAGGTACTGTCCCTACCTCCCTTAAAACAGCCACCATCACCCCTATCCTGAAGAAACCCTCCCTTGATGCGTCGCAACCATCAAGTTATCGACCCATCTCCAACCTCCCGTTTTTATCCAAGGTCCTTGAAAGAGTGGTTGCCTCCCAGCTCCGCTCTTTCCTTTCAACTCACTCACTTTTTGAACCCCTCCAATCAGGTTTCCGCCCTATCCACAGCACAGAAACTGCCCTGGTTAAGGTCACAAATGACATCCTAACCGCCTGTGACCAGGGCTCCCTCTGCCTCCTCGTCCTCCTTGACCTGTCTGCTGCGTTCGACACAGTCGATCACATCATCCTCCTTCAACGTCTTTCCTCCCACCTCAACCTTCAAGGCACAGTCCTTGACTGGTTCCATTCTTATTTGACCCACCGTTTACATTTTGTTTCTTCCAACGTTTTTTCTTCAAACCCCCGCACAGTTTCTCACGGCGTCCCTCAGGGCTCTGTTTTAGGCCCCCTCCTTTTCACCCTTTACACGCTCCCTCTGGGCGACGTCATCCGCAAACATGGGGTAAATTTCCACATGTATGCGGACGACACCCAGTTGTACCTTTCTGCCTCATCCCTCAACCCCCAGACGATCGATGTTCTGACAGCATGTCTGTCTGACATCGAGTCCTGGACGAGGGACAACTTTTTGCAATTGAACGTGAGTAAGACCGAGGCCCTCCTGATTGGCTCAAACCAGCGCCTCCGCACATCGGGCGCTGCCAGCCTCAATATCCAAGGTTGCACTCTCCACCTCACAAAGCCAATCAGGAACCTCGGCATCATGTTCGATCAAAAACTTTCCTTCCTCCCCCACATCCGCGCCTTGACCGGCACCGCTTATTTCCACCTGCGCAACATTGCCAGGCTCCGCAACTATCTTACCCCCCGCGCTGCCGAAACACTCGTGCACGCATACATCACCTCACGGCTGGACTACGGAAACTCTCTCCTCGTCGGCCTCCCCAGCTCCTCCATTCACAGGCTGCAGGTCATTCGAAACTCTGCAGCCCGTGTACTATCCCGCACCCGCCTCCGCGACCACATAACCCCCACCCTCGCCCATCTCCACTGGCTCCCCATCCTCCAGAGGATCGAGTTCAAGATCCTCGTCCTCACCTACAAGGCCTTAAACGGCCTTGCTCCGCCCTATTTAACCGATCTACTCTCCCCCTACACGCCCACCCGGACTCTCCGTTTAACAGGACTTGGCCTGCTCCAAGCCCCCCGCCCGAACCGCCCCACCATCGGAGGCCGGGCCTTCAGTTTCTCCGCTCCCACCCTATGGAATGCCATCCCTCAATCTCTCCGTTTCGTTTCTTCCCTTTCCTCTTTCAAGGCCGGTTTGAAGACTTTCCTCTTCGATCGTGCCTTTTGTTCCACCCCAAACTTTTTTACCTCCCCTTCATGTTTCACCCCTTCCCAAACACTCCCCTCTCAGCTCGGGTCACACGCCTCCTGTGCAGCGCCTTGGGACGTCCTCCCGACGTGAAAGGCGCTCTATAAATGTAATTTGTTGTTGTTGTTGTTGTTTGTCCTCCCGACGTGAAAGGCACTCCATAAATGTAATTTTGTTGTTGTTTTGTTGTTGTCAATGAAAACAGGTTCAGTTCAATTTTCCAAGACTGTCATCATCACTTAGAACCAGAGGACCCAGAATTGTTCTTTTCTTCTTATGAATTGAACTTGTCGTCGTCCCCATTACCCCAGTCCTTGCCAGACTTCACAGGCTCCCTATCCCTGAGAGGATCGACTTCAAGATCTTCACCCTTGTTTTCAAATCCCTCCACTCCTCTGCACCCCCCTGCCTCTCTGATCTCCTCCCTCCTCAAACCAGCTCCCGTTGCCTTCGCTCCACTGGGTCTGGTCTCCTCCATGTCCCCTGAGTCCTCCGCTCCACCCTCGGTGGCCGGGCTTTCAGCCACTACGCCCCGAGGCTCTGGAATTCCCTTCCTCACTAACTTTGCCTTGCCCCCTCCTTTCTCAGTTTCAGGTCCCAGCTGAAGACCTTTCTCTTTGACCGCGCCTTTGGTTACCTTTCTACCCCTGTCCCTGGCTCGGTCCCGGGATCTGCTATTGTGAAGAGCTCTGAGACGCCGTCCAGCATGGAGGGAGCTATATAAATCAAAATTGTTGTTGTTGTTGTTGTTGTTCCACTTCTCTCATCCCATTTCAATGCATCAATGTCCTATCGAAGCTATAGTGAGTACTCACAATTAAACACAATTTTGTGGTAAAAACTCGCTTGTGGAGTTATCACCAGTAATAATGATCAGTTCACATATGACATGTTTCTCAATATGGTCTCACCAGTGATCTACCAATTGTGAAAATATCTGTTGTAAAATTGAACTCAAATACCATGATAATGCAACCTATTTATTTAGCTTTGTTTACAGGAGTTTTTAACATTGCATTTTACCAAGGATCAATAATCAAATGCCTGCCTGACTCTATTGTAATATTCTAGCCTCTAGTTCAGAAAATGATGGCCCATGGCTCTTGTTGGTATTTTTTGAGTTCATAGTGTAGGCTGACTGTACACTATGGAAGAGCATGGTATTGTTGGAATGGTGGGGATGCCTTCCATCGGATGGAATATTAAACTAGAGTCCCATCTGCCTGTTGAGGTGGAAATTAAAGATCCAACTACAAAATTTGAAAAGAGAATGGAGGTTTTCCGGTCCTTGCCAACAAAATCCTCGAGATAAATTATAAATTCTGATAGATCATTCACTTCAGGGCTGTTTGTGGGACATTTCTATACATATATTGGCATATTTTATCTGAAATCTAATATCCTAACCCACTAATTTGATAAAAGGCATTCTTGCAATTTTCCTCAGGCAAGATCTTGTTCAATTTTTCCCAGTTGTAATCAAATCAGAATTACACAGAAAATTGTCAAGTTGTGTGTCCAAATAACCTAACTATCCTGCCATGAAGTGCACAAAAATAGCAAATACCTTTGACTCATTCCATGCACAATCACTTTTTAAATTTGGGAAGATTGACAGTCAAGTCACTGAATACGGTTTCCATCATCATCATACCAGATGAGGCAAACCAAGCTAGTATAAGCTACAGATTACATTTTTAAAATTTTATCTGAGCATATTTTGAAGCCACAACTATGACACCATATGAACAAATCACCATTGCTGTCACACAAATCTAATTTTCAAAATCTCGATTGGCTTCCAAAGTGTACGTTTCTATAAATGTGTTATGAATCACCAATTGAATTACAATATATTCAGTAAAGTATCTTGCAATACAACACTGTAGAAGAATGTTAGAAAAGGACAGTATCATTAAATCATTGTAACCTATGAACATTTTGCATACCCTATTGATTACTTAGTGACATTATTTTTGTGCAAGAGAATATGATCTTCCTTGAAGGAACAAATTAAATCATAGTCACAGTCTGTAAGATTGTGGTAAATTGTGTGGCTATTTGCAGCACTTAACATCCTTTTTGCTATTTGTTTATAATGGATAATGTGCTTTTAAAATTGGGAAAGATTATTTTACAGTAAATCCAACTGGAAGGATTATTATAATGAAAAGATTATTATTATTAGCGATCATCACATAATGGACTCAATTGTCTTGATAAAATCTATCCATAAGCATTCAAGATTTGCCATTTTTCTTGCAATATAAAATAATAGTTATATCCCAGGAATTCAATGGATGTAATTATGCAGTTGTTACATCTAAATTTGGGGGATGTCAGCATGGAAATGAGCTGAGCATCCTAACTGTTGTGTAAGGCACTTTGTGACTTTCATTGCTGTATGTATATTATATTAAATAATGTATTGTATGACATGAGGGCCACAGAGGATTATGACATATTCTGATTCTGGTTAGTTGTAGATGGGTGGAATTACAAAATCTCTTACAGGGATTTCTGCGTGCGTGTTTTGGCTGCAGCCCCGAACCGAGCCTCCCCACCACCCTAAATGTCTCTCTTCCCACCCCCCTCTACGTCTCTTCCACCATCCCCCTCTATCCGCTACTCTAACTCTGTCCTACTCCCCCCCACCCCCCACCCACCCCGCCTACTCTCCCTCCTGGCCCCCATCACCACTTCCCTCTGCTCCAGTCTGGGGATCCCCCGTTGGGCCCATCGCAGCACCAGGCGCTGGGTGTCCCAGAGCAGCCACCCCAACTGTCCCATCATCCACTCTCTCCACCCAAACTGCCTCCTTAAGGCAAACACTACTTCCCCCTCTGTCATACATACCCTCCCCACTTCCCCTCCCTCCTCTCTCCCCACACCCACCTCTCCTACACACCCTCAGATCCTCTCCGCACCAATCTCTCCTCCCTCTCCCCCCTCCAGTGCTGGAGGGGGGAGCATCCGCACTGCTCTCCACAATATCCATTCCTTTTCCAACACAACCCTCACCATCTATGATCTCATCCTGGATGAGAATATTGATATTCTTGGGCTTACGGAATTCTGGCTAAATGATCCCGTGTCTCTAGTCGAGGCCTCCCCTCCAGGCTACACCTTCCACCACCCCCCACACCCCAACCAACGCAGCAGTGGGGTGGCCATCATCTTCAACGCCTCCCTTGGTCTCTCCCCCTACTCCTCTGGCTGTTTCCCCTCCTTCGAGCACCTCACTCTACCATACTTCTCTTTCCTTAAAAATCCTTCTACTCTATCGTCCTCCTAAACCCCCTGGCTCTTTCCTCTCCGATATCTTCACTCTCCTCTCCTCCCTGTCCCTCTGCTCTGAACGTCTGCTCATCATGGTCGACTTCCACCTTCACCTAAATTCCCCCTGCACCACCTCTTTCGACTTCACTGCCCTCCTCTCCTCCCTAAATCTCACCCTCCACATTCACTCACCGACCCACAACCGTGGACACGCCCTCGACCTTATCATCACCCATGGCCTTGACATTTCCAACCTCAGCATCTCGGACAAGGCCATTTCGGACCACTTTCTTCTCTCTTTCTCCTGCTCCATCCCTCTCTCCTCCACCAAGCCCTCAACTGTACTTTTCCGCCCATGGAAAAGTCTCCCACATGAGACCCTCACAGAAGCCCTTACATCCTCTGACCTACTACCCCTCTGGTCCTCCAGAGGGTTAGTAGGTCAGAGGATGTGAGGGCCTCCAGCTGTCTAGCTGCTCCACAATCGCCTCTCCTCCAACTTCAACTCTCTCTTCCCCCTTAAATCCAAGTCTATCTCCAAACCCACCCACTCCCCTGGTGCAACACTCATCTCCACACCCTTAAATACCAAACCCGGCTGCTCAAGCGCAGGTGGCAGAAAACCAGCCTTATGGTTTACCACCAACTGTGGTTCGAGCATCTCTATAGCTACCGCCGTTCCTTGTGTTGTGCAAAAACAGCTTACTATTCCAACATCATCCTGGAGGCAAACAACAACCTCAAAGTCCTCTTTTCCACCACCCCATCACTTCAAATGTTAAGTGCGAGGGGGTCATGGACTTATTTTCCTCCCAAATCCACAATATCCACCAGGCAGTGTCGTCCTCCTGCCTCTCGGCACCCACTACCACCCCTACTCCATCCCCCTCACCCTCCCCATCATCAGCTCCTACCTCAACCCCCTTCCTACACTCCTTCTCACCCGTCTCTCCTTCCTCCATCTCACGCACTCTCACCTCCAAGAAGCCAACCACCTGCTGCCTCGACCCCATCCTCACCAACCTACTGCTCACCCAGCTCCCCCTCCTCTGCCTAAGGATGGCTGATATCATCAACCAGTCCCTCTCGACCGGATCAGTCCCTGCCCCCCTCAAAACTGCTGCCATCACCCCCTCCTTAAAAAACCCTTCCTAGATCCCTCAAACCCCAGCCACTACCGCCCTATTTCAAACGTGCCCTTCCTTTCAAAAGCACTGGAATGCGTTGTTGCAAACTAACTTCGTGCCCACCTCTCCTCCCACTCCCTCTTCGAACCCCTCCAGTCCGGTTTCCACCCTGCCCACAGTACAGAGACTGCGCTTGTGAAAGTCACAAACGATGTCCTCTCTATCTGCAACCAGGGCTCCCTCTGCCTCCTTATCCTCCTGGACCTGTCTGCTGCATTTGACACAGTCGACCACGCCAACCTCCTCCACCACCTGTCCTCCGTCATCCACCTCAGTGGGACTGCACCCGCCTGGTTCGAGTCCTACCTCACAAACTGCCAGCAGTACATCTCCACAAACGGCTTTACCTCCCACTCTCACCCAGTTACCTGTGGGGTACCCCAGGGATCCATCCTTGGCTCCCTCCTCTTCGTCATCTATATGCTCCCTCTTGGGGATGTCATCTGCAGACACGGGACACACTTCCACATATACGCGGATGACACCCAACTCTATTTCTCCACTTCACTTTGCGACCGCAGTCCCCTGATGTTCTGTCAGCCTGCCTGTCAGACATCAGGAACTGGATGAGTGAAAATTTCTTGCAGCTGAATGTTGACAAGACGGAGGCCATACTCTTTGGCTCTCGTCAATGTCTCCATTCACTTGTCTCTCACCTCCTCCACCTTCCCGGTCTACCACTAAAACTCTCCAAACCTGTGCACAACCTAGGCGTTAGGTTCGACCCCCAACTGTCCTTCCTCCCCCACATCCAGTCCCTCACCAGCACCGCCTCCTTCCACCTCCAACAGATCGCCCGTCTTCGGCAATACCTCACCCCAAAAGCCGCTAATACCCTGATCCATGCCTTCGTCACTGGACTATTCCAATGCCCTCCTCACCGATCTCCCCTCCACCACAATCCATAAAATCCAACTCATCCAAAACTCTGCTGCCCGCATACTCACACACACCAAACTTCGCTCCCCCTTTACCCCAGTCCTTGCCAGACTTCACTGGCTCCCTATCCCCGAGAGGATCGACTTCAAGATCCTCACCCTTGTCTTCAAATCCCTCCACTCCTCTGCACCCCCCTACCTCTCTGACCTCCTCTCTCCTCAAAACAACTCCCATTGCCTTCGCTCCACTGGGTCTGGCGTCCTCCATGTCCCCCGAATCCTCTGCTCCACCCTTGGTGGCCGTGCCTTCAGCCACTATGCCCCGAGAATCTGGAATTCCCTTCCTCACTACCTTCGCCTTGCCCATTCTTTTCTCAGTTTCAGGTCCCAGGAAAGACCTTTCTCTTCGACCGCGCCTTTGGTCACCTTTCTACCCCTGCCCCTGGCTCGGTCCTGGGATTCGCTATTGTGAAGTGCTCTGAGACGCTGTCTGGAATGGAGGGCACTATATCAATCAAAGTTGTTGTTGTTGTTGTTCTTAACAAGGGATTAGAGTTACACAAATAGGGATTCCTTTTGGTAACCTTGTGCCAGCCGGTGGAAATATCGCATACGTATTGTTCCTATGGTTGACAAATTTCAACAAACAAGATCCCAACAATTATACCCTTATAGTATAATTAATCTGTTATCCTCTAGGTAATAGGAATTTTTTTTAATGCACTGGAAATGTGATTATTTTTCCAGTTGATAGTTTTTCAGATATTGTTCAGTCTAAATTTTGAACACTTAAGAAAGAACACGGTTAAAGGAACTTCATGAAACATAATTACAGATTACATTCTATGCAATATGCAACTGTCATTGGTTTTTAAATAACCAATGTTTGTCAATTGCAAGAAAACAAATCTACAAAAGAAAATAAGATTTATTTAAATTTTTACCTAAATTCTGGAATATAATCTGTCTTGTGCACCCAATGAATCACCGACTTTTTTAAAATGAAGAATGATTTGGTTATGTGGAGGTAGGTTCTGTTTTAATAAACCTTCTTTCATGAAATTAATCAAGTCTTTATCTAGATTCCAACCTTTCATTAATTTTTTAACAAAGGTAATGCTTGCAACACAGAAGCTTAACAAGGCTCTTTGGCAACAAGGTCAGTTATTTGGCAGTTTCATTTCCAAGATCCCTCAAGTTTATTGTAGGTATGGCAGCTCTTTTTATACGAACCTAGTTGCTTATCAAACCAGCACAGGTTCCTGCCTACAATTCTCCAATTTTTTTCACAACTGTTTTCTGACAACTCAATTTAACATTGCACCACCAAACAGATGGTACATTCATAGTATCTCCTAAGGCGAGAAACTAGTGATAAAGGTGATGAGCAGGCAAGTAATTAGTTGCTCAACTAAAGGCTAGTAAGTTTAAATGTATAATCTTGCTGGCTCAAGATATGTACATTATACAACATGACAAAATTACACTCAGTATGCCAGAATGCAACAGAAAAGTCCTGCCCAATAACTATTGATTTATTTTACTTTTGCTTTGTTAACTAATAATAATAATTGCGTTATATATAGCACCTTATTGTGTTGTTATTATTATTATTATTATTCTGTGGCCGTGCCTTCAGCCACTAAGCCCCGAAGCTCTGGAACTCACCCCCTAACTCCCTTCTCCTCACCCCCTCCTTTCCCATTTTCAGGTCACGCCTTAAGACTTTTCAACTGTGCTTTTGGTCACCTTTTTCCCCCTCCCCCAGGCTCAGCCCCGGGCTCTGCTTTGTGAAGTGCTCTGAGACACCATCTGGCGTGGAGTGAGCTATATAAATCCATGTTGTTGTTGTTGGTAGTAGTGGTGGTGCTCTTGAATGTCAGAGGCTCAGGTGGGAGTTATGGCCTGAATGAGCGAACGATGCAATAGCTCTTGCACCAACTCTCACTGTCATAATGTGGCTGTCCTCCTTTTCCCTTAATCCCATTTCTATGACTGTTTGTGGGACACTGCTGTGCGCAATTTGGTTGCCGCATTTCACCCACAAATATACAGTCAATTTTCCAACTCTTCTTCATCCTACCCGACACCCCCTCCCCCCCACCCCCCCACCCCCTGCCCTTGTCCCTACCTGACTCTACAGCGCCTTGGAATGTCCTCTCGACGTGAAAGGCGCTATATAAATACAAGTTTTGATCTGATTTGATTTGTTGAGATATCTCACTACTGTAAAGTGGATTGACTGAGTATTTTGTAGGTGAAACACAATGTGAAGTCAATATAAAGGAAACATCATTAAAATGGCCCTCACAACATTAAGATTTTTCACGTTTTAAAAAAAGAGTACATTTTCTATCTCATTGGCAAACGAGCAATTGGCATACAGTACATGAATCATATACATTACCAGAATTTCCAATACGTGCAGAAAAAAATAACTTTGTTCCAGAAAAAGCTAAAGGCTGCATTGCCTCTGCAATTTTCTCTGTAATATATATTAGGAGATGAAAAATGGAATGCCATATGATCATTATAATAAGTGATAAATATAATTGCCAACCAATTTGGTGAAACTAGTAAATAATTATAGAAGGATCCACAGTATTGACAACCACTCTGCTGACTATTGATTAGCAGGCTGCCCATGTGAGATTTTGGGTTTCTTAAGTCAGCATCTCTTTACATGACAGTCCACACTCTGTCAACTAAAAGTAGAATGAATGACATGGCCATTCAAAACAGTGTTAGAGAAAGAACTGGGGGCAATGGTGGGAATTTGCATACTTGGGGACCAGTCAATGTTTTAAACGTTATAAAATCATGAAAGTCAGCGCAAAATGTAATTTATACCATTGATGTTAAGCAACACAATATTGCAATTTCCACTCCTTTATTTGAATCCAGCTTTTTCAGTGTGTTTCTTGACCTCTAAAGGTCATCCATCCTGAACAGGAGTAGCCAACCCTTTTAAACAGCCTCCAGACTAGCTAGGACAAATCATGTTTTTGTTTTTGCAGTTAGAATGAACATCTTGAATGTAGGTATCACAATAATGTCAAAATATCGATGGCTTACACAAACAACAATTAAAATGTTATGGAGTGGTCTCCTTTAAATCCACGAATAATGGTAAAGACTTGGAAATCTGCGTAGAATCAAATGATTTTGCTCCTAGCTTTTTCTGTGATTCCGCTTCTATTATTTATTCAATGAATATCACCCCCAAAAATTTGAATGCAGTAGTTCCGCCTCAAGACCCTTCTCTTCGATGGTCCACACAGGTCTCCCCAAATCCCCTCCTTTCCCTCCACTCTCCCGAATCCCAATCCAGCTTGTGTCTGAAATATTGACTGTCCATCTCCTCCCAATGTGAAAGGTGCTATACAAATGTAATTTGTTGTTGTTGTTGCACTCTTCATGTCATTGCAATAACCACAAAACGGCATGCATACACCCACACATGTGCAGACCACCGCCTGGCCCACTTGGTGTAGCTGCCACTCTTGTCACCTGATCTTCTGTATTATGTGGAGGAAAGGCAGATTCATTCACCTCAGAGCTTGATAAACTGCATTTTCACAATACTGCACAGTCTTGCCTCCAGAGATAATGTGGTCATGTAAATGTAGTATAAGATTACATGTGATGGATACTCTAACAAATGTAAGGTGTCAATTAGCAATTAACAGGATGATGATGATGATGATCCTCTCTGAGCTCAAATGTATGATGCAATCCAATAAGGGCTTAATAGGAACCCAACCTTCATTACAAACGCAATCCATACAATATATATTCTGCTAGATAGTAATAAATATCTTATTCAATATACTGTACCTGTGTAAGCAAACTGAACAAGATCCCACAATGCTTTAGGGTCTATGCCCTCCATTTTGATTTCCTCTTGCTTGGCTTCACAAACATCGCTTGTGAACATAGCAGCAAAGTAGTCTGAGACGGCACTCAGAACAAGTCTAGGAAGAGAAGCACCACAAGGGATCTAATTAAATTAGTGTATTTTAATTAGCTGTGAAGAATTGACAGAAGGAATCCATTTTTAAAAAATGTACCTTAAGGCATAATTGCACCAGTGTACCATGACAGAACCTATTTTTGGTTTAGTTTATATTGTCAGGGAGGATTTATTTTATTGGTCGCCATAGAAAAACAAAGTTGTGGAATCTGTCTTTTGGTGAATTGAATATCAAATCCAATTGATCCTACCTGTTTGTATTCACGATATACATTATATGGCTTCCTTCTGTCATGTCTGAAATCTTAACGTTTCAATAATCACATTCTTGTTTGTGTATGAGCTAAGATGAGCACTTCGTAAATTAATTAATATCATTTGTATTGAGTTAATAATAATAATAGAGGACTGATTTGTTCTATGAAATTAGTCAGTTACTGCTCCTGACATCTTTCTGATATTAAAATTGATAATGATAACTCTCATTTTAGTACTCAAATGAACTCTAAAGTATGGCATTTAAAAAATATATAATTCAACATGTTCAGCAATAACCTTCTGGGATGGTGTTTAATCTATGGATCCAATGTACAGAGCTGATGCCATAAGACACATATTTTCAGTTTCATAGACAGCATTTTTTTACATTTGGTAACAGAATTAAAATAACAACAACAACTTTGATTTATATAGTGCCCTCCACGCCGGATGGCGTCTCAGAACGCTTAAAATATCATGCAATATCATGGAAGCTTCATGGTTTACTGTAAGATAAAGATTTGTTTGTTTGGGGATACTCAGGGGATTATAAAAATAGTGGCCATCGATCTTTGGAGAGAGATGAGGGAATGCATACATTCATGGAAAGCATTAAAACGCACACCATAACATTTTGTCTTAAAAGTATTAATTTCCATTAGAAGAGTCTAAAAAAGCATGAAAAGGCCTAGGGTGTTGTTATGGATAGCACAATTCTAGGTATTCGAAGTTAGATAAGTGTAAAGTGGAATTGTAATGGTTTATTTTGGCACATTGAATCCATTAAGAATTTTTGCAGGTTTCATCCCTTTATTTCAATGAGTGTATAATTTCCTTGACTCTGGCACTTACTATTATTATTCCTTACTTTTAACCATGAAAATAAAGCAAATATTTCTTCCTATAGAATATCTTTTATATTTACAAGAGCTAAGTTTTAGGTTGAATGCAAGCATGTACCTGGCAAATTCCTATTGGTATGTTATTGTGGAGGTTTTGTAATGTTGTGCCCCATGATTATATTGAAAATAATGCTTACATTTGGTATAGCTACCTTTCCTGTGAGGAGGATATCTCCAATCATTTCACAGGATTTACTGTAGAGTGCCAGTGACTATGTATTTCATAGGCAAACTTGCAATTGAATACAACAATGGCAGCTCTAATAATTTGAACTGGCTCAGATCTAATCCTTGTGGCAAGGTTGGGAGTTATACAAAGTTGGGGCTTTTTTTGGAAACAGATTTGATATGTCGAATCAGCCAAGAAATGTAAGTTTCACCCAATGTGGGGTATGTATGGATATCCTGCTATCAAAAATATATCATTGCTTTAGAAAGGATTCAGATAAAGTAACAAGGATAATCCTGAATTTTAGATCTTACTAACATAGTAAATATATATCCTCAAAATAAGAATTCAAGAGGGTATCTGGATCTGGAAACTTTTGAATGATTCTGTAAAAATTAGCAGGTTATATAAAAACAACAACTCTGATTTACATAGCGCCCTCCACGCCGGACAGCGTTTCATATATATATAGATATATATATATAAGACTGAACAAAGAATCAAAAGTATGGGCTTAACATCAACAATTCTCAAGCGCAACTGTATAAATGTGTTTTTTCTGTTAAAAAAAATCTTTAACTTTTTAATTGTTAATAAAGTTCAAGCAACATTTCTCCCTGTCAATTAGCAGCTTCTGTATAGACTAGAATTTAGACATGCGGTTCATTTTGTCTCATTTAAAAAAAAGTTGAGTATATCTTTCCACCTAGACTGATAATTATTTATGTATTACAATTAGCAAATCTGAACGAAATATCACTTCCATGTTTAGCTGTTGGCAGAAACTAAGTGCTTTCTGTCAGATTAATGAACTGTAAATTCCTGCTTCCAGCAATGCAAAATTACTAAATACCTATAAGTATATGGTTCGCAATCTCTGTATCCAAAGCACTTTCTGCCCTAATTATTTCAGGTCCTCACTGTATTATTTTCATGAGGCTAGGGCTGTGATTTCTACATGGTGGTAATATTCGAAGATTGTTATCTCACTAACGGCAAAAGGTAGCAGAATTATTTTGCAATTAATTTGTGTAAATTTCAAATGAATCATCTATGCGGAACGATTCAGGCTTCTGCATCTCACCAAGAAAGATGAATTCAGCTGGAAGAATCCATTTACAATCTATTAGTATTCCTTATGTAACCATTCTCTTACACTATCCTTCTGTTTAATTTAATTGAATTAGCTCAATATCTACAGTAGAAATTTCCATCAGAAAAACACGGCAAAATATATTCAATTCTCCATTGCACTTTGTTGTATTTTTAATAATATCAATCTTCATGACATGTGGCCCTTTATATAATAATAATAATCCTTACATTTAATGTAGCGCTTTTCACATCTTACAGACATCTCATAGTGCGTCACAGAATACTGTATATTGTAAAATGAATTGACTGTATATTTGTGGGCGAAACACAGCAGCCAATTAAGCACTGCAGTGTCTCACAAACAGTCATGGTTTGAAATGACCAATTTATTACAGTTTGTTTTCTTGAGGCACATGGAGCAAGGAAACTTGCCCAAGGTTTCTCCCAGACCTGCCTGGATTCGAAACACATGTCTCACATTTGTAAGGCGAGTGCTCTAACCACTGAGCTACAGGACTCTTTATATTGCTAGGTGTATAACGATATCACTTCTAGTTTGAGATGGGTGCGTTTAAACAATGAAATTGTTTGAAATTGTTCAAAACATGGGTGATTCAAACAGATTTTTTGGTGTAATGTCTTGGACATGTCTTGTTGGTGATAAGTTGCATGCACAAGTTACAAGTGATTTGCTTTAATGAATAATTGGATTTGCATCTGAAATCACCTTCTGTCTCTATGATTCAAACAGGTCTGTATTTTTCTAACCAGAATCTATTTAATAAATGTAATAATAGATATAGCATGGAGCAAGTTAAAATTAATCTTTGAAACTTTGAATGTGCTCTATATGTTGAATTTGGCAACAGCTAACAGCTTTTGTGCAAAATTTCCCCAAAGTATTCCATTATTAATTGATTAGTTAATGAACTTTTACAAATTCTCCTGCTTTAGAAAGATTATTTTGCTGACAATTCTCCTCCTTTAGATAGATTATTTTCCCCACAATTTACATCCTAATTCCTGTGAAGCGCATTGAGATGTTGTCCTGATGTAAAAGGTGCTCTATCAAATGTAAGCATTATTTATTATTGCTATAAAACTCACAATTTACATCTTATTTGTTTGTTTACTGTGTGATTCTCTCTTATATCAAACTAAGCTGCCTGGATAGGGTTTGATTGAGCCAGTAGGAGAAATGAATTTGAGCCCTACCTATGAGCAGGTATCTTTCGGTTTCCAGCAATCAGGATGACATCACACAGTTGATGTTGCTTTAGGTAGATTTCCATCTTACGAAAGGTTTGCTCTGCATGGTTCACAGCCTGGAAGAACTCCTCCGAGCTATCCGAGTCCATATCACAGAGTGGCATTAGGGGACGGTTAGTCACTGACAGCCTGTGAACCACAAAGAGAGAAAGTGTTGTTGATGACGAGATTTTGCAGCCTCAATCATAACCCTTGCCGACAGCAGCCTTCAGGAAGCTGATATGAGAAATCGATACATACCTGCTCCCTCCTAACACAAAATAGACAGAAATGAGTATAATGCATTCTTTTGACTTTCTGAAGCTTAACTTTCATTTTCCTTGACAATTACTTTTGTAGTCTAGCCAATGCTTCCAGGAACTTTATTTGATAACATAGCACAACAAGCAATATAAACAATTACATCCTTTTCCAAATGATTATAATTGTCTAACTGGCGCAATGAGCATTTGAAATGATCTAAACTGCAACTTGGGAATCGTGCAAGTTTGGGATTGATAGGGTCACAGAGGCTGGTGCAGGAGAGAACACGGCTGCAGAGTTCTGGATAATCTGTAGCCTATGGAGCGAGGAGTTGAGGAGGCCAACAAGCAAGGTATTTTATGCAGCACAACACCAAAAATGTGCAGGAGGTTGCAGAAACATATGGTCATCAGTTTTATCTTTCATTCACTATAATGTAGTGAAACAAACCAAATAAACCAAAATATCTGTGGTTCAACACTGATTAAAATAATAATAATCCTTGCATTTAATATAGTGTCTTATCTTGTTGTCAAGCTATCTCAATGCACTTCACATGAAATACTGCAAAGTGCTTTTGATTGCATCTGTTATGTAGGCAAGCGCAGCAGGCAATTTGCTTACAACAATGGCCCACAAATAGCCATGGAGTCAATGACCAACTTAATTTGGGGGATTATTGGCCAGGATACTGGGAGAAACTCAAATCTTTTTTCTATAGAGCCATAGGGTTCTTATCTGAAGAGATAGCAGAATAACCCTGAATGAAAACTTTTAAACAGTTAAAAATAATTTAAACTCATTGGTGGCACAAGTCTCCTATGTCCTGAATCTTGATCTTAGCTGGGCACAAAGAAAAGCAACATTGGAACTGGCCCACACTTTCAATTGGGGATTGCATCTATAAGGAGGTAATCCATAGATTTGTTTTAAAAAAAGACTTACTTATTGGGAGACTCATTCAGAACATATTTAAACGAGTGATTGCAACTCACAAAGTTTTTCGCATTACTGAAGACTGGACTACCTATCTTTGAGGTTGCATATGTTAAAAGCACAAACCTCCTTTAATATTAACGGCAAGCCATTTTATGGTAAATAGTTGTGATAGATGCAACTTTTAGAAATATCTGAAACCTGAATCATATTCTTTTTTCTGTACCACGGAAGTGTAATGTTAGTTTACAAAAAAGGTTAAATCGATATTATTCTAGATCATTTTAAATTCATTTCTATGAAGGTCAAACACACATAATAGAATGTCTGAAAATACTCTGCTTGCAAAACAATTATGTTGATAGCAGAGATCATTTGAACAATCTTTACAAACTGAGTCAATGCTGCATCAAGGTTGCTTTGAATGTCGACTTTGGAGATTGACATAGCGTAAATTCATTTAAGAAATTCCTGTTTTATTTAATATCTTGGAAATAACCAAATAAATGGGAAGACACATCATGGCACAATGGCTGAATATCCACATTGTGGTGATCTCTTGTGCTCAGGAGTATAATCACAGAGTAGTTGGTGTGTAGACACAGTCAGTACTGTAAATGAACTGGCAATGTACATTATTTACTGGCAGCGAGTTTCACATTCTTACCAACCGCTATGTGTGGCAAAGCAAATTATTTTTAGAATGTAGTGTGCAGATACACTTAGAAAGTTGGAGTCAATCAGTCCTTGAGGAGTCCTGTAGCTCAGTGGTGAGAGCACTCGCCTCCCAAGCGAGTGACCTGGGTTTAATTCCTGGCAAGGTGAAACCTTGGGCAAGTTTCCTTACTCCACACACCTGATAATAATTCCTCAAGAAAAAAAATTATAAAATTAGTCACTTCAATTCACACCTGTTTATGGGACACTGCTGTGCGTAATTGGCTACCACATATCCCCCACCAATATACACTCAATAAACTTTACAGTATATTCTGTGAAGTGCTTTGAGATGTCCAGAAGATATGTAAAGTACTATATCAAATGCAAGGATTATTATTTATTATAATCATAATTCTGATAATGGTATTTCGCTCCTTAGTCGTATAGGCAAAATAATCTTTGGATTTCAAGGTGGAAAGAAAGAAGGGTGCATGGAAAAGCCTGTGAGACAATGACCTGAACATCTGCTATGCAAAGCCTCCACAATGAGCCTTTCAACTCAATATCACCTAGGTAAGAAGCAGTGAGAAAATATTGTTATATTGAGGATAGTGTCTGGCGATATATCGATATATCGATATATCGGTTATATCTGTATAATTTTTCATATTGATATGCCGATATTGGAAATTCAAATATATCGGTATATCAAAAAATTCAATATGCAAAAAAATCGATATATCGCAAATATCGGTATATCGTGTCCGGCAATATATCGATATATCGGTTATATAGGTATAAAGCGAACTTTTTCAACTTACCTTGTCGCCAGCATTGCAAACCTCCTGGGCCTAGAGCACAGAATGTGCGCGCATATCGGAATGTGCGCACACCTCCGAATGCGTGCGCATGCGCAGTATAAAAAATCCGGCTATATCGATATATTGGTATATATCGATATGAGCCCACCAATATATCAATATCGGAAAATTTCTATATCGACGGGCCCTAATTGAGGAGCTTAATTCTACCCAGCTGTAACAGCTGCCTTCTATTGAATATTGATAATATTCACAATATTGAATATTTCAAAGTCAGATGCACTAGCACTGAACTTAATGTATGAATCATAAAATACTATTATAATACAATTGAGAAACATCATTGACGTGCATCTTTTCAATTGAGAGAAATTTTAGATTTAATGGATTTTGCCATTAAATCAATTCACTTTACAGTCAATTCACTTTACAGTCTAGTCTGTGAAGCGCTATGAGACATCTAGAAGATGTTAAATCACAACAACAAAATTACATGTGTATAGTGTCTTTCACGTCGGGAGGATGTCTCCCAAGGTCCTGGAAAATGTTATATCAAATGCAAGGTTTATTATTATTATCACTGCATTGTATTTGCTGCTTCAATATAATAAAGGGATTGACTGTGGCTCTAAATTATTTGTTTGCATATTAACTCAAATCTTAGTATAGATTATTTCTTCAATGTACAATAAAATCTTATTCAGACTCAGACTCATATCTCACTTGTAGTGAAACAAATTCACAATTCTGCCTTACTTATCCTCCCTCATGCACCCCCACCATCCCAGTGTTTGCCAAGCTCCCTGTCATGGTTTCATAGCATGATGTTTGATTGATTTCAAATCCTTACACTCACCTCACAAATTATTTCATGCCCTATCACCTCCCTACCTCCTTAGCTCCTGCTGTCACCTTAACTTTGCCAGGTCAATCCTTCTGCAAGTCCTTTTAAACACCTTGGAAGAAACATATGATGTTTCATAAACAGATTCAATGTGATAATTACCAAACCTTTCTTTTTCCACCCCATTATTTTCAAGATGGAAGACAGAGCCAGAAACTGAGCTGAGAAGATGAGTAGAAGGCAGGAAGTGAATAAAAGAGGCAGGTAAGATATAGTTGAGAAATCAAATACAAAAAGTAAGAGTAATCAACAAATCAAATTATCAAGATATTTATAATCAAGGTTGCAGCGTAAGATATGGGCTGGTTTGATATCCAACTGTTGTGCTAAAGTTAGAGGGGAAAGGGAAATCCAGAATATTTAATGATGGTCCTCAACTACAATTAATATTTCAACAATTTGACCAGTGATAATTATCACATCATACTTTGTCATTTTCAATCTTATAGAAAAAGGATTAAAATATATAATTCATTCCCTAGTAATTGATATTCAGTTCTATGGCTACCCTAATGATTGACTTGGAATGGGATACAAATATGGGCACCATTTCAGTGAAATTATTTAAACATTCAAGTTATTTTATTCAGAAATTTTGCTGTCTCATGAACAGAATCACCCTGTGTCAGCAAACATGTACAATTAAATTGCTTCCATTCTTATTTATTAGGTTTTTCTGTATTTTTACGAGTACATAAAACTCTCTACTCTAGCTCTATTTCATTTGTTTAAATTCACGTGAGTAATGGTGCTGTGTGGATGTATGCATTCTGAGAGTTTGGCTGTTCCTAGTAAATTTTTAATGCACAGGTTGCAGCAAATCAAAATTCCATCAAGTCTTGGCCTACAAGACCATATTTATCTGAAATTTTAAGATCATGGAGGATTGTACAAAATTTGTCATTAGGAAGAAGATTGCTTTTATACACTGCAATAAACAGGCTTCCAAACTAAGACTGAATTTAAGAATTTTATACTATTGTGCACAATCTTATATCTTAAGACAAAGCATTCTCATACAATAATAACAACTTGCATTTACATAGCACCTCTCATACAGGTTAGTGTCCCACAGCACTTGGCAGTGGTGGAACACGACATCAGGCATGAAGGGATTTGAAACTAGTATGATTGATCTGTTCGGTGATACGGAGTTAATTGAGCCTGGCTAGAACTGATGTGATGGGGTTGTGGAGTTAGTATGGGTGAGTATACAGGCATTGGATTCGCCCGCATACCCATTGGTGGAATTTGGAAGATTATAGTATAAAAGAGAGATTTTATCAGATAATCAACTAGTTCCGTTGCAAGTAAATTTCTGCTGCTATAAACTTATTGTAATAATCAAATTATTTAGTCAATCTGGTTTGGGTCATACCGCTTGTACATTTCAGTCCAAAATGTTGTGGGTTCCAGCCCCATCTTGCCACTTCAAGCACATAAGAAAGGCTGACAGGCTCTAATACTATGTTGGGGAAGCACTGTATCAGCGCCTTGGAACATACTTCCAACGTGAAAGGCACTATACAAATGTAATTTTATTGTTGTTGTTGTATTGTCAGAGGTGTCATCCAAGATATCATCTGCCTATAAGTGGACATTAAAGATCCCATCAGATTATTCGAAAAGAAAGAGAATTTCTCTTTGTGTTCTGCTGAAGATTCCCTGAGATAAAACCGATCCTAAACTTCTTGGGACATATCTGCACTCAAATTGCCTGACAACTACACCTGTGAAGAACTTTATGCAGACACAATATCAAATGCAAGGGTTATAATAATAATACAATACTAGTAATCCTTGCATTTTATATAGTACTTTTCATGTCTTCTAGACTTCTCAAAGTGCTTCACAGAATATATTATAAAGCGAATTGACAGTATATATGTGGGCAAAATAACTATTATTAATTATTTATTAGTTAAGACTTATTATTAATGTTGAGTCCTGTATTATTAATGTTGAGTCCTGTGGAGTCCTGTAGCTCAGTGGTTAGAGCACTCACCATACAAGCGTGAGACCTGTGTTCAAACTCAGGTAGGGAGAAACCCTGGGTAAGTTTCCTTACTTCACACACCTAATAAAAATCACAAAAAAATTTGGTAATTTTAATTCATAACTGGTTGTGGGACACTGCTGTGCACAATTGGCTGCCACTTTCACCCAGAAATATACAGTCAATTCACTTTACAGTATAATTCTGTGACGCTCTTTGAGACATCTAGAAGACGTGAAATGCGCTGTATCAAATGCAAGGATTATTACTAATATTAATGCTTCCTAAAAACATCACTTAAGACTTAAAATAATTAAGTGAAACATTTTGCTTTGCTTTGAATGCGCAAAACAAAGTAGGCCCTTTTCTTTGAAATGAAAAATACAATAAGGCCGCAAAGGCCACAATATTTAGTCCATAACCAGAGCACCATTTGCAGTTTTATAAATATGGTGATTTTTTTTCAATTCAATTTGGAAACATATTTTGTGGTGCACAGTTTATAAGTTAACTTTGCTTTGGAACGCTGATTCAGAAAACTGGAGAGACTGGAGAGACGATTCAAGTCGCAGGATGGAAAGAATTCATTGGTTGATCATGTCAAAGGTTGTGTACAACATTACAACTTATACTTATACAGTATAGTGCTTTTTCATGTTAGGAGAACATCATAAACCACTTGACAATTCTGGTGGGAGCTGAGGGTTGTGGAGAAGAAAGATGATAGAAAACACTGTTGAAAGTGGTACATTTTGAGATGTACCTTAAAAGAGCAGAGAGCAAGTGAATCTAAGGGACCTGAGAATGGAGTCCTCGAGAATGGGTGCCCTGCGGCTAAACCGTCCATCAAAGGTAGCACGGATACAGCTGGGAGTAGGTCATGGAGACATGGAGTAGCTGAGTGTTCCCAGAGTTAAGGCCAGATTGATATGAGTGAAGTAGTTTGGAGTGGATCATGGAGAACTTTAACCAGAAACCTAAGTGAGATAAACAGAATTTTGTTAACCTTTGGTAACTTTTGATAACCTTGACCAAGGCTGGTTTCAAGTTATGAGTTGGTTGGAAACTGGATTGGAAACATTTGAAGAGAGAGTGGAACAAACTGGGATCTGATGGCTCATTCCTGGAGCATCACAACAAAGGGCAATTGGGAGGGTGACGATGGTGGATTTGAAAGTGGAGTGGATAATGTGCTAGCAGAGAGGGACATCATGACATGAAGCTGAATAGACAGAAACAGTGGGTAAAAGGGGGAAGTGGGGAGGGGTAAGTGGCAGAGGTGGAAACAGAGGATTATGTCCACAATTCCTGAATCCAACAGAATTTTTTATCCACCAATATATTGGGAAATTTTATGCAGATGTGTCTTGCTTTTATAATATGTCTATATCTCAAATCCCTTTGTATACGCAACAAATCTATTCTTCACAGTTGATGAATGATGATAATTTACTTGGTACTCTGAGATATAAATTAATCTGACCCTTTTTTGTGGTGTCTTGAGATAATGAATTATATTCATCAATCTCATCTATCAAGAGAGGACAAAAGTAATGAACAAGGCAATGGTGAAGTAGAGCAACATTGGGACTTGTTCTGTCAATAGTCATCCACAAACAGGGCCTATTTAAAACAAAAAGGCAAAATACTGCATATGCTAGAAATCTGAAACAAAAGCCAAAGTCGCTGGAAACACTCAGCAGGTCAGGCAGCATCTATGGAGAAAGGAAAAGTGAGTCAACATTTTGGGTCCACGACCCTTCATCAGAACTCATGAAGGGTTGGTGGACCTGAAACACTGACTCACTTTTGCTTTCACCATAGATGCTGCCTGACCTGCTGAGTGTTCCCAGCGACTTCTTTTTTTGTTTCAGGGCCTATTCAAAAGTTTGTTTAGCAGTGATTGTAACTTTCTGACAGCACCTCCCACCATCTTTCCTCTTCCCTCCCACCACCACCACCACCACCACCCCACACCACCCCCCAACCATTTCAAAATAAGTGACCATAAATGATGGCAATCTGTAGTGGATCATTCACAACAAGCCTAAGAAATGTTTTGAAGAAATGATTGGAGAAACATATTTGTTTATGATTCTTGGATGTATTGTTGCCATATTTGGAAATGACAAGAGATACATCTGGAAGTATTCACTAGAAGTTTAAGAATTACAAATCTTATTGTAGATTTGCAAATTATTGTTTATTTTAACTCAGCAATAAAGCCTTTTACATAAAGGTTGGTATAAGCGTTTCCACATAAAAAGACAATAAAGGGATTCAAATACAGATTATCTAAAAAGATGATTTAATAAGGAAGCCATAATATTTCGTAAATTGCAGACAGAAATGTAATATTCAAGCCATAGATGATTGCATATATTTAAAAAATAAGAAAGAGCTATTTAATTCTTGCTGAATAGGGAGGGGATATGGAGAGGAGATTAGTTGGGGTGGAGGCTCATTGCCAGGCTCCACTGGCTCACTTCAAGATCCTCACAGACGTCTAGGAGACATGAAAAGAGCTATATCAAATGTGAGGATTCTTATTATATTCAAAAAATACTTGTTTAAGTACTTTGAAAAGCTGAGGTCCTAAATCCAAAGCTGAAAAATATTACCTGGTGAAATTTCCAAATTAAAACTACTATGGTTGGTCACAATTAATTTATCTCATCAACTGGCAATCCAATTTATAACCTTATCTTGGGATCTATGCAGTGTGTCCATTATTCATATTCTCCTGTGAGGAACCTGATTGGATATTTTTCTGCAAGTCAAATATAATATCATAATACTTTATGCAAGTATAATAATGGTTCCATCTTTGAATAATTCTAATAAAATAGTAGGCTTCAATAAATTCATGCTATCATTGATTTAATGCTTCTATTTTCTTAAGAGCATGGCAACTGAATATTGCTTTAATATTTGGCTTAGAATTGGTTACATAACTTTCCTATAGTGAACTAAGGGAAATTAAGAAACATTGAATGGAAAAATATTATTTCTCTGCATTGAATATTTATAACATTGTTTTATTAAATAATATATATAATTATTTTACCCATTATGCTTATTTGTTGCAATTTTTCTGATCAGGATCTCATGCGTGCTTATCCATATGCATGAGTATTGGTATCTAAGTTTCTGATTACACATGAAGACCCTAGCACCCTTTTTGAATACAGACAGGAATCGGGAGGATTGTTCATTTGAGAGGCTCAGATGGGGAGAACAGAGGGTGCTTGATAGGGACTAATAGTTTAATAGTTACTGGATAGTACTGATATGACTGGGTGTAAACTGCAAGCAGAGTGAGGCGAAGTTATGAGACAAGCACAACAGAGCACGGATAACGCACGAGCAGAAGAGCAATTGACTGCTATGGTGGAACGGCTAAATAAAAAACAAGCCGAAATTGATAAAAAAAAAGGACATGAAGATTGAAAAACTAAAGGCTAAGATTGCCAAAATGGAAGAAGGGTCACATACAACAGTGACACCATCGGCACCGGTGCCCTCAATGTATCCGATTCTTCCATCCGTACCATATTGCCACGCTCCGCAGTCCAGTGCACCGCCCAATTACCCCGGTCACATGATACTAGCCAATATAACGAGTAGCAATGGATCATCAAGTGACTCGGATGAGGAAGGTAGATTTCAGCTAGCTCCATTGATGCGTAAAAAGGTGAAGGTTAAAAGTGAGGTGTTGACGGACGGTGAAGGGGTAGTGATACGAAAACCGATATACACCCATATGATAATGCACCAGCCAGCAGACCCCGAAAAATTCAATAAATGGTCCAAAACTCTGCCCCACCCGAAGAAAGGAGGCTTGAAGACTTGGGAAGAATTGAGTCGTCTGAAAGGTATCTGCGATCTCCATCCGTATGACGGAACCCAAATCTTGACAGTAATGACCATAGAGAGAGTGGAGCGAGACGCCTATTGACAACCGTGTGCGATGCTCTGGGGGAAGATGAGCAAGATCTCGATGCAGGATGGAACGCCATCCATGCATGGCTGCTGGAACAAGGTCCGGCTAAACCAACTGGAATAAAGTGTCGGCGTGTCAACAAAAAGCGAGCGAGGAAGTTTTGGAATATGACGAACGCTTCAGAGCAGTATGGATAGAACATTCAGGCCTGCACACCACAGCGGACCCCGATGACCTGGATGGGGTGACTGATGGTCCTCTAAAAGCGGCATTCATGTCCGGATTGTAGTGTCCGGCGATATATCGGTTATATCAGTATAATTTTTCATATCGATATGCCAATATTGGAAATTTAAATATATCAGTGTATCTAAAAATTCGGTATAAAACATATCGATATACCGCAAATATCGGTATATCGTATCCAGCGATATATCGATACATCGGTATAATGCAAACTTTTTCAACTTACCTTGTCACCGGCATTGCAAATCTCCTGAGCCTAGAGCACGGAATGCACACGCATATCGGAATGCGCGCGCACATCCGAATGCGCGCACACCGGAATGCGCGCGTGCATTCACACCTCCGAATGCGCGCACACCTCCGAATGCATGTACATGCGCAGTACAAAAAACCCCGGCGATATCAATATATCGGTATATATCAATATGAGCCCACCGATATATCGATATCGGAAAATTTCCATATCGACGACCCTACCGGAGTGAAACAATTGAGCAAACTGGTAAAGCTAACCCTGCCTAACTGGGAACAACGCGGCACGACTTTCGCTGAACTGGTGGAACAATGTAACATCGTGGACCAGGATCAAGGTGCCAAGCTACGTACTTTTCAGAGCGGTGAATGCCGCCCTCCCGATCTACAGTTGGAGTGACTTCTGGGAAATTGCTACAATTGCGGTAAAGAAGGTCACTGGGCGAAGACATGCCATTCCCGCAAGCAGGGTGGCGGTGGAGGAAACCAATCGTGATGCAGGGATCCGATGAGGGATCCCATCTCTTCTCTCTGCGAGCAATTTCGTAAGTTATCTACTGAACAACAAGAGGAACTACTCAAAGCAGCAAAAAACGAATGGAGCCCGCTCTCTCCCTCCCGCGACCCCTGTTGGCTTTAATACAACATCGGGAGGATGGACTTTATGTCATGGTGAGAGTGGGCGACCGTGATGTTGAATGTCTCCTCGACACCGGAGCTGAAATAACCTATTTAGCGAAGCAATATGAGCACATACTACTGTTTGACAGTGAGCGACAAACTGCTCGTGGGGCTGGGGGCGAAGGCATTGTTATCCGCCGAACCGTCCCAATTTCCATCATGTTCAGATCCCATGAACTGTTTACACCCGTCTGGGTTGGATCAATCGGACAGCCTCTATTAGGGATGGACATATTGGAATGAATGAATCGGACACTGAAACAACGGTTGGCCAAATACCACCAAGAAGGCTCAATCCCGTGGCTTCAGGCACTACTCATGGTACTATGTAGCATCATGGCAATGCCCAATAGAACCACGGGATGGAGCCCATTTGAAGTCATCACTGGAAGACCTACGTCTCTGCCTGGATTTGCGATTGATTTGCGAAAAGCAGATTGTCATTTAATGAGCGATACTTTGCTAGAATATTGTCAGCAGTTGACGAATGCTGTTAGTTCTGCTTCCCGGCAGGTATCAGCAACGTGGGGTGAACCACCCGAGAGGGGGGACACGACTTGCTACCGGGAATCCGCGTGTACGTAAAGAAACTGCACAAAGAGCCCCTGGGAGCCAAGTGGGAAAGTCCTTATCTGGTGTTACTGACAACACCATCTGTGGTCAAAGTTGGAGGAAAGAAAGCTTGGATACACACTTCTCATGTGAAAAGAGTGGCCGGAGAGTAAAGACATTTTGAAACGGACTCTTATTGTTTTGTGTGTTACAATTACTGTAATTGTTTATTGCATTTTCTTATTGTTAAGATGTTTGTGTAAGCAAGCTGTTAGTTTAGCCTCTCCCCAACTTAATCATTTCCACCGCGATACTCTCTCCTCATCTTATTATGCGTAAATTGATTCTCCTGTTTTGAAGAATCAAAAGGGGGACTGATAGGGACTAATAGTTTAATAGTTACTGGATAGTACTGATATGACTGGGTGTAAACTGCAAGCAGAAGTGAGTAACAGCGGAGCTGAGTGCAAAGATCCAATCAGGCCATGATCACGTGCTCAAATACTGAAGGTTCACGTAAACATCATGTGAATGCCGTAGGACTCATAGTTAGTTCCAATCAGGCAAAAACAATGTATCCACAACACAGAGGTGGTCAGCAACCTTGAGCAAAAGGGAGATAAACAACTTGTCTGCACTGTAGCTGCGCCCCTTTTTTCCTTTGTTAGTGCAGCATCACTTAGAGCAACACAATGAAACTGCTTTGAAACTTTTTCGCCTGTACTTTTGAACACGTGCTGAATAAACTTTGGAAAACTACTTCTCGGACTTCAATATTTATTGAAGAAATACACGATCTAACAGTGCTGTAAGGAATTTTAATGTAAACCCAAATGGCTCCTGCAGGGGTCTGGAACCATTCATTTCAGAAAACAGCCTAAGGAAATGCTGGATGGGAAATTGACCTGAAGTGCTGACAGTAAATATCCACCGAGTAAGACTCACATTGATAAAGCATGGCATGAATTGGTATATTGACATTTTTGCATCATAAATATCTCTTAACAGGGTACTTTTTAATTATAATCCATCAATCATATTTGAGATGTATTGCTAATGAAGAGGAATTAGATTTTGACTTACCTATTTGTTTTCCATTTAGTACACTTCTATTCTCGCATTGGTGTAAACAAACATTAATATTTATGCTGTTTCAAATAATGGGAACACTTATGTTTTCTAAAGACTCAAGTCCACATGCCATTCCAGAATTGATTTATAAGGTAGAAAATTAAACAGCAATCAATAAACCATTGATCCTGAAACCATAGGTGCAATATAGAAAGCAGTGGGAGACTTGCCCTGCAGGTTTTACTACAGTATTGTCAGCAAATTATTGAAGCTGGTGGAAATAGAAGTAATCCCTGCTGCCAGCAATGTTCAAATGATTTTATGTCTGAAATGCTGGCAAACAAAGAGAAGAAGCCACCCAGCTTAGTAACGAAACACATGATAGAGATAACAGAGATAAAAAGAATGACCTTCCACTCTTGCTTTTTGTCACAACATCAACAAGCCGGAATCTTGCGGTCTTGAGTGTATGTTTTCGGTGATTTCTAAAGCACAATTTTTATTTTAAAGGGAATTGTGTGAAACAACAAAACATCATCTCTGATGGCCACAGTATGTGAAGGTAAATATCATGTCACCCATGTTTTTCAGCACTACTCTTTCATGAAGTAAAGTCACCAGAATACCCTTTTGTGAGAGATTTGGCATTTTAACCGTGTCGCATCAACAATAACAACAAAATTAGAATTGTGCAGCACCTTTCACGTAGGCACAGGCACAGACTTTCATGTAGGCACAGACACAGTTGGCTGAAAAGTGCCAAAAGAATGTTATGCATACCATCTCCAAGAAAACATTGTTTGGAAATGATTAAGCAATATCATGCAACATTGTCCATATTCACACTACTAATAATGCAGCGTGACTTTAATTCAGTTGTTATTTATTAAGTTTGAAAACTGCAATTTCTAAACAATGCAGTTTTATATTTTATTTTCTAATGAGTCCAAAGCACTTTCATTGAAAAATGATCTGTTTTAGAAGCAAACAGAACATAAATAAATGTTAAATAAATGATTAAGAACATAACCAAAATGTTCATTAAAAGCATTCAAGTAGACTTTTGACAGATGTATTGCTTACTCAGTTGATCCATTGTGTCTATTAGCTAAGAAATGTTTTTCGAAGCTGTGCCACCTGAGTACCTTCTTCTTACAAGATTCATAAGATAAATCAATCAATTCAATTGGTGCTTTTATTGAACTGAACTTGACTGAACTTCAAAGTTGATTACAAAGTTACCAGCAGTATAAAGTTTTACCTTCTTTTCAATAATACAGCAACATATACATGAACCCTTGGTAATGTATCTCAGTAATTCCACAGATTGTAAAATACAACTTGTGTTGCTAGGGTATGAACAATTGCCTTTTTAATTAAAATGCAACAATTTCAGTATACCATTCCACTCATTCATTACACAGTAAACTGAAATGAATTGTAACATCTCCTTGCAAATGACTTATCCAGCTTCAACCATAGTTAATTAATGCGAAGACATTACTGTTGAAGGTAGATCTTCCATAAATATTTGATATATTAACAAGAAGAATTAAATTAATTGGTCATGGCTTTTCTTGCTCTGTCTTAAAATTTGAAGTTTGAACAATTAATGGATTTCATTTCGTGAAATTAACCAACGACCTAGTGCATCCCACATCTTCAGTGTATGTTTATTTTCCTCTCTCACAAATATAAACTATGGCCTTGTGCCATCCGTGCTGGCTGCCTGCCTGGAGCATATTTGGCATCCAACTGTGCAATTCAATGCTCCAGTGTGGAGACAGAGCAGATAAATCCTGAGTGGCACATTGTCAAAGGATTACCTCAATAATATTAGACCACAAATTATTCTGTTTACAGCAACAGCAATGAAAAAACAATAATATGTTATTTTGCCTATCTTTTGTTTGAGGAATTGATTCACATGCAAGCATCTAACACCCGTAGGTATCACATGTTAGAGCACTGATACTTGTGGAAGAATCATATTATTCTATTACGTCTTTGATAACTCATGACAGTATTATTTATAAATATTCTTATCATTCATAACTATCTTTTGTCTGAATTTCTTCTATTGTGGAATTTCTTCCTTTTATTATATAATATAATAATCCTTGCATTTGATATAGCGCTTTCCACATCTTATCAATGTCCCAAAGCGCTTCACAGAATATACTGTAAAGTGAATTGACTGTATATATTTGTGGGTGAATTGCGGCAGCCAATTGCACACAGCAGTGTCCCACACACAGTCGTGGATTGAAATGACCAATTTTATTATTGTGGGTTTTTTTGGAGGGATTATTATTAGGCACGTGGAGTAAGGAAACTTGCCCAAGTTTATTATCTTCCTTCACCTCATTACTTTGATCTCATCTTGAGCTTGAAAGGGCTTTGAGTGTGTTCAAAGTGAAGGAATTAACTAATAAGCTTGGAAGGAAGGCCCTTGGAAGGTTGTAATTGCAATAAACTTTTAAGACTAGATATGGATATACAGATGTCTCTCTTGCTTCAGAAGGTGTTACAACTTTCCCACCTGTTCTTAGAGATACATGTAGCAAAATAATCAGGTTTGGATTGAGAATTCAGTTATGAACACTAGATATTTTTGTGGAGCAGTGACTATCCTTTGCTGATTTTTAAAAAATCCATTAGCATTCAGGAGATAAATTATTCAGTATAAGTACTATTTCCTGATTACATTCACGCACACAAATGCCTCAAGCTATTTTGCTTGCACGTTCAAACATATGCAGACCAACTTGTGATCATCCATTCCCTTTCATACACAGTCAATAGATAGATACATAAAAGTTCCAACTCTCAGAAGACCCAACACCTAACTGTGTGTTTTAACTCATAAATTGAAAAGTGGAGGATTACTCAAAACCAAAAGGAATAGGGTTTGTTTAATCCACGTGTCTCATTGTTTAAGGACCTGCGGGACCAGTTGATTTTCAATTATTTAATGTTACATTGTGTGTTTCTTGTTCATATTAGGTTATCCTTAAGAAAGTGAGAAGGTGTAGACTGTGAAAAGGTCATATGTTCTCAAAATCCACTTCTTCCAAAGACTCCCATCAAATTTCATATTCCCCAAAGGTAGAGGTAATTTTGCATGCTTACGAACCAACTAAAATAAAGTTTCTTACTAATATTATGTTAATTAATTTGAAGCTTCCTCTTGAAACATCTTAAGCACCTGTGAATTAGACCTTTGGAACTCAGTTAGCATAAAGTCTAGCACACGCAATCCTGCATACAATGCACTTCAAAGTAACTGATTGGAGATGTGTAAACCACGTGTGAACATGTGAAGACCTTCCTGGTCAACCATGCTTATGGTCACCTCCTTCCTCCTCAGTGCCAGGCTCTGCCACTGTTGAGTGTTCCAAGATGCTCCCCTTTATGAAGGGCCCTGCTTATTCCTGTTATTGTTCTATGTACAGTATTAGGTAAACTGCAAGTGCATTTCAATATGCAATTAATAACTAGGATATAGGTGATACAATAATATTTTTAATCAGTGTTAATACCCTTTGACCACGTGGAAGACACATCCCTGAAATGAACTCATCGTATAAAATGCCTTGTGTTGTTTTGACATGATAAAATGCAATCACTATTGACTACTTGCACGGCTCCACTACTGAACTCTAACTCTATCTCTACCCTCTCCCCCACATAACACTTTCTCTACCCACAGGTCACAGAACACAAGCAGTTTTTCTTTTGGAATATTTGTTCACCTCAGATTTACCACCAAAACCCCCAATAATATTCCTAACACAAATCATCTAGTTCCCAGACATAAAGGGTGTTTGAGTGATAATAAATTATTTTAATTCTTACTTCCCTGACAAAATGGTAGTTTAATATGAATATTAAGTTAATTCATTTTAATTTACCATTTAAAATATCCCAGGTAGCTGAGAATTATACCATTGTTTGTTGTATATTATTCTGCAGTAATTACCCCATCATAATGTTGAATCAAGTTTGTTCCTAATGACAGAGATGAATTGAGGAAGAAGACAACAACAACAACAATTTACATTTATAGAGCGCCTTTCACGTCGGGAGGACGTCCCAAGGCGCTGAACAGGAGGCGTGTGACCCGAGCTGGGAGGGGAGTGTTTGGGAAGGGGTGAAACACGAAGTGGAGGTAAAAGAGTTCGGGGTGGAACAAAAGGCACGATCGAAGAGGAAAGTCTTCAAACCGGCCTTGAAAGAGGAAAGGGAAGAGACGAAACGGAGGGATTGAGGGATGGCATTCCATAAGACATCCATTTTAGGCCCATCACAAATCCACTGAAGTTTGAAGCTTGTAAAACAATTTGGGATATTTGCCGAATAGGTAAATCTGAAGTCTTCCAACAAAAAACATGGCATGATATGAGAAAAAAAGATTTGAGCACAAGGCTCGAAGACTACCTATGATATAATAATCCTTGCATTTTGATATAGTGCTTTTCACATCTTATCGATCTCACAAAGCACTTACCCAGCTTGTTGGATGCACCACAGTAGCATTTAACAACTTCAAACTGTTTCAACTAGAGGAGAAAGTAAATGTACATATGTTTTCTATTGTGTCTTTGGAGCAAGTTGTGTCAATGAGATTGGTGACAGCGCCTCTAAACATTACAAACTATTGTGAACAAATAACATGATGCTCATAAGAAATAACATATGGTGCCCGGTCAACTGGATGAAATACTTTGATATATTCTTCCAACATGAGAGACACTATATAAATATAAATTGTTGTTGTTGTGACAATGAGACAAATGAGGAGCTACAACAGACTTGGATGTTTCTTTGGCATTATGCCTGCCAGGATTTCTGTCTTCCCTGCATTAAGCAACTAATGGATTGTTAGTAATACCTTGAAATATGTCCAGTCTCATTCTTTGAGGTCAGCTCAGTGTTCAATGGTATTCTTAAGGCTTTAGTACTTTACTCACACTGATTGTCTGTCTATGAACTGTGTTTATTTAAATTGAATCGATTGATGTTGGACATCACCAGAGCCAAATTAGTCACCATTATACACTCCCAAACAATCTAAATCCCTATCAATCTCTCGTACAGCACACAACCTGAATATTAATGGAACAGTGGCCTTTGCAATAAATGTAGGTTAATATATTTTATCAGCATTCACAAATCGTAATGTGCATAGTTGATTGTATCAATAATGGGTGCAGTTTGCTGCATTAATAATGCTGAGACACATGGCTGTATTACAGCTGCTCTCATGAAACCAATGCCCTTCCACACACCCAGTATTGTGAAATGGATGAATCTTGAAGCTTTTATTATCTGCATACAAGCAATCTACTGGATACTGTTGGTCAAGAGGGAATTGCAAGTATTTCTCTCTCTTGGAGTCTGAGACACTTTCAAGATTTAAGGGGCCTTTGGAACGACCGATTAAATGTGGCAAACAAAGACTGTGAATTCAGTCATATCAATCATATTTCAGTCAGTACATCTTTGTCGAGATGCCAACAACATAGACCCTGCTTATCTGTTAATATTGAACAGTTAGTTTGTTGCCTTTATAGTATCTGAAAAGGATAATTCATCATCTTCCAGAGCCTTGTGTTTTCTGTGTATGGGTTGGCTGACGTGTTCATCTACAAAATACAATCACTATACTTTACAGTCAGTCCTATCAAGTGCTTTGAGACATCTTTCTGGTGTGAAAGGCGCTATATCAAATTTTAGGATTATTATTAAAATTTCAATTGTAGAGCTACTGTCATAAAACTAAATATCACAAGTGATTTTAATAGATTTTAAAAGAGCCTAATTTGCAACATTTCTTAACAATATTCCATAATAAGGAATGCTACTAGAATTCCTGCTGACACACAGGAACTAGACTGGAAGTTGGTTACACCTAGTAGATTTTCTGTGGATCCATAGAATACCTATCCGGCTAACAGATGGAGTGCCTTATTTGCATGACTTGCATTCCACATGAAAATTAACTGCATTCCTCCAATTAAGAAATATTGCAAATTAAACCCCAATGTTGTTTTTAATGAGTAATTTGGATAAAGAAGCTGAAGTATCCTAACCTTATTTCAATTTACTTCTGGTAGGCCATATAATATGAATTACACAGGGATACTGTATATCTACTGTGGATCTTGTTAATGCATTGTGAAGTTCAATAATACTAATAATCCTTGAATTTGATATCTTCTAGATGTCTCACAGCACTTCACAAAATATGTTATAAAGTGAATTAACTGTATCATCTGGGCGAAATGTGGTAGCCAATTGCACACAGCTGTGTCCCACAAACAGTCGGGGATTGAAATTACCAATTTTTTTTTAAAGGGATTATTATTAGGGATTTAAGGGATTATCAATGTTTGTGATGACTATGCAAAAGTAATGTTACAGCCATTAGAAAAGCAATCCATTAAACAGTAACCAGGCTAGCCACATTAACAGTAAAAATAATGTTCTTCTTTTCATTAATAATAACAAATTATAATTACTTGTTAGATATTTATTTTATTTCAATGACTTATTTTATAATTACTTACAAATACTTTTACTGTAAATATTAAGCAAGCTATATTTTTTTCTGATAGAGCTCTAACATTTTTGGAAAGTTAAAATGATATTAGCAAAAAAATTTGTTTCCTAATCATGGATTGCATATTAACTGAAAACAATAGATTTAGTACCCAAGTTTGATGGTGATCCTGGTTGTTACAGTTGGGGAAATTCCTGACAGCCAAATGAATACTTTGCTACCATAGTACAACAACTTGCGTATACTGTAACAGTATATAGCATCACTAACACAGGAGTGCTTGACTTTGGCAGAGCATGTTGTCGAGCCAGGGGTATTATCTGAAATGAAATTTAGCTTGCCAGCTTGGTTCAGTTGGGAGTACTCAAATGATTGTTCTTTGGATGAGATATTCAACTGATGTCATCTAACACTATTCCAAAAGAGAAAGCAATTACTCCCAATGTCCTGGCTAAGAATCCATTGGATACATTGATCATTCAAATCCTGGCTGTTTGTGAGACACTGATATGTACAAAGTGCTACATTTGCCTGCAAATACAGTTACTTCTCTCAATGAAAAATATTTGAGACATTTTGTTGCTATAGACACAATGTTAAATACAAGTGATATTGGTATTATTATTGCAAATTATGCAACAACAACGACAACAACAACAATAAAAAAATTGCATTTGTATGGCGCCTTTCATGTCAGGTGGACGTCCCATGGCGCTGGACAGTTACTGCTTCAGACAAGTTTACAAAGGTAACAGCAACGGTTGCTTTTTGTTTGTGTTGAATTGCCACAAGGCATTGATTTAAATCTGAAAGGACATGAACATGAGAAAGATACATAAGAAGGTTTGGGGGATTTTAAACAAAAATAAGCAGTAAATGTTTTTTCTATGTTTTCTTCATTGCATAGAACAATGTTAAGAGGAAAAGGTTACAGATGGTTCTCTGGTTAATGACCTGTAGAGCACATAGTGCAGAGCTGCCAACCTTTTTTTTAACAAAAAAAAGTACTCCTGAAAGCTAAAAATAGTATTTTGTAGTAAATAAAAGTATTTTCCCCAGAACCTACAGCATACAGCACCAGGACCCAGTTGCGATGTTGCAATTAACCAATGACAGGGCACCTCTCTTAGGATTAAGTTAAATACAATTAACATGCATTTATTCCCTGTGTGTCTCTATCTCTGCGTAAGTCCGTCAGACATCCCCCCCCCAGCCCCCCGTGTGTCCCCCAGCACCCCCATGTCCCGTCCCCCCCCACCCCCCTCCCACCACCTCCGTCTCTCTCTCTCTCTGTAGGTCAGACACCTTGTCTGACTGTCTGATGGCTGCAGATCCTGACCCAAACTTACTCCTCCTGTCCCCAGGTATGTTTTATGTGTTTTTTAGAATGCATGTGCCCACGTACTGAGCTTTTTGTCGGGTCAAAAAACTTATTTTACCAAGAAAAATCGTACTGCCATATTTACTTCAATTTACAGTACTAAATACGGCAAAAATGTACTGGTTGGCAGCTCTGCATAGTGGCTAGGATGGTAATGGCCGGCAGAGCTTGTAGAAGCCTTTTTTTGGTCTGCCAGCATTTAAAATGCTTAGAAAAAAATCATCAGCTCACAAAACATAGTCAATTCACTTACAGTATATTATGTGAAACACTTTGAGAGATCTCAAAGATGTGATGAGGCACAAAAATGCAAGGATTATTCTTATTACTGTATAAATCTTTTTATCCCAGTTGCCCTCTGGGATTTGTACTATAAATGACACTTCTTAGAAAAGAGAGTTCTGCCAATATTGTGCATCACTAATGAAACTAATCAAGTGAGGGAAGAACAGGAGTTTTTAATACTTATGATGCTGCATCCATCTTAATATCAGTGTCATATGACAGCAAGGTGAAGCTTCACTGATAAGCAATACACTGTACATTACCAAGATATAGATTACTTTCCGTATATTTATTAAAAAATAATGGATGTTGAATTTGGTGCCCAAGATTTTGCATAAGTGGCCTGTTGATTGATTGTTTCGAACGCCACATAAATAATAAGTGATTGTATAAATTCAAATCAGCACAAACTTTGGATTATATGAACTCAGTAATGATTGTTTTTTACATGAGCTGCATATAATTACAAGTGCTACAGGTGCTGGAAATTTGAACAAAACAATTTTTAGAAATGCAGCTTCAAATAAATTTTAACATGACAATTGAATACAATTATGTGGAGTCCTGTAGCTCAGTGGTTAGACCACTCATCTCACAAGCAACAGACCTGGGTTTGATTCCCAGTAGACTGAAATGTTGGGCAAGTTCACTGTTTACCCAGCAGTATGTGAGAACCCATTTGTTAATCAAGTAGCAGATCACTTTTCCACAGGTTTTTTATTTATTATTCCTTAAAAAATTATAATAAATTGGACACTTCAATCCACAACCACAATCCACAGTAGCGGGACACTACTGTGTGCAATTGACTGCCGCATTTCACCCATAAAATTTACTTTGTATTTGGTGGTCAAAGGTTCAATCAGAGCTTCTGAATGCAGAAAATGTAATGGACAACTGAAATTTTTCTGAAAAGCCATTTTACCACTACCCGCCAGTGAAAGGTGACATGGAGAAGTTTTTCCATTGATTGGGGACATATTTGTACAATAGTCACAAGAAGAGCAAAAGGAGAAAATTTTCAGAGAGAGTAATTGTATAGGGTGATGAAGGTGGAGTCCATTGTAGCTTTTAAAAAGAAAGTAGACAGGCATATGAAAGAGAGGGCCTTAGAGGTGTGAGTAAAATAGTTAATATGGTGAATGTTTGAGTTTAAGGAGAGGGTCCCAGATGTTCTGGAGCTAGATGGTCTATTATGTTTGTTAAAAATTAGATAGCAATATGTTTATTTTCGGTAAGGGGTAAAATGTCAGTTAAGTGCTTTTGTTTATTATGTTGAATTCTGGAAGTTAAAGGGTTTTATGGCCCTGTCAGAATATTCTGGTCTGAACAATAGTGAAGATGTGGAGTTTCATGTTTTGAAACTGTAACAGTATGAAGAACTGGTAAAATATTCACGTGGGAAATTAGGGGTATAAAAAGGACGGATTAGAGTTATATGCGGTTGTTGAAACGTTCTGAGACGCCGTCCGGCATGGAGGGTGCTATATAAATCAAAGTTGTTGTTGTTGAGGTTTGGAGTTTTAACTAGCACTTGACTCTAACATAACTAATTATAAAACTCAGAATCTTAGGAACTTTGAGGTTATGTAAATTTTGGGTAAGGTTACTCTATTTGTTTACCCATTGTCCACAGCAGTACATGGATTAAGTGACCAATTTATTATTTTTTGAGGGATTATTATCAGGTGTATGGAGTAAGGAAACTTGCCCAAGGTTTTGCGCTGTTAGGAATCAAACCCAGGTTTCTCACTTGCGAGGCGAGTGCTCTAACCACTTAGCTACAGAACTCCAACCACTAAGCCACAGGACTCCCAATATATAGTGATTATGTGCATGCTTGTGTAGAATGCAGGAATATATATGTGAGTATATTGAAGCTTGTGGGATTGAATAAAGTAAGAGTATTTTACTAAACTCCAAGTGTTTCGATGTAATTTGTGAGATCACTTTGACTGGGCACGAAACCCATATACTGTAGAAATAAAGAGGAAGGATCACTCCTTTTAAAGTACACCTGGAAGGAGCATGTAATTCTATCTCAAAAATAAGGTTCTCATGACAGAGGGGTATGGGGATAATAATAATAAAAATAATAATAATAATAATAATAATGATCCTTGCATTTGATATAACTCTTTTCACATCTTATCGACATCTCAAAGCACTTCACAGAATATACTGTAAAGTGAATTGACTGTATATTTGTGGGTGAAACATGGCAGCCAAATGCACAGGGCAGTGTCCCACAAACAGTCGTGGATTGAAAATGACAATCTTTTTATTATTGTGGGGGTTTTTTTGACGGATTATTATTAGGCATGTGGAGTAAGGAAACTTGCCCAATTTAATTTGCTCTAAAATGGCCTGATTGCACACACATCTATTAATGTTCATTAATGAATAACTTAGCATTATTTTAAACAACACAAACTGCTGCCTGTGTACACAATTGGCATTTTGAGGTACCTTCATAAAAGACATCAGAGGCAGAGCTATAGAAATACTGACTGAGAGATGTCAAGCTTTCATTGATATCAATCATAATAGCTGAACATCACTTTATAAGGGGTAATTTTCATGAATGATAATCAGTGAGTTTAAGGTTCTTGTGGGTTACTGGGGCAACCTAATAAACAGACAGTTATTACAGTAAAAGCCTATTTATCCAGCACCCTTGGCACCTGGCCAATGCCGGTTAAAGCGCCTGCCGGATATTCGGCTAAAAACGTTTAAAAAAAAATTCAATGCATTTTTCCAGATAAATTTTGGTTCATCGAATGTTATACAGAAGTTACAGTTATACAGAAGTTACGGTTGATTGGGTGCCGTATAAACAGGTTTTTACTGTACAATAATAATAATCCGTGCATTTGATACAAGGTGAGCAGTGTGATTCAATTGATGTCCTTGCTCAATGAGCCAATGCAAACATGCCGAGCCAAATCGCTTCCTTCTACGCTCTACATTTCTGTTTCTAGGGGAGAAGCACTTGAAATTTGTGGATGAATAATTATGGGGAGAAGAAGGAGAATCCATGACATGTAAAGTCAAAGTTCACATCAAACGTAAAGTGCAAAGCGGTTATGGACTTCCTTACCACCAAAATCAATAACATCCACCTAGCAGCTTCATTGTCCTGCCCCTTGTCACCCACCACCACCCCCATTTCATCTCCCTACTGCCCAATCACAAACTTGCCCCTCATTGCAAAAGTCTTAGAATGCATTGTTGCCAACCAACACACCTCTCCCTCCACACCCTTTTTGAACCCCTCCATTCCAGCTTCCGCCCCGCCCACAGTACAGAGACTGCGCTTGTGAAAGTCACAAACAATGTTCTCTCTATCTGTGACCAGGGCTCCCTCTGCCTCCTTGTCCTCCTGGACATCTATGCCGTCTACAAACACAATCAATCATGCCATCCTCCTCCACCGCGTGTCCTTCAGCATCCACCCCAGTGGGACTGCATTCGCTTGGTTCGAGTCCTACCTCACAAACTACATCTCTGCAAATGGCTTTTCCTCTTACTTTTCCTCTTGCTTTTCCTTTTCCAGTCACCTGCAGGGTACCCCAAGGATCCATCCTTGGCTCCCTTCTCTTCCTACATCTACATGTTCCCTCTGGGTGATATCATCCACAGACATGGGGTAAACTTCCATATGTATGCAGATGACCCTCAAATCTAGTTTTCAAACTCGAAGTGTGACCCCCAGTCCCCTGATGTTCTGCTAGCTTGCCTGTCAGACATCATGATCTGGATGAGCGCAAATTTCCTGCAGCTAAAAGTTGACAAAACGGAAGCCATACTCTTTGGCTTCAGTCATCTTCAGTCCCACGGCTCTCACCTCCTTTGCCCATCCAACCTGCCTCTAAAGCTCTCCAAACCCGTACGCAACCTAGGCTTCAAGTTCGACCCCCAATTATCCTTCCTCCCCACATCCAGTCCTTCAGCAGCATCGCCTTCTTCCAACTCCTCCACATATCTCTATATCTAATATCTCAACTCAAAAGATGCTGAAACCTTCGTCCATTCCTTTGTCACCTCTCGGCTGGAATACTCCAACAGCCTCCTCGCCGGTCTCCCCTCTGCCACCATTCACAAAATCCAGCTCATATAGAACTCCGCCATCCGCATTCTCACCCAAACCAAACTTTGCTCCCCGATTACTCCAGTTTTTGCCAGACTTCACTGGCTCCCTGTCACAGAGCGGATCGACTTCAAGATCCTCACTCTTGTATTTAAATCCCTCCACTCCTCTACACCCCTCCTGTCTCTCCACCCTCTCTCCTCACAGCAGTAACCACTGCTTCTGCACTACTAGGTCTGGCCTCCTCCTTGTCCTCCGAATCCTCTGCTCCACCTTTGGTTGCCATACTTTCAGCCACTATACCCCAAAACTCTGGTACTCCCTCCCTCCCTCCCTCATTCCCTTCACCTCACCCCCTCCACCTTTCTGTTCGACTACGTCTACAGTCAGCCTTCCCCTCCCTCGCCGTTGTCTCCTCTATTGTGAAGTGCTCTGAGATGCCGGGTAGCGTGGAGGGCACTATATAAATGCAAGTTGTTGTTGTTGTATGGTTTTGTGCATTCAATGTATCCATTGTATTACATGTATCCATTGTCCCCAGTGAGGTTGGCTAGAGCTTCCAGATCATGGCAATGAATGAATAATGAGCTGGAACATTGACCCAATTATTTGCCTATTAAACAGATTGGCATTTGTAAGGTAAATTTGGAAGCTATTAATCTGCTCATTAATTTTTTAAAAATTTCAGATTGCCGTTATCTATCTATCTATCTATCTATCTATCTATCTATCTATCTATCTATCTATCTATCTATCTATCTATCTATCTATCTATCTATCTATCTATCTATCTATCTATCTATCTATCTATCTATCTATCTATCTATCTATCTATCTATCTATCTATCTATCTATCTATCTATCTATCTATCTATCTATCTATCAAAGTCTTAGGTATGTTTCCACGCAATTGTGTCCCCCTGACGTGGATGGCGCTGTGTCAAATCTATCTTCTGTACATATAAAAGCCTTAGGTATGTTTCCGCAATTGTAACAATGAACTTCTAAAAGGAAAACAAAAACCAATACATCTTAAAAAAACACAAAGAAAAACAACCCAGTGATTAAAGCTCACCCTTTTTTGTAAACAACAAATACATTATTTTAGAAAAATTTCAAAATATATGAATAAACGTGTTCAAAAACACTAGGCCACGTATGTTATGTAGGGATATAGTTAGTTTATCCATAAATTTCAAGTGTTTTACTTCTGTTTAAAAAATTGTTAGAGTTCAATCAATGGACAGTAAGGTCCCATGATTGCGTTATATGATTAGCACTGATGCTATTATATCCTATATGGTCTAAAATTTAGCAATGTCAATTGAATATAAGTGAATGTACTAAAGCTTTGCTGAAGATAAATCAAATGACAAGTTTAACTACAATCCTTACTCCGAAAAACCCTAATCCAGTGCTTTTGTAATGCAAGTTTATAGAATTAGTCCGTGTGCTGAGAGCAGCTAAGAATATTATCCCAACAGCAGAAGTTTAAAAAATTACAATTAGATAGATAATAGTATTAAAAGTTGCTAAACCTTCAGTTACATTTACCATATGCAACACTAACATCAAAAATGTTCTTTAACTTGTAATGCCTGACCCAATTTATCCTAATTCTTGTGTACGATGGATGAAAGCTATTTCACCATATTTCATATCCATATTTTTACATTTGCAATAAAGAAAAGCTGCCTAATATTTCTGGATTTGTATTAAAATATTATTAAAAACAAGATTTTTTTGTCAATTATATACATGAGCATGGTTGAGGCAGAATCCATATCAGTTTGTGACAGATATGCATATGACCCCCAGGAAGGTGGATGGCAAATTGGATGGACCTTGATCTTTTTATCGTCTAGCACTTCTTATGTTCTTAATTGGCTTTTCAGAGAGAATTAAGTACACATCTAAAAAGGAGAAATACAAAAGTGTGTGGGGACTTCTGGTGTGAGAAGCCAATATTCTCCTTCTGTGTATTTGAAGACTCTTAACAGCAATTCATTTGTAAATATTTTATTGGAGGCTAAAAATAATATCAAAGCCTTAAAAACTGAAAAGGTGAGTACATGATTTGAAACTAAACTCTTGAACTTATCTAATTTGTCTTCATGTGAATCATACTGCACAAGCCATGAGAATGACTCAGGAGAATACAGAGGTGACATTCAGTTGAACAATGTAGGTTTCAATAAAGTAGCCACATTTCTTTTACATATGGCTCAATAATAAGAGCTCACAGAAAATCAGTTAATTGTCCCAATGGATTCCGCCCTGTCCCAATGGATTCTGAAGGACTTACACACTAGACATGACAAGCTTTGTCTGTTTGCGAGACATTGCTGTGTGCAAATCAGTGCTGCATTCGCCCACAAAATATGCAATCACTACACAAAATACTAAATCCTGTGAAACACCTTGAGTCATCCTCCAGATATAAAAGGCACTTTTTCAAATGCAAAGATTATTATTTTATTTAAGAAGAAGCGTGAAATCAGATTCCAGAAATTAGGCAGACACCAGTTGTAATAAGATAATGTGACTATAACATAGGAGATTTTCCCTTTTGCTGAGATAAACTGTACAGGCGGATTTGAGTAAAAAGTTTCTGTGGCAATAACCAAGTTGAATAATTGTGTGTACATTTTGTACCTTCTGCTGCAAGCAGTTGCCAACATTAATTCTTCTTTGGTTTTTCTTGGCTATAACTAATCTAGGATTTTTCAGCATTGTCTGTTACATTACATTATCGTCTCATAATGTAATAGCCATGGTTCCTGCACAATGATTCCTCTCCCCTACAGTTTTAGAACCTGCATTAATTTTATCAGCTTTTACTGAGTGGACAAGTCACCCTACACCAAGGCGCAATCCCTTATAATATGTTTCTTTATAGTGCAATTTCAGTTATAAAATGATAGATCACATTCACTGAGCATGCAGTTACACACTAGTTGGCTTTAAAATGACCATAGTCAACTTCCCGTTCATCAAAACACTGACGATATCACTTCCTGCTTTTCAAGTGCACAGCAAACGAGATTTTTTTTAAAAATTAAATAAAGTCCGGTCAATGTAATTTTGTTATATGGGCCTTAGTGATACAAATGGCTGCAGGCATGCAGTATAAGCTGTGGATCGTAAATAACTATTTAATATATTTCCACTACTGGTGCTGTAATATCTTATTGACATATGAATGGAAAGAGAGAAAGGGATAGAATACCTTATAATAAAATGCAGACAGATAGCAGCAATATTTGTACCGTGAAAGCCACTTTATAAATGTAATTTTGATGTTGTTGTTGTTGTTATTGGCCTTAAAGGGTACAAGCTCTATCTTTGCAAAATACCAGTGTCTCAATTAATGATCAAGCTGAAAAATGCTATTTATACTCAAACTAAAATTTATTTCATACTTGGTTCTAGATTTGAGAAAATAATAACATTGGCACAAATTGAGATCTTGGAGACAGGCAGCTCTAATTAAGATATGGCTGGTGAAAGCAACATGTCTTCAAAAACTCTGCTACCAGAGAAACACAAACTATAAATCATTATGTCAGCGATGACAGTGCTTGAAAAGTCAATTGATGTTTAATTTGAACTTGAAGTGTAGAGTTACACCTTTCATTAAATATCAACATTGTGAGAATTAAAAAATAAGATGCTGAAGTCTAATCAGCCCAGATAAATGCACACCTGCTTTTGTAGGGCTGTAGTTGCAATGAGTGGGCTTAAATGACATTGAACCAATATTATTATTATTTTTGAACACCATCAAATGTTAATTTCCAAATTCATTGTCAATCATCTTACCATGATCTGTATTTCTCTTATCTAACACAACAAAAAATTTAATTTACATAACACTTTTCAAGTTGTGGGTGGGTTGTCTCAAAGGACTTCATACTGGGAGACCAAACTGGGTAGGGAAGAGTGTGGTTGAATACTATAGGTACTATATGTACTGCAGGTCTTCAGTTATGTACTGAAAGTGGGTAATTTGGGGACAATGTGGAGGAAATCCAGGATAGATGGAGTTCCAGACAGATAGGCAGAATGGCTAACACCTCACCCACTGATGTTAGGGGGAACTGTAACAGGGAATGTGAAAACGTTTGGTGTTTTCCGAGTAGATGGAGCTGCCAGAATAGTTGGGTCACAAACTTCAGAATTCAACAACGATTGAATTAAAATAAGGAAAGCCAGTCAATATCAACCAATCGTCTCACTTCATAAATAATTATATGTTCCTATATAAACCAATGGGAGAGGATGGGTGGGGTCTAATTTGTGATCTTGCAAAATAAATGGAAAAGGCTAGTTGTGATTCCCAAATGCTGATCAAATATGAAATAAAGCTGTCCAGTCAAATGCTATCTCCCCATAGCTGTCAGTTTTGTGCGCTAGACTTCGGCACTATTGGAAATTGTACACATGGAGACTGATGTAATGACAGGGCTAGAAGATTGACAGAGATTTAAAGCACCAATCATTTTAGCAACATTTAAGGACAAGGGTTAAACCAGTAGCAAGTGGCGTTCAATATTTAGTGGATCAGTAGATATTCTTATCTGAATAAGCTTAGAAATACTAACAGTTCACCATTCTCTTCCATCGAAAGAAAGGAACCAAATGATAATAATAATAATAATCCTTGCATTTGATACAGTGTTTTTCACATCTTAAATTTGTTTAACAGCACAAAGCACTTATAAACTCTTGGTGGCTGAAATTGCAAGACAATTATAAATATTAAATTTTAACTATTTTAAAACATTAATTAAGTATTCCTTAATAGAATATTTTTAATGAAGGAATCCCATTAGAATTTCTGTTGACCAGTGAAACTCCTTGGACTGTGGAGTACATTTTCCGTACTTCTATTTACCAACAGTTTCCATTTATGCAACTTTGTCAAGGAATCCCAGTAAGAAATTAATTTTAAATTTGTTTAAAAGCTGTTTAAAAGCTTTTCCCATCTTCCAGACGTCTCAAAGCGCTTCACAGAATATACTGCAAAGTGAATTGACCGTACACATGTGGGCAAAACGAGGCAGCCAATTGCACACAGCTGTGTCCCACAAACAGTCGTTTTTTGAGGGATTATTACAATATCAAGCTATTATTATTATTGTTATCAAGTGTGTGGAGTAAGGAACTTGCCTAAGGTTTCATCCTGCCTGGAATTAAACCCAGGTCTCTCACTTGGAGGGCGAGTGCTCTAACCTCTGAGGTATAGGACTCCACGAATATGGAGATGTAGAATTACTTGACTGCTCTGAATATAGAAGTACAGCACATCATGCAAATGTTGCTTATTTATTCCAAGCAGAGTAAAGAAGAATCCTCCTACCTCCACATTGTTATTGATGTAACAATCATTAGAAATGATGGGAGCCATCTAATTCAGAAATGATTATTGTCTTTCAGAGCAAGATAAAGCAAGGCTGCCATCCTGAATAAGTCAATTTGTATAATGTGGAGATCAAGGAGAGTATCAAATCTCATACAGGAAGTGCTTTTGTCTTTTTTTCTGATATCCATTGGAGTTTTCAAATGGAAGATTTAAGCCTCACTGTCCTGTTACAGATCAAACATCAGTGTAGTTTCATCTCTACCTCTTGAGATTTAAGAATATCTGATTCTTTCATGAGTTGCAACTTGTATTTGAAATGAAAATCATTGTCTATACATGAATGATTATCTGCACAGTCCAGAGATATTAGTTTTATATGTGGTCATTCATGTGCTAATCTGTAACTAAACATTGATTCAGTATGTGACAAATGGGATCTAATTTGCAGCATTCCTTAATAGAATATTTTTAATGAAGGAATCCCATTAGAATTTCTGTTGACCAGTGGACCTCCTTGGACTGTGGAGTACATTTCCTGTACTCTATTTACCAAGGGTTTTCATTTACACAACTTAGATTAGTTATTATAGGGTTATTATAATTATTTGTAGTGAATGGAGTTATCTTTCCTTTATCTGCTCACATCACTTTTCTGTGTCTAAGATTGAATGAGAGTCCAATGAGTTAGGGATCGATTCCTTGGTTATCAATATGTAAAATTAGAATTATTTCAAAAAATTAGTCATGGAATGAACACCTAAAAATAGTGCCAAACTACACCAAAAATGTAAATTCAACAAGGATACTATTTTGTTAAAAGGAACATGATGCAAGTATCAAAGTTCTCAGCTATAAATTCCTTAATTACTTTAATGTACAAGTGATCTTTTGAGGACAGAAGAAAGTAACAAATGTGGTTTATTTTGTCTGAAATTTTTGTTTGAACTTTTTTAAAAAAATTGTTATTGTTTTGAAGAGCAGTTCAGACAAGATTTACACCGGTAACCATAAATATGCTTGAAACTAAATTTGTGTATTTATGGATTGATTTTCTAAAGGACAGTAATTGCACCTTGTGCTCTCCTACTCAGTAATTAATTCATCTTTTAGATGTTCTATCATATTGGTTTCTGTCCCAAGTGGGAAATTATCCCCCATCATCTATTTGTTTGCCCTTTCTATAAGAAACTTAATCCTAAACTGATCCCTTGAGCATTAAAATTGGTAATTTAATTAATGTCTGTGGTACATTACATGTACAAATTGGCTGTTGCATTCACCTACACAGTAAACAGTGATTACCTTTTTCAGTAAATCCTGTGAATGATTTTGAGACACCCTACCTATGTGAACGGCACTATTTCAAATGTAATAATTATAACAATTATTATAATTATTATTATTACCTATAGGGAGACTCATTGGAAGATTGTGGATACAGATACATCTCAAAACATATCTCCATGTCCATAATTTCAGTCATCTTTCCCCTCCCCATCCCTCCCCCTTTGCTTCCAGTTCCTGTTCACGTACCCAACCAGCATTGACACGCATTTTAAGACATCCACCTGATATGAAAGGTGCTATATAAATGTAAATTGTATTATAAAATTGGTTCCATCCTTCATGTGTACAGATAAACATGAGATTTATCTGAAGGGAGCTGTTTTTCATAAAATACAGTTGTCACTACTGGTAGGAAACATTGTTAACTGACAGTTCTCAAAACCCATGCAAGTTTTGAGACATTCCTCAGTCATTGCACTTGACAGCAAGAGACATCTCCTGCCCAGGATAACATTTGCAATTATGATGGGGACAACACCATTCTGAATAGTAAAGTTAGCCAGCTGTTGGTTTCCATGGAAACACCAAGAGGAAAATTAACACTTTGGTTTACGTTTGGTTATTCGATTACACATCGAGAACAACAACAACAAAATTACATTTATAGAGAGCCTTTCAGGTCGGAAGGACGTTCCCAAGGCGCTGAAATCAGGTGACACATGAAATACATTAGACTCTTGATATGGACAGTGGGTGGTTATAGCATGTTCAGATTGAACTTTTGTTTCGTGCCCAAAACATGGAACATATAATTAAACATGAGCTTATTTATTAAGTGAGACTCAAGCATATTTATTGAGATTAAAATAAAACATGTAAGACAATATAAATGGAGGATCAGGATCAGGTAATGATTACAGTTCAAATTGAAATTGTTTTATTGTAACAACACAAAAAGAATGTATGATCTATGATTACTGTGTATTTTTGCACATCAAGATTAAAGGGCAAACGAGGCACTGAATCCTCAATGGATGCTGCCCTGATAAATTATTCATAGTTATTCAGTTCAGTTTTGAAAATTTCAGTCGAAACCGATAAATATGGAAATCTTCCAATGTGACCGACTGTGAATATATTTTTATAAATAACCACTCATCCATTTTTTTTTGCAAATAATTGACCAAGTGATCAAATGTAATAAGACATTCTTTAAAAAAATTCTTCAATGAATTTGGCAATACGGACAAATGAATTTAATTGGGAAAAAGTGCAATATTACGCCACATGTTTTTTGTGTTAAATGTCAGGAAAGTCACTATTTAAAGTCAGTTTCTTGTAGTTTTATTATCCAAGTTCTGGCATGTTGGGAATGGGAGGGGGTGTGAGGGTAAGGTGCAGGAGAATTTGTTGCGCGAGAGCAGATGACTCATAAAGTGGCAGTCTGTTTATAGAGAGGGAGGTAATGCCGGGGTAAAATTTGTATCTTAAGGAACTGTTTAACAAAAGCTAAGAAACACTGCAAATGGTATCCCAGTGCAATTCCTCTAATGCAGGAGAGCTTGGCCTGTGCAATTCTCTGCCACAAATCCATGCAAAAATTCATAAATTATTTTAAATGGAAATCAGATAAATGCGTGAAGAGAAAGAATGTTTATACGTATGGGGGAAAACAACAAGAACTTGAATGTGTTAGTGCTCTTTGTATACACTAACCTTTTGGAGCTCCAGCCACTATGCCCCAAAACTTTGGAACTCTCTCCTCAATCCCTCTGCCTTGCCACCTCCTTCTGATCACGTTTGAAGACCTTCCTTGTCAACCCTGCTTAAGGTCACCTTCATCAGATTCCACAACTGTTAAACACTCTAAGTCATTACTATGTATGAAGGGCTCCTTATAAATGGATGTTGTTTTTGTTGAACCACATCTCAAGGCTTTCAATCCAGTTTCACGCTACATCATAACCTGACTAAAAATCTTTGTCGAACAAAACATTATCCACCCAAAAGCTGATTTATCTGCAGCATTCTAATTTTTTTAAATGTAAGGTTTCAATGCCTCTTTCCCCCTGTTGCTCAGATGTAATTCAAATGCACTTAATGGGAATTATCATATTAATATGAAAATAACAATACAACCCAATAAAAATCCTTCCATTTAATATAGCACTTTTCACATCATCTAGACATCACAAAGCGCTTCACAGAATATACTGTAAAGTGAATTGACTGTTTATAATTGGGCGAAATGCGTCTGCCAATTGTACACAGCAGTGTCCCACAAACAGTCATGGATGAAATGCCCATCTTATTATTGTTTTTTGGCATGTGGTGTAAGAACACTTGCCCAAGGTTTTGCCCTGCCTGGAATTGAACCCAGGGCTCTCGCTTGTAAGGCAAGTGCTCTAACCACTGAGCTACAGGACTCACAATGTTGAGCACCACCAAATAGAATTGTTGTACCACAATGCACACAAGTACTCTTTTGTATCGTCATTTGCAACATTGGAATTGCAGCAAATAGAATTTGGTTCATGGTTTGTATGATAATATGTTTTAGAGCAGGGGATGTGACAGGTTTCTGAAGCGGCTCTAATGGACATTGATTTTGTCTTATAAGATATATGGTTTGTTTGGTGAAATAACACAAATTACCTCCAAGGAATTCCCCAGTTACTCCAGGATGTTTACACACTGAGTTTATAATGAGACATAGTTTAGTGTTGTTTACCACCTAAACGTCTGCATGTAAAGCAGAAGGTTAGAAATTGTTACAATAACAATGCTAAAACAGGAAGCCCTTCAGTTTTTTTCTGAAGCACTTTCTGGATTTTTTACCACTAGCACTATGGCCTTTAGCATTTCAAAACTGCTCCCACAAAACATTTTTCATTTTATTGTGGTGACAATCACCTTTATGTACTGCTAAGGCACAGAACACAAAATTAGGAGCATGGCTCAATTTCCTTACAATGTCTAAGGTTTGCCGCCACCATATCTCTACAACCTGAAATTCCACCCAGATAAGACACAAATGCAAAAGAGTTTTATCACACAAACAAAGCACAACTGCTTCTGATTTCTCACACGTTTCAATCATGTGGAATGGGGAGGGGAAGAGAAACTTGACTTTCTATTTGCCTGTTTAATGATGATTTGTGGTTGGCATGTAAAAAGTGAAGGTGGAGTCGTAACAATCATAATTCGTTCCTTTAAAAAAAAGCATGGAGTCCTGCAGTTCAGTTGTTAGAGCACTCGCCTCGCAAGTGAGAGTACACTGGTTCAATTACAAGGCAGGATGAAACTTTAGGCAAGTTTCCTTATTCCACATGCCTCTGTTCACGTAAGAGGAAGTAGGAACCCGATTGTTAGTTGATTGGCGGATTGCTTTCCCGGAGGCAATAATCTTGTTTCAAAAATAATAATTTGCTCAATTCACGACTATTTGTTGGATACTACTGTGCAAAAGTGGCTGCTGCATATAGCACACAAAATATAGTCAATTCGCTTTATAATATATTCTGTGATACACTTTGAGACATCTCGAAGATGTCATAAGGCACTATATCAAAAGCAAGGATTTTTTTTAATGGAGTAGCTAGAGGCTCTATTCTGCTTGCCCACTGAGTTTCCATGTGGATAGGAGATTTTAGTATTCCTTGAGGTATGCATCTGTCCTGTTCTACAGGTATATGTTGCCTTCAAAAGTAGATGACCTTTGAGTTTCAGTGATTCATCTGTATGGGTGGTTGGAATATTCACGAATTGGAACTTCTTCTAAATGTCAATAAAGTTCAGATATTCTAAACTTCAAATTGCTCTCACTTATTGCAATATTGATTCAGGAAAATTTTAACTTTATATATCCAAAGTGAGCCCTAAATCATCCATTCTTGACCTAACGATTACCCTACAAATACATTCTGTAAAACTATTACAGAAAACTTCAGATAATGCGCCACTCCAAGGAAAAGGGCTTTAGATATCCAGAATGGCAAGTTAGGAGGTCCATCTGAGCCACAAAGGGGTGCTGCTATGACCAGTACAGGTGCTCAGCAGAGGTTGGGTGCACATGCTCATATGCATCACAGAGGTCTCTGGTCTATCTAAAGGCCACACCATCACAGGATTGAGCAACCTCCACCGCGTGACCGAACCTGTACAGTAAAACCTTGATAATCCAACACGGTTCAGCTCACTCACCTTGCGGATTTCTAAGTTTGCCCGTATTTAGAAACCTACCTAAAAATGGCTGGGGAAGCCATGCCCCATACAGCACTGAAGCCAAACAATGCCTGAGCTCCACCCACAGTGCTGGATGACAGAGCGGCCATGCTGGTAACTACAAGCAGCTGCTTCAAACTTCGGGAGACTTGCCGGACATCGGAAAAACATTAATACAGTATTTAGGGAGTTGCTGGCTTTTGGAATGTCGGAATATTGAGGTTTTACTTAAAGGATAGGGCAAGCGGCAACTGTGATACAAGACATTATCCTGTTAGATGAGTTATCCAATCAATTTTACATTGATATCCTTACAAGAATTTGTAGAATGCAACCAATTACTTGTTAAGCGGAGTGACAAACAAAGCAGATTCCCTTATTAACATTTTGTATAGAAAGAGTCTAGGATAGTGACAACATGGCTACTTAATTAGTCATGAAAGAAATCCTCTCTTCAAATTGTGTCATGATATCTTTAATGTTCTGCTAAACCAACAGACCATTTCATGGAAGGACTCAACTGGAAGGATTACATCTGTGCAGTACAGCACTCCCCCATTACAGCACTGGAGCCTCAATTTACATTGGAGTTTCAAAAAAAAAAGGCACAACATTTGTGAACTTTCTGACACAGTGGTTATAAAGGTGGCACTGTAGAGTATGCAGTAGTGGAGTACATCAGTGGCCTATTAATTTAGCAAACCTTATCCATTATCTAATGGTATTATGTCTATAATTTCAACTCCCTTGTTTACATTTGGTCACTTGGCCTGCCTCAGATGCTTAGTCACATGAAATGAAGAAAATTCATCTGCAGTGGAAGGACCACAAAATTTGATCTCATTCCATTTGTTTTATTAAATTTGAGAACGGCTTTATTGTCATTGTGTAATTGTTTCAATCCTGTGTTGCTCTGAACCCTTGGAGAACAATGAGCATGATCCAGACCAATATGAAAGAGAAGAAAAACAGAGAAATATAGAAAGGAGCCCATTGAAGAGACATGAAACAGTAATGCCTGATAATTTCTCATACTTCTGTTGTTCAGGCATGTCATTCAAAAGTGAAGAAGCTACAGTGAAAGTCTGATAAGTAGTCAACCCAATGTAATTAGTCACTCACTCAATATTCTAGCTATTCAAGTACTTTGTTCTTTCGAGATCCTGTACTCTGGATAGCTGCCAAATCATCTAAGTAATCATTTGGGCTATTTCCTTAGGGGTGATGCGTTACCAGAATTTCCCTGTAGTTGCTCTTTTCAAATTGTCTCTCCAGTGTCATTCACTGCAACAATATCCAAGACTTTGATGAAAACATCAATTTCAGTAGCATGGAGTTTGGGTTTATCTGCCATTGACCTCCACTCCATGCCTCTGGTTCTTGCCAATCACAGAGAAGTGAGAGATGGAAGTCAGCATTATTCTTGAAGTATATCTTCCAAGTCATAGTGAAATTGTGCAGATTGTAATAATGGTTTGAAAGCTGATGCTTTGCTAAAATTACCCTCAAGCGTCAGGGAAATATTTCAGGGCTTTATTTCTTTGAAAAATAAAAACTTTTTTTGAAACTTTTCAGCAGAATTTTCATCTACCTTAAAACAGGACATTCAGTATAATCCATGATCCTACGTTGTACCATGGTTTGATGAAAGTAATGGGATGAATGGTCTTTACTTGTTTCAAAGTACCTCAGGTGCCCTCCGGTCATTTGAATAGTTTATTCACTCACTTTTAATGTTTTATTAAATTATTTTGTTAATTTTTCTGTGTTAAAAAGAGTTGATTTGGGAGCAAACTTCAGCAACGAAATAATTTTAAAACAAAACGTTGTGGAGTCCTATAGCTTAGTGGTTAGAGCACTCGCCTCGCAAGCGAGAGAACCTGGGTTTGTTTCCAGGACAGGGCAAACCATTGGGCAAGTTATTAAAAACAAGGATTATTATTACAACAATACCAAGTTTGATGTTGTATAATACGGTACATAAATACAATATGTGAAACCAAATCCCTAAAATGCACCTTGGTAGTTAATATTGAATATCAAGTTAGTTACATATTAGTAACAAGAATACTCAAGGAGATAAGAGGATACCCTGCATAAAAGAGATACAAAGACAAAGTGCAGGGAATTCACAACAGCTTTATCTGTTTCCAAAGAAAAAGAGAGGTGAATGCATTGAGTATTATCCTTCAGCAGAACTGAAATGATCTGGAGAAATCCTTGTGAGACTATAAGAGACTATAATAATAATCCTTGCATTTGATATAGAACCTTATCTTTGAGACATCTCACAGCTTTGTAGATAGACATTCAGAGAAAATAAAGTGATTGAGATTTTAACCTTTTTTTAAAAAAAGTGAACTGAATGTACACAGAGAGCCAGCTGATCGCTTTCCAGATTGTGCTGTGCTGTGAAATGACTGTACAAAGCATGAAAGAAATCTGAGATATGAATACGTAGCTATCGGTAAACAAACACAAAGCTGTTTGATCAGTGTGAAGGCAGTAAAATGGGGCTTTAGAGGCCTTCTCCAATCTTGATTCATACAGTTCACCTGAAGAGTTACACTGAAAACATGCAATGTATCTTTCTATTGCAGATATGCAAATGACCTGTCTTTGTATTTTGTAACCCATTTGATATTTGTCCATTAAAGCTTCAATATCTGATTGCCATTGAAACAACTTTGAAAATTTAGGCTGACATAAATACACTGGTGAAATATAAAACTACATTGTTCGAGGTGCCATCTTTCAGATGAAATGTTAAAATGAGGTACTGTCTGCCATTTTTCCGGTGGACTATTAAGATCCTATGCGTACTATTCAAAAAGAGAAGGCAGTTTCTCCCTTTGGCAACAATTTCCAGATATAATTGATCATTTACTTCATGGCTGATTGTGGATATTGCCGTGTACATATAGGCTCTTATATTTGCCTACAAATTAGACAGTCACTAGAGTTCTCCTAATGTGAAAGGCGCTATATAAACAGGTATACTTTAACAAGGCTTATAGAGGACATAGTTGAGCTTTATAGTTTATTGACAAATAGCAACAGGTCAGCAAAATATTACACACAGTTTCCACTCTGCTTCTTGTTTGATGTCAATCCATCCCATTGTTAAGCACTGAAATGTTCATATAAAAATGATTGTTGTTCTTGCTATTATTCTCAGATTGATACTGTTGCCTGGATCAAGGATGTTTCATGACATCAACTAATCTTCAGGGCATAAATATAAGATAATCAGGAGCAAGGAGTTTGGAAAGAATATCTTTATACGAAGTGTGGTGACATTGTGAAACCGTGTTTCAAGCAAAAAGCATCAACATATTTAAGAAATAACTCATTGTATACAACAATAACTACAACAAATTGCACTTATAGAGCACTTTTCATGTCGGATGCACACTCCACCTTACCTTGAGGAAGAGAGAAATAAAAAGAGTACAGGTGAGGGGAAGTAGGAGGGGTGGAGGTGTGTGTAAAGTATGATTAATTCAAGACAAGTATGGGTACAATTAAAGACACTTGTAAATTACATCTGTAATTTAAAATTAGTTTTTATGATGTCTTGTGAATCTTCGTTAAATTTGTGCTCTCACTGCCTCACAAATGTCTTTTTACTGATTGCTATCCGAGCCTCGGGACTTCCTTGGCTGCTTGGTAATATTTCTGGTGATTTCTAAGATGTGGAGAATGCCATGATTCACAAGATTATGGCACAAAAATAAACATTATGTCCAAAAAAGAATTTACGAACCAATAGTGGCATCTGTAATTGATATTAATCCACTTTTGTGGAAAATAAAAGTGCCTTTGGATGAAATATACAGAAAGATATTTAACCTATCCTGTCTGCAGCAACGGAGCAATGTTTCCGTCCCATTTTCCTGTGCTTTTCCCCCCTCAGAGGGGGGATTGCTGCTTGGTAACCATTTAGTCCTTCACACTAAACGTCATAATGTGCATGATTAGTTATCACCGATCGCATTAAGAAATGCAGACCCATTGACCTTAGTCCCCTCCTCTTCAACCTCTACATGCTTGGTGACATCATCTGCAGACATGGGGCAAATGTTCACATGTACGAGGATGATACCCAACTCTATTTCTCTACCTCTATACTCTCAATTCCATGACTACTGGGTTCTTGACAGACTACCTGTCAGAAATCAAGTCTTGGATTAGAGACAACTTTCTGCAGCTGAATTGACACAAGACTGAAACTCTCTAGATTGGCTTGGGCCAGAGCCTCCGCACCTGAGGCATTGGCAGCAGCAACATCCACGGATGCACGCTCCACCTCATCAAGCCAGTCACGAACCAGGGTATCAACCCTCAACTGTCCTTTCTCCCCATGAACAGCACTGCCTTCCACCACCTCAACAACACTATCCGATAGCCATTGCCTCACTCCTCAGGCCGCCGAAACCCTCAGATACATATTTGTCACTTCAAAGGCTCGACTACAGAAACTCCCTTCATGCTGGCCTCTCCAACTCTTCCCTCTTCAAGCTGCAGATCATCCCAAACTCTCCCGAACCAGATTCAGTGAAACCATCATCCCACCACCCTCGCCTGGCTCCACTGGCTCCCCATCCCTCAGAGGATAGAATTCAAGATCCTTGTCCTCACTTTCAAGGCCCTCCATGGCCTTGCCCCCTCCTACCTCTCTGACCTGCTGACCCCTTATGAACCTGTCCGGTCCCTCCATTCAGCAGTCTCTGGTCTGTTTCATGTCTCCCGCCCAACCCGCCTTACCATCGGCAGCAGGGCTTTCAACTTCCCTACCTTCACTCTTTGGAACACCATCCCACAATACCTTCACCATGCTCCCTCCCTTGCCTCCTTCAAGGCCAGACTCAAGACCCTCCTTTGTGACGGTGCCTTCAGTCACCCCCTTTCCTCTCTGCCCTCCCTCATCCCAACCCTGCAATCCCTCTCACATGCTCAGGTCCTGCCCTTGACTTGTCAGCACCTTGGAATGTCCTTGCAATGTGAAATGCACTCTACAAATGTAAGATTGTTGTTGTTGTTCATATACATTACTAATTTTACTATCAGATTCAAAACAAGCCCTGGGATTTTTGTTTGGTGGTTCCTTCAGGCCAAGAAATGTACATGTGAAAAATTACAGTTGTGATACAAAATCCTTCCCCAGACATTTCATTGAAATGTATGGTTAAAAATTGATTTCAGCAGTTCTTAAACCGGCATGTGGCATCTCTGACACCATCGCTGTGTGGAGCCCGGTCTTGCAGTACAGACACAGGGAAGAGTGGATTAACTCAACTATTAATTCAACTTTCTCTTTGACTTTGGCCGGATTTATGCAAATGTCAAAGCCATACTGTCACGCGATGCTGAATGAATCCTCTTAATTCATTAGCTCACTAAATACCTGGTCTGCACGCAGAAGAAACATGATTCAAACCATGGAAATTCCTTTGTCTGGAATGGAATACACACTCCGCCCAGAGGGATGCACCCAGCTAACCTAATTCCACATATAATTGAACATAGGTTAGCAAGACGTAGATGCATAGTATGTATCTGGGTACAATTGGAGTCTATCCAGCTAAAACTACATGGCTTACCGTTTAAATAATTGGTTGGCAAGCTTCCTCGCTGCTTGTCTTGCTAGGACCACCTCACCTCGAGGGCTTTGGTTTGCAGGATTAAACAGGAGCTGAGTGGGAAGAATCTCTGCCACCAATGACTGATCTGCTCAAATCCTACCAATGAGCCAAGCTGGTAGTCTATCATGAACAGTGTCCTGAAATACTACAGGACTTAAAAGCTACAAGTAAGGGAATAATGGATTTTCTAAAGAATGATTGTCAGTGAGTTATTGTCTGAGGAGCACACCTATGCCTCCTGTGTGTTGGCTTCCCATGAGTAATTGATCATCTCTCGCAGATTCAGACTCTGAATAGCAGAGAATGACAGATTTCTATATATTGTGGCTTCAAATTCAGTAGCTGTCATACTAAGGTTCAGAACTGTGTTTTTACATTTGCTTTCAGATCTCTGTGTGATAATAATGTTATGAAAGATTTCTTTTTAAAATATATTTTTTCAGATGTAATTTTTATGCAGGAAATGCTTGACATTTATAATGCATCTGCATCCTAACTTTTGTGTGGCAGATAATTCAGTGTTTTTAAATACATTTTCCCATTTAATTCCATTAACGTTTCTCTTCTTTGGTTAATCGTGACTCAACATGATTTCACCAGCAGCAGTAGCACTCTGGTACTTTACGAAAGAAAGTGTTCTTCATGTGTAAGTCTAGACAATGTTGGCAGGCTCATTGATCAAGAGGGCAGCAGAGCTCAATTCTGCCTACACCCAAATCTTACAAAAGTACAAGAAGAAGCAAGAAATCTGTGTGACTCATTCTTCCTTAGGCATTGAGTTCACAATCTCCACATATAAGTAAACTCAACACACTCAGGGGATGGGGAACCAGGAACCTGCTTGTTATGCATGACTTTAGTAGCGCTCTGGGACACTACCCTGTATGAGGGATGCTATATAAATGTGAGTTATTGCTACTGTTGCTGTTTGTTGTCAAGTCACTGAAGTAGATGAGTTGGAAATAATATTTTGTTTTCGGTAATGTTATTATAAACTATTTGCCAACACCTGCACCAATGGAAGATATTTGCCTGCCTCTTATCAGACAAAATTACAGAGAATATTTATTATGATTCAGCAATTCTGAATTTTTAGAACCAAATAAGATCATCCCTTGTCATCGTGTTATTCAAGGCTTCAGAAAGCTTTTTCTCAGCTAAGCTTATTTGTTCTACCAAGGGACATTTTCAGCAGTACCCAGTTTAAAACTTGTATTCATCAATGCAGGATTATTCAATAAGATACAAGACATGCTTGAGCTTCTATCTTGGTTTCTCATTTTCTGTCGAAACATTGTTATGTTCCAATAACAATGCTTCGACAGAAAATTATTTGATGGATGGACTATGCCTCTAGAACATTTGTAGAAAAGAGGGGAAAAAACATTGCAAACAAATCCAACTTGTTTTCCTTTATCTTTATTTACAGCAACTGTGAAAAATAATCCTTGCTTTTGAAATAGCACTTTTCACATCTTCTAGATGTCTTAAAGTACTTCACGGAATATACTGTAAAGTGAATTGAATGTATATTTGTGGGTGAAATTTGAGATACAGTACAACCTTGATAATCTGGCATGATTAGACCCTTACACCATGCGACACTATGAACTACAAGCAGCTGTTTTGAACTTTGGAAGATTTGCCGGACATTTGAACAAAAAATCTAATACTGTATGTATTTTGAAATCTTGCCTGTTTTAGGGAGTTCCAGATTTTGAAACGTTGGATTATCAAGGTTTTACTGCGTTACAATTACCAAAGAAGCTAACAGAGAGTTTAGAAGGAATTGTTTTACACTGAGGGAGGCTGAAATGGGAGTATTGGGAAAGAACAGAAAAATGGGACTGAAAAGTTTGCTCTGAAAAGAGTAAGAATAGATAGGCCAAATGGCCTTCTGTGCTGTAAATTTCTATTGTTCCATGATATGGAGTGTTTTATTTGTTCTACTAATCTAAAATTTATTTTTAATCGTTATTAGTCTACCATGAAACTATTTGCTTAATTCTGAGAATCTTATTGTCTATCCATATTGATTGTTTTTAGGGATTTATTTTAAATAGAAAAAAGAGATACATGGCTATCCTGTTACTATACATGAAATGAAGGTTGTGTTTTAAACAAAGCACAATAAAAGGGTAGTTCCTATTTTGTAGAGTCACCTTTTATGTCACTTTATATATCTATGCAAGAATAAAGAAACAAACAACATTACATTTATATAGTGCCTTCACATCAGAAGGTGTGATAAATACAGTTTCTCCAGATTTTTTAATAGAGTGGTAAAAATACAGTGATTCATAACAGTTTATCATACTTAATCTGTTAGATATTGAATTCCTCAATTTCATTATGTAATTATTTATGGCTCCTGTATTGAAATAAATGTCACATGAAGTCCTGTGAAGAAGGTGACCTGTGTAATTGAAACCAAAAGCACAATTAGAAGTGCAATTGTTGGGTAAAAATGGGTAAGCGCTGCTTAGCGTGGAATAGTACATTCAGCATAAAGGTATTTCACATCCAGTTTGTTAGAATCCTTATTTATGTCATTCCCTATAATATGAGGAGGAATCATCAATTATATTTTGTCACTGACAGTCCGTTTGAGAATCTATCAGGTCAGGCTTTGCAGCTGGAAGAAAGCTACTCTACTGAGTTATATAGCAGAACCATTAGGGAGCAGCTGTCATTGTAATACCATGAATCAATATCCTTTCTGGTCCTGGTTACCAATGTTGGCAATCCAAATCAATTTAAGCAGTGGGGTTTTTCACCTTAAGAACCTGGCTTTAAATCTAGCTCAGACTGATAGGTTCATAGTCTGTTCTATGTGTGTTGGCTTTAAAGGTCCTATGTGAAATTAAGTTCAGCAGTCTCAATCCATTTTCATGTGGAAATTAGTCTACAGGACAAAAGTGCACATAAATCAGCATTAATTGATGTAAACGTGGGAGTCTCAGTCAGAAAGGCCATTATTAGGGCCGGCGTGATGCATGGAAATGTCACAATGGTGGAGTAAAAGGTTGTTATATTTTCTGATTCACTTCAGTGATTCCTATTTCTGTACTGGCTAGATCATAGCTCTCATAAGAGGGCATCGACTGGTATAATCTGGAAGTTATGCTTTTCCTATCTTAGCTGGTATAAAATAGTGGCTAGAGGTTTAACATTTAAGCCATAAGAACAGATATAAGACTCCCCCTGCTACATCAGCAATCTTACTCTGATAATGTAAAATAATACCAGCAAAATGTCAGCTAAAACTATTTAGTCATTTTGTTAAATTAAATAATATTTTAGAACAATTACTACATAAGCAAGCAAGACAATGTTTGTTGATGATTGAAAAAAAGTATTCAATGACTATTCTGTCCTTATAGATCTTAGCAGATAAAGTAAATAGAAAGATACAGCTCTTTTGTTTTAGATTGCAACACGAGGAAAGTATTACAGCTTTATATAGATCAAAAGATTACCTTGGATGAAGGAGGCCGTTCATCATACCTTTTCCCATCCCTACAGAATGCCCACCCTATCTTCTTCCTATCAGAGCATCAAGCTGCTTTTTAAATGAAATCCCATCGGCTTTTAGTTTGTTTGTAGCAACTGGTTAGTGTCAGCACTTCCCTACTCCCAGAATATAACATTTGGTGATCGTAGGGGTTAATGAGGCAGAGTAGAGAAAGGCGTCTTCAATATTGTACTTTACACCTAATGATGAAATTGTTTCAGGTAACAAATGGCATGGCATATAGATATGAGGATATATGGATGAGATTGAAAAAAGATTATTAATTATTATTAACTGTACATCTGTGGACTGTATATTGGAGAAAATGGAAAGCAGAATGATTACAGCATGATGACAAACATATTTTACAGGAATTTAGTAGCAAATTGAATATCTAGGAGGTAGGATCCGGCGATATATCGATATATCGGTTATATCTGATATCATTTTCATATCGATATGCTGATTATAGACGTTTCAAAAATATCGATATATCGAAAAGTCGATATATTTAAAAAATCAGAATGCCGCACACTGAACTACAAGACCCAGAATGCTCATCTCTATACACAATGCACAGACCGAGGTGCAAAGCCGCCATATTGTATTCATAATCCTCGAATACAATATACAGGTATAGAAGGGGTGGGGGGAGGAGAGAGACGGCGGGGGAAGAGAGAGGGACGGCGGCGGCGGGGGGGGGAGAGAGGGACGGCGGCGGCGGGGGGGGGGAGAGAGGGACGGCGGCAGAGGGGAGAGAAGGACGGCAACAGGGGGGAGAGAGGGACGGCGCCGGGAGGTAGAGAGGGACGGCGGCGGGGGGGAGAGAGGGACGGCGGCGAAGGAGGGTGGGGGGAGAGAGGGACGGCAATGGGGGGGGTGGGGGGAGAGAGGGACGGCGGCGGGGGGGGGGGGGGGGGGCAGACAGGGGAGGGGAGATGGGGTGGATGTGATAATATACAGACAGACAGACAGACAGAGATGGGGGGGTTTGTGAGAGAGGAGAGAGACACAGAGACACAGAAAAACACAGAGATGGAGAGAGTGAGTGTGAGAGACACAGAGAGAGAGATATATATATTTACCTCCTGAGGAGATAGGCCCCGAATGCGCACGCACCTCCAAATGCGCGCACACGTGACGCCGCGCGCGCATGCGCAGTACGGAAAGCCCGAAAATATTGATATATCAGTATATCTCAATATGAGCCCATTGATATATCTAAATTGGAAAATTTCCATATCGACGGACCCTACTAGGAGGTAAAATTCTAACCTTACTGGCATAAGCTTGTATTCAGGAAAACTCATTATAAGGTTACAATTGTAACTGTTTTCAGGTAAGTAGTTAGAACCAGGTTCTCCAGGTTGGTTCGATGCAGGAAATACTCTTGAATCCCAAGGCTTTTATCAGACACTGACATATCATTCCTGATGTGCCTTTTCTGCTTAGCACATTTTGAAACTGTGTGTCCAGTTTTCTGACAATATCACAAAATCCAAACCTATTGCAGTATGTGTTGAACTTCCTTTTGCTGCTTCTGTACAAAGGCAGGTGATCTTATATTTCATGTATGCCACCATTTTAAAATAAATTATTAGATCATTAGAATAGCAAACATTTTTCAACAATGGTCAGCACTGGGGAAACACAGCTGCTTCTGTCATATGTTTGGAAAACCTTTAATGGATTTTTAAAAAATAATAATACTTATATTTAATATAACATTTTTCAGGTCAGGAGAATGTCCCAAAGTGCTTCACAGGGTTTTGTACAATGAAATTCCCAGCATTTAATATGAACGTATGCAAAGTACAAGTTGCAGGCAGACTGTCAATTCAATCAATAATCTATACTGCCATGCATAATTCAATGTTGCCGGTGAGTGTGCTTGCCACAGTTCATCCCAGTAGCCAGAAAGTGTGCATGTGGTGATGATAATACAATACCCATGATTCAATGTGTCTTGACCTATCATGGCAAGCATTGGAACTACAATGAAATAATAATAATCCTTGCATTTAATATAGCGCTTTTCACATCTTCTAGACATCTCAAAGTGCTTCACAGAATATACTGTAAAGCAGCCAATTGCACACACTAGTGTCCCACAACAGATGTGGATTGAAATGACCAATTTGTTTTTTTTTGAGGGATTATTATTAGGCATGTGGAATAAGGAAACTTGCCCAAGGAAGGATTATTATTACTATTATTATTTTTATTACCAGTATGTGCTCATGCATCAACAGGTCAGGATGGAAATGCTCACAAATTTAAGCAAATGGTAAGTGTGGGAGTACTAGAAGATAGGTGAGTGCCATTACGAGTTTGGAGGTGATTAATATGGGTAGTGCAAAGAAATCTAAGTATCATCCAGAGGATCCAATTCAAGATCCTGGTCCTCACATTTAAAGCCCTGCACAACCTCACCCACTCTACATCCATGACCTCCTATCCCCTTACCTACCTGCCTGTGCACTCCAGTCAGCAAGCTCTGGCTTGCTCCATGTCCCCCGACCCACTCCCTAAACATTGGCGGGCGAGCCTTCAGTCACTCCTCCACTATCCTCTGGAACTCCATCCCGAAGTCCCTCCGCTTTGTCCCTTCCCTGGCCTCCTTCAAGTCTCTCTTTTTTGATAGACCCATCAGCAACTCCTTCCCCCTGCCCGCCCCCCGTTCTCAGCTCGGGTCTGAAGCAATAACAGTCCAGTGCCTTGGGATGTCCTCCTGACGTGAAAGGCGCTATACAAATGTAATTTTGTTGCACTTTTGCAGTGCTTTTTAAGTCTTCTGGACATCTCAAAGCACTTCAAAGAATACACTATAGAGCGAATTGAGAGAAACAACTGTATACATGGGCGAAACCCAGCAGCCAATTGTGCACAGCAGTGTCCCATAAACAGTTGTGGATTGAAATAACCAATTTATTATTGTTTTTTTTCATAGTAAACTGACTGGGTCTCCGGTGAATGTACAACTTGGGCGATTATACAATTGAGGTATGATAAGATTTATGTGAGTTTTATTGTATAAATTACATTGATTAATTTGTAGACATTTGTTTCTAATACACCAGATGTGATTCATCCAGATGTTCAATGAGCACTAATATATTTAGCAGTTTTCCAATTCAATACGTGTTTTGTGAATTAAGTGGACAGAAATACTACTTTGTCTGGACATTATTAGGCACAGATTGCTATTTTAGTTAGATTATTTTCACAGTTAATTATTCACTTTTTGCAGTCTCACTCATGGTGCACTCTATCAAAGTTGTGCTCATACTCAGAAATGTTGAAGGAATGGAGATAATAATAATCTTTCCATTTGATATAGCACCTTATCACGTTGTTGAGACATCTCAAAGCATTTCACAGAATGTACCTTATGTACTAAGTAAATTGACTGTATATTATGTGACAACACAATATAGGTGGGTTCCAGGAGAACTCTAACATCCATGAACAGAAAGCTTAATACGATCTACCACAGTGCAATACCTGCCAAAGGTGAGCCAGTGAAACATGGCTGCTCACTTTCAGTGCCAAAATCCAATGTAGCCAATCTCCTAATGGCCAAATATATCCGAATGTTACTAGACTGCTGTGCAAATCCACAGCTTATCACAAACCATAAGAGCGACACAAGAGTAAAACGTTCTGCTCCACTGGTTTGCAAATGCTACCAGATGTCAGACAATGGGGAGAGAATATTTTAATGCTATGGATGGCTGGCTGTGGAGATGGAAACACATAAAAACATTGGGTGGAATAGAATTAATGGAGACCACTTGAATACAAAAGTGGCAAGAGCAGTCTTGTGGCTTAATGTTCCAGATTCTGTGTGGCAGCTTTAGATTTAGCAGGCTCACATTTACAGACATAGAAAGACTATTTAGATATCATTCGACATATTTTGTACATTTGAATGTATTGCCAAGTCAAAGCTTCAATCCAGTGTACTGCACATACTTTGGGTAAAAAAATTCAGCAACTAAATAAAATATCTCAGTTAGTTTATTAATACATCCTGTAACATGGTTATTAAAAAAAAAGTATTTAAAGTTACTGATAGTATATTCAGTGCAAAACAACTGCACATAACTAGGAAAATAATAAAGAATTGGTCCAGTTGAAACAACAACGACAACAACAAAATTACATTTGTAGAGCGCTTTTCATATTGGGAGGATGTCCCAAGGCGCTGAACAGTCGGGGTTTGGGACCCGAGCTGGGGAGGCATGGTTTGGGGGAGTCAGGGCAGAGAGGTAAAGGGGCAAAGAAGAGGGTCTTGTGACTGGCCTTGAAGGAGGAAAAGGTGGGAGCAAGGTGAAGGGATTGTGGGATGGAGTTCCAAAGTGTAGGGGGCAGAGAGACTGAAGGCCTGGCCACAGATCGTAGGGCAGGTCAGGAGACATGGAGCAGGCCAGAGCCTGCTGAACAGAGGGAGCGGACAGGTTGATAGGGGCTCAGCAGGTCAGACAGGTAGGAGGGGGCAAGGTTATGTAGGGCCTTGAAATTGAGGACAAGGATCTTGAATTTGATCTTCTGAAGAATGGGGAGCCAGTGGAGCCAGGTGAGGGTGATGGGGTAGCGGCGCCTGGTGGGGGAGAGGACACGAGCTGCAGAGTTTGGGATGCTCTGCAGCTTGTGGTGGGAAGAGTTGGAGAGGCCATCAAGGAGGGAGTTGCTTTAGTCAAGCCCTGAGGTGACAAATGCATAAGTGAGAGTTTCAGCGGCCCGAGGGCTGAGGCAGTGACGGAGATGGGCGATGTTGTGGAAGTGGTGGAAGGCGGTGCTGGTCATGTCATGGATATGGGGGAGAGAGGATAGCTCACGGTCAAACAAGACACCCAGGTCCTGACTGGCTTGGTTAGGTGGAGTGTGTATCCATGGATGCTGATGCTGCCGGTGCCTGAGATGCAAAAGTGCTGGGGCGAGCCAATCAGGAGGGCCTCAATTTTACCGATATTCAGCTATAGAAAATTGTCTCTCGTCCAGGAATTGATATCAGACAGGCAATCTGTCAGGACACCAGTGATCCTGGAATTGAGCGTGGATGCAGAGAGGTAGAGATGGGTGCCATCCGCATACATGTGGAAATTTACCCCATATTACGCCACCAAGGGAGAGCATGTAGGTTGAAGAGGAGGGGGCCAACGACAGAGGAACACCTGACAGAAAAGAAACCATTGACGGAGACAAAGTGGAGACAGTGTGAGAGGTAGACCTGCACCAATCAAGAACAAAACCTTGAAGTCTGAGTTGAGAGGAGAGGCAGACGGTAGAGGAGGATTCAATGGTCCACGGTATCGAAGGCAACAGAGAGGTCGAGGAGGATGAGGAGGTAGAGGATGCCTGGTCACAGATGGACAAAGCCTTGACCAGAGCAGTAAAAGTCAACCATTGCTTATGATACTTGAGGAAATTACTATCTTCATAAAAAAATGTACCGGTATTTAGAACACATTATTTTTTCAGGGGAAGGAGAAAAGCCTTTCATTATTTTTATTACACCGAGATCTAAAGACATTGTAGCATTGAAGATGGTACCACAAGATGGTACCATTGATAACTGGAATTATAATAATAATAATCCTTACATTTGATATAGTGCATTTCACATCTTCTAGATATCTCAAAGTGTTTCACAGAATATACTGCAAAGTGAATTGACTGTGTATTTCTTGGGCGAAACATGGCAGCCAATTGTGCACAGTAGCGTCCCACAAACAGTCGTGGATTGAAATGACCAATTTTTTTTTTTGTCTTGAAGTATTATTATTAGGTGTGTGGAGTAAGGAGACTTGCCCAAGATTTCACCCTGGCTGGAATCGAACTCAGGTCTTTTGCTTGTAATGTGAGTGCTCTAACCACTGAGCTACAGGACTCCACAGGAGCTTGAGTAATGAGAAGAGGTTACAGAAGTTGGCAATGTTCACAATAGAAATTCTCAGGGAAGCTTTTGCTGAATTACTCCAATCCTAAAATAAAACTCATTAGAAAATAAAAGATCAACACCAGCACAGATTAGTTGGCCTGAATGCTATTAACATTCTATATAATTTTACGTATCTTCTAAGAATTTTAATATAGTAAAAAAAATCTGTAGTGAGGGAACATTAATAATAATAACCCATTGAAGGAAATGAAAACAGTTCAAATTTAGATACTTCATACAAAGAGTGGTCAATGTGTGGAATAGAGTAAGCAAAGAGACTGTGAAGGCAGATGGTATCAGCAAATTCAAGAGGGAATCAATTAGTTATTTGATGAAGAAATTGATTGAGGTACACAAGAATTTGAGTTGTATGTGATTTTTTCTTTATTTTGAGAATGGTCAGATGGAGCACAATGCCATTTCAGTCCTAAACAATCCTTTCAATTAATCTCCTTCAGAAGGTTATTGAACTAAGGTCCCTATTTAGCAGTTGTCAGATTGACATTTAAGATTGCATCCAAAAAGGAAAAGAGGCTTTTCCCAGTTTCCTGGTCAGCATTCTTCCAGATTAATGAATCATTCAGTTCATGTGCCTTATGAGCACAAATGGCTGCCACGTGTGCCTGCAAAACAGTGACAACAAATAACAGTAGTTACATGTGAAGTGCCTTAATATAAGACTCCCTAACAAGACATTTTAGTAATGCTCGTTGCATTTAACATCATATTATAATACGTATCTCAAAACACTTCACAAGTATTTACTGACAATTGTAGCGATTTTGTATTTGTAAGATGCATTTATTTTAAAACGGGAAGTTCTTTTCTATGCTTATCAGAAAGTAATACTGTACCAATCACTTCATGCTATTGTAATCAAAACTAACAGATTTCCCAATAGTTTTAATAGACCGATTACTTGCTTTAGCTTCAAAAGGTAGTATATCAGCAAAATACAAAAGGTAGCATGAACATTTCTGTTTCATCTTACATTCACTGTGTCCTGCAGGCTGCGTACACATTTTCATTGTCATCATAAATTATAGAGGAGATTGTGACCCTATTTCATTAATATCTTCTGTTTGGTTCTTATTTTTCACAAACAAAACTGAAGAGATGATATTACCAAGGGTTTGTATCTTTCAAGTCAGAAACTCTGGTTTATAAATATTCAGATTAACTTATTTCCGCTTGTTGACAGTTATTCTGCTATTCTGACCACTCAAGACCAATAAATCGGAAACTACTATGCCCAGAGATACGTAAATTACCAGGTGCCTTGATATTCAATAATTATAATAATATTCCTTGCATTTGATATTGTGCATTTCACGTCTTCTAGACATCTCAAAGCGCTTCACAGAATACATTGTAAAGTGAGTTGACTGTATATAGTCCATTATATGAATAAATATGGGTTCAAACATTTTTTTTCATAAATAAAAAAAATACATTAAAGGGAATTTTAAAACTGTTTTAATTGTTTCATAAAATATCAGTTTGCACAATGTTGCATGAAGCAGTGTCATACAGAGGGAAAGCTATTGGCATCTCTGGTCAAATTTAAGTTATAATCCACGCCAGATTTGCAAGAACCATAACAAATTAGGATGATATGAAAGTTTAGTATGCTTCTTTAAAACATTAAACAAACATAGATGTAGGCAGGATTGTTGTTCACTTTTGTATTTACAGTACTTGTGAATCAGTGTGTTTATTTTCAAATCAAAAGCCAAGAATGTGTTTACAAGTTAGCTTTAGTTATTTAGCAAATTATTATAATAGAAAGTAATATATAAAATAGTAAACAGTTTATAAAACTAACAAGTAAAGCAACAAGGTATCTTAGGGTGAAATGTATGGTTCAAGTTGCATTTATCACATTGAATGCCGCAGAAGCCTTCTGCCTGAACCTGTCATTCATGGTGAATTCAGACAATCCTAGCCCCCCAGTTTGACTGCTGATTCATAGATTGTGGCCTTCGGCTAAAGGATAGTAGTATATCCAGTTTTCAGCAAACCATATGGTAGAAGCTGATATTCTCCTAGCTTGTGGTCAAAGTCCAGGAACCATGAGCTAGAAGTCGAACTTGAGAATGTGTCCATTGAGCTATGGCACATTGCATATATTAAGTTTCATGTAAAAATCACCCCAATACTTTGTGTTCAAAATAGCAATGATTCAAATTCATTCACTACATTAACTAAAATATCTGGTGTGAGACATCCTTATGCAGCAACATAAATAGTGTTTCTTGTGACATTTGTCATTGTAATTACCAGTTTAGGTGACAGTCTTCTGAGCACAAACCTTAGAACTGAAATAACAATCTATTGTTCACTAATGTGAACTTCACACTTCTACCACTAAAATGCAATCAATTCAATACGTATACAGTATATCAGCAAAATACATTATAGCCTTCAGTTGGTTTCTGAATCTTTACTAGGTTCTGCACAGAATAGTTATAAGCTGGAGTTGATATGTTTCCTATTGTTGCAATCTTGATGGTATTTCTATTGTAATCCTGTGAGATGTTCACTGGTTTCTGGAGGAGGGCAACTGTGCACAGTGGGTGCATTTATTATGTGTGCAAACAGAGAATTTTGAGATGTTGATTGAGGCACTGTATAACTATTTTACAGACCTCTACATTCCTCTCCCAAGACACCCGGTTCTAAACTTGAAAACTTAAGGATGTTCTCCTATTAATGCATGCTGTTGCTTTATGCTTTACAATGGCAGACTGGGACTTCGATCAAGGAAGAAAGTGAAAAGGGAAAGGGGAAAGGGGAGGTGTCCATTGGCGTAGTTAAAGAGGCATGTATTAAAATTGTATTTAATAATAATAATCCTTCTATTTGATATAGCAACTTATCACATTGTTAGAACATCTCAAAGCACTTCACAGAATATATTGTAAAGTAGATTGACTGTATTTTGTTGGTGGGTTAAACCCAGCAGCCTACTGTGCACAGTTGTGGATTGAGTGCTCAATGCTTCTTTGAAGACATTATTCCCCTGGCAAGTGATTCGGCAATCGACTAAAAAACTTGTTCTTCCTTCCCTTGCCTCCTACAAGGCCCGACTCAACCGTGCCTTCAGCCGCTCTCCTACCTCTCTGATCTCCCTCATCCCCACCCTGCTCCCACCCCCACCCCTAGCTCAGGTCCTGGCCCCCAACTGTTCAGTGCATTGGGACAACCTCCCGACGTGAAAGACGTGAAAGACAAATGGAATGTTGTTGTTGCTGTTGAACTGCTAAGGTAGACAAATAGAGGGCACAGGGTGAATGGGAAGAATTAGGGTGTTCCACCAGGTTAGGAATAATCAGCTTCTCTGTGGCAGTAGGGTCCGTCGATATGGAAATTTTCCGATTTAGATATATCGATGGGCTCATATCGAGATATACCGATATATCGATATTTGCGGGGTTTTCGTACTGCGCATGCGTGTGGTGTGCGCGCATTCGGGGCCTATCTCCTCAGGAGGTAAATATATCTTTCTCTCTGTGTCTCTCACACTCACTCTCTCCATCTCTGTGTTTTTCTGTCTGTGTCTCTGTGTCTCTCTCCTCTCTCACATCACTCCCCCCCCATATCTATCTATCTATCTATCTATCTATCTATCTATCTATCTATCTATCTATCTATCTATCTATCTATCTATCTATCTATCTATCTATCTATCTATCTATCTATCTATCTATCTATCTGTATATTATCACATCCACAATGTCTCCCCCAACCGCGCATCCCCCCCCGCCGTCCGTCTCTCCCCCCACACCCCCGCCGCCGTCCCTCTCTCCCCCCACCCCCCCTGCCGCCGTCCCTCTCTCTCCCCACCACCGCCCGCCACCGTCCCTCTCTCCCCCCACCCCCCGCCGCCGTCCCTCTCTCCCCCCACCCCCCCGCCACCGTCCCTCTCTCCCCCCCCTCTGTCCCTCTCCCCCTCCGCCCCCCCAGCCTTCTCTCCCCCCCCCACCCCTTGCATACCTGTATATTGTATTCGAGGACTATGAATACAATATGGCGGCTTGCACCTCGGTCTGTGCATTGTGTATAGAGATGAGCATTCTGGGTCTTGTAGTTCAGTGCGCGCGCATTCCGATTTTTCGATATACCGACTTTTGCGATATATCGATATTTTTAAAATGTCTATATCGGCATATCGATATGAAAATTATATCATATATAACCGATATATCGATATATCGCCAGACCCTATTTGGCAGCCTGCTTACTGTTTATTACTGCATTACAGTTTATCGGGTATTTTAGTAGTAACTAATAATGTAACCCTGCTTTTGACACTTAGCATAAAATTGTACTTTCTACATTGAATTAAACTACACATTTAATATTGTTTAATTAAATGCAGAAAGTACAATTGCACTGCACCAATTAAACCCATTTCTTTGGAAATCAACCTGACTAAGATAAGAAACTCTAATTTGTTGCATTCATTATGCAAAAGGTAGAAAATAATTTGCCAGAAAATAATGCAAAATTCTAGTGTAAATGCACATTGCTATAAAAAGGAATATTATTATTTAAAAACAAGCACAGAATAGATTCCTCTTCACTTTCCATTTTCTTAAATTCACCATTATTTGGAAATTAAATCATACTTGTTTACAGTTCAAACAGGTTTTCCAGTTGTTTAAATTATATTATTCTCTTTTATATAACTTTGGAGTAATTTATTGTCAGTGGCTTACTATAATTCAAGATGGTGAACATTACAAACTACAGTACTGTAATGGATGTGTGGAACTATGAATAATTCTCACAGTTATTATCATTTCAACTCTATATCATACTAATTACGTTTTGTAAATGATGGTTGATGTGCTTTGGTTAGGTGTATAATAATAAACCTTGCATTTCATAAAGTGGTTGATATTGTCAAGGTGGTGTGACTTGTGTATTTTGTAGGTTAATAGGGCAGCCAATTTACTCACAGTAATTTCCCCCAAAACAGCCATGGAACAAATGCACAAATTTTACTTGGGTGATTATTAGCTAAATAGCATGCAGGACATGAATTCTCAACAAAGTAATTGATTAAAATATTACCAGAGTTTATTTATCTGAAAATTGGTAGTTGAAAGAGACTTCCTAACTCAGCGTGGACCAGAGATGCAACCTTAGGGCAATTAGACTTCGACTCTTTTATGTAAAAAAAATCCTTGTGCTCTTAAGCAGTCTGCTCAATTTTTTTTTGTAGCTTGAATTTACTTATCTCATTCCACTGATGAATCATTTGTAGTCATTGTTATGAGAAACCTTATGTTGGAAAATCTTAACGGATATTGATGCGAAATAGGTGATGATTGATGTAATAATTATCGCTTTGGAGTTAAGCTGATATTCCCTGAACAGGAAAGGGAAAGCTGGAATCTGTGAGATAGCAGATATTTTTAAAAAGTTGAATCTACAACAACAATAATAACTTGTATTTATTTAACGCCCTTCACAAGGACTAGTGTCTCGGAGCACTAATTCAGTAGCTGCACTGACCAGCTTTTCAGTGAAGCCATTTAAACAATGTCAGGGGATAAAAGTGGAGTGATTTGCATAGTAATAAATATCATCAATGATAATTACCATCAACACATGACATATCAAGTCTCTCACCTAATATTTTCTTTTTTTTTAATTGCTGCATTAAAAAATGCAATTCTCCTGGTCATCTTTGGAAAAAATCAGCATTTGGGGATTCTATATTCAATGGGATATTCACACTTCTTGCACCTAATATCTAATGATATGCAACTTGTGTTGTGTGTGATAATGTTTTTGACACTGCAGTTGACCTTGGGTAATCTTATATCATCACAGTGCTAGGATAAACAGATGCTGCCTTCTGTAATAACTTTATTTGATAAATTATTTGAACTTGGTTATGAACAGGGTAAACTAATTTTGTCCTCCTTTTTTATTACAGCTATGATTGCTGAGGCAAGCCCACCCCTATAGTCAACTCTTAGTGAAAAACGCTTGTTTCCTGGCACCTATTTTAGGAGAGTGGTGTCTGTTCTTCAGTTGCTAAAGCACAGAGGAGATCTGCTAATTCCATAACGTAATGGGATGGTGCTGAACTGAATGGGCCCAATGAAATTTCGTTCATGACAATTTTGCATCCGACATCAACATGTATGTGAAGTTAGAGGTGCTTATGCAAGCGCAAAACTGTTAGAAACGTATTTTTGTGATCTTCCCTGACCAAAATGATGGTAAGTGTTTTGACAAAATGACTTGGAGCAAGCTATGCTGGAAGTCAGGCATACTGATGCTATCGTGTTTCTGTGCAATGATGGGAAGATGCATGCCCATGTAAATATTATTTTATTGCAAGCACGCTGCAGAAATATGGAAGAAACATAAAAGCAGTGAAGGTTCAAAATGTAGATAGTGCTTCTGGTTCTGAGGCACATATTAAGCTTCCAGAAGTAGTAAAGTATAAGTTAGAAGCGACATACATAGATGGTTATGACAAATATTAGTGTCAAGGGTTGACGACTATGTTGTTGTTTCCTGTTTGAATATGAGAAAAGGTATTCATATCACTGTATCATTTATTTAACAATTAAGAAACAAGGTATATTGGCGAAACAATGCAACTGTTTGATTGACAGTTGCTCAAAGAATAATGGATTAGTAAAGGAATAGTATTCCAAGGGATTCAGTGAATTTTGGCTCAAGGAGAAATCAACATTTCCAGCATGCTCAGTAACAATTACGATGTACTCCAACAGTAACAAACTCAAGATCACACAAAAGAGGTATAATCTCAGCCTATGTGATCACTACATTGATTTTATATTCTTTCTTTAATAATTCAAGCATGCAGGATGAAAAATGTCTTATCTCTTAATAGATTTAAATTTTTTAAACCATGTTATCAAGTCTGTTAATATTATATTCATTACATTACATTTTTATATCTATTAGTATACATTGACTACTGATGTGAAACGTCCTCCCACCCAGGACTTGGGAACAAAAGCAATTATTCCAAAAGAATTAAAAACAGCCAATCCTCTCGAATTCCTTTTTGACACCAATTCACACTGATCTCCTGCACACCCCAGAAGCCTTCTTTGACTCCAATTCAGCTGTGTGAAGGTCAGAGGTCATCTTGGAATCTGAGTAGAGTTCCAGAGTATCGGCCTCAGACATTTCCAGATATCTGCAAGATTCACTATCCACACATATTTGTTTTTTTTCAATTCTAACAAATTTAGATGAGAAATCTGTTTATTTGCCCATCTCTAGAGAAAGATGTCTGAACCCAATTGCAGTAGCTTTATCAATGCTCCAGCTAAGAACAGATACCTCTGCACAATTTGGGGATCAAATCTAAGCCTCATAAAATGGCATGGATCAGTTTTACTATAGGTTCTGAGTCACTGGAGGAGCGCACATCATATATTTGATGTCCACAACAGTTTGCTTCCTTTGCAAAAGGAAATAAAGGTCTACAGATACTTTGAATTAACGATTATTTATCTAGCATAAAATGTGTTGACCAAACAGTCATTGTATCAGATTACTAAATCTGTCATTGTGCTTCCCGATTCCTTCTTGCATTGTTCATTTGCATTATCAAATATTTTCATATGAGGAAATTAGATCTGATTACAATAGCCCATGGATGGTGCTTTCAGCCTTCTACATTGTCTTTGTGAAATCTTAGCTATTCCTACCTGTCAAAATAAATAACAATCAATGACGTTGGATTAGGTTACAAGATGCACAGGAGGACTCCCCAGTCCAGCTATAAATATGAGTGAAACAGTTAACATGAATCATTTTAAAATTAAGTCATGAATGTTTTCACAGCAGAATCTATTACCTTTACATATTGTGTTAATTGATGAATCCTTTCATTTTTGTGATTTCTAGCCAATAAAAATCCACCAGTTCTAAAGAGGCATTCCCTTAACTGCAATGATTATTTCTTAATCCATGGATAAGGAAAAATATTAATGGATCAACCAATATAACAACAATAACTTTATATATATAAAAATTGATTGATATAGAGTCCTCCGAGCTGGGTGGCGTGTCAGAGCACTTTCACAATAGCAGAGTCTGACACCGAGCCAGTGGGAGAGGGATGGTGGATGTACACATAAGTACAATCAAAAAGGAAGCTCTTTAGGCAGGATTTGAAAGTGGGGAGGGAGTGGGTAAGGTGGAGGGATTGAGCAAGGTGGAGGGATTGAGCAAGCAAGTACCAGAGTTGTGGGGTGTAGTGGCTGAAGGCACTGCCACTGGTGGTGGAACGGATGAGGGACAAACAGAAGGTCTTAGCCACCCAAGCAACAACAACAACAACAACAACAAAATTGCACTTATATAGCGCCTTTCACGTCGGGAGGACATCCCAAAGCACTGAATAGTCAGGTCAGGACCCGAGCAGAGGGGGGAGGGGGGGGAGGGTCAAGGGTCAGGGTAGGGAGAAGGGGAAGGAGAGTGGGAGAAGGGGAAGAGGTAATGGGGCAGCCAAAGGCGCAGTCGAAGAGGAAGGTCTTGAGACCGGCCTTGAAGGAGGAAAGGGAGGAAGCAAGGTGGAGGGGCTGCGGGATGGAGTTCCATAGGTGGGAGCAGAGAGGATGAAAGCCCGGCCGCCGATGGTTGGGCGGTTAGGGCAGTGGACGCGGAGCAGTCCTGAGTCTGCTTAACAGAGGGGACGGGCAGGTTAATAGGGAGATATTAGGTCAGAAAGATAGGTGGGGGCAAGGTCGTAAATGGCCTTGAAAGTGAGAACAAGTATCTTGAATTTGAGGCAAAGCAAGGCAATGGTGGAGGAGTGGTAGGGTAAGCAGATCTGCAAGGTAGGGAGGTGCGAGGGCATGAAGGGACTTGCAAACAAGTGACAAGATTTTGAGGTCCCTCAGTTCAGTAATTGTGAGCCAGTGGAGTCCGTCAAGTATCAGATTGGTGCAGGAGGTTGGTGCAGGTGAATATCCAAGCGGCAGAGTTTGGGATTGATTGAATTTGGGGTATGGTAGAACTGGGGAGCTGGGGAGACCAGTGAGGAGCGCATTGGAATAGTCCTGTCAAAGGGACAAAGGTGTGGATGAGGGTTGTGGCTGCGTTAGTTGTGAGATACGGACGGAGACAGGCAATGTGACGAGGGTGGACAAAAAAGGTTGAGGAGGGAGAGAAGGCAGGGAGGACTGAGTGGGAGTAATGAAGGCAGGGGTGTAAGAGTGGGGGCATTTTGGGAGGGGGTGGCTCGGGTCCACAAAGCAGCTAAAAATGCACACGAGACTGATAGAGCAGAGTGATCAGCGGGACATCGACTGCCCACAGGCATGTAGCAATGTTGTTGGTACAGTTGGATGGCAAAAAAATCACAATCAATTTAAGAGGCACTTCTGTACTTCATGCAGCTGGTAGTAAGGTTGTGGAACGTGTTGCCTGAAGCAGTGGTTGAATTAACTAGTGTAGATGCATACAAAAGGATCTAGGCCTTTACACGAGGGAGAGGGGAATAGAAAAGTATGGGAAGGTGTAAGGAATGGGTGAAGACTAGCATAGATTAGAAACACTGGCACAGATTGTTTGGGCCATGTTACCTGTTTCTGTGCTTTACATTCTTGATTTTTTTGTATAATTGATCATGTGTAAAATCTTACATTGAAGGAAATGTTTTATGCTTCACGGCAAAAGCAAAATTGTAAAATGTTGTGGTGAAAAACATGTAAAAAGACTGTGCTGCCTAAGAGAAGAATTGCCTCAACATGTAATGATATAATTCTAGAACCTTGTTATTTCAAATACACTTTGGGTATTAAAATCATAGTACTGTAATGTGCTTGTATAGTTTTTAAATGATTAGTTTTATGGGATGTTTTCATTGCAGAGCCTATTACAACAACAACTATGATTTATATAGCACCCTCCTCACCGGACAGCATCTCAGAGTGCTTACCATCACATAATGATTTCTTTTATTTTTTGTGATTTCCAGGACACAAAAACCTTATGAGTCTTGAAGAAGTATTTACCAAACTGAAATGCAAATAACAAATTGCGAGATCCATCCCACGTGTTCAAAATGTGTTTACCTAATAACAGCTTAAAGAGGCAATCTTACAATTAACATACCTCTTTTGTAAAGAAGAGCCTACTGAAACAAATGAATACCTTTATTCAGAGAATCTTTTTTTAAAAAAAGTTTTTGTTGAATGAATGAATGAATGCACGAAGGAGCTGATTGATTGTGTAGTCGATGCTGAAAGATGACCGTATCTCTAGTGATGATACTTAAGCTTCCTTAAAGGCAGCCTTAGTCTCAGTATTCCTCCAAGGCACTATCCCAATCACGCCATTTCTCAAAAAATGCTTAAAAATTCAACTGAAGTTTAACTGATCTTCAAAATACCTCCAAATGATGAGATTCACTCTTTAAGAACAGCAGGAATTAATGAAGTATACGAGGTCTCAAAGAAGTAACATTATATCCCTTTCGGAATGGAATACATAATTTGCACCCTATTCCCTTTTCCACCCACCAAACTTTAATTTTTCCCTGTAAATTTAAAATGTTGAATAATAGAAATTAGATTTGCAGAAATATCATTCAGAGTCATTGCACATTTATGAGGTCAATGTTCTCAGTTGCATTTAAGTGTCATGAATTATTTATTCTCAACCAATCATGGTTTAGTTCATTTGGGTAAACTATATTTTACATTATAAATCACTACGGAGTGATCATTCAATTAGATCACTGTATTGTTAGTCACTGGAAACCTTTTAATTGGACATAAAACTGTCAAAAGACTGACTACAATACAGTAGTGTAATTCTAAGATTGATGCCCTCTTGTGGTGATGTCAGCTCAGTGAATATTGGTCAAATTGCTGGACAGAAAGGAGAAATGCTATTGAGGAATAGCAGTTGCATTTGAAACCTGACACTTTTCTGTGTTTGCTTATTTGACCAATGGGGAAATTAAAGCCAAGCCAATCCCGCAACTACTACGCGTGCTGATCAGAGATTCTTCCAGATAGAGAAATCATTCTAGTTACTTTGTCCTCTTTCAACTCAGAAGCACAGAATAATACCAATGTCATCTAGCTAATATCAATAAATTATGCAGTTGATGGCCCTACATAATATCTTTCCGATCTATGAAATCTGAGACCTTCCTGGCTCCGTCCCATTCAGTGTTGTATTATTACCTTCTTAACTATCAGGGAAGATATGCAGTGGGAAAAGTGAGTTTGTTTCCTAACAGATTGATATCCCTGGTTACTCTAAACCAGTGGTTCCCAACCTTTTTTTGCTGCAACCCAAATTAGTCTTCACCCAGTCCTCCCACCACTCGGGGGCGATATCGTGACTGAAGCTCAGCTCAGCCGAAACGTTATCTCCGTCTGTTTTGTGGACTCGGCGCAATTCATAAGTACACTCTTTATACAAATTGGTAGGTGATGTCACATTTTTTTTTAGCGTTAAAAGCTTTTTTTTTAGCATTAAAAGCTTTTTTTTAGCATTAAAAAAGCATTTTCAACATTAAAAAAAGGAAAGAAAAAAAAATCAGATGACCCTTCACGACCCTACTGAGGACCCCCACGACCCTGATTTGGACTGGGACCCGAGGTTAGGAACCACTGATCCAAACCAATCTGTACAGCATTTGAAATTGCTAAAACAATTCCCTAAACCTAAATAATTTGGGTTTTGAATGTCATGTTATGTTATTATTAGGAAACTCTTTTGTAGGAAATCAGCTGGAATTGTTTTTCTTTTTACAGAATTATGGAAAACTGACTTCCAAAGAAAGGCTGAATTTTAAGATTTTTTCCCCCAAATTCTACATGGCAGAATGAGTGTCTTTGAATCAGGCCAGACAGTGGGGATCTGGTTTGTGGGCTAGTTAGCTTTGATCAGTATTTAAACTAGGAAGTGAAATACCATAATATTAAGATTTCATCATATTACCCAGCACAATTACATAACATATAATTATAAGGCTTTCATTAGCTGGTAGTTCTTTATCAATTAACTCTCTTTACACCTTTGATCTACACCTACATAATTCTCATGAAATCCAGTTGGAAACCATTAGCCTGACTAATTGTAAACTAGGCAATCTGAAATCAAAATGTTGATATGCATATCACTGATAGGAAAGCATTGTTTCCTATGGCAGAGAAAATAAAACTACTAGTGTAATAATTAACCAATAAGTACCTTTGAGATTATATGTGATGATATAGAAGTAATCCACCTTGCTTCCTCCCTTTCCTCCCTTTCCTCCTTCAAGGCTGGTCTCAAGACCTTCCTCTTCGACCGCACCTTTGGCTGCCCTACCAACTCTTCCTTCCTCTTCCCCCTACTTCGAACCTCCCCCACCCCCCCCCCCCCCCACCCCCTCCCCCGCTCGTGTCCCTACCAGACTGTTCAGCGCTTTGGGATGTCCTCTCGACATGAAAGGCGCTATATAAGTGCAATTTTTTTTTGTTGCTGTAATCAAGTTTGCATGCTAGTTACTGTGCACACAATGTGCAACACTCAAATATTTGTAATAGATAATACTGATTGGAGAACTGTTATATGGTCTTCCTTAAATTGTTATATGAACACACATTTATGTATTTAAGGAAGAATATATAATAGTTCAAGATTGGTTCAGATAAAGAAGGCCCTTCAACCCATCTGATCTCAATGCAGCATGGAGATAATTGGCTGTAGAATGTGTGGACTGAGTTTTGAAACCCGTGCCTTATATTGGATGTTAATGAACATGCATGGATAATTCACAAAAAGAAATACAATTACAGTAAAAGCTTCATTATCCGGCACCCTTGGGACCTGACCAATGCCGGATAATTAAATATGCCGGATATTCGAGCGGCAAGTTGCTGAAAATCCTACACAAAAAATTTACTTATTTTAAAACATACCATATTAATAATGGACTAAATAATAACAGAATATTGTATGGACACTTACCAATACAGCATTCCAGCACACTCGGTAAAGTCATAGAATCATAGAATTTTACGGCACAAAAGGAGGTCATTCGGCCCATCTAGTCTGTGCCAGCTCTTTGAAAAGAGCAACTCAATTCCACTGCCCCGCTTTCTCCCCATAATCTAACAGACCTGTTCTCCCTAAATAAAGATCTAATTCTCTTTTAAAAGCAGCTATTAAATCGGTCTTCACCACCTTTTCAGGCAATGCATTCCAGATTCGAACAACCCGCTGAGTGAAAAAATTTCTCCTCAGCTCCCCTCTGCTTAGTTTTGAAACTATTTTAAATCTGTGACCACTGAATGTGTATTTTCTCATTATAAGAGTACAACAATAACTTTTTCAAATCTTGTTTTAAGCAGATTACGAAACTCCCCAGTGTGAATGAGGAGATCCACTTGTTCACCTCCAGAGGGAATGAGATCTCAATATCTTTTGAACAGGGATTAAATATTAAATTCACCAGACTTCCATGGTCCTAAATACTATTTATTTTATCAATGTGTTGGGAAATAGCAACAATTTGTAGCTCTGTGGCTTGACATAATTGAAATATATCTGAAATGCATTAACAATCACAGTGCAGAAAAAAAAAATATTTGTGGAGTGCTCACGCCTTAGTGATGTAGTTGATTAATGCTGGGAGTTGGGGTAAAAAGACAAATTGGCGTGACAAATTGGCATCATACTCGGGCGTATGAATCCCTCCAATGGAAAATATATTTTAATTTGTGTAGCAACAATTTACTATGTTTGCCATTGCCAATTAAAGTAGTAATGAGAATTAAATCAGATTAATTTCAGTTGATCAATAGTAGAGGAAAAGAGACCGTGGGATAACCTTCAAAGGAAAATGTAGCTTGAACACTGAAATTTGACTTGTCAAGCATTCGGTTAACAAACAAGTTTGTATGGAGCTACTTAATAATGATGTTTCATCTTCACAATGTTGCACTTCTAAACAAATTCTGAAGTGGTGTGAACCATTGGAATGTTGTATCCTTTATTTTCCCATTTAAAGACTAATAACATACATATGTTGCCTGCTGATTTGCTCTTCACCAGGCTCATTTTTCATAACCGCTTACACATTTTTATTCAGTACAGAATGTTAAAGGAGAACCACAACAGATTTCTGTGAAGACTATATACAGCAGGAGAGATTAAACAAAAACCCTGAGGAAAAAATCATCTAATATCATCTTTCTGAATAAGAAATTCAATAAATTCTGACTAGACATTTGCCACATTGCTACAAAAAACTTACAATACAGAACATTGTATTTTAAGAATCTGCCACCTGATCTAATAATCATTTGTCCAATGCTGTGTGTGTGTTTTTCTCCTCACTTGGTACATTTTCAAACAGATAGGATAGCATCAAAAATTGGATTTAAAATGTTTGTATTGGAGCTGAAAGAATCACAGCTAAAATTCATCGTTGTTCATCTGCCATGAAAGTTGACCCAGTCTTTCCCTCTTTAACTTTTATAATTTAAGTAAGTTTAAAAGGAATCTTCACCAATTCAGAAATCTGTTAAGACATCTTTATGCATTTCTCTGGCTCTTAGTTACCTGCAGGGAGAGGGAGTTGATCTCAATCATTGGGAACAGCGAATTAGAGGGTTAAATTTGTAGTTTTTCTCAGTGGGATTCCTCAATAAGAAGTTTAGTCAGAATTGGTGTTGTGAGAACTCCATTCAGGAAGTGGATTGGACCAGCCAGTATTACCAGGGCTTGGTGTGGTTACCAGAAAATGTTCCCATTTGTATCATTTTAATTCCCTATTTAGGAATTCCTTTAAAAAAAACAAATCAAATCTTTATATCTAACAATTCTTTATATGTTATTTATGTTGTATGAACATTTGTGCCCCACCCTTTGAATGAGGTGTAAGACTGAGGTTCCATTTACCTGTCCAGGCACTATTCAAATAGAAAAGGGAGTTTCTCCCGGTGTCCTGGCCAATAACACCCCAAATTTAAAAAATCAGTAATTCACTCTATAGCTGTATGGGGACATTGTTGTGCTCAAATTGATGCAGTGTTTGCCCACAAAACATGCACAGCCACATCACTTCATAGTATATCCTGTGAGGTGCTTTGAAGTGCTATATGATATGCAAACATTATTATATGCATTGAAATCAATGTCAAGAAGGCTAAACAAGTAAATGTTTCAGGGAAATTATATTAGTATTATTCCTGTACAAACGGTCCTCGACACTCACTCCAAATAAAATAGTACACTGTCTTATTACTACTTCACTCGCACATGCATAATCTTTCAGCAATTAATGAAACACTTCTGAGATTTAATAATGCCTCCCATTTTGCAGTCATGCCATTTTTTATGTTCATACATGTAATAATAAAAAAGGCATTTGTTTTTCCTCCTGATCATTTGCAACTGTAAATGTATTACAGGATTGGCGATAGATAAAAAATTATTCTTATAAAGTAATTAAAACTATTATAATAATCTTCCATTTGATATAGCGCTTTCCATGTCTTCTAGACGTCTTAAAGTATTTCACAAAATATACTGTAAAGTGAATTGACTGTATATTTTGAAAAGTGTGAGCCAATTGCACACAGCAGTGTCCCACAAACAGTCATGGATCGAGTGACAATTTTTTGTTTTCTTTTGGTATTATTATTAGGCATATGGAGTAAGGAAACTTGTCCAAGGTTTCACCTTGCTGGGTATCAAATCCAGGTCTCTCATTTGCAAGACAAGTGCTCTAACCACTGAGCTACAGGACACTGCAAATATATATTTTGCATCTCAATTAAACTGAAGAAAGAAAACTTCCTACCATGTAAATCCATATTATCGCAGTCATCCATCAGTTATTAGATGTTTTATTCAACAGCAGCGCATTTCATTGGGGTTTCAAAGATGAGAAGGATAATTCCTGCTCTCAAATAATGGAAAAATTGTACTTCAGATAGGATATGATAGATAGGAATGATTTCGCCAATATGTATAAGTGAGAGGGGTTTCCATTTCCATGTGTTGGAAAAATCAGTAGCATTGATACTTATGTGCATGTGTGTGCCCAATGTCCTGGTTGATGGGGATAACATTACAATTTAGGTCTACATCAATCTTTGGGTACCTTACAAAAACAGAATGAGAATTGCACCAATACCACTTATGGTACCATTGCTTTCTTGTTGTAATGCAAACATATGGGAACAATCCATTTTCCTACTTCCCTAACTTACCTTACTCCAGGCCACAATAATGACCTAAAGGTAAGAGGCTTTTTGTCCTTTCACTTCTGGCATTGTTTTCAACAAAAACAGATCATTGAAAATGCAATATTTCACAATGAATTAATCATCTTAATTCTCTCATTGAATCAGGTATGAATCTGCCCTTTTTTCACGCATACTTAAAATACACAGAAAATGTGCTAGCTCTATACTGCCTCAAGTAGGCAGGGTGAAAGGTATAGAGCCAGCACATTTTAATATGTGCTGGAATATTAGCATATTTACTAATGTTTACAATAAGAAAGGGATTGTTTACTACTCGTCCCTTGCCTTATTTTGTTGTTTGTGCAATCAGACATAAAAGGTCACTTGCTTAGCAGTGTAGGCACACGCTTCATTTCAACACCATGAAGTTTGCTCCCTAGTGCTGATACTGAAAGTGAAACAAAACATAATGGGGTAGTGAGTGTGAGAAACATTTAACATGGTAACCCCCTCCCCACCACCATATTTATGTTTGTAGTCATTTTACACCGTTTGCGGTTTTAAGATGAGACCCCTTGATGTTCTTTGATAATTCAGTGGACAAATGCACTGCCCAACGGAATCATACCGACCAGGAACATCTGAGGTGCAAATTGTAGTTTTGTGCGAAAGTAGCATTCACTTACAAATACAATCACTGCACTTCATATCGTTTACTTTGAGTCTTGTTTTGATGTAATAAGGCACAATGTGAAATGTATGGATATATCGATGCAAAGTAGTTATGGCACACAACTGACCAGGTCTTGGTTGTTATCCAATGCCCTCTGAAGGAAGTGTGAGTAAGCGGATGTCAGATGGGGTTTAGGTCAAGCAGTATTTTTTGTTATTCATTTTGCTAAAACTTGCTGTCTTAAGGTCAGTTATAAAACTCCACTTGGAAAAGGTCCTGGTGAGGGGGGTGAGGGCAAGAAGGCACGATGTGCTTTAGGACCTCCTGAAATGCTGTTCTGACATTTCGACCACCAGCCTGAGAGCAGCCAGAGACTCTTGCCCAGACATTCCTCCCACCAGGTAAGGACCCGGCTCCTCTCAGCGCCACCCACATCAACAGGGCAGAGGCTGAGAGCCCAGTACATGGAAAACTCGGGCATGAACTTGACTCTGACCACGTCTGTGCTCTGGAGCTCCAAGTTATATTGCGTGGAATGTGTAATCACTGCACTCAACTCCATGCAATAACCAGCCTGCTTCACAAGTCTGTGGTCTAAACCGGGTTGTCACTAATGTAATTGTAAATAACGCAAACGGGTAACTTTCCCAATGAGTGTCTTGCCGTGAACACATTCGAAAATGCGCCCGCAGTTTTGTGGACAACCGGATCATTCATTAGTTTGCGTCCTAATCTGCGTCCATCGCTGCTCGCAACGACCGCCAATACCCCGCGAGTGACACTAACCATAACTCCTGTCGATAACAAACAAAAGTTGTCGTCGATAGAGAACAACGACAAGAACAACTCACAGCCCGGCCTCAATCAACATGTGTTGCGAGCGTAGACTTTGCAAACATTGCAGCCGTGCTCCAAACACCTTCTCCGACGCTATCGCCCGGCTGGTCAAACGCAATCACCGAGTGGCTGTATATTTTGTCCACGGGTTAAGTCTCTGAGCCCCCCCCCCCCCCCCCCCTCCGCTGTCGGCTCGACCTGTCTACCCGTGCGCCGTGTGCCGTACCTGTGCGGGCATCTCTCCCCCGCCCCCTTACAGCAGTCGGGATGCACCATCTCCTCTTTCCCGTCTGCTTCCGACGGCTTGTTTTCCCTCGCCAGCTGCAGCCTCTGCACTTCTCCCACCGCCTCCACGTAGAAGACGGATTTCTGCTGCTGCTGTTGCTGCTGATGCTGTGGCTGGCCCTCGGGGTTGCCGGAGCCCCGGCCGGGTCCCGGGAGCAGGACCCCGTTGAGGGCGTTCGCTTTCCTCCAAAAGCTGCCCCTCTCGTGGCTGTGATGCTTCAGCCTGTTCTGGCTGGGACCCCAGTGCTCGAAACTGTCCTGGCAGCCGCCCATCCCGGCCGAGCTCGGCGACGGGTGGCTGAACAGTTTCCAGCGGAGTCGCAGGATGTGTTTCACGTCGAATTCTTTCCTCCCCGAGGCTGACATGTTTTTTTTTTTGTTGTTGTTTTTTTTTTTTGGGGGGGGGGATTTGTCTGTGTCTGTGTGTGTGGTGTCTCTCTCTCTCTGTGTGTGTGTGTGTGTGTCTGAACAGATGTGTTGCAAGAGGTTGCAAGAGAGAGTAGAGTAGAGGAGAGTAGAGTAGAGCAGAGAGAGGGGGGGAAGCTGACAGCTGTAAATCAGTTCCCCGGAATGGTGTGCAGAGTCTCTCTCCCTTGGCTGGCTGCAGAACCCACCGGCTTGACCGTCTCTGAGCTGCAGACTTCGCTGCTGCACACACACACACACACACAGACAGACACAGACACTCACTCACTAACACACACACACAGAGAGATCCTAACCAGGCTCCCGGCAGATGACGAGGTTAGCCTGTGAACAGTAATCAGCTTACCACAGGATGTGTGTATAACCCGCCAGCGCGGCTGGAGCAGGTGGCTCTGCTCTGCACAGCGAGGACAGTCACCTGTGAGCTTCCCTGTCTCTGCTTCCCTGCTCTGTCTCAGGGGAACTCATGCCTGCAGCGGCAGGACCGGCAAATTGTCTGACAGGTTCCGAAAACCATCTCCTTTATAGATATATATATATATATATATAGATAGAGAGAGAGAGAGAGAGAGAGAGAGATACTGTACGTTGGTTGTGCTGTCAAGGAACTCACAACAATATTTTCTCCCCCCCCCTCTCGCCACATACACTCTCTCTGTGTGAGTGAAGCAGACGTGCTCTCTGAAGCTTTCAAAGAGGCTTACGTCTCGTTTATTTCACAGCTTTAATAGTCCCCCCGTGTGGAGTTGTCATTTCCCTACTCAAGGGGTTGAATGACAGAACGGAAATGGAGCCACGGCAGCCATATAAATAATCCTACATTAAATGTAACTCCCGTCTACTAGACCACTTGTCCAGTGCAAGGGCTAGTCTGGCCACGTACAGCAAGGTGCAAACAGCTAGAGTTGGGTGTTACTATTTCTGTTGATCCTCAATGCCCAAAAGACAAAAGGATTACAGAGCCGATCTCTAAACATTAGTCTCCTTGGCACTAAACTGTGTTCACTCACAGTTAAACCATGTTCATGTCCGTTATGGCACCACAATCCTGTCAAATACCAATTGATAAGTACATGTAGACAGTTCTGTAACTGTGTGTGTACCTCTGTCTAAAAAAAAGCCTGATGTTTGCTGCTGATCAAAACACTGTGAAAGATAGTACAGTGGTCCAAACTGAGTTTTTTTTTTGTTCCAGCTTATAAATCACAGCAGATAATATAAAATGCATGAAAGCTGCAGGCATTGCAATTATATACACAGTCACGAAAAATCAAATGCCTCACTGGCATGGGCAGAGGAAGAGAAGCACCTGTTAATCTTCTTCCATGAGGTCAGTCGCCTTACCAAATACACAGCTAATTTATTTTGCTATTCCCCAGCTATACTGAGACATCCGCAATCAGGAGAGACCTCAGTGAGTACAATCAAAAGAGGACAAGGAATAAGTTCACCTATCTAGTGGAATACTACAGCTCCCCGTCATGACAGTTTAGAACATTAAAATAAGTCCCAGAGGAATAGGGGTCAAACACATCCACCGATATCTCCATTACAGTTCAATAGGCCTATTGCTGTAGAGTGAATCTATTTATCAGCTTCTATTAAATGCACTAAGATGGGTTCCTCCATGGACCGGTGCGCATTTCATTGCAATACATTGTAATTTCCACATGTAGGTGACTCATCAATTGATCTACAGTAATTTGGGATACCTTTGACACACCCTCCTGATGTTAAAACATGCTATATTATTAGTTCCCTCTGCCCACCCCCCCTCCAGTCCATTGACATTTACTCTTCCAGCTCATATTCCACTTGCTATTTTCTGTTTTACCGAATTTGCATGGAGTCCTGTAGCTCAGTGGTGAGAGCACTCTCCTTATAAGCAAGAGACTTGGGTTCAATTCCAGACAGGGTAAAACCTTAGGCAAGTTTCCTTATTCCACAACCCTGATAATAATCTCAGGAAAAAAAATAATAAACTGGTCATTTCAATCAGTTTCCCACAAATATATAGTAAATTCACTTTACAGTATATTTTGTGAAGTGCTTTGAGATGTCTAGAATACATGATACATCAAATGCAAGGATTATTATTATTACGTCTTAACCAAAGTTACTTAATAGGACAAAAATCAGTGCACAAAGTCCTTTTAGAATTGAAATCCTGCACAATTGGTACATTTTAAATGTTAGTGAATGATGCAGCCTCTTTTGAAATCCTTAAGTTGCATTTCTTTTAGTAAATCGTTTTGTCTTGATACAAACTACGATTGCACACGTGAGAGGAATATTACCGGTGAGCCAGATTGTTTGTAAACCTGCTTATAAAAAAGATATGTTTTATTGTTGCTCTATCCTCACAATGAGGATATACTCATTCTCTTGTTTTATTAACTGAACTTGCATTAAGACCATATTGCTAGTATAATCTAATTTGAAGCCCAACTACATATATTGCTTCCCTTATTCCCTGATTCATATATTTATTTTCACCCTGGACTGCATTTTATAGTGCAGGATATTAAAGTAAACCACCATGGTTATTTTCAATTCTCATCTGGCATGTGTTCCATGTAACAAAACAATCTCTGAACATTGATGTACCGGTATGTGCTATCTGCAGAGTATCTTCCTTATACACAGTAATAAATAATGCAACATAGTAAGTTCTCCCCCATCACAACAGAACACATTGGAAGGAACTGATGATCCTTAATGTTCTCAATGTTTAAAGAGAAAAAATATTGCAAATACTTGAAGATATTGTGATGGCCACTTTGGTTGCTGCTCCAGCAATGATTACTTTGCCTGAAGTACAAGAGCGCTGGAAATTTGGAATGGCTTGGCTGGCCAGTGGGCCAAAGAAAACTAGACAATAAATCGCATTTCTTTGAATTGCCGGCAGGTAAGTAATAAACTATTCTGCAAGACTGTGTATACCTCTACCAAAAGAAAACCATGTTTATTACAAATAGGGCCTTACAAAGGAAAGTACAACAAAGTTGAATTTACAGCAGTTTATAAACCTAATGACAAATATTCCTTTCAATAATGTGGGGTTAGAAATGTGATATTTGCAGCCTAGGTTTGCGTAGGATTCCTAAATGCTGTATGTATTTCTGCTGAACTCCAAAAGTGCATCACAACATCCTCTCAGTGCTGAGACTCAGTGGGCCGATTTGATGTAATTCTAGATACAGTTGGGATTCAAATATAGATATGCAGTAGATTGTAGAAATATTGGATGCTAACATTGTGTTTTTGTGACCCTAGTGATAAAACCTTCTCTGGCTACCAGGTCTCATTCTTTTTTTCAAGTTTTACCCCAGCTGAGAAGCATCTGATAATAATACAGCAGTTTCTTGTGTGTTAAAGGACAAGGCAATCAAACCTTCTATAATAGACTTTGCATTTGATAACGTGACTTACCATACCAAAATATCGTAACCACATGCCACATAATTAGTTACTTTTGAGTGTGGTAACTATTTTTATACAGGCAAATGTAACAGCTGATCTGTGGCTGGACAGCCCTACGAACAGCAATGAGATAATAATAATACTAATAATCCTTGCATTTTGTATAGCCCTTTCATGTCCGGAGGACATCCCAAAGAACTTCCCTGGATTTACTTGGAGAGACTGTTTATCTATGGGCAAACGTGACAGACAATTTTGTGAACACCAATGTCCCACAAATAACCATGAAATCAATAACCAATTTCATTTGGTGGATTGTTGACCAGGACACCAAGAGAAATGCCCTTTTCTTTACAAAATGTACTGTGGGATCTTTAACGTCCACCTGAACAGGCAGACGGGAATTCGGTTTTAATGTCTGACCCGAAGGATGACATCTCTGACAATGCAACATTTGCTCAGCACTGCATTTGAGTGTCAGTGTAGTGTGCCCATACAGTACAATACAAAATTACATTTGTAAACAACCTTTCATGTCAGAAAGACAACCCATGGTGCTTCACAGGATTTAGTGTAAGGTGTAGTAGTGATTGTGTGGGCGAATGCAGCACTAATTTGCACGCGGCATTGTTATGTTATGTCTAGTGTGTTTAAGTCCTCCAGAATACATTCAGGATTTCGGACCCGAGCATGGGGCTTGGAGTCACGGAGCGTGGAGGGCAGGAAGGGTAGGAGGGTGCTCAAAGGTGAAGCGAATGTGGTATGGAGTTCTAAAGGGTGGGGGGAGTGAGGTTGAATACTGTACTCAATACTAATAAATACTGATAAAAGCAAGGTACTGCATATAACAACAACAACAAAATTGATACAGTATTGCATACAGCATTCAAAAACAGGAAATATACATCCTCCATGAAAGGGATTAAACTTGCAAAGGGGAAAACTAGATAAACAAGGCAAACAGGATGATGGGCTGTATTGTTTATGTTTATAGCCTCAGACGTCACTCTCAGGCTGTACAGTGCTCTGGTCAGATCATAACTTGAATATTGCAGACAGTCTGGTCATCAAGATATAACAAGGTTGTCCAGGCCCTGGAGACAGTGCAGAGGAAAGTAATGAGGATGATCCGCAATGTTAGAGGAATGAGCGATGAAATAAGCTTGGGCTCTTCAAATTTGAGAAAGGCCACTCAGAGGAGACTTCATAATGGTGGACAAATTCTTATGTAGGATTGAAAAAGTAAGTCAGATCAATACTATAGAATGTATCATCCCAGTAAAACAAGAGGATACAGATTTAGTGTTCTAAAGAGCAGTTTCAGGACAGATACCAGGATGTTTTTCTTTACGCAGAAAAGGACTGGAACAGATTGCCAAAAAAGATGTCAGGATACTAGGGTCATATAATAATAATCATATCTTTAGACATCTCAACAAGCATCACAGGATATCCTGCAAAATATAGTGACTGTGTCTTGTGGGCGAATAATGAGCTTGATGCTGTGATGGTGTGTGTTTTGGAGGGATGCGATTGGAGGCGCCAAAGGGTCTTTTTTATCCAGACTGATCGGGTGATTCAGACTCAAGCCCCAATAGGAGATAAAACCTTAATGACTCAGAGGCAAGAGTGTTATCAATTCAGCCCAGCTGACAAACAATAGTAATAATAATCCTTGCATTTGATATACCGCTTTTCACATCTTCTAGACGTCTCAAACTGCTTCACAGAATATACTGTAAAGTGAATTGACTATATATATGTGTGGGTGAAACGTGGCATTCGATTGCCCACAGCAGTGTCCCACAAACAACCATGGATTGAAATAACCAATTTTTTTTGAGGGATTATTATCAGTTGTGTGGAGTAAGGAAACAATGAATAACTAATTAAATAAGTTCTCAGTGATTTAATTTGGTTGTAAGAGCAATATTTGATAGGACAACAGGAGATTTCCTGCCATGGTATACTTAACATTCAACTGAACCATTGGAACAGGTAAACAGGAACTTGGTTTAATATCTCATTGAAAGGATATTAACCCAAGCCATACAGAGAAACCTGGTTTACAGCAGAATGGATTCAGAAATATTAAGTAGCATGAGCAATTAAGATTCTAGGTTGAAGTGAAGATGAATGTTAAGGCATGCAGACAGGGCTCGAGGGAATGCACAAGATAAAACTACACTTTGAAAATTCAGCCTCTCATGAGTCGTGTGCAGAAAGCATTTAAGGACACGAACACCATTTCAAAATCAATGGTACATCAGAATGTATTATTTTTTATAATTCCAGAAATAACATTTAAAGCAATATACGCCCAACATATTTGATAGAGGTAGTACTTCAGATGAGATTTGGCACAATAACCTAAATATTTAAGCGATTTTAAGAATCCACACTTACAACCTCCCCCACACCCCACTTCCCAACTTGCTGAAAAATGCATGCACAAAAGGACATAGATACTCCCCTTTACAGATACCCTGTGAAGTGCTTTGATATGTTCTCCCAATGTGAAAGGCACCATACTAAATGAAACTTATTATAATTATTATTAAGGAATGCAAACCATACTGAAATTGGATTTAATACCCCAAAACCCTATCTGGTTGCATGCCTGACAGATGGGTACCTAACCATGATAGCAGAATGAATCACAGGTTTCAATAGAGAAAAGATAACAAGTTGAAAAATAATCGACCTTCCCTAAAACGATTTATCTTATGATTCCTTTCAGCTCATGCTAGCATGAAATCCACCCCTGGCAGCACAAATGTTTGAGATATCATAAGATAGCAATGTGTAGCTTGGCCAGGGTAACTGTGCTAATTTCATACTTCAGTACAGATGATGACAAATTAATATCAGAATTACTTTAGCGGTAAGCGCAGTACTAAATTCAGTCCTTTAAAGCATTGGTGATCCTTTTATTCCAAGGGACATTTGATACATAGCTATAAAAATCGTTGCATTTGACATAGTGCTTTTCATGTCTTCTAGACGTCTCAAAGCGCTACACAGAATATCATGTAAAGGGAATTGACTGTATATTTGTTGGTGAAACATCCACAAATATATATAGCTCACAAATCACCTTAATAAATTGCTGCAGATGATAGCTATAAACATGCAGAAGCATGAATTGAGACACACACTGATTATTTTCCTTGTTTTAAATCCAATTTTGACTTTTTTTCATGAAATGTTCATGCTCATCTCACGTAAAATGTATTTACCTTCAATTTCCCATTGACAGTAATTAAAGAACAACAACAACTTCGATTTATATAGCGCCCTCCACGCTGGACAGTGTCTCAGAGCGCTTTACAATAGCGGATCCCAGGACTGAGTCAGGGGCAGAGGCAGAAAGGTGATCAAAAGTGCGGTTGAAAAGAAAGGTCTTCAGCTGTGACCTGAAACTGGGAAGAGAGGGGGCAAGGCGAAGGGAGTGAGGAAGGGAGTTCCAGAGCCTCGGGCTGTAGTGGCTGAAGGCACGGCCGCCGAGGGTGGAGCGGAGGATTCGGGGACATGGAGGAGGCCAGACCCAGAGGAGCGAAGGCAGCGGGTGCTGGGTTGGGGGGAAAGGAGATCAGAGAGATAGGGGGGTGCAAAGGATTGGAGGGATTTGAAAACAAGGGTAAGGGTAAAGCAATGTTATTTCCTCATCTGTCGCGGTGGAACTTTACTTGAAGTTCAACTTCACAAGAAATGTAGTTGTTGTTATGTCTGTTGAATACTTTTAAAAAGAATAACGGAGTAAGAATCCACAAATAATTAGGGTGGATATCCAGATGAGTACAGACGAAGAGGTATAGGTTTTCCATGCATACACAGTACTGTGGTTTCCATGGTGCTGAGAAGAAACATTATGAAGTCTTGTAGCTCAGTGATTGGAGCAATCATCTTGCAAGCAAGATACCTGGGTTTGAACCACGGCAGGGTGAAAGAGCAAGTTTCCTTATTTCACACGTTTGACAATAATCCTTCAAGAAAAAAAACACAATAATAATTTTGTTATTCATTCCACAACTGTTTGAGGGACACGGCTATATGTGAATGGCTTCTCAACAACAATTAAAAATTGCATGTGTATAGCGTCATTCAAGTCAGGGGGACATTTAAAGATTTTACAACGATCATTGTTTTCTAATAGTTGTAACATATATGTTTTGAAAGAAAAAAACTCACAATAAACAACAATCAATCAAATGATGTTGTATCTCAAATATCAGGTAAACATTTATTGTGAACACAGAGTAAATCAGATATTATTGATCTGTACATTGTTATCAATCCAAGAGGGTGTTGTCATTCTAAGCAATATCTCTGTAACTTGGCTCATGATGAAAGAACACTCCATGAAATAATTACAGTTCTTATCAGAACACCAGTCTCAGAGAAGGAAGATTATCCCATGTTTTACAGCACTTTGTGAAGCGCTTTGAGACAGCAATAAGATGTGAAAAGCGCTATATCAAATGTAAGGATTATTATTATTAAAGTACCTGTACTACTTTTTTTTAAACTATTTTGATTTTACCAAGGGAACTCCGAAAATAATAATAATCCTGACTTTTGTTATAGCGCTTTTCATGTCTTCCAGACGTCACAAAGCACTTCACAGAGTATACTATAAAGTGAATTGACTGTATATATGTGGGCGAAGTGCGGCAGCCAATTGCGCACAGCAGTATCCCACAAACAGTCGTGGATTGAAATGACCAACTTTATTATTGTTTTTGTGGATTATTATTAGGCGTGTGCAGGAAGGAAACTTGCCCAAGGTTTCACCCAGCCTGGAATTGACCCCAGGTCTCTCGCTTGTAAGGCAAGTGCTCTAACCACTGAGCTACAAGACTCCACATCCTGCAGGACTCCATCCTACTTCTGCGCCTGCAACATGGTTGCGGGCTGATCAATCACAATGATTGTCAACAGGTGAAGCCTAATCACCCCCCAGGGTTAAACTGGATAAGAATAAATTGTGAGGAGGCATCAAACAGGTTGTCAATGCTCGTGGATGGGATATATCCTACAACAACAAAAACAAAATTACATTTATAGAGCACCTTTCACGTCAGGAGGACGTCCCAAGGCAATGAACAGTTAGGTCGGGACCCGAGCGGTGGTGGGGGTGAGGGTCGTGGTAGGGGGAAGGAGAATAGGAGACGGGGGAGAGTTAGAAGGGGAGTAGAAAGCATGGTCGAAGAGGAGGTCTTGAGACCGGCTTTGATGGAGGAAAGGGAGGAAGTGAGGCGAAGGGGTTGCGGGATGGAGTTCCAGAGTGTGGGGGCAGAGAGGTTGAAAGCCCGGCCACCAGTGGTAGGGCAGTTCGGGCAGGGGACGTGGGGCAGGCCAGAGCCCGCTGAACGGAGGGGACGGGTAGGCTGATAGGGAGGCAGGTCGGAGAGATAGGCAGGGTTATTGAGGGATATCCTAGGTTATTGAGGAAAGTGAGGGTGCAAATAATGGAAGCTTTGGCAACAATCTTTCAATCCTGCTTGGAGACCAGAGTAGTGCCTGAGGACTAGAGGGTTGTAAATGTTACTCCTGTGGACATAAAGGGACAGGAGGATAAACCCAGGAACTACAGGCCAGTCAGCCTAACATCAGTGGTGGGGAAACTTCTAAGAGACTATAATCCAGGACAAAATTAATTTTCACTTAGAAAAACATGGGTTATTAAAGGAGTCAACACAGATTTGTTAAAAGCCAATCATTTCTAACAAACCTGATAAGAGTTTTTTGATGAAGTAACAGAGGGTGGATGAAGGTAGTGCAGTTGATGTAGTTTAAAGGAGTTTGATAAAGTGTCTTGTAAAAGACTTGTAAGCAAAATAGAAGTCCACGGTATTGAAGGAACAGTGGCAGCATGGATACAGAACTGTTTGAGAGACAGAAAGCAGAGAGTGGTGGTGAAGGGTTGTTTATCTGATTGGAGGGAAATGTGCAGTGGTGTCCCCCCAGGTCAGTATTGGGAACACTGCTTTTTTTATCTATATAAATGACGTGACTTGGTATAGGGAGTACAAATTCCAATTTTGCAGATGATACAAAGTTGGGAAAAGTAGTAAACAGTGAGGAGGATAGTAGCCCACTACAAGAGGACATAGATAGACTGGTAAAATGGACAGACATGGCAGATGAAGTTTAATGGGGATAAATGTGAAGTAATGCATTTTGGAAGGAAGAATGAAGAGAGGCAGTCTCAGCTGATGGTAGAATCTTAAAGTGGGTGAAGAAATAGAGAATTCTGGGGGTTTATATAAATAAATCTTTGAAGGTTGCAGGACAGGTAGGCTATTAAAAGAAAGCATACGGGAAACTAGGTTTTATGAATAGAGACATAAAATACTAAAGTCAGGAAGTTATGATGAACCTTTATGTAAAACATTGGTTAGGCCTTAGCTGGAGACTGTATTCAGTTCTGGACACCACACTTTAGGAAGGATGTCAAGACATTGGAGAGGGTGCAAAGGAGATTTCCCAGGATAGTACTGTACCAGGAATGAGGGACTTCAGCTATCAGGAGAGGCTAGTAGAGAAGTTAGGATTATTCTCCTTGCAGCAGAGAAGGTTAAGAGGAGACTTAGTAGCAATCTTCAAAGTTATAAGAGGATTTGATAACGTGAACAAGGAGAAAGTATTTCCACGGCGAGTATGTCAGTAACCTGAGGACACCATCAAAATAGTGGTTAAACAACAACAAAATTACATTCATAGAGTGCCTTTCACATCAGAAGGACATCCCTAAAGAACCAGAGGGGAGGTGAGGAGATATTTTTTCACACAGCGAGTTGTTGAGATCTGGAAAGCATTGCCTTAAAGGGTGATTAGGCCGATTCTACCTAACTAATAGTATATATTTTTTAATCTTGCACTTTGATATAATGCCTTAACACATCAACAACAGCACCAATGTGAGATTATATAGCGCCCTCTACGCAGGGTGATGTCTCAGAGGGTTTACTGGTGTCTGAGCCGGAGGGAGGTAACTATAAGCATGGTCGAAAGTTGAAGATAGTGTAAACCCATTTCATAAGAAGTGCTTTCTGCAAAGGCATCTGTGCTCAATGGGCATGAAGAAAAAGGTTCTAAAATGAACAAGCTAAGCTCTATATCTTTTACCAGGGAGAAAATTATGGTCATTCACTTCATAGCTGTTTGTGAACAAACTCCAAGAAGATATCCTAAACAAAGCGAAAAAAGTCCTGAGTAACTCTGGTATTTTTAATCATTAGCCAGTAATGAAGTAGTTGTTGTTGTTGAAGTTGTTGAAGCCTTGTTCAAGCCACACCACCCAACTACACATTCCACCATGCTCCTCGACCCAACCGTCGTGGCGGTGGCATGGCCCTCATCTCAAAGTCATCCCTCGCCCTACCCCCTATTCCTCCGGCTCCTTCCCCTCTTTCGAACAACTCACCCTCTCTCACTCCTCCCACAATTCTTTCAAAATCCTATTAGTTTATCGCCCCCCCAAACCCTCCCCCACTTTCATTTAAGACTTTTCTTCACTTTTAACTTCCCTTTGTGCCTCCTCTGATCGCCTTATTATTCTTGGCGATTTCAACCTCCATTTCACCCCCTACTGCCCCATTTCCTCTGAATTTTCCTCTTTACTTTCGTCTTTCAACTTCTCCCTTCATATTAACACTGCCACCCACACTCACGGCCATCCTCTCGATCTAGTGATCACCCGAGGCCTCAACGTCTCTGGCGTCACCATCACAGACAAGGCCATTTCCGACCATTTTTTCATTTCCTGCAACACCTCTATCCCTCCCCCCTCCACTTCCAAACCCACCACCATCTTCTACCGACCCTGGAAGAAGATTCCCCCTCAAACTTTCACCTCTGCCCTAGAAACCTCCGACCTCTTCCCACAATGGCATTATTTTTGTACCGACCCATCCTCCGCCTCCACCGCCCTCCACAACACCCTCTCCACTACCCTAGACACCCTGGCCCCCCCTCACCTCCAGAACCGTCTCCCATTCCCGATCATCACCGTGGTACACAACTCACCTCCGTTCCCTCAAAAGCCAAGTGAGAGCAGCTGAACGCACCTGGCTCAAATCTGGCCTCTCGGTCCACCGGCAAATCTGGCTGGACCACATCAAATTTTACCGCTCCGCCCTAGCCACCACCAAATCAGCCTTCTACTCCAGGATAATCCTGGAAGCGAAGGACAACCACCGCCTCCTCTTCGCCACCACCAACCAGCTCCTCCGCCCCACCCCCCCCCGCCTCACCTCGCAGATCCTCTCCTCAAACGTTCGTTGTGAGGAGATGCTGGATTTCCTCGAGTCCAAAATTGAGAAAATCCGCTCTGCGGTTTCCTCCCCCCACCACTCCTCCACCTCTGCGCCCTCATCAGCTACCTCAACCCCCACTCACCCCCCATTTCACACTTTCAACCCCACCACCCCGCTTTCAGTCACAAAAACAATTACCTCCATGAAACCCACCACGTGCTCATTGGACCCCATCCCCACCCCCCTCCTCCGCACCCAGCTCCATTTGTTAGCCCCGCTCATTTCTGACACCATTAACCTTTCCCTCTCCTCAGGAACCATCCCTACCTCCCTTAAAACAGCCACCATCACCCCTATCCTGAAGAAACCCTCCCTTGATGCGTCGCAACCATCAAGTTATCGACCCATCTCCAACCTCCCGTTTCTATCCAAGGTCCTTGAAAGAGTGATTGCCTACCAGCTCCGCTCTTTCCTTTCAAATCACTCACTTCTTGAACCCCTCCAATCAGGTTTCCGCTCTATCCACAGCACAGAAACTGCCCTGGTTAAGGTCACAAATGACATCCTAACCGCCTGTGACCAGGGCTCCCTCTGCCTCCTCGTCCTCCTTGACCTGTCTGCTGCGTTCGACACAGTCGATCACACAATCCTCCTTCAACGTCTTTCCTCCCACCTCAACCTTCAAGGCACAGTCCTTGACTGGTTCCACTCTTATTTGACCCACCGTTTACATTCAATGTACATTACATGTTTCTTCCAATGGTTTTTCTTCAAACCCCCGCACAGTTTCCCACGGCGTCCCTCAGGGCTCTGTCCTCGGTCCCCTCCTTTTCACCCTTTACACGCTCCCTCTGGGCGACGTCATCCGCAGACATGGGGTAAATTTCCACATGTATGCGGATGACACCCAGTTGTACCTTTCTGCTTCATCCCTCAACCCCCAGACGATCGATGTTCTGACAGCATGTCTGTCCGACATCGAGTCGTGGACGAGGGACAACTTTTTGGAATTGAAAGTGAATAAGACCGAGGCCCTCCTGATTGGCTCAAGCCAGCGCCTCCGCACATCGGGCGCTGCCAGCCTCAATATCCAAGGTTGCACTCTCCACCTCACAAAGCCAATCAGGAACCTCGGCATCATGTTCGATCAAAAACTTTCCTTCCTTCCCCACATCCGCGCCTTGACCGGCACCGCCTATTTCCATCTGCGCAACATTGCCAGGCTCCGTAATTATCTTACCCCCCGCGCTGCCGAAACACTCGTGCATGCATACATCACCTCACGGCTGGACTACGGAAATTCTCTCCTCGTCGGCCTCCCCAGTTCCTCCATTCACAGACTGCAGGCCATCCAAAACTCTGCAGCCCGTGTACTATCCCGCACCCGCCTCCGCGACCACATAACCCCCACCCTCGCCCGTCTCCACTGGCTCCCCATCCTCCAGAGGATCGAGTTCAAGATCCTCGTCCTCACCTACAAGGCCTTACACGGCCTTGCCCCATCCTACTTAACCGATCTACTCTCCCCCTACACGCCTACCCGGACCCTCCATTCAACAGGACTTGGCATGCTCCAAGCCCCCCGCCCGTACCGCCCCACCATCGGAGGCCAGGCCTTCACGTTCTCCGCTCCCACCTTATGGAATGCCATCCCTCAATCCCTCCGTTTTGTCTCTTCCCTTTCCTCTTTCAAGGCCGGTTTGAAGACTTTCCTCTTCGATTGTGCCTTTTGTTCCACCCCGAACTCTTTTGCCTCCCCTTCGTGTTTCACCCCTTCCCAAACACTCCCCTCCCAGCTCGGGTCACACGCCTCCTGTGCAGCGCCTTGGGACGTCCTCCCGACGTGAAAGGCGCTCTATAAATGTAAATTGTTGTTGTTGTAGGGTCTTTCGATATAGAAATTTTCCGATATTGATATATCGGTGGGCTCATATCGATATATACCAATATATCGATATTTCCGGGTTTTTTAATACTGCGCATGCACGCGCATTCAGAGGTGCGCGCGCATTCGGATGTACGCACACATTCGGAGGTATGCACGCATTCGGATGTACGCGCGCATTCGGATGTACGCGCGCATTCGGATGTATGCGCGCATTCAGGGGTGCGCGCACAGCACATTCGGATGTGCATGCGCATTCCGATATGTGCACGCATTCCGTGCTCTAGGCCCAGGAGGTTTGCAATGCCGGCGACAAGGTAAGTTGGAAAAGTTTGCATAATATCGATAATACCAATAATACCGATATATCGCTGGAAACGATATACTGATATTTACGATATACCAATATAATTTTTAATACAGAATTTTTCGATATATCTATATATTTTAAATTCCAATATAGGCATATCAATATTTAAAATTATATCGATATTAACCGATATATCGATATATCGCCACTATTAGCCAGGATGCCCTGCTCATCAATAAGTTTTAGAGCTTTACGTTTGTCTTTAATTCCGCTAAAGTAGTAATGAGCAAGGCAGTCCATATTGGATAAATAATATGAAACCTACCAGGATATAAGGCACATGACTCCATTTCATATTTTTTTATTAAGGTAGACGATTTTCCATCTGCCTTGACATATGACTTAATGCAATATGCCCCAATGAAGAATAGTGTAGTAAAAGTATATTATGAATTAGGGGCAAAAAGTGCATTGGTTCTAAAATGTGTGCTGTACATCACATAGCCAATGGTACCTGTAAAAGGAATAGGAATGCCTTTTAAAAAGCTATATGTCACCGCGCTGTATTTCATATTTCTACCCAGGAAATCCATCAACCTTCATAACAAACTAGGTCAAAGAGAAAAACTTTCAGATAACATTTTGTACAATGGTTTATAAGCATTTTGTCAGCTTTCTTATTCATTCACCCAGGTTCATTTGATATTAACTAAAATAAATGAAATAAAAAGAGATTAATTGAAAATCTCTTTTCTAAATATGCAGTACATTGCATCATTCTGATTTTTTTTCATTGGTTGGATGAACATTTTTTTTCTCAGGTGTAAATACTGTGAAACTTACAGGAAAACTAAGATGTCTTGAATTATATGCAGTTACACACAATTAGCACGGTGCTAGGAGCCATGTTAAGTGCTTTACTTGATGGCTTTCTGTACATCATTTCATTAAGCAAATTGCATTCTCTCTATTATATTGCAATGGAGAAGTTTATTGTCTTTCAATGGATTTTCCATGATTTACAAACTTTCTTGTCTTCAGTTATTGAAGTGTGATAAATTCTGAAAACAACTGAGGAAATGAGGGCTACCACCGATAGCGGTTCTTATATTTCAAGACACTTCAATACAACTGTGTGTTTCACTATTGTAGTTTTCTTATTGTATAAACCAAGTGGAATAGATTTTATATTTCTTTCTAAAAATGAAGGAAGTTTGGATTTAAAATCAGTTTAGTCTCTGCTGTGATCCTCAGAAGTTATACTCAAGCTGTACAGTACAGTACTTTGGATAACCCATACCGGCACTGTTCAATACAATTCAGGTTGCCATGACATAAGCAGGCTGCCCAACCTCAGGGGTAGTTCAGAGAAGAGCAATACAAATCATTCCAATATCATCGAGGTTTCAGCAAAAAGGAACCATACGAATAAGATAGAGGTGTTCAGAATGAAACAAAACATCTCAAAAGGAACTTTATATCACTACTTAAGCTGCTAATTGAGACAGAGGACGGACATAAATCATTTATAATATTGAGTCAGAGTACAAGTATCCCCCGATTTACAACAGGGTTGCGTTCCTGAAAAATGTTGCATAAATCGAAATGTCATAAATCGGAAGGCGGTTTCCCATGTGGTCCCATTATATAACCCAAAATGCGTTCTTTTGACAAAATGTTTGGACCTTACACCCACTAAAATAACACGCAAAACACACAAAATAACACACAAAAGCCACAAAATAACACAAAAAATAACACACATAGATAGGCAAGATTTAGCATTTAACGTAATGACTTTGTGAGGTTACTTACCGCTAGCAGTTTTACTGCTGCTCATTTCACTTACTGATCTCTTTTCTGACATTGTAAAAATGCAGTAGAGGCTGTAAATCGCTCAAAATTGTGTGGTGTTGCTCCAAAAGAAGCTGTGAAGCGCTTTGAGATGTCGATAAGATGTGAAAAGCGCTATATCAAATCCAAGGATTATTATTATAATATTATTATTTATCCTATGTCTGGATGACATCGCTCAGAGAGAGCATGTAGATGAGGAAATGAAGACGGCCAAGTAAAGTCTTGGGGTACTCCATAGGTGATTTGGAGGGGGGGTGGAAAAACCATTTGCCGAGAAGTATTGTTGGCGGTTAGTCAAGTAGGATTTGAACCATGAAAGTGCAGTTGATGAGGGAGGAGAGGTGGTGTAGGAGAATGGCGTGATCAACTGTGTCAAACGGGCCAGAGAGGTCCAGTAAGTCATTTGGTACAGTGATGAGCGCTGTCTCTGTGCTATGGGCAGGATGAAAATCGTACTGGATGGATTTGAGTAGGGAGCAGACGGAGAAGTGTGAGTGAAGTTGATTTGCTCCAACACATTCCAAAACTTTGGCCAGTAAGGGTTGGTTTAAGATGTTCTGATGCTTGTGAGGTTGGGGGATTTTATAGAGCAGAATGATGACAGAAGTTTTGTGGTGCGAGTGGGACAGTCTGAGGAGAGGTACTGGATAATTGTGTCAGCCAGTAGTGGGTAGAGGAGAGGAAGTTGAGTGACCAGAAGCTGAATAGAGTTCGGGCTGAGGCAGCAGATGGTGGGCTTCATCTTGGTAATGGTGGGGGAAGAGGAGAGAGAGGGTGGGTAAAGGAATGTAGGGTGTCATAGGAGGAGAGGGTGGTGAAGGAGGCATGACATGTGGGGGGGTGGGGGTAGTAGGTCATTTAGGGTTGGTGGGGGGAGGGGGAGAAGAAGGAGGCAGCCAGACAGGTGTTATCTACCCTAGAGATGAAGAAGTGCACAACATATTTGCACTTGACATCTGAAGTGAGTATCAAGGGTGCTTGAGAGGTATATGAAAGTGTAGGTAAGTAGTGAAGAATATAATAGTAATAATATCAGAGAATACCATTAGGGGGTTATTTTTGGCCTTGAGAATGACCTGTGAATAGGAAGTGGTTTTAGGTTGAGAGAGGGAGCTGCAATCGGAATGAAGATGCTCAAGCCACCATTGGCAGTATGCTCAAGCAACCAGGTTTGCTACTTTTGTAACATCATTAATAATATCATAAAAAAAACTGTTTCTGGCATAATATGACTTGAGTGAGAGGAAAAAACGGAGCAAAATGCTACCACATTGGGTGAAATGTCAAGTTAAGTTGCATGGGTTTAAAATTAAGACAATGTCATAATCATTTCGCACTCTATTTTGAGCATTGCACACATTTTTCTGATTTAACACTGCACAATAATGGACTCAGAAGATGAATGAATCCCCATGAATGTGTCGAGTGGGAGGGCTTTTTAGAATAACCTACATAAATTCACATTAAATGTCAAGCCTGAGTTCCATTATTATGGAGCTGGTGTGTTTTTTTTTACTGTGATTTACATGTTAAATGGAACCTGTGTATTTTTACCTCCACTGAAGCAACATAAAAAGGTGACATAACATAAGATTTCAGGCATATAATTCAGCTTCCTATTCCTGATATTAATTTCTAAATTGCAATGAATTCTAGGGAGATTCTGACTATAAAACTGAAATATAAAATGTGTATTGCGTGTTTTAAATCCCTTTCCCTTTGAACAGGATAATCATTGTTCCCTTGATAATCATTGGAAACTGCTACTGAATTTAAATATATTTGCCTTATTTTCCATTGGAAATCGTTTTGTTGGTTTATTTTCCAACCTCTGAAGCAATGATACAGTCTGAATTACATTTCTATAGTTGAAGCTTCTTTATGGGAACTAAGTGGTTAATTAACACAAACATTTACATAAACAAGAATATAATTAGATTTGTTCTGCTCCATACATTTTGGGCGGAGTTTCTTTCGTTCAATTAAGTTGAACTCATCTTCTTATGAATAGCTGATACCTCTGTGTGTTCCAACAATATGACATATTACTCAATTTTTCTATGGCCTCACAGGATATGGTATTATTAATATGTAATGAGGGTTTTGAATGTCTATCGGATTAAAAGTATTGCCTTTATTGAATCATTCTTCTTGAGCAAACCCCATAGAATTTTGTTGAGAATGAATTGGAACATTGCAAACTCATCCTTGAAGAATAAATATTTGTATTTTCAGGTTGTTACCCATTAACTGTTATGTATTGGATGAATAATCTGAATACTGGTGCCACGTCAGTTGTTGTTAAGTGCCTTGGATCATTATCCCAATTTAAAATGCACTATATAAATGTAAATTTGTATTACATGGAAACCCGCAGCATCAAAACAGAACATTTGGCCCAACAATTGAGGTTCAATATTTTCACATGAGCCTCCAACATTCCCCCATGAACTTGCTACTTTTCTTTCCCACACCCCATATACCTCAATTCCCTTCTCTCTCGTCTAGGCTTCTCTTTCCTCTTAGGCACTGATGCTTTCCACTTGAACCAAAGCTTCCTGCATTGAGTTCTATATTCTCATCACCCTTGGTGATGAGAATATGGTATAAGTCTCAGTAACTGCAAATTATTTCTTCTAATAATAATAATCCTTGCATTTGATATAGCGCTTTTCATGTCTTCTAGATGTCTCAAAGCGCTTTACAGAATATACTGTAAAGTTAATTGAATGTATATTTGTGGGCGAAATGTGGCAGCCATTTACGCACAGGAGTGTCCCACACAAACAGTCATGGATTGAAAATGACCAATTTATTATTGGGGGGTTTTGAGGGATTATTGTTGCTTGCCTGAATGGATAGATAACATTAAACATGGTACAATATAACCGTATTTTAACAGAATATTTTAATAGTACTTACATTTGATATTTTGATTCAACACAACATTAAAGCATCTCAAAGTGTTTCAGAGTGTGTAAATTGACAGTGTTTTATGGGCAAAGACAGCAACGAATTTGCACACAGCAATGCCAAACAAAGAGACATTAAGTTGATAAACATTCCAGGTGCTGCATTTAGCTTCACTTAATAATAGCAATAATAATTCAGTTATAAACAATAACACATTTGATACAGCGTTTATCGTGTCGTCAAGATGTCTTAAAGCAATCCACAGAATATTTTCACAACAGCAGCATGACAAATATTTAAGATTTTGAACTCTGGATATGCCCATTCTGAACGTCTTCAGAGAATGTTGGCCTAAGTCAAGCACAGTTAAGACAATATTGTATGATTAAGCCTGGAGAGGCTGCTTTTCAAAAGATGACTGAAGGTGGAAGGTCTTCAGATGGATCTTGAAGCAAGGGCAGGGCCGAAGTGAAGGATCTCTGGAGTTCCAGACAGTGGAGGCTTAAAGGCTGATAGGTAACTGCTAATGGTGGAGAAGGCAGGACAGGTGAAGTGAAGCAGTCCAGTACCTGCTGAACAGAGAGAGCAGGCAGATTGATAGACTATCAGAAGGTAACGTGGGGGAAAATGCACACAAGGGTCAATGCTACTGATTTTTCCCAACAGGTGATAATGGAAATCCCTCTCAATTATACATAATGGATAAATCATTCCTATCAACTGGAGTTTTCCCTTGATTTGAGGGCAGGAATTATCCCTTTCATCATTGAAACCCGAATGAAATGTGCTCCTATTGAAGAAAATATCCAATAACTGATGGCTGATTGGGATTAATATGGATTTACTTTGTTCAGTTTTATTTACTTTCTTATAATAAATATTTATGTGTCCCCAATCCTGTAATACATTTGAGCAAATACCTTTTTTATTACTACGTGTATGAATGTAAAAAATGGCATGATTGCAAAATGCGAGGCATTATTAAATCTCAAAAAGTGTTTCATTAATTGCTGAAAGGTTGTGCATGTGCGAGTGAAGTAGTAATAAGACAGTGTACTATTTTATTTGGAGTGAGTGTCGAGGATCGTTTGTACTGGAATAAAACTAATATAATTTCCCTAAAATATTCACTTGTTCAGGCTTCTTGACATTGATTTCAATGCATGTAATAATCCTTGCATTTCATATAGCACCTCAAAGCACCTCACAGGATATATTGTGAAGTGATGTGGCTGTGCGTGTTTTGTGTGTGGACACAGCATCAATTTGAGCACAACAATGTCCCACATACAGCCATGGAGTGAGTGGACAGACAAATGGGACCTCAGTCTAACACCTCATTCGAAAGACACAAATTACCAACAGCATAAATTACATACAAAGAATTGTTAGTTATAAAGTTCCATTTTTTTAATGGAATTCTAAATAAGGAATTCAAGTCATACAAATGGGAACACCATCTGGTAACCAGAAGTATCTTTCACCAAGTATCACACCAACCCATGGTAATACTGGCTGGTGTAATCCATTTCCTGAATGGAGTTCCCACAGCACCAATTTAGAAATTTAACCCTATAATTCGCTGTTCCCAATGATTGAGAACAGCAACCTCGTTGGGATATTCTCCCAATGTGAAAGGCACTTTATAAATGTAATTTTGTTGTTTTCGTTATATTTGGAGGTAACCAAGAGCAAAACCAGAGTAAAATATAGAAAAATGTATAACTAAAGTATTTTTGAATTGGTGAAGATTCCTTTCAAATGTATTTAAATTATGAAAGTATATGAGGGAAAGACTGTTGTCAACTTTCTTAGTAGATACACCACAATGGATTTTACCTGTGATTCTTTCAGTTCCAATACAAACATTATAAATCCTATTTTTTATGCTATCCTATCTGTTTGAAAATGTACCAATCGAGAGGAAAAAATACATAAGATAGATATAAGGAAACATTTATTTACATATGGAGTAATCAAGAGGTAGAAAGGGTAACTGATAAAGCTTGTGGAGTACAAGATGGTGGAATATTTTACATCTTAATATTGTAATGCTGGGCAATTTTAGAACAATGAGATCAAATGGGTTGAAGAACTGTCTATCTGAACATCTCCTGTGATTTCATGATTAAAAAGCTGAAGCACAGTTCAATGGACCATCCAGGAAGGTTTAGGAGGATACGTCTTCAATGGAGATCAATTGTCTTCATGTTTACAGCAAATACATAAATTGTTGTATTTCTGACACAACCACCTGCTCAAGGTAATGACAGCTGACAGGCTTCAGCATGATATGTTTTGCTGCAGGGTATCTGAGCCTGATTTATATTGTGTCTTTGATGCCATTCCCAAGTTGAGTAAAATGAAAACCACAAATCAAATTGAATGTTAATCCCAAGAGGAATCCTAAGAAAGAGGCTTGACAAGACTACATTATCGTCGCACAATATGCCTCTTTTTCTGATTGTGTAGATGATATAAGGAAAATAAGCAGAGTGGATGATGACTGGATTTACTTATGTTATATATGCCTGGATGCATTATTTGTCCTTTCTCACACCTCTCACATCAGATATATCTGGTTTCTGTCTTCAGTGGAAGAATTCAAAGAAAATCAGTGGTGTCAGGGAGAGAGTAAAAAATCTAAAGGCTCAACACAGAATTATATTTCACATTGGCTGATGCAAATATCCTTAGCCAGGATAGAGAATATTATGGATTTAAGGATAAAGGAATTGTCCTGAAGCAATTATCATTTCAACCAGCAGAACTATCTCCTGTGATGGGGCTTTGTAGATAGGGGTGGGGAGGTAGGAGAAGGTAAATCAGATCTCCATGGACCTCAGCTGGCTGCAAGTTATCTTGCTTCGTAACGTTATGTTAAAATCGAGCCAACCCATTGGGATGATCTCACTTATCTAGTTCCTGAGTCAGGTTGGACCACAGTATTCCAGGGTACCACTGATGACAGACTAGCCAAGCTGGCGTATTAGCAGAACTCAAGAGAGACAGACGAATAACAACTGGGAGCAGAGATTCTCTTCACTCAGCCCCTGTTGAACCTGCAGACGAAACCTTTATCGAGAGGATGGTCCTTACTGAACAGGAAAGTGCTCTCAATGACAGGTTATGTGAATCGACCTGCTTAAACACTAGCTGTACCCCAAAAGACACCCAAGCATTGGTTCTCACCATTCTGAGCCTAATGCTCTCTATAATTAGGTAAGTAGGGCAATATAATACAACACAAAAAGAGACAGTGTCCAATACATTCCCAAAACAGGGTCATTTACATAGGTAGTTCAAGACATATGTGCATGCAACTTCCAGGAAGGTGAATCTTGGTCCTTTTTTCATATAGCATTTCTTACGTTCTTATGTAATTTCAGTGCATTGGTAGTATACTTGTGGGAAATGGACAATGTGGGAAGTCTGATTTGTATAGTCTTAAACATGGTGATGAATTTCCATATGTGAGACACCCAGCTAACCAAAACAAATTACCTAATTTATTCAATGTAATTTTTTCTACGGCTTCTCCAGTCTACTTCTCATTTAGTCTCGTAGCTCAGTGGTTAGAGCACTTGTCTAACAAGCAAGAGACCTGGGTTCAACTTCAGGCAGGGCAAAACCTTACTCCATACACATGATAATAATCTCTCAAAAGTTAATAGTTCAATCCACAATTGTTTTGGGAGGGATTGCTATGCGCAATTGGCGTTTCACCCAAATATATGCAGTTAATTCACTTTATAGTATACAGTATTCTGTGAAGTGCTTTGAGACTTCTAAAAGACATGAAAAGCGCTATATCAACTGCAAGGATTATTATTATTATTATTACCAGCAGAATCTAAACAATGACCATGATTTAGATAATCTATCATTGTATGCTTGCCACTTACATACCAACCTTGAACAAAATGGAGTTTGGGACTGGGATGTCATCTTGGCTCAGGTGATAGCAGCCTTCTCTAGGTCAGATTCCAAATTTGTGCCCCAAATTGGGACTTGAGCTCACAGACTAGGCAATGTTCAAAAAGATACAAGGAAGGATATATAGAATTGTGTTGTTATTCAGTCCAATTGAAAACAAAGCCAGATGCACAAAATACTTCAAAATGAAAATATGTACATCAACGTTTAAATTGTAGTAAATACTCCTTGTTTCTTTTGAGAGACATCACCTTGTGCCAATCCACCGGTTGGAGACCCCTGGACTAGGCTGAAACTCTAGTGCAGTGTTAGTGGAGCACTGAACTTGTTCCAGTGCTGTCCTTTGGATGATTTATTAAAACCAAAGTCGTGTTCTGTTCAGTAGAAAATAATAATCTCAAGACACTATCTGAATAGAAGGGTATTTCTCTTGGTGCCAACACAACAATAACACAACAAAATTGCACTTATATAGCACATTTCATGTCGCGAGGACGTCTCAAAGCGCTGAACAGTCAGGTCGGGACCCGAGTGGGGGGAAGGGGGAAGGATCGGGGAGGGGGAAGGAGAAGGAAAGTGGGAGAGGGTGAAGAGTTAGTGGGGCAGCTGAAGGCACGGTCAAAGAGGAAGTTCTTGAGACCAGCCTTGAAAGAGGAAAGAGAGAAAGCAAGGCGGAGGGGCTGCGAGTTGGGCGGTTAGGGCGGTGGACGCGGAGCAGGCCTGAGTCTGCTGAACAGAGGGGACAGGCAGGCTGATAGGGAGACAGTAGGTCAGAGAGATGAATGGCCTTGAACGTGAGAATAAGGATCTTGAATTAAATCCTCTGGGTGACGGGGAGCCAGTGGAGACAGGCGAGCGTGGGAGAGATGTGGTCATGAAGCCTGGTGCGGGAGAGTACATGAAAGCAGAATTCTAAGTGATCTGCAGCCTGTGAAGGGAGGAGCTGGGTAGGCCAACGAGGAGAGAGATCCCATAGTTGAGCCTGGAAGTGATAAAGGTGTGGATGAGAGTTTTGGCGGCACGTGGGGTGAGGTAGTGGCGGAGTCGGCAATATTACAGAGGTGATGGAAGGCTGTGCCGATCATGGAGCGGATGTGGGGGAGGAGGATAGTTTAGGGTCGAAAAAGATGCCCAGATTCCTACTTGGTTTAGAGAGGTGGAGAGAGCAACCTTGAAAACTGATGTTGTCAGCGCCTGAGGTGCAGAGGCACTGACGTGAGCCAATCAGGAGGGCTTCCGTCTTGTTGACGTTGAGTTGTAGGAAATTTGCCCTCGTCCAGGATTCAATGTCAGACAAACATGCAGTCAGATCGCCAGTGGTCCTGGAGTCGAGGGTTGATGCGGATAGGTAGAGTTGGGTGTCATCTGCATACTAGGGTCCGTCGATATGGAAATTTTCCGATTTAGATATATCGATCGGCTCATATCGAGATGTACCAAAATATTGATATTTTCGGGGTTTTCGTACTGCGCATGCGCGCGCAGCGCGCGCATTCCGGGTGCGCGCGCATTCCGGGTGCGCGCGCATTCCGGGCCTATCTCCTCAGGAGGTAAGTATATTTCTCTGTGTTTTTCTGTCTGTGTCTCTGTGTCTCTCTCACATTCCCCCCATCTCTATCTATCTGTATATTATCACCTCCACACCGTCTCTTCCCCCCCCAGCCGTCTCTCTCTCCCGCCCCCCCCCCCCGCCGTCTGTCTCTCCCCCCCACCTCCCCCCAGCCGTCTATCTCCCCCCCCACCCCCCACCAGCCATCGCTCTCTCCCCCCACACCCCCCCCAGCCGTCTCTCTCCCCCCCCCCACACCTCCCCAGCCATCTCTCTCCCCCTCCACACCCCCCCCAGCCGTCTCTCTCCCCTCCCACACCCCCCCCCCAGCTGTCTCTCTCCCTCCCACCCGTCTCTCTCCCTCCCACCCCCCCAGCCGTCTCTCTCACCCCCACCCCCCCAGCCGTCTTTCTCCCTCCCCTCCCCCCACCAGCCATCTCTCTCTCCCCCAACCCCTTGCATACCTGTATATTGTATTCGAGGACTATGAATACAATATGGCGGCTTTGCACCTCGGTCTGTGCATTGTGTATAGAGATGAGCATTCTGGGTCTTGTAGTTCAGTGTGCGTGCATTCCGATTTTTTACCTCGATATATCGAATTTTTGATATATCGATATTTTTGAAATGCCTATATCGGCGTATCCATATGAAAATTATATCGGGTTTTAGCAATATATCGATATATCGCCGGACCCTACTGCATACATGTGGAAATTTACCCCATGTCTGCGGATGATGTCGCCCAGGGGTAGAGTGTAGAGGGTGAAGAGCAGGGGGCCAAGGACAGAGCCCTGGGGAATGCTGCATGTGACTGTGCAGGGGCTGGAAGAGAAGTTGTTGGAGGAGACGAAGTGAAGGTGCTGGGAGGGCCAACAGCCCTCCAGCTTAATCAACCAATGACTTCACACTTTTATGGAACCTAGAAGCCATTAAAATGTCTCACATTGGTGAAAGCACTTTGAGACATTTTCAAACATTAAAATACAACTTCTTTTGGTGTTAACAAAGTCATTATTTTGCATGAGAAATGGTCTATAAGTCTTATACTTGTGAACTTCACTCGAAATCTTCATTTAAACCTTCATTATGCAGATTGACATGTCTAATTTGACTCTGAACAGTCAGGAGTGTGTACCTCTATAGTTATGTTCCTGTCCTGCAATTACATTAAAAGTCCACTTTCCATTTTACCAAGTGAATCCACCAGAGTTTAAAAGTACCAATGTGACATTTTCATTTCCCACTCCAGCTATCCTTATGGTCTGTCTGAGATTGACCAATTAATGTCAATTAGTGTCAAATCATGAGCATTTTTTTTGCTGTAGAGTTGAGTCCACTGGGAATTAAATCAAAACTGCCCAATCGCATTCCCCTTTGTATCCTCAGCATTCATTACAGAGAGCGGGAGAGAGAAGAGACCTTTATTCCATCTGTTCAGGCTGGATATAAAACCATGTCTCAGAGGGAAATGGATAATGTTCTAACATTCTGTGCTACCCAGTGTCATTGCTGAATTAATGTGCTGAGCACTATCCTTTTGTAGTTTTCAGGACAATATACCTGGGGATTCAATGTGCTTTTCGTTAATTCTCTGGTTGTGTAAATAAGGCTCAATGCATATACCTGCTCAATACAACAACAACATTGATTTATATAGCACCCTCCATGCCAGACGGTGTACCTTTCTCTAGCCTGATTTTCAGTTTGAAAATAATACTCTGTTGGAACAAATCAAATGCAGTACTGCTCTATGCCTTCGAGAATTAACATTCATGGTGACCCGCGAAATTTTCTGATACAGAGCAATAGAACTTTTCATCTTTGAACATCAAAAATGAAGTTGAGTTATATGCCTAAGTGTATTTATATGTACATAAATTCACTGTTAATACTTTGTTACATTACTTCACTTTTGCATTTTGATACAGGTGCATTTTGGGATAGCATATGATTGAATGAATATAACAGCCTGTCTCAGTTTTGCCAGAATTGTGGAGTAAAGATTCAGCCTGAACTAATGGTTGTGAATTACTCCCGAAACAGAAAAACAGAAAAATATCAAAAGAAATAGGTTATTATTGCACTGCATTGAAGCTATAGTTTCATCTTTTTTCCCAAACATTTCCTATAAAATGTAATTTATTTTGTAAATGCATTTGATAAAATTCATTTTTTTTCCATATACATTTTACAGATTATTTATTGCAACTATCCCCCTTTCTCTTCTGAAGACACTAACTAGGGTATGGTCAGCAAGCCAATTTGACTGTGGAAAATATCCTTACCTAGAATCCATACATAGTACCTGCGTTTTGTCACCAGAATCCTTAGGTAGTGATTAGGAATGAGAACCATGACTAATATTTACCATTGCTATTCCAAGGCATACATACACTAATGTAAGGTCTGTATGACCAAGTGTTACATTCTGTTTTCTTTTAATTGGCGCCTTAGGACATGCTCTCAAGGTGAAATGCACTTTACAAATGTCATTTTGTTATTGTTGTATTTAAAGCCCTTTTGATGTGCTAGACCGGATCTTTCAAGACAAAATGCAAATTCTGCAATCATTTTTGCCCAAGTAAATATTCCTTTCTGGAATAATCACCCGTTAAGCTATGTACCCTTCTATATGACTTATTACAAAATAAAATCCAATTAAATGCAGAATATCTATTCTTTTCAAATCATTATAACATGTCAATAGTCAATTCTGCATTTGCACCACTCTCTGAAGATTAATTTGCAACATTTCTTAATAGATTTTATTATAAGGGATTCTGTATAACACCTAACTCACCGAAACCCCACTCCAGAAATGGATTCTGCGTTCCAGATGCACAACTGTTAACACAAGTACCTATTTGAGTAAATCAATTCTTTATAAGGATTGCAATTATGATATCACACTTTTTTTTAATGGTCTGACACATACAGAAACCCTTCACCATGCTCAAAAGTATTGAAACCAACAGATAGTTCCATGCATATCATCTTTACAAGGATATTCCTGAAATATTTATTGGAATGGAAAGTGCACTCTGCGACACACCCTGCTTACCTAATGCTGAAAAGTATTAGGTGGAGGTTGCTGCTTGCCAAGGCCTGGGAACCCCAGAAAAGACATTGAGGGTACTGCTGTAGTCCAACCAGCTAAAACTGTCTACCTTTTCATTGAGAGCTCTGTGTGGTGAACCTTCTCACTTCTTGTCCAGCTAGGACTGGTATCTGCTGGGGCTTTCAGCTTGCAGGGCAAACAGGATCTGAGTGGATAAAGTGCCTGCCCTCAGTGACTGTTCTGTCCCCCCTACCAATAGATTCTACCAATGAGCCACGCTGGCTGGACAATCATCAGCAGTGCCCTGGTTTACTGCAGAACTGCCTGGCTCAGGTATTGAATCACATAGGGTTGGCTCGATTCTTGAATTCCGTTGTCAAACATATCACTTTGGAGCCAGTTCAGGTCTGTGGACACCACACTTACCTCCCCTGTGGGTAAAATAATGAACCTTAAAGAATCTGTCTGCCTTTCTTCCCCAGAGCTTGTGCCAAAAGAAGGCTTTGCATTCTTTAGGTTGTGGGCATCAAATAATTTTAGGTGCCTAGATTGTGAAAAGGAATTGAATTCAGAGTTGTCTCTCTTGTACCTTCACCCAAAGCAGCACTTTTAAAGAAGTATGATTAAAGGAGTCAGTCAGTGCAGAGACTGAGATTGGATCATTTACAAATTACAGCGCCAGTTTCCATTGATCTGTGAATTACATTCCACTGCACCTTATTGGCTAAATCATGAGGGATTAAGCACTCAGGTTTTCAGCATGCCCAGTAATTTATTACAACAGTGTCATTCATGTCAGTTTCACGTTAAATTAATTGAGACATTGGAATATTTTTATTCCAAGCAATTTCATTACATCTGGTTCACCATGAGCAGCTAAACCTTGTTCTGACTACCTTATATTTTCTGTACCATTAGCTATGTTTGGGTAGCTCCAGAACAGCCCTATCAAAAATAGTTGTCAGCCTGGCTCAGTTGGATATGGCACCCTTTGGAATTCTTTTTGGTCAGCTAGTTCTCTGACACATTGAGGATCCCATTGCCATGCAGATGGGCTTTCAGCCTCTCTGTGCCCACATTCAGAAACTCCAAACCCACAGTCCCTTCGCCTTGCTTACTCCCTCACCTTCAAGGCCAGTCTCAAGACGCTCCTCTTCGACCATGCTTCTGCTGCCCTCCCAACTCTCTCCCCCACCTCCTAAGTCTCTCCCACCCCTCCCCCCTACCCTGCCCCTCTCCCTTGCTCGGGACCCGACCTGACTGTTCAGCACCTTGGAATGTCCTCCTGACTTGAAAGGTGCTCTATAAGTGTAATTTTGTTGTTGTTGTTGTATTAAGTGCTTCCAAATGGTGGGAGCAAGATGCAAAGCTAGGGGGAGGGGGAAGGTGACCATAGGCAAGGTAGAAGAGGAAGTTCTTCAGGTGCAATCTAAAAATGGGGAAAGAAGTGGCAAGGCAAAGGGATTGAGGGTGGTAGTTTCATAGTTTCGAGAGGTGGTGGCTGAAGGCATTGCTACCGATGGTGAAACGGTGGATTTGAGGGACAAGGAAGAGGCCTAAGCCAGTAGTGCAGTTGCATCAGGTAGTGCTGTGAGGAGAGAGGAGGTTGGAGAGATTTGAACACTAGAATGAGGATCTTGAAGTTGATCTGCTCTGTAACAGGAAGCCAGGAACGTTTGACAAGCACTCGGGCAATCCGGGTACCGAGTTTAGTGCAGGTGACAATGTGGAGTTTTGGATCAGTTGTATTTTGTAAATAGTGGAGGAGGGAAACCTGCGTGGATGGCATTTGAGTAATCCAGTAGAGGTAACGAAGGTGTGGAGAGAGTTGCCACAGCTTGTGTAGTGAGGCATTGTCAGAGACAGGCAATATGGCTGAGGTGGAGGAAAGTGATGCTGGTCAGGAACCAGATATGGGGGAAGGAAGGATAATTGGGGATCAAACCTGGCACCTAAATTGTGCACCAGTTCAGAGCATTTTAAGGACAGATCGGGTAGATTGAGAAGGTCGGAACCGCAGGACAGAAGAAGTCGATGGGAGCCAAAGAGTATGGCTTCCGTCTTGTTGATGTTTAACTGCAAGAAATTTGCACTCATCCAGACGAGCTGACAGAACATCAGAGGACTGGTAGGTGTTGCAGCTTAAGGAGGAATAGAGTTGAGTGTCATCCGAATACATGTGGAAATTAACCCCATGTCTGCGGATGACATCACCGAGATAGAACACAGAGATGAGCAAGAGAACTGGACTACCGGGACCACCCAGTTGCCTACTTAGCCTGCATTGTCAAGGATCAGACAGATGGAGCATGTTCATCAAGCTATCCAATTACCAGTGCCCAAGACTGGACCAAATTAATACCAAATTGCTATGAACGCAAGATAAAATTGATTAGATACGGACTCGGTAGTTGCAGGAATCAGATGGTAACATTGACATTTCGCCCACAAATGTACAGTTAATGTACATTTGTGCTTTGGGACGTCTAGAAGACGTGTAAAACACAATATCAAATGCAAAGATTATTATTATTATGAATGGTGCTATATAAATGCAATTTATTATTGTTGTTGCTGATGGCATGTTTTGTTATTTGACTGTGCTTTCGGTCATCTTTCCTTCCCCACCCCCCTTGATTCCTATCGGCAGCTCAGGTAGGTACATAGTCAGGTTTGTTTATTCACATCCATGATAACAATGAAAAATGCAAATGACATCTATTTTAATGAATTCAACAACTTAACTTTACTGTTAGAATAATAAAAATGAATTCTAGCCTTTGTATTTAATGTAACACTTACAATACTGAAATGCCTCAAAGCGCAGCACATAGTAACTTTCAGCTGCCGTACCCCTAACGTACGGCTCTGGCTCCCACTCAGTCTTTATAAAGCATTTTGAGGTGCTCTTCTAGGTGCTATATAACTGCTAAACATTATGGTTGTTATGAAGTAGAGTGATTGTGTATTTGTAGGCTAACCCAGAAGCCAATTTATGTGTGGTGATATCCCACAAGCGCCCATGAGAGTTATTTGGAGTATTATTGCACAAGTCCAACATGTGGTTATTTCCAGTTAATTTCTGGTTTTCTATCTAATATCCTATATGACATTTTTTGTAATAATAGGTCAAAGGTCATCTTATTTATTCACTCTGAATGAATTTTAAACCTTTGGGTTTATATTAGTAACCGAGGAAATTGTTGCATTACATTTTTTAAAACTGATTTTGCATTTATTTGTTTGAAGTGCACAAAACTGTAATTACTTCTCACATTTATGAGGAGGTGTTGTCTTGTGACTAATTTGCTGTTGTTTAGCTCATCACCTAGTTATCATGGTTTAGTGCCTGAGCATCCATATTTTATACTGTGTGGCACGTTGAGTTGAGTTGTGAGATTCTTGAGAATATGAAACAGATTGGCTCAGAAGGCTCTGGATACAGAGTTGATTGAGGCATTCAACAAAGAGATCATGATACCTGGTACGGTAACATCTTTAATTTATATAGTGTGCTTCATGTTTGATAACCTCTCAGACCACTTCACAAGTCACAGAGTCAGACATCAAGTAAGGGAGGAGGGAACGGGGAGCTGATCATAAGAGGTAAGCTTTTCGGTGGAATTTAAAGAGTGGGATGAGCAGAGGTGTTTAAGACTTCAAACTATTTGGTGCAATTTTCTTAGGGGGCCCGTCATTAACGGTAAGTTTAGTAAGTGTGCATGCGCAATTTTATTTTATGCAAAAATTTACTTTTGGCGGGTGTGATGCCTCTTTAGGCAGATTGCCTGCTCCGCCGGGCTGGGGAGAGCTCTGGTTTTCACTATACAGTATTTAACAAAAGACAAGAGCACAGCACACTCAATCCTCCCATTTCAATGATTTTTTTGCATTACTTTGGGGGCCCACAATATGAGGTGCGTTGCACTGATTGTACCAACGTTAAAAACGCCTCTGGGAATGAGATGGAGAAGAATTCCAGTATGTAAAAATATTAAAGGATTAGTGAAAAATTGCAGGGAAATGGAATTAAAGTGTTGTCAGATTTAAGGGTGGTGGAGGCTCAATGGCCTGAATTGCTTACTTATTATTTTTTTACAACTACCAAGGAAAGCACAAAAGATTAGTCTGATCATCTTAAAAGTTCACCATTACATAGTTTTCTGTTTCCAATAACCATCAGTTGTTTAAAATGTTTACAAGCTGACTTAGCAACTCCTGGTAAGATTTACAAACTTAAATCTATGATTTATTAATAATAATAATAATCCTGGCATTTGATATAGCACTTTTCATGTCTTCTAGACGTCTTAAATCACTTTACAGAATATACTGTAAAGTGAATTGACTGTACCGTTGTCGGTGAAATGCAGCAGCCAATTGCATACAGCAATGTCTCCACAAACAGTCGTGGATCGAGACAAATATTTTTTTTGAAGGATTATTATTAGGCATCTTGGGATAACCTCCCAACATTAACAATGCTCTACAAATGTAATTTTGTTGTTGTTATTGTTGTAGGCAGGTGGAGTGAGGAACTTTGCCCAAGATTTCGCCCTGTCAAGAATCGAACCAGGGTCTCTCGCTTGTGAGGCGAGTGCTCTAACCACTGAGCTACAGGACTCCACGTATAAATCAATTAACACAACATATAATAAATGTAAAGTTTCAATAAACGAAAAGGAAACATTCCCACTGGCGCACTGCTATCTGTAAAGCATATCTCGGTTGTTCTGGAAATGAACACAATTAAGAAAGTTTCATTACAGAAAAAAAGTTGATTATTCTAATGCACAATGTTACAAGGTGGCACGGCCTAGATTTACACCCATGATTTCTACAAAACAAAGATCTTTGCTATTCTCTCAGAAATAGCTCCTTACTCTGCAGGGAGCAAAGAAATATCTGTCGATAGGTTCACCACAGATCATTCTCTTAGCAACCAGCTGAGAGTAGCTTTGGCAGTAACCTAGGAAGAGGTCACCTACCTGCCTGCTGAGCTGCAGGGTATCATAAAAATAAGATTTCAAATGCTTTTACAATGGGGAAATTACATTTTAAAAAGCAGAATGTTGTCCATTACCGATATTTCTACAAAGAAAGATTGCATTAAAGAATGGACCTTTAGTTTGCTTAGTCCTGATATGACTCATGACTGAGCTGTCTGTGCCTGCCTGATGGTTACAATTAACTCATAAAACAGCCCTTTGTATTCTCAGCATTAATTTGACTTTAATGTGCTAAATGTCAGTATGGCTTCTTAATCAATTTAATGACTGGAAAAGACAAAATAATAAATCGTACACAGTATTAAATCTACATACACTGCACATTTAGCCTACAAATATACAGTCAATTCACTTTACTGTGTATTCTATGAAGCGCTCTGAGACGTCTAGAAGATGTGAAAAGCACTATGTCAATTGTAAGGATTATTATTATTACATCGAATAATGAGCAATCTTTTCGATAAAAGGGTTAGCAAAAAAGTGTGATGTGAGGATTACCACATCATTGATTATCATGTGGAGTGTGGTAACTATCGCATGGACAACAAATGTACTTAAAATACTCTGCCCTCATGACATAGCTTTAAAGATATATTTTGGATTAACCTTTCCTCCCCAGCCCGCCCACCCATCCCCTCCCCACCTCTCACTTCTAGAGAATGCCCTCACTCAGACCCGTTGAAGATACATTATCAATCACCTGCTTAAATTAGCTTAGGAAGAGCTACTATGAACCTCATCATTGAATCAGCACATCAGGTAGTGGCTTAAATTTACCAGGTATCTGGTGAATCAGCACTGAAACATTAAAAACACATTGACACTTAGTAATGTTAAATGAACGCAAATGTCCCCAAGTGGTGAAACTTAGTGGGCTTTCTAAATAATAGCAGTGCTCCCAGATAGCAAGGGAGCAACTATTCTTTTCTTTAGAAACTGTTGGTTTATAATAACAATAATAATGATAATAATAGTTGCATTGGATGTAGCATCTTACCACATCTTCGAGACGTCTCAATCACAGAATATACTGTAAAAGTGAATTAACTGTATTATGTGTTCGAAACAAACAGCCAGTTTCCCACAGAGGTGTCACAACAACAACAGCAAAATTATACTTATATAGCACCTTTCATGTTAGCAGTCTATCCCAAGGTGCTGGACAGTCATTGATTCAGACCCAAGCTGGGGACAGGGAGGGTGGAGGGAAAGGGGGTGATTTGGGATGACCAACGGGACCGTCAAAGAGGAGAGTCTTGAAGGAAGCCATGGAGGGGGCGAGGCGGAGGGACCGTGGGATGGAGTTCCAGAGGTTGGGGGCAGAGTGGCTCAAGGCTCACCCGCCAATGTTGAGGCAGGTGGGTCGGGGGACATGGAGCAGGCTAAAGCCTGCTGAGCGGAGGGGGCGGGCAGGTTGGAAGGCGGTTACGAGGTCACGGCTGCAGGGTGGGGCGATGTATGGAGGGCTTTGAAATCAAACAGTTGTGGAACGAGTGACTAAATAATTATTTTTAATAATGTATTTATTGTTTTGAAGGGATCATTACTCCCAGAAAAGCGATCCGACAATCGACTAACAACTGAGTTCCTACTTACGGCTCAGTAAATAGAGGAGAAAGGAAATTTGTGCATTGTTTTGTCCTGCCCAGGAATCAAACACAGGACCTCTCACTTGCAAGGTGAGTACTTTAACCATTAAGCTACAGAACTCCATAACACCCTTCACTTTCCCAGCAAGCAGAGTGAGAAATGAATCTGTCAGTCTATGCAAGAGTGCACCAGAGAGAACACCAGTTTACTCTGGGGTGGGCAGGTGTAAAAATAGGCTTGTCAAATGTAAATGGGCTTTAGACAGGTTCATAAGAACTCTGTCCAGCTTATATCAAGTTGATCCCACTTTATTTTCATTCCCTGTGTTTTGTCACAGTTTTGACAAGAAATTTAAGCAATTCAGTTACTTGTTAGTTGCCATTACACAGGTTCTATATGTTTAATCATGCAAAACCATATTTGCTAACCTATTGCAAATTATGTTACTTAGAATGTGATGCCGCTAATCACACAAAACTGCAAATGAAAAATGTTACAAGAAGCAACATTTCAATGCAATGAAATTTTATACACTTGTCACCAAATAGAGGGAAAAAAAGCATCTACGTCACAAAGCCATTGCATTAACTATGCTGATTCATGAACCTCCATTGAGGACAAGGGAACTATTTTAAAATTGTTGTTCTAAATTCAAAGAAATTTCCCGTTTCTGGGAAAGAAATACCAATGTGCAGATCATAACATTTATTCAACTTCTCAGCTGACACCTCCAAGATTGCCAGCCCACAAGTGTGATGCGCTGGCCAGCTGTGGACCTACCACAGAGGGTCACATTTCATTTATTAACTGTCTTAGTTATTGTCTTACCTCATTTTCTGCATTGATCATCAATGGGAAATTAGCATCAGTTACCATTAACATATTGCAATTTTCACCTTCTATTGATCACATTCGTCCCACATAAATAAAACCCTGCATTATAATAAAAACTGCACAGTGTATTATAATAAAAACTGCTGGTCAGTGATAAGTCTGGTTCAAACCATCCACCATCAACTCATTCACAAAGGCTACTTTTTTTTAATGAGATGTAAGCAAGTCATAGAGAACCTGAAGCAGGCTCAATTGCTGCTGCAGCTGCAATGCCCACATTCGAAAGTAGATGTGGTGCACATTCTCAACTTAGATCTTTCAACCTCCAGCTTCAACAACAGCAACAAAATTGCACTTATATAGCTTCTTTCACTTCGGGAGGACGTCCCACAGTGCTGAACAGTCAGGTTCACTGCTGTGTTCTTATAATTTGCTCAACAAATAGCTCTGTCTATGTTGATATTGATGCCTCGATAATTTCATTTTCTCATCAGAATTGAATATAGATTGTATCCATGGAATTCTTATCACCTTCATCCTTTAAAGAGCTGCTAGTCTTCAAAGTCTATATTATGCACATGTAATTTTGCTGTTGTATGTACAGCAATTTTTTGTTAAAGTTGAATCACAGCAATTCTAAGGTATTTCTTTAATATTTCAGTCTCTGTATCTTACATATCCTTTGCAGACATGAATTTACAAAAGACCAGAATTTACCACTAGGAAATGTTCCACATCGCCCTACCTTGGTTTGTGTCACGAGGGCTTGCTCTAGCCCATTATCTCAATGGCTAATAAATACCAGATCTCCTCTGGAAAATCCATTTTAATGTTACAGTGAATCACAGTGTCGTGTAACACACAGCATGCCTCTTCTCTGTGGCATATTGTGCAGAAGCAGGCAATTACTTCATTCTCAACTTGCTGTATGTACATTCAATAATTGGATGACATTTTATCTGTAATTCGAGAGGTTTCCAAGATTAAGTAGAATGGTCATCAACCATATTTTACAGTCATAGCCGCCATCACCCATCTATCATTCCTGAGCACTTTATCCAACTTTAATTTTGTGGATATAAAGAAGTTATCCAAAATGAAAGAGTCACACGAGAATCTAGTTTAAGTTGCATGCACATGCCTAAGACATCATTTACACTGAGCAACACATTTCGTACCTGGCTTTGAATAATAAAACAATGTTTGAAACTCAGTCACATAATATTTCAAACTGAATATAAGAATAATTTTCGCAGAATAAGAAAAATAAACTTCACCCTCTTAAGAGCCGGAAATTGGAAGAGAGACATTACCTTTTAGACACCATAGGAGATGTGTGTACAAAACACTGGTTAGGCCTCAACTGGAGTACTGCGTTCAGTTCTGGGCACCTTATTTCAGGAAGGACATTAACGCACTGGAAAGGGTGCAGAGGAGGTTCTCGAGAATTATACTAGGAATGGAGAATCTTAGCTATGAGGACAGACTGGAGAAGTTAGGACTTTTCCCATTAGAGCAGAGAAGGTTACGCAGGGACCTGATAGAGGTCTTCAAGATTATGAAAGGTTTTGACAGGCTAGATAGGGAAAAACTGTTTCCGCTGGTAGGTATGTCCGTGACCCATGGTCACAGTCTTAAGATATCTACCAAAAGAAGCAGAGGGGAGGTTAGAATAAATTTTTTTACTCAGCGAGTTGTTCGAATTTGGAATGATCTGCCCGAAAGGGTAGTGAGGTCCGATTCGATAGCAGCTTTTAAGAGAGAACTAGATAGGTATCTGGGGAAGACGGGTTTGCAGGGTTATGGGGAGAAAGCTGGAGATTGGGGTTAACAAAAGTGACTTGCTCGGTCAAAGAGCCGGCACAGACTCGATGGGCCGAATGGCCTCCTTTTGTGCCATAACATTCTATGATTCTATGATGTGCATCTGCCGATGTCAGTGGAGTTAAACTTGAGTCCTATTGCTCTAATGCTCAAATATACTGTACAATGTCACCTAGAACACAGCGATATTTGGATCCTCCGCATGTTGCTGAAGCTGGAGTATGTTCCAAGTGAGATCAAAGAATGTTCTCTTACTGGTTCTTAAAAATATTACATATTATATACTGAAAGCAAATGGTATTTCTTTGTGATTAGTGTTCTCAGTAGTTGATTCTGGGCTGCACTGGTTTGAATTGAAGGAACTTAATCTAAAGAATTGCAGTTAGTATATACTTTCTGTCATGAGATAAAATTTGACAATGAATCAAGCTTCTGCAAGCCTATGAATCCCAGATTAATAACCCATAGTTTGACTAGTTTCGACAGAATTTATCGTGCACGCTTGAATGAATTGTTGGTATTCCGATGACTTATTGCATTGGAAAGTTGCTTCCGATAACCATGCATTACTTCTAATCTCGTTGTCTTGGCCGTTTGTTGTTCCATTAATTCAACTTCATTTGATCTATATAAATTGGGGCAAGGTGAAGGAACTGAGGGCAGGTGATTCCAGAGGTTAAACACATAGTTCTTGAAAGCACAGTTGCCAATGGTAGTGGGGTTAAGGAGGGTTATGCCTCCACTTAACTGGCTCCAGCCTTCTGTTTGTCCCTGTTCCCTCTGCTCCGCCATCGGTGGCTAGCCTTCAGCCACTACACCCCAACACTCTGGAACTCCCTCCCTCCATCCCTCCACCTTGCCCCCTTCCTCCCCACTTTCAAATCCTGCTTAAAGACCTCCTTTTTCAAATGTTCCTTTAGTCATCTCCTCTCTCCCTCCGCCCCCTGGCTAGGGGTCAGACTCCACCACTGTCAAGCACTGTGGGATGCTACCCCCCATGAGAAGCACTGTATAAATTAAAATTGTTATAGTTGTGCGAGTGGGTCAGACAGATAAGGAGGTGATAAAAGTAATAAAGGTTAACTGTTGGGGCAACTTTGCATGTATCATGCTCATGTTACCACTTGTGGAACCTTTTCTACATTTAGTAATTCAGGGTTGATTCTTCCACCATTCTCATCTATTTATAATTCAAGAAAAAATACTTACAAGTCTATTGTCACCATTCAATTATTCATTTGATCTTTTGAAATTTTTATTATTTTTTGAAATTGCACTGCTCGCTGAGATCCTGTGTATGCTATCTCAAACAGCAAGTTGAACAACAACAACAATAAATATACATTTGTTGAGTGCCTTTCACATCGAGAGGACTTCTCAAGACGCTGAACAGTCAGGGGTCAAGACCGAGCATGGGGGTGGGGCATGGTTGGATGGGGGTGCTTAGGTAGGGGGTGGCTCAAGGCACAGTCAAAAAGGAGAGTATTGAGATGGGCCTTGAAGGAGGCAAGGGAGGGAGCATGGCAAAGGGATTGTGGGATGGAGTTCCAAAGAATGGGGACAGAGGCTGATATCCCAGCTGCCGATGGTAGGACATAGAGCAGGCCAAGGCCTGCTGAATGGAGGGAGCGGATAGATTGATAGGGGATCATTGGTTCAGAGAGGTAGGAGGGGGCAAGGTCATGGAGGGCCTTGAAAGTTTGGATGAGTATCTTGAAATCTATCCTCTCAGGGATGGAGAAACAGTGGATCCGGGTGAGGGTGGGGGCGATGGGGTCAAGAAGTCGGGCGCGGGAAAGTACATGAGCTCCAGAATTTTGGAGGATCTGCAGCTTGTGGAGGGAAGAGTTGGGGAGGCTGACAAGGAGGAAGTTTCCGTAGTCCACCCTTGAGATGAAAAACTCGTGTTTGAGAATTTCAGATGCCTGAGGGGTGAGGCAGTGGCAGAGTCGGGCAATGTTGCGGAGGTGGTGGAAGGCAGTCATGGCCATGGCATGGGTATGGGTGGGAAAGTATAGGTGAGGGTCAAACAAGACGCCCAGGTTCCTGACTGGCTTGGTGAGTGTGCATCCATGGATGCTGATGTTACCAATGGCTGAGGTGCAGAGGTGGGTGTGAGCCAATCAGGTAGGCCTCAATTTTCCACAATTTGGTCTTCCATTTTAGAACAATATATTAGTCTTAAATTATGCAGAATTTCAGGTCTGTTGTCTTTTGAAGGTATCAAATTTACATGGGTCAAAGGCAGTGGAGAAGTTCATTACCCAAACAGATATTAGGCTATTGGAGAAAATTTATGCTTGACCTGAAATTACTGTATTGAATCTATACTTCATTCATAGTACAAGTTCACAACAGGCTTCTACAATGCTTCAGTGAATTGATGCAGTGAGTTTCAGGTCCTAATCTTTGACTGTTCAGTGCCTTGGGATGTGCTCCCGATGTGAAAGGCACTTCACAAATTTAATTTTGTATTGCATTATATCTGAACAATATAGACTGTAAAGGTCTAGGGTTTGATTCCTACTCTGTGTTGTATGTGCATATTTTAGCTGGTTTTAGAGGGCCCACAGTTGCTCTCTGACAATCTAGAAGTGAAAAGCATCCATGATTCCTGTTCTTATTGCCAGGCTCCGCAACTACCTCACCCCCCACGCTGCCGAAACACTCGTGCACGCATTCATCACCTCACGGCTGGACTACGGAAACTCACTCCTCGTCGGCCTCCCCAGTTCCTCCATTCACAGGCTGCAGGTCATCTAAAACTCTGCAGCCCGTGTACTATCCCGCACCCACCTCCGCGACCACATAACCCCCACCCTCGCCTGTCTCCACTGGCTCCCCATCCTCCAGAGGATCGAGTTCAAGATCCTCGTCCTCACCTTCAAGGCCTTACACTGCCTTGCCCCGCCCTACTTAACCGATTTACTTTCCCCCTATAAGCCCACCCGGACCCTCCGTTCAGCAGGACTTGGCCTGCTCCAAGCCCCCCGCCCGAACCGCCCCACCATCGGAGGCCGGGCTTTCAGTTTCTCCGCTCCTACCCTGTGGAATTGCATCCCCAATCCCTCCGCCTTGTTTCTTCCCTTTCCTCTTTCAAGGCCGGTTTGAAGACTTTCCTCTTCGACCGTGCCTTTTGTTCCCCCCCAAACTTTTCGACCTCCCCTAATTATATTCTACAAAAGAAATCAGTTAATACATGATGCCAGTATATGTGCCTACCTTTTAAATAAAATGGCATGACTTCTGATCCAGAATATAGCATTTTTCTATAACTAAGCCATTGAGTGTTCATGAAAAGCCCTGTTATTCTCTTTGTTACTTCTGGGCTGGTTCCTGTTTGATATGATAGGAAAGTGTGATAGTTGCAACAATGTTAACTCCAAATCTCTATAGATAATGCCTGACCTCTACTTTGCTACCAGTTCAGATCCACTTAGATAAAACATAAGTAATTTATTCAGACACAGATAAGCAGGTAATCAATTGGGAAGCCAGAGTAGAAGCAAAGCTGGAAACACTGCTGTAAGCAGTCTCAACAGGGCATATAATTTCAGTACGGTTTGAAAGATAGTTCAGATCAAACAGCAGAAATGAAAACTGCAGATGCTAAAAATCTAAAACAAAAGCCATGTTAAAAAAAGGCAAATGTTAAATTTGCAGCAGGTAAGTCAGTATTACTAGGGGAAAGATACAACAACCATTCATCAGAACAGAAACAGCAGTCTGAAGAAGACTGAGCAGCACGGAGCAGGGCAAGACTTCAAGAAACAGGGTGATGGTAGTATCATTAACAAATTGTAAGAAGCATATATACTGCTTAATAAAAAAAACTACCCTTGATCCTTCAATCTCAGGCATTAAACTCCCTAACTCAAACCTGGCCAAACGCCAAACATTGTTGTTGCTAACCGATTTTACACAGACTTCGCCATTCATTCCCTAATCGAACCGTCCCAGTCTGGTTTCCACTCTACCCATAGGTACAGAGACAGCGCTTGTCAAAGTAACAAATTATGTCCTCTCTCTGTGACCATGGCTCCATCTATCCTGTCATCCTCCTGAACCTCTCCACCACGTTTGTCATAGTTGATCACGCCATCCTCCTCCACCACCTTTTCTCTATCATCCACCTCAGTGGGTCCGCACTTGCTTGGTTCAAGTCCTACCTCACAAAACACCAGTATTTCCACAAATGTTTTTTCTTCTCACCGCCACCCGGTCACCTGTGGGTACCACAAGGTTCAATCCATGGACCTCTTCCTCATCTTTATGCTCCCTCTCAGTAATGTCATCCACAGGCGTGCGGTTAACTTCCACATGTATGTGGATGACACTTAACTCTGCTTTTCCTCCTCCAGCTGTGACCCCCCAGTCCTCTGAGGTTCTGTCAGCTTATGGGGAAGGAAGGGTGCAGCTGCCTTCAAGGCCTTTTAAGGTGTATGTGTGGTTCCTTTACCATCTGCTCCAACTCTCTTTCAGTGATGCTCCTCGCTGCCAGTGCCTCATGAGTGGCAACATGGGGAGCACCAGGAAGAGAGTGGAGCGAGAGGTACAAGGCAGTGCAGACAGTGACAGGAAGATGGCACCACTAACGGCCCTTCACCCCCGGTTGCAAAACCAAGCAAAACAAAACTGCTCAGCTGACCATAATTTTGGATGTTTGAGCCACAGAGTATATAGTCAATTCACAGTACAGTATATTCTATGAAGCTCTTTGAGGTATCTCAATGACTTGATAAGGCACTATATCAAACGCAAGGATTATTATATATCCTTATGCTTTCTATCCTTCTGGTCAGTACTAGAGTTACATTTAGAGCTCCATTATAATACTCTATTTGGGGTTTTTAAAACCCCACAATCAACCTTGCAAAAGAGTATGAAATACCTGTTCAGTTAGTTGTTGAAGATTCCAGTTTAATATTTGGAAAGATAAGAAAATTCCACATGAACTAGCCAACTATCGTCCAGATAAATTAATTATTCACATCATGGCTATGTGCAAATTTGCTGCCATATTCTCCAACTAAATCAGTCATTCCAACTGGCAGCCGTTATGTGTGAAATGTTTGAAACTTTTAATCACGTTGGGATTTACATCAAAAGATTGTTATTATTAATCAGCATATGAATCCAGACAGATCAGGGCGAAATCTTGAGCAAGTTTCCTTATTCCACACGCATAATAATAATCCGTCCAGAAAAAATACAATTATAAAAATTGGTCATTTCAAACCATGACTGTTTGTGGGACACTGCTGTGCACAATTGACTACTGCGTTTCACCCACAAATATAAATTCACTTTACAGTATATTCTGTGATGTGCCTTGAGATGTCGATAAGATGTGAAAAGCATTATATCAAATGCAAGGATTATCATATTGTATGATACCACCATTAGAACAATATATTTTATATACAGTATATTTTACATACTCCTATACATCCCTTCACTGATATTTCTCGCTACCAATCTTAATGATCTACAGTTATCTTTCATAGGTGAATTTGTATTAAGATTTTTTAATGACTGAAGAATTATTTTGATCAAATTGAAAATATATATTTATATAATTTTTAAATCTCCAACTTTCACTCCCTCATGTCTTCTTCACCTTCCGAGGTATAAACATTCCATAGTTCCATGAAAAAAACATAAGGGAATGCATTCTTCTAAATTAGTGCCATGTTTTATATTGTATGAAATACACACAGCAAGACAGGCTGGGAGCAAGCTACCAACCAGAGGATTTCCCATTAAAAGTGCATAGTAAAAATATACTAATGCCCTGAGTATAAAACATGCATGAAACCAAGGTCAGTAAATTTATTGACAAGCATAGAATAACCCTAGTGGTTTCTGAATCATCAATTAAATTTTAGAGACTTGAGTGCCAAATAGAAATCCACTTCAGATAGAAATTCATTGTAAATATATTCCACTGTACAGTATATTCTTTACAACTATCTGTCTATCTGTCGGTAAATTGTATCTGATCTATCAGGTTTTATTTCTATGTAAATTTCACAAAGAAGATGAATTCAAAGTTAATTAAATTCTCTTCTTTTAAAATAGCATCTAAATTGCAATCATGGCCCTTGCTTGTGGCTACTGGCCTCTGAAAATCATATCAATTTATTGCTGGAAAAGCTAGTTCTTAATTACACCACAGCTTCTGGGGAAGATGAAATTTGCCTTATGTGATAAGTTCATTATTACCAATGATAATTGCCTCATTATTGATAGATCTGGTCAACAATGCCAAGTAATAACATGACTCCTATCAATTGTGAACATTCCCTCTCATATTCCGATTAATTGAGAATACAGTTAAGCCCTGTAGTACTTGTGGACCTCAATATTATATTGTGTTTTATATTCTAATGCTTGTGTTCACTTCTACCCCAACATCACTGAGCACAGTCATAGGCTAGCTAGTCAATAGCAACTTTTCCTTGGAAATAGTAAGAGCAGGAAGTTAGCATACAGACGGTTCACCATTTTCAGCATTATATACATTCCATAACGGGGCTGATTTGAACTTGACCCATGCCATCTATTGGCCTTACTGGCCGAAGGATTACAGTATAGTAATGTTAGTTGGCAAACATCAACAACAACAAAATTACATTTGTATTGCACCTTTGATGTCAGGAGGATGCCCCGAAGCACTGGACAGTCAATGTTTCGAACCCGAGCTGGAATCGAATCTTACTTCTCTCCCCGTCTCCAATTTGTCGCCACTAACGGCTTCTCCTCCAGCCCTCACACCATCAAGTGTGGCATCCCTCAAAACTCTGTCCTTGATCCTCTCCTTTGTAACGTCTATGTGCTCCCAATTGGTGCCATCATCCACAGACATGGAATCAACTTTCATTTATATGTGGATGACATTCCCCTCCCTTCCCTCCACCTTCTCCGATACTACGAAGATATCCTGGTGAACTGCACTCTAAATTGATCCACAGGTTGGCAAGTACAGTGGTCAACAAGTGCTGGCTTCGGGCCCAACTATTTGGAAGAATAATTGCTGCTGGTGGTATTATTAATTGGTCTCATTGAACACTTTTAGGAACAGTGTCACCTAACACAACGTCATGGTCATAATTAACATATCATATATCTGAATTTTCAAATGAATATGTCAAAGCCTATGAATATTTTATGCATAGTCAGTATCCCCTCTTCGCACACCTGAAGACCGTTCGACCGTTCCTACAGTCATCTCACCTTTCCTACCTCACAACATCAAGCTCTGCCATTGTTAAGTGCTACTCCATGTGAGGGGTGTTACATAGATGTTATATTTTCAACAGTTTCACTTGCCTTGTAAAATAATATCGTACTGTAATATGATAATCCTTGCATTGGATATAATGCATTATTACGTCTTCTAGATGTTTCAAAGCGCTTCACAAATATACATATGACTGTATACATATGTGGGCAAAATGTGACAGCCAAATTGCGCACAGCATGTCCCACAAACAGTCATGGATTGAAATGATCAATTTAAAAAAAAAAATTTTTAGGGATTATTATTAGGTGTGTAGAGTAAAGAAACTTGCCCAATGTTTCGCCCTGTCTAAAATCGAACCTAGGTCTCTTGCTTGCAAATCAAATGCTCTAACCATTGAGCTACGGGACTCCTTATCTTCTTTATTAGCTCCCACTATCTGAGTCAAGCAGTTTGTTTACATTTCCCCTATCTTCAGCTCTCATATTTTAAAGATTCTCCTGGCATCTTCTTCATATCATATATAAATCTTCAGAATAATGCACACAATTCTGTGATCCTCTTGTAAGTTTAAATCTTGGAAGTGTGCTTGTTGTTCTCTGAAACCTCTTCAATGTTGATTTGATGGTATGGATACAGTACCCCAGACTTCACACACACACATATGTAAATCCGGCCTCACCAATGATTTAAAATATCAATAATATAATCAAAGATTCTTGAGATCCAATTGATTGGTAATGTTACAGTAGAATTACATTGACGGGAAATCTTCAGCGAATTGTGTGTTTCCATCCACATTCCTTTCCATCTCTGCAAATGGATACTCTTTCACTGTGTACATGTTTACAGTCCTTGTGTGGTAAGTTACATTTTCCTGGATAAAAGTTCATCCAGCAATTATTTTGCTGTTCTACTTAATTGGTTCTTTAATGTCCCTTTATAATAGTGACCTGCCCAACTAGTTTGACTTCATCAGCAAATTTAATATAAAAAGAGGTTACTTCGCCAAGTCATTTTCAAATAGTTTGCACGTCAGGGGACCCAAAAAGGCTGCACGCAGAACTGCTTTCGTCACTGCCCCGACAAAAGCATTATTTCTGTACAACCTCAGGCGATGTCAAGTACTGATATGAGTGGATTTATTTTTAAAGATTTCATTTCAATTTACCCAGCTTAGTCAGGCTATTTCCTGCCCACTCATCTGTACTCAAGTATTGAAAGTGAATGATAAATTCAGAACCAAGGTCTTCCTACTTTCTCTAATGATCTACTCATACTGCTCTGCACTGAGGAAGGAGAATATATTTTCTTTCATGTTCTGTTATAGAATGGGTTACCTTTTATTCATTACAATAACTTATGGAACTTGCGGCAGGTGGCCACTGTACATCCAAATGTAGCCACCTTCTAATTGTCTTCCAATTGTTTCCAGTGTCATGGTATGTGCTCCCAACATGAAAGGCGCTATACAAATGTAATGTTGTTGTTGTTATTTTGTTGTCTTTGTCAGACAAACCTCAATTTCCATGTGTTCAATTCTTCAGGTGTGAGATTCCACCTATTCTAACTGCAAGATGCTGGATTTCCCCAAGACCAAAATCAAGGGATCCATTCAGCTGTCACTGCCCTCTCAAACTCCACCCACTCCCCATCTCTCCCTCACACTCCTGCCCTGACCCATCCCTCCTTTCACACCTTCAGACCTGTCTCTCCCTCCTCTCTCACCTGCATGAAGCCACCCACCCTCAACCCCATCCCTACCCCTCTACTTACCTCTCAGCTTCACCTCCTCGCCCCTTTACTCTCATACTCTCAGACCTGGTCAACCTTTCCCTGTCAAACGGCAACATTCACATTGGAGCTCCTGTGGCTTAGTGGTTAGAGCACTTGTCTTGCAAGCTGGGGAGACCAAGCTGGGGAGATCTGTGTTCAAATCCACGCAGGTCAGTGCAAAACCTTGGGCAAGTTTTCTTGCTCCACATGCCTAATAATAATCCGTCAAAAAAAACCACAATAATAAAATTGGTAATTTCAATCCATGACTGTTTGTGGGATACTGCTGTGTGCAATTGGCTGCCGCAATTTGCCCACAAGTATAGAGTCAATTCACTTTACAGTATATTCTGTGAAGTGCTTTAGGACATCGATAAGCTGTGAAAAGCGCTATATCAAATGCAAGGATTATTATTATTACTATTCCTACCCCTCTAAAAACACGTCATCATACCTATCCTAAACAAATTTCGCTGGATGCATCTCTACTCACAAACTACAGCCCCATCTCAAATATCCCTTTCCTTTCCAAGGTCTTTGAAAGGTTTGTTGCTTCGCAGCTTTGTTTTGTCCTCTCCTCCCATTCCCTTTACAAGCCTTTTCAATCGGGTATCCAGCACAGAAACTGCCCTGCTCAAAGTGGTAAATTGCATTCTGATCAACTGTGACCAGTGCTCCCTTTGCCTCCTCGTCCTCCTCAACCTCTCTGCTGCTTTGGATTACTCTATTCTACCCCACCGCCTCTCCTTTCACCTTAATTTCGAAGGTTCTTTCCTTGAATGGCTCAGATCCTATCACTCACACCGGCTCCACTTTGTCCCCACAAATGGCTTCTCCTCTAGCCCCTGCACTATCTTGTGTGGTGTTTCACAGAGCTCTGTTCTCGGTCCTCTTCAATCTGTATATGCTCTCCTCCACAACAGGCTCTGTGACCCCACACTTGCCTGGCTCCATTGGTTTCCCATCCCTTAGAAGAATGAGTTTAGATCCTTATCCTCACCTCCAAGGCCCTCTATGGCCTTGCTCTGCCCACTTAGTCATCTGAACAGACTCCATGTTCACTACCCGGCCCAGAGCTGCCAACCTTTTTTAACAAAAAAAAGTACTCCTGAAAGCTAAAAACAGTATTTTGTAGAACAAAAAAGTATTTTCCCCAGAACCTACGGCGTATAGCACAAGGACCCAGTTGCGATGTTGCAATTAACCAATGACAGCGCATCTCTCTTTGGATTAAGGTAAATACAGTTAACATTCCCTGTGTATCTCTATCTCTATGTAAGTCCATCAGACAGCCCACCCCCCAAGCCCCCCGTGTTACCCCCCACCCACCCTCCGTCTCTCTCTCTCTGTAGGTCAGACACCCTGTCTGACTGTCTGATGGCTGCAGATCCTGGCCCAAACTTACTCCCCCTGTCCCCAGGTATGTTTTATGTGTTTTTTCTGTGTTTCCCATAGGGCCCTGTGTGTGTAGAATGCATGTGCCCACATACTGAGCTTTCTGTCGGGTCAAAAAACGTATTTTACCAAGAAAAATTGTACTGCCGTATTTACTTCAATTTACCGTACTAAATATGGCAAAAACGTACTGGTTGGCAGCTCTGCCGACCCGCTCCAGCATTGGTGGTTGGGTTTTCAGCTTCTCTGCTCGGGTCCTAATGACTGACTGTTCAGAGACTCAGGACGTCCTCCCAATATGAAAGGTGTTTTACAAATGTAATTTTCTATTGTATTCTTAGCCTGAATAACTATGTTGTCTTAAAATGTACAATCATACAGAATTGTGAAACATTTGTGAAGTCAATCTTAATTTGGAAGCTTAGCGAGCTTCAGAGTTTAATAACAATGCAGCTTTAAAAAACACAGTTAAAATGTGTGTAAAAAAATACATATTTTTTGTAAAAAAAAATACAGCGGTATCTCCAATCCAGACTGAAGACTAGCCAGAGAAAGATAATGGGAAAAATTAAAAATAAAGGTCAGAGGACATTTTGATACTTCCAATGAATATGGAAATAAAATATGCAGAAATACTAATATTTCTGTCATGACTAGTTTTCACTAAGTAACTGGTTCTTTAACAACTGGATGACATTAGGAGAAATACCAAAGTACCCCATGAAAGAGCAGGCAATTCCACAGTAATCCTTCAATCGCCCAACTGTGTAGCACTGAAACATGAGCAATGAAAAGCACAGAGAGAAAGGAACATCTTAACATTAAATATTTTTACAGGATAATCAGATTCTGAATGGTCTGAAGATTTTGGTGAAGAAAATAGTCAAATAAAGAATAAAACAACTGCGAGTAAGTAAATTCAAAGAAAAGTTTTCTGACAAAGGATTGTGGCCCCGAAATGTTGACTAATTTTTCCTTTCTCCATAGATGCTGCCCGACTGCTGAATGTTCCCAGCGATTTCTGTTTTTGTTTCAAAGAAAAGAGCATTGTCTGACTGGACCATATCTGTAGATCTTTGGGTCCTCACCTTCAAAGCCCTCCAAGGCCTTGCTCCTCCCTACTTCTGTAACCTTCTAACACACTAACACCTCTCCGTTCCCTCCGCTTAGTGAGCTCCGGACTGCTTCACATCCACCAACTATTGTTGGGTGTGCTTTAAGCCACTCTGCCCTCATGCTCTGCAAATCCATCCCACAGTCCCTCCACCTCACCCCCTCTCTTGCCTCTTTCAAGGTCCATCTCAAGACCCTCTTTTTTGACTGTGCCTTCATTCACCCTCCTGCCCTTCACCCCTCCTGATCCCAACCACCAACTTGGGTGAAGTTCCCGGACTGGAATGTCCTCCTGGCATATAAGGCATTCATAGAATCATAGAATTTTACGGCACAAAAGGAGGCCATTCGGCCCATCTAGTCTGTGCCGGCTCTTTGAAAAGAGCAACTCAATCCCACTAGCCAGTGCTCTCCCCATAAACTAACAGCCTGTTCTCCCTAAATAAAGATCTAATTCTCTTTTAAACGCTATTATTGAATCGGCCTCCACCACCTTTTCAGGCAATGCATTCCAGATTCGAACAACCCTCAGCTCCCCTCTGCTTACTTTTGAAACTATTTTAAATCTGTGACTACGAGTCACAGATTCACCCACCAGTGGAAACAGTTTTTCCTTATTCATCCTGTCAAATCCCCTCATGATTTTATAAACATCTATTAGGTCTCCTCTCAACCTTCTTTGTTCGAAAGAGAATAAACTTAGCCAATCTAGCCTGTACAAATGTAATTGTACATTGCATTGTACAAATGTAATTTTTTTCTGTGCCTAAAAGTTCAGGATAAGTCTCAGTTGGGTGCCATTTATTCCAAGGAAGGTCTAGATTAGACAAAATACCAATTTAGTAAACTTTGAAATGGTGAAAGGCTGAATGATCCCACCAGGATATGAATTCGAAACCTTCCACTCCAACTTCAGTGTTCAACCAAAAGAGACACTCAGAATGTTAAGATGGGAGAGGTTAGCAGAAATAAAAGGTTCACAGGTTAAATGTTTCTCTCACAGTCTATTTGCCATCTCCTGTCATTACGAGAAACCAAATTGTGCTAAGTAGTAGGGTAATATGTTTCTCTACAAATTTCCAATGTTAAAGTGACAGGCCTATTTACATCCAAAGTGATCTGAATCAAGGCACCAAGATGTATTTATTAACTGAATTTGAGTATTTCAGTTGCTTTGGAATCACAAGACGAAGGCCATTTATCGCCATATATCAGGACAATAATGGGCACAAAACCACCATTAAGAAAGTCATGCACAATTACTGCCTGACACAGACACTCACAAGGAAATAGAAAAAAGCATTTGTCACAGTGAAAATGTGATCTGAAAAGTGCCATTTTATCTTTGCATATTTTGAATAACAGAGCTTGAAAAACATAAATATTCTAAAATGACTTATGTAACAAGAATAAGTTCTACAAGAAAATGTTCAATGCCATGGATTTGAGCACTGGGTTACAGGTTAGTTGCTGGATTTAATGAACGAGTTTCATTTGTTCTGGGTGACAGCGGATATACTGAATGTAGATTTATGCTAAATTGTGAATGAAGAATAGCTTCTAAAATCAAAGTTATGATCTATGATCATGTCAGAAAGATATGTTGAAAGTATGCAAAGGTACAAAATAAGATATATTTATAATGTTGTTTTTGCCATAGTGATATATCAACATTCGCATTGTATTATTCCTATGACCAATTTTTCATTTCAGTATCAAAATGGATGACAGCCTTTTATATAATTAGAACCTAGCCAGCAGAATACAAAATAAAAATTCTCATAAATGTCAATATAGGAACAAAAACACTTTCAAGTTTCTTTATAAGCCTATTACATTGTCGCTTTATTATAGAAGAATTAAGTATGAAACACTGAGGTGTCTGCAACAGGGTAAGAAGTCATAGCTCCATAACAAATAGGTGTGTTTTGTAATAGAGCTGTACCTCACAGCTTCTGAATGGATAAAAGGTTAATAAAGTAAGATGGTGAAAGGTCATGAGGAAAGATGATATAATTACAGGCCTCTGCTGTGAAAAATGTGAAGAGTTATTCTGTCACTGGAACATTTACAATCTCATAATCCAGTCTCCTTTCAGGGAACAATTTTGAAATAAAGTGTCAGCTGAAATGAACCTTGCTGAGCAGCAGTGGTGTTTTAGTAGGAGACGTAATCTTTAAGTCATCAACTGGTGCATAGTTGTCAAGGGCAATGGCTTAGCCTTGAGAGTTGCTGTCTGCCACCTCCTGATGGCACCAAAAGCAATCGTTCAATAACCATTATTATAACACTTATCTTGTAATAATTGTCACCAAAAAGGGAAAGGAAAAACCTGAGAACAAGTTAAAGAAAGCAATTGCTTCTGACAAAAGTGCTGCTAAATGCTTTCTTCAGTTAGAGAAGGAACTGCAAAGTTGTATTGGAGCAGGATCCATGGTTGTTGCATGTGTTGGGATACTGCTGGAGTCTGTATTCAATCTCAATTGATCAGATGACACAATGCAGATTTGTTTCTTCTGACCAATCCTGTTTAGTTTTAGCATCATATCAATTCGCATCTACTGTAGTTGAATCAATGTAAAAGGAACCAAAACCCATCTGGGACTAGGAGTGGCATTTCACACAGAGCAAGGCGAACCAATTGATTCTCAATTTCTTCAGATTTGCCAACCTTGTTCCCATTACTCCTGCATCCTAAAATCAATACATATTCCAACACCAGCCAACAACTACAACAATAATAATAATGCTTGTATTTGAAATGGCGCCTTAACACATCTTTGAGATGTTTCAAAGCACTTCACAGAATATACTGTATAGATTTTGTGAATGAAACATGGCAGCCAATGTGGCACACAACAGCGTCCCACAAATATTCGTGGATTGAGTGACCAAATTATTATTAATAATTTATTTTTTGAAAAGCACTCTTTTCTTGTTTCCCAATTCCAGAAAGTATTAGGCGTAGCTGGCAAGAGCTAAAGCTTGGGATGGAGCATGGAGACCTGTGTTCGAGGCAGGTCAGGGCGAAACCTTGGGCAAGTTTCCTTACTCCATACGGCTAATAATAATCCCTCAAAAAAAAACACAATAATAAAATTGGTCACTTCAATCCACAACTGTGTGTGGGACACTGCTCTGCGCAATTGGCTGCTGTGATTCGTCCACAAATATATACAGTCAATTCACTTTACAGTATATTCTGTGAAGCGCTTTGGGACGTTGATAAGATGTGGAAAGCCTATATCAAATGCAAGGATTATTATTATTATTATTAAGCATGTGTTGGGATACTGCTGGAGTCCAATCAGCTAAAATTGCATAGCTTGCCATTGATATCACTGTCTGGGAAGCTTTCCCATTCTTTTCCTGTCTAAGGAAAACCCAACCCATTAAGGCTTTGGCTTGTAGGGTTAACAGGAGCTGAGTGAGAGGAGTCCCTGCCCCTAGTGACCAGTACTTTTCACTTCGAGAAGAAATCCCCAAACTCTTCACAGGATTTAATGTAAATGACTATGTATCTTGTGCAAAAAAATGCAACTTTTAAAAATCGTAGGTCTGTGTGTCATTTTCAATTTGTGGTTTACATCCAAAGTTGCATCATTGGTAAAAATTCCAGTAAACATAAATGATCTTGAATGCCATCAAAGGTTGTTTTGCAGTTGATGTTTTGCTTTCTGAACCTCCAGTGCCATTTTTTGTAGTTATAAAAATAACAGACTAATAGTAAACCGGCAATTGTGATCTGAAATTATAATGCGCTCCCCAAGTACAGCACTGGAGTCCCAGCCTACACTGAAATCCCCACTTGGCACTTGAACCCACAAGCCAAACTGACACCTAATTGTAACTGTGGACGTGTTGATTTAAAGATGCCATTGTGAATGATTGTAGGCAGTCTGAACTGTGAAGAAGTAATAACTGCCTTAGAGTATAATTTTGTTTTTTGGTTCCACATACACAATGGCATTGAAAGTATGCATAATGCAATAGTAGCCTGGTATGCAACTCCCTGGGAGCATTTTGCATCCTATGAATACACTTTAATTCATGAAGGTGCAATTGAATCCTGAAAAAAAGCACAAGTCGACTTGAAATAGGCAGTAAACAAATATGTAAAATAATTCTCACAACATTAAAAACTACAATCAAAGTAGTTGATAATTATGGTCTAGCTGTGAATGTGATCACACTCCCTCCCACATCTTTTGCCAAAATGGGTAGACTTAACAGCTTGAGGCTGTCCAGAAGCTTTTTGTGTCTGCCATTGGAGTTGCCACTTCTAAGTGCAACATTTAAAAGTCACTTCCCAGGATACTAGCTTATTTCAGATTGAGTTAAATTTCAACACCAAACTCTGCAGGTTAACTCCACAACCACAGCTGGCTATAGGCTAACTTCAGGACAAACAATTGTGTAAATTCAGGCAGGAGGAGTGAAGATTTCATTAATTCAACAACAAAAACAACAACAACAAAATGACACTGGTATAGCGCCTTTCACATCAGGAGGACATCCCAAGGTGCTGGACAGTCACTGCTTCAGACCGAGCTGGGACATCGAAGAGGAGAGTCTTGTGGCGAGTCTTGAAGGAGTCCCTCTGCCTTGCCCGGGAGGGGCAAGGCAGAGGGACTGTGGGATGGAGTTCCAGAGGTTGGGGGCAGAGTAGCTAAAGGCTTGCCCGCCAATGGTGGGGTGAGTGGGTCAGGAGATATGGAGCAGGCCAGAGCCTGCTCAGCAGAGTAGACAGGGCGGAGGTTGGTAAGGGATTAGGAGGTCACAGATGTAGGGTGGGGTGAGGTTATGGAGGGCTTTAAATTCATTGATACTTGAACCCACAAATCTTCTGTCCATATAGCAGTGGTTCTGCAGTTGGAGTATATGGTTCAGGGTGAAAGTTTCAAAATAGTTTAACTCAATCTAAATTGAGATGGTATACCAACTTGTCATGGTTAACACATTTGATGTGTGAATTAGATGCTTATTTCAGGTGCACTCTGAAAGGAATGACACTTTATTCTCCTTTTTTTCTAAAATGCCAGTCAGAGCAATCTCACAAACTACCCACCTGCTCTCAAATGACTCATTGATTCAACCACGTACAGTACCAGTAAACAATAACTTTTCCAAATACAGCACAGCGATGCAAAACACTAAACAATATCAGCATTAAAATATGAGCAAATACAGTTAACCCTCATCGAATGCGACTTTATCGATTGCGAATTCAAGCACACGCAACAAAAAAAGTGTTACTTTTCTGCGCAATGCACGTAAAACTTGTGTATAGGCGCTGGCTGGCCCCCGCGCGCATGCACGCTTGTTAGGATGCTGGCAGCTCCCGACTAAATCCGATGTTTCCTCGGCTGGCTGGCCCCGTGCACAATGCACACTTGGGAAAGTCTGATGACTCTTTGGCCTCGGAGAATCCTGATGTCATTGCATGGTAAACAGAAGAGGCAGAAAGAGAGAGAGAGAGAGAGTCTCCTGACACTTCCAGGACCAAAGGTAAAATAATTTAGCCTAACTGTGGTTTTATTGCTTTATTTTTCATTGGTTTATTGCTGTTTCTTTATTGCTCTCTCTGTCTCTTCTGTTTACCATGCAATGCCATCAGGATACTCCGAGGCTGAAGAGTTATCGGACTTTCCCAAGAGTGCATTGCGCGAGCAGGGGGAGGGGGTGGGGGAACGAGGAGCGGGCCAGCCGGCTGTAGCCCGCCTCAGTACGTACCTTGCATTGGTCGGGTGTGGAGGCTTGAGGTTGGTAGCCTGTGGCTGGATTTGCCTAACTCTCCTTTTCCCATTACTTGTTAAACTTACCCAATGCAATTTTACTGAGTGCGCAGTTTTCCAGGAACGTAACCCCCGCATTCGACAAGGGTTAACTGTACCGTGGTCATACCAATAAACCTTAGGACTTGTCTCCCAACCCTTTAGATTCATCTTTTACCTCTTAACACAATATTCACCAGTATAATGTTCCTTTAACTTCTGCCTGGTAACCTTATCTGTCCAATCAGCTTATGAGGTGGTGTAAAATGAACTTATCATATCCCCAGTTCTAATATTTTTTTAAAAACGAAGTTCAGCTGCAACTCACCTTTGCAGCTGTGTGTGTGAGAAAATTCTCCCTTGCAAATGGGAAGAACAATTCAGACTACTATACCACTAGGAAGAATGTAATTTAGCTCACTCTGTATAAAACAACAACAAAATTACACTTGTATAGCGCCTTTCAAGTCAGGAGGACGTCCCAACACAGAGTTTACTGAACTGAACAATTTCTGCACTGTAATTATATCAAGTTAATGTTTTATCTAAACCCAACTGCATTTCAAAATAGATATGTTTGATGTGAGCTATCAAACACTCAGCAGATGACATGTCTGATTAACTATAACTCTGTTTTAAATTGGATGCAGTTGGGTCTCCTAACTTAAATGCAGGCTATGATCTCAAAATGAACAAAATACTGGGATGTAAATCTTCTGAGCATTCAATTAAGAGATAATGATCAGCAGGTGTTGACTGCAGTAAATAAAATGAATGAGCACGAGAGATAAAAAGCTGCCAGCATTATAATTCTGCTCTGAGGGTTTCTTTACTGTTATGGAGGACCACTGAAGTAAGGAATGTCTCAGAATGGCTTTTTTGTGGGTAAAGATGGGTTAAGTTATTTTCTTTCTGCATGTCCTGTTAGTTCTAGAAATAAGTTTGGAAATGAGTTATAAACAGTTCAGAATTTTCTAAAACTAATGACTTATACAATGTCCTTCAGACAATTGAGAATAGAAAGATAATTCATCTTATTGAACTTGTTCCATCATTTTGTATATCTTTTAATTCTATTTCCCCAACTTTTTTATATCCTTTAATATTCTTACTTTCTATTTACTTTATTTTAAGATAAATTGATTTTGTTTGTGTAACCTTCTGGAGCAGTGCATTCACATACTCTCAGTCCTTTGTGTGAAGAAAATATTCTATAATTCACTTTCAGCACCTTGAGACATCCTAGCGCGAGACAAATTTTGTTGTTTTTTGTTGTTTCACAACACATTTAACCAAATTAACTCCAATAAGTAAAATTATAGGAACAACATGGCTATGGTTAACATTGATGATGTTAAAGATTGATATATTTTGACACATAATTGAAAGACAGAACTGTTCATTATTTTAATGATTCACTGGTCAGCTTGTGTGACCTCTCAGAATCAGTCAGTATTTGGGCCCAAAGACAAATGCCATGCAACACATTGGACCGTTGCTTCTAATAATACTTGCTTTGTCATCGTGCCTTACCATGTCAATAAAATGTCTTAAAGCACTTCACAGGATATGTAATAAAGTAGTATGTATTTTTGGTGCAAACACTTTACACTTAACTCAGATTTCTTTTTCGTCCCGTTAGCAAAACAATATCTTCCACTTCTATAGTGCCCTACATGTCTGATAATGTCTCAGAGCACATAGCATGAATGATATTGATGTTAAAGGAGGCTGTTGTTGTAAGATACCATACATAGTAGCTACCATGAAGCATAGCTGTATTTACAATCTATTGTACCTCCCTTGGACGGAACAAACTAGCAGGGAGAGCTGTTGGGAGGAATTGCAGGTTAATTCTCTATATATCTCAGCCAGAATTCTCATCGTTAAATGAGAAGTGTGAAGGGGAGTACTGAATTTCCTTGGCTTGACATCGGTTGATTACAATCCTAGGCCTGAAGGGACATGTCTGTAGGATTAAAGACTGAACTATTCTGTGATGCTCCAGTAGTTGTCATTAGCTGAGAACTTTCCACATCGAATAATAGATCACATATAGAGTAAAAATATAACTACAAATTATCGTTCGAAGTTGTAATTTAGATTGAAAATGCTCCAATTGTTCTTCCAAGGCCCAATCCCATGTGCAGGGAACTATATACTGTATATGTAAATTGTAGTTGTTTATAGGAAGCACTGCAGTTATTCTTTCCTGATCTCCCTTTTATATCTATTACTGGCAACTCCACATGCATCGGTTTACCCAACAGTAAGTAGGAAGTTGTTTGTCAGTTGATTGACTGATCCCTTTTCTGGGGGTAATAAGCATTTCAAAAAATAAATTTTAAAAATTAATTCCATGACTATTTTGGACACTGCTGTTGCGTTTCACTCACATACTGTCAATTCACTTTACAGTATATTCTGTGAAGCGCTTTGAGATATCTTAAAGACGTGATAAATTCCTATATGAAATGCAATAATAATAATTATTATCATATTTTTACAACATTGTTTTGCACTCACCAACAAATGGAAACCAAAAACTCACTAAACCTGTGCACAATTTAGGCATCAGGTTTGATCACAAAGTTTCCTTCCTATTCCACATCCATACCCTGACTCGGACTGCTTTTTGCCTCTCCGTTACATTGCCTGCCTCCTTCCGTACTTCACAAAAAATGCAGCCAAAATACTTCATCACTTCCCAGTTGGACTATTCCAATGCTCTCCTCACTGGTCTACCAAGCTCTACCATGCACAAAATTCAATGAATCCAAAACTTCGCTGTCTGGACACTCATCCGCACAAAACACAAAACTGTACACCCATCACACCAGTCCTTGCCAGGCTTCATTGGCTCCTAATTACTGAATGCATCAATTTCAAGATACTGTACTCTCACTCGTTTTCAAATCCCTTCATACCCTCACACCTCTCTGTTTATCTGACCAGCTTACCCCCTCACCCCCAATCCACCACCGGTTGCCTCTGCTTGGCTGGTCCCGGCTTCCTGTTTGTCCCTCCTCCCCTCCACCATTGGTGGCTGTGCTTCAGGCACTTCACCCCAAAACGAATTGTGCTTACTGTCACCTCACCTTGTCTCTCCCCCTAGTTTATTGTCAGACTCTGGTACTGTAAAGTACTCTGGGTCACTTCTCTACCTGAAGGGTGCTACATAAATGCAAGCTTGTTGTTAAAACAGGCTAGTAATGTCCACCTTATTGAATCCTTTCAGAAATGCAAAGACCTCTAATAGGTCCCCTCTGAATTCTCTAATTTCCAGAGAGAACAATTCTGACATGGAAAATGAAGTGCTGCAATTTGTATTTCCAAATAATGACCATTATTTTATTCTAGAATCTGGAGCTTGAATTCAGAATAGTGTAATATGAAGGGGGAAAGAGGTAACAGAGGAACCAAGTTAGAGAGAAGAAATATTTATCATAGAAATACATCTGAACATTTAAATCAACATAAATTAGGAACTGTCGGAGGAAATGATTGTGTCTGTCTTTTTATTTTTCCGAGAGAATGTTGAATATATGTTTGAAAATTGGACACATGATATATTTTTATAGTGTATTATTGGTAACTGAGCTCATATCCAAGTGTTTTGGACTTAGATTTAAGAATTTTGTTATTCTGCCCATAGCATAAAGAATATTAAAAAAGAGATAGTAAAGAAGAGATATTGGGTCCACAACCTTTTGTCAGAGTATGCATTCCTGTTCTGACAAAGGGTCATGGGCCAAAATGTTGACTTACTTTCCATGGATGCTGCCTAACCTGCTGAGTGCTACCAGCAACTTCTGTTTTTTTTCAGTAAAAATTATGGTTGAGTTGCTTGTTCTAAAAAGGCAAATTACAGTTCAGCTCAGACAATCCTGAGGAAAAAGTTTTACCAGAGCATGGTTTCAGTACCCCAAAGCAGTATAAACACAATAATAATAATAAGAGTAATAATAATAATTCTTGCATTTGATAAAGCACCATATCATATTCTGTGAAGTAATTTGAGATGTCTAGAAGATGTGAAAAGCGCTATATCCAATGCAAGGATTACTATTACTGTATTATTATGTCTTTGAGAGTCTCAAAGCTCTTCACAGAATATACCGAGATAACTAATTCAAGCTCCATTAGAAATGATCCATTAAAAATGTATTGCAGGATCACTTTTGCTACTGAACAGTTGGTTGGAGTTTTGCATGTATGTTTAGTTGCTCATGCACAGAAATCTCCTCAGCCTCTGGCCAATGTGATTAAAAACAGGAAGTATAAATCAGGTTCCTAATCATTTTATTGTTGGAAGCATATAAGCCTTCCCTTCCAGCAAAATAAGCAGAACATTAATTCCCCGTATTTAATTATAGGTGATTTGTTCTGTTTATGTGTAGTTCAATTTATACAAATTCCATTTATGTGAAACGATTACATGATTTACACATTGTTTAAAATAGACAGACATGTAACAAGTATAAAATGAGTGTCAAATTATGCTGAAACTGTTCACACCAAAATGAAGCAAAAATGAAATATGATCAGTCTGAAACTTTCTATGTCTTACATTATTTTTCTGAAACGTAATTAATTAGTTTGCTATTTTGAGATATGGAGCAGTGTTAACAGTAGTTCATGTTTTGTTTTATATTGTAGGTCTTCGCACTAGAGCTTCAATAAAAGTCGAGCGAATTCTAGTATTTTGCTCAGGAGATTTACTCTGTTTAATAAAAAAAACTTGTAAGGAAATTTCCCTTTAAGATTTAGATTCATAGATTCATAGAATTTTACGGCACAAAAGGAGGCCATTCGGCCCATCTAGTCTGTGCCGGCTCTTTGAAAAGAGCGATTTAATCCCACTGCCCTGCCCGCTCCCCATAGCCTAATAGACCTGTTCTCCCTAAATAAAGATCTAATTCCCTTTTAAAAGTTGTTATCGAATCAGCCTCCACCACCTTTTCAGGCAATGCATTCCAGATTCGAACAACTCGCTGAGTGAAAAAATTTCTCCTCAGCTCCCCTCTACTTCGCCTTGAAACTATTTTAAATTAACGAATGCTAATATATAAAATCAACTTCATAAGCACTCAAATAAAATATTTTCATAAGCACCATATTTATTCTTATTCCTAGTGCTATATCCAGTATCAGAATGCAATTCCACAAATGTGGATTAAAGCTGCTGATTTACACTGCTGGCTGTCAGTAGGCAACTCCACTATAATTTAGTACTTTTGTATTAAGGCAGAGAGAAGCAGATATCAGTTGCAATGTGCACATCAGATTATGTATTCACAACAACAATTTTTTCCTTTTATAAGCAAGGGTGGCATCTCTGAGTGCTTAACAATGCACAATTTGACACCAAGATGTGGAGAAAGGGAAAGTGACTGTAGGCATGGTTGAAGAGGAAAATCTTCAGGCGTGATCTGAAGACAAGCAAAATCGAATGCATTGAGACAGGGAAATCAAGAGGTTTGAGGTGTACTGGCTGAAAACTGCTAATGGTAGGGCAAAGTGGTTGAGGAACAAGCAGCTGGTCTGAGCTGGCTGAGTGAAGGTGTGGGGGGTGGGGTGGGTGGCATGGGGCTGTGTGTAGAAGAGTGTGGTGTGAGCAGATTTGAGAGGTAGGGAAATGCTGGGGCACAAAGAGATTTGTAGATGAGTGTCAGAATCTTGAAATTGATCCGTTCTGTGACAGAGAGCCAGTGGAGCCTGGCAAGGCCTGGGGTGATGAGGGTACAGAGTTTGATGACTACTACAGAACTATAGAATGGATTGCAGTGTTCATTGGCAATATTTGAAAAGAAAATGGATCATCTCCCAGTTTTCTGTCCAGAAATCCCCCAAACAGAATTGGTTATTCACTCCATGGCTCTTTGTGGGATATCACTATACTGTCGAGAGGTTAAATTTGAAACTTGATACGGGTGTTGAAAATTGAGAGGGGCTTCTGTTGGGGTAAATAGAGAGATGTTTTCATTGATAATGGAGTCAGTGACCAGGCAATAGTTGTCAGATAGCAATAAGAGCAGTGAAAGGAGAACAAAGGAGGAATGTTTTCACCCAGAGAGTAGTTGGAATGGGGAACTCCCTGCCGAGTAGGGTGGCGGAGACAGAGTTCATTATAGCTTTCAAGAAGGATGTAGTCGGAAGCATAAAAGAGAAAGGCTTGAAGAATATGGGAATGAGGAGGGGTGGTGGGATTGAAACAATATCAGTGCTCTATAAACTGGTGCAGACTTGGTGGGCTGAATGGCTTCCTTCCGTGCTGTAGATTTCTGTAATTTGGCTTCTGTGTTTGCCTACAAAATACACAGTCACTATATTTTACAGTAAATCTTGTCAAACGCTTTGAGAGATTCCGCCTGACATGGAAGGCATTATATTAAATGTTAACATTATTTTTGATTATTGAAAATATATCAATTAAACTGGAAGATTGTTGGCCAGGGCACAGGGTAAAACTCTTTTCAATAGGATCCTTAACATGCATCCTATTGCTTCATTTAATGTAAATCCTGTGTGAGGCCAACTCACACAGGAAAAATCCTGTGTGAGGCCAACTTTTCCTTTTAGTATGTTCATGCTAATTTAAAATTGAATATCAATCTCCAATACCACAGTGAAATTTCTCAATACTGCAAACAAGAGGTTAATTTTCACAAGTCTGACCGTGTTGGACAGATTGGCAATTTGCATCTTTGTCACAAACCAGCCTGGTGACATAATAGTACTGCAAGCTATTTTTAAATAGCAGTGTTATAAAATCACAAGAGGTTTGCAATACAGTACAGTATTTCGCTGCTGAGGGGCAAAGATGCACACAAACCTTTATATTTTCAGCTTTCTTGCAACCTTGAAAGCTATGACTTTGCACCAGTCCCTTAGAGCAGCAAGACATCTTGCAGATAAATACATTGTTACTGACAATGTACTGTTGGGGTTATTGCCTTTTGGGATCACAGGAGTCCTGTTGGTTTATACAAATCTTGTTGATGCTAATGAATTAAAGGCTTCCAAAAATTATTGAACATTTCTCTCTCATTCCTTAGAACTGTTTTATTGATGCCCCTGCTGTAATTGTTGAATGCTGAAGTGCAAGAAAATAAATTAGTTTTGTGGTTCTTGACTTAATAAAGTTTACTGTGGGAAAAAGATAATAAATAATAGCTAAACAAACTACCTAACTAGGCAGAGATAACAACAACAGCAACTTATATTGATACAGTACCTTCCAAGCAAAATAGTTCTCTTGAAATGCTTTACAAAATGGGAATCATTAGAAATGAAGTGAATATAAGCAACTATAAAAGCTAATTTGCAGATCAAATTCCAACAAACATCAATGAGATGAGCAGCCAAGTTATTTCAGCTTGGATCAGGAGGGAATGTGAACCATGATTATTGGGTGGAAAGGTTTATTTGAAATAGCAACATGATGTGACCACCTGGCTCACAAGCAGAGGTGTTTTTAACGTTGGTCAATCGGTGCAACGCACTGACGCCCCTCATATTGCAGGCCCCCAAAGTAATGCAAAAAATCATCGAATTGTGAGGATTTGGGTGTGCAGTGCTCTTGTCTTTTGTTAAATACTGTATAGTGAAAACCAGAGCTCTCCCCAGCCCGGCGGAGCAGGCAGTCCGCCTAAAGAGGCTTTGCACCCACTAAAAGTTAATTTTTGCATAAAATAAGATTCCACACCGCGCACTTATTAAACTTACCGTCAGTGACGGACTCCCTAAGAAAACTGCACTGAATTGTTTGAAGTCTTAAAAACGCCTTTGCTCACAAGGCAGACTAAATGTGTAGCAAACTGAAAAAGTCAAGAATGATGATGATCTGCAAAATCAAAAATAATAGACTTGCATTGAAAATCAAATAAAGCATAGATAAATATAGCAGGCAACCTGTGCCAGCAACATCTTTGAAACAACAATCAACTGAGGGATTAAATTAATTTGAATTGATTGGGGTAAATTTTGATTAGTGTGTAACATTATGTAGAATTTTAATTTACAGGGAAATAAAATCCAATTTCAAATACCTAAAATGTAGTAAAGTAAGCATTCTTTGAGGAGGTGGAGCTATACTCTCATTTCTCCGACTAACACCATGCTGGCTTCACAGTTCATTACAGAAACTCTCTCAGGAATATTGCAGCCAATTAGCTCTGCAGCTGTTTAATACGCACAAAACTGCCCATAATTTGTCAATAATTGACATGATGCTGGCAGTCTCAAACAGGTGCCTACAACGGTTTTCTACAAACAGACATTGTTTCTTGGTTAGCCAGGTGTCCGATATACGCAGAAACATATCACCATACTTAAAAGTCTCAAAACTAAACTGCTGGATGTTTAAGCATTATGTGTGGTTCCGTTTGTCTTTTACTGAGTCTGCACTCTCTCTCTAGAGGGATGCACCCAGCTTGCCTAACCCTGTAGAGTTTACATACAGGTTAGCAACAACAAAGATGCGGGGATCCCTAGAGGGTGCATTGGACGCTGCTGGAGTTTAAACAAGCTAAAACTGTACAGATTACCATTGCAAATACTGGCAAACTTCCCGCTGCTTGTGTCGCCAGGTTCAACCTACCAATTAGAGCTATGAAAGCAATTATAAAGTGGCCATCAGTGGTTACCTTTGTACCACTTTTGCTCTTCAGACTTCCTGACAAAGGCAGTCGACATATAAATATAATTATATATGGAGCAGACTCTCAACTAATGCAGTGATACTATGTTAGTTAACATATTTTTTTAAAAAGGGCTAAGTATCTGCCTTAGAATAACATTGGAGGATATAGGGATGCATGAGCTCATGAGGAATATGAACTCAAAATATACTTCAAGGGACATTCAAACATGATTTCTGTCCTGCTGGAATGGAATGGGAAGTGTGGGGATGGGATAGGCATGGTTCGTGGAGGTAAATAGACCACGGTGGGGTAGTTGGAATGTTCCATCTTATTTTGCAGATTACATCATTTAGGTCTTCATGCGCTTTTTCTAGGACCAGTCTCATTTACGATGCTGTCTTCCTGTTCAAGTGTTTCTTCTTTACAGTTAATTAATGTAAAGATACAGTAAAACCTTGTTTATTCAATACCCAATCAAGCGGCACACTCAACCAACCGGTATCTCCCAATACAATTCACCATTCCAGCAACTGGATCTCATACCATAGCCATGCAGGACACTCACGGTATGTTCACTTTGCGCATGCATGGCGCAAGCACTACCTTTAGGCGGTTGTCTAGGGCGCCAAAATTTGGGGGGGGGGCGCCAAAATTTGGGGGGCGCCGGCACTGATCAGCATATTAACAGCCGCAATGGTTGGGGGGATAGTACCTGAAAGTCTGCACCCCTCTTGCTCTCTGTGCACTGATTGGCTAACGGGCCCCGCCAGTCACGTCAAACTGGCATCCTGTTGGTCGCCACCCACGTCAATCAAACGGTCGCCGTTCATGCTCCGCCAACACGTTAGGTTGAGTTCACCTTAATTGCCTGCCCTCAAGGCTGCTTGCGCCCTTTGCCATTGACCCAATCAATTAATAAGGTTACTTCACTTCTTTTTAAATAAAATAATAATTATACATATATATAGATATCTTGAAGTACGATACAAATAAAACAACCATTATCGGGTGGGGGGGAGACGAAGGAAGCCGTTCGTATAAATTTTTAGTATTATTATTAGCTTATCAAAAGTTACTAGGGCGCGCCCATTTGAATGCTCGCCTAGGGTGCCAAATACCCTTGCGCCAGCCCTGGGCGCAAGCACCCTTATTAAACTTACCGAACGCTGGAATGGTTTTTTACCGATCATTTTACTGAGTATGCTGGAATGCTGTATTGGTAAGTTTCATATTCTGTTATTATTTAATCTATTAGTAATATGATATGTTTTAAAATAAGTTAATAGGTTAATTTTGTGGGGGGTGGACTTCGGCAACTTGCCACTCGAATATCTCGCATATTTGATTAACCGGCACCAGTCAGGTCTCGAGGGTGCCGGATAACAAAGGTTTTACTGTATTTACAATAATAGCATTATTGTTTTATTATTTATAAAGCTATTTATGTCACTTATCACAGTACAGGAAAAACCCGTTTATCCGGCACCATCCGGGGAGTCGACTAATTGAGTGTGCCAGATAATCAGACGGCAAGTTGCCGAAAACCCAACACAAAAAATTTACTTATTTTAAAATATCCCATATTGATGATACACTAAATAGTAACAAAATATTGTATGAATACATACCAATAAAGAATCCAGCACACTCGGTAAAAAAAAACAAGTTTGTAAGTTTAATAAGTGCACGCATGTGCAAAGTGAGCACACTCACGATTGCTGGAATGGGGAATTGCCCCGGGAGGGGGTCGAGCAATCCAGTTGATCGGGTCACCGATAAACAGGCTTTTACTGTAATAGATTGAAAAGGGCATTTGCTGATAGGTTACAATTCAGCCATTGTTTGGTAACTCCAAACATTGGGATGAAATGTGTTAATACCCATGGGGTAAAAGTTTATAACATTTAATATCAAATTTAAAATAGTATTTGAGTTTGGTTAGAATTTCAGTCAGTAATTAGCAGCTGGATTCAGATCTAAAAATCCCTGTAGCTTCAAAGCAAGGGTTTTATCTATAAGAGCTTCTGGAAAGGATTGAACCACGATCTTGAAAAAATCTCCCTCCAGCAGTTGATGTGTTTATTATTTGGTTTCCAGTTTATTGTTTTTTTTAACACCATGTATATGGATTAATACATCACAAATCACAATCTGCATTGCAGTTATATGTTTTAGTCAAGGAATATATTATTATTAATAGTAATCCTAAATATGCAGTCAATTACAGCATATTCTGTGAAGCGTTTTGAGATGTCTAGAAGATGTGAAAGGTGCCATATCAAATACAAGGATTATTTATTATTATTATTGCTTCTGATACAGCACTTTACATAGTGGGAAGATGTTTCAAAGCACTTCACAGAATTTTACTGTAAAATATAGGTGCTGGATTTGGAGGCTAATGTTGCAGTCAATTTGCACCCAGCAATGCCTCATACATAGCCACAAAGTGACTGACTACCTTTATCTAGCGGAGAAAGAAGTTGTGCCATTTTCTAATGCTTCACAATTCATTTTTCAAGAGAGCTAGTAATCTGCATTCTCCAAGTTGTGGAACTAAAAGAGTTTAAACCAAAAGATCTTAATAGGTATCTCACATTTTAAAAAAGCGGTTGATACTGCCAGTTAAATTATTAAGATAAACGGATCAGTTTAGTAAGAGGGATAATTACAAGGAAGAGCATTATTTTCAGTGACAATGGGGTAAGCATCCTATTCAAGAAGTGAATCATGGAGATAATTGAGTACAGTAGAAGCCCATTTATCCTTGACTCGATGAACTGGCACTTCCGAATAACCCCCAAAAAAGTCCATATTCGATCAACCGGAACTTATCCGGAACAATAGCGGTGGAGCATTTGTGAGTCATTGTCGCGCAGGTACAGTATTTCGGTTTGCCACTAGCAGAGTCCTGGGTTATCGGCCTGCCGCTAGTAAGGCTTTAAAGTCGCCTGCCGTTTTTTTCACCCGCATTGGAACCTCCATTGCAAAAAGAATCGCTGGACTGTAAACCTCAACCGCAGCATCACCACTAAAGGTGAAATATGGTACAGTTTACAACATTTACAATAAAGTACCAATACAATATTCAGTTATTATCTGTTATTATTTAGTCTGGTATCTATGGTGGGTGTTAAAAGAACTGAAATTTTTTTGAGGTGGGCTTTCGGCGACTGGCCGCCCGAATATCCACTATCCAGCTGGCGCTTTAACCGGCATTGGCCAGGTCCAGCGGATGCCGGATAAACGGGCTTTTAGTGTATTTTGAAATATTTCTTCAATGGAATTTGGAGTCCAGGAAGTATATCTGCTGAATTACTCTCAAGGAGATGGGGTGAATGACGGGAAGTTCAATATAAAATAGGTTAGCAGAAGGAGCAAGCTTGATGGATTACTCATAATTTTGTTTCCTATTGTCATTATCCTACCTTTGACTAGAGTAACAAATCATACATTATTGCTAAACTTTTTCAGAATTTATCATTTCCATCGCAAAAATACTTTGAATTTAGTATAGTGACCCTTCCAGAAAGCAATACAGTTATTTGTACTTTTTCAGTCCGGTGATATATTATGTTGTAAATGAATTTCATTATTAAAATCAGTGAGATGAGGAAAAAGGTATTATCGGTGTATAAAGTAACGCATTCAGATGGATTCAGCTGCATATATATGCAGTTGTTAAGTTGTTCTATTTCCACAAAGATTTGCAGGTTAAGTTACCTAATTTCAACCCTGAGTGTTGGGCAGCAGAGAAAGTGCTCTTTATTACCATCACGCCTGAATTATTTTAAGAGAGGTGAGGGAGAGTACTGTGCTTGGCAATAATTTGAATTTCTTTTTCTGGTGTCTAAATTCCATATAATTTATACCTTCAAGCAATGATGTATTTATTTCATTTGTACTTTGTTAATGCAATGGTTAGATTGTCTGACATAAGTGAATTTACAGATATTGCTGGTGGGTATGATTCTATGTTTTTTAAATCTACATCATCCTTTCCTGTTGTGTTTTATGGTGGCATTGTTTCTACCCAGGAAGAGTACTGTGCAATTGAACTTCTCAGTTCTAATCATTAATCAGCTCCAAACCTGTCACGGTGTTCAATGAAACATACAATTAATACAAATTTCTTGAATATATCTATATATATGTACCACATTACATTATATAAAATAGGAGAGAATCAGGAGTAAAATAATACTTCAACATATTGTACCACAGTCCTTTATAATTCTATTTTAATGACAGTGGTCCTGCAAGTTTGAAGGGAGAATGCAACATGTTTTTAAGAGTTATAACAATAAAATAATATAATACTTCCATTTGATATAGGGGCTTCTCACATTGTCAACAAAGTGCTTCAACAACAACAACAACTTTGATTTATATAGCGCCCTCCACGCCAGACGGCGTCTCAGAGCGCTTCACAGTAGCGGATCCCGGGACCGAGCCAGGAGCAGGGGCAGGAAGGTGACCAAAAGCTTGGTCGAAGAGAAAGGTCTTCAACTGTGACCTGAAACTGGGAAGAGAGGGGGTGAGGCGAAGCGAGTGAGGAAGGGAGTTCCAGAGCCTCGGGGCGTAGTGTCTAAAGGCACGACCGCCGAGGGTGGAGCAGAGGACTCGGGGGTCATGGAGGAGGCCAGACCCAGAGGAACGAAGGCAGCGGGTGCTGGGTTGTGGGGAGAGGAAATACTTTAAAGTATTTCAAAGGAAATACTTTAAAGTGACGCAACTGTGTGTATTTTATTGGATAAAGCTATAGACAATTTACACACAAGAGTCCCACAAATAGTCAACTTTTGAAAAGAATATTGGTCCCTCAATCTACAACTGTTTGTGAGACACTGCTATGATCAATTGGCTGCCACATTTCATCCACAAAATAATCATTTCACTTTACAGTATATTCTGTGAAGCACTTTGAGACATCTTGAAGATGTGATAAGGCACTATATTAAATGTAAGCGTTATTATTACTAAGGATTATTATTATTATCATTTTACTGTACACTGCAATATAATGGGTATCATTTTATCTCAGTTTGTAATGCAGTTGTCTCTGGCTTGGTTTTTAAGTTCTCCATCAGGATTTGAGCTCATAATCTAGGTTATACATTATACTCAGGGCAAGAGGCATCAGTAGACATGATTTTGTTTGTACGCAATGCTAAAGTAAGACAAATATTCTTAATAATTCTGTCGTGAAATTGTCCTTTGCAACTCTAGTGATGTCCTCTGTTCTACCGTTTTGATGCATCGGAAAGTATTGAACTGGATTTTTTCAATTCCATTTTACATGTTGTACAACTCTATGAGGTCGTCTCTGAGTCGTCTTCTCTAAAGACTGAATAATGGAGAAATTCTATTAGAAGCTAACATTGTCATGGTCACCCTATTATTTCTTTCAGATTACACAATCTACCATGGTTCTGCACTTCGATTATAAAAATAACAATCCTTGCATTTGATGTAATGCTTTATAACATCATTTAAAAAGTGCTGCTGAGTTTAATTTTGGAAAATGCAGTGACTGTGTTTTTTATATAGGTGAACATGTCAACCAATTTGCACAAAATGTCCTACAACTTATGAAGTGACTGACCATTTTTATATCTAGGAGATTTTTACTAGGATATTGTAAGAAACTCACATTACTTTTTCAATAGGACTTTTACCAAAATCATTGATTTATGTCTTATTCAAATTTCAATAAATCTTATATACATTTAGGAGGCTTTTGTTCAGTAGGATTTGTGACAAAAGTTTAAAACTCCTGCAGGAATTTTGCACAGCAATATTTTTACTGCCTTTTTTATTGCATAATAAATCACTGAATAACCTCCAAATTTGTAAAAATCCATTAAGCCAACACATAAACTAACCATTCATTTCAAGAATATCAGATTGTACTTGTTATCTAACTAATTGTTAAATATATGTAGAATAAAGTACAAGAAGATGTAAACTATACTAAAAAACACCAGCAATACGTGTGAATCACATACATGCACAATTATTATAACCCAATAAAAGGTAAAGGATTTTCATTTTATTTCAGCTCATAACCTTTCCTATCCTGCGATTTCCATAATCACATCAGGTCCTAATCCTCTACACAATAGCTTGACCATTCATCATAGTAGAAGTGACACATCGTAAGCCCGACAGCCACTGGACTTGCACCTTCATTGACTTGGAATTGGAGGAGTATTGAACACCATCTTTGTAGTTATTGGTCCCAGGTCTCACTTTTCATTTTGTTGAGTGTCATTACTTAACTGAAGCTGCAAATTAATTTACTTAAGTAACTTATTAACCTTGAGGCTTACAACTGTAGCTGGAAATGCCAACATATTATTCCAGGGCCATATACTATACTATAATCTATTATAATGTATTGTGATATACTATGATAAAATCCCCAAGTACACATACAACTTTATTAACATCTGGTTGATGCCGTCTAAAATTTGTAAATTACTACACAGATTCACATTACCTAGAATTTCAAATTGAATTGAAAATATATGCAGGATCCAATCTGTTTAATAATAAATGTTGCCACTCCTTGAGTTCTGCATGAATTATTGAACAAGAAATGGCAGCAAAGCACCACATTCTCAGAATTCTAGAATATTTCCAGTAGTAGAACAGGCCCATTTATTCCATCGTGACTGTGCTGCGCTACTTGGAGTCCTGTAGCTCAGTAGTTAAAGTGCTTGCCTCACAAGCAGTGATCACAGGTACAAACATGGTGGATTTGTGGAAGCCTTACTTAGTGTAAAGCAAACCATTGTTCAAGCACTATCACAGAACAAATGGGCTTCTTCTATGCTGTAAATTTACCATAATTCTTTGAATGCAAGTGTTTTCCTGTTAGAGGGAGATTTCAAATTCATGACCAGTCTTTACTAATGGATTGGAAATTGTGGATGCGTTAAGAAACATTGCAATTTTCACCCTTCATCTGCAAGTTAGAAATGTTACACACAGGTTTAATTATCCAATGAGATTGATACATTCCCAGGACATTTTACCACATGTGCAAAAACACACAGCTGATCCACACATCTTTTTGGCACCAGTGTGCTAATTATAGTCAACATTCATTAACTAAAGTGCTGTTTGTTTGGTAGGTGCCAGCTACTTTGATATTCAACGAAGTCTAATCTGTAAGGAGCACAAAGACATCTGCATTAGTGAAGTCCAATCTGTCAGTCACTATCATTGGGTCTTTATTGAGTCTAATCACCAGGACTATTACGCAGCTAATTGTAAATCAGTTCACAATTCTACTGATGTTGTTCAAGTTGTGCCCCCTTATTTGCCATCAATGACAATGAGCAAAGACAGATTGTGCTTAGATGCAAGTCAAATTAAACTGAAGGATGCTCTCTGTTGTTCCAAATCATGCACTTGTCACTACTAATTCCTGGAATAAAATCCTCTGCTACATTATAGTGAGCAAGGAAGGTCAAACTTAATGATGAGAATAGTGTAAGAAAATACAGTTCCAAAGAGCAGAAGCAAAACACTGATACTGTACATTGTTATATGGAATTCTGATGGTTTAAGACGGTGACGTGGCCTTTCAATAAACCAGAGACCTCTGCGATGCATCTGAGCATGCATACCCCAACTTCTGGTTAGCGCCCACACTGGTTGCACTGAATCCTTGAGAGCGCGGTTAACTTGCTTAACTTGCCACTCCAGATAATTGGTCGCTGAATCCTTTTCCCTTGGAGTGACAAGTTATTAAGAATTTACTGCATAATTTACAATGAATTGCTGTTTTAAGCTCTACCAGAGCAAGATGGCTGGTTTTGCATATCTCTTAGCATCAGTCAAAGAGGGCATTGGTGGAAGCCAAGGAACATTTGAGTTATATATGATTATCCAGCCAGTAACTTGTACTTAATGTGTGGGAGACCTATATATTAATTTTGTTGGAAGTCGACACTCACTTTTCAAATTTCTCTCAATTCAATCAACAAACATTGGGTCAAAACATGCTGTGGCCTATTTTGTAAGGAATTAAATCCACTAGAAATAATCTATACCAGAAATTTTGAGATTACCTCCCCTCATCCCATCATCTGAGTTCCCAAATGCTACCAATACAGATCTTGACTATTTGAGACTCCAAAAAAAACACCTTCATTAAGTGAGATACTGAACAGTTCCTAGACCCCTTTTTTCATTCTTTTCTTTTCTAATGTTCTCATACTTGACCAGTTGCAGCCCATGAAAATCTGACCAGATTTTGAGACTGTATTCTGAATAACATCAAACTCTTTCAGGAATACCTACTCCTGTTTCTGCTAGCAACAATACTGCGCTGCTCTCAGTTACAGCAGCTGATACCTGCTATCTCTGTGACCTCTTCATATGTTTAAAATACAGTACTAAATATTGTTTTTCTCTTTGCTACCTGACTTCTCTCGCTTGCAAACAGCATGACCTGGTTTGATTTCCCTGGAGTGACTAGAAAGTATATTCCAGTTTTCCTAAATGATTCTTTACTCTCATTTGCACTATTTTTGCTCTCCAATGTATATTTTCTTTCTTTTTGCCTCTGGGGTGTTGGAAACAAATCCTCATTTAATTTCCCGAGAGTGATTATCAAATTTAAATTGATAACAAGCCATCAGTCTGGCCCTCAGGCATTCAAGCTCCCAAATGTGCCCTCAATTGATTCAAGGCAAGGCTTGCTGGGCCTGAATTCCAACAAAATATAAGTGAGTCAGCAGAGATTATGATTAACCATTATCAATTGATGCCCATGCTAACTTTATAACTGAACATGGCAAGCTAACTTTCCACACACTCAATCTGGATGAAAACAACAACAAAATTACATTTGTTGAGCACCTTCCATGTTCTGAGGATGTCCCGAAGTACTGAACACTGAGGGGTTAGGAACCAAGCATGGGAGGGGATGGTGGTGGCAGGCAGGGGTGGAATGAGGAGGGCAGAGAGGTAGGAGGGTTGCCGAATAATGACTATTTAATCAATTTTTTTCACCATGGAAAATAGGGAATAGCTAACACTTATTGTTTGCTATCATTGCTTCTTGCTGGTGAAATTTCATTCTTCCATGGAACTCCATCCATCTCCATTATACAACTCCGACTTCCTTTGCTCCACAGACAAAGTTCTGTCTTGTACTGTATACATCAAAACCAATGTACCGGTAATCAACAGCAGGAGGTTCACATAATTGTGGTAGTTGGAGATACTAGTGTCTGAGAGGTTTTATAGCAAAGGTATTTACCACTTTGGTAAAAACTAGCTATATAAAGCAAATGGAGGAAAGGGTATTTCACTATTATTTTGTAGACTAGTCTTTTCCATTCCAGTGAATGGGACAGAGTTTAATAGTGTCATCCTGGCTAAAATGTTAGCATTCTCATCTCTGAGTTGAAATTTGTGGATTCAAGCTGAACGTCGGTGAGCTAACAGTGTAGGTTGACATTTCAATGCTGAAGGATGCTGGAATGTCAAACATAAGTTCCTTTGGATGAGACGATAAACTGTCTGCCTGGATGTACAGATCCCATTACACTATTTGAAAATAGAAAAGTATTTCCCCTGGTGTTCTGGCCAACAATGCTCGAGACAAAATTTGTGCCTGATTTGAAAGGCGCTTATACAAATGTAATTTTGCTGTTGTTGTTGTTCATGGTCATTTGTAAGCCATTGCTTGGAGTCCTGTAGCCCAGTGGTTAGAGCACTCATCTTACAAGTGAGAGACCTGGGTTCAATTCAAGGCAAGGTGAAACCTTGGGCAAGTTTCCTTACTCCACACACCTAATAGTAATCTCTCCAATAAAAACAATAGTAATTTCTTCATTTCAATTCATCACTGTTTGTGGGACAATGCTGTGTGCAATTGGCTGCTGCGTTTTGCCCACAAATATACAGTACAGTCAATTCACTTTATAGTATATTCTCTGAAGCACTTTGAGATGTCCAAAGACATGGAAAGCACTATATCAAATGCAAGGATTATTATTATTATTCCCATGCACATATTGACTATACATTCAGCTACAAATAAAAAAATGTTTCAAGTACTTTGAGACATTTCAATGATGTGATAAGGAGCTATATATTGTGGAAACCTGTAGCTCACTGGTTAAAGAACTCCCTCGCAACTTTTCAACAGTAGTTTCTTGTGACTGAGCATTGCCTGGGTACATAAAATCATCCACTGCATTCACCTTCAGTGTTGGAACATTGTCTGGCTATCAAGTCAATGCTGAGTTTATCAGACTTTGAACACTCCACTTCCCCAACAACATTATTTCAGTGTTTTATGTAAAGCTAAATTGTGCTAAATATACACCCATTAGTTACTTGGTGGATCGAGGCAAACTGTTTAATTTAAAAACACACACACACAAAATATTGCAGATGCTGAAAATCTGAAAAAAAAAAAAAAATCACTGGGAATGATCAGCAGGTCAGACAGCATCTATGGAGAAAGAAAAAGTGAGCTAACGTGTTGGGTTCTGACGAAAGGTCATGGACCCGAAATGTTGATGAACTTTTCCTTTCTCCATTGATGCTGCCTGATCTGCTGAGTGTTCCCATCGATTTCTGTTTTTGTTTCAAACAGTTTAATTTTGTACCTTTTGTTTGGGTCAGCTGGATGTCTGACACTTGCAGAAACTCATCATCATGAGTATCTAAACAAGAATTAGCAGCCAACAAAGGGAAATGCCCATGATTGGAATTCAATTGACATTCTCCATGAAGGGACAAATCCTGGTTATTTAATTTCCAAGAGTTTAAATCGTAGGTTGGCAAGAGTCAAGATTTGGAGATCCCAGAGTTGGGATACTGCTGGAGTTCAACCAGCTAAAACTGCGTAGGTGTACCAACAACAATAGCAAATTGTATTCATATAGCATTCATATTCAGACGCATTTCACATCTGGAGGGTATCCCAAGGTGGATTGATTTAAACATGTTAAATATATCATACTACTTGTCTACGACTTTTCTGCCTCTTCGTATTCCCAAATGAAGTATCCTAACTTGCTTGATGAAGATTATCTCTTTCCAAACTTTTTGCATGGAGTATATCCATCCTAGAGTAGTTAAAACTCAAATCAATAGGTTTGCAGTGGTTTTCTTTACCATCTGTGTGCTCCTCGCAAAGTCTAAGACTTAATCAAAGCAGAAAGATCAATACAGACATTTTAAAAGAGAGAGATTAACTTTTAATTTACTGTTGAATAGATGATAACATAAATAAACAGACCAAGGAAGCCAACCATTCCAAATAAATGTTTTTCAAACTTTATAGGATTCAACTTCTATTCGGACAGTGTCATTTGTATGAAAGAATGTCTCAAAGCATGCAATATGCTGAACACCAATTGTAAGAAGATCTTGCAAGTTTCATTCGAGAAAATAAATGTATGAGTCTTGATTTCATGAAAGCACATTTCATTCTCAGCCACAGTCTGGATATTGAACTATTTGTAAATATAGGGATATACAATGGTAATCTCACACAGTTGTCTACAAAGATTCAACAACAACAACTTGGATTTATTTAGTGCCCAGCATGCGGCAGCATCTCAGAACGCTTATTTGTGTAAATTGGAAAGTGACAGTTTTGTAGGTTGCCTTGTTAAATATCATAATCAACTGACTCGCAGCAAGCTTTTCTCTCAGCTCGATGGATATGTGCAGGTATTTTGAAAATGTGGCTATTGCAGGTGCCTCCTTATCATTGTCTGCAATTATTTTATCAATTCTATCAAACTGACATTTAAGAACCCCACTTTTATGAGGTTCTGAAAGCTTTTCTTATGGAATATTATTAATTAGGGTTTGTCTCCTTTAACATGGCTCTGGAAGTATGGGATATTTTGATCACCGCGGTTGGTGCTGGCAATTTTAAATATCCGTTGCCAATTGTGTTTTACAATAGCTCCCCCACACTATATACTTTTCTCCATTTAGCCAAGGTTATCAGTCAGCTTTATTTACATCTGTAAAATTGTCACTTGTTACCCAAATATTTCCATTGCTCGTCTTTTGGTACTGGCAGTAGCTCTAGTTTCATTAACAGCTGGCAGATTAGAGTGATTAGATCTGCATATCTTGATTAATCTTATCTCATTTTGACAGGATGAAAAGCGTGCTGTCATTCCCTGACACATTAGTATTATCTGCCAAGTAAATTAAATCTAAGTAAATTTAATTGAAATAAATAGGAAATAGACAGGAGAATTGATCTAAATTATATCTGCAGGTGATTTGACATCCCAATAGAATTCTCTGATATTGTCACAATTGATGACTTTGGCACTGCCATCAGAGTTTATATATAGTAGAGAAATGAAGAAATCTTGCTTTAATATTTAGGAACTATCAGTTATGAAGGAAAGGCAACTGTATACTGTATTTGAAAGGAAAGGCATCCCCACAGCGCCAATCCAGAGAGAGCCAGAATCTTCTGCTGCAGTTCAAAACGCTTTATGAATAATTAAAGAACTTAGATACTGATGCCTCTGAGGATATCACGAACAGTATCACAACTCTCACTAACTGTATCAATAACAATAATTTTTTTGCTTTCTGAATGGGTCACATTTCAGCCCCAGCACTTCTTCATAGTCGACTATCAATGAATCTAGGGAAAGGAGGCGTGGGTGGGAGAAAATAGAGATTTTTCCTCTACATTTATTGTGATATTATATCATTTCGTGCTATAGGTTTCTCACATTCTACTCTGACAATACTATACAATATTAATTCTGGAATGGATAAAGGTTATAATACAAGTTTACATTTATCTAGTGCCTTTAATAATACTAATTCTTGATATATTTGATATAATAACAATCCTTGCAATTATATAATGCCTTATCGCATCTTTCAGATGTTGTAAAGCGCTACACAGAATATACTGCAATAATAGTTTACTGAATGGGTGGGTGAAACGCAGCAACAACAACAAAAAAATTACATTTATAGAGTGCCTTTCATGTCGGGAGGATGTCCCAAGGTGCTGAACAGTTAGGTCGGGACCCAAGCAGTGGGTGTCGGAGTAGGGGGAAGGGGAAGGAGAGTTGGAGAGGGGGAAGAGTTAGGAGAGGAGCAGAAGGCATAGTCGAAGAGGAGAGTCTTGAGACTGGCCTTTAAGGAGGAAAGGGAGCAAGCCAATTATGCACAGCAGTGTCCCACAAACAGTTGTGGTTTGAGTGATCAAATTGCTATTATTTTTATTTATTTGTTTGTTTATTTTAAAGGGATTATTACCCCAGAAAAGTGAGTCACCAATTGATCAGGTTCATAGTTACTGCTGGGTAAACAGAGGTGTGTGGGGTAAGTAAACTTCAATGTTTTGCCCTGCCTGAGAATCAAACGCAGGTCCTGTTGCTTATTAACTTTAACAATATAAGTGGTAATTAAGTATGGTGTGTTGCATATTAGATTTAACAACATAAGTGGCACTTAAGTATGGGACAAGTACATAAGGATTCTGTGAAAAAGGACTTGAGAGAGTTGGAAAGAGAGTGAAGGAGGGGTTTGGAAAGAGACTGAATTGTAAAGTTGCATTAAAGATGGGATTGAATTAAACTTGCGTTTTGTGGATTAAAGAACATTACAGGTCCTCTCGCTTGCGAGGTGGTGCTTTATTACATCTTTGAGACATCTCAAAGTGCTTCAAAATATGCTATGAACTGTACTGACTATATATAACGTGGCAGTTAATTGTGCACAGCATTGTCCCACAAACAGTCGTGGATTGAATGACTTTTTTTAAAAATTATTTATTCTATTACACTATTCGAAAACAGAAGGAAGATTCCCCTGGTCCTGGTCAACAATCCTCCCCCACAAAAATTGGTTACTGTTAGATTCAGAAGAAATGGGAGTTTTCTCAAAGAAACGATCTTCAGTCATCACAGAGTTTTATGATCCTTTTATTCAGTACCACATCCTAGTTACAGTACAGGCACTCCTCTTGTGATTGGAATAGTTACTTGTTAGTTCGAACAGTTGAATCTTGGAGGACAGCCAACACATATATACTCAGTTCGCTTTCTTTGTCCTACAGGACCCAATCAGTTAAGACAGTCTTGCCCAACCAACATGCCCATATTAGGAGCGTTATCCAATGGTCACACACAATTGCTATATTTCTACAATACACATTATCTGGTCACAAACTTCTGATCTGGTCTAAATCAGTCTAGACTGCCACATACACACAAACGTGTTGTTACAGAGTCACACACAAAACTGCTACATTCCAACAATCCCCCCTTTTGTGACTCTGTCACAACAATCTAAACATAATACTGTTGATGTTGCTTATGTAAAAGCGACAACGAAACACCTGGTGCAACAGAGCCCAAACGATTAATGCAAACTTTTATACATTGTATTATTACACAAAAGATTAATAACAATGCTATCACAATAACTAGCACATGCATGAACCAGGCTCCCCATCCCTCCAACCAGGCTTTCCACCAGGCCGGAAGGGAACCACCGTATCTAAGTCTATTTACTTCTCTACGCATGTGAGATACTAGATTGGTAATATTTTCAGACTCATCGGGGATATAGGTACAACATTCAGTTCCGATCAAAGTACAAGTGCCCCCCTTCTCTGCTAACAAAAAATCTAATGCCATGCGGTTTTGCAAAGCAACAGTTCGAATTGCTACCATTTCTGCGTTTGCTGCTTGGAGAGTCTCGGCAGTGTCATTAGCTACCGACTCGAAAATGGTCTGCAATGCCTCCAATTCCCGATTAGTACTCCAGTGACCATATGTAGGAACAAACATGCCAAATAAGGTTTCGTACCAGGATGCACTCCTGCGAGACCTGTGGTCCGAACTGGATGAAGAAAGGACGTGAGTTAATCGTATATGGGGGACTATATACGCCAAATAACAAGAACCGGACCAGTTAGAGGATAACCAGGGATAAGCCTTTTTTCCACATACCCAGTAGGTGCCATTATAGTTACCCATTCCCAAACGGCCTTTCCAAGACAGATACGTAACACCACCCCAAGGTCCCCCGCTTGTCTGATTCCTTAATCCTGAACTAGTTATATTAAACATCCCCACTTCAGGCCAGTTTGGTTTCCAGGAGCCCACTGGTACGATCTGTTTACAACTGCTATGTCCTACAGCGTGTCCCATCCTGTTCCTTTCGAAACAGACCGCACCTTCTCTTTCTTCTGTTAAGATAAAGGGGGGAGGGCTTGGTGAAGTATACTTATAGTCGGGGTGATACCATCCTGAAAACTGAGTCGAGGAATAACCAGCTGATTCCAGCTGTTTGGGCAAAACTGGCCCATTTGTGTCCATTTCCAACTCAGTAACATTACCAATATTGTTTTGAGACAATAACCACTGTAACATCATTGTGACATTAAAAGGAACAACCCTTATTGGAAAACCTTCCTTTGTACTATGGGGAATCTTAGTACAAACCCAACATTTTGTACAATTTGTGGCAATACTGGTTTTAAGTGTCATTAACAAATAGGTATTAACTGCCGCATTGTGTTTAACGATAGCGTGGGCTTCTCCCTGTTGGGACGTGGTTACCGTTACCATCCCTATGCATATTGACAGAAATGAAAGTATTCTAAACATTTCAAAAAGAAAAGAAGAAAAAACAAACAAACTTATAAACACAGTGTTTAAACAATAAAAGTTCTTAAACAGTGGAGCGTGTCACATGTGACGCGTGAATCCAAGCTTTCTTTCCTTTCACTTTTACTGCAGCAGGAGTTGTCAGCAACACCATGTAGGGACCTTCCCACTTAGCTCCTAACGGATTTTTGTGTATCTTCTTGATATACACTCGTTCTCCCGGGACCAAATCGTGTCCTCCCTTTGGTGAGTCTCCCCAAGCCGCCGACACCTGTCGAGAGGCAGGACCTCTAGATCACGTCTGACCGCACTTTGTTTTCTTGTCTTCTGCAAATCCGGTTCTTTCTTTAAGAATCACGAGAAGGTTCAAACAGCTCCACACGTGCCGAGGAATTTTAACACAAAGATTCCGTAACTTTATCTGGGGTAGCCCGTGTTCCGCCCTTGTTAACCAAGTCGTACACCTTTACCGTTTCTGGGGTAGACCGTGTTCCGCCCTTGTTAATCAAGCCGTACACCTTTACCGATTCACCTTAGGCAATCCGTGTTCAATGTCTGTCCTTGTTACCTTCTGTGATCCTGCCGACTACGCCAAATTGTTAGATTCAGAAGAAATGGGAGTTTTCTCAAAGAAACGATCTTCAGTCATCACAGAGTTTTATGATCCTTTTATTCAGTACCACATCCTAGTTACAGTACAGGCACTCCTCTTGTGATTGGAATAGTTACTTGTTAGTTCGAACAGTTGAATCTTGGAGGACAGCCAACACATATATACTCAGTTCGCTTTCTTTGTCCTACAGGACCCAATCAGTTAAGACAGTCTTGCCCAACCAACATGCCCATATTAGGAGCGTTATCCAATGGTCACACACAATTGCTATATTTCTACAATACACATTATCTGGTCACAAACTTCTGATCTGGTCTAAATCAGTCTAGACTGCCACATACACACAAACGTGTTGTTACAGAGTCACACACAAAACTGCTACATTCCAACAGTTACTCAGGCAATGGCTGTTGGATATTGCTGTGCTGTAAAAAATACACAGTCAAAAATCACTTTACAGTAAATCCTGTGAAACGCTTTGAGAAATCTGAATGACACGATTAGTCGTTATATAAAATCCAATGTATATTATTATTTTTTATTAATATTCTTTGCAGTATGTATAGTTCCTATAATGTTTAAATATCTGTTTTACATTATCAAGTGTAAAGCAGACAAAAAATGTGGAAACATCAGGGAAACAGGATAAGAATTCTTGCTGAACTTCAGAATGAGCTTTATGTCAGACAGAGGTTAAGAGAATTTGTTCTGCACAGAGGGTTATTATTAGGACATGCAATGTTCCACCAAAATGATGGATGAAGAATCCATAATTAATAATGCAATCAAATTTACATTCACATCAGAAGTATATTTCTAAAAGGTTAAATACTGTAGTTTTAAACAGAAAATAAGAGAAATATCTGAAAAGTAAAAACATAAAAGGGTATGTGGCAGGCCAATGGCCCTAAACAAATGGTGCTTTCTGTGATTTGGCACAATCACAACAGACTAGGTAAATTTACCAACATTAGCATTGTGATATTTTAATGGGATCAGTTTAAAATGCTTTGATCTTTTTTTCTGGAGACAAAAATCTTGAGTAAGTAAGTAATGGAGCATTGTAAAAGGCAATAGAATAATAAGCATCATGGTAAAGAGCCCTAATTGTTATTCATACCAGTGTACTATCCTTCTTGCTGCTGTTTTAGTTTGTTTTGTATTCCAAACAAATAAACCAAAAGCACAGCAGAAATGAATGATTTTCTATACCCATGGCTTTAAACAGAATTAAGTATAGTTGTAAAAGTTATATTACTTCCCTCTCTTTAAGAGTTTGGGGACAAATAGGTGTACAGAGAGAGGTTACAAACTAGGTATTTGTTATTCCTCTGATAAATAATCCAGTTTAGAGATGAAATGTTTTAGCAATACATAGAACTCATGCACTCTGATATAATAATAATCCTTGCATTTGATATAACGCTTTTCACATCTTCTAGACGCCTCAAAGCGCTTCACAGAATATCCTGTAAAGTGAATTGACTGTATATTTGTGGGCGAAGTGCGGCAGCCAATTACGCACAGCAGTGTCCCCACAAACAGTCACGGATTGAAATGACCAATTTATTATAGTTTTTTTGAGGGATTATTATTAGGCGTATGGAGTAAAGAAACTTGCCCATGGTTTCACCCTGACCTGCCTGGTTATAACACAGATCTCATGCTTGTAAGGCGAGTGCTCTAACCGCTGAGCAACAGGACCCTACTGTACAATACACTTTTCAAGTTGTTACATGCTATATTTCAACCTAATTTAATTTCAATATGGTGCTTTTTACCTCAGCAGGTACATCACCACGTGTACTATAAAATGCAAAAGCTCTATGTTTTGTGGGCAAAATGTGACAACCAATTTTTGCATTTCCTTGCCCACAAGAAGACATGAAGTGAATAACTAATTTTAATTGGGGGAGTTCATGGCCAGAAACACCAGGAGAAATTCCTTCTTTTTGCAAATAGTCCCACGACATCTTTAATATCCACTTGAACAGTTAGATAGGACCTCAGTTTAATGTCTCATCCAAAGGATGACACCTCAAACAACAGTGCAGCAAGTGTTCAACTGAATATCCATCTTCTTTACATAATTCAACATTGCCTTCTAAATGTGGTTGTCTTTTCTCCTTGTGGACATTTAGCAACATGTGTACTCTAAACTCAGCTTTGAAACCATTGGAAGCCATGCTCAGATCCTGGCCCCCGACTGTTTAGCGCCTTGGGATATCCCCCCGATGAATAAGGCGCTCTACAAATGTAATTTTGGTGTTGTTGATGATGCTCAAGGCATTCTCCTGGTACCTTTCCTTCATTTATCAGCAAGCTCAATAATAATTGGTACATGGTCAGAAATTGGCCTGCAGAATCATTGTCGGAAGCATACGTATATTTGAAAAATATATGATAAATCATTTTTGTTCCTAATCTTTGCTTGTATCAGCAATTGATTTATTCTCCATCAGTCCGGGATGTTTTAGACTCAGAGTAAGAAAAGTAGTTTTGCCGATCAAGGCAATGGGCTGATGGGTGGGTAATAGGGATGAGTGAAACATGCAGAGAAAGTATGATTAGCTGATGAGAAAGGTTACAATACCTGAATGCTTTTTTCTAAAGTGAATTGTTCAATATTCACTCGTTTGAAACGGACGTGAAATTGTTGAACCCTGAACTTGGCTTTAATGCTCATTTTACCACCATAGCTACAATCCCATACATCACAGCTAAAGCCAGTAAATGTCACATACATTCAATGAGAACTTCCTTTTAATATGTTATCCAGATGTAAAGTGCAAACATCAGCAAACCTGGATGGATTTAGAAGAAAGGTCATTGAATGTAATACAGGAATGAAAATACAGTATTAGGTTTCATTCAAAGCATTGTTGTGCGCTTTTCATTTGTTATGTTCATTATTGTTTTAGTTGAAAAACATTTGATATGACAATAGAATTTCTTTTCAGGAATAAAAACTGAAAATAATTGAAACCTCTTTTTGTGATGCCTTGGTGTGGGGGAACCACATAAAACCTACTGCACTCCCTGAAGGAAATTACTGGTGTTAGAATCTATTTTACTGAAAAATCTATGGAAGCAGTTCTTTCTCAAAGACACACTGCAAATTCACTTCTAAGAAAGAGCTTTCTGACGCATAGAGACATTTATAAAATACATTAATTGAAACATTGATCTCTTCCAGTTCACAAACTGTGGAGTAGGTCACTTGATTAATGTTCATAAGACTCTTATCTGCCTCCACCTTATGTAGCAACTGACCCTCCTATAAACACAACTTATGTTTCAGAGCTCTGAAATTTCAGGTACACTATTCATAAAATGAAAACTCTTGTTAAATTAACTTATTGTGGTGCACACTGGCTGTTATTGTCTAGTTCACATTCATTCATTTATTTTTCACCGTGCATATTATCACACATAACTGCAAGTGATTCCGAAGCACAAATAGAAAGGCGAGGATGAGTGTAGACTATTCAGCCGATTAAAGCTTTATTAACAATTTCTTAAAAACAAATCGAAAGTCAGGGTGCTCTAGCTAACATCTTCCAGTAAAAGTAAAACATATAGAATCAAGCATGTTCCCATTTTTTATTCATTATTCAGTTTAATCCAGTTAATATATTCATCCTTGTTTTTCAACCATTGCATATCTCTTTATTACCTATACTACTAGAAAGACAGAAAACATGAGTATTGCAGGTGCATCTGCAATTTTGTAAGCCCTAGCCTGTGTTGCAGTCTTGCAATCAATATTTACTAGTACAGTACCAATAACTGATGGTTCCTTTTCCTGACAAGTATCCTTCCAGCTCACCGAGTCCTGACCTTACAAAGTAATCCTGCAATAGCCACATTGTGCACAACAGGAATTTAAATATTGTTTATGTAACTAGTTTACAATTTTTCTTCCCTTGGCCACCTTTTTCTGGAGATTAATGGAGTAATTGAGCAGGTCGTAAATGAGCCTTTCACTCTTTTCTCATCCTTCCGCAATATCAATCTTACTCAACTTCAATATCTCACAACTTTTCTAAACCATTTACAGTCTGTTCAATAAGATTATGGCCTTATAGTAATACTAGTAATACTAGTAATACTGTATACTAATTAAACAGTCACTTTACTGTTATCCTGTGAAGCACATCAATATGTCCTCCTGATGAGAAAGATATTAAATGGAAGCATTATTGCTATTCCTATATGGTAAGGGCATGGAGGGGTGAGGTGAAAAGGCGGATGAATGGAGTCGAGGTACTGTACTGCTCAGGCATAATCTAATAGTATAATAATAAGCCTTGCATTTGATATAGTGCATTTCATGTCTTCAAGACATCTCAAAGCGCTGCACAGAATATACCGTAAAATGAAGTGACTATATTTTGTGGCTAAACAGCAGCCAAATGCACACAGTAGTGTCCACAAACAGTCATGGATTGAAATCACCAATTTTTTTTCTTGAGGGATTATTATCAGGCGTGTGGAGTAAGGCAACTTGCCCAAGGTTTCGCCCTGCCTGGAATTGAACCCAGGTCTCTTGCTTGCAAGACAAGTGCTTTAAACACTGAGCTACAGGACTTTACAATGAAGTGAATGATCAATTTTATTTGGAGGGATTGTTGTTCAAGAAACTGTGAGAAACTTCCTTTTATGTAATAGGATCTTTAACATCCATTTGAACAGGTGGACAAGACTCTGGTTTAATATCTCACCTGAAAGACGCCACCTACAACAATACAGCATACCTCCAGGACATGACTGGCATATAAGCCTTATAGGACGGATAATGGAAAAAGAGATGATAAATGTGATACAGTATTTCACAAACACATTCCCAACCTCAGCCTAATCTTTGGTGACCTCCATCGTTATCTGTGATGATGCATATCATTATTTGAAGTGAGGCCAGTGAAGTATCACTGAAATGCTGCATTCAGAGACGACAATGTCACCAACTGAAATCTTTGAGCACAATCGATGTAGCAAAGCAAGATCTTCACCCCCACCCTCCCAACATTGGTGCAATGGTCAAGACTGAAGAGAAGTACCAATATTTAGCACAAGTTTTGTTGTTCGCAATCACCTCTGTATGTTTTTTTAATCACTAGGAGTTTAGTTATTGAGTCCTACTTCACAGAATACTAGTTTCACTCAGATTAAGTACATTGGAGTGACTTGCTGCATATTAGCCCCTCACACTCCCACCCTTTCCCCACCTACCCACATCCAACTTCTCCTTGCACACTTTCCATTAGTGAAATGTGTTGCTTGGCCTCTTGCTGTAACTCTGAAGCTGGGATCAGGAACTTGGAAGTAGGGATTCAACCTGTTTTCTCCCACCCTTATCTTTCAGTGAACTGTGCTAACTCGGCATTCACTTGATATTAACCTCATGACTTTATTTGTGTCCTGTATCATTGTGTTTGTATCAGATGACACACTTTTCAACTCATATTTGTTCTTAGACAGGAGAAATAATGGTAAGCCACTCAGATATTTACACCTCTCCCTCATAGTGCTATTCTTTATTTCTGTTTGATTTTCCTCTTTTTCTTTTCGAAGGAAACATATGAAATAACCTTGCCCTTCCTAGTGGCTTTGTTATTCTTCCAAAGAATAGTCACCCCAATTCCAAGGGTGTAATTGTTTTGCAGATAGTCATTCATCTTGTGTTGAAGCATGCCAATAAATTATGCAGCATAGAATGTCATAGAATCGGGACTGTTGACTCCACAGTACAAAGTCAAGCAAGAGACTAAGCCTAAAGCACAAACTGACAGAATAATCATATTGATTCCTATACCTGGTAGCCTCCAACCAGATTCTTGGAAATCAATATTGCATTGATTTTGGAATATAAACCCTGAGTGGCAGAATAGAATAAGCAGTCATAACCCACAGATAGCAGAATAATCCATATCCCATCAATAGCTTGGAGTTATTCAAGATTCTGAAGTTCACTTTGATGAGCTGAGACCACCACTGTTAGTCTCTCGTTAACCAGATTCAAGATTATCGCTTGCTTTAAATGAACATAGAATCATCTTTTCTGAACATGTAAAATTACAGGTCACATTAGAGATGTGTGCAAAATTAATTAGGTCCCATATGCAGTATTTTGTTTAATCTAACCCATTCTTCAATGAGGAATCCTTTCAAACGCCTTGTTGATTCAGAGCAACACTACTCTCTGGATCATCATAACAACAACAACAACAACAAATTACACTTATAAAGCGCCTTTCACGTCATAATACATTTCCGATTACCAGAAGGAGTACCTATTCACGTGACTTACAATACTTATTAAGGAATGCCAATATGAAATATTGCAAATTATACCCCACTGTTTGCAACAAATATTCCAAGTCAAAAAAACAATTTTGACGTGGAAGAATGATTGCATCTGCAACTGAGTATTTGGTGATAAATTGTGTGGTCGTATATGTGCAAATCATCAAGTACATGAAATGTAGATGTCTTGATGGTGGAAACGGGCCTTGGGACATCAATTCTTGGTGGGTATCCATGTGGATACTTGGGAACTTCAGGGGGTGGGAGGGCAAGATGTCCTTGTAGACGTCATTGTTTATGTTACCAAGAGTTTTTCATGGTGTCCAGGCACAATGTCTGCTACTTCTTTTTTACAATTGTCTCTTTATCAACCCCAGTATCACAATAATTCATTATACACCGAACATTTGACTGAGGAGCATAGATTCAGAAAAACTAGCACTGCAGCACCACTCAATGGACAGGTTTGCTTACTGCTGCTTACAATCCACCATTTATTTTAAACATTAAATTTGTGTTGCTTTTATTGTCATTTTATACTGCATTTATACTGCATGATTGGCAGAGAATTGGGGCTGATTTTAGTCACAATTCTCCTCCAAAATATGTAGTACAAGTAGAGATTCAGCCAAAATAAATAAATCACCTGCAGACACACTTCCTCACACCAACTTTAATGGTTTGAATTCCCTGAATAAAGAATAAAGTCTACAATGTTCAAAGGTACCATGTGTTGGCTTAATGACTGTTCCAAGATATCAGCATGAGCAGGAGTTTGACAATGTGTTGGTATAATTCAGGTGATAACAATCAAATTAATTGTCATATTTTTCATCTTATTTTATCATAGCTAAATAGTGATTAATAATGATAAAACAATACTTACATTTGGTACAGCGCCTTTCATGTTAGGCGGATGTCCCAAATCACTTCACAAGATTTATTGTAAAGAACAGTGAGTGTGTTTGAAAGAATAGCCATCCTTGTTAGGCATTTGTTCGTCAATTATTTTGTATTTTTAATATTAATGTTTCATTGTAAAATGTGATTATTATTTGCAAACTGGATGCATTGCAATAATTGCAACATTTAGTTTGTGATTCACAACATTGAGATAACCTCTGCCAGAAAAAGAAAATACTGTACTCACACCACCTCCACTTTGTCTGCTCCATTAGCTTTTCCTCCAGCCCTCGCACAGTCACATGCGGCGTTCCCCAGGGCTCTGACCTTGGCCCCCTGCTCTTCACCCTCTACATGCTCCCCCTCGGTGATATCATCAGCAGACATGGAGTAAATTTCCACATGTATGCGGATGACACCCAACTCTACCTTTCCGCTTCCACCCTCGACTCCAGGACTACTGGCGTTCTGACTGCGTGTCTGTCCAACATTGAGTCCTGGATGAGGAACAACACCCTCCAACTAACCATCAACAAGACGGAGGCGCCTCCGCACCTCAGGTGCTGGCAACATCAGCATTCAAGGCTGAACTCTCCCCATGCTGCCGAAACACACATCCATGCATTCATCACATCTAGGCTCAACTACAGGAACTAGGCTCCGCAACCACATCACTCCCACCCTCACCCATCTCCACTGGTTCCCCATCTCCCAGAGGTTCGAATTCAAGATCCTCATCCTCACTTTCAAGGCCATTCAAGACCTTCCTCTTCGACTCTGCCTTCTGCTTCCCTCCTAAATCTCCCCCTTCTCCTACTCTCCTTCCCCCTACCCCAACACACACCCTTGCCGCCCCCACCACTTCACCACCAGTCACCCCCCGCTCGGGTCCCAATCTAACCGTTCAGTGCCTTGGGACATCCTCCCAACGTGAAAGGCGCTCTATAAATGTAACTTTGTTGTTGTTCTGATAGTATTCTGATAGTTGTCAAGAGACCAAAGAAAAGGGTTTTTATTGATTGGCCTTTTAATTTTTGGAGTGTTTCTCATCTGAAAATGTCTTGGGAGCAAAAAAAATTCTGCATCACCTTGCTTGTTCGGAATTTTATTTGAAGACATTTATCAGCTCAGGATCTACCTTTGTATTTTGGCTTTTACTGATTATCTAGATTCAAATGTCAATGTTGTTTGAAGGGAAGGCTTGAAGCTCCAAATTAGAAATTGCAAAACAGAAGTTGTAAAAACCTACAGCAAATCTGTGGGGAAAAATTCCACTTGAGTCAAGATTTACTCTATTTTCTTGAAATCTTAATGTGCAAAATTTAGCAATCTTTTACTTCAGTCTCAATGTTGAAGCTGTTTTTTGCAGTTTTTAAGATAACGTTGGTTGCTCTTAAATACTACATACGACAATACAATACAAATTTACATTCTACAGTGCCTTTCACATTGGGAGGATATCTCAAAGTGCTTAACAGTTGGGCATCCAAGATGAGGGTGGGAACCGAGGGGGCGTGGAGGGCAAAGTTAACCAAACGCAAGGTCAAAGATGCAGGTTAAAAGTTAATTGACACTCGTGTGAAATTTCTACCTCCACTTTGAAGAATATCATATTATATAGCCCATTATCCTTTAACAGGAATGTGGAATCACAGAACTGCACACCCTCATGCATTAATCCTTTTTGAATTATTGAATTTGAGGAACATAAATTTAGATGAACTAGATTTAATTCATTTTAGATCCATTTACGTTATCAAAGCAAAGTCACTTTAGGGTATTATTCTGCTCCAGTCACTAAATGGATTGAATCCCTTGATATATACTTATAAATGAAAATCCTATTACAGATGTATATTGAAAAATTTGCTAAACGTAGTGAACAAAGCAAATCTCTTAGGCCCCTTAGAGAACCTGTGCTACGGCAGCACCTCAAGTCCTTAACCTGAAATATTGGATTGGATAGGAACAACGATACTAGCATAAATCACATCGACACACCAATATCTTCTAAAGCCCTAATTTCTGCCACAAAAATTGAGGTGAGATCCAGGGAGGATTTTAACTGCTGATTTATAGGATACAACTTCTAGTCAGGGCAAAACCATAGGTTGTTTACCGAGCAAGGAGTAGGAACCCAGTTGTTAGTCAATTAGCAGATAATTTTCTGGGGGGGTAATAATCCCTTTAAAAAAATTTGGTCATTACATTTTTGGAACACAACCAGAACTGTGCTCAATTAGTTTCTATGTTTCGCTTTACACTATATTTTGAGAAGTGCTTTGAGACGTCTTAATGATGTGATAAGGCACTATATCAAATACAAGGATTAATATTATACTAATTTAATGGAGTTAGTACTGTAAAACAGCATTCAAACACTGACAATAAAATGTAACAATGAGTTTGCAATGAACAAGGGTGAGGGGAGAGTTCAATTCCATGGCCATTCTTTGGATTAGATGAAAATATGCCATATTTTATAACAGATTCAATAGGATCAGATAGAATGACATTTCCACACTTCATGCTTTCAAAGCACAAAGCTTTAAAGAAGTATTTTCTTTACTTTTGACATATGAATGTTCAAATTGCATTCATTTCAATCACGTAAAATATAAAATCAGTAATGAGCTCCTATTCTTGGTAAGCTTTTCTAAACTTAAGTTGGCAAAGCCTTGGAGAAAGACACCTCCTAAACCTATTGACTGGTAGTCGACATTTGTCACATGGAGAACAAAATACCTGCAATGAAATTCTATTTTGCTAAATTATTACAAAGCATGTTATAGTTGCATTTTACTCGCTTGTTTGATATAAAACAAATTATTACAATGTAATACAGAAAATATATGCAAAAAAAGTTGCCTTGTCAGCTATTTTATTCCTAGGAAACATATTATATTTTGCAAGTTTATATACTCTTCCAAGATTGCTTATATGTTTCTTCATCTAATTTCAAAGGTGATTTGATTTAAGCAACTTGTGATTGTTGCAAATGGTAATTTCAGAAAATAATCATAATAAAAAGCTTCCTTGTAGCATTAAAAGTGTATGTGCTAGGAAATAGAAATCAATTTTCAGGAAATACTCAACAAGTGTAAACGTTTTGGGAAATTAATGAAAGTGCATGTATTTTAAACAGTAAAAATATGTTGAGTTATTCTGGTGATTTGATTCCAGAATGAAATTGGTATTTATAAATCTCTCACATAATGACAGGAAGGAAGAAATTGAAAATCAAATGACTACTAGAGATTATTAAAAATGAATGAATAACTGCATGAGTTTGGAGAAGAAAATTAAAGTTTGCCATTGAATTTCTTTCTTAAATTTTCCTTTCATTATTGTGGTTAGTTAACTTGATAATACAAGTAGAGCTATTCTTTCTCAGGAAATCCAATTTGAAACCTTAAGTAAATGATATTAAAATAAATTAAAAAGAATGTGGATTGTGTGAAGAATTTTGTTAAGGCTTTTAGGAGGAAATTGTTTCATGATAACAATAAAAAATACTTTCAATTTTGAAGGAACAATCATACAAAACTATATTTTGGAAATAGAACAAAATGCATTTGAAAGGAATGTATTGAATGAAAGCTGAAATGTTGGGAATGTTAAATTGTTTAAATTTGATGGTGAATTATGAAGTGAGAAAGCAATGAATTATTTATATGGATGGGAACATTGCCTTGATTCTGGGGTTAGGTTTGAATTGCTACTCCTTGAACAAATCTTATTAAACCTTGCCCAGAAGATTTTACTATCTCTATCTCTTTCTAAGATTTATATCTGCAAGTGGTAACCTACCCAATGAAAGGGCACAATTTCAATTAACAAACCACATTTCAATTTGCTCAGATAATGGAAACTCCTAAACAATCTCTCTTTTTATCTAATATCCTTCTTGCATGTTCCAAGGAAAAGATTCAGCTCATATTTCTGTTTGCTCCTTTCTGTTTGTCAATCTCACCTGACTCAGCTCTCAACAATAGTGATCAATGATCAGAACAAATTAATTAAAATTAAATTTAAATAACTAAATAATAAACCTTGCATTTGATTTAGCATCTTATCACTGTTCAAAATTCTCACCTTCTTAAAACGCTTCACAAGATTTTACTGTAAAGAGTAATAATATATTAATAATAATCCTTAATTTGATATAGTGCTTTTTCACATCTTTTAGACATCTCAAAGCATTTCACAGAATAATAATAATAATTCTTGCATTTGATATAGCACTTTTCACATCTTATCAACGTCTCAAAGCGCTTCACAGAATATACTGTAAAGTGAATTGACTATATATTTGTGGGCAAAATGCGGCAGCCAATTGCACACAGCAATGTCCCTCAAACAGTCGTGGATTGAAATAACCAATGTTTATTATTGTGGTTTTTTTAAATTGATTATTGTTAGGCGTATGGTGTAAGGAAACTTGCCCAAGGTTTTGCCCTGACCTGCCTGGCTTCAAACACAGGTCTCGTACTTGTAAAGCGAGTGCTCTAACCACTGAGCTACACGGAAAATACCGTAAAGTGAAATTACTGTTTATTTGTGGGTGAATTGTGCACAACAGTATCTCACAAATAGTCATGGATGGAAATTCACAATTTTTTTTAATTTGTTTTGCAGGGATTACTATTAGGTGTGTGGAGTAAGAAAACCTGCCCTAACCTACCTGGTTTCGCCCTGACCTGCCTGGATTCGAACATAGGTCTCACGCTTGTAAGGCAAGTGCTCTAACCACTGAGTTACAGACTCCATAAAGTGACAGTAGTTGACTGTGTTTTTGGTAAGCGGCAAACAATTTGCACACAATCAGCTATGAAGTGAATGACCATCCTATCTGAGAGATTGGTGGTCAGAACCTTCATCAATTCAATACGATCATGCCAGATCTGTACATCAAGAAACTTCCCCACCCTTGCCCCGTGACCTAATTAATATCTATCCACCACAGTCGTAAAGATGTTAATGGATGCAGCAACCACAGCCTTTTAGGAGAGAGTTCCAGATTTCCACTACTCTTTGAGTGAAAAACTGCCTCTAATTTCACTTCTAAATGGCCAGCACTAATTGTAAGATTATGCCCCTTATTCTGAATTCTCCCACCAGACGAAATCATTTCTCTGTTTGTTCTCTATCAAATTCCATTTATCAACTATCATTGGTAATAATTATCACTTTACACCTCACATTTAAACAAATTCAAATTAATTTAGCATCTGGTTTAGAGCAAGTGATATTTCTGAGTTTCTTTTCTTTCCCATTCTACCTGTATTTTTCCTCATCACTTATCTCAAACAATTCCTTTTCACCCCATTCTGTTTGTTGCCAATCCCCACAAATCACATTTACACATGTTTCGTTTTACTCCTCCAGTCCACACTTCATCTCCATGGCATACTGTTCATTGTTAGTGTTGTGTTTCTTCAAATCTGCACATTAGACTACACCAGTTGAGTTTTACTGGAGGGTACATGCATTAGGAAATGGTTTGAGATTAGAATAAGATTAATTGAGTCACCTGGAATCACTGCAAACAAAGTTCCAGAAACAGGGACACATCCATGTGTGAATTTCTCGGGTATGTCTAGTCTAGTCTTCCATTGTCATCAAACCATTAAGTTAATTCAAAACAATAATTACAACAGCCTGATCTTTGCAGAATAAAAAAGTGCCATTATAATAATAAATATAGTAAATAATAATCCTTGCATTTGACATAGAGCTTTTCACATTTTATCGATGTCTCAAAGCACTTCACAGAAAATACTGTAAAGTGAATTGACCGTACACTTGTGGGTGGCAGCCAATTGCACACATCAGTGTCCCACAAACAGTCCTGGATTGAAATGATCAATTTTTATTATTGTGTTTTTTTTGAGGGATTATTATTAGGCTTGTGGAGTAAGGAAACTTGACCAAGGTTCCGCCCTGATCTGCCTGGATTCAAACACAGGTCTCACACTTGTATGGTGAGTGCTCTAACCACTGAGCTACAAGAGCTCCGAATTATAGTGCCTGTTGGAATCTTTCCAACCAATCACTTGTTGGCTCGTGTAAAACAAAGCTGTGACAACTCTGGCAACAAACAGCAGAGGTGTTAGAGCAGCAGAAATAACAGATGTTTCACACTCTTAAATAAGTTTAAGCAGTATTTAGAATGTTAATATGGTTCAATACAGCTGCAAGGTGTTAAGTGGAAACATGGCACTTGGCCATAGTTGGCAAGATAAATAGAAGGGTCAATAACCCTGCTTTCATTCGCCTACTAATGACTCGCTGGAGAGGGGAAACTGGCTGTGGCTGGAAATTTGTGTTCGGCCAGTTGTACTGATTGACAAAAGCATGTGGTGCCTGACAACCCCACAGAGAGAAAAGAAGAGAAATAATATTTAACTGTAAAATCAACAATTGAATTGCAGAACTTGATTCAAATCAGCCTGAATCAAGAGAACTCTTTAGACTGAAGCTTGTCATCAGGATATTTGGAAATCCTTTGTGCCTCCGCAGTAAAATGACAATTTCATAATTCGTCTCCCCATTCGCTGCACTAATCTTTCTTCTTTAACCAAACCTATTGGTTCTAACGCAATGTTTGGTTTGTTCCCAACTGCATAACAATGTGAAGAAGGAAACTTAATTGATATGATCTGTTTCACAACCCATCAGGACAGGAAAAAAACTATTTTGATTTTGTACACATATGCATTTAGTTTATGCACAGAACTTTGAAAACAAGTTATTAACAAACCATGCAAACATTCTAAACTACAGTTCTGTTGAACATTTTTGGGTAGATCAATGGACTCCCTAAAAAACATACAATTGGCTACAACTGATTGACTACAACTAGTGGGCTTCACACCCATTATGTAGCCTCTTGTGAATTGCGCTGCTCCTAAAAGCACCTCCTACAGACAATAACAAAATTACATTTGTATGGAGTGTTTCACATCGGGAGAATATCTCAAGGCACTGGAAAGTCAGTGTTTCAGAGCAGAGCTGGGGTCGGGATTCGGGAGGGTGGAGAGCAGAATGGAAAGAAGTCACAGTCAAAGAGGAGGATCTTGAAATGGGTCTTGAAGGAGGCAACGGAGGGGGGGTGAAGTGGGAGAGACTGCAGAATAGAGTTCCAGAGTGGGGGCAGAGTGGCTGAAGGCTCGTCTGCCAAAGTCGGGGCGGGCGAGGTGGTGGGGCGTGAAGGCTATTTAGTGGCGGGAACAGGCAGATTGGTAGGGGGTTAGGAGGTCACAGAGGTAGGGGCGGAACAAGGTTGAAGGTGAGGACCAGGATCTTGAACTGTATCTGTGTAACGGGAAACTGGTAGGATTGGGTGAGGATGGGGTTGATAGGGTCACAGAGCCTGACATGTGAGAGGACATAGGCTGCACAGTTATGCATGATCTGCAGCTTATGGTGGGAGGAGTTGGGGAGTCAGACAAGCAGGGAGTTTGCATAGTGAAGCCTGGATGTTATGAATAGATGTATGTAAGGGTTTCAGCAGCCTGTGGTGTGAAAAAGTGGCGGAGCCGGGGCAAAATCTAATTTATCCGATCTGGGGCGATGTTCTGAAGGTGAGGGAAGGCAGAGCAGGTCATGGAACGGATATGGGGTAGAAAGGATTCAAACAAATTGCCGAGGTCCGGACTAGATAAATGAGATGGAGTGTGCATCCATGGATGGTGATGCTGTTAGTGTAGGATTATGCTAATCAGTACTCCTTATATGTGGATGTAACGGTTATAGCACCCTCTCGTGGACACTGTGGTAGCACAAGGAATTACATGGAATGTGGCCATCTTAATAAAAAGCCGTCTTACATAAAAGTTGATCTCTCCACAGTCTCTCTTTTATATCTTGAATGTAACATGGTGGCAGCGGTCCGAAAGTTGAACCCACAACATGGCTACACATCTGTCGACCCAGATTAATTTGCCAGGCAAGTTTGAGGGTGGAAGTGGACCAGACCAATGTGAATTGAGGCTTAAATGGATCAATAATTTTGAACGTTATTGCATTTCTCAATGAAAAAGAAGACAGAAAACAGGTGAGCACACACCTGTAATCCATGGGAGATTGCACTGATAATATTATAATCACTCTCAGAATAGATGAGAAAACTGCAACATATGATGAAGTTATAGAAGCACTAACTGAACATTATGAAGGCAGATGTAATGTGATTGTGGAGAGGGCTAGGTTTAACAGGCGAAAACAAGTGCCAGGTGAATCCATTGATGTTTTCTTACAAGATTTGTTTAGACTAGCGGATAACTGTCAATATGGTGAGCACAAGGACAGTTTTATCAGAGACAGAAGTGTTGTTGGAGTGCTGGATGAAAAATTGTCAGACTCTCTGCAGGCCCAACTGGACCTCACGCTTGACAAAGCGGTCCATATATGCCGTAAGTCAAAGGCAAGATATGACAGCTGTGACATTCTCTGTGGTGACATCAGATCGATTAGCATCAATCATGTCACTAAATGCAAAACTCCATCCAACAACAACAGCTTAAAGTCGAGCAAACTAATGAAGCAAACATGAGATTCCAAAGCCGATAATTGTCAATGGTGTGGCAGACAATGCCATTCAAGTCCTGCAAAAGATGCCATATGCAACAATTACCAAAAGAAAGGTCATTTTAAGGTAGTTTGCTGCAGTGCTGCATCCAAACGCAAAAACACAAAAGTGCATGAAGTTCAAGACTCACTAGAGGATGACCTTCCATTCCTCGGTGAGGTCGTTGGCAACAATGACTTTTGGAGTGCTTGCATCTCAGTTGATGGACACTGCACCTGCTTCAAGCTAGACACCGGGGCAACCGTTTCTGTCATAAGTGACACAGATCCTTGGCTAGCTGGAGTACAACTCAAAGAGATCAATCAGTCCCTCCATGGTCCAGGTGGCATCCCACTACCAGTGACGGGAATGCTGACTGCTAAACTGCAGTACTCCAGAGGGAGATAACTGAGCGACTCTAAGTCATTCAAAACCAGAGATGTTCGCTTCTCAGTAAATGAGCATGCGTTGATCTTGGCCTCATTGCAAGAGTAAACGAGGTGAAGCAGAGTCCAACTCCCAACTTCAAAGCAGATTGTTCACTGGCCTGGGAAAACTTCAGACACCATACCACATAACGCTGTGCCTTGACGCCAAGCCAGTATGCTTGTACACAATGAGAAAAGTGCCTCACCCACTACTACCACAAGTGGAAAAGGAGATTCAGTCCATGCTTCAACAGGGTGTCATTTCGCCAGTCACTATGCCAACAACATGGTGCTCAGGTATGGTAACTGTGCCCAAATCAAACAATTCCTATCGCATCTGCGTTGACCTCACTCAACTCAACAAGAGTGTACAACGTGAGATTCACCCTATGTCCTCAGTCAATGAAAGCTTGGCTAAGTTTGGGAAAAGTAGAATATTCTCCAAGCTAGATGCAAAGAGTAGATTTTGGCAGATACCCCTTGATGAGGATTCAAAACTTCTGACCACATTCATCACACCTTCAGGTTGTTACTGCTTCAACCGGCTACCATTCGGCATTAGTTCTGCACCAGAGATTTTCCAACAAACCATGTCTGGTATCCTCGTTGGCCTCGATGGTGTTATTTACCATATGGATGACATTCTCATTCATGGTGCCACACAAGCTGAACACAACCAACGTGTGAAAGCAGTCTTGCAGTGACTACTTTGGTGTCCAGGTCTCTCTAAGACTATAAAAGAGATAATTTCTCAATGTTCGACTTGTGCCAAACACCAACCAGAACAATGCGAGCCTCTCTTGCCAGCATCATTCCCATCACGTCCGTGGGAAAGACTAGGGATGGATTCATTTGAATATCAAGGGAAGATTTTTCTCATTGTCGTCGACTACTACTCCCGCTGGATAGAAATAAAATCTCTCTCATCTGGCCAAACCTCAGCAACCGTTATCAGAGCACTGAAATAAATCTTTGCCATCCATGGGATCCCAGACTTGGTGGTCTCTGACAATGTGCTGCAATTTACTTCAGCCTCATTCCTCCAGTTTGCTGAGAAGTACGGTACACACACCACCAGTTCGCCAAGGTACCCACAGGCAAACGGCGAAGCTGTGAGAGCAGTTCGTACAATGAAAGGGCTCCTCAAAAAGAATGAAGATCCCTATCTTGCCCTCCTGACGTACCGAGCGTCTCCTCTCCAGAATGGCCCATCACCAAGTGAGCTGCTGATGAGCAGGAAGCTTAGAACAACACTGCCTATTTTTCCATCAAACCTTCAACCAAAGATTCAATCCGACCAGAAGATCCGACAGAAGGAAGAGGTGTATCGCACAAACCAGCAACAAAACTTCAACCTTCATACCGCGCTAGAGATTTGCCAGAACTTCATCCCGGCGACTCTGTTTGGATCCAAGACCAGGACCGCCATGGAACTTTCCTCAACCAAACTTCCAACCCACGATCCTACACCATACAAACCAGTCCCAGCACAGTTCGACAAAACCGATCAGCCCTGGTTAACACACCACCTAAAAAACACTACTGGTACCTCCACCAACTACATTTTCTGATGTAACAGAACAGACCGCAACTTCACCACAGATGTCTTCACCGTCTCCATCATTGTCACAAACACCGAGTGTTCAACCACCAGCTGTGATGACAACACGTTCTGGACGTGTAGTGAAACCTCCTGATCACCTTCATTTATAAGTGATCATAAGCATTGGTGATCTTAAAGTACACCTCTCTGTACTTGGGGGGGAGATGTAGGATTATGCTAATAACTATGTCCTTATATGTAGATGTAATGGTTATAGCACCCTCTCGCGGCCACTGTGGTAGCACATGGAATTGCATGGAATGTGGCCATCTTAATAAAAGCCATCTTACATGAAAGTCGATCTCTCCACAGTCTCTCTTTTATATCTCGAATATAACAGTTAGCACCTGGGGTGGCTGGAGCCAATCAGGAGGGCCTCAGTCTTATTGACATTCAACTAAAGAAAGTTAGCTCTCATCCAGGACTTGATGTCTGGCAGACATTCTTTCAGGACACCACTGGGTTTTGGATTCAAGGGTGGTGGCAGAGAGATAGAGTTGGGAGTCTTCCACGTACAATTATTATTATGTGGAAGTTGACCCCATGTCTGCGGAATGATGTTACCAAGAGAAAGCATATAGATATTGAAGAGGAAGGGATCTAGGACAGAGCCCTGAGGAGCGTGGCAAGAGAAGGTGTGGGATTGGAGGAGAAACCATTTGTGGAGATGAAGTAGAGATACAGGTAGTAGTACCAGGAGATTGCTTTAGGCAAAATTTATACTGCCTCAGCCTTACGTTTAGTGGTCAATCATTGTCATTTTAAAGGCTTTTTAGGCCTCTTCCTTATATGAATAGCTATTATCTAGAATTATTACCAGACTCAATATTGTTTGCTCAAAATGTTCAGACTGGGCAGCTAAGTACTGTTTTCAGTTCCAGGTTTCAGTGACTTTAAAGTTTCGACAGTTCCCTCCAGCTGCAATCTATCATTAAGAGTATTGGTTTGTGATCTATAATGATGATGAAGGGATGTCTGCTCAAATATTCATGGAATAGAAAGACTGCCTATACAATAACCCATAGCTCTGTCATGAGTACAGTTTCACTGTGTTTGACAACACCCAGCTTGTGTGGGCATTCACTATCTCTTTATTGTTGCATGTCTTCCCACGATCGATCCAATTGCATGTTTAACATTTTTGAAAATGTGGGATTGCATCTTCTGTGCAATCAGAAATTGAATGCATCTGGACAATCTGTCCACCAATAAAGGCATATCTTTCTTTGTGATATATTGCTGTTGAGTGGTATGTTCAACTAAGTTTAAAAAAACTGCCTCTGATAGGTGCAGAGTTCAAGAAAGATCCTTGGAGAGGTTTGTGTCATTGGCCAACATTACTTGACATGCTGTATTTTATTGGGTCAGTTCAAACCAACTGTAATAGATTTCAGCCTTGGGATGTCATCCTAACATGAAAGATGCTCTATAAATGTAATTTTGTTGTTGTTGCAATATAATAATAATAGTCCTTGCATTTCATACAGAGCAACCACATCGACAAGAATTCTCAAAGTGTGTCACAAAATACACTGTAAAGTGATGTAACAATGTATTTCTTAAAAATTGGCATATTCATTAACTGCAGCTAGTCTTTGTCCTTCGGAGAAATAAAATATTATCAATAGGATTCATGTAAATAAAAATGTTTTCCAGATAATTATGTTTGTTGTGGTTGAAACATTAATCGGACTCATGGGTATAATTGTAAAGTGATAGAACCCTTGTTGTGTAACCTAACTGCAATCTGTTCAATTACTTTCACTCTGCAATGTACAAGACAAAGTATCTGAGTGAGTGAGCGAGTGAGTGAGGCTTCAAAGAACTAGGTGGTATTTTGAAATAAAGGTTTTCTTGGTAAAACGAATAATACATCTGTGTATGATTCAAAGAAAATGTCCAAACAATCTTTTTATTTTTCATATTGCTGCTTGCTTCAGAATTGTATTTTGTGGCAAAGGGCAATCTGTTTCTATAGAAACCTAAAAAGCGACACTTGCAATGTACATCTGGAACAGTGAGACCATTCTTGCCTTCATTATGGTGCCTGGATTCAGATCATCTGGTTACATCAAACCATTTTCAAACAATAAAAAATCTTCCACATCACCATGGACCAAGGGGAGAATTCAGCTATATCAATGAGGAATTTGCTGTCGTTCTTTTGATGGTCTGTGAAAAAGATGAAGAGAAAGAACAGAATCTACATTGATTTTTCTTCAGGCTCTCAACAACACATGTTGCATCCTCTATATTTTCATAATTTGGATCGTACAGCCAATTTTGGTTGTGAAGGTGAGTTGCAACAAAAAAATCTCTTGCTGTTAAAAACATATGAAAATAGTTTTAATAAGCTAATTTTTGTACACTGGCAGCTCAGATCCCTGTACAAGCAACAATATATAGTATAGCCTTCCTGAAATAATTTCTTCAAATAAACCTGCGTATTCCTTGTCTACCACCCTCCAAAATCCTCCCCCTCCTTCATCTCCGACATCTCCATCTTCTTAGCTTCCCTCTGCCTCTACTCCGATCGCCTCATCTTCCTTGGCAACTTCAACTTTCATTTCACCCCCTCTTGTTCCACTTTCTCAGACTTTTCCTCTCTCCTTTCCTATCCCAACCTCTCATTCCACATCCACTCCGCCACCCCCACTCATGGCCACCTGCTCGATCTGGTGATCACCCAGGGTCTCAGAGTCTCGGATGTCACCATCATCGACAAGGCTGCCACTGACCATTTAATCTCTCTCTCAACTCCTCTATCCCTCTTCCCACAGCCTCCAAACCTATCACCATCTACCATCCGTGGAAGAAGATCTCTCACAATGCCTCTCTGTTGTCCTGAAGTGCTCCCCCACTGACCCACCTCCCATCCTTTACATTTACTCTCTTCAACACCTTCTCAGTTAATTCATCCAAACAATTTAGAGAAGAAGAGTGATTAGAACACCAATCCACTTCAGCCAAATCCTTCAGCATGATACTCAATGGTATCACTTAAATCATAAGAATGTGATAAAAGTGGGATTGGAACCATATTTTCTCCCAAAACAAAGTTGATAATGACAACCACAAACCTCCCTGTGGAGCAATATATGAATTATTGGTAGGAATAGTTATTATGTTCACTAGAAATATTGGATTTGTATGAAACTTAAACATTGGGGACAAGCAAGTGCTTACCAAGACTACAATATATGTGGGTAAAAGCAATCGTAAATTACTACATGAAAAGAGCTTCTCTGCTAATCTACTAACTGAAAGGTGGATTACGTTTTGGAAAACAAACACCTCTAAAATAATTGTTTTTTCTTTCACCAGGTTTTCAGTCATCTTTTCCCCAGTTTGAGTGCCTAGCCAGCACTGTTAAGCACTTTAAAATGACCTACCGAGGTGAAATGTGTTATAGAAATGTAAATTGTATCATATAAAATCCTTGAGGGTATCACCTAAGAATTAAATGCAATACTTTTGAAGGAACAATTTACAGCTATTCATTTACAACAACAACTTGTACTTATTTAGCGCCTTCCATGCTAAGTAGCATCTCAGAGCACTTAACAGTGGTAGAGTCTGGCTCCAAACGGGGGGGAGTGGGGAGGGGTGCGGGGGTCGTAAGCACGCTTGAAGAGGAAAGTTTTCAGGGGGGACTTGAAAGAGGGGAGAGAGGGGCTAAAGGGATTAAGGGAGTGTTTCAGAGTTTGGGGATGTAATGGCTGAAAGCACGACCTCCGATTGTAAGACGGGGTGTGTGAAGGATGAACAGGAGGCAGTTATTAGTCGAATGGAGGCTCCGTATGGTGGAATGGGGGAGTGAGGAGGCCAGAGAGGTAATGAGGGCCAGGAAGTGAATGGATTTGAACACGAGTGTGAGGATCTCGAAGTTGAGATTTAACTAGATTGGAAGTGCTGATGATGATGGCTAGTATTACAAATGATGCAAAATGGTTGTTGGAAGCCTAGAATTTTTTTTACAGTAGTTTAACATGTCTTATTGGTTCATTTAACATGGTTCATTTAGGCATCATGATTTTGATTTTAAGTAAAACCAGTATAGGATAAATATTTCCTTGCATGCAGCGCAAGGTGTGACCAGGGACACAAACGAGTTGGACCTCAACCTTCCCAGCAAGCTGTCACATGTCTTGACATGTTGACAAGGCTTTTGAAAACCTGCCTGGAAAGTTAGTCATAATAAATGCAAATGACCTGAATTTTCTACTTTAAGGCATGGCACAAGTAATTAGTCCCAGTAGTAAATCTCATGAGATTTCCAAAGTGAACCTACTTTGGATTCATTAGACATTCCAACCTCAGAAGAGCCCTAAAAGTGAAGTTACATAATATACATCCAAGCCAGATTCCCACAGTTACAATATTCAAATCCTGGAGAGAATGTTGCGATGAATAGTACAACATGCAAATATCAGTGTGTGTGTGTACATGTGTTTGTGCATGCAGCATGTATGTTTGTCTGAGTGTGTGTAAGCCTTTGTGTATCACCTTAGCTGAGTTGTTATTGTTCTCGCCTCTAAATCAGAATATTATCAGTTTAAATCCCATGTCCGGTCTTGAGCTATACTAGTGAAATGTATTGACTATGTATTTGAAGAGTTTTCATACACCATATATTAGGTTTATTGTGTTTGCCCTAAAATTAATGTTATCATGTGATATGCAAATTTGCATGATTTATAAAATGATATTAAATCAATAGCTTTCTGTGAAGCACTTTGAAACATTTTGAAGTGAAAACGCATTAAAACAATCTTTAGAAAAAAGAATAAAGGTACAATCAAAACAGATAATAACCTAGACATAAGAAAGTACTTAGTGCCTTATTAAATTACTTTAAAATGTCTCAAAGTGTAATAACTCTTAAGAGTAATGATGGTTTTGGTAGAAAAACACAGCAGCAGCAACAACAACTTTGATTTATATAGCACCCTCCACGCTGGATGGAGTCTCAGAGCTCTTAACAATAATGGATCCCGGAGGTGAGCCAGGGGCAGGGGGAGAAAGGTGACCGAAGGCGCGGACAAAGAGAACGGTCTTTAGCTGAGACGTGACACTGGGAAGAGAGGGGAAGAGGCAAAGGGAGTGAGGAAGGGAGTATCAGAGTCTCGGGGCTCTGAAGCAAGGCCGCCGGTGGTGGAGCGGAGGATTCGGGGGACAAGGAGGAGGTCAAACCCAGTGGAGCAAAGGCAATGGATGCTGGTTTGGGGAGAGAGGAGGTCAGAGAGGTAGGTGGGGTGCAAAGGAGTGGAGGGATTTGAAAACAAGGGTGAGGATCTTGAAATCGAGGGAGCCAGTGAAGCCTGGCAAGGACTGGGGTAATGGGGGAGCGAAGTTTGGTGTGGGTGAGAATGCGGACGACAGAGTTTTGGATGAGTTGGATTTTATGGATTGTGGTGGAGGGGAAACCGGCGAGGAGGTCATTGGAATAGTCCAGCCGTGAGGTAACAAAGGCATGGACCAGGGTTTCAGCAGCTTTTGGGACGAGATATTGCCAGAGACGGGCGATGCGTTGGAGATGGAATAAAGTGGTGCTGGTGATGCGCGGAAGGAAGGACAGTTGGGGGTTGAAACTGACGCCTAGGTTGCGCACAGGTTCGGAGAGTTTTAGAGGCAGGCCAGGAAGGTGGAGGAGGTGAGAGCCATGTGATTGAAGACAATGACGAGAGCCAAAGAGTATGGCTCCCGTCTTGTCAACATCCAGCTGCAGGAAGTTCGCACTCATCCAGCTCCTGATGTCTGACAGGCAGCCTGACAAAACATCAGGGGACTGGGGGTTGCAAAGTGAGGTGGAGAAGTAGAGTTGGGTGTCATCCGCATACATGTGGAAGTGCACCCCGTGTCTGTGGATAACATTCCCAAGAGGGAACATATAGATGAAGAAGAGGAATGAATGACCAGTTCATCTGGAGGTTGTTGCCTTGGATACCAGGAGAAACTCCCTTCTCTTTTAAATGGGATCTTTAATGTCCACATGAACAGGCATATAGAACCTCAGTTTAACATCTCAATTTAACGTGCTGTGTACAGTTGCTGCCACATTTCACCCACGAATGAACAGTCAATTCCCTTTGCTGTCAATTCTGTGAAGCGTTTTGAGACATGTAAATAATGTTAAATGGAAGGATTATTAATATAATGGGGGGTCACAGCGGCTGAAGGGATGGAATCTTTTCAGTCAAGTGACAAGGTATTTTAATTTTAGCTCAGCCTAAACACTGTATAACCCTGGATACAATGGTTCTTGCAATTACTGTAATAGCAAAAATCATCATTTTAATAGACAAGAAAAGAATGTTAACTCTCGGAAGGTTGGGTTTGAGTGACACTTCACAGAATACTGACTTAACTCAATCTGGTATCCTGTAGCTCAGTGGTTAAAGCACGCGTCTTGCAAGTGAGAGACCTGGGTTCCACTCCAGGAAGGAAAAAATCTTGGGCAAATTTCCTTACTCCACAGGCTGATAATAATTCCTCAACAAAAAACAATAATAAATTTGCCCTTTCGATCCACAACTGTTTGCGTGACATTGCTGTACGCAATTGGCTTCCACTTTCCACCCACAAATATAGTCAATTCACTTTACAATATACTCTGTGAAGCGCTTTGAGAAGTCTAGAAGACTTAAAAAGCGCTATATCAAAAACACGGATTATTATTATTATATTCTGTGAAGTGCTTTAAGAGATCTAGAAGACCCGAAAAGCACTATATCAAATGCAAGGATTATTATTATTATTATTATCCTCCCTTGAAGCATCTCTCAAAAGCTTTGCTTCATGTGCAGCAATTCCATTCATTGAGCATCATTGGGCCATACTTTTGTCTTGGTGTGTGAGGGAGTCACATCCACAGCCAGTCAACAATTATTATATAGATTTGCATAGAGCTTTTACAGCACAGAAACAGGCCATTCGGGCCAACAAGTCTATCCTTGCTAGTGTTTATACTCCACATGAGCCTCCACCTTTTTTTTAACATACACTCTCCCATACATCTCTATTCCCTTCTTTGTCTTGTATGCATTATTGAGGTTTGACTTCACTTTTATGCAATGTTATTATTGTCATTGATGTGAATGATCACATCATGTGTTGCATTTTTACCCGAAAATGTGGGGAAAGTGGACAACAGCAACACAAATCCAGACTCATTGTTATTTTAAATCCAAATATTGACTCTTATTTAAACACAACAATCCTCACTGAACAATGTTGCTTATTGTCACCTGGGCAGAAAATTACATCTCACAATTGATTCTGCAACTACTGAAACACTACTTTACATTACCAATGACAAGGAGAGTGATACAATATCAATAATCACAGATATTACCTACCACTCAACTGAAGGAAGAAGTAAGATAATGGAACTGGAATAAATATGCTGTAGTTTAAACAACAAATGAACAAACTGTAATGAAAGTGAAGCTAATTTAATTGCAATTATTTTGCCACTAGAGGACACTATAGGCCCACAGAGTCAGAGTATACTACACTATAAAAATGCAAACCCAGCAGTTTGAGTTCATCTGTTTCCAGTTATTAACCCATAAAATTGAAACTGTAATATCCATCTTGATAACAATACTATAAATACTTTTGAAATATGTAGTCACATAGCATGCCAACTTTCACCTTGTGACATTGAAAGAATGACCACTTGGACAAGGTACAAGAAGCCAAGATTTCACTTAGTTGTAGCCTTAAGACCTTTTTATTTTGAAACCTAAGTTGACGTAGAATTGTATGAAATTGATGTCAAATTCAATCTCAATTTCAAGTCAGTTCTGTTTTATAGCCAAAGGCAAGATGACGTTTTGAGCAAATTGTGTCTAAAACGTGATATTTGAAAATTGGATTTGTTGTGCTAATTCCATTTTCAAATTGGTAAGTATTGGATTCTGAAATTTATGGAAAAGCTAAGAAAGGCCACAACAAAACACCTTTTATGCATTCTGACCTTTTTTCGGACTTTGTTTTACTGATATTCACCAACTGGAAGACATAGACCAGAAGTTGAAAATGCACATCATTATTCTGTTTTCTGAATAAAGGATAACCTTTAAGATCCCAATAAAGGCAAATGCATGCCTTAGTACTATTTACAATATGAACAGTGAAATGTTATTACATAAAGAATAATAAATTATTCAGTGGGCATTGAATCATAAATAAATCTAGTGGTTAGAGCAATCTACTTGGAAGCAGGAAATCTGGGTTTGATTCACGGCAAGGCAAAAGGTGGGCATGTTTCCTTCTCCACATGTGTCTGTTTAATTAGCAGTAACTAGGAATCTTGTCGAAGAGAAGAGCAAATAAAAGTAGGAATCTTACTTTGTCTATTGGGGGATCACTTTTCCGAGGTTAATAATTCCTTTTGTTTTTTAAATGATAAATTGGTCACTCAATCCACGACTGTTTGTGCGTCACCTCTGTGCACAGATGGCTACCATGTTTCGCCCACAAAATATACAATTAATTCATTTCATCGTATAATCAGTGAAGCCCTTTAGCACATCTCAAAGACGTGATAAGTCTTATTATTATTTATTATTATTAGATGATTGCTAAGGAGCTATAAATCACAGGAGTGGGTTCCTGCTGCCAGACCACCTGCTGCCTCGACCGCATCCCCACCAACCTACTGCTCACCCAGCTCCTGCTCATCTGCCCACTGCTGGCTGATATCATCAACCAGTCCCTCTCCACGGGATCAGTCCCTGCTCCCTTCAAAACTGCTGGCATCACCCCACTCCTTAAGAAACCCTCATTAGATCCCTCAAACCCCAGCCACTACCGCCCTATTTCTAACCTGCCCTTCCTGCCCTTTCAAAAGCACTGCAATGTGTTGTTGCCAACCAACTCCGCCCCACCTCTCCTCCCACTCCTTCTTAGAACCCCTCCAGTCTGGTTTCCGCTCTGCCCAAATTACAGAGACTGCGCTTGTGAAAGTCACAAACAACGTCCTCTTTATCTGTGACCAGAGCTCCCTTTGTCTCCTTATCCTCCTGGACCTGTCCACTGCGTTGGACACAGTCAACCACACCATCCTCCTCCACTGCCTGTCCTCTGTCATCCACCTCAGTGGAACTGCATTCACCTGGTTCGAGCCCTACCTCACAAACCACCAGCAGTACATCTCCACAAACGGCTTTTCCTCCCACTCTTACCAGTTACCTGTGTGGTACCCCAGAGATCCATCCTTGGCCCCCTCCTCTTCCTCATCTATATACTCCCTCTTGGGGATGTGATCTGCAGACATGGGGCACACTTCCACATGTACACGGATGACACCCAGCTCTATTTCTCCACTTCATTTTGCGACCCCCAGTCCCCTGATGTTCCTGTCAGACATCAGGAACTGGATGAGCACAAATTTCTTGCAGCTGAAAGTTGACAAGATGGAGGCTATACTCTTTGGCTCTCGTCATCGTCTCCATTCATATGGCTCTCACCCCCTCCAGCTTTCCGGTCTTCCCCTGAAAGTCTCCGAACCTGTGCTCAACCTTGGCGTCAGGTTCGACCCCCAACTGTCCTTCCTCCCCCACATCCGGTCCCTCACCAGCACCGCCTTTTTCCACCTGTTTCCCATCTCCAGCAATACCTCACCCAAAAGCCACTGAAACCCTGGTCCATGCCTTTGTCACCTCAGGGCTGGACTATTCAAATGCCCTCCTCGCCGGTCTCCCTTCCACCACAATCCATAAAATCCAACTCATCCAAAACTCTGCCGCCCGCATACTCACCTGCACCAAACTTCGCTCCCCCATTACCCCAGTCCTTGCCAGACTTCACTGGCTCCCTATCCCCGAGAGGATCGACTTCAAGATCCTCACCCTTGTTTTCAAATCCCTCCTCTCCTCTGCACCCCACTACCTCTCTGACCTCCTCTCTCCTCAAACCAGCTCCCATTGCCTTCACTCCACCAGGTCTGGCCTCCTCCATATCCCCCGAATCCTCCGCTCCACCCTCGGCAGCCATGCCTTCAGCCACTATGCCCCGAGGCTCTGGAATTCCCTCCCTCACTACCTTCGCCTTGCCCCCTCTTTTCTCAGTTTCAGGTCCCAGCTGAAGATCTTTCTCTTGAACCGTGCCTTTGGTCACCTTTCTACCCCTGCCCCTGGCTCAGTCCCGGGTTCCGCTATTGTGAAGCGCTCTGAGACGCCGTTCGGCGTGGAGGCGCAATATAAATCAAAGTTGTCATTGTTGTTCTGATAGTATCATGAGATTTAAACCTATTTAATTATTTGAGTATTTTGTGAGCATCAATGCACTTTTGCTGCTGAGTCCATTAATCGTTTTCCTCTTTTGGGGACTTTGTACTTACAGTCCAGGCTGCTGCCGCTTAAGTGTACAGGGAGCACTACATTATTAGTTATGCCAATCTTCAAATGATATACTAAACTAAGGTCTAATCTTCCTGTTGATGTTAAAGGTTCCATGATCCGCTTCGAGAAGATTAGGGAGTTTCACCTGATATATTGGCCAATTCCAGGGAGAAAATAAAACACAATTTTTTTCTGTTTGGCCATTTCCAGAGAGAGAAAATAACTTCATGAGTGTTTGGAGGATATTATTGTGTGCTAATTGGCTGTTGAGTTCATCTGCAAATATACAGTGACAGCACTTCACCTGCATGAAGCATTTTAAGAAGTGCAGGTGATAAGGTGTTATAACAAATGCATGGATTATTAAGGAAAGTTTTCAATTCCACCAGTCTTAACATAAGACTGTTTTGCCTTGAAATGTAAGGAATAAAATTGTGAAAGTTTGTTCAATTTAGTCTTAATTTGGAAATAATAACAATATTGAGAAGAATAATGATTATTTATAAGAAAAATTGCTTCGAAATAACCCAAAAAAATAAAAATATATTTTTTAACATTTAAAAAAAAAGTATTTTCCACAATTCTGCTTTTGTTACATTTCAAGGAAAAATGGTCTTGAGACAAAGATTAGGTAAAAATTTGAGTCTATTACGGGCATACTGTTGCAATTCAATACTATAAGAAGCTTGCACTTGGCAATCAGGAGAAAGAGCAGCCAAGATTACAACAAACTTACATTTGTAGAGGGTCTTTCACACTGGGAGGACATCCCAAGGCGCTAAACAGTCAGGGGTCAGGCCCCATAGAAGGTTTCTTGAGTCGGGCCTTGAAGGAGGCAAAGAACAGAGCAAAACAAAGGGATTGTGGGATTAAATTTCAAAACATTGGAGGCAGAGAGGCTGAAAGCCTGGCCACCGATGGTAGGGCGAGTCAGGCAGGAGACATGGAGCAGGCTGGAGCCTGCTGAATGGAAAGAGCGGACAGGTTGATGGGGGGGGCATCAGGTCAACAATTCAAATGTTCATGCAACTGAATTTATAGTCTTTTGCCACTAGAGCTCACTGCGCATCCATCTCCCACATTTGTGCTGGGTTTGTTTAAAATTCTACCCCTTGTTGTGTAAGAGAGTTGCATCAGGTAATTTAAGTATTTTGTAGGTGAGTGGGATCAGGAAAACAAAGTGGATCCATTGGATTTTTTGCTATACCTTTCAAACCTTTGGTGGATTAATTATTAAAAGCAAGCATCAAAATTAGATGTGGTTTTGATAACAATACCTTCCAGCGTTTCTGAAGAGAGCTAGATATTAGCTCTTGAATGACTGCCTAATAATCTGCAAAACTAATGTGTTGATGATTCATTGCTCTGAAAGTGTGGACATTGGTGTAATCTTGTCAGATTTTTATAGATCACTGGGTTTAAGTTCACTGCTCTGTTATGAGCATGGGTAATGCAACATATATTCTTATGCGATGAATGCATCGTACAGAATTACGGTATTTGGATATATGTGAAAGCTAAATAACCATATAAGAAGATGCACTGGCTGCATCATTTCCCAGAAATCAATTGATAATTGTTACCAGTTAAAGATCCAGTTGCTCTGTCCCAATTATTTACCCTTCATTGCAAATGTCATCAAATGTCAAGTACAAGGAGAGAACTGGCTGTTTCTAACCACCTTTAAGAGTTGCTGGCAGAACCAAACAGATTTTTATTAAAAATTCAACTGAACTTCTGAACTTCAAAGCATTCATTAATAAGCTAATGAATACTCTAGAGAAACTACCAGGCTATAATGGCTCTCACAATTTATTACATTACCTGAATAGTTTAGAACACTGCCTTGTAATCACTTCCAGGTATGTAATATTTTCCATATAACTACATTTTTTATGCAAAAAACCTTACTGCCTGAACATTATTGTTATCTCAATCATGGTTTTCTTTCAGTTTAGATAAATTATGTAAACGGAATCCACATGCACAGTTCTGATCATGAGTCAATACAAAATAAGTTATTTTTCTCTATTATATTGTGGATGATCCCTAGAATTCCAGAATTTCTGGTTTATTTTGTACTCAATGTATTGGATAGTATACTGGGACACATCTGTTCCTTATATACACCAAGTTGTGGGGGCAGAGACTGGAATCAGAAAAGGCAGCAAAGGTCTATCAGAAGAGCTTGATAGGCTGTGCACATGGGGTTATGATAGGGTGAGAGCAGTAAATAATAAATATTCAATATAGATAAATCCAAAGTACTACATATAGGGAGTTAGAATATTTAAAAAATTGTTCCATGGTGGTGATAGAGCTTGCCACGGGGAAGCTGAAAGAGATCTAGGACTATTTGTTGACTCACCAATCATGTTAAAACAGTATGAGGCAGCAATAAACAAGACAACAGATGCTGGGCCAGATTGCCAAATTAATTGAGCTCAGATTCTCATAATTCATGCTCAAACACTGCACCTAGATACGACACAGAGTTTTGGTCACTGCAGATTACAACAACAGGAGTGACTTCTAGTGTTAGAGGAACAGGTACTGTACAAGCAACAATTAGACAAACTAGGGCTATTAAATCTTGAATAGAGACATTTCAGTGAAGACTTATGGACATGTACAAAATTTTAAATGGGATAGAGAAGGTGAACCCAGAATAATATAGTATTGTCATATGTGCTGAGACAGCAAAGCAAGATTTAGAATTGCAATGGGTAATTTCAAGAAAGACACCAAGAAATATTGCTTTACCCAAAGGGTAATTAACAACTGAAACATGTTATCTTGGAAGGATTGTTAAGTTGATAGTTGTTTCACAACTGCATTATGTGACCATGCACAAATACAACACCTGACGCAACATACTCTAGTGAGTATAAAAGATTATCAATAGATTTACTAATATAATTGGTTAGTAAAACAGAGTATATAATGTTTTAGAGACTAGATTATTGGACTTGATCACCCAGTTCTGTTGAAATTCATACTAAGGAAGGAGATCCCATCAGATATATGTATGGACACCAAATGCAGGCATCAAATGTTAAGGAAAATAAATCAGCTAATGTGTGACACTAGAGAAATGTGTTTAATGTACATTCTCCCTGGAAGAATGGAAGGAGTCCATCCACCCATGAGAAATATATCCAGGATTCTAGATCAGTGGTTCTCAACCAGGAGTACATGTACCCCAGGGGGTACAAAATTACTTCCAGGGGGTACAGGTGGTGGTATATTGATTTATTTAGCTCTCTTATTTAGCATTTTATAGCCTTCCAAATTGTATATTTAATTGTTATTCCCCTTGTTTTGTATGTGCTAGTTATTTTGTTATATAAGAAAAGCTTGGTCACAAAATGCAAGTGGAATGAGGTGGGTGGTGTATGTGTATGTGGTTGGGTGAGGGTACACGATAATGTTGAAAATGAACAAGGGGTACATTACTGAAAAAGTTGAGAACCACTGTTCTAGATGATGCAAATCATATTTGATTTTTAACCACCATGGGCTAAAGTTCCTCATATTTTGACTTTATGCCACACATCTGTTCCTGAATGCTTATCAGATTACTAACTCCTGAGAATTTGAGATTTTTGCCTGCATTGAGAATGCTGAAGGTTGGGTGGGGGAATTAGCAGTGCTTGCAACTTCACTGTCATGCAAGCATTAAGGGGAAAGGAAAGGAAATCAATTACAAGTCAGCTTGTTACTCTTGCTTGCAGATCAATATCTGAAGCTCGTAACACACTGGTTTTGAATTCCCTCCAATATGTCACTTCACAGATCAGTAAAGTTTCGTGAACAGTATTTGCATATGGATGCTTTCAAATAGAGGGTTGAATTACAATGTTTTCAGTGTTGTGTTAAAAATACAACTTTCTGTTAGAAGTTCATGTTTGCAACATTTGTGACAATGTTCTCAAATCCCAAGTAACAGTTCTGAAAAAAAAGTCTGGCAAGTAATATACACCGAATGGTGGAAAATGTTTATCTGTTTTGCTCGATGGTCATTTTTGGACTTTGCCCACTTGGGATTCATAATGGGTCACAATGTAACAAAACTGGAAGTTCAGATCAAAAGTTAAAAATCACTTTGCACACAACACAAATTATACTTCATTGTCCTTAAATACATTTTATCAGCCAAAATTTGAAGCCGACTCACAGCAAAATTATACAATTGCTGTGGAATCATGAAAAGCAAAATAATTTCAGCAAAAGCTCTTTCATCATGTGTCAGCCTGGCATAGTGGTAGCACTCTTGCTTCTGAAGGTTGAGAATTCAAGCCCATTGTTGGGACTTGGAATCGCATAGTCTAATCTGACACTCCTCTGCAGTGCTGGAGGTATGTTGCATTGTTGGAGGTGCTGTTCTTTGAATAAGACGTTAAACTGAGCTCCTGTCTATCTCTTCAGAAGGGTGTTAATGATCCAATGGCACTATTCAAAAAGAGGGCACTGTTTCTCCTGGTATCCTGGGCAACAATTCCCCCAAATAGAAATGGTCACTCATTCCATGGCTATTTCTGGGACATTGCTGTGTGCAAACTGGCTGCCATGTTTCACCCACAAAATACATAGTCAATCCACTGTACAGTATATCCTGTAAAAGATAAAGCACTTTGAGACATCTCAATGACCTGAATAGGCACTATACCGAATACAAGGATTATTATTATAGATAGCTATAAAACCATGAATAACCATTACCATCCATGTGTTTATTTATGATCATTCCTCAATTTACTTTAATTGTTTTAATGCATTTCATTAATTTTACTGTAATTTTTTCTATTTCCCTTCAGACTATGTTGGCACATGAAACAATAGGCACCAGCAGCCATTCAGAACATTGTTCAAATAGCTGTTCTTCATCTGTGAGCCTTGACAGTGGTGACAGGGAACTGTTAATTTGGGGGCAAGAAGCACTGGAGTCCAACCTGTACACTTACAGCCATTCTATCATGATTCAGGTGTCAGAAAACAGCTGATCTTTTTCGTCTTCCCAGATCATACAACATTGAGGCAAATTGTCATCACTGTTTCGCTGACAGAGATCAGGTCACAACACAGTCAAGGAATTAAGCCTGACACTATTTTGGCCGATTTGGTTTTCTCTTATTAAGGACATTTTGTTAGTTTTCTTTGCTTTCTTATATCTACACAGAATTACCTTGTGGGCTCGTGTCAACACACTCAATGCTAACACTCTAAGGGAAGCAGCACCTTCAGAGCAGTTTAATAATAGGATATTAATTAAAATAGTTAAGAAACACTACAATTTACAATAGAACCCTATCTTCTGATTGATCATTTTAAAAGTTTTCACAATGAACTGCATTGTACATATTTTACTCCACTGGCATCGATTAATGCCCAATCTGAGTGTGATAGTTCAGTGTAGTACACATTTAATGAAAATTTGCAACGGGGCTCGCATTAATTGGATCTGAGATTTTCTTCCCTCCCCCCATCCCCCACCCTCCAGATAAATTGGTTGATATTTTAGTTCACTGGCAGGAAAGATTTATCTTGTTGTTGAACCCATTTATTAACTGACATAAGTAGTACATAAAATGTTGCTTGATCTTAACTACAGTAGAAGCCCGTTTTTTATCCATGACTCGATGCACCGGCACTTCCATATAACCGGCACGCCCAAAAAAAGTCCCCATTCGATAAACTGGAACTTATCCAGAACAATAGCAGTGGAGCATTTGTAAATGCATAAATAATAACATAACAACAGAATATTGTATTGGTACTTATTGTTAAAACTACTCTTTTGCGCTTTTTACCTTTGCTGGTAGATGCTGCGCTTGAAGCCATGATGCTGTGGTTGAGGTTTATAGTCCAGCAATTCTTTTTAAAATAGAGCAGGTGAAAAAAACGGAGTGCTTATGACTTTAAAGTCATATTAGCGGCAAGCCGATAACGCTGGCCGATAACCCACATTGTCGCGCAGGTGCAGTAATTTGGTTTGCTGTTAGTAGAGTCTAGGGCTTTGGCTTGCAGCTAGTAAAGTTGTGCGACTTTAAAATCTTGCTGCCGTTTTTTTCACCCGCTTTGCTCCATTTGAAAAAGAATTGCTGGACTGTAAACCTCAATCAGTAAAGGTGAGAAGCGCAAGAGAGTAGTTTTAACAATAAGTACCAATATAATATTCTGTTATTTTCTGTTATTAGTTAGTCTGGTGTGTATGATGTGTGTTAAAAGAACTTTAATTTTTTGTAGTGGGTTTTTGGCCGAGTGCCGCCCCAATATCCAGCAGGCGCTTTAACCGGCATTGGCCAGGTCCCGCTGGCGCTGGATAAACGGGCTTCTACTGTATATTGGTTTACGTGGAGCCAAGTCAGCATTGAAATTACTATTGATGGGAAATTATGTTTTGTTAATTTTCTTCAAACATATATGTTTTCAAAAGCAGTGGGGCAAAGCGCTGCCAGTTCTGCTACATAAACTTGAGTTATTTATGCTGCACATACAACCACAACAAATACACAGATGAAGAGCTTTTGATGAAAATATACCTTACAATAATTTGGGATTACTTTTTGATCACTCATATAAATCTGTAATGTTGTATGACTAATGGCTATCGGGTGAATTAATTGTCTGGAATATTCCTAAGCCTTCTTTTAAGAAAAATATATTTCATTATGTTTAAACAGTGCTTAATGCTTTTATTGAATATGTTCTGTGTAAATGAATTATGGAAATACCAACATAAACAATCATGCTGCTGTGGCTGACTGGTTTTAAGTCAGACTTCCTTTCCATAGCTTAACTGTGAAAAGTATGTTGAAAAATTAAACCACAAACCACTGCATTTATGCAAGAACTGACACACGTGGTCACATTTTCCTTTCTTGTCATGCAAAATTCAATTAGGATGAAAAGAATATAGGGTATAAAGCATGGTTGGTTTTATCATTGTGAGCTGGCGATAACAATGTGGTTTGGACCACCTTGTGAAATTCTTGTACAGTTAGGAAGAGCTTTGTCAAAACTGCCATTTATCAAATAGTTTTTCTTTGTAATTACTTAATAATTGAAGTAGTTAGATCCTGTTTTGCTATCAACATTTACAAATATTTCCTGACCAAGTTTACTTCCCCTGCATTCAACCGTCTGTACTGCATTCACTATCTATTCTTTCAACAGTCATTTTATGCAGAAAAGTTTCCTGGTACTTGAAAGTGCTTTTTTTTTAGATGTCTACACAATAGCCTTTGCAAAAAAAAGGAACATAACTATGTTACAACAGCTCTCAACCGTGGCAGCACAGTTTAGTTTTAATGACGACTCCAGCATTTTGAATCTCAGAAACTCTTAATAATAATCCTTACATTTGATACAATGCCTTTACGCCAAGAGAACATCTCATAATAATTCACTGTAACGTGTAGTGACTGCATTTTTGTGGGTGAACATACATGGCAACTTACTTGCATTCAGCAAAGTTCATCTTAACACATCAAGTTAAGTCAAACAATCATGAAGTGAATGCTCACTTTTACCTGGCGGATTCCTGGCCAGATATCAGTTGGAGAAGCTGCCTTCTCTATTCAAATCACGTCATGGGACATAGGGCTTGAACCAACAGGCTTTTGGCTAGGAGATGAGAGTGCTACCGACTCAGTCAGGCTGACACTGCTGATGCGTGAAATTCAATCATTTACAAATATTTTAACACTAGACATTGACTCAAGAGACTGTGCATGAAGATTTTGCAAATTCGACAAAAACAAAGGCAATTGTTGATGAGAAAAATATAATTAACACAATTACCAGTTAACACAAAATGTCAAGTTTCATTGAAACTAGTAACCAAATTATGTTTGAATATACCTTTTAAGAACTGCAAAAATCAATGCTACATTTTGTAACATGGGCAGAAAGCCTTGACCAGATGACACTTATAAAAAGAAAATATAGCATTGTGGTGCTGATGAGAATCTATGGATTTCACCTGTTATAGTGAATGTGATTTATTTGTTGCAAGGTAATATGTTAAACTTTTATGCCTATAGCTTAGAAGAACACTTTTGGTTTGAGTTGAGATTGAGCGGGGCAGGATAGTGTGTGTATGTCAGCTGGTATTAGAGGAATCTGATTTTCCGTTGACTAAATTTTCGTCGAATGAATAGTTAAATGTTCAAGACACAAAATAAGCTGACAGTAAATGCAATTATTGTTTATTTGAAAGAATTGCTGGCAGCGGGGAGGGGAAGCAAAAAAAAATACAAGTCAGTGAACAGTTTGTTCCATCTTGAGCTTGCTGTGAAAAAGGTTTTCAAAGCTCCCATGGTGGTCCAGTGCAGAAAGGTAATAAAACCATATAGGCCAGAGGTCTCAAGTGTAAAAACTAATTTTGCTGACTTAGCCTATTGCAACTAAGACAGAACCAGGAGGGCCACGACTGGTCTTTGATTCCCTAGGAAAGGGATGTACAAATAATCGCTTGAAATTGTAGTGAGTAGAGCAAAATAATGCTTAAGTTGTCAATGAGCATTCAGGTCCCTGCAGAAAAACCTAGATGACCTAGAAAAACATCTTACATTGTTTTTTGCAACTGATGGTTTCAAAGCAAAACTGCAACTTTGGTCAGCATTACTTGAAGGTCAACTTTGATTATTTTAGAAGTTTGATCTGTTTTATAAAATAAATAAAATTGAAAAGGCATCCAAGCAAAATCTATGATAACTGAAATCATTCAATGCAATTATTTGAGCACATCAAGAAGTACAAAGCAAAAAAAAAGTTTATGGAGCATAACAAAGGTCCACAATTAAGGGGTGGAAATTCCATTGAGCTTTGCTAAGATGGGAAATCCCATTTGTGGCTGACATTGCTAAAGGCACTCTATGGAATGCTCATTGGAATGATTACCCATGACTATCCAAAATATAATAGTAGGAAGTTGGAATTGTTTAATTAAATGAGACTTCTAGTTTATGAGTAGCCAAAAGAATCCAAAGAAACATGCCAGCAAATAAAATACCATTGGGAAAGGCTGTCTTTTTGCACGAATTTGTACATTTTCAGGACTTTATCAACTTGGGATTTTACGAGCTTGGGACTCCTGATTTGCTGCATCCAATATTCCTGAAGCAAGTCACAATTAATGCAAAAAAGGTTGCAAATATCACATTTTGGAATCTAATGTAATGTCAGAAATATATAATATTTCCCATGTTATAATTTATGCAATCTTATTTGGAAATCTTTACCGTATTCTGTTCTGTTCGCTTCTATTTTAGGAATATGTATGATGTAATCTGAAAGAATGTAAGCCACATGCTTTACAACCGATGTACTTCAATTAATTATATTATGCAATTACTGCAATCTACATACGTTTGTACAGTACTTTAAATCTGCTTTGAGGAACATATGATTGCTAAATTTCCTTTGCAACTTTCAAAATACACAAACTTCTTTTTGCCTCATAACAACTACACCAAATTTTTGTTCATATTCTTGAATAGTATGGTTTGGGATAAATATAATGGATAGGCTAGAACCATTAATAAATTGCCTTAATATGTTATTTTAATACTGCTCCTGTATCATACTTATACCATACAATGCAATTTACATTTACATAGCACCTTCCATGTCAGGAGCCGGGACTAGAAGCTGAGGAGGATGGAGAAGGGAACCTGACCAAAAGTATACTTGCAGAAATATGTTTTGTGATGTGCCTGAAATGAGGGGAGGGAGGCAGTGATTTGGAGATCTCTGGGATAGAGTCCCAGCTGGTGGGAGCAGATAAATTAACAGCCTACATGCTGCTGGTGAGGTACACCAGTATTTGCTGGATGAAGGGTGTGGTTAGATTGGTATGGTTGAAGGAGGTTTGTGAGGTAAGGTGGAGGGATTCAGATGTGAGGATGAGGATCTTGATTTATATTGGGGATGTGTTAATCTCAGCATTTATGGGCATTGTGAAAACAATTGTTCAACCAAGTAACCAGAACATATTCCTCAAGTACAAGAAAGGTATGATTGGGTTATGCTGGTTAAAGATTTGAGCTTTGTATAAATCAAATACCCCCAAGTCCTGATTTGCATTGTGCTTATGCTGTGGCTGTGAATTAGCATTAATTGTTTTTATTCATGTGTAACATCCATTAAAAGTAATTATTTCTGGAGTTTCAAGAAAGTAATTAAGAAGCAGAAAATTGTTTAAAATCTTTTTGTTCAATTTATTTATTAATCATGTTACTATTAGTCTTTTGTTTTAATAATTCACTTTTTTGGCATATCGTGGATATTACACATGGCCAGAGACAATTAATAGTAAGTACAAGAAAAGATTCAACTTTAATTTATCATTTAGTCATTCACTTCCAATTGATTTTCTATTATTTCTCTACATTTACTTGTGCTTGTATCTTTATTTGTATCTATGTCAAAAGTACTGCTCTCAGTCCTCTACTTATGCCATAAAATAACCAGCTTCTGCAAGGTCTGTGAGTGTAGCACACAGTAACCCGGTGTCCAATTCACCCTACATGTGGCACCTCACTTACCAACAGGACTGAGATTGGAAACATACCATGTTGGAAATAAAAGCCTCCAGCCCACATCCTACTGCTCTGTAGTTCAGATTGTTGATCCACCTAATCTAACTTTATTGTTATTATCAACCCGTTTTGTGTCAGGTCTCACTTCTGTTATGGTGGAATGACTTGCAGAGACTCATCTTCATGTTAGAGTACACTTCTAAAAATCTACTCTTCTAATTCACCGCATACACAGCAACCATAATACAGCATGCAATATTTCCTTTAATGGATCAAGTGCCAAATTGCCAATCAATCATAATAATCACAATGCATTTACCACACAGATTTGGGGATATGGTAACATATCTCAGAATATAAAGAGGTGCATAATCTTGTGGGACTGAATGTAATGTTCCTAAAAGTGCCATCATAGACTTGATGGCTGAATGGCTTTCTTCTATTCTGCAAATTTCTATGGTCTATGACGTGAATTGACAAACCACCATAACGTCTTACTCTTCCCACTCTATTATTCATCTTGTTTTTGTTATACTGCAGAAGTGCTCATTTTGTAGTCTGTGCCATTTTAAAAGCTATTTTTTTCTGGATTGAAAACATTGGTTTGTGCCCTTTGATGGATAAATGCAAACATCTGTATCCATATTCAAGCAGCATTTGTAGAACTCGCTGGCTTTTGATCTTTTTTGATTGAAACCTTGCCTGTTATTCCAGGATTCTTTCAGTTGTTTGCAGATTTAAAAAAATACATCTGAGGTTTTTCTGGTTTAAGAACAATGACCTTTGAACAAAGAGATTATGTTGATGGATAAATGGTTCATTGATAAATCAAAACAAATTCTAGATTACTTTCAGAAATATGCACCACATCTGTACCATTTTCAAGTGAAATTGTTCTTGGTGAATTATAGACACTGGCAGGTGAGCAATTAGGGTGCAACTCTTTCCAACTGTATTTCAAACACTTATTTCAAAATAGATCTATTCTTTCAGAGAAAAATAATATAACACTTATCAATACAAAATGAACTCTTCTAAATTCATTTTTCATTGAATTTTACATGATTATGTAACTAAAACCTCGTCTACAATGGACAACTAAATTGGAAAATAGCATCTTGATAGAAAGAAATCCGAACTAAATACCAATAATGACTTCAAGCTTTTTGCAAATCACCTCAGAGAACTAGGCTCAGCCTTTAGTTTCACCTTTTACTTAAGCATTTCCTCCTGCTTTAAACTTGCTTCAAAGTAGAAGTGCTCAAAGGGAGGTCTCACTTCTGGAACATTATTTGGAAATTCTTTCCTTGAGGGAGAGAGAGAAACCCTGTACTTTTTTAAATTCTCGCAGAGATAACAATGCTTTTTGATGTATTTCACATCATTTATAATAATAATTGTCGTTCAATACATGCCTGTTTGTGGGGCGCTACTGTGTGTAATTGGCTACCGTTTTAAATCCACAAAATATACAGTCAATTCACTTTACAGTATATCCTGGAGCCCTGTAGTTTAGTGGTTAGAGTACTCGCCTTATAAGCGAGAGACCTGGGTTCAATTCCAGGCAGGGCGAAACCTTGGGCAAGTTTCCTTACTCCACATGCCTGATAATAATCCCGCAAAAGAAAACAATAATAAATCAGTCATTTCAATCCACGACCATTTGTGCGACACTGCTATGTGCAATTGGCTGCCAGGTTTTGCCCACAAATATACAGTCAATGCACTTAACAGTATATTCTGTGAAGCACTTTGAGATATCTAGAATACATGAAAAGCACTGTATCAAATACAAGGATTATTATAATATTATTATTTTATCCTGTGAAACACTTTGAGACATCTCAAAGTGTATAAGTGTGTATATATAAGGCACTATATCAAATGCAAGGATTATTATTATTTCTATTATCAGTTAGTGGCACTGTTCACTCTCAGTCAGAAATTTATGATTTAAAGCCCCATATCAGGGCTCGGAGCTTACAGCCCAGCCTCACACTGCAGTGAAATCCTGAGTTAATGCTGCATTGTCGGACATACCATTCTTTGGATGAATCATCAAACCAAGTTCTATCTTCCTGTTCAGGTAGATGTTGAAGATCCCATGACACTATTCAAAAAAAGGGAGTATCTCATAGTGTCCTCATCTACAATCCTCCAAATTCATTAACCATTCACTTGAAGGTTGCTTGTGAACCTTGCTATCTGAAAATTATCTACCTTGTTTTCCTTCAAATAAATAGTCTCTACAGCCAAAAGTAATTAGCACTTAATTGCTTTGAGATATTGCAATGTTATAGGCATTGTATCAAAAGCAAATATTATTAAATATTGAATTATATCAGTGTTCCAAGATGCGATGCTGCCTGAAGGGTGCTATATTAATGCAAGTTGTTGTTGTTGTTGTTGTTGTTGAATGGAGCCGCTTTTGATTCATCCTGTGATATATCTATGAGAGACTAGAATATGTATTGGGTGGAATTATCCTGTCTGGGATAATATTTGGCAGTGCTATCATTCAATAGCAAATTGCTTTTCGGCCTTTAAACATACTTTGAACATTATAACCTCTAACTCACATTTTTCACTGCATGAGTTAGGCATCACTGCCCAAGTGTAAATCACTAAGTGTTCCCATAATTAAAGACTTAAATAAGCCCAGTAATTCTTTTGTTTATTTTGAGCATTAAGCACATGTGCAATTAGAGAGATTTGATGTAGGGTTTTATTTGTTTCTTCTGTAAGATAAATGTTTACAAATCTATTATGTAATAATAATAATCCTTGCATTTGATATAGTACTTTACATGTTTTCTAGATGTTTCAAAGTGCTTCACGGAATATAACAAACTTCCATGCCGGACGGCGTCTCGGAGCGCTTCACAATAATGGATCCCGGGATCGAGCCAGTGGCAGGGGTAGAAAGGTAACCAAAGGCGTGGTCGAAGAGAAAGGTCTTCAGGTGTGACCTGAAACTGGGAAAAGAGGGGGTGAGGCAAAGGGAGTGAGGAAGGAAATTCCACAGCCTCGGGGCATAGTGGCTGAAGGCACGGCCGCTGAGAGTGGAGCGGAGGATTCGGGGGACATGGAGGAGGCCAGACCCAGTGGAGAGAAGGCAACAGGTGCTGGTTTGAGGAGAGAGGAGGCCAGAAAGGTAGGGGGGTGCAGAGGAGTGGAGCGATTTGAAGGCAAGGGTGAGGATCTTGAAATCGATCCTCTTGGGGACAGGGAGCCAGTGGAGGCTGGCAAGGACTGGGGTAATGGAGCGAAGTTTGATGTGGGTGAGAATGCGGGCAGCAGAGTTCTGAATCAGCTGGAATCTGTGAATTGTGGAGGAGGGGAGACCAGCGAGGAGGGCATTGGAATAGTCCAGCCGAGAGGTGGACCAGGGTTTCAGCTGCTTTTGGGGTGATGTATTGTCGGAGATGGGTGATCCGTCAGAGGGGGAAGAAGGCAATGCTGGTGAGGGACCGAATGTGGGGAAGGAAGGACAGTTAGGGGTCGAACCTGATGCTTAGGTTGCGCACAGGTTCGGAGAGTTTTAGGGGCAGACTGGGAAGGTGGAGTTGGTGAGAGCCATGCGAATGGAGACGTTGACGAGAGCCAAAGAGTATGGCCTCTGTCTTGTCAACATTCAGCTGCAAGAAATTTGCGCTCATCCAGCTCCTGATGTCTGACAGGTACGCTGACAGAACATCAGGGGACTGAGGGTCACAAAGTGAAGTGGAGAAATAGAGTTGGGTGTCATCCGCAATCATGTGGTGTATACTGCAAAGAGAAATGATTGTATATTTTATGGGCAAAATGCAGCAACCAATTGAGCACAGCAGTGTCCCACAAACAGTCGTGCATTGAAGGGACCAATTTATTATTGTGTTTTTTTTAAATCAGGGGTTATTATCAGATGTATGGAGTAAGTAAACATGCCCAAGGTTTTGTCTTGCCTAGAATCAAACCCAGGTCTCTCACTTGCAAGGCGAGTGCTCTAACCACTGAGCTATTGGACTCCACAATGCATCAAGCAAGGTAATTGGAGAATAAAAACAACGAGCGGGTGGGCAGAGGAGACAGAGGGTGATAGGTTCTTGACCGGCATTAGGTAGAGGAATCACCTTTCGTGAAAGGTGATTCACAGCTGCAGGTAGGGGTGGTAGGGAGAGAGTAGGGAGGGCGAGAAAGTAAGTTCTCCTCCTTCATTGAATTTAACTATAAAAGTTACAGAAGAATTTTAGTAATAATAATAATAATAATCCTTGCATTTTGATATAGCGCTTTTCACATCTTTTGGACTTCTCAAAGCGCTTCATAGAATATACTGTAAAGTGAATTGACTGTATATACAGTATGTGGGCAAAACGCAGCAGCCAAATGCACACAACACTGTCCCACAAGCAATCATGGATTGAAATGACCAATTTATTATTGTTTGGTTTTGAGGGATTATGATTAGGTGTGTGGAGTAAGGAAATTTGCCCAAGTTTTTGCCCTGCCTGGAATTGAATCCAGGTCTCTAGTTTACAAGGCTTGTAATATTGGTTGGATTATATTATTGGTTAGGTTATTATTAAATCTTATGAAGTGTTATGAGATATCCTTCCAAAGTGAAAAGCACCTGTATAAAATGCAAAAATTATTATGATGATGAGAATCAAAGTTAAGCATGTTTCCTGCAAACTGGGATCCAATACCAGTGAATGGCTCAGCCTCTCAGTGTGCTTGCTTGTAAGATGAGTGCTCTAACCACTGAACTGCAGGACTCCACTACTATTCATAAGCTATCATGGGATGGGATAGGGGACCAGTTGATGTATTAAACATCACACTGTAGCTTATGAAAACTATGTTATTTAGTGCATATATATTTTTGAAGAGATCACACAATGTGCCCTCCCCAATTGGAAATCACAGCACGTAAGACCCATATACAGAGTATATGTATATACAATATACATATTTGGCTTGTTATACAGAGCCAAATACTGTAGTATGATACAACATGAGGTTCTAAAGATGGTTATAAATCATTTGAGCTTCACTCTTCTGACTTGTCATTTTATCACTCGTGCTCACCACCTCCCAGCTCCACAAGCACACACAACACAGGCACACAGGTCAATTAGATTAAATTTGAGCATTTTATTACCAAGCATCCATTGTTCTTCATGTAAAGCAAAACCTAATACAATTACCAAAAGAGGATTTTGGACTGTGGAGTGATCTCATTAATATCACAGAATATGTTGCTTCTGTTGGCATGCACTAGATTGCTAATGAGTGTACTTGTTCCTTATGTTTTGTCATTCAAATGTTCAAATGTAACATGATCAGGCTTGTCAGATACAGACAGGTTTGTAGATGATATGCTTGGTAAGGTATGTTTTTAAATAAACTATTCAAAGTTACAAGCAAAGCAGACATTCAGTATTTGACTTGGTACTTTAACTCCGTCAATGCTGCTTCTCAGTTTTGATGCAACTAATCATTGAGAATTTTTTAAAAAGTTGATGTATTTCACATAAATAACAACCATGCAAATGTATACTTACTGTAAATAAGGATAAGCTACTGAGCATCACTCCATTGAAATTGTGTTGTAATGTGTAGCTGCCAAGTCATATTGGGCGACACTATAACATGATTTAGCAACAGACAGCACCAATGAGGATGAATGACTGTGAATGAAAAACTTGGAAACTTTACTTTGATATGAACACAGTATGTGATTCTGTGTTTAAATATTTGTGTAAAGGTTGCAGAGCTCAAGGCAGCATCATTGTCGGGGAGACTGTTCCACAAGCAGGATGGGCAAAGAATAAACTTTCATTGTTAATTGTTAATCTCTAAAAATACAGCAAAAAGCAGAACCTATTCTTGCCATACATGCATAATATGATTTTTACACAGGAAATGATTACCCTGTATTCGTTGGAAAATCTTTATCAAGTAGAGAGTTAATGGAAACTGGTATTCATTATTAAGCACATGGAGAGGCTACTCTGTGTAAAGGACATTATATAAATAAAAATTGTTGTTGTTGTGGTTATTCCGTTTGAGACCACAACAACTTTTAAAAGGAAATTAGATAAAGATTTGAAGTGGAATGGTAAAATGTCTGGGGAAAGAGCAGTGAAATTGAATTCGAGTCATGTTCTCCTGTGAAGAGAATAGCACTACTTTCAGCTCAATGGAACACATTATTTGCTCTGTACTGTATATTTTCTGATTCTATTTGTGCCGCATGTTTGGTGAAAATTGCCACAAATTTTGCTCGAGTCCCAATCTTGGCACACGAGTACAGTAGTTGGTTTCAGAATCATTGCAATTTGTAGCCACACAAATTAAATGGTGCAGGTGCGAGAATCGCTCCCTGTGGTCTAATGAAAGATTTCAGCAAAAATAATAGTGCTGCTTCAGTCATAATCTTCTTAATGATGGAGTGGGTGAACTCAGCATGGAATGAGGTGTCTTTAACAGGAGGATAATTCCCTTTGAAATGTACAGAGGGCTGGCCTCAGGATGAAAAAGATGTGACCTACAATTCTCAAGGAAATGGATTAGGTCAAGTAATAAGTGACCATGCCTCTAGGGATGTCCATTGTCACTGACCATATGAATGTTTCAATGGTAAATACCTTTTACACCAATGATTTGCTAGTGCTGACATAGACCTATTTCCAGCCAGTCACATTCTTCTCTCCTGGCTAGATTACAAAATACTTTCATCAAATGTCTGCATTGAAACAACCAAAATATTTCAAATAACTTTGGGCTTAGTTTTTCCTAATATAGTAAGAGAAAACTGAGTGATTATTTATGCTAGGGTGGGAATTGGATTACTAATCGCACAACAGGGTTATGAAATCAATTTTGGCACTTTGCAGGAGCATGGAATGTGATTCAGCAGAAATTCAGCAGAAAGGTAAATAAAATCTTTGTTGTAACATTAAGGAATTGATAGTATTACTTTCATGCCTGCAGTTAGAAACAAGAAGCAAAGGTTTTGTGCAGTTTAAAAGTGATTAACATGGAATGACACCATCCAGAGACTTAGTTTACAGTATGATCACTGAGGCCTTGAATTGACTAGTTTCCCTTACTGTAGTGTGGAATAGTATTCCGGTTACAGGTTTAATTCAGTGGATACACTAGAATAGCACTCCCCTATCTGAGTCAGAAGATTGGGGATTGAAGCTCCATTCAGGGTCTCAGAACACATAGTGTGTCAGCGTATCTCGCTTAGTAGCACTCTCAGCTCTGAGCCATAGGTTGTAGGTTCAAGCCCCACAATGGGACTCATGGTTTAAGATGACAGTCCAATACAGTGCTGGTGGTGTGCTGAATTGTTGGAGGTACCATCCTTTGGACGAGCCATTAAAGCAATGCCCTGACTGCCTATTCAGGTGGTTGCTAAAGATCCCATGACACCATTTTATATTCTGGCCAGAAATCTACCCAATAAAATTAGTCAGTCACATCACAGCTGTTTGTGGGACATGGCTACATGCAAATTGGCAGCCACAAAATACATACAAGTAGATGTTGACCCTGTGCCTGCAGATGATGTCACCAAGAGGGAGCATGTACAAGTTGAAGCGGAGAGGATCAAGGACACAACCTTGTGGGAGTCCGCATGATTATGGTGCATGGACAGGAGGAGAAGCAGTTTGTGGAGACAAAGTGGAGTCAATGCGAAAGTTAGGATTTGAACCAGTCAAGTACAGGACAATGAAAGTCGGGCTGAGAGTATAGAACAGTCCTCCTGTGGATCCTGTGAAGTGCACTGCAATAGTTATTACACTTCAGAGTGAATCATGACAAGTGCTTTGTGATATCCTTATGGTGGAATAAGGCATCATATCAAATGCAAGTATTATTATAAAATAAAGTATAGAAGTAGTCCTTACAGTTTCTCCGGTAGCCCCGCAATTTAACATTCAGGCCCCACCAAAGATATGGGACCATAAACATGAAGCCTATTGTTGCACAGCATATCCAGCTATTAGTAATTTGTTAAGAATATGTTACATGGCCTCCAGGCCATTTGCCCTGACTTTTGAGGTAGCTACTTCATTGAACTTGGATAAAACAAAAACATGACTTACATAGTTATTTCTCAGTGGGACCCATAGTTTATTTGTCAGTGTTTGCTCTAACATTTTCCCTTAATTTTTAATCATATACAGGTTGTCAAATTCCTCTTGTCCTTATTACATTGACAATAAACAAAGGTACCCTCAAAGATGTTAATGACGTGAGAAATTTTATCCTTACAGTTCTGAGTAAGAGGTGAAACTATTAATAGTAATAATAATAATCCTAACATTTGATGTAGCACTTTTCACATATTCTATTGCTTCTCAGAATATACTGTAAAGTGAATTGACTGTATATATTGTAGGTGAAACGCTGCAGACAATTGCACACAGCAGTATCCCACAAACAGTCGTGGATTGAAGTGACCAATTTAACATTGTTTTTTTCTTTCTTGAGGGATTATTATCAGGCGTGTGGAGTAAGGAAACTTGCCCAAGGTTTTGCCCTGCTGGGAATTGAACCCAGGTCTCTCGCTTATAAGGCGAGTACTCTAACCACTAAGTTACAGGGCTCTAGGATATACAGGATATACTGTAAAGTGAATTGACTGTATATTTTATACATATTCTATACGTGAGACGAGTACACTAACTAACGAGCTACAGGACTCCACAGATATTGTACAGTTTAAAGAAAGTCCCTCCTCCAAACCACTATAATATATGAATGCAGAATATATACAGAAAGAAGTACATGTTAATATATAAATATTCAAACATCATTACAACTTGCTATGGCATATCCAAAGTTCACTGCTAGAACTGTAATAACACCATCATTAATTGAGATAATAAAATCCTCCAATTGTGTTGAAGTGTGATTAGATAATGAAGTAAAAATTTGCATTAATTGCATGCCTATTTTAATTACAACTTTGTTGCTCAAAACATATTTTGTTCTATTTTTGTCCTTAACATAGGTTAATCTCCAAATGACACCCAAGGAGATCTGCAAATTATTACTTCTCATTGTTTTTTTTCATCAATATTTGAGCTGTCCACTAACTAAAAAAGAACTTCAGCCTGAAACAAAAGAAAATATTTGTTAGATTTGTCAAAATACTACTATTCATTTAGTTCTGTGTTTTTTTTTACATACCTTAACGATTCAACAGGCTGCATGTGACTTACTAGTTTGTGATTGTGGGTGAATAGTTTGTCTATCTGGGCCATTCCCCTGTTCTCCCCATAGTCCTGCAAACCTGTGCTCCCCAAATAACTATCTATCTTTTTCTTAAGAGTTGTTATTGAATTGGCTTCCACCAACTTTCAGGCAATGCTTACCAGATCCAAAAAACTCACTGCGTGATGGATGAGAGCTAACTTTCGACAGTTGAATGTCAACAAGATCAAGGCTCTCATGCCAGTACCTCCTCATCTCAGGCACTGGTAGCATCAACCTCCATGGATGCACACTCCACCTCATCAAGCCAGTCAGGAACCTAGGTGCCTTGTTCGATCCTCAACTTGATTTTCTCCCCCACATTCATGCCATTACCCGCGCTCCCTTCCCTCACCTCTGCAACATTGCCCAAATGAGCCACTACCTCATCCCTCAGGCCACTGAAACTCTCATGTCCAGGCTAGACTAAGCCAATGCCCTACTTGTTTGACCTGATAAATTTCTCCCTCCTTAGGCTGTGGATCATCCAGAACTCTGCAGCCCATGTTCACTCCAGCATTAGGTTCCTCAAACCTATCACCCACCTATCCTAGCCCAATTCCATTAGCGTCCCATCACACAGAGATTCAAATCAAGATCCTGGACCTCACCTTTAAAGCCCTCCATGGCTTTGCCCCACTCTACCTCTGTGACCTAATAACCCCCTACTAACCTGCAATCCCTCTGTCCACTCCCTATGCTCAGCTGGCTCTGGTCTACTCCATGTCCCCAAACCACCCACCCCACCATCAGTGGGCGAGCCTTCAGCCACTCTGCCCCCAACCTTTGGAATTCCATCCTGCAATCTCTCTGCCTCACCCACTCCCTAGCCTCCTTCAAGTCCTGCTTCAAGACCCTCTCTTCAACCCTGCTATCATTCACACCCCATCTTCTCCTTTCCCTTCATCCACTCCCGATCCCGACCCCAGCTCAGGTCCGAAACACTGACTGTCCAGCTCCTTGGGGCATCCCCTCAATGTGAAAGGTGCTATACAAATTTAAGTTTGTTGTTGTTGTTGTTGTTTATAAGTACAGTATTTGCATTTACTGCAATTACAAATTCCACCCAGGATAACCAAAGCTCAAATCTCCATCCAAAAATGTATTCATCTCTCAATCGTCACATATTTGTGTTTGTATATGTTTAGATTAGACACATGTTAAAATATATCCAAGCTGCCTCTGGCCTTGTTCCAGTTTAAAACTTTTAACCCCCCAAAAAATGGACAGAGTTCAATAAGAGAAGCAAAAGCCTATGTTGGCATCTCATCTCTCTTGGGTAGACCTAGACTCACTAACACATTGATGTAGTTGTCACATAAATGTGTTCACTGCAAGAGTTGCACTTGACGTATCCAAGTTACTTTCACCTTGTGCTGAGGCATCACTCTCACTTATATTTCTCTTTTCCACCTAAATCTTTGTCATCTTTAAAGGTTTGAACAACAGTTGAACTATAAAATGGTTAATTATTTTCACAGCCTCCTGTGTCACATTTACCAACTTATATAATTGATAAACTTTACATTTAATAAACAAATAAATGAACGAATCAATCAATCAATGGTCCATGCTTTTGATATAGTGCTTTCATGTTGGGATAATAATAATACCCCCTTACCATCAAATGGATGTATCCAGGTGACACCTGAAGAAAGAAATATGAATAACTAAGATCTAAATGATACTAGTTTATTTTCTCCTATTTTTTTCTCTTAAATAGGTTTGAGGTACAGTAAACTGCAGTGCTGCCAGTTATGGCAATGGGATAAATTCCAGGCTGATTTCCCTATTTAAATTCAAAATAACCTTTTGTAAAAAAAAAAGTTGAGAAACCTAAACTTTCAGAGGAACTAAAGTTCATGAATGTCAGATGAAATAAATTAACTGATTATTGCAACAAAAAGCATCAAAGGGCTGTTTCCCTGATCTAGCGTGTACATTAAAACAGTCAACTGCACAAGGACGATAGTAAACTAGCCCCAATACATGGAGAAAAACCACTGAAGATGAAATGCTTCACAGTCAAATACTGTACTACAACTTGCAATTATATAGTGTTGTTCACACAGAGCATAGTTTTAGAGCACTTTACACATACACCAAGCAGAGAGGAGAGGGAGGTGGTAAGTGACCATATTACTTTCAACTAAAAGACTCCACTCAGAGTAATTTCAGTTTTACCCACATGTTCACATTCTATATAAGGCAGATGGAAAACTTGTTTCAATTACAATGGATCTTGATTTATCTGTTGGAAGAAATTTCATGCAACACATGTTTTGAGATAAACAAAACATTCCAAATACTTATTTCACTGGTCAGTTAATCCAAGATTTCCTTTTCTACAACTTTTGATTGACATGGTTCTTTTTATGAAACTGGACTGAGCAGATTGAGCAGATCCCTGAATAGCATCCTCAGGGAGTACAGGTGTCAGGTGAGATCCCAGTTTTCACAGGATATTAGTAAATAGAACAGTGTGAGACCACACTGATGAGGAAACCTCACACCACTTGGGTCTCCAGTGGTCACAATAACAATGCAAAGCAAAACGCTTCAAATGTTAAGTTTAAAAAGGGCTGCAGGCCTGCCCCAGAATTTTTTTTAAACATGTGGAATGAGCCACAGCATTAATTTTTTTTACCTCCAATTTCCATCCTCCACATTTCACATAACAGTACTTAACAATTTCTTACGTCAAAAAATTCTTACTGAATAATACCAGTTATTGGATGACAAAACGGAATCTTTAACATTGGAAAACAATTTTTGCTTATATTTTCTAACAACTTACATAAGAGTAAATGAAGATTCCCCAAATAGGGTTTATTTTTTGGACAGCTGGCACAGCCAGAAAGCCATCACCATGCTTCAGAGTATTCAAATCAGACTCAGATTTCCATGCATCCCACCTATGCATGAAAATTCCTGTGTTTGGAATGTAATGTATACTCTCTCCCTGGAGGGACGCATCCTGCTTACCTAATGCCAAAGGTTAATAGGTGCATGTTGTAAAGAGCCGAGGCTTTGAGTCTTCATTGGAGATCTACTGGAGTTTAACTGCCTAAAACTGGATAGCTTGGATAGGTACTGTATTTGGAAGTTGGAGTTTAATATGAAAATCTTTGAGGATAAAGGAATAGTTACATAGATATGTTCCTCTATAAGATTAATAGTATACAGGAGATGGATAAATGCATTGATAGTTCAGATAAATTGTCTAAGATTTGTGGAAGAAGCATCCTGTATTTCATTTTCTCATATATTAAATTGCAATAATCTTGTGTTCAATGGTGAATGAAGAATTGTACCACCGCATAACCAGCAACACTAGTGAGTCAGTTTAATACTCTAAAATTCTCTTTGTTTCTGGATGGCAACTTAAATCATTCCACACCCCATATTTGGGGTTTTCAGATTGTAAAGCTTTTAAAATATTTATAGCTGTGTAATTTTCTTCTTGTGAGGAATGCTTCATTAATCTTGCATTTCATCTGGACAAAATGGTGCTTAAAAATAAGAATTTACAATCAAATTGATTTTACAGGCTTAAGGCTTTTTTTATTTAAGAAAAATGCAAACGAAATTGCAACTTCATCAAAAGCATCTGGGAAGGAGATTTGAGTAACCTTTTGAAGGCGCGAGAAAGAGTGATATGATTACTATATTGAAGTTTCCCATTATGATATTTTTTCCTGAATTAAAAGAAACACAATATTGTGAAAAGTTCAATTGAGCTTACTTGCCACCATTAATAATAAATAATTCCTAAGAATGTATGCAATGTGGTAGACATGGCACTGAATAGGGTACTTGCCTTTTCAGGATTCATTTGCCTCCAGTGTTGGTTCCTTGGGAACCAACACTGGCGCCTTGGGACGTCCTCCCGACGTGAAAGGCGCTATATAAATGTAAATTGTTGTTGTTGTTGTTGTTGTTGTTGGTTCAGTCATTCAACAGGTAAGTGCTCTTACCCTTTTCTATTCAAGAATCCTCAAGTTTCACAGGAATTTACTACTCTTTCGCTTAGAAATTATCAAACATCCGTCAGTACAGGCCATTACTGGTAACATAATTAACCTGATGCATATTGTTGCCAAAAAGTAAATTTGGCTAATTGAAAACTGTCTGGCATAACTTCTAACTATTGACTATATATCATGTACACCATAATACAGAATCAAGATGCAAATTATGTTTGGAACGAGCAAATAGTGGATTGGTTTTGTAGCAGTGAAGGAGACGTGTTAAGAAATGGATGCTGCAATGACAGTGCTAAGCACCAACAAAATAAATCCAGTTTTAGTTGCGCCCGACATATGAGAGAAGTCTATGCAACTCATTCATGAGTTAATCTGTTGCTTTAGCTCTAGGGCAAATACATTCTTCTCATTCTTGGGAAAGCTTCCATATTCAGTGGCTAAACATAAAATATCCTTTTTTTTAATTGCTAACAAAACTACTTGGCCTCAGCCATAGAGAACTGTTTCATTGGTGGCTTGTCAATGATGGTACAACCTTGGCTTGCTTGTTTTTTTTTAGAAACTAATTACTGGTTCTGATCTACTGGTATCTAATGCACCAACTCCAAGAAATGTGAAGTAAGGAACACATCAAAACCCAAAAGGAATGAACCCAAAAGTTCAACAAAAATGGAGATAGCAATGACCAAAGGCAGGTGACCCTGCATCTGCTGTTGGATTCATCTCAGTATGAGGGCTCTGCGCATTGAAAGTCTTCTTACCCTTTTCTATTCAATATTTTGCCTTTAGAGAAGGTGGCAACCACAGTAGTTACTGGTGGATACATGACAGCGGTCAAAGCAGAGCAAGCATACTCGCCAAGGCAGCAAAACTAAAGCAGCACCAAACCTGGGCTGAGGAAGCTGAGGCTCACCAGAGTAAGAAGCATTCCATGGCGCTACCCGGTGTAAAGGTTGCTATATAAATGCAAGTTATTGTTGTTGTGAGTGATTAAACTGGCAATTCAGGTTCAAGAAGACCGACCAGCAAGAACAATCCATCATATAGATTACATTACCAGAGGTAGTGATAGACACTAATACTGTTGTGATCCAATTGACGTAAGAGAGACTCTGTCTCACCAAATATCTCACTAAACGCAGGCCGGGAGTCCGTTCTGAATTTTATCAATATTTTGACATCTGGAAAATGCCTGCTGTGATCCATTATAAGCATGTTTTTCCTGTAAAGAAAAGTGCAGTGAGATTAAGATATAGTTATGTGACCCATTGAAATGCTTTCCTGCAGTGAATTCCCATCATAGCACATGCAATATTACTAACAAATCACTGCTATTACCACCTTTGATAGCATAGGTGTTCCATTCTCAATAATATTTACTACATGTCAGTGCAGATTATTTTTCAATATTTCATTTATAACCACAATTTCCTGCATTTTCAAAAAATCCTGAAAACTTGCATATTTGACTGTGTTTTCGCTACCTCCACCAACTCCACCCCCCCCACCTCCCTCTCCCGCCCACCATACTAACTCGAGTGCTCAGACAGCTTTAAATCAGAGTAGCTCAGTAGTTAGAGCACTTGCCTTACAAATGCGAAACCTGTGTTTCAATCCAGGTAGTTCAGAGAGAAACCTTGGGCAAATTTTCTTACACCACATGCCTAATAATAGTCCCTCAAGCAAAACAATAAGAAAATTCAATCCACGACTGTTTGTGGGACACTGCTGTGCGCAATTGGCTGCCACGTTTCACCCACAAATATACAGTCAATTCACTTTACAGTTTATTCTGTGAAGTGCTTTGACACATCTAGAAGATGTGAAAAGCGCTATATCAAATGCAAGGATTATTATTATTATAAGTGCTTTAAATGTAAATCCTCCCAGTGTGAAAGGCACTGAATAAACATAAATTATAGTTGTACTGTATTATTTATTATTATATATAATAGTATTTATATGTCTGTACCATGTGCTTAATACTTTAAAGGAATATTTATAACTTATTCTTTTGAATACTTTAAATCGTGAACCTTCTCCAGAATCTTTCCGAACTTCTCCTGGTCTCAGATTCTGCAGTTATTTTTCACAATATGCAGAAGCTCCTGAACCTCCACAATATCTTGGGTAGAAAGCTGATCCCACCATCTCCCCACCCACTGAGACTCTCTGTTTTGACAATCACAGCATTGATCAAGACAACAGCTAGTTACCTGGTGTTGAAACAAGTCTTACAAATTATATTCTCTGGCTTATCTATGAAGAATCACATATTTCACAGCAGTTAGTTTGAATATTCTGAACTTTATAGGGGTCAAGTAGTTGTTGACTGCTTCTGAAATGTGAAATGATCCTTATTTACAGGAGCAATATTATTGGATACTACGTTTTCATTGCTGCTGATTTAATTCTGTCTTACACATTTACATAATATTAATTATTTACATGCTTAAACATTGCACATTCCCATGATATTATCAACACTTTGTTGAAAGTATTGTATTGAATGTTTTTCCAGGATCGTTGATAGCAAAAATAGTAATCCTTGCATTTGATATAGTGCATTTCACACTGTCTAGACGTCTCAAAGCTCTTCACTGAATACAGTATAAAGTGGATTGACTGTATATTTGCAGGCAAAATAATTTTGAGGAATACAATTTAACAGAATTTAGGTACATACCTATATTTCCTAAATGAAAAATTCCTGGCTCATTTCATTCACTTTCTTTTGGTGATTTGATGTTTTTTCTAACAGATTATTATATATGTCTAATAGCCTTCCAACTAAAACATATGTTCTTGTGAAAATTAATTCCTTCATAAAAACAATAAGGAAGTAATTTGGAAAGGTACTTGATGATATTGGAATAGGTACAGAGCTAGATAGAATTGGAGAATCTCACAATACAGAAGAAAGCCATTTAGCCGAACATGTGAATGTTCAGATCGGGGAAAATCTCCCTTCTTTTTTATGAATACCTTTATGGGATCTTTATTGTCCAACTGAACAGCAAGTACGACCTCTGTTTAATATTTTTTGTGAAGGAGGACACCTCCATCAATGCAGCACAATTTTAACACTGCACTGAAGTGCTGACCTGGACTTCCAAAGTCCCAATGTGAGTCTTAAATCTACAACTTAGAATGCTACTAAAGATGTTGAAATATTGTTGATGTCCATTTGATTTCAAAACATTTTGGAGTATATGCATAGAAAATGAAAGCAGATCTATCCAAAATAAGTATCCAAAATAAATTTTTAATAAAATCTAATGATGTGCTTTGGATTACTGTGAAAAGTAAATACTGTTTTTTTTAGTGCTTAAATGTTACAGCTTAATGGAAGACTTTCAGTTTGATAGCCAGTGACAAATGTTTCTGGGGAAGAATGAATGGTTTGTGAAGAGTGAAGTCCTGGTGAAGTGGTGTCTTGTCTTTTGTGATCAACAAGTTTTATTGAAAGCATAGTAGAAAATATTACTGGAGTTAATCAGCAAAACCATGTAACTTACATGATATAGAGGTCCCAGCAAGAAGAAAATCTCACTTTGAGCTTCCTAATGAATTGTTTTCATATTATCCCTTTGGAAGTTATACTTTAAGCTTTTAAAGCAATCCCAGATAATTTGCAGCTTGGTTCCATAATGTTCTAAATCTCTAGCAAAAAAGTTCCTCTAGATGGCAGTAGTGCCATGTACTTGGCATACGACAAAATCTAACCAAGGTGCCAGGAGCATCTCATCACAGAAAATTAGTATTGAATGAATGGAAATAGAAGAAATAGCTGCTAAAATTTGAATATAATGTAAAACTTAATATTGGAACAACAATTCAAGACTAAATCTAGATTCACCAGCTCTGGTTAAATAAATACCTGGATGTGTGCTGCTGGCCAATGTTTTTGTACAGAATTAATTAGAATGTTAAGCTTCACATCCAGCACATAAAAAAAACTGCAAATTCAGTAAGTTTCCCAGGATATTAAAAATAATATTAGATAGAATAAGTACCTCAAGGTGACAGAAAGGGTATTCCATACCTCATGTAAACTGTGTGATTTATTCTGACCACTGATTCGCAAGTGAAATATTTAACAGTAGATTATCTGTCTCCTGGGAGAAGTGGCAAACACATTGGAGATTAGTGAGATGTGGATTTGCCCCTGAGAGTTTCTCAAAAACTGAATTACAGATCTTAACTTTATTACATGAAAAGCTTCAAAGTGGAAATTAATTCACGGTAAAGTTACTGATTTGAAGAATTTCACCCCAAAAGTGCTTTTGTTCAGCAATTACTGGAAGAAGCTAAGATGCTCTTAGTCATCCATAGTTTCCACTAAAACGACTGGAATAAAGTGTTGCGTCACATTTATGGCTGTGGTATGGTTTATCAAGGGGAAAAAATACCTATAACAGATTGTGGTTTCTCAACCTGCACTTAAGGTAAAGATTCCCATTCTCAAAAATTCACTTTTATTCTCAATTATATTCACTTCCATTTAAAGAAATCATATGAACCCTTCTTCTAAGAACCCACAAGCCATGCATTGAATCGTTCTCAAGTTTTTGAATTCTAGTAAATTCATATCCAAACTGTTTATCTTTTTTTCTCAAATGCCAATCATGTTTTAATGCATTTTCCAGTGCTTCTATTCTTATTTCATATTTCCAGCATTATCTTTTTGTTACCTTTTATCTGACAGTGTTCCTTGGTATAGCACCATACCTCTAAACTTGACTCAGCCAAGATCAAGGAATTCATCTTGTGGCAAATATAGCTATGGACCTGCAACTTACCATTCCAATACCATTTCCAAATTCACCAGGACTTCACTTTAATTATTCTTTTTATTGAGACTTTTTTTATATGTCGACTGAACTTTTCAAAAACAATTGGATAAGGATGATTTTGCACAAATGGGTTATTTGCAATTGTTTCACCAAATATAAAAACATCACATACAGCATAATATATGACAAGTTTTATGGAGGGTCAGCCGGATGTCTGACAAGTGTGGAAACCCATCATCATGCTTAAGAGTATCCAAACCAAATTAAGAGTTCCATGCTTCCCACCTACTGTATACATGAGAATTCCAGAGATGTTTATTGGAATGGTATGTTCACTCAATGAAGGACACATCCATCTTACACAATTCCAGAAAGTATTGCCAACACAGGTTGGCAAGAGCCAAGGCTTGGGGACCCCTGTGTGTGGGGGGATACTGCTGGAGTCTAACTGGCTAAAACCACAAAGCTTCAATTTATAGAGGTACATTTCACCATAATAGTTTTAAAGGTAGGCTCAATTTCCAGAAACTGCCCAATCCAACACTTATTACAAAACAACAAAAAAAACAAAATTACATTTATGGAGCGCCTTTCACCTCCAGGGGGACATCACAAGGTGGTGACGTCCCAATCCACAATGCTGCACTTTTTATGCTTAGGAATAAATTATATCAAAATACAGTAAAAGCCCGTTTATCCGTGACCCGATCAACCGGATTGCTTGACCCCCTCCTGGGGCAATTCCTCATTCCAGCAATCGCGAGTATACTCACTTTGCTCATGCGTGCAATGTGTGTGCATGCGCACTTATTAAACTTATGAACTTGGGGGGTTTTACTGATCGGTAAAAAAATGCTTTTCTACCGAACGTTTTACCAAGTGTGCTGGAATCTTTATTGGTAAGTTGTCATGCAATATTCTGTTACTAGTTAGTGTATTATTAATATGGTATGTTTTAAAATAAGTAAATTTTTTGTGTTGGGTTTTCAGTAACTTGCCGCCCGATTATCTAACACAATCAATTAGTCAACCCCCTGGAGGGTGCCGGATAAATGGGCTTTTACTGTATTTTTATGTCAGCCTTTATCATAATTAGTTTTTTTTTCCCTTTCTCTGAGTCCAAAAGTTCCATAAAGCACAAAGTTGCATAAAGAGAGTTGATCTCACAACAGTTAAACATTTACACGTGCAAAATGCAATTTTTGTTACATAGTCAAGGTACATTAAATTTCCCAGCACTAGGAAAACACAATGGAATGGCAGGATCTGTTTCTAACTCCTCTCGATTTCTGTCAATTAAAGCACTATTTTATAAACGTGGAACTGGATGAAACATTTCAATAAAGGGATCTCCATAAATTATTCAAGGCCATTTCATCATCTGAACGAAATGCTACAACTCCTATTTGGCTTCAAGAAGTAACACATATTTCATCTGCTTGTTCTGAAGTGCTCATTGGAAGAAGCATATTTCAAGCATTTAATTCCCAAAATATAAAAAAAAGTAATGAAAAATTGTTTCAGTACATGGTAGGAGAAGTTTCCTCTTTAATTGCTGCTCACAGGATGTCAGTTACAGTTTGTCTTTTGTATCTGATTGCACACATTGTAAGCAAATAAAAGGGTACTACTACAAAAAATAACCTTAGGCTGCAATATAACTTCTATTACTGCCAAAAAAGCAGAGGAAATCACATTTTCCATTGTTTATTTCTCTGAGAATCTACAGTAGGAAGCAAATTTTTCAGACACTTTATTTTCAATGATACTGTTGTTACAAAATTTGGAATTTTGTCAGTTGTGTTTATTTTATAAGCCAAAGTAAAATTAACTTTCTCGGTGTGTAGTTGTGTTTAAATTAACAAGTACAGTACTGAACTTCTGAGAGGCTTAATAAATAGTTAATAGAAAGCTGTTGTTGCACTAAAGAAGAAAAGGATACGTGGCTATGGAACAATTGAACCAACAGACCAGTAGGTGATACTATTCATTAAACCACTTTGGTTCAGTGTTCATTGCGCTATTTTCATCTTTGAACGGTGTTGCGTTTATACCGCACGTCTCATTTGGTGGGAAATGTGCTGTGTAAAAATCAGGCTAGAGTCTGGAAGAGGTGGTTTAAGGGTGCTGTTCAAATCATATATGTTGCATTAATAATGCAGTATTATATGTTTTGTAAGTTTGTTTCATCTCCCAGTTGGTCATAAGAAAGTTAGGTGTACAAATAATTACAAATATGTTAATTTGCACACGTGCAGATCTCTGAAATCGAGGAGTCCATTCTACCCAATCTATAATCAATGTGATGAAGAGTGGGAAGTGTATATCAGACTTTCCGCTTCACAGCACCGCAACAGTATAAACACAAGATTATATAACCAAACTGGTTTCTGGTTAATTTTTAAAAAAATGTTAAGTCCTTTTATTCAACTGCAACTATTCTGCAGTCGCTTGATAGAAATTATAGTATTGGGTGGGGGCTTTTATACTCCCATTCCCTTTTATATTATTCCTCTTTAAATGTTTATCCAAAATAGTCAATAAAACACCTCTTGCTCTGGGCTAAACAGGAAATCACCAATTCAACCAAGCTAACAATTCCATAATCCTGTATTTACTGCAAAGAGGGCAAGGTTTGTTTTCAGTTAGCATGTTCAAACATTTTGTTTCAATGCGCTAATTTTAAAGCTTTAGATCTGCGATGCATACCTCTGCCTACCTTGAGTGAGAAGTTTTGAAACAAAGATGATTTACAAACAGTTTTCTGAAAAGCAGCATGTAACACTCACTACAAGTGGTTTGAAAGCTGAAAGTTCTTTGCTTAATTGTCCCCCAAATACCAATGTATCTGAAGGGAAAATGGAGAGTATCAAATTTTCTGTTCTTATCGGTTTCAATTTTGTTTAAATGATCATGAGTGACTATCTCCACAGAATATTTTGTTGGGATAGGGTTGATGACAATAGAGCATTTTATCGAGATATTCCCTCCCATAAATTTAGTGGTTAAACATTATTGAACATTACTATACAGATTGAGTATCGAAACTTAGATTCCTGCTGGGGTGTCCTGAATTAACTCGTCAGGTTGACAGTGAGGAAACCTATTAGTCTAAGCATTCTTGGACTAAAGAGGGGAAAATAAAATTAAGCAACGTGATACCTTTCCTACAAGAAGCAAGGATGTAAGTGTTTGTCTCACACAAGAGGAATGGTCACTTAAGTGATACATCATTGTGAAATCTTACCTAAGCACAAGAAAAGTTTTCTTTGTGTGTGTGTGTCACTGTATTATAAACTTTCATGTGGAAACTCTCAGTTAAGGAATAAGAGATAAGATAAAGTGGAATGAAAAAGAACATATGAGCCATTCTTAATTCTCTACTATTCACACAGAAACTACCCTATCATAAATTTCATCCGGCCAATTCTATTTCCTATGGGAAAATGCCACAGAAACTCCCTGAAACCAAATCCTTTACATTCTGAGTGATGAAAGCTGAAGACCACCCCCCACAACCCCCGTACTCACTATATAAAGGTTTGAGGCTCTTCATGCAATGCAAGTTGAGCTAATATGGTTACATTTTGTGTTACTTGTCTGTTAATTTTGAAGTTATTCATGAACATGGTTTATTAACACAATTTACTCAGTGGTTGCCATGCCAATATAAACGTTTATTAATGGAACACAAATAAGAAGATTAGAGAAATATTTTCCACTCTGCTCCTGTTAAATATATTTTCCATCTTATTTCTGCATTTATTAGGAGCATATGATTACAAGCAGAACATTCAATATATGCTGTGGCACTAAAACTGATTTATTTGTAAAAACGCTGTTTTATGTTGTCAATATTATGACTACTTAGTATTGCTTAAAGAGCTTATAGTGCACTTTTTACAGTGGTTAGCTTTTAACAGATTCTGAAAAAGTGCCTGAAGAGTTGAGCCAGATTGAAGCTACCTTGGTGACATAATTGATTCAATCACATGCAATTGGAAAACTGGATAAACAGTCTTTTGGAAGCAAATGTAGTTTAAAAAGTGAATTATTCAATTGCGAAAAGATGTTAAAGTATAATTGATGGGAAAACTGGACTTTGTATGAGCTGTTCCGTCAAATTGAGGAGACTAAAAGATTGAGGCAATCGACCTTCAATTAAATACACGCATCTCTATTATTGTTTAAATAAATTATGTTTGTAATATCATGCATTTGTACGTGATGTTTTTCCCTGCTCCCAGCCAAGGTGTTGCAATTTAGAGACATTCTGTAACTGTATTCAAGCACCGATGCTACCAGCATTTCATATATTGCACTGGAACTTTCCTTTCAAACCAACGCAAGATGAATTAGAAATTAATTTTCTGATCAAACCCAGAGGGCATCCCTCCTTTAAAAGCAATAGTGTACACTCACTACAGTACAAGAAGGTAAGTACAGCACTTAAAGATGTCATTGAGATTATTCTGGTGCAACCCATTAACTATGGAAAAGTTTTTTGGCTAGGTACATAGATACTTAACATATCATTCATTTCTCTGTGTAAATGTATAATCCCCTGAACTCTTCAAATCCCTGCAGCCCCTTTAGATCAGAAAATGTAAAGCTAAAGCTGTACTGGAAGCTTTATGATTACAGATGGAAAATTCTTTGCCCATGCTTTTGATTTTTTTGATCCCTATTTTAGTTCAAATCCTATTAAAATCAGCTTTATGCTTTTCAACTGTTGAGTGTAATTGGATCCAATGCTTCACAGCCCAAAAACTTGGCTCCTGTTTTCAAACCTAGTTGCTAGAGGGAATTGGCACTGAGTTATGAATGGATTAGGCTGACTTCTTTAAGCAAAGCTTGGATGTTTAATAAGGCTACAAGCTCATTTCATCCAATGAAGGTAACTGCAACTATAAATCAGTATCTAAACTGCGTGCAAGAGGGGTTTACATAAGTATATGCAGTAGAATACAAAATGAACTGTTGGTCCACAAAGTGTTTCCACATGAGTGGCCTTACACACTATGTATGTGATAATTATTTTCATAATTACTACAATAGAAGCGATTTAGATCAATGATGAGACTTTGGAACCGGGAGGTATATGAAGAAACAGAACTCATGTTTTTCACTTTGGTTATATAAATATACTTACATATGCATGCAGGCATTTTTTTTAACCATTCTTTGCAAACATAATAACATAATACAATTAAAATCACAGGCTGCCCTTGGTGGTTACAAACAAAAGATAAATGCTGCTGTTTGATCCTTGCTTACTTACCAAGATCCGTTTTTCCAGATGAACTCAGTTTGTTTTAGATGTCCATATGCTACATAAAAATATGTGTTTTCTGTCCACAATTCATAGCTTAACATTCTATTTTGGGGGTTATTTATGGGACATTTGGAGCATGTTTGCTTGTTACGCACAGAGCTATTGAAATAATGCTTTAAATATGTGGTTTGTAATTAGTCCCCTTTTCTCTCCAGAAGTCTGTAAAAACATTATCCAATAAGGGTAACAGTGGATTGTTGGATCTAATTGTACATCTAAGACTGAGAATATAAAACCATGAACCAAAGTCACAAAATCGAGTGGGATGTGCTGCTGTGAGTCTTCTTGGTCAGTCAGTCTAAGCAGTCAGATTGTCGGTGATTCTGAAATAAAAGCTATGGCTATTAGTGGACATTGCTATGAACAAATTGGCTGTTGTGTTCACTTACAACATACACACAGTAATACCATTCTTTAGTATATGCTGTGAAGTTCTTTGAGATGTTGAGAGAATACCTTATGACAATATGATAGAGTGCTATATTGAATTCAATGATTATTAGAATTATGGAAGCTGGTGCACCTTTAACATTGTGAAATTTATTTCAAGTCAACCTAAATAATGAAAAAGGGATTACACAGCTGATTTTGAAGCTTGCTTCACGAGCATGTTTTTAAAAGTAGAAATAACATAATATGGTGATGATTACCTAATGGGCTGTAATAATCCACAAAATCATCATGTTACTTCAATTTAAGACGAGTTGCTATTTAGTGTGTGTTTTCTCTGCTCAGCTAGATATTTAATGCTGTTGGAAACATGCCCACCATGTAATTTGTTGTTTTATTAGTGTGTCAATATTGTGCATTAAGACTTTCAACAGTTTTCATTGAACATGGAAGAGCTTCTTTCAATTTGAGCAAAAATAAGAGAAAAACAGGAAATAACTAATGCTTGTTCTTCTATAGTGTGGCCCAGATGAAAGCATTAGAAGTAGTCCAACTAATTAATTTGAAATTCAGTGTTGAAAAGATATTGTTTACACATATAGATGATAAGCTGTGGTTTAGCTGTTGGGCAGAAACAATCTTTTATTCTGCAGTTTGTTTTTTCCCAAATATTTGAAACAATACACATATTCATCACTTTGAAGTTCAATTAAACTGTAGTTTCCAGTCTTATGGTTGAGTCTCATTGTTCTTTTGAACTCTAGACACTGATTGTATTCGTTGCACAATGGATTGTAGCTAAGAATCAGAGTGACAAAAGGCCATTTGGGAGCATTGGATTTTGGGCTGGGAATCCTGTAAATGTCCATTAGGAAAGCTTCAAGAATAACATATAATCTAAAATCGCACTATTAAAATACGTAAAGGTGACTTCTACACCATATGACGCAACATGAATATTAGAGAAATATAAGTTTAACATATAGGAAATAAATTAACATCTACAACTATTTAACTATTTATTACATGTACTTGAACTGCTAAATTGTAATTTCTGCTGTTTATGTTTTACCTACCCTCCATCCTTCGAGGCAATATCAGTTTGATTCTTAAAGTACAAATGACATTAAATTCTGTTCTTGCAATATACATGAGATCCTTCAATCCCATACAATTTCTCACAACCATTTTAATCTTTTGAATAGAACTCAATGCCCATGATAAGGTGCAATATCAAATACAAGGATTATTATAGAAAGCATTTATTATTTATTAATAATTATTCTTACCAGTTAAATAAAACCTTTGTGAATATAAACCATCTGAGTTTGTTTTTGTCTACCATTCCCCTATGCGCACTTTGTATTCATGCAATATCTTTAGTTATCCTTAGTTTATATCAGTAGCATATCAGTATTCACTAAAGTTCAGAATTCTATAGAAACATGATATATGTACAGAATTGTGGACAAGAAACATTCTTATCTTTATTAGCAATTAATCAGTGGCCTGGTTGAGAAAATATCATCCATTCAAACAAGCTCAACCCTTTTGTGACTTTCCAATTGCAAACATCATGGGGAGTGTTTACCAAACGACTCATCTAATATATTACTATCATTAATATCTTTAGTACTGTATATGTATTTCTGCAAAAAAAAACTGTACTCAGAAACTACATGGGACAGCTCACTTTCAGTTTTATTATGATTATTATTATTATTATTTATAAAGATATTGCTGAAAAGGAACAAACTTGAATTTGCTCAAACATTTACTCCCGTATATACCCCTAGTACACCAGCCATCTCCAAACCCTCAAGGCACAAATGCAAGCTACTGAATGCACCTGGACCAAATCCAAACTAACAGTCCATCGGCAGATTTGGCTGGATTGCACTAAGACCTACCACTCCGCCCTTGCCTCTGCCAAGTCCTCCTTCTACTCCAAGTTAATTTTGGAGGCCAAGGATAACCACAAGCTCCTCTTCTCCACCACAAACCAACTCCTCTGTCCACCCTCCCATGCCTCACCTATCCTCTCCTCCAATTCCAACTGCGAGGAAATGCTGAACATCCTCAAACCTAAAATTGAGGGGATCCATTCATCCACCTCTACCTATCTACTATTACCCCTCCTATAACCTCTCCCCAGGATCCAAATCCCACCTACACCACATTACACACCTTTGACCCTATCTCTCTGCTCTCAACCGGAAATTGAAATCCACAAACTGCTCCCTCAACCCCATTGCCCCCTCTCTCCTCATCTCCCAGTTCCACCTTGTAGCCCCCCTCCTAACTGACATCATCAACCTCTCCCTATCCACTGGCACTGCTCCCACCCCTCAAAAAAATACCTGTCATCACCCCCATCCTGAACAAACCTTCCCTGGATACATCCCTACTCTCTAACTACTGTCCCATCTCCAACCCCCATTCTTCTCTAAGGCCCTGGAACAAGTTGTTGTATCCCAGCTTCACTCGTTTCTCTCTCGCCATTCCCTCTTTGAACCCCAAAAATTCGGTTTCCGTGCTGCCCATAGCCTGGACACAGCCCTGGTCAAAGTCTCTAACAACATTTTAAACATCTGTGACCAGGGCCTCTGACTCCTTGTCCTCCTCGACTTCTCTGCTGCATTGAACACTGTTGACCACTCCATCCTCCTACACAGCCTCTCTTCCCAGCTCAATCTTCATTGACCTACCCTCACCTGGTTCAACTCCTATCTTTCTCACCGTCTCCACTTTGTTGCCACCAATGGCTTCCCTTCCAATCCCTGCACTGTCACCTGTGGCAACCCCAAGACTGTGTCCTCAACCCCCTGCTTTCCAACTGTATCTCTTTCTGCCTTCACCATCGATTCCAGGGCCACTGCTGTCCAGACAGACTGCTTGAGAGCAAGTCCTGGATGAGAGCTAACTTTCTACAGTTGAACGTGAACAAGACCGAGGCCCTCCTGATTGGCTCATGCCAGCTCCTTCATACATCAGGCACTGGTAGAATCAACCTCCATGGTTGCACATTCCACATCCCCAAGCCATTCAGGAACCCAGGTGTCTTGTTCAATCCTCAACTATCTTTCCTCCCCCACATCCAAGCAATGATTCACTCTGTCTTCCCTCACCTCTGCAATATTGCTCGACTCCACCATTACCTTACCCCTCAAGCCGCTGAAACCCTCATTCATACCTTCCTTACATCCAGGCTCGACTACGCCAATGCCTTGCTTGTCGGCCTTCCCAATTCTTTTCTCCATAGGCTGCAGATAATCCAGAACTCTGCGGCCCATGGCCTCTACTGCTCCAAGCTCCATGACCCCATCTCCCCTATTCTCGCCCTACTCCATTAGCTCCCCATCACCCAGAAGATTCAATTTATCATGGTCTTCATGTTCAAAGCCCTCCATGGCCTTGCCCCACCCTACCTCTGTGACCTCCTTAGCCCCTACCAACATGCCTGCCCCATCCACTCAGCAGGCTCCTGCTCCATGTCCCCCAACCCATCCTCCCCACCATCGGTGGGTGAGCCTTCAGCTACTCTGACACTTAGCACTGGAATTCCATCCAGCAATCCCTCCATCTCGCCCACTCCCTTGCCTCCTTCAAGTCCCACCTCAAGACCCTCCTCTTCGACGGTTCCATTGGTCACCCTGAACCCCCTCTGCTCCCTCCACCTTCACAATCCCAACCCCAACTCGGGTCTGAAACATTGACTGTCCAGTGCCTTGGGATGTCCTCCAGACATGAAAGGTGCTATACAAATGTAATTTTGTTGTGTTGTTGAATTTTCACAGTCATGTTTTGTATTCTATATTTGTGGCGAAATAGGTTTCCTAAAAAAAAAGTTCTAGTATTTTATCTTCATGAAGTTAATATACAAAAATGAAAGTACCTTGAATATTTCTATTAAATCACATGACATTATATTCATTTTGGCATTAGAGCTTGGAGACAGGTAAAAATTAAATCCTGCGGTCTAGGTCTTTTAGACTACTGCCAAGTCCAGCAAAATCCTTACTTCTTACAAACAGCTTTCTTCATTCAATCCAATCTTGTGATGTTGTGAATTCACTCACTGCAATGCTTGAAGATAACATAAATGTTACATTAAAAAAAAGTTATCAAATTCAGGAGTTGCTTTATCATTTGATACTAAATTGAACTATGAAAATCATCACTAGAAGATAAAGAATTATATATAAAAATGTAAACACAGATCTTTGCTTGTCCCTTTTTGTTCTAAAATCTCTTCTTCCTTACTTGTTCTGATTTGTTAGGGTTCATTTTACTTTTACTATTTCATGTAATTTATGTTGGTGAGATTTTTAATTGCAACATCGACACATACTAATTTGTTTGCAAATCTAAGACATAGTATAACCATTTAGTACCATAAGAATACCAAAAAGTATTATTTTCTAAATCAAAGAATTTAGATAAGACACATAGCTTGCCATTGTAAGGTCAAATAATCAACAATGAGTGTATTGTTATCACCTAAAATCAATTAAAAATGTCTCAACAATAACAGCCACAAGAACTTGTATTGTCAGCCGGACTTGCAATTTTTAACAACCATCATACAGTGAGTCTCAAGCACTTAAAATCAGTTGTCAGAATGTCCTGATGTGTAAGACCATATGATAAATATACTGAAGCGCAGTGACATTTTTTGCCAAGTGGATTTTATTAAACAGCTGTATTTTGAAGACAAATTGTGTAATGCCATACCTTAAATATTGAAATATTTGTTTTTAATATTTAAATAAGCCATTAACCTTTTGATGCTATTTGCGTTTATAAAATTCAGTTCTGTTCTGGGAAATCTAGAGTGCTTCTCTTTTATGGTATTAATGGTATTTCAAACACATTACTTTGTCCAACGCAGTAACAGAAAGTCTAATAGCGCTGAAGGTTTGTTATTTTTTATGAGGTGTTTTGTCGGAATATTGGCTTATCAGCAAGAACAAAAACACAATTTATTCAAATGCCTGCAAAAAAACGCACAAAATGAATCCTGTAAGCCACTTCCTCAGTTAAGCATACATCAACAATTTGTGCTCTGTTTTTCACTCCCTGGGCTTAACCTGAGGGATCTTAAAGGAACTGAAAATAATTTTGTAGCGTCATATATGACAGGATTTCAAATAATAGCAGTTGTTTATGACCAAGGCAATGATTGCACATACTGTTGAAACAAAGGCACAGTGACAGCATGATTACACTGTTCTTTTGGGGCTGACATCCCATCCACTGGTATTAATTGAAAATAGGAGCCTTGGTAAGAACATTCTCTTATTTTCCACAAGCATCACCTTGAGTTAAAGACTATTCAGTAATTATCTTGATTTATTTCATGTAATGCCACAATTTATAACATAATGTTGACATAAGTGAACTAAATTAATTTTGAGACAACCGAGCCCTGTTTACTGCTGTTCCAATAAATGCTAGTTTTATTCTTGCTTTTGTTTTTATTTCTTTTTTTGTCATATCAATACCTTCCATTTCACAATATATTTAATGAGAACCTGTTAACATGAATTGCATACAAGAATCTATTGAAATATTCTTTAATAACATGGATTAAAATAATGATCAATTATCAGTAGCATTACATTAATAATCAGTTATCAAATAAAGCTCAGGTAGGTCATAATTATATATTTAGTTGTCAGTTTTCTACTTTTTGTATCATTTTTATCTTTACTTGTTCTGCTTTGTGCTGCCACTCAATGCTGTACCCATCCCTCCCTCCACGCCTTCGACCCCATCTCCCCATCCTCCGTCATTGAGACCGTCTCCTCAATGAAGTTCACCACCTGCTCCCTTGATCCCATGCCCACCCCTCTCCTCACCACCCAGCTCCACCTTCTAGCCCCTCTAATCACTGACACTATCAACCTGTCCCTCTCATCCAGGACCATTCCCACTCCCTTCAAAACCGCCACCATCACCCCCATCCTAAAATAGCCTTCCCTCAACGCGTCATAGCTATCAAGCTACCGGCCCATCTCCAAATTCCTTTTCCTTTCCAAGGTCCTTGAAAGAGTGGTTGCTTCCCAGCTCTGCTCTTCCCTCACAAAACACACACGTCTCGAACCCTTCCAATACGGGTTTCCATGCCTCCCACAGCATGGAAACTGCCCTGGTCAAGGTCACAAACAACATCCAGACCATCTGTGACCAGTGCACCCTCTGGCTCCTCGTCCTCCTTGACCTATCCACTGCCTTTGATACCGTAGACCACGCTATCCTCCTCCACCGCCTCTCCTCCCTCCTCAACCTGCAAGGCTCTGTCCTTGAATGGTTCCGGTCCTATCTCTCCCACCGCCTTCACTTCGTCTCCTCCAACGGCTTCTCCTCCAGTCCCCGCACAGTCACATGCGGCGTTCCACAGGGCTCTGTCTTGGCCCCCTGCTCTTCACCCTCTACACTCTCCCACTGGGCGACATCATACGAAGACATGCGGTTAATTTCCACATGTATGCGGACGACACCCAACTCTACCCATCCGCATCAACCCTCGATTCCAGGACCACTGGCATTCTTAGTGCATGTCTGTCGACATTGAGTCCTGGATGAGGGCAAATTTCCTACAACTTAACGTCAACGGAAGCCCTCCTGATTGGTTCACGTCAGCGCCTCCGCACCTCAGGCGCTGACAACATCAGCGTTCAAGGCTGCTCTCTCCACCTCTCAAAGCCAATCAGGAATCTGGGCATCTTGTTCGACCCTGAACTATCCTTCCTCCCCCACATCCGCTCCATGTCCGGCACAGCCTTCCATCACCTCCGTAATATTGCCTCACCCCCCCCCCCCCCCCCCCCCCCCCCCCGTGCCACTGAAACTCTCATCCACGCCTTTATCACTTCCAGGCTCAACTAAGGGAACTCTCCCCTGCAGCCTCCCCAGTTCCTCTCTTCACAGGCTGCAGATCATTCAGAATTCTGCAGCTCGTGTACTCTCCCGCACCAGGCTTCACGACCACATCACTCCCACCCTCGCCCATCTCCACTGGCTCCCCGTCACCCAGAGGATCGAATTCAAGATCCTTGTTCTCACTTTCAAGGCCACTTTTTTGCCCCCGCCTATCTCTCTAACTTACTGTCTCCCTATCAGCCCGCTCGACCCTCCATTCAGCAGACTCAGGCCTGCTCCGTGTCCACCACCCTAACTGCCCAACCATCGGCTTTCAGCCGCTCTGCTCCCTCACTGTGGAACTCCATCCCACAGCCCCTCCACCTTGCTTTCTCCCTTTCCTCCTTCGAGGCCGGTCTCAAGACCTTCCTCTTCGACTGCGCCTTCGGCTGCCCCACTAACTCTTCCCCCTCTTCCACTCTCTTTCCCCTTCCCCCTACCCCAACCTTCCCCCCGACCCCGCTCGGGTCCCGACCTGACTGTTCAGCGCTTTGGGACGTTCTCCCGTCGTGAAAGGCACTATATAAGTGCAATTTTGTTGTTGTTGTTGTTGATGTTGTTGTATTGTTCCGATCTTCTCCTGGGCTCCTGATCTATTTGTACTTGTGTAATCCACAATGTAAATAAGGCTCAACAAACAGATGGTGATCAGGCACTGTCTGCATGCTTCTGTATCCTTCTGTGAAATTCAGTAAATTGCCCGTATCAGATGAAGCTAGAAATTGGGAGAATAAAGGATAACCAGGAAACAACTAGAAAATTGTTTTTGCTTGTCCTGGCATATCTGAAATTCCTTGGACACTATTGAATATGTAATCAGTGCCAGAGAACTTCATTCCAGGCGTTTGGCTTCAGACACATCTTTAACACCTGTAGAATTTTCTTATTGTCAATGGTTTGTAAATTTTGCATGTTAGATCCCATTGCGACATGTATCTTAAAATAGGTTCCTACCTGCCTTTGTGTAGCTTCTCTTCCACCACAAAGATCAAAACAACTAAATTCAACGGACATAATAAATCTATAAATTGTCTGTAGTGTCCAATTTACAATGTGTGTAAACTATGTATAAACCATGCCTACGTTTAGAAATACAAATGCCCTAAATTAGCCAATGATATCATTAAGGATATTTACACATGAATTTCATAATTATCACAAGATTATTACAATTTAGAGCCCAATATGTTTGTGTAAGAAGATGACTATCAACTAACAAGATGAATCTTGGTTAGGCTGGACTATTTCCTCAGGATGTTGGTTTAAGCATCTCATCCAAAGGATGGTACCTCCAACAATGGAAGCGGACTGCAATGGGCTGGAGGTCAAAGTCCCAATGTGGAGGATAAAGACATGAATGACCAATATTTATACAGTTTACAAACATCAGAAATACAGTTTTAATCCCAGGTGTTTTGGGTTCTTAGTATTAGTCTGGCTCAGTAGGGAGCACTCTTACCTCTGAGTGAGAAGACTTAAGTCCAACAAGTTCAAGGACTTTGAGACATCCTCTTGATGTGAAAGGTATCGTAAGTAAATATTATTATAATGGGATTTTGAGCTCCAGCCTAGAGCAGTCCACTGCCATTTTTGGAGGTATCATCCTCACAATTTTCGGATGCGATGTTTAAACCATTTTCTGTCTGTCTGATGAGGAAAACATGTAAGATCTCATGGAATTGTTTGAAAAAAAATGGAATTACTCCTGCTATCCTGACCAAAAATAGGCTAGATAAAACATAGTCATGCATGTCTTTTGCGAGTTGTGGGACATTACTGTGCAGAAATTGATGGTTGCATTTGTTATTCTATTTTACTGTAAAAACAAGTGAGGTGCTTTGATACAAGTGAGGTGCTTCGAGTTCAATGATGTGATAAGGTATGACATTGAAGGAGTATGAAGAACCCCTGAATATCCCGCATTTGTTGACCAAATAAAAAGTGGAATATTGTGTGTCAAACATTTGTAAATGTATCCTACTACAGTATCCTGTTTCTTTGCACAAACCAATCCAGGCTCGAGTATATGTTTTTCAAAACAGGTTAGTCAGTTTCAAGAAGTAATATTGATGTAGCCTCGTTGAACTCATATCACCTAGAAACATTATATCAATTAGTAGTTCCTAATAAAGCTGTTGCCTCATGCTTAGTTAGTTCATATAACCAATCACATGATGAACCATAGACTGTGTCTAATGAAACTGCATGTTTCTCCTGAGATTACTATTTACCCAAAGACTGGATAAAGATGATAGATGACCAATTAACTAAAGCATGCATCAAGTCAGAAAGGAATCAGTAAGAAATTGTTTTGCTTTCCTGTTACTATAAGATCAGGCAGAAATTGATTCATTGTGATGTTACTTTTTCAGCCAATATGATCATTTTTGGAATATACAGTGCATAACAAGACCACGTCGTCCTCTTAATGCTTGTTTTAAATTGAGAATTTGTTACTAAATTATCAACCAATTTATTATCAACATGCTATAATTCTTAGATTTCTCAGTAATTGGGCCTTGGGGAGCCCAGCACCTAATTTTTCTTCATTAGTTCAGTCATGTAATACTACTGTTGCATTCCAGATCAGAATTATTGCAGACTAGCTGTACCCGCTGCAGCTCTGCTTGCAACCAAAGAATCCAATATGGAATCTAGATTTTGACAGACAGACAGACAGACAGACTACTTATCCTTGAAAGGTTTAATTTTCATTTAGGCATCTTTATAACGATAAATATAAATGTATAATTTAGAATCATTGGGATGTCCTCCCTATGTAAAAAGCGCTTTAAGCATATAATTTTGCTGTTACTGAAGCTTAACTTCATCTGCGTTCCTTATTTTCTTCCTGCCACTGCTTTGCTACATGCGTGCTCCGTGACACAGGACGCCACAGTGCCACGGTCAGCCGGTACAGCCACCAGGTTGTAACTGAACAGTGCCACAGTGTCACTTGGCACCCACCAGGTGTAACTGCAGCAAAAAATGCAAAATTGAAATACATTTTAAGTCATAATTCATGAACGATAGAACATATCTGAAAATAAATGCCCATGTCACTCCCAGAAGCATGACTTTTCCGACAAGGTATAAAACCTGCTTCTACATTAATTGGTTATTGGGGTGATTCTTGAAGCGCAGTTAGACATTGTTGTTTTATTAGGATAGATAACCATTGGAAGTGAAATGGTCAAATCCACCTTCATTTAAAATCCACCTTTGCCTTGATATAGTTATGAACTTAACTTACTCAGCATAAAAGCAAAGTAATCCTGATATCACACTAAATGGCATTTAAAGCCTCAGACCAGCAAGTTCTATGTCTGTGCCGTAGGCCAGCATTAGATTCAATTAATTGTGATTACGTGTGAGTGATTGCTGGACTAGTTCAGTTCTCAATTCAGTTCAGTCTTCAGTTATTAATGGGGAGGAATTTTCAATGATGTGGTATGACAGGCCATCATTTTCACCCTCTTTAGGTAAAAACAGTCATTATAGTGATAATAAAGATAAGCTTCTTGCTTTGTGAAATATAGTTTTCTGCTAATATCAGAGATCAACGGGAACTGCGAGGTTACAGTCTCTAAATGATGCAAGTCAATTGCCCATGTGAAGGTTGCCAGGCTTTAACACAAACAAGTATACACTGGGGTCTATTATAGGGCAATTCCGAACAAGAGTCACAAATAGTAAATGCTGACAGTAACCAGAAGTGCATCATGCTGACCGATGAAATTCTTGAGCAGAGTACCTTTGGGTAAGCACGACCCACTTCTGCTAACCTGGAATTGCAATCTCTGACTCCGAGCCTATTTTGATTTGCCTTATTAGACTCCAGTATCTGTTTTAAGCAGTTCTGTTTTTTGTAACTTTTCTAAAATATGTCCATACTATATAAACAAATCATATCTTGGGAGACTGCCTGATGTACTGTAGTAAATTACAATACTGTATGTTCCCTTCTGAGATGAGGATGTAATTGACTGCAGATATCAAAGAGAAATCTCTCACAGTGGATTGATAATTCAGATCCTCAGAGACATATGTTTATTCAGTTACAATATTTGGCTCCTGAGAACAGAAGTCCAGAGCAGAATATTGCATCTATACTGATGGATCAGAAGTGATTTGAAAATTACATAAGAGAAAATTACAGTAAGTGTGAGAAGGAAATTTTTTTACATGACTTGAAACTAATTTTGAATTAATGAAAGCTACTAAGCAGCCTAGTTAGAAAATATTGCATATTATACCCTATTAATATTATAGGCACAATTTTATAAACAAGTGGACGGTTCCAACTTCACATGGAGCATTGCTTATTAAATATATTATTATGGAGTTAATGTTTCAAGATATGATCAAAAGAATAATTCACACTAAGTACAATGTGTTTTAAAATCCCTTCAGTCCCTGGCACCTCCCTACCTCTCCGACCTCCTCACTCCCCAATCCACCACCCAGCGCCTCCACTCAACTGGCACCCAGCTTGTCCCTCGCTCCCTCCGCTCCAATCTTGGTGGTCGCATATTCAGCCACTATGACCCAAATCTCTGGAACACTGTCCCTCGATCCCTCCGCCTTGCCCCCAATTCCCTTTAAGTCTCACCTAAAAACCTTCCTTTTTGACTGTGCTTATGGCCTACCTTAAAGGGTGCTATATAAGCGTCAATTTTTGTTGTACTGAGTGTTGAAACATTCACTGAGCTGTATTATCATCAGAATAGCTATGATGTAGAAATATTGCATTTTCAGTTAAATAAAGTGTGTATCTAAACTATATCTGATGAATCGTGTTAAATTGTGCATGCAACGCCTTCAAAAATTACCTGCTTTCAGCATTCTTTACTTAACAACATGTTTAATAATTAGTTTTTTATTTTAGAAAATTTCCTGTTATGGTCCATGCACACTGCAGTTGAAGAAACACAAAATATGCTTTTGTTGACTGAGGTTATAGATGTTCTTGAAATACTTCAGTCAACATTGTTCGGATGAGCACTGCATGTTTATTTTGTAGGCAATATAAATTGCACATAGGAGAGAAAAAATTGTGGTATTTCATTAACAGATTTGATAGTAAGCAAACGTGATTTCCTCATAGGTTTAAAGTTGAAACATGAAAAACAATGAGATAGTACCGTGCAACAAGTTGGAAACTTGTTTTTTCAGAAAACTAGGTTCAAATCAATACCAGATTGGTGATATATTCAGTAATCCAGTATTGAAATGTCCTCCTGATGTGAATAGCATTATATCAAATGGAAAGATTATTACACTGTATTTCAGAGGGGAAATGTAGCACAGAATTCTAAAACTGATACCTTAGTATGAATGGAAAAAATAATGCATTGATCTTGGAAAAATATAACCTTCTTGTATTTTGTGAAAGTTTGTTGGGAACTTGTGTTAATTAAGTAAAAGCAAATGGAGGGTTATGAAGAGGAATGTAAGGAAATGTTTTGCAGATGTATTGACTTTAATTGAATAAACCCAATTAGTTTCCTTCTGTTTGCAAATAACGATTGCAAATGTTACCAACTTTAAAAAACACAATTACCTAAATCTTCAGTGTCTCATTAGGTTGGTCATATTTTTTTCATTAAAGCACATTATAACATCAAAGTAAACTCTCTGTGATAACATATTGTTTTCATTCTCTCTTTCAGCAGGTTATGGGATATTTCTGCATTAGTTATGTGCCAGCAGGTGTCTTCATTTGGTTTTGAAATAGTTTTATATGTAACCCTCTAGACATTTGTGGAATTTGGAAGATTTTCAACAACTATAAAAACTAATGAAGTCTGCATTTTTTGCTTTCTGTGCAACAAAAAGTAAATAAAGGAGCAAGGACTATCAGGAAAATGCTCTTTAAAAAGTACTGCTCTATTAGGAGCTCAGTTAGTGAAGCAGAACCCGAGTTCAAATAGGATCAAATAACACTAACTCTGCTCAACCATTTACGCTTTGAGGTCAATAAAATAGGAATGATGTCTAAAATATTCTCTCAAAAATATAAAGTCTTTCTCTGGGGAAAGAAGGTAAGTGGCACCCCACTTGGGGTTGAACTGGTTTTGAAGAGAAACATCTGTCAAAGGTTCACAGAAAAATTAAGCTGTGAATTAAGGCATGAATTTTGTGAACCAGCATTGAAATGGCAACAAGACTGCTCTGTGGGCACCTACAGTTTTCAAGCCAGCTTTGGGACAATTGTTAACTCAAAATAAAATAAGGTGTGATTCTTACATTTTTCAAAACTAGTCTACATTTTTTTGACTGCAGTACCTTGGGACGTCCTCCTGATGTGAAAGGCAAATGTAATTTTGTTGGTTTATTGTTATACTATTTTTCACCAGTGAAAATGGTCACATCAAAATCACATTCTGCCTTCAGATGAGACATCAAAAGTAAGGTCCCATCTGTCTGCTCAGGTGAATCTTGAGGATTCCATGGTACTATTCAAAATTTATGGAATCTTAAAGATTCTATGTGCACAAATTGGCTGACACATTCGCCTACAAATTACACAGTGACTACACTTTACAGTGTATTCTGTAAAGTACGTTGAGACTTACTGTTAACTTGAAAGGGGTTATGTCAAATGTAATGATTTTTATTATTATATCTCACCTAATGTGCGTTTACAATGATGTATATACGCACGCATTCAATTTCATTTAATGTTAAGGGCACATACAGTATTGAAATGCCTGACATGGGGATATGAGGAAGAATTAAATTATTTCCAGAGGTCTTTGTCCACTATCCTAAAACTCTCCCAGGGTTGAAAAGAAACAATTTAGCCTTTCTGATCTCTTAAGTCAGCACTATAAACTGATCATTGGAGCTACTGAATGCATTTAACTCTGTAATTATAAGAAAAATCCTTAAGAATTTAAAATTGGTCAATAACTTAGCTCTTCCCTTAAACACCACAATTGAGTTTCTCCTATCAATTTAGAGTATATCCTGTGAAACTCTGAGAAATCTTGATGATGTGATCAAGCACCATATCAAACAAAGGATTATCATTAATATATTGTTACAGTATTCAGCTAGTTTCCCATAATCAGATGTATAGTGAATTAACTCAACCAAACAATTTAAGAACATGATTTCATTGAACTCTTATCCATATAATACACATTTTACTTGTTACCATCCACGCACTTTACAAAATGAAGGTGTTATGGTAATCCAAGATAAGGCATGTGATGAGTTACATGTACATGCAGAATGAGGGTTCCTTCTATACTGTCCCAAATACAGTAATGTGCCTTAACATTAAGAGAAAATAGTTCCTGCTATGCCTTAATATACTAAAAAAAAGGATTATAATCTACAGGTAAAGTTTATGGCATTTCATATTGCATTCCTATGTTGATTAATATAAGCAAAATATTAAGGAATGTGACATTCTTTATAACTTTACACTGACCTATCAATCAAACACAGCTCACCTCCCAGGTGAGCTGCCAGGAGGCCATCTCTTTATTCTGCCTGACCAGTTCCCTTGTTTGCTTCTGTGCCCTTATAGATAAATCAAAAGGAATTTTTAGAAAGTAACAAGCAATTATGAACATGTATCTCAACACCTTCCGACTGTGCCTTCTGACATTTTGCCACTACCTTAGTTCCCACTACTCTCAAATCCAAACCCCAGCTCAGGTGGAAACCTTTGATTGTCCTACACCTTGCGATGTCCGCCAACATGAAAAATGCTACATAAATGCAATTTTGTTTGTTGTTTTTGTTTTTCAATTCATGCATTTGAGACGTTTATAGAAAATTGTTTTTAAATCATTTGCTGTTCAACCCATTTGTCAATCATGATACCCATATATTGTGTATAATGGGATGTCCATCAATATCACTTGTTTTTAAATCGACAAGCCTCTAGTGTCCAGCCCCAAGCCCTTCGGTCTCAGTGGATAAGATTTTGGGAGATGCAAACTATAGTTAAATATTTTGCTGCATATTTAGAATATATCAAATGATTAGCAGCAGAATAAAGTGTCAAGATGATTCAACCATGAAAGATTCTATAAATCTGCAACACATTAATATTACAACTGTTAAGCATGAATGGGATCGACTTGCCAAGAGAGAAGCTGAAAGCAATCTAGTGTTAGTTGATTTATCGCTCCCCATGTCAAAATAGTGTGAGGCAGCAATAAACAAGACAAACAGGATGCTGGGTTACATTGACAAATCTGTTGAGTTCAGATCCTCTGAAGTCACAAGATCACAAGATTGGTTGGGATAAAGAAGGCCCTTCACACCATAGTATCTCATTATTCCAGAATACACCCATCAAAGTATCAATCTTACTCATGCTGTATAGAGTTCTAATCAGACCACACTTAAAGTACTGCAGAAGAGACCAATAATGATGATTCCCAGTGTTAGAGGAATTAACTGTGAACAATAGTTAGAAAAGGTGGAACTCTTTAGTCTTGAAAACAACAACAATCTGCACTTATATAACGCCCTCCACGCAAGGTAGCCTCTCAGAGAACGAAGAGTTGTGGGGGGGGGGGGGGGGGGGGGCGCACATCAAGTTATATAAGATCTTAAATAGTTTGAAAAAGTAAACTCAGTACAGTAGAATACTTCAGGTTGCACCAAGGCACTAGAGAGAGGGAAACAGGTTTGGGGATGTAAAGAGCAATTTTATGCCAGACACCAGGAAGTATTTATTTACCTGGTGGTAATTAATGATGAAAACGGGTTACTGGGAAGGGTGGTTGTGGCTGGGAAACTGGATTGATTTGGCAGATGGAGTATAATGTAGGAAGTGTGAATTAATTCACCCAGGTAGTATAGAATAGAGCGGATTATTTTCTAGGTAGTGTTAGTGTTCAGAGGGATTTGGACTCTCCTTGTACACCAGTCACAAAAGGTTACTTTGCAGGTACAGTAAGCATCTAGGATGGTTAATGGCATATTTGCATTCATTGCAATAGGGTTAGAGTACAAGAGTGGAACGACATACTCATCTTAGAGGGGGTGCAGCATAGATTCACTCGGTTGGTTCCTGGGATGAGGGGGTTGACCTACGGGGGTAGATTGAGTATATGTTGAGGATAGGTTGTCCTCCCGACATGAAAGGTGCTCTATAAATGTAATTTTGTTATTGTTGTTGAGTAACCTAGGCCTATATTCTCTAGAATACAGAAGAATTAGAGGTGTTCTTATAGAACCCTATAAGATTATTATGGGGATTGACAAAGTAGACAGTGTGAGACTGTTTCCCTTGGTTGGAGAATCCCAAACTAGGGGTCCTAGTCTCAAAATTAATGGTCAGCCTTTTCGAACAGGGATGAGGAAATATTTCTTCGTTCAGTGAGTAGTGAATTTATGGAATTCTTTACACCAGAAGGCTGTGGATGCTCAGTCGTTGAACATATTCAAGACTGAGATTGATAGATTTCTAATGGATAGAGGGATTAAAGGATATGGAGATAGGGTGGGTAAACAGAATTAGGTTAGAAGATCAGCCATTATCCTATTAAATGGCAGAGCAGGCTCAAGGAGCTGAATGGCCTACTACTGCTCCTATTTCTTATGTTCTTATTTAAGAACAGCTTGAGGAATCGAACACGGGTCCTCTGAGGCGAGAACAATAATTGTTACAATTACAAGTGTGATGAGCAGCTGAATTTGAAATAAAGCTGCAGTGTTGTTCATGACAGGGCACCATTGTGCCATTCTTTGAACAGGAATAATAATGTACTGTGAGCATATGTAAAACATTTAAAAAGATAAACTATCATCCATTTTACCCTTGAAGAATTAGCTAACCTCATATTGGAACCCAAGATGTGAAGTCATTCTTGAACATATTCTACAATTATTTTTGTACTTGTTTCTTCATTGAAAATGGGCACAGCACTCAAAGGGTCAGGGTAACCTCATGAAAATAAGAAATAAAAAGCATTTTCTAACAAAGCTGCAAAGGGTGCACCCAATAAAGTAGTTTGATCAAATTCACTTACGTACTATCCAATTGCTTAAAGTGCATTTTGGTCACTTGTGATGCTTAATTTATTACTGTCTTACAGTGAGATTAAATGATTATCTTTTTATTTAAACTGCTATGAATAAAATAAAAAGGATACCTGTGTTCTCTTGTTACGGATTGGTCCAGAAGCAACCTCAATACCATGTCTATTCATACATATTAAATAACAAACAGATGGGTGATTGTAACTGGGCACCAGTATTTTCATGAATGTTTTGCAAAACATGTTTTATTTAGTTTTATTCTCAGCTTCTTTTCTGTTTCTCTGACAGATGGCAGATGGTTGCTGAGGTTTCGACTGGCACAGATGAAAGAACTGTCTGTTTATATGAAGCCTGATAACTCTTTGAACTGTTGTTATTATGATGTTATTTGTGGGAGTAAGCTGCTTGATAAATTAATTTACTGCAATGAAGATTTTATGTTAGAAGAAAGAAAAACAGACAGATAATTAATCAACTTGTAGTAAGATTTAAGAGAATTTAATTGCTTCATCAACAGTTAGATCCAATTGGAGTGCCTCAGATCACAGTGAATAGCATACAAAGGAAGACATGTAAAAGACTGCAAGATTGCTTCCAAAAGTTGCAAAAGATATAAATATTTGTGAACAAAGTTTGTTAAATCTGAGTGTCCAGTATCTTAAAAGAGACTTCTGCAATATGTTTAATCTGGGACAAAAACAAATGTCATGCATCTCAAACTTGTGGAACGGTGCTAAACTACTTGAGCCGCCCGGTGTGGAGGGCATTATATAAATCAAAGTTGTTGTTGTTGTTGTTGAGATAGTGTAGAGTGCTCCACATTACAACTGGACCTTTCTATTATTGGTCTATGAATGTTTGATGTTTACACAAAAGCAAAAAACAACAACATTTTGTTCCCCAAAACATCATAACTCAACTTGATGGGTCCACAAGCAGAAGCAAACTAAAGAAAATCAAATATGTTCAAAGCTATTGTGCTATTGAGAATATTTATCCATGCCAGTGGGCAGTAGTAAAATGACCAGTGATTAGTGAAAATTAATGCTTGCATCGTTCATAACTGATACTTTCATCAACCCATATAGTTATAATAATCCATGATGCATTGATAGATAGATTGTGGAAGTACAAAATGTCTCTTCACAAAGAAATACGTACAAAAGTTGTTCACATATTAATATGATGAACCACACTATTGGAATATTTGCCTACAAAAAAAGTCACTGCAGTCAAAATGCTTTTGAGACATTCACAATACAAAAATTCAGACTCCAGTATTCCAGTTCTTTTCCTAGAATATTTGATGCATTCACATAAAATTGATTGTCTTTGAATAAGTGATACATACTTATTCCTTCAAATTATGTGAGCCTGGCTCATCAGTATGACCTGAAGGGCATAATACTCAACAGGAGAGCAGGGAGTCATCCCACTCAGCTCCTGTTAACCCTTCAAGCCAAAGCCCTAACGGGTAGTGTGGTCCTTGCTGGACAAGCAGTAGGAAAGCTTCCTGGACTGCTGTGCGTAATTGCCTGCCATATTTCGCCCACAAATCTACAGTCAATTCATTTTACAGTACATTCTTTGAAGCGCTTTGAGATGTCTAGAAGACATGAAAAATGGTACATCAAATGCAAGGATTATATTATATGAATGGCAGACTATGCAGTTTTAGCTGGTTAAATGCCAGCAGTTCCTCAACGCACACTGTGGGTTCCCAAGCCTTAGCATTTACCAACCTGCACCTAATACTTTTTGGAAGTCGGTAAGCAGGTATCTCTGGGATTTCCATGTGTAGGTGGATGTATGGAAATATCAGCTTGATTTAGATACTCTTGAGCATGGTGATGACATTTCACATGTGTCAGACACCCGGCTCCCCAAAAATATATATATGCGTGTGCATACTTATATAGTGCCTTGGGATGTCCTCCCGACGTGAAAGGTGCTCTACAAATGTAATTTTGTTTGTTAGTATATGTGAGCTATGGGAAGTGTTTTTCCAGTTGTGTTCATAATAATGAAGTTCAGATCTTTTACTACTGATGTGACGATAATCTGTGTGATCTGAATTTCTTTAGACTGCTCACCACACCAGAAATACCATGTTACTTATGCAAATGTGAATTACCTGAAACCAAATGAACTATCAGTCAAACAAATCAATGTATCTACTGTGGTATTCTCTAATTGTACTTCCAAAGGAAACAGCAATTTGCCATGCAAAACTTGTCAAAGGTTAATAAGGCATAAAAGATGTCTGAAGGCTGAATAGCAAATATATAATTCACTTGGTAACGAATGTTTACCTTAATAGACTTCCTAGGAATGGGGGGAAAGTAATCGTTGTATCATTGAACTGCTCACGCCCTAGAGGTAACAAATTAATCCAACATTCCAAAACTGGGAAAATGAAATAAAAGCAATTTTGTTTCATCTAGAGATAATTAAATGTAATAGATGTATTACGATTTGTAAAATTTCAAGTAATTGTAGTCTGCTCTGTTAACTAGACATCTGGTGAAGGGAATTGCAATACTTTTTTTTTTAAATCACTTTCAAATAGTTTCATTGCTAATACAATCTACCACAATATGTTGTGAACTAAATGTTCCCAGGTTACCAAGAAATAACCTGTGGAGTCCTGTAGCTCAATGGCTAGAGCACTCAACTTACAAGCAAGAGATGTGGGTTTGATTCCAGGCAGGTCGAAACGTGGGCAAGTTTCTTTATTCCACACGCCTGATAAAAATCCCTCTGAAAAACAATTGGTCAGTTCAATACACGACTGTTTGTGGAAACACTGCTGTGTGCAATTGGCTGCCGTGTTTTGCCCACAAAAATAGTCAATTCATTTTACAGTATACTCTGTGAAGTGCTTTGAGCCATCTAGAAGATGTGAAATTATTATTATTTTCCCATAGAACTTTGGAGTAGACACAAATAACAAAAAGTGTATTTTGTCATGTATTCAAACATGAAAAATGCCACAGGTACAAAGCACAAGTAGGTCAAATTCCACCCAAGAATAAAAATGGAAATTATTTTGCGCACCTTGAGAGGCAAGCCACAGTATTGCCTTGCTGGTATTATATCATACAACATGATATAACCTTGTATAGTATTATACATCAAGTTGTAGAAAAATCATAGGTTACAATTTTGTTGTGGAACCTGCAACTTTAAACATACACTACAACTTTTTACATTTGCCACAACCTTTAATGACAATAGTGAGTACACGCTAACATTGGAACATCCATCGACCATCCATCAACCTACTCTGTACTTTAATGGGATCATCCAACCGTCGTACCTGTTCAACCTTGTCCAACAAGCATGCAGGATGTATAGATGAACAGGTGTGTGGTGTAATGGGAGCAAGTACTCACTCCATAACTATTTGAACTTGAACTGACCACACCAAAACTATAACTTCAACAAACTATGGCCACAAGTTTTTGAACAAAATACCACAACTTTTTACATCCATATTTATAGGATCAATCAAATCAATCAATCAAAACTTACATTTATATAGTGCCTTTCACGTCGAGAGGATGTCCCAAGGCGCTGTACAGTCAGGTAGAGACAAGAGCAGGTGGGGAGGGGTTGGGGTAGGATGAAGGAAAGTAGGAAAATTTACAGTATATTTGTGGGTGAAACGCGGCAGCTAAATTGCGCACAGCAGTGTCACACAAACAGTCATGGAAGTGGGATTAGGGGAGAAAGGGGGGAAAGAGGATAAAGGGGGAGAAGGAGGGAAAAGTTGTCTTTACAGAGGTGACTGAATTTGATGGCCAAAACCTTTACATTGAGAGCACCTCGAAAGATGACAATGCATTAATTACGGTTTTGAACTTACTTAAATGCATACTTGCAATATAAATTCAGCAAAATTATACCTATCCAGCTGTGGAGCACCAATTATATTAGTGGAAATCAAAGAACATTGGTCAGAAGATTTATTTCAGCCTCAGGAGCTCTTGCGAAAAGAGTGCAACACCATTCATTAGGTTGCCCTTTTAGGTTTGGGGGTGGTTGGAGGTGGGGGGGTCATGGCAGCAGAGGGATTCCAAGTATGTAACCGCACAGATGTGTCTGCCATGAAATTCTACTTGGGTCTGTTTAGTGAGGATTTAGTAGATGTGCTGTGAAAAACATAACAGTCTAAGCCTACTTCTAAATCAAAGGTTGAATTATACCAATTTTTTCCCCAAATTACCTGTTTTTTGCACCAAATGTTTTCCTCTTAATTTTCTCCTGTTTTCTGACTTGAAGCCCAAACTTTGAAAACCTAAAAATGCCCTTTTTTATTATGGAAATTAAGAATTACTTTAATGCTCCTGAATTACAGATAAGGTTTGCCCTGTCTCCAGTGATATCTTGAAACAGCAGCAAATATTTCAAACATTGATCCTCAAACAGGTCAACCTTATGCTTTAGCTCAGCCTTCTGTGCAGCTTTCATTCCCGTCCCAATTTGTCTCAGTCATGTCCAAAAATAAACCTTTCGGTTGCTCAGCTCCAATTGGGAAGATATATGGTTAAATAATGTGGGGGAGAGGAAATGAAAGGTTGGCGATCCTGCAGGGATAGAACAGCAGAGAGACATAACATTTCTATCCACAAGTCTTCCTCGGACACAAAACAAAATGATGGATAAGCGCTCTGAGACACCGTCTGTCAAGGAGGATGCTATATAAATCCCAGTTGTTGTGGAATAACATCACAAAAAATTGCATAAAATACAGACAAGTAATGTACAACAACAAATACAACAACCACTTTTATTCATATAGCACCTTTCATGCAGGGTAGCATCACTGAGCTCTTGACGGCAGCAGAGTCTGACATTAAGCTAGTGGGAGAGGGAGTGGGTGGTAACCATAAGCAAAAAGTAAGTTCTTTAGAAGGGATTTGGAGGTGGGTGGGGAGGGGGGAAAGGGATTGAGAGATAGCGTTCCAAATTTTTAGGGCGTAGTAGCTGAAGGCACAGCCACCTGTGGTAGAGCTGATGGGACAGAAACAAAGAGGAGGTCGGAGCAACCAGAGCAGGTGGTAGAGTGGGGGATAAGAAGATTGGATAGGTAGGGAGGTGCAAGGGCATGAAGGGATTTGAAAATAGGTGAGAGGATATTGAAATCAATCCTTTCAGTAATTGGGAGCCTGTGGAGCCTGGCGAGGACTGGTTTGATGGGGGTACAGAGTTTTGTGCAGGTGATTATCCAGGTGGTGGAGATTTCGATTAAATGTTTTCAAATCTCTCCATTCCTCTGCACCCCACTAACTCGCTGACCTCCTCTCTCCCCAACACCGCACCCGTTGCCTTCGCTCCTCCTGTTCTGGTCTCCTCCTTGTCCCCCGAATCCTCTGCTCCACCATCGGCGGCCATGCCTTCAGCCACTACGCCCGAAAGCTCTGGAATTCCCTTCCTCACTCCCTTCATCTTTCCCTCTCTTCCTAATTGCAGGTCTCAGCTGAAGACCTTTCTTTTCGACCATGCCTTCAGTCACCTTTTTCTCCCTGCTCATGGCGTTATTGTGAAGCATTCTGAGATGCCGTCCAGCATGGAGGGCGCTATATAAATCAAAGTTGTTGTTGTTGTTGTAATTGAATTTTTTGTATGGTGGAGCTGGGGAGACCAGTGAGAAAGGCATTGGAATAGAGTAGCAGGGAAGTGACAAAGACGTGGATGAGGGTTTCGGCTGTGTTGGCTGTGAAGTATGGCTGGAGGAGGGAAATATGACAGATGTGGAAAGAAGTGGTCCTGGTCAGTGAACGGAAAGCTGTTGTGTAAGTTGTACACAGTTTGTTGAGGCTGAGGGAGAGCCCAGGGAGGTTGAGGAGTTCGGATTCACAGGGGAGAAGACATTGACAGGAGTCAAAGAACATGGCTTCCGTCTTGCCAACGTTCAACTGCAGGAACTTTGCATTCATCCAGGCCGTGATGTCCTTCAAATCAGCAGACAGGACATCAACAGCCTGGGAGTCTCAGCTGGAGGAGGAGAAGTAGATTTGAGTGTCATCCGCATAGAAGTTGACCCCATGTCTGCGGATGACATTGCCGAGAGGGAGCATGTAGATGAGGAAAAGAAAGGAGCCAAGTATGGAGCCTTGAGGTACCCCACAGGTGAGCAAGCAGGTGTGGAAGGAAACCACATTGATCAAGATATATTGGCGGCCAAGATGTATGTAGCAATATCTGGATTCTGAACAGAAAAACAATTGAAGACACTGAACAAGGCTTTTAATGTACTGATTAATGGTTATATTCACTTTGGTGTTAAAATATGATCAGCTCAATTAAAAAAGGCACACAAAATCAGAAGTCCATTTAAGACATATTTCTGCATTATATCTAGAGATCCTGATGGCTTTATCACAACCCTCCATAAGCAAAAACCTTGACATCTGGCACAATTTTGTGGAGTTTGTTGGAGTACAGAAAGCAAATGAAATATCCAACTGATGAAAAAATGTTTATTTATTATCTGGCATTTTCTGATTATATATACAGCATTTTTTTTAAAAAAAACAAAGGCTGGGTGAATTTCTTGTAGTGCATAATGCAGATGAAGTTGTGAATACAACAGATGTTATATACACTGTGCTTTTAAAGTTAATTTTCAACATGCTTTATGGTTCTAATCATCTGTTTTGCATGGCAACTTTGGTGGTATCTCCACGCTGGTGCAAATGGCTGCTCTGTTTGCCTACAAGACGTACTCTTCACTGTGAAGTAAATTACAAAGTTGTTATATTATGATACAATAATGCTTTATTTTATTAAGTTATTGCTTAATAGTGTAGCTTCACAGTGATCAGCCTCTGATGTTACTCCTATGGTTTTTAAAAATTATTTAAGATTGGGTGAGCAGCTTTGTGAACCTCCCTTTTCAAATACAGATTCCCACCATGAGACACAATGATTTTTGCACATTATAGCTCTGCCAAGATTCTCTAATGTCCTCTGGCTTAGTGGTTAGAGCATTAGCCTCGCAACTGAGAATAGATCTCAGGCAGCGCAAAATGTTGGCCAAGTTTCCTTGCTACGCACGCCTCTGTTTACCTAGCAGAAAGGTGCTATACAAATGTAATTTTGTTGTTGTTGTAAGTAGGAACCTGCTTGTTAATTGATTGGCAGATTGCTTTTCCAGAGGCAACAATCCTTCCGACCGAACGATACTTATGTACGTACGTACTTATATATACATACATACGTACATATGTACGGGTCGGTCGGTCGGTCGGTCGGTCGGAAGGATTGCTGCCTCCGGAAAAGCAATCTAACTTTAAGTCAGTAAGTCAGTAAGTAAAATTGGTCGCTCAATCCATGATTGTTGATGGGACACTGCTGTGTGCAATTGCCTGCCGTGTTTCGCCCACAATATGTAGTCATTTCACTTGGAAACAGTACATGCAGGCAACTTAGAAATAGTATATTGTGTGAAGTACTTTGAGATGTCTCGAATATGTGAGAGGAAGCTACATCAAATGTAAGGATTAGCATCATAATAATTAATGTCATAAGAAAAAATTAAAACAGAAGATCTAACACCGGTTTGCAAAGCTCCAATCATCCTGTCTGCGGAAGAGAAATTCTGCCTGGGTCTTGATTCACTACATTGTGTAGCATTTCATAGCATCTAAAACTTGACAAACTCTTAAATACAGTCACAATTTTTAAGTCATTTTCCATAAATTATTTTTAAACTTGAAGAAGATCTACTTCAAAGTTAGCACTACATTGAACAATTTGATAAATTCTGGCACTCTGAAATGCGATACAAATAGAGTAAATTGAATTGCAAGTAAATTTCTCCCTTCACATCCCTTAAGGCAACTTTGGTGACGACTCTGCATTGACCTCACATTACTATTATCCAGCTTTATCTTTCTTCACGTTCTTGCATGGTAACTTAAATTCATTCAGGATCCATGTTACATTCTTGTCTTTTATCAGCATTGAAATCTAGAGAGGCAATAGTGACATTAAAGAGATTACTTAAACTCTATACTTAATTAAAAAATGAGGTATATACCTGCAAAGAAAAGAAAATTTCAATGTGCTATGTTTCCTATTTCCGTAGAACAATCCAAATACATAATACAGTAATTCTATAAAAGTAGCTGCTGCCTCTGTGTACAAAATGCAAAGTCACCTTCACCTTACAGAATATGCTGTGAAGTGCTCTCAGGCACCATTGTCACGTGAAAGAATCCCCTCCCCTCCCCCCTACCCTGCCCCTCTATAAATATAAAGACGCTCTATAAATGTAATCTTGTTGTTGTTGTACTGATTCGCACAAGTTCTAGTCATCATTTATTGTCAACCGCAACAGTTTGTAAATGTCACCAGCATATTGGCAAACAGGCCTATGTCAGGGTTCATGAGAAAGATGTTCGCCAACCATATTAGTTACCTTGGAGACAGAATGTTTTTAGTTTCCTGCTGATGGACTCCCGAGGGATATAGTGGACCAATAATGGTATGTCATGAAGGATATGACGGAGATTACCTGAAGATTAAAATGCATTTGTCTTTTCATGTCCCCGATGGCAGGTTATTAGTGATATTTGTTGCAATTGCAAATGATGCAAGGTTACAGATCGAAGGTTGTATTAACCAATGTTTAACAGTCTTCATTGTATTTTCTGTCAAAAAATATGGGTTTTGAGCAGTTAAAGGAGACATCTTAAGAGTGATGACATTAAAACCAGTGTTTGATGCAATTGTTTTGAAGGAAAGTATAGCCAAGGAACCAATAAAATGGTTACTGATTTTATTAAGGCATTTTTTTTTAGGAACCAACCACATGCAGCATATATTCATATTACAGTAAAAGCCCGTTTATCCGGCACCTGCTGGACCTGGCCAATGCCGGTAAAGCGCCTGCTGGATATTCGGGCGGCCAGCTGCCGAAAACCCACCACAAAAAAATTTAAGTTCTTTTAACACCCACCATAGATACCAGACTAAATAATAACAGATAATAACAGAATATTGTATGTGTACTTTATTGTAAATGTTGTAAACTGTACCATATTTCACCTTTACTGGTAGATGCTGCACTTGAAGCTACAATGCTGCAGTTGAGGTTTACAGTCCAGCAATTCTTTTTGCAATGGAGGATGCCATGCAGGCGAAAAAAACAGCAGCACGACTTTAAAGCTTTACTAGTGGAAAGCCGGTAACGCTAGATTCTACTAGCGGCAAACCGAAATACTGTACCTGCGCGACAATGACTCCACCGCAATTCTTCCAGATAAGTTCCAGTTTATCAATGTGAACATTTTTGGGGGCGTGCCAGTTATACAGAAGTGCCGGTTCATTGTGTCATGGATAAACAGGCTTCTACTGTACTTCAAAAGATGTTCTGGTCCTACACTCAAAATTAATAATAAAAATAATCCTTACATTTGGTATAGTGCCGTTCATCTGAAAAGGACACCCTCAAAGAATCGTGGAGTGAACAAAGTATGGTGCTGTCTATGTCCAGGTTTTCCTTCTGTGATGGTGTCGCTGGATAGTTCCAACTAATGCGGGTGGGTCTATACCCTGTCTATCAGCTTAAAGTGAGTTTGAGTTTGTATTAGGTGTTTTAATAATCTAAACCTTAGCCACTATCGCCCTATTTCTAACCTGCCCTTCATTTCAAAAGCACTGGAACGCATTGTTGCCAACTGACTCCGCGCCCACCTCGCCTCCCACTCCCTCTTCGAACCCCTCCAGTCCGGTTTCCGCCCTTCCCACAGTACAGAGACTGCGCTTCTGAAAGTCACAAACAACGTCCTCTCTATCTGTGACCAGGGCTCCCTCTGTCTCCTTATCCTCCTGGACCTGTCCACTGCGTTCGACACAGTCGACCACACCATCCTCCTCCTCTGCCTGTCCTCTGTCATCTAACTCAGTGGGACCGCACTCGCCTGATTCGAGTCCTACCTCACAAACCACCAGCAGTACATCTCCACAAATGGCTTTTCCTCCCACTCTTACCCAGTTACCTGTGGGGTACCCCAGGGATCCATCCTTGGCCCCCTCCTTTTCCTCATCTATATGCTCCCTCTTGGGGATGTGATCCGCAGACATGGGGCACACTTCCACATGTACGTGGATGACACCCAACTCTACTTCTCCACTTCACTTTGCGACCCCCAGTCCCCTGATGTTCTGTCAGCCTGCCTGTCAGACATCAGGAGCTGGATGAGCGCAAATTTCTTGCAGCTGAATGTTGACAAGACAGAGACCATACTCTTTGGCAGTTGTCAACGTTTCCATTCACATGGCTCTCACCTCCTCCACCTTCCTGGTCTCCCACTGAAACTCTCCGAACCTGTGCACAACCTTGGCATCAGGTTCGACCCCCAACTGTCCTTCCTCCCCCATATCCATTCCCTCACTAGCACTGCCTTCTTCCACCTCCGACGGATTGCCCATCTCCGGCAATACTTCATCGCAAAAGCTGCTGAAACCCTGGTCCATGCCTTCGTCACCTCACGGCTGGACTATTCAAATGCCCTCCTCGCCAGGCTCCCCTCCACCACAATCCATAAAATCCAACTCATCCAATATTCTGCCGCCTGCATATTCACCCACACCAAACTTCGCTCCCCCATTACCCCAGTCCTTGCCAGACTTCACTGGCTCCCTATCCCCGAGAGGATCTACTTCAAGATCCTCACTCTTGCTTTCAAATCCCTCCTCTCCTCTGCACCCCCCTACCTCTCTGACCTCCTCTCTCCTCAAACCAGCTCCCATTGCCTTCGCTCTACCGGGTCTGGCCTCCTCCATGTCCCCCGAATTCTCCGCTCCACCCTCGGAGGCCGTGCCTTCAGCCACTATGCCCTGAGGCTCTGGAATTCCCTCCAAACTACCTTCATCTTGCCCCCTCTTTTCTCAGTTTCAGGTCCCAGCTGAAGACCTTTCTCTTCGACCGCGCTTTTGGTCACCTTTCTACCCCTGCCCCTGGCTCAGTCCCGGGATCTGCTATTGAAGCGCTCTGAGATGTCGTCTGGCGTGGAGGGCGCTATATAAGTCACAGTTGTTGTTGTTGTAAAATGGAGCAATTTATAATCAGAAATGGAGACTTGTTTCAAAAAACAGGAAGTACATCGTGATGAACCATGGGAACTCCAGTTCCACATATTGGCATTTGACAATACTTTAAATCAGACCCTATTTGTGACTCTGTTACCAAGAAATCCTATTAAAATGACTATGTTTTAGAATGTGACTGGGTTTACCCTGGTTCACTGGCAAGCATGAGAGGCTTGCACGATTTGGGTCAGTATCAGTGTCGGTCTAGATTACATCTGATCCACAATACTATTGGTAATGTGCGTCCACATAGCTCCACAATAATCACCTTCACAATGTTGTATTTAAGTACTAACCTCATCAAAATTTACAGCTTTTAATATTAACATATGCTTACAGTACCTTGGCATATTGTTTTTGTTACAGTTATTAAATATATATAGGAAACAGACCCAAGATTACCTTTCTGATTACACTTTATATTTGTTCTCTTGATATCAATACCATAGGTTTCCTTTCACTCTGTTCAAGAAAAGTGACTAAAGAAGAAAAGGGATTAACAAGAGATTGATTTGTTGATGCATAACGTAACACATACTGTATTCATATCTTTGGCAGACATGCGTGCCAAGAATATTATTGTGAGTTAAGGATGAATCACGCAATCTTGAATGGCTATTCACCAACGAAAGATTAATTTACTTATTGTTTAATTCTGGGATCCATTGAAACAGGGCTGTTAATTGCAATATCTTTCTATTAATCTCTTCATCACAGTTTGCACATTACATGACCTGATTTAGAGAACAAGCAGCGAATGATCATTTTCACTCACATAATATGTGTCGGACCTAAATGAGGCCACCACACTCACTGCAAACGATCAGATATTATGATCTTTCATGTTGGGCATGGATGAAAAGTGACCTCACTGCACCCACACACACACGTTCACCATTAAGCATTCAGCTGTAGCTTGGTGGTTTATGGAAGGCCCTAACCAGGTTTGATCCTCATGACTGTGGATTTCCCTTCAGTGTCAAAACAAAAAATGTGATGGCCATTAATTTGTATTATGATGTCCTTCAAGTAAGAAATAATTACCTTCTGTAGTTTAATTAAAACATTACAACATAGCAATTTTCATCCTCTGAGTGTTAAGTGGTAATATTGTAATTAATGACAACATGACGTTTTAGAGGATTTTTTTTATCCCTGTATCTTGCCAATACTATTTTTTTAATGGTGTTTTGGGAAAAGAGACATATTATCTTGGTTTAGATTAAGTCACAGAGTTGTTTCCTGCATTCGCCATTCAAACAATACAATCACCTGATTGTACTGTATATGAATGCTCTTGTGCTCCATGCTTAATTATTTTGTTTGCTGCATTGCCACTATTGGTCAAAAGGAGAGCATGCTTTAAGGATACTTAATATATATTGCCTGAAAATGCAGTTGCTTACATATAACAGGCAATTGCCTGTGAAGCACACAGAGATGTTTTGCCAGTATAGTTATGTAACAAAGCATCAGCTTTGAAATGGTAAGATTATTCTGGTTCCATATAAAGGCTTCCTGAATAAAAAAATACAAGATTATAGGTTGGAGAAGATCATCTTTCACCCTAACTCCGTACGTACACTGTTGAAAGGCGTTTAGGAAAAAACAGGTGTAAATGATGATTAACGACAACTTTCAGTGAGCTTCAGATATGCACAAAGGAAATCACCAAGGAAGTAAGAAATCATTTTTCCTCATCAAAAGAAAACATCTGTGAAAGAATTAGAACAATGTGACCTTCTTATTCCAGCTTCAGATCCAAGGGTTCATTGTGCTTGCCAGGAAACCACCTGAACAGTGTCTTAGATCATTGTAACTGCTCATCCCTTAGACATATGGAATCATTCAAGGAGGCATCTTTTTTTTTTAGTTAACAACCAGTTCTGTATCTGTAAACTATTACAAGAAAATCATTACAACTTTCAACTGAAGCAGTATAACTAGCAGTGCCCCTTACAAAAATGAGAGTTACAAACAATTGCTCCCACAAAATATGCAGTCAATTTATTTTACAATATATTCTATGAAGTGCTTTCAGACGCCTCAAAGATGTGATAAGGCGCTATGTCAAATGCAAGGATTATTATTATTAATTATTAATTTGGCTTGGTAAGTTACGAATGCAGATAACAGTGAGCTACATGGGCAACTGTTGTATTGGGGGCGCTAACAGATTCGTCAAAAATTCTCTACTTTTTCTGGAAATGATTTTCCTCATGAGTAGACTAGTGGAAAGGACAGTGTCATGTCTTCAAGCAGAACTTTATGGATGTTAAAAAAGCACACATAAATATCCCACATTTTCAAATCCTCTTTTATGTTTCATCTGGTTAACTTCTGTTTTTCACTCCAGTTTCTGGTATGGATTTGAGTGGTGAGAATGTGGCCAAACTAAAATCTCTCTAAAAAAAAAATCTGATAATGTATTGTAACTTCAAATAAACATCATCTTTGTGTGATATGTTAATGCTTCAACTGCCAGCAGCTCTGGGGAAACAGGAGGCTTCCTGGGCTGATCAGTTGTTCAGATTTTAGTTGTACATCATCATATTGAAACAGACATCAATGTGACAGCAATGAGCAAAAACTCAGAAATGGCTTGATTCTTAAAGCATTAACCCCGAACCACAAAAATATGTACTTCAAAGATAATTTGAAATATACCTGTGACAATTGCAATGTTTCCTAACAAATCCTATTTGATAATTGTTAATTGGGTTAAGTAACATTGCATTTTCAAATCTATTGTTAAATATTGATTATGGGTGTGGATTATTTGCTACATCTGGTTTTCAGTTTCCTTCTGCCTCCCCTGCCTGTGATGTAGGTGAGGGTATCTCCCCAAAAAGTGCCAAAAACATTTTTGTTCAACCAATTGAAAAGCCTGAAAAGAAGATTGATTCTGCCTAATGAGCAAATGTATCAAATGCACGAGAGTGCCACCATCAGAGTGCCACCAGCCAAATAAGTTCATCATTGGTTCCCACTGCTCAATTGCCTTTGAATGAGACTAGATAAAGGGTTAATGTGTGTTCACAAAAGCGAAGTCTGATAAATAAATCCGAGAAGATGTATTGTTAAAGCCATAGCATCATGAGCATGAATGGTTGGTTGCACTTTAGTCTCATGCTCTAAACCAGCTAGGGAAACAATATGCTTTATTTATATTTCAATAAAGTGATTCTGCTAGTATTCTCTCACTTCCTGCACTCCATCGTGGAGCGCATTCCATGTGGCAATGAAGCTGAAGTGTTAAGACAAGCACTAAGACGAAATCTACGTGAACCTGCATTATAAACTACAATAGTTACACCTGGTTGACATCAATGTACACTACCTTATTTACCCACAAGTACCACTTCAACAATGAATTTTTCTCCCCCTGTCCCTGGCTCGCCCCTGGGATCCATTATTGTGAAGCACTCTGAGACACTGTCCGGCATGGAGAGCAGTATATAAATCAAACTTGTTGTTGTTGTTGAATTGCATTCACTGAAAATGTTTTGGTTATATCACTAAATGCAGACTATTCTGTAGTATGCATCCTGTGAGATGCAGTGCACTAACAGACCAGTAATGGAACACTGAGACATTTCTCTTTCTTCTCAGTCCTCTCTAGCTCTCATTTTGGTTTAGAAAATCATTGCTTCTATGTTTTCATCCTATTTGTGTCTGATTATGAAGGGACAATGCTTCATCAAATGTAGCAGCTGTGCGACAAGTGGGGTGACCATCTTCCAGCTAATATCACTTCCTCCAAGCTGTACTTGCAGGCTATGGCAGAAGTAACGTTAATACTAGTTACAGCTTTTTGCACTTAACAAAAACAACTTGCATTTATGTAGTGCCCTTTCTGTGGCATCTCAGAGCATTTATCAAAGGCGTTGTTTGATGCCAAAATGCCCAGTGCACGGGAAGTGATGTTCGTGGGGTTTTCTGTGCTGTATGCATCAATAAGAAGTGACATCAGCATTGAACTGATTACCTGGGCGTGGGCCTTTTTATGTGTCGGAAGCCAGGTAGTGAACACTGTACTGCTTCCCGTTAGCATGAATCCAGAGTAGATAGAAGCTAGACAGCACTCTATTAAAAGCACAATAATAACGAGGTGCCTCCTCTTCCCCAACCAATGCCAAAATAAAAAGCCAGATGAGGAATGTACTCCTTGACCTTGACAGACAGAAGCCAGCTGATGCTTATATTAAACAATGTGAAGACTCCAGTAACTGTTTACGTTTCACCCAGCAGAGAAACATAAAGATTCACAGCAAACAAGAAAGCCATCTGGCCCATCAGGTCCGTACTGCTTCTTTGAAAAAGCAACCAATTCAGTCTCATTTACCTGCTTTCCTCATTACTCTAGTAAATTATTCCTCTTAGATATCTAACTACTTCCTTATTGAAAGCTAATATGGATACTGCCTCAACCTTCACTCCACAGAGCTTTCCACATCTCACGAAAAGAATGTAAAGAGTGTAAAAGAATCCTTCTTAATGTTCCCCTTTGCTATTTTGTTAAATATCTTAAAGTGATGCTCTTTAGTCACTGGCTCACCCATCAATAGGATTCACTTCTCCCTATCTATTCCAAAACCCCTCATGATTTTAGAATGGAGAGATTGACAATTTGGATGCGCACATGGCATGCACAGCTTTCCTACTGCATGTCGTAACAGAACAACCAAAATTTCAATTTTTGTACAGTGCCTTTCACATCAGGAGGATGTCCCAAGGTCTTCTAGATGTCTCAAAGCGCTTCATAGGATACACTGTAAAATGAATTGACAGTATATGTGTGGATGAGACGCGGCAGTCAATTGTGTAGAGCAGCGTCCCACAAACAGCCATAGTTTGAGTGATTAACTTATTATTGTTTTGTTTTCTTGAGGGTTTATTATCAGGCATGTGGAGTAAGGAAACTTGCCCAAGGTTTGGCACTGTCAGGAATCAAACCCAGGTATCTTGCTTGCAAGGCAAGTGCTCTAACCACTGAGTCATTGGACTGTAACGTGCAAGGTGAGGGCTCCAACCAAGAGTGTGGCTTGCGAGGCGAGGGCTTTAACCACTGAGCTACAAGACTGTGGTTTTTGAGATAAAAAAACACACAATAAAAAAAATAGAGGAAGTTATTTGGTTTGTTATACTGTTTATATGAAGATACTTCTATTTTATTTAATAGATTCTACATGAGCTGGCAAAGAAAACATGTTTTATTTAAAGAAAAAATAGAAATCATGCGTTGATTGTCTTATAGTTATGCATTTTCTACTTTATGACTTTCTACGGTAATAACAATGGTAGAATTATCGCATTACATTATCTTTTTTAAAGTACTGTACATTCTAAAAATAATGCTCCATTTTGTATATTTATTCTTTTAAATAAAGTCAGTGCTGTAATTCTGCAGAATAACTGTATGGCAACATTGCAAAATGGAAAGCTGATGCAAACTATGGAGGAAATACATTGGTAACAAATCCAATGTCATCACAAATCATATATGTGCAAAGCTATGCATTAAGTGATATAGCATTCAGTTTTCATTCTTTTATACTGTTTGGTGCAGATGCAGCAAGAAATATTTACGACATGAGCAAGAACTAATATCAGAAAACCTAATATGATAAATGATTTTGCAATTTTTGTTATAGATTCTCTTGGTAAGGCACAAAGTGGTTTGGACAACACAGTGTGAAATATATCTCCAACACAAACACATTTACATGTTAGTGTACTTGTCTGATTATTCTAAGTGTATAGTAAATGCTGGGTGACTTCTTTCATATGTTCAAGAGGTTTTGATGAATATGTAATGCATGTATTTACATTAAGTAAATAAAGGTTTCCACATAGCTTTCTTAAAGGGAAAGAATCCCACTCCCTCAATCCCTCCACCTTCCACCCCATTCACCATCCCCTCCACCTCTTTTTTCCAGTCAGCCCAGAAAACCTTCCTTTTTCAATGTGCTTACAGTCACCTATGCTCAACTCCCCCAACCCACCTCCCGCTCTTCCCCCAGCTTGGAGTCAGGTTCCACCACTGTTAAGTGCTCTGAGATGGTACCCTACATGGAGGGTACTATATAATTGCAAGTTATTGTTAAAATGTCCTATAAAGTTACTTAGAAATTAACATAGTAATGCTTTTTTCTTTAAATCTGACACCTCAGGTGTTTCAAGAAAATGTATTAAAAACAGGTTTAAAACTGTGCTCTATAAAGGGTATTGCAGAATGGGCCTGAAAATGCAGAATATACAAACCAAATTCAAATCGTTGACATAAGTTTTGGTTTGCGAATATGAGGATTGTACTATTCAAGAAAAGATTCCCCCAAACCATTCAATCATAAGCCATAAAGCCTGAAGAAAGGCCAGCAAGCAAAATGACAGCAGAAGTCAGGCAAGATTTCACACAGCAACACAACAACAACTTGCACTTACATAGTGCCCTTCACACAGGGTAAATCACAAAGCACTTATCAGTGGCTTGATGATGAGTTGGAGAGACTGGTTGAAGAGGAAGATCTTCTGGTGTGATTTGAGGATGGACAAGGAGGGGGAAAAGCTGAGAGAATGAAGTAGAGAGTTCCATAGCTTTGGAGCACAATGGCTGAATGACTGATGGCAGAGTGGAGGGAACAAGGAACGTGCAGGAGGCCAAAGCCAGCTGAGTGGTGGTGGTGCAGGAGTGGGGTATGAGTCAATGATTTAGGGAGCTAGCCAGCTGAGTAATTTAATGTTTTACTGATTTTATGTAGATCCGTAATTTTCTTTATCTTGAATTAAGTTGAAAGTCCCTGATTTCTATGGCATCTGGATGATGTGCATGCATCCCAGGAATGCTTGTGGATTAGGTTGTTAGGAATCTCCACATGTTGTATTGTGTTCACCAATAAAGCAACTTTTACATTGTGTATCCTTGATCCTTGGGACACTTCAGTGTGCAACTGGCTGCCACCTTAGAATCGCTTTGAGACTTCTCGACGTGATAAGGCACTACATCAAACACAAGGATTCCTATTATCTTTATCCTTGAGGTTTTTCAGAATCCCAAACAGAAACCTAATTTTCACCAAAGTTACCCAAACTTGGGGATGAATGGTCAATTTTTCCCCATTGACTCACGTTTAACACCACTCCAACAAAATAAAAATCATAGGTTTTTATTATGTCAATAGAATCCAACTTTAATGGTCCTTAAAGGTGATTGATTCCATGTCACATGCATAATACACATTATATTGGGGCAGACTGAATTGAACTAAATGGGCAACAATAGTATTTTTACTCTGCTTTATTTCCATGTTAGTCCATACAATAGACAGTATTACATTATCAGCATAATCCAATTGCCATGCTTTTTTTTGGAGCCATAAAGGACACAAGATTCATATTAAATCAGTCTGATTTGTGAAGCCCCCTGATCTGCAGCTGTTGTGAATCATCCAGCGTTAAGAGCATTTATTCTGAAGTAAGCTTAGAGCAAATACTACTGCAGATGAGAAATTTCTCTTTGAATCACTTGCCAAAATGCAACACATGTGAATGTGTAGCTCTAGTTCAGGGACATCTGACAATTACCAGCTGACCAAAAAAGTGGGATTCCTGATGCATGGAATTCAGTTTATAACACAAGATCAGAATATCTCTACTAAGTCATTTCTTCAATAGACCATTCAAACAGAAATGTGATGAGTCTTCATGCAGAATTGCTGATTTGAATTCGATTTGGAATACATGTCATCCTCAATTAGCCTTTACTTCATCAAGATGATCCCACAAACACAGAGAATGAATCTTTATTTCCTCTTTTCCACATGGGAGGTTATTTGTCAGATTGAATATACTTCTACCCATGCTCTCTTGCATGCTCTAAATTTTAGTTCACCAACTACAAAATCCAAAATATGTGAAAAGAAATCAAAGCCCTGAATGACTGTCTGTTGAATATATTAGATTGAATGTATCACATGGCTCAAGCTTAAAAACAAAGTCAGTGTTCCTTCAAAGCTGGGTCATTTCTGAATCATCTCCTTTACAGTGAAATGCAATATATTTTTGTTGCTCAAAGCGATAGCCATTGGACATGATTTTTCAACCTAACATAAACTCTTAATCATAAATTTGCATAATTTCTAAATGTTCAGAATTATACTTTTTTCAAACCTTCAGCAATTAAAATCAAATGATATGCTTTGTTAATTTCAGGTATATTTCCAAATGTCAAAATCAATAAAGAACATTTAGTTTTCCCCTTTTGAAATGATCAGTACATTAATTGTCTACAATTTTCCACTTAAATTTCGAATGTCCTGTGATAATTCTATTGCTGTTCGGCTCCTACACAACTTATCTGATGTAAATTGTCTGGCACCTAAAAGCCTGAGAAATCAGTCACCATGTAACCCTCAAAACATTGGAGTTAATCATGTACCGATTGCTAAAAATAGCAATCTTTTCGGTACATGTTTATAAATGTGTTTTCCATTCTTCAAAGCAATGTCAAAAGCATATTGAATAAGCATTAGGCTTCTTTTTGATCTGGTTTTCATTTTATCAGAAATGGTGATTATTATAAATGGGATATATTTAAGGACATATTTGACCAGAGTGGTAGAAAACTAGGTTACCCTCACTTGAATGAAGCAAATCCATTATAGTAATTTAAATGTCTCAGAATCTGCCAAACCATTTGCAGAGATTTTAACAGGAGAAATTTTATTTGGTTAAAATAAAGAGCCTGGCACACTTTCCTGCTGCTTGCTCAGCTAGAATTACCCTACATATAAGAGCTTTGGCTTGCGGGGTTAACAGGAGCTGAATGGGAATAGTCCCCACCACTAGTGACTGGTCTGCCTTTCCAAATCCTAGCAATTTTATCAATGCCATAGCATTAGTACTGCAGACCTGCTCAGCAAAGGAACCGGACCTCTGCTTTACCTAGCAATAAGTAGAAACCTGGTTGTTAGTCAATTGGCGGATTGCTTTTCCGGGAGTAATAATTCCTTCTAAATAAATCAAAATAATTTGGTCACTCAATCCACGACTGTTTGTGGGACACTGCTGCATGCAATTGGCTGCCTCATTTTGCCCACAAAATATAATCAATTCACTTTACAGTATATTCCTTGAAGCACTTTGTGACGTCTCGAAGACGTCATAATGCTCTATATCAAATGCAAGGAATATTATTGTTACTGAGATGACAGTGCATGGGGTTGATTCTGGCATTTTGTTGCCAAACATGTTACTTTGGAGCCAGTTCACCTTCTCCCCCAAAGCAAGATAGTCGGTATTTGGTCAATTGACATTCAACCCGGATTTTAGCCTTCACTAGATGGATGGCAGTGATATTGTTGATTGCTCATATTATTGATATGATATTGTGTTATTGGACTGGTTAAATGACATTGCTACATGTTATTTTTGATGGCAATTCTACTTCTGAGATAACATTGCATGTCTTGTGTTGTTAGATTGTTTAAATTACATCGTTACATGCTGGAACACATGCCAATGTACTGTATTTCCAAATGCAATGTTTTCAAGATATGACTGTTTAAAACTCCAAAAGATATTCAAACAACATTTAAATGTCTAGTAATTAAGAGTCTAGTAATTTGTGAACCTGTTAAATTGTTCCGTGTCACACACATGCAACATCAACAATAACAATTACACTTATATCGTGCCAAGGTACTTGCCTCTCAATATTATTTTGGGAATTCTAGAGCTCTAGCACACATTTTAGGAGGAACTGTTTCCAGCTTTTAGCCAGATTAATAAATGGATGGAGGATCATATCTTGCATCATGTACATCCAGGAGATTGAAAAACACAATAAAAGAACATCTTTATCACATCATCTTTTAGCACATCATCTATTGTCCACTTACCTATAATATCATTGTTGGCAGTCAGGGACATACAAGACTGTTACTAAGTTGGAAAGCTGAGAGAAACGGCATTGTAAAACTTTTGCAAAACTCAGCCAAGTTATGATAGTTATGAGTACACTGAATCAGTGTGCAACCTAGGTGTCAGGTTTGATCTCCAGCTTTCCTTTCTATCCCACATCCGTTCGCTGACCAGGAATGCTCTTCCCCACCTCTGTGACATTGCCTGCCTCTGTCCACACCCCATAACCAATGCAGCCGAAACCATTGTCCACTCCTTTGTCACATCCCGGATGGACTATTCCAATGCCCTCCACCCTGGTCCCCCAGCTCCACAATGTACAAAATCCAATGAATTCCAAACTCCGCCGCTGGCATACTCAGCGGCACAAAATGGGCACTCCGTGTGAAAGGCACTATATAAATGCAAGTTGTTGTTGATGATGAGAGAAACTGTTGTAAATAACTTTACATGAATAGACACACAACTGAATGATCTATTATCATATTAAAATGATGAAACGCTTAAAGAATTTAGATCAGAGCTTCTAGCTACTTTATTAATAGCTAGGATATTTACAGCAAACTAAGGACCAGAAATTCTGAGAAAGTAAAGAAACAAAATTCCATTAAAACTTGACACCCCTGAGCTTGGTAAATTTACCAACCAGCGGAGAATCAATTGCCTGCAACTGAATTATTCTCGCTGGATTCAGAAGCCTGTGAACTCAAGGAAAAAAAGGATTTGACTGCTTCACCTCATTTGTTCAGAACTTCAATATACTATAGTTTAACTATCAATATCCACATTTCCTGTGTTTGTCATTTATTTTTAACGAAACCATATCGAGGTCTGATTTGCTAAATTGCTTTATTAAAGATACATTCCACCTGCAGAAACTAAACCCTGGAAATAGAATATGTCAAAGGAAAGTTCCCATAGCCCAGTATAATTTACTTCTAGTTTGCAGAAGATGTCACCATTTGCACATCTCAGATATCCCTTCTCAAATTCTCTATGAAGAAGTACCACAGTTTAGCCCACTTTGCTTCACAACTGTATTTCTTCAGGCAAAATATGTCAGCACCAAGAAAGGCAACTTTACCACTTTAATTAACCATTGACACTATCAAGAGTACCTTCTACTTTGCCTCAAAGAATACACCTTAACCATATCCCCAGAAGTACAAGCTCTGCTGCACCAGTATGAACTTTTTTCCTTTTTGTACCTCCGTTTTTGGCCTAATGCTACTAATTATAGTGCCCAAACTGCTTAAATTTACTTTATGAATCTTACAGTGAAAGAAGAATAGGACTTCAAGATCCTCAAGATTCCAAGATCTTTACACTTACGTTACAAATGAATTTACGCACTAGCATCTCTCCACCTTCCCAACCTGCTTACTCCTCTACCAATCCTCTTTGGTCAGCCAGCTTCGGCCTACACATCCCTTTTTCCCTCCATTCCACTATCAGTGACTGTGCTTTTAGACATTTAGTCTCAAATCACTGGAACTCTCTGACTCATTCCCTCCGCCTTGCCCTCTCCTTGATCCCATCTTAAGACTTTCCTCTTTGACCGTGCCTCCAGTCACCTCACCTCCCAGCTTGGTGTCCTGCTCTACTACCGTTGAGGGCTCGAAATCTCTCCTTCCACGAGAAACATTTTATAAATGCAAGTTATTGTTGAGTTTTACCCCATCAATCATCCAATCCAGGTCCCAGACAAGACTGTGTTCTACATGTGCATACTTAAGTAAGATATTGTTATCTTTCATTGTGTTAATGCATCCTGCAGTTCAAAATAAAGCAAATTTTAATGTATACTATTGCTGTGTTGTTCTGAGCTAGTCTTGTAATAGCATTACTTCCAGTCCTATCCAGCGTTCCTCTTTGAAATGGATGATTATGCACTTACGTTTATCATAAATTTCACCACAAAGCTATTAATACTCACAAAATGGAATGCTGCATCCTTAAGATAAAAAAATTCAATTTGGAGGCTGATTATCAATGCTAATTGTAGCTATTGCAACATTGTAAGTAATTTATGAAATAATGTCGTTGGTAATATCATATTTCTATTCCCTTTTTGATATGAAAAGTATCTTAATGTAATACTTCAAGGAAAAGCATCTGTTTTAGGATTTCTCAGGGGAAAAAAGGAGAACATAGTCAAATACTAGCAACCGCCCCCCTCCCCCCCACCACCACCCAACCACACACACCTCCACCACTCTCAACAGTTCAGGCAAAGAGGAATATTTATTTTCAGTCATCGTCTTGTTGAGAAGAAAGCATTTATTCTATATACATAAATTACCCAGATATGGAAGTCATATATTTCCAGGGTTATACAGAAATATCAGTGTCTCCAGGCAACCATATTAGAAGCAATTTGGATAAATTAATTCCACAATTGCTTTTGAGCAAGTATAGATTTTTAAGTGTAGATTCTAGACAGAGTCGTACTACTAAAACAAATCTTAAATGATTCAATAAAGTAATGAGGGAGTTTTCAAGACTATGATCCAATTAAAAAAGTCATCCTTCCAGTACAGCTCCCAGCACTCATAACTGATCTCCAAATGAAAAGTTTGAGAGTGTTGTGTCATATGAAACTTCATAATCATGCCTAAATATCAGTTCAAACTTGCTACTTTTTATCAGAGTAATCCACTTAAAAAGATAGTGAAACACAGTTCACATAAAAGAGACAACGCCCCACTAATCTGAACTTCAAATGTACTATTTAATCAGGAAATTCACTCCGCATAATTTCCTGTTGCAAGTGGTTAGTGTAGCAGCCTAAAGCTACTTGCCAGTGGTGTGTTTCAGGTCAGCTGAATGGGCAAGTAAACAAATGAGTTATCCATGCTGTTTAATTTTGGGCTGAATGGCTTTGAAGAGCCTTCCTGTTAAATGAGTACTTTGCTTTTGCCAGGACATAACATCATTGATCTTATTTATAATTTTAAAATTTGGATGCATGCCAGTAACCTCCTAAAGCAGTGTTGGTGATAGTGCTTTGAATATTCCCCCATCAAAATCACTTAGGGCCCTGCACTGTTCTGAGCATAAAGCCCACTTTACCATCTTTTACGATCTAAAGTTAATGACGCTACATGAGTGTCTAGCAGTCCAAAATGCCAAGCGTGAGAAACACAATGTTGTTAATTTTAACTGCAGCATCCTAGCCAAAGAGGAACCACTTTTAATGCTGAGCGTTTCCCACTGCTAAACTACCTTTATGGTCTCATTGAGGCTTATAAATCCAAAAGAAGACATTAATAGAGCATGGAATGAATAAATGTAAGAAGCCATGGAAAAGTGAAATTGAAATGCATGATCTTTCAAATTAGGTTTTGCATGTACTGGTGCCATCAATTCTGGACGTGCACCAATTTTCGTCTGCTGGAACATATCAGCCCCTAACAATGAGCTTGGCTCAATTAAGAATCTATGTTTTTAGGGCACAAGTGGGTTAAATCAGCAAATTGAGACTTAAGACCACAATCCATCCAACCATAGTGTAATTCTGGGGGAATTTTGAAGATGTTGCCCTTCGGATCAAATTTTAAACCAAGGTCTCATTTGGCTTTTAGAGTCATAGAATCATAGAATCATACGGCACAAAAAGAGGCCATTCAGCCCACCGAGTGTGCCATTCAGCCCATCGAGTGTATTGCTCTTTGAAAAGAGCAACTCAATCTCACTCTTCAGCTCTCTCTTCTTCAAATAGACGTTAAAAATCCCATAACACTATTCAAAGGAAGGAGTTTTCTTCGAGTCCTGCCAGACAATTTTCAAGGCGGACGATGCTGTGTGCAATTTCACTACCAAAGCAGTCACTACATTATTACAGAAATAACTTTAAAGTACAGTATTTTTAAACATTTTGGCGTGATATGTCCATTGTCCTATAAAGAGACAATTAAAGATGTGTATTCCATATTCTACATAACATATAGAATCTGGCTACTGCAGAGTACAAGAATTGTAGACCACAGACTCTAAACATGCTGCTGACTGGGTTATTGAAGTGCTGTAATAAATAATAATAATAATCCTTGCATTTGGTATTGTACCTTTCACGTCAAGAGGATGTTCCAAAGTATCTCATGGAATTTATGGTGAAGTTGAAGTGACTGTTTCTGGGCAAATGTGGCAGCACAGCAGTTACCTAATTGTGCACAGCCATGTCCCACATACAGACATGAAATGAATGACCCATTTTATTTAGGGGATTGTTGGTTAGGACACAAGGAGAAACATTTTGAATTAGAAACGATCTAAATTGATTTTGGACACACCAAAGAAAAGAATGCAGTGAAACTTGTGCAGAAAGGCTTATTGCCTTGAGTTAGTCTCTGTAAAGTGCTTTGAGACATTTCTCTATGTGACAAGGGCAAAACCTTAGGCAAGGTTCCTTAATCCACAAGCCTGATAATAATCCCTTGAAAAGAAACAATAATAAATTTGTCAATTCAATCCACGAATGCTTGTGGAACACTGCTGTGTGCAATTGGCTGCCGCATTTTCGCCCACAGTATAATCTAGAATTCACTTTACAGTATAGTCTAGAAGACATGAAAAGCGCTAAATCAAATGCAAGGATTACTATTATTATTATTACTGGCTGATGATAATGTTGTTAATCTTGGATGTAGGCTTAAAGAAGAAGAATCATAATAATCTTTGCATTTGATGGCAATATAGTGCCTTATTATATCAACAACATGTCTCAAAACATTTTGCAGGATTTATTGTACCATGCATTGGCTGGGTATTTTGTAAAGTAATGGCTTAAATTAAGTTATATCGTGTAAACCAGCACCCAAAATATCACTCTCAATCTAAGACTGGAACCTAAGATGCCAATTTCCAGCATTTTCAGTTTGCTTTTGAGCAAGTCTATCATCTAAATATGCAGGAAACTGGTGCTGCATCAGTATGGAATATAAACAGTTCACAAATAACTTATTTTCCTCAATTTATACAATTAACGCTCCTCAAAAACACTCGAACCATGCAACACTAAATGATTTAATTCCAGGAGTGGTTTTGTTTCCTTAATATCACACCTTGTTAATAAATAAGTAGGTGCCACAGCTCACAATATATCACCAGAACAGTCTTGTATCTGTTGACATATTGCCTGCTCCAGCCTGTTTTACTTCTCCCACATCATCTGCCCCACCATTGGTGGGCAACCTTCAGCCACTTTGACCCCATCCTCTGGATCTCCATCCTGCAGTCCCTTCTCCTCGCTACATCCCTTTCCTCGTCCAAGACCCATCTCAAGACCCTCTGCTTCGACAATGCTTTTGATCAATCTCCTTCCCCCACTGCCCTCCACCTTCCCCAATCCCTGTGCCCAACTCAGATCTGACATACTGTTTATACAGCGCCTTGGGACATCCTTCTGACGTGAAAGGCGCTACACAAATGTAATTTTGTTATTGTTGTTGTATCACTAACACTCATCTGTCTGACTGAAAGGTAAAAGAGAATTTATTGATCCAATCTAGAAGCACATTCTGCAGGAATAAAAGGAAACACGCATAGTTTAGAATTATAGCCCATAGAATTACATGCAGTATGGATATAGGCCATTTCGTCTAATTAATCCAAGTGATTATACACAATCCTTCTCACAAATACTCCTGAAGTCCCTTTCCCTCATGTACACACAAAGTATTCTGTATGGACATTTACTTCTACTCAATTACTATATTGATTCATTTGTTTGCATTCATTTGTATACTATTACCTGCACATCCCTCATTTTCATAATGGGGTCTTTATTGGATATTCCAAAACTCCTGTGACATCAGATGGCATTGTGTTACTGAGTCTCTTATCTTCTTGCCTTTCCATAATCGTGGGAAAATCTTCCTTTAATTTTATTCAAAGAAGATTTAAGAACACAAATTAGTACCATCCATTGCCGTATAAACTGGCTCTGAGGGCAGGAATGTGGGGTAGGAAAAATATTTTGCTTGCTGGAATAATGATAATCCTTGCATTTAATATAGCACTTTTCATATCTTCTAGATGTCTCAAAGTGCTTCACAGAATCTATTGTAATGTGGATTGACTGTATATTTATGGGTGAAAGTGGCAGCCAATTGCATTACATCTGTGCACCTCCAGATGTTTGCAACCTGGAAAATATTGAATGTTTTTCTGCTGTTCTCTCTACTGAACAAAGCCATGGATGTCTGAACCAGGCAAACAAATTGATGACAGTGTTCATGGGAACAAGGAACTGATGCAGAAAGGATTTAGTTTCCCTCAGATTTGAAACAGTGATTCCCCTATAGAAAATCAGGTCACAGCATAGATAAATACAAATCTTGGAACAATGTATTATTTTGCAAAGAGCATAACAGGTTCTTAATAAATCATGGTGAAGCCATTAGCATTCAACTAGCTTCTGAAATGTACATTTCAAAATGTAGTATTTATATTGGAGAAAGCTTTTATAAGTAAGGATCAATTTTAAATTGTCCTCTGTGCCATCACTTCATTGCTGCTTTTCCTTTCCATCTTTCCTTGGGGAATGTACACATGCATTTAGCAATCTATTTTAGGTGTTAAATAGCTGTAGGAATTTTTCCAAAACAGTGGATGACAGGACATTTTAAACATTATGATTAAATCAGCAAAATAAGTATTCATCTAGGTATAGTGTACATTTCCTACAGCTAGTTTACAGGCCCAATGGGAGACAAAACGCAGTGAATAACTGTTGCAGCCTTGTTTTATCACCCAGAATATGCACATCAATGATTTCGTAGATCTTCCATCTGAATAAAGAGCATATTACTTATAATAATAATAATTCTTGCATTCTGTATAGTGCCGACAATGGTTTCTCTTCCAGTCCCCGCACCATCTCATGCGATGTTCCTTAGGATTCTGTCCTCGGTCCCCTCCTCCTCAACCTCTACATGCTCCCACCTGGTGCTATCATCCATAGACATGAGGTAAATTTCCACATCTACGCAAATGACACCCAACGCTATCTCTCTACTCCCACCCTCAATTCCAGGACCATTGGTGTCCTGACAGACGGCCTGTCCGACATCAAGTCCTGGATGAAAGACAAATTTCTATAACTGAATGACAGCAAAACCGAGGCCATCCTGATTGGTTCACGCCAGCGCCTCAGCACCTCAGATTCTGGCAGCATCAATGAATGCATACTCCACCTAACGAAGCCAGGCAGGAACTTGGGTGCCCTGTTTAACCCTGAACTGTTCTCTCTCCCCCATATCCTGCTATGACCAACACCGCCTTCCACTACCTCCGCAACATCGCACGTCTCTGCCACTGGCTCACACTTCAGGCCGCTGAAACCCTTATTCAGTACATGTTTTTGTCACTTCAAGGCTCAACTACTGGAATTGTGTAGGCGGACTCCTATAGCTCAGTGGTTAGAGCACTCGCCTACAAGCATGGGACCTGTGTTCGAATCCAGGCAGGTCAGTGCGAAACCTTGGGCAAGTTTCCTTACTCCACATGCCTCAGAATAATCCCTCCAAAAAAAACACAATAATAAAAGTCATTTCAATCCACGAATGATTGTGGGACACTACTGTGCACAATTGGCTGCTGTGATTCACGCACAAATATATACAGTCAATTTAGTTTACAGTATATTCTGTGAAGCGCTTTGAGACGTCTAGAAGACATGAAGAGCACTATATCAAAATTCAAGGATTATTACAGCGCCTTGGGACGCCTTCCTGACATGAAAGGCGCTCTATAAATGTAATTTTGTTGTTGTTGTTGTACTGCAACTCCCTCCTTGTTGGCCTCCCCAACTCTTTCCTCCACAAGGGGCAGATCATCCAAAACTCTGCAGCTCGTGTCTTCTCCTGCATCAGGCTCCACGACCCCATCACCTACACCCTCTCCCGCCTCACTGGCTCCCCTGTAGAGCCCTGTAGCTCAGTGGTTGGAGCACTCACATTGCAAGCAAGAGACCCGGGTTCAATTCCTGGCAGGGCAGGGAAAACCTTGGGCAACTTTCTTTACTCCACACTCCTAATAATAATCCATCCCCCAAAATTGGCCATTTCAATCATGACTGTTTGTGGGACTCTGTGCATAATTGGCTGCCCCGTTTTGCCCACACATATACAGTTAAGCTCAAATCCTGACCCCTGAATCTTCAGCACCTTGGGACATCCTTCCAACATGAAAGGCGCTTGCTCTACAAATGCAATTTTGTGTTGTTATTGTTGTTGTTGCACCTGATCATGTCTTTGAGATGTCTCAAAGCGCTTCACAGAAAATACTGTAAAGTAAATTGCCCATATATTTTGTGGAGGAAATGCCACAGCCAAATGCGCAGTGTCCTGCAAACAGTCATGGATTGAATGATCAAGTTATTAATATATTCTTTAAAGCAATTATTACCCCTGGAAAGCAATCCGCCTATCGACTGACAACTGGGTTCCAATTTACTGCTAGTTAAACAGATGCGGAGTAAGGAAACTTGCCTAACGTTTTGCCCTCCACAGGAAACAAACCCAGGTCCTCTCACTTGCAAGGTGAGTACTCTAACCACGAAGCTGCAGAACTCCATCAATAGTGCTAATATCTACGCCAGGTCTGTGTTACAAATGGAATAAGTTACATGATTTACATTAAAAGTGTTCATGGTCTTACTTTGTACTACAAAAACATAGCACACTTTGGATGCCAATGATTAACAGTGAGCAGGGTGCATGTGCATTGTCTGTTATTTAGATGAAGTGTACCTTCTGATCATGGACAGTTAAAATGGTTTTATTTGCTAATTGTCAAGTGCATTTACATAGCATTAAACTAAGTATACACAGAGATTTTGTACTTTTATATCATGCATTTGCAGCAAGAAGAGCTGGATTTAAATCATTTCTCGAATATCAGCAAAAGCAAATTAAACACCCAGATGGTAAATGGATTACAAACTGTCTACACTAGGAATTCATTGTAGGTTTATTTGGGGAATTGATTAATTTACTTCCATTACACATGGAAAATGTGGTCACAGAGAATTACTCAGTGTACATCTACAAATGTATAACCTCCAGTTATTATGGCCTATATGAAAAATGTTATTGACTTCCACTTTTTCTGTAAGTAGTAATTGTAATGTAATGAGTCAATTGAGTTTCTGTGTTTGTTTTTTAAACAAATGATAAAGTGCACTGCAGCTCAGTTATCTTTAGATCTAAACACTCAGACAGATCGGCTTGCTGCAGTTTGAAGGCAGGAGGTAGGAAATGAAATATCAAGGAGGTATTTTACAAAAAGGCCCAACCTGCCAAGGAAAAAGTGCATCTACCAGGCAATTAGAGCACATCAAACGTTCGGCAACCTATCATAGTACCGTAATGGTCAGAATCAATACGTATCCATTGTGATTCATTGTAATGGATTGTGGAACATGAGCAGCTCTGTATTCTCTCTTTTTTTTTAACTACAGTAAGTGTTTATTAGGAAGGAAACAGGAAAGAAAACAAATTAGTGCATATTTGAAGAATGCTGAGATAACAGACTGGCAATTATTCACATTGGAATAAATCTAACATCTTGGGTTCAAAGCCCTAAAGTCACATACATTAATGAGCCTCAGCCATTTACAGTACTAAGAAAAGATTTCCAATTTTAGAAAAATAATCAGTTATTTATAAACACTGCATTTTTTTGTGGATTTTTTTTGGTGAGGGAATATTATACATATTACCACAAGATGAACTATTACAAGGAAAAAATAGTTACATATATTGTGGTCTCTGTAAAACCGAATAGTTGGAGATATATTTTTTGTTTGGTAGCTTTTACCTGACATAAGTAAGGCAAAAACAAAATGATGTAATGGAAATACCATTTGAGCAAGGAACATGCATCTGGGCAAATGTATGAGCTCATCTGACATTTGTATAATTATTCTGGGTCAAATCCAAGCTTTGTTCAGGTCTGATAAGGTTGATTTTTTTCTCAAGAACAAAAATTAACTTTTTTTCCCATTGGGGAAAGAAATTGCATGGAGAAAAAAATAACACAAACAATGATATAGAACTTGTACTTGATCACGTAGGGTCTGATTTGAAATTGCCCTTTGCATCCCTTTGATAACTAGATGAAAAATAATATTGAAAGATGTGGGATGAGGAGCTGATTGGGGGAGTTCATGGCTTTGAGCTGAACCATGCAACAGAGCATTGAATTTGGTAGCCTCTGAAGTCAGACTGATGATGTGAAGAATTTTTATACAGTGCATTGCTTCTAATAAATTTGAGCTGTGGCAAAATAGAGTCAGGCATTTTTAATTTGGAACCTATAAATCATAGTATAACCTAGCTGTCTGTGTGAAGCGCAGGCTTGAATGATTATTTTATAGAATAGATTTAGTTTAGGTATTTGACTCAGGATAAAATTAAAAGATGCTGGAAATCCACAGCATCTGAAAGATAAAGATAGGGATAATATCACATATCAACTTTTTCTCCCATATGTGTCATGCAATGCTCTTTATCAACACATTATTATACCAACAACTTTATGCATCTTTCTCTTTCAGATGCTGAGGGACCTGCTGTAAGTTTTCAGCAGTTTCCTTCTATTTTAGATGTGCCAAGGTCCTTTTATATCTCTATGTGTAACATAAGCTTTTCATTCTTTTTCTGCCTCAATCTAAACCATCTAACCAAATGACAGACAATCATATTAAATATATTGGAATCTACTAAATACCTATCGCTAAAAGTAGCAACCTTTTCATTTTGTCTTTATAATGGGAGCTTTTATTTTGCGATTAGCTTATCATAGACCCATTGATTAAATGAACCTGAGGTAATAACAGCTTTGCAATTTCATTTTTGCATAATTTCATCTTTTGACCAGAAAAGCTGAAAAAGCAGGGAATGAAAAGTCCATTGTTTGAATAAAATCTGGAATCTCAACAGAAATCAGTCCCACTATTTTATTTCAAATGCAAGGCATCAACACCTTCTTAAACCAACAAATTATTGATACCCCCATTTGAATGCTCCACTTTTAATGCAGTTGATAATATTTTATTACATAAATTAAAAAATCTGAAGAAATTAAACTTTACCATAACTAATATTTGATATGTGAGGCTGCAGCATTGTATAACAGATCATCACATTGAATATATTATCAAATGTCACAGATTTCAAATGTCACAAATGTCCCATGGTTTCTTTCAATCCTAGAATCTTTATTAAAACAAAAGAAAGCTGTTCAACCATCATATCTGCAGATGGTAGCTCCTCATCCCACATCCTTCAAAATTATTTTTCATCTAGATATCAAAGGGATGAAAGGGCAAGTTCAAAGTGGACACCAGGAAATATTTATTTATCCTGCACATAATTAATGACTGAATAGGAATTAAATCTGCGATATTTGATACTTTTCTCGTCTAGTAATAGTCCTTAATTTATGCCTTTTTGTTACTGTCTTGGCAATCAGTGGAAATAATCTTTCTCTATTTATCTGCTCAAAACAAGTCAGAATTTTGGAAACCTATATTAGCATTTCGCTCCTTAATCTTTTCTGCTCCAGTAAAAAAAAGTGCATAACCTTTTAAACCCCTCAACATAACCATATTTCTCTTTCCTCTATATCATATTTGTGAATCTCTGCTGAACCATTTCTTTGTCTGTGAGGTATCTTTCCTAATGTGATGTCTAAATCTGGATGCAATGCTTGAACTGCAGTCTAGCTGGTGTTTTGCTTAATTCTAAAGTGATTATTTTTATGTTGTACTCAATATCCCTCCCTATATGGTATAACCAAAAATCCATTTTCTTTTATACATCATCTTTTAATACTTATAAATTGGAACCCCTAGGGTCCTCTGACTATTCAATGTTACAGTTTATAGTATACACAGTAGAACACTGTTATAACACATTTTACTATTATAACAGGTTTGCTTATAATGTGGCTGGAGTTTGGATATGTGCTTACCCAAAAAATCTACAATGCCATCATCTGTGCTTCAAATAACAACAATACATTTGTGTAGAGTCTTGCAAATCAAGACTCCCAAACAACAACAACAACTTTGATTTATATAGCTCCATGCCGGACGGCGTCTCAAAGCGCTTGAAACTATTCAGATTATTGGACAGCACACAGGAAGCTTAAATTACCAACTTCAGAATCACCTAAACATCCCATCCTGCAGACTGTGCATGCCTAGTGATGGACTGGAGGTGCTATGAATGAAGAAGTACTCATTGTTACATTATAGCATTGGTTGGGATTTTGTGGATCCCAACTACATTGTAATAGAGCTGCACTTTATCACTTCTTTGTACTTCTTACCAAGAAGCGGATCTAAAATCATGGATGTTTGCTCCAAGATTGTTGAAGACATACTCCAGGTTCCACATCCTTCTATTCCCTCACATTTTCAGATGCCTCAACCAAGTCCCATCCAATATTCAAGTCTTGAATGTTTTGTTTCTTAGAAGTTACCGGATGATCAGCCAGACTCTGAAATCTAGCCTCTGAAATTTGTCTTCAAAATGTATTGATTGAGTTAGTCCAGCAAATTTATTGATGCAACTGATTTCCAGTCACTTTATATACATTTATCCAACTTCTGTACTTAAATGCAGTCCATCATAAAAAAAAACATGTGAACTAGCAACAGGGATTAGAATTGAAATCAATACATCTAATGCTTAAGGCTTGTTGACAAATCAATATGGTTTTGACAAATGCATTGTCAATGTTGAAAGAAATAGTCATTCTTTTATCATTGAAAGATAGGTTCATAAATTATTTTTAAAAAACCAAGCATATTTTTACAGTATTTATGTCACACTTAGGTAGAACTTCACTATTTCAATACATTATTAATGCCATAACTTTCTGGTTGCAATATATATTATCACTCAAAATCAAACAAGCATGATTCACTAATGTTCATTCTATATTAAAGTCAGTTGCCATAGTTTGAAGTACCACATCCACAATACAATAATATTCCACTGCTTTGTAATTATAGTTCCCCACACAATTTAAACACTACAATTCATATATATATATATATAGCATATTTTATTTCAGGAAGGCATCCATGAAACAGCTCTTCTGTAAAACACAGCATTCACAAAAGTATCATTAAAGGGTTTGTAAATGTTGAATCCTGAGGGCAGGCAAAATGAATCACATTAAAACACAGGAAATCATAGAATCATAGAATTAGATAGCACCAAAGGAGGCCATTTGTCCCATTGTATCTGTGCCGGCTCTTTGAAAAGAGCTATTCAAAGTCAATCTCACTCACCCCCATAGCCTGTCCTCCCCAAATCTGCTCCATCACAAGCTGAAAAGAATAACATCAGTATTTGAAGAGCAGTATTCTTGCAAATCAGCATGATGAACCCTCTAAGTTACTTGCAACAGTCAAACATTTCTGTATCCTTTGCAAAACTGCTTGCAATGTCTGAGCGTTAGACTCTCATCAGAATGAAGCTTTGTGCTGATAAATTTAACATATGATAATAATATGTTGCATTTGTGGAGGTTTTACTAAGCACTGTTTGATAATTGTGAGGAATAATACTTTAGAGTTTTTCAATTATTTTTATAATAATCTTTGCATTTGATATACAGTATTGCCTTACCACGTCATCAAGATGCCTCAGTGACATTCACAGGATTTACTGTACAGTGTGGTGACTGTATTTGCAGGTATATTTCTGGGTGAAAACAGAACCAACACAAAATGTTTCTCGTAAAAAGTGAAAAGTTTGAGGGAATGCTAAATTAAGTGTGGTATTTGACCACAAGGTAAGTGGGTAGGAAGGTCAAAGGGGATAGTTACCTCTGTTAAACCTATCATGAGAACTGACATCAGAGCAACATGGAAAAACTGGGATCTAGGTCTGGAATCATTGTGGTATTACGGCACCTAAGGAATTTAACATGTGTAACTTTTCCAAAGACATTCCTAGAAAGACCTTACTGCTCACAATGTGCCAAATGTTCGCACACTATACATCTCTTAAATAGTCAATGTTTGTGCTTTATTGTTTGCTTGGTTCCTTCAAAAATAAATAGAGTCACAAACCAGTTCACAGTACAGTATATTGTGTGAATCACTTTGAAGCATCTCAAAGACATAATATGGGGCTATATCGAATTTATGGATTATTATTATAATTGAAAAGCTCTAAAATAATATTCCCTACAATTATTATACAATACTGTACTTACCAAAATTCCCCAAAACTGAAATGAAGTTATATTTGAGATATATTTGAATAAGGTTTGATTTAAGTTCTCCAAAACTCTTTTTTGCTCTGTTATTCTGGAGTCCTGTAGCTCAGTGGTTGGAGCACTCGCCTCCCAGGCGAAAGACCTGGGTTCAATTCCCGGCAGGGCAAAACCTTACACAAGTTTCCTTACTTCACGTGGCTGATAATAATCCCTCTAGGAGAAAATAATAATAATTTGGTCACTTAATCCATGACTGTTTGTGGGCCACTGCTGTGCGCAATTGGTTGCCTTTTTTCATCCACAAATATACAATCAATTAATTTAGTATATTTTGTGAAGTGCTTTGAGAAATCTAGAAGATGTGAGAAGTGCTATATCAAAAGCAAGGATTATTATTATTATCGATTCTGTGTTGCCTATTCTGGTCTTCCTGCAATCTACCTTCATTTTTAAAATTTTGATCCCAGAAAACCTTACAAAAAATAAAACAGTAAAATGGACAGTTTAGGAAATGTATAATGTGACCTTTAAGCAGCTATGTTTTAGTGATTGCAAAATCATGAGCTGCCAAATGTCTGTGGTTAACTGAGCAATTAATAAATTAGCATTTGCGAAGCAGAAAATCGGATGGAGGAATCTATTCTTCATTAAGCATATTTTATGGTTGGACAGTAAACAGCAAGAAATAAATCCGTTCTATTGGTATAATCAATAGACAATACTTCTTTAAGATTTAATGGAGAGAAATGTTAGCTTTTAAGCAAATTTACAAATACTGCAATTAACCAGTCTCCACCATTTGGCATTTGTGCCTCAGTTCTGAAAATTATAGCTCTCGCTGCAGAATGTAAAGCTTTATTACATATTTTACAAGGTTTTTTAAAATCTGCTTGAAATATTTCATTTTAAAAAGTATGATTTTATGTTCTATCTTGATCTTATTCGATGGTGTAAAACAAATCCTGTCTCCAAAATGTACCAACCCTCTTATGCCTTGGGGAGCAACATTTCTCTGTTTCTCTGTTTGTAGGAAATGTAGATTATGAATAAACAGGAAGCGCAATGAATGTACAGCTCCAAATGTTGGTGAATGGGTGGAAAATGGCAGTCAAAACATTCTTCTAAATGTGTAAAGGTCATTTTGATTACTTTTTATTACTTTTTCAGAAATTATTGCGAGTCCAGATTTTATGTTAATATCATTTATAATTTAGGTGACAGCCTGACTAAGTTTGTAGTTCTCTCGCTTCTAATTTAGAAGATTGTTGATTCAAACCACACCACAGGATGTTTAACTCATATTCTACCTGACACTCCAATTCAGTACTGGAGACTGCTTGTAAAATAGAGGGTGCCATCATTCGGATGAGCTGCTAAATAGAGGTCCTGTCTGTCTGTCTGTCTGTCTGTCTGTCTGCCTGCCTGCCTGCCTGCCTGTCTGTCTGTCTGTCTGTCTGTCCAGGGGATGTAAAAGATCCCATGCGAACATTCAAAAGGAAAAGCAAAAATCCAAAATACTGCAGATGCTGAAAATCTGAAACACAAACAGAAATCGGTGGGAACACTCAGCGGGTCGGATAGCATCTATGGACAAAGGAAAGTGATCAACATTTTGGGTCCATGACTGTTCGTCAGTTTGGACCCGAAACATTGACTCACTTTCCTTTCTCCATAGTTGCTGTCTGACCATTCAAAAAGAGAATATAGTTTGTTTGGTGTCCAGGTCAACAATCCTGTTTTGTGATTACTTGTGGGACATTGGATTGTGCAAATTAGCTGTAGTATTTACCAATAAAATACACAGTCACTACATTTTTAAATAAAATCCTGTAAAAGCATGGGATGTCCTCCTGGCATTAAGGCATTTTATCAACTGCAAAGACTTCAACTTGGCTTAATCTATCTGTGTACTGTGAAGCTATACTTTTTTCTTTTCTTCAAGATCTCTTGCCAGATGAGTGAGTTACCAACAAAGCATTAACTCCCTGTCATATATTCGTACACTCACTGCATTCTTTGCATGCCCTGCTCCTCCCAATCTGTTCTCCATTGCCTCTTCATCATCCTGAGCAGAACTTGTAGGGCTTTATTATCAAGTTGCCTTTTTGCTGCTGTCATTCCTGCATTAGGGCCAGGAATTCCACATTCCACTGTTGTACATTCAAATGGTTCAAATATTTAAGTGGCCAAGTAGCTCATTAGCTACTTCAAAAAGTATGATACGCTCATTATTGTACATGTGGTGTCATTTGCTTTTTTTAAAAATCGCTATAAATTCCCATTTCTCACTCTCAGTACTGAGCTATGCAAGTCACATTCCAAATTTATTAGAGTTGTATTAATATTGTTATACCATATTGGGAGTCTAAATTCCAGCATCTTAGAGTTGGGAGTAAGTTTTTTTCTTACATTGGAAGTATTTTGCAGCACAATTTTATGAAAAGTGTGCTCCACTGAATATATCAAGTAAATTAGTAGATGAAAAGCCAGCGCCATACAAGTAGTTTCCTAATCAGTTCGACAAACCTTAGGTAGTACATATAACAAGTAAGAAAAGGTACTCTAGGAGGAGACATAAATCGTTCAATTCTGAAGACAACAACAACAAAATTACATTCGTATAGCACCTTTCACGATGGGAGGATGTCCCAAGGTGCTGGACAGATAGTATTCTGGACCCAAGCTGGGGGTAGGGATTGGGGAGAGTGGAGGGCAGGGTGGAAAGGAGGTTGATCAAAAGCACAGTCAATGAGGAAGGCCATGAGTTGGCTCTTGAAGGAGACGAGGGATGAGATGAGGTGGAGAGACTGTGGGAGACTGTTCCAGAGGATGGGGTAAGAGTGGTTGAAGGCCTATCAACTAATGGTGGGGTGAGCAAGGTGGAATATGTGAAGCAGGCCTAGACCGCTGAGCGTAGGAAGTGTGCAGGTTATTAGGAGGTTAGGAAGTTGCAGAGGTAGGGGGGGGTGAAGCCATGGACAGCTTTGAAGGTAAAAGGACCAGGATCTTGAACTGTATCCTCAATGTGAAGGAAAGTCAGTGGAGTTGAGCGATGGTGGAGGTGATATGATCACTGAACTTAGTGCGGGAGAGGACACGAGCTGCAGAGTATTGGATGGTCTGCAGCCTGCAGAGAGAGGAGTTGGGGAGACCAACAAGCATGGAGTTTGCATGGTAAAGCCTGGATGTTATGAATGCATATATGAGAGTTTTGCGGCATGCGGTGTGACACAATGGCGGAGTTGGGCAATGTTGTGGAGGTGGAGGAAGGCAGAGCAGGTCATGGTATGGAAGTGGGGTAAAAAGGACCAGATCGATCTCATCCCTCCAGAACACCCATTTAACCCCACTATGCCCCCATCAATGCATCAAGAATGTTATTAAAAATGTTTGGTGTCCTGGCCTTTAACATCTTTCTTGGCAACCTGTTCCATGATAGCTTCCTGTTTTCATAAAGGAAAACTTCCTGCACCTATCCTGAAATTGCCTTTACTACTCATACTATGATTTCTTATTCTATTGTCATGTTGAATCCTATAGTATTGATCTGGGTTTACTCTTTCAATCTCATTTAATAATTTGTACACCTCTCTGAGATGCCCTGTGAGTAGCCACAGCAACCCAGCTTGCTGAACCTTTATGTGGAGCCGGATGCTTCCTTTCATTGCTGCCAAGCGATGTTTCTTTGTATTGAAAAGTATTGTTCGGTTTTACTTTCTCAATCCCATTTAAAATCTTGAATTGTAATTTTAGTTTGGAAATCCCAAACAAGAATTGTAAATTCAAATTTGTGAATATCGTAAATGATACCTCAGTATCTATAGATTTAAGATGATATATTGATTTGTATATTTGGGAATATTGGGAATAATATGAAATATTTTTATAAAAGGTATGAATCCCACATGCATTTATATAGAACCTCTCATGCAGGGTTCCATTCCAAAACGTTAGAAAGAATACAAACCAGCATTAGAGTATAAGATTAACTTTTCGAAACTGAATATTGCTGTGCTCTTACCTGGAAGATATTAAAATATTGAACAAAGCCAGAACTTCAAAATCTTGAAATGTGAAAACTTTATTCCAGCACTTAGAAGGAATGCTATAACCCCATTTTTATTTTGCTCTAAACCAGTTTGAATCTATACACAAAGAAAATAAACCATCTTTCAGTCTGACATTCACACCTTGGAGTATGAGTTGCAATAACAGTACTTTCAATCATAACTTGTCATCTCAAAAGAAGCTCAAAGCTCTGAACTCCAGGGATTTTTTTCCATTGAATATATCTTGGTAAGCTGTCAGGGTAACTTTAACCAACTTTCATCTTGAATGAAAAGATGCCAGTGTAGTAAAAGGACTGAAATCATCTTTCTTCTGGTTCCATTCTTTCACACCACTGTGTACACGCTTCTCAAGTTACCTCAAGTTGCCTTACAATTGGCTATTTACAATCTGCATCTGACTGGTTAGAAAAGTTTAACAGCAAAGCTTAAGCAATTTCAATTGTTGCAAAAGACTCCTTTTATGCAATATTCTTACTGCTTTCTTGCCAGGATTCGGCTTCCTTTTTGTTATTGTTTGGTTATCTAGAAGGAATGGTAATATTTCATTCAAAATAAACCCATTTAGATTTCACAATTACTAAATCAATTTCTAACATGATGACCCAGTCTGAGTTGTTTATAATATGTGTTGCAGGCCAAAACTATTTCTCATGTGCTCTCGTGTGGTAAGTTGCAGTTAGTTTCTTGGAAAAAAAAGATGTAGCACCTTATCATGTCTTTGAGACATCTCAAAGTGCTTCACCAAAATTTATGTAAAGTGAATCAACTGTATCTTTTGTGGGCAAAATGTGGGGGGCCAATTGTGTATGGTAATGTCCCACAAACAGTCGTGGATTGAGTGACCAATTTATTTATTTTGATCCTAGATGCTGAGTGCTAGTTGCTTTCTTGAAGAAAATTGCAATTTGCCAACTCTAAATTTTGCTTGCTTGGCTATGGTCAGACATCACGTTCTCAGGAATTACTAATGTGCAAGAGATTGAGAAATCACAAGATTTCTTTATCTGCCTATCAATCTCTATTATCTGCTAACAATCCCGAGCTTAAAAAAGAGGTTGTTCACTCCATGGCCATTTGTGGGACATTGCTCTGTGCAAATGGGCTGTTATGTTGACTTATAAATACAAATAAATACTTTATAAATTACTTTCAGATGTTTCAATATGAGAAGATGCCTTATAAAATGCAAGGAGTATTATTAAAATATACTTTTACTACAAGAGCATGGCTAAAAAATCAGCACATCAATCAATCAATCAATCAATCAATCAAAACTTACATTTACATAGCGCCTTTCACATCGAGATGATGTCCCAAGACGCTGTACAGTCAGGCAGGCACAAGAGCAGGGGGGTGAGAGGACGTCCCAAGGCACTGTACAGTCAGGTAGGCACAAGAGCGAGGCAGGACAAAGAAGAGTAGGAAAATTAACTGTATATTTGTGGGCGAAATATATGAACAATATGAACAATATGAAATACATGAACAATATGAAAAATCAGCTGAGTTTAACTGTTATAAAAAGTAATCTAACGCAACACAGGATAACATCGCAGCATTTTACATGTGCTCTACACTGGAACTTTAAATTATATCACTTTCAGGATAACCTCATTATTCCTTAATGTTGTACTAGTAAAATATTGCTTAAGAAGCCTTGTTTCATGAATATGCATTGGTGTATATATTCCTCTTGAAGGCTCATAATTGCTCAATGTGATAATGGAAATAAAATACCTGTGGAATGCTTATAGGTTCAATGAGCATTTCTCTCCCTGGACTGTCAAAGGACAGAGAGCACCAGAAAAGCAACATGTTATGTGCCTCACATATCAATTACTTAGCTCTGCATTTTTTTGTGAAGCTGGAATATTGTTGTACATGCAGATGGTGATTACATTTAAATAATCTAGCTTAATAAATAAATATGATTCCCAAAGGAGGAAGGGGGTTCATTGTATAAGGTAGGGTGACATTCAGCAAGTTAAAATAATCACTGAAGTGCACTTACATTATAAAAGAATTGTACCAATTCGATAGAACCATTGCTACAATTTTATAATGCATGATGCAATATATAGACTCTTACATTCCATTACACAGACTATACAGGATGGAATCAGGCAATTCCCCTTAACCACATTGTGCTGGTATTTATACCCACCATGAGTTTCCCTTCTTTCTAATCCCCTGTGTTGGACACGATGGGCTGAATAGCCTTCTGTGCCATCAATTTATATGGTTCAATATTGCTTTATTTGCCACTTTTTCATACATGCATCAATTTTTCTCTTGCTGCTTTCTGCTTGCCCGCACACTGAAAATGATATCTGGGAGCCTCCTCTCATGAGCCTCCTCTCTCCTCTCATTATCCTTGCAGTTCTGAAGAGTGAAACAAATATCAAAAGAAGACACTTTCAAAGTGGAAGTAACAGTGCATATGTACTGAACCTGTTATAGATAGACTCAAAGCAGGAAGAATAAAAATAAATAAACCAAGAGATATATTTGAAGGAACATAAAATATTCGGAATATTCAAATCCATATAAAATCATAGAAAATCCCTCATGGTTAAAAGAGGGATTTGAGCATTTGAATTCCCATTAAAACACAAAGCATGCAACAATTAAATTCTGTTGAAGAAGTTTTTTTCCAATGTTAAGAAATTACATTTGTTTTGGTCACAGTTCATAACTAGGCGTTGAAAGCAAATATTTTCATGCAAATGAATAGCAATTTGTAAGGTATAACAAGCGTTTTTGTTGTTGTTTTAGAGCCAGATTCTATCTGACAGAGTCATTGAGAGCCAACTATATTTGTGTTATAACAAGGTTACAAAAAACATAGTACCATGTACAAAGCAACATATAAAACTGTCTGAACAAGAAAATATGTAACATATTTGAAGTTTCTTCCCAATTTATGGTGCGTCAATTTGATGCAAAATAGACATTTACCTTTTACTGACTCTTGCAAACAAAGTATAATTTATGTTCAGATTTGTGATCCTGAAGTGCACTGAACTGCACTGGGGCTGAGGTCATCTAACCGCCAGAAAAACTATTTGCATCTGTGCGGCATAAATCCATATAGTGCAATTTAACGTAATTGGATCAACCAAAAACTTTGGGATATTTAAGGGATACTTATTACCCTTAAATAAAATTCTCTTTTAAAATTTAAAATAAAACCACTTGGCATTTGGAACCAGTGAACAAAGCTCAATTGGTGCACATATTTTGGGACGTCCTCCCAACATGAAAGACGCTCTATAAATGTAATTTGGTTGTTGTTGTTATTTTACAACAACAATCAGTCTCTGCTCATTGGGCTTACAATCCCAAAGTGCTATAATACTGGTAGTGATTTAAAATCAACTCCAACAATATAAATACGACAAATATTTACAATCGGTATGGGTTTATTATTTATAGTATTAAAAATCATAGACACAGAACCCTATTTTAATAGTATTACTTATTAAAGGCAGCTGCTAATCCACTGAAATGGAGCCTATATTTAGTTTCTTTGGGTCATAGAATTATAAAGGAATATCAGAACTGTTAAGTCCAGAAGACCATTGAAGTCCACCAGGCTGGCGCAAAAGTAGTTATTTATTATAAAATTATAATGTAATAATAATCCTTAAATTCAATTTAGCACTTTATCACATCATCAAGGTGTTTCAAAGCGCTTCACAGCATCCGACTGAGAATTATAGTGATTGTGTATTTTTGGCAAATGCAAAATTGTGATTAAATAGAAAATTAGTGTGGTCATATCTTTTAGAATCTCTAAATGCATATCTGACACATAAGGCCTGTACACCAGGTTCCAACATATGAAAACATCCCCCAAATTTTTCTAAATGGCACAATACAGGATTGATAATTTCTATGGACGAGTACCAAGTAACGCTATAAAACCTAGAAATAATCCCAATCACTGACGGTCTGATAAATCTGTACATCTGCCAGATGATTATGGACCAAAGAAATGAGACTGAACACTAAACAAAGGCCATTCAATCAACAAAACTCACTCCTGCCATAAAACACAAAACCTGCGAACCAACAATAAACAACAACAACAAAATTACATTTATAGAGCACCCTCCACGTCGGGAGGACTATGAACCTTATCTCATTCCTAATATAGACCTGGGAAATACTCTGCACGGATACTCCTTGAAACCTTCAAAAATAGCTAAGCAAAAGGTGCAGAAATACTGATCAATCCTACTTTTCAACATTGGTCTCCTTTTTTCCACAAACAGCATGTCTCTCCATCCCGTCCCCAAAGGTAGCACAAAGCAATTTGTGTCCAATAAACAATTTGCTAATTTCATTCCATACCATATCCCTATAATCTCCAGTAGCATTCTCAAGGAGATAGCTATCTAGTCTTTTTTTAAAATAGTGATTTGACACATTCTTAACTACTTTTTGTGGAAAACTGTTCTACATATTCAATATTCTCATCTTATAAACATAACAACAGAGCTCCTTCAACCTCTTCAATCAGCCTGATAATTCTATAAATTCTCACAATAACTATTTCTTTGGAGACTGCAAATTCTATAAATACTGGGTTCCATGGACAAGGGTAACTGGAACAAAATGACTCACCTGCGTAATAGTTCTTAAACTTGCCAGACTTGATGACCCATCATTTAGTGTAACACACAACTGGCTGTTTACTATTTTCCACATCCAGAAAAATGTTAGTGGGATGAATCCATAAAATAAATGTTCATTTCTGAATTTGTTGCAAATCTTCACAATGCTGTTTAGGTTAAAGATCTCCCAAATACAAATTGAAATATAATTTGTCTACTAATCCAGTCATTGTCCTTGAAAGCAATTACCTGCGAAGCAATTATCTATGATATAGCACCTATAATGTTAAAATTTTGTATACTGCTCCAAGTCCCCCGCCTCACCCACCCCACCATCAGTGGGCGAGCCTTCTGCCACTCATCCCTAACCTATGGAATTTCAATCTGCAGTCCCTCCACCTTGCCCTCTTCCTACCCTCCTTCAAGTCGTGCCTCAAGACCCTCCTCTTCGACAGTCCCATCAGTTACCCCAAATCCCCTCCTTTCCCTCCACCCTCCCTGATTCCGACCCCAGCTCGGGTCTGAATCAATGACTGCCCAGCGTCTTGGGACATCCTACTGACGTGAAAGTCACGATACAAATGTAATTTTGTTGTTGTTATAACAAATGCAAGAATTCTTATTATAAATATGATACTGCATGTGGTTACACAATAATACAATCTAATATACAACCAGTGTTATAGTATTGGTTTATTATATTGCCCTGCCCTTTGTGGTTGTTTTGGTGATTGAGACTAATGTTTTCTAAGAAATCATTCCAATTCACTTACCTGATGTTGCACGTCTGTCTATTGTTTGCTAGGTTTCAACAATTCCCCATATACAGTATTCTACTGTGTAATAATGCACTGAATATTTGTATAAAAATGATAGTCACAGATTTTTAGGACTGGATCCATGTAACATTAGAAACCTATTGTATTCCAAATTAAAGAGCAGATACCAAAAATAAAAAATGTATACCTGGATATAACAGAAGTTTGAATACAATAGAAATGTTAGAATTAAGAATTACCATAGATAATCCTGTAGCTCAGTGGTTAGAGCATCACCTTACAAGTGAGAGACCTGGGTTCAATTCCAGGCAGGGTGAAACCTTGGGCAAGTTTCCTTACTCCACATGCCTAATAATAATTCCTCAAAAAAATTGATCATTTTCAATTCACGACTGTTTGTGGGACACTGCTGTGCGCAATTGGCTGCTGCTTTTCGCCCACATATATACAGTCAATTCACTTTACAGTATGTTCTGTGAAGCAGTTTGAGACACCTAGAAGATGAAGACAAAGTGAAAAGCACTATATCAAATGCAAGCATTATTATTAACAATGAACATTTCCGCTATGAATTTAATTCTGATAAGGACCACACTGACACTGAATTATTCTTTCTTCATTTTTTTCACCTTACTCTTTTAGGTGCTGACTGACTTGTTGATATAGATTTTCACTAATTCTGTTTGATATTTGGTGTTTTTCTAGATTGTCTCAAGCTTCAATGGGAAACTCCTTTAAAAAGGTACTTGGATGTCAACTAGGGTACAGACGCTGAGTAGTCCAGCAATGGGTGTTCCCCTACCGTGTCTGAAAAACACCATCTATCAACCAAGAAAAGTAATTTTATTTTGTAAATAAATTATCATTAAAATTCCCAATCTATTGTGAATTTGATTACATTTAACAAACAATCTCATTAATACCCCCAAAAAGCTCTGTACTATTGTAACCAGATTGTTGTGTGGCTATATAGGAAAGAACTATTGATTATTCGCCCACAAATATACAGTCAATTCACTGTACAGTATATTCTGTGAAGCACTTTGGGTTGTCGATAAGACGTGAAAAGACGATATCAAATCCAAGGATTATTATTATTTCTGGGTATTAAAAAATACTTTTAATTGCAGCCATTAGTGATAATTAATGAAAATAACCTGTAAATGAATAACTACCAATTTGTATTTAGTGCATGTGAAAGGTATTGATGTCTGACAGAACCTGCATTGAATGTAGAAATAAGCAGCTATGAACAAAATTTGAATACCAAACACAAGTTTCTCTGTAAATTGCCAACATCCAGCCAACTAAAAATATTTCAGGAAAGAGATTGCGATCAATAATGACTCAGTTTGTGAGAATGTTCGTGTTTGCCTAATTTTCCGAGAGAATAAGAAGTGCTTGTGAAATCATTGTAGAATGGTTTACCAATGTCCTTCATGATTGATTGTGGTCCGCAGCAAAACCATTACACAACAAAAGATTTGTTGCTGTTTTCATTTCTTAGATGAATGCATGAAAACAGCGTATAATTTAAAAATAAATTGAGAGACACTGAGCAAAATCAAACTGTATTTCATTAAATATAATGCTGGTCTGGTATTTGTCCATCATGTGCCTCTGATACTGACTGTTGCTAGGAGATTTGAACAAGTGTTTTTTTTTAAAAAAAATCTATTTGATTTGTGCCATATATGAATCGATGAACAAACTTAAATAGATAATATTCTCTTCAATTTTTTAAATTATAATTTAGTCACTCGATCAACAACTGTTTATGGGACACTGCAGGGTGCAATTGGGCACCATGTTTATTGATGAATGACCAGCCTGGCTCCAAACTGAATCTTGGGAGAGATAAATATGTCATGGTCGACAGGATTCTTCTGACTTGACTCCTGATAACTCAACACCCTGAAGGTATTATGATTGCATATGGACAAATAATGGGACGTTAGCCACTGCTTCATACTTTTGTGTAGTTTTAGCAAATTAATTTCCAGAAACAACCATGATATGCATTTAATAGTCCTAATGCTTCTGCCAACTTACACCTGTGTTTTCACATACAGCAAACACCCAAGTGTGTGCGTCCGGGAAGAAATTGCTCATTCCAGAACAAACAAGGACAAGTTCCTTGTGTTTAAAATGTTTAGGAGCTGGAGCTATATAAACATGGCAAGCACATCACACACAAAAGAGACCTGAGCAGAATACCCAATTCTGCATTGTGCATGTGTGGAGGAGAGGTTGGAGGGTAGGGGTGGGAAGGGATTGTGTGCTTTGACCAATGTGCAGGTGTTTTGGTGGGAGGCAGGAGGGGAGTGAGAGACAATGTGCTTTGACTAATATGCATATACTGGTATTGCATTAACTACCAAATGAAATAAGCTGAGGAAAGTATTGATTTGTCTGCGGTCTTTCCCGACCTCCATTAAAATTCACATCAACCTCTTTTTTAGAGCAAGAAGATAGATATATTGTAAAGGGTACAAAGTAACTACATATTAAATGGAGTCAATTCCCTTTGCAAATCAGAATTCATTGTGCTCATTACTTACATTGGTAATTATATGTAACCCCAAGGATAGGATACATGAATCATTTTAAAACTCCAATAAGTACTAGGTGAAATTTTGGACCACTGGCTAATTGTACGACTCACTTTTGGGAGAATAGCAACAATGGTATTTTTACCACCAATCTGCATTTTCTGATGTGGATGAATGTTTCACCAATTTGATGAAATATTATTTCACATTAATGTTTAAGCAAAAAGGCTAATGGAATCAATCACTAGAAGAAATATGAAAGATTATTTGTCTTTAAAAATATCTGTAGAAGCAATAGGTCTTGTCTGGCCAATTTCATAGACTTTTTTTTGCAATTGGTGACATCTCAGTTTGACTGCAGAAGCATATGCAGGGATTTATTAGACTTCCAATAGGCTTTGGACAAAGTACCACTTGATTCACTGCATTGCAAACCAAAGCCATTAGATATAAAGATATGAGGTACTGTAGTTGTATGGATTGTTAACTAAATTTCAGAAGGAAATAAAGTGTTTCAGTTGAACTCATCCCTGACCCTTCTAAGGTTAAGCTTTTTGTTGCTTTTGATTTTGTTTATATTTATGATATCAATTAATTAGTTATGTATTATGATTTTAAAAATTTCATAGAAATTATTTTCTCCATTATTAATGCACAATTTGATATTATAGCAGACTATTTAACATTACATTATATACTACATAATTATGCTTATGTCACTATACAGGGCGGAATATTATGTCAGTTTCTTTACTCCACACACCTGTTTAAATAGCAGTAAGTAGGAATCCTGTTGTTAATTGATTGGCAGATCGCTTTTCTGGATGTAATAATCTCTTTAAAAAAATAATAATTTGGTCACTCAAACCATGACTGTTTGTGGGAGACTGCTGTGCGCAATTGGCTGCCATATTTCTCCCGCAAAACTTTAGTCAATTCATGTTACAGTATATTCTGTGAAGCACTTTGAGATGTCTTGTAGACATAGTAGATTACTATATCAAATGAAATTATTCTTATTATTTATTATTATAACTTCTGACACTTAGTAAAGTCTACAATTATGTTATGTTCAATTGGCAAAACACATCTTCTTGATGAAAATAGTATTACTACTTAGTTGTAGTTAATAGTACTGGGGGCAAGAGAACTACCACCAATGTGATGCTACTTCCATTATTTATGGACATTTGATTATTGGTAGAAAAACATGTAGAGAGATATAGATTTTTCATAAGTAGAACCCACATTATAGTAACCTTGAGGAGAAAGCTTCAAAAGTAACCTGCATCGCATGGAATTACCATGTACTTTGGATGTACTTGACTTGTTAAGGATCACTGATTTGAAATTCTAGGAGCTAAAGAATTACTTCATGCCATTTTACAAGAAGTTAGTGTCATCCAGTTTGCTCAAATATTGTGGGAAAGACAACTTCCCCAAAAACTTGCAGCAAGTGAGAAGCGCCACTTACTTAATCTACATACAGCCTGGTATGTGAGGGGCCTTCTGACTAGTTATGACATTTTTACCTAATAACCACACGATAGGGAGAAGCTACCAAAGGTTGGAGACAGTCATTCAACTGAACTCGTAACTATCGGGATAGTGGCAGCTGGGCATGATTTGTCTTCTGAATTCAAGCTAACTGTCTATGTCTCCTTTACCCCGTGTATTGCAACACAAGTATAAAGCAGCTTGTCAATCTCCTGCATAGGAGCCCTGACCAGTTCAAGATAATTTGAAAAACTGACACACAGTAATCTTTGAAGTCACTGTTATGACAAATGTAATTAGTGAAAAATATACAAACAATTATTATCAGATAGATGGAACTTGCTTGCATAAATATTATATCACGTACTTATCAAAACCTCTTTCAGTAACAGTTCACGATGCTCCCCCGGGTGAAAGGCGCTAAATAAATGTAAATTGCTTTTTTGTAGTACATTATGGCTAATTAAAAGTCAGCCAAATAACAACAACCAGCATTTAAAAACCACAAGGCGAGCACATTGGAGTACTTAACAATGACGGAGCTTGACCCCCAATACGGAAGTGGAGGGGGTTTGGGGGGAGGTGATCGTAGGCAATGTCGAGGAGGAAGGTTGTCAGGTGTGATCTGAAGACAGGCAAGGTGGAAGGTTTGAGACAGGGAGTGTGACATTTTCAGAGCACACTAGCTGAAGGCACGATGAATGATGTTAGTGCAGGGATAATGCCATTAATACTATTGTGCTGTTCTTCCATGTCTATGTCACAAAGCATAGCCAAGTGTGTAAATGTTAAAGAAATATCATTCAACAACAAAAAAATTGCACTTAATTCACTAGAAACTTGTTCTATAAATGTATACTTATTTGTGTCATCAAAGTAGATCTTAAGAAATGATTTATAATATTGGCAAAAAGACTTGCTGAATGCCATACGGATGTTAGGTTGATTTAAGTATTGGAAGGTTTGTGAAGTACTTACACTCGAAAATTTCATTTTCATTTGGAATGGGAATTAAGCTGACTGTGGGATTTTAAGAAACTATAAAATTCGGGTGACATTTTATAGATGAGGTCTCATTTTGCCTAAAAGAAAGTTTGAAAATGCAATCAACTGAGTGAAAGAAAGTACATTGAAAATCACGCAAATATCACTGAGAACTATCAAATTGAGATGAACCAGAACAGAAAAAATTGATTATGTCAAGTTCTGGGTAACCATGCATCGGCAAGTGAAGGGATAACAATTTTCATTTGGATTGTTGTCAAGCAGAATGTGCTTAGATGGAAATGTCTCTGTAGTGAATGTTTTTCTTCTTTTTGCCAATATTTTTCAGCTCTCTAATGGCTTGCTAAAAGCAATGGGATATAACTGGTATATCACACAGCAAAATGGATAATGACAGAATTTGACTGGAAAAATCTTCAAGGAAATTTATCTTGCAGCAAAATGTAATGACTTTTTTATGGTAGGACTTCCCATTATATATAAAGTATAGTCACTCACTGCACTTTACAGCAAGAGCAACGCCACCTTCACAATTATTCCCAGAAATATCAAAAGGTCACTATTTCAAATTAGTGAAGAACAATTGGGAAGTATTTATTTACACAGAAGAAAATCAGCAGCTGCAACAGGTTACCAGGAAGGACGGTAGCAGCAAGGATACAGGGTTAATTGAAGCAAAGCTCTTTACTGTAATGGGGAAATGGGAAGATTGATACACTGTAGCAATAAGATCAAAAGTGCCTATGAACTTGTGATCTTGAGATATCATGGTCAAGCTATAGATTTTGATATTGGTCCAAATCTAATTCTTCTTTCCTTCAGAAATCCATTTTAACTAGTGTATGAGCTTTTGATGTTGTAGTATGCATAGGATTTGTTGATTAGGTTCACCAAGCCTTCCTTCATTGTTTGTCAAACATCAACAAGTGTAAAATGCATCATTGCATTGTGAAAAAGTCCTTTCAATCATAGTTGGTCTGCATTTTTATTTGTTTTGATTTGAAACCAATAGTAAAAACAATTCTGCATTGTCATTAGTTTTTGATCGAAATACTGTATAGATTTACTTTGGCTCCTAGTTCCACACCTAACTTCAAGATCAAATTATACCTATAGCTGAACCAATCACAACACAATTACCATTTTATTCTCACTTTGATGTTTTTTAAGTGGTAATTAGTAAGCACTCGTTAAGGTAGCATACTTTAGCTGGAATGATCTGCCTTAAAAAAACACAATAATAAAATTAGTAATTTCAATCCACAAATGTTTGTGGGACACTGCTGTGTGCTATTGGCTGCTGCGTTTCGCCCACAAATATACAGTCAATTCACTTTACAGTATATTCTGTGAAGCGCTTTGAGACGTCTAGAAGTCATGAAAAGTGCTATATCAAATGCAAGGATTATTATTATTATTATGTATGCACAGACAGTCCCACACTCAGACTGGAAAGGTGTATCAAGCCAGTTGTGCACAGCAATGTCCCACAAACTCCCATGGAGTGAGTGACTGATTTTATCTACTTTTATCTATCCCTCAGACATAATGCACTGGTACACAACCTAAGGCATCATGTTTGACCCACAGCTGTCCTGATTCTCCACATAGAGTCCCTGACCAGGACCTCCTTCCTCCACATTTACCACATTGCCCCATCTCCAATCAGCCCTTACCCCAGACATAGCCAAAACACCGTTCTATGCAGTCATCACCTCCCTTCTCGATTTTTCAAATGCCCTCTATGCTGGTCTCCCCCATTCCACCATGCACAGGATCCAGCTGATCCAAAAACTCAGCCACCTGCATACTCACCTCACTTAGCTCTCCGATCTGCCTAGCCACCAACCCATAACCTGCTGCCTCCACTCGATTAATTCCAGCCATCTGAATGTCCCTCATGGCTTCCATTCCACCATCAGCAGGTGCATTTTAAACCACTGTACCCCAAGACCTGGAACAGTCTCCGTATACCCTTCTGTCTTTCCCTTCCTTCCTCATCTTTAGGTTGAACCTGAAGATCTTCCTCTTCATCTTTGCCTGCAGTCACCTCCCCTTCCCCTCAGCTTGGCATCATGCTTCGCAAATATCAAGTGCTCTGCGACACTGCCCTGTGTGAGGGGCATTATATAAATCTAAGTTGTTGTTGTTGTTTTATTTGGGCGATTGTTGGTCATAACACTGGGAGAAACTCCCTTCTCTTTTCGAACTGTGCCATGGAACCTCTAACAGACACTTGAACAGGCAGATAGGAAATCAGTTTACCATCTCAACCAAAGGATGACATTGCAACACAGGCCCAACACTGTTCTGGAGTATCAGTTTAGACTATGTGATTCCAAGTATTATTGTGTGGTTTGAACCCACAACCTTCTGATGCAGGTTACAGTGCCACCATTGAGCCAGGCTAATGATCCTTGCACTTGATATAGCATTTGGAGATTTCATTTCCCATTCAACATCATGTTGTGGAAATGTCTCAAAGTGTTTCATAGAATTTTACTTAAAGGTGTAATCACTGTGTGTTTTTAGACAAATGTGCAGTTATTGGTTCAACTTATTTATCAATTGCAATCCATCTATACAGCTCCATATACTAAATTCACTGCCAAAAGAATGTTACTCTAAGTCAGCGATTGCGAATAAATTTAGTTTTGAACACCAAAGAAAATTTCAATATATTTTACATAACTTATCACCAATTATTCCACTGCTTTTCAGAGCTTCACTGTCTTTTTTTAAAAAAAGATACTGTCTACTAATTGCCCCAATTAAACACAACTAATGGTTTAGGCAAGATAATGATAACACGCCGTGATTAATAATGTCCATTTTTAATCTGCAACCCTCTAATATAAATTAATTAAAACTAAATTGGCTTTTTTTGCCAATATTAACACCCAATATTTAAAGCTAATATTTTACTCCCTCCCCAAATCTAGTTTATGCAACATTTAGAAAATATTGGTCCCAGGTGCATATCAAAGGAACACTAATTAAAGTTAATACTTTAATAATGACAGAGCAAAAAACTATTGCAATTACAAATTGCTTAAATTACGCAAAAATAAAATAGATTAAAAACAATTAGAACTGATGGAACTTTCCTTTCAGTCAGAGGTTTATGGGTTAATATTATTATTTTTTGTTTGAAGGAATTTTTACCCCCAGAAAAACATTCTGCCAATTGCCTAACAACTGGGTTCCTACTGCTAGGTAAACAGAGGCGTGTGGAATAAGGAAACTTGCCCAAGTTTTGCCTTGCTGGGAATGGAACCCAGTTCTCTCGCTTGCGTGGCGAGTGCTCTGACCGCTGAGCTACAGGACTACAGTTAATGTCTCAACTCATAGTCTGGATAGACGCTCCAGTGTAGTCCTGGAGCAAGGTTGTATTGTCAGAGATGTAATCCTACATCCAATAAGGATCCCATGGCACTATTTAAAAGAGAAGGGAGTTCTCCTGTGTTCTGGCTAACAATCTCCTGGATAAAATTGGTTATTCACTTGATGGCTATTTGTGGGAGAGTGCAAAAATGAGCTGACACTATTGATACTATTGAGCAAAACAAAAACTGTAATAAAGAGATATCCAACTTGAATTTATTTATAAAAACTATTGTGTTATGTAGGGAGTACAAAATAGACTTCAAATTTGCATTGTCCAGACCTCTTTCATTATTTAAAATCAATACATTTCCAGCTATTTCTAAATCCTTTATACCTGAGTTTCACTTAAAATGTGCCTGCAGTGCATTCCATTATGCCAGGAACATTAATTTTGGTTTAATCGCAGTTCCACAACACTTCCCTGATTTGAGTCCAGGAAACATAAAATTATTTCAATTTGTAGTAATCCATCCCTGAATTATTTAATCTTTATATAGGAAGCTTTATTGTTTCTCGCCTAGTAAATTCAACAGTAATGAACTTTGGTTAATGAACTTTAAAGCTTTTTTTCCTTTTCTTATTTATTCAACATATTAAAATAAATTTTCATCTGTTTACTTCTCCCTCCCCAAATCTAGTTTATGCAACATAAAGAATATACTGGTTCAAGGTGCATATCAAAGGAACACCAATGAATACTTGATGGAATTGAAACTGTATCATTGTTAAATTTTAAAATCTGTGATTTCTTTGTGAGGGAAAATTGTATCAAATTTGCTTCGAGAAAAAATCCTCCAAAGTTATGAACCTGTGATTTCACAGGCTTACAAGATTGTCACTCCAAAATGCTGTCTGCTAACCCCCCCAAAATCATTACATATTTGCAATTTTTGTTGTGAATTTGGTTGAAAATTGCAACATTTCAATCAAAAATAGGTCACAATTATGGAAGAAACATCACTTTGTTTGACACTTTGGATGTTACTTTGCTGTTGTTGGTCAATGTCCAACAATTAAGTTTCAATGGTTACCAATTACCATTGTTTTAACCAGCACTATTTTAAACTCATTACTTTGAAGTTTAACATTCTCTCATACATTTTTAGCATTTCCTAATGCAATGCTCAAGAAGTAACTCCACTGGCATTATATCTAAAGTAAACTCCTGATAACTCAACACTGGTACTACCATTGTCGCTACCATTCAAGTCATTGAGTTGTCAATATCCTGGCTGCATTAATTTAAGTACTGTATCTATAAATTTGCCTAATTCACCACTCCAAATAAATCATCATTGACTCTTTTTCCTTTAAGGTGACGAGGTGTCTGGAGTTTATTGTATTCTTTTAATGTTTGTGAATCCAACACTTACTTATGCACATCAATTCCTTACTACAACTTCTGATAGCTTAAACCTAGTTTAAGAATGACAAAATTGTACCTCTTAAAATTAAAGCTGTATTTGCCAAATTCTGGATATTCAAAAATGTTAAATAAATAGAGTAACTCTAGACCCAGGTGAGCTTGCTCCCTATGGAATATTCTAAACAGAATAAGGAGAAAGTGAAAACACTCCTTGGGGAGTATTTAAATAGTTGTGTTGTATCCAGCGCCTTGAGACTTCATCCAGACATGAAAGGCTCCAAACAAATGTAATTTTGTTGTTGTTGTATTTGGATATTGGAATCTAAATGTTCCTTCTCCACTGAGATCATCCCAATGAATCAGTTGGGATCCATAACTAAGTTTCAGAGAAGCTGCGCCCAGTGCACGTTATGATATCAGCCATTTTGTGGAAATGAAACTACATGAGTCTTTCAACTTTCTCTGTTTCTTACTAACTTTCTTACTTCTTACTAATAAACCCCAAGTACAATTGGTCATGGTTGTTTGTGCAACTTCATTGTGTGCACATTGGCTGTGATATTCATGACAAAAATACAGTCACTACACTTTACAGTAAATCCTGTAAAGTGCTTTGAGAGTCCTCTTGATATGAAAGGTATTATATCAGATGCATGGTGAATTGGTTTACTGTTTATGTGTTTTTTTATTTCTACCTCAATTAATTTGATTCATAAGTAACGACTCAATTACTATTTTCACGTTAAAGACTAATGAATGAAAGACTCTTCAACTACAGACTGAAACAGAAGGACGGTCACAACAGAAGCATGTTGAGAATATACTGACAGCAATGCAAAGTCGAACAGATAAGAGCAACACTGATATTGATTCTATAGCAAACCAACGCAGGTTCTCTTCCTGTTCATCACAAACCAATTCAGTAAATCTCAACAAACACAGCACATCTAAAAACAGCTCTCAGCAATTGGTTACATAAATGTACATGGATTCATAGATTCATAGATTCATAGAATTTTACGGCACAAAAGGAGGCCATTCAGCCCATCTAGTCTGTGCCGGCTCTTTGAAAAGAGCGATTCAATCCCACTGCCCTGCCTGCTCCCCATAGCCTAATAGACCTGTTCTCCCTAAATAAAGATCTAATTCCCTTTTAAAAGTTGTTATCGAATTAGCCTCCACCACCTTTTCAGGCAATGCATTCCAGATTCGAACAACTCGCTGAGTGAAAAAATTTCTCCTCAGCTCCCCTCTACTTCGCCTTGAAACTATTTTAAATCTCTGACCACGAGTCACAGATTCACCCACGAGTGGAAATAGTTTTTCTCTATTTGCCCTGTCGAAACCCCTCATGATCTTATAAACCTCTATTAGGTCTCCCCTCAATCTTCTCTGCTCCAGAGAGAATAACCCTAGCCTATCTAGCCTCTCCTCATAGCTGAAGTCCCTCAATCCTGGCACCATCCTAGTAAATTTTTGTTGTACCCTTTCCAATGCCTTCACATCCTTTCTGTAGTGTGGTGACCAGAATTGAACACAGTATTCCAGCTGAGGCCTCACCAAAGTCTTATAGAGGTTAGTCAGCACTTCCTGACTTTTGTACTCTATACCCCTATTTATAAAGCCTAGTATCCCATATGCCTTCTTAACAGCCTTGTCTACCTGTCCTGCCACCTTCAACGAGTCACTGACACAAATCCCCAGGTCTCTCTGTTCCTTCACACCATTTAAAATTGTACTATCTAGCCTATATTGCCTCCCTTCATTTCTTCTCCCAAAATGCATCACCTCACACTTCTCTGCATTAAACTTCATCTGCCATGTGTCTGCCCATGTTACCAATTTGTCTATATCCTCTTGCAGATGGCTACTATCCTCCTCACTATTTACTATTCTCCCTAACTTAGTGTCATCTGCAAACTTGGAAACTGTACTCCGTACACCCAAGTCCAGATCATTGATGTAGATTACAAACAGCAATGGTCCCAAAACCGATCCCTGTGGCACACCACTGCTCACTTCCCTCCAATCTGAAAAACAGCCACTCACTACAACTCTCTGCTTTCTGTCTCGCAGCCAGTTGTGGTGGGGGAAGAAAACCCTCACCCACAAGCCTGCATTCACTCAAGACTACTGTGCAAATATAGATGAAGAAAACGAAAATCGTGGGAGATGGGTAGGTGAACCATGACTACTAGAAATTTATGGACCCAGATTTTTGATTTGTGTTTGTATTGCATATTAAAAATGAGTTGGTTGGGAACTAGCATTTCTAGTTCCCAACCAGCTCAATCCCAATCCACCCTTTTATTCATATTGTTAACCAAATACCTGAACACCTCATCAACCATAATATGTTCCTCTTTTAAATTTTGAAATCAAATAGCATTAAATAACATTAATTATCTGACCCTTATTTCATCCTGTAGGAAACGTAGGTGAACCATTGCATATGGTGCTGAGAAATAGGGATCTAATTTGTGATGTTTCTTAGTGTATTTCTGAAGATGAGATGTGTCATTATTGAGTTTCTAAACTATTCTTCATCACATTTGGAACACAAAATTACACAGTTCTTATTTAGAAATCTGTTAAGAAACACTGCAAATTAAACCTTGTAAACCACAAAGATTCTCAGAATTAATTTTGAGTCCATCCCCTATGGAAAAGATTGAGGGCATTTGCCTCAATACTTCTTGCGAAGGGGAGGGGAGTCATCTAGGATTGCTATTTCTGATGTGTGAATATTTATTGACAGAACAAGGCTTGACCACATCATCCTCCTCTATCAAATAGCAATTAATTTATGTGTGTCATTGAAAAGATGCATCACATGGTGACTGGTCAACATGTACCTGACGGTAAATGCTATGGCATATTGTCTGCCTTAGTTTTATGCTGATTAATGCCAATCAGTTACTTTCTTGGCTCTGGTAAAAAGTGTGTGAAGCCTGTTTATTTTAAAGTGTGAAGTGTTAATCAAGATATAAAATTCCAGTACATAAGGCATCAAAATAGATGTTGGACTGATGTTTTATATGCACATATATAGGAGTAGCCCACCAGCTACATTACTTGCTATCAAAAAATTAGGGCTGTGTCCATCTACATTACAGGGTTTTCATCAGAAAAATATCAGATCTCAATGTGAGAATACAGCAGTACAAGATGGCGATCGTGATTGCAAACACTGTGACACTGAATATGTATTATAAGCAATGCATCCGTATCCTTGGTGATCTAGGCTGACTACTATTCATTTACCAGCTTGTCTTGTCTTACAACCTCAGATGGGAACCTTGTTATTCCAAATCCTGTGATGCATACGTGATTAGCAGTATCCATTACATAAAGAAAGGTTTAAGACAGTTGTTTGATTAGGTTCCTCATGACAATACAATACAATTAATATTGATATAGTGTCTTTTATGTAGGGACGCTGCCTCAGCAGTCGAGGTGGGGATGAGGTCGAGATGGGGATGAGGGCTGAGGGAGATGGGAGGGGAAAGATGATTGAAAGGGTGGTCAAGGAGGTATGTCTTAAAACAAGAGGACAAAGTCAGACTGATGTGTCATTTAATTTTTTTTAACAATTAAAGAGCTTGTTGTCAAATCTTCAGGTTTCAGCTACTGTAATTACTGTACTCTAATTTTCCCAGCATCTCATGTATATATGAAAGCAAAATATATGTTGTCTGCCACAAATAAAATCCAGTGATACTTATCCAACCATGTAAACACAAACATGATTTCCTGACTAACTTGCCAAACACTCTCAGAGCTTGATATTAACAAATAAATGATTCTCCAGCATTCCCTTGTACAACAAACTAGAATTAAACAGAACATTCTATTTGTTTCGCCTCCAAAATAAACATTCAATTCACTTTACAGTATATTCTGTGAATATTCACATCACTTTGAGAAGTTTTGAATACATGATAAGGCGCCATATTAAATGTAAGGTTTGTTATTAGTATTATTGCTCAATAAATCAGTTCACCGCAAGTGTGTTGCTTATGCACTGTGATTGTTTTGCTATAGTTTACACACAGTCATATAAGTAACAACAACAACAAAATTATCTTTGTATCACTCCTTTCACGTCGGGAGGAGGTCCCAAGGCGCTGGACAGTCAGTGTTTTGGACCTGAGCCTGGGCTTGGGATTGGGGAGGGTGGAGAGTGGGAGAGGCGGGAAGTAGGGTGATCGAAAGCATGCTCGAAGAGGAGAGTCTTGAAGGAGGCAAGTGATGTGGCAAGGTGGAGGGACTGTGGAATGGAGTTCCAGAATGTGGGGGCAAAGTGGCTCTGTGTGATGGGAAGCCAGTGTAGTCAGGCAAGGATGGGGTGACAGGGTCAAGGAGCCTGAGGCGGGAAAGGACATGGGCTGCATAGTCAAGCCTGGATGTTATGAATGCTTATATGAGGATTTTGGCTGCCTATGATGTGAAACAATGGCAGATCCGGGCAATGTTGCAGAGGTGGGAGAAGGTAGAGCAGGTCATGGCAAGAACGTAGGGTCAAACAAGACCACAACAATAATAACTTGCAATTATATAATACCCTACACACAGGGTACCGAGCCGTGGTGGGGAATGGTGAGGAGGCCATAAGACACGATACATATGTACATAAGTATGCTAAACTAAGGAGTCCCATAGTGTAGTATTTACTATGCTCACCTCATAAGCGAAAGAATAGGGTTCAATTCTCAATCGGGGTAAAATCTAAGGCAATTTTCCTTACTCCACATGTCTCTATTTACCTGGCAGTATGTAGGCACCCATTGTTAGTCAGTTGACGGATCACTTTCCAGAGGTAATAATCCCTCCCCCTCCACCAAATAAATAAATTTAGTCACTCACTCCACACGTATTTGTAGATGCTGCTGTACGCAATTGGATGCTGTGTTTCACCAACAAAATATAATAGTAATAATATTCCTTGTATTTGACATAGCGCCTTATCATGTCTTCTAAACGTCTCAAAGCACTTCACAGAATATACTGTAAAAAAGTGAATTGACTGTACATTTGTGGGCCGAATTCAGCAGCCAATTGCACACAGCAGTGTCCCACAAACAGTCGCGGATTGAAACGACCAATTTTTTTTTGAGGGATTATTATCAGGCATGTGGAGTAAAGAAACTTGCCTAAGATTTCGCCCTGACCTGACCTGCCTGGAATCGAACCCAGGTCTCTCGCTTGCAAGGCGAGCGCTCTAACTACTGAGCAACTGGGCTCCACAGTCAATACATACAGTTAATCCACTTTCCAATATATTCTTTGAAGGTCTTTAAAACGTCTCTGTGATGTGCTAAGGAGATCAAATGTTGCTGTTGTCTGTTGCTGTTGTTCATCTGCTCTATGAACCATCTCATTTTGAAATACCAAGCAATGGAATTCACCACTCACAATGTTTCATTTCAACTATCGGTCATTCACTTCATGGCTATTTGTGAGACATTAATGTGCACAATGTCGGCCAATGTTTGCCTACAAGTTACACAGTCAGTGCACTTTACAGTCTATTCCTGGGAAGTACTTTGAGATGACCTCCTACCATGAAAGGCAGTTTTAAACCACTTCACAAGTTATGTATATTAAATGTAAGGATTAATATTATAGGTCTGTGAAAGATCTGTTGAAAATATTGCTGTGATACCATAGATATCTGTATACATTTATTGGACAAAAATATGTTTTTTAATTGTGTTAAATATTTTCATTTGCCAACTACTTGCATCAAGCTGCACATATCCTTGGGAAATAATGAAGAAAATTTAATCCATACAAACTCCAGGCTATGAGTGTAGGCGCAAGTGTTCTTAGTTGATGTTTCAGAAAACTAATTTTCCTCCTTATGGTTACTGTGTTTTCATTATCTAAACTTTTTGATTTCTGTATTGCCACAGCAAATTTCATCTTTGTGTTAAAGTATTTTTTAAAAATTGTTATAAATTAAGTTTTTTAACAGCTAAAAATCAAATACAATTATGTACATGTATAAAGGTAGGCAATAGCTGATTTTTTGTGTTCAAAATCACTGACTCACCCTACCTCTCTCACATTCTTACTCCCCAATTTACCACCTCCGCTCGACTGGCACCAGCCTCCTGCTCCCCCAAATTATGGAACACTCACCCTCAATCCCTCCACATTGCTCCCTCTCTCCCTCTTTTCAAGTCCTGCCTGAAAACCTTCTTATTTGACCGTGCTTATGGTCTGTTGCTATTGTCAGAAATTCAATAATCTTTATTCTGAGTTTAGAAGCAGTCTGCTCTCTGTACAGTGAGTGCACTGCTCTCAGCTTTCTCTAACTGTTTCACTCAGCTTTATCTGAAACAAGCACTTTAACTTAGCTACTGCATGCACAAAGGCATTTCATTTTCCACCTTTTTTCAAAATATTTAAACACAATAATTAAAGAATAACAAGGCTGGGTTATCAAACTTGATATAATTAAGCATCCTATTCACTTGCAAATCCTATTTGCCAAACTGAGACACACGGTTAACAGGAATATTCTATGCAAATTACAGTAGTGATTATGCGATAATGACTAAGGAACTTCTAACTAAATTCTGCACGTTTAATAATGATAGGAGCATATAATTTATTTGGCTATTTTTCCAGAACTTTAATATTTTTAGATTTAATGCAAACAAAAAACAATTTATGGAGATGGTTAATTTCTTACACATTTTATTAGCTTTTAAACATCTTTAGCAATCTGCATTTTATTAGTTTAATTTCAATTTCTAAAACAGCCTTTGTACAGAGAGAAAAAGGGAGAGAGAGATCATTAGTTGTTTGATTTGAATATGTGAAGCTAACCTGAAACTGACAAGTAGATAGTTGGTAAAGGAATACAGTAGCTTTACACATGATCAGCTGTCAGTCTATTTATGCCGTAAGAGGAGATGTACATAGTAACCCATTAAAAGTTGAAGGTAATAGCTTTACCATTCCATGTAACAAAAGCTGTCAATCTAATCTTTAGTTCACTGAATAAAGAACATGACATGTATTTAGAGCGACAATGTGATTTCCCCCTCCAAATAGCTGCTTCAATGACTTTGGCTGCACTTATCTGAAATGTTTTGTAAAAAAAACAGAGATCAGACAAGTCATGTTGTGGTCAAATGTGCTAATGCATTAATTGTATTGGAGTTGACAGCACACTTTCCTTTTCACAGTGCCCTGTTCTGGATTATTTGTTTTTACACCTCCTACAAATGATTAGATTCCTGACTTTCCAGCGCTTTTTCTCAGTGACTATTTAACTGATTATTCTATGACATTCCTCTTATTCCATTTAAAGGAATATTCAGAAAAGCATATGGACAATTTTCTGAATATTGAACTAAATATTGTTAAACATTTCTGAAAGTATTGTTTAGTTATAGGTTCAAGCCCCACATCAGAGGTTTGATTTTATAATCCAAGCTGACCGTTCGGTGTTTTCCAGAGGATGCACTGCATTGTTAGAGGTGATGTAGAATCATAGAGTCATGGAATTATACACCACAGAAGGAGGCCATTTGAAAAGAGCTATCCAAATTAATCCCATTCCCCCACTCTCTCCCCATAGCCATGCAAACTTGTCCTCTCCATTATTTTTTCAACCTCAAAGGGGCAAAAAATAGAAGGATGTCTCTTTTTATCGAATCGACTTCCACCACCCCATCAGGCAATACATTCCCCCCCTAGAATGAGTCATTAATTTGAGGTCCTGTCACTCCATGGTTTTTTGAGTGATGTTGCTGTGCACGAATTGGCTGCTACATTCACTCACAGTCCCACTACTTTACCGTATAACCTGTGAATCAATTGAGATAGCACAAAATTACGTGATAAAGTCTATGAAATGCAAGGATTATCATTGTTATTTGTAACAACCCAACTTTCCATGGTAATAATCCAGATATAACCCCCTGCCAATGGAAAGCATTTTGAAGAATTGGTCATTATTTTTTTCAACCTCAAAAGGGCAAAAATGAGATGGACTCAATGGGATTCCATTCCAAAACTTTCTGGTCCTAAATTAAACCATAGAAACCAGCAGCTCCCTTCACCTAGTCTGCTTCATAACCCTGCCCTATTTGCCACACCATTGGAAGTTGGACTTTTAACTTATCTGCCCCTACTCTCTGAAACTCAATCACAGACTCCTTCTGGTTTGTTCACTTCCTCAGCTCATTCAAGATCTTCCTCTTTGACTGAACATTCAATCATATTATCCCTCTTCATCCTCTATGTCACTCATCCCCAGTTGGTTGACAACCGTGAATTGTTAATCCCTCTGGACATCCTCCAAACATGAATCCTCCAAATATCAATGTAAATTTGTATTTTATTGTAAATCAACTAGCTAAAGTACATGGGATATTAACTCATAATAACAAATAAGCAGTTAATGTTGAGATGTGAGATTATTAGTTACCATTTTAAGAAACAGATCTTATCAGTGAAAAACACAGTAAACTAAAAGCTCCTCATTTTATTGAAAATCACAGCATCACCAAGGTTAAAATATTAAAACATGTATAGGTAAATATGGAATTGTGTGAGTATCGAGAGATTATTATTGAGAGAACATCAAGAGAACATTGATAGGTTAAATGCAACATAAATAACGTTGTCAAAAAAAATGCAAAATAACAACAACAACAACAACAAACAACAAATTACACTTATAAAGCGCCTTTCACATCGGGAGGACGTCCCAAGGCGCTGCACAGGAGGCGTGTGACCCGAGCTGGGAGGGGAGTGTACGGGGAGGGGTGAAACACGTTGGGGAGGTCGAAAAATTCTGGGTGAAATGAAAGGCACGGTCGAAGAGGGAAGTCTTCAAACCGGCCTTGAAAGAGGAAAGGGAAGAAACGAGATGGAGGGATTGGGGGATGGAATTCCATAGGGTGGGAGCAGAAGAACTGAAGGCCCGGCCTCCGATGGTGAGGCGGTTCGGGCGGGGGGCTTGGAACAGACCAAGTCCTGCTGAACGGAGGGTCCGGGTGGGCTTGTAGGGGGAGATTAGATTGGTTAAGTAGGGCGGGGCAAGGCCATGTAAGGCCTTGAAGGTGAGGACGAGGATCTTGAATTCGATCCCTTGGAGGATGGGGTGCCAGTGGAGACGGGCGAGGGTGGGGGTTATATGGTCACGAAGGCGGGTGCGGGATAATACACGGGCTGTAGAGTTTTGGATGACCTGCAGCCTGTGAATAGAGGAACTGGGGAGGCCGACGAGTGCAGATACTGGAAATCTGGAACATAAACAGAAGTAATTGGGAATACTCAGCAGGTCAGGCAACATCTATAGAGAAAGGAAAGCTTGTCAGTGTTTCCGGTCCACGACCCTTTGTCAGAAATGGGATATGTTGGGAGGAAGAGACTTTTAAGGACTAACAGAGTGGGGGGAAGCAGGGCAAGGAAGACAAATGAGAAAAGGGGATAGAATACAGAGGATGATGGGTTAAACACCTCTTTGTTCTGGTGAGGCTTCACTTAGTACATTGCTATTACAATTCTGGTTGACATGACTAAAACGGGCTCCCCGAGCCTAATGCCAGTGCAGAGGAAAGCAATGAGGATAATTTCCAGTGTCAGAAGAATTAGATAATTAACAATTGAACAATATAGAGCCCTTCAATCTTGAAAGGCTCTATATATTAGAGGTGTATAAAAAATTAAATAGGATTGAAAGAGTAAACGCAGGATAATATTTTAGTTAGTACCCAAACAGTAGAACAAGAGGATATCGACTTAAAGTTGCAAGTGGTAATTTCAGGATAGACATTAGGAAATAATTATTTACCCAGAAAGTAATGATTGGAATAGGTTGTCACAAAGGTGAGTCAATGCCAGGTTGCTGGATTCATTCATGAAAAGACTTGATGCTGTGATATTAGGGTGGTTATTCTCGAAAGATCAAATGGCTGAAGAGCTTTCTTCATCCAAACCTCTCTTGTGATCCTGTGTACGGAATTTAAGGGTGACTGAGAAAGAAGATAGGAGGAGGAACTACTTGAGACCCATATTCTTTAAAAATCTGTGTGCACTAGCCGAGAATAAAGAAAAGTAAATTACTTTATGTTCCATAATGGCTGATAGTAGTATTGAGTATGTGACATATCTTGCTACTCTTAGTCTGTAAGAACAGTTTGCTTTAAAATTGAACGTTTTCCATAATTGTGAAACATACTTAATTTCAACCTTAGTTTAAAAATCATTTTTTAAACTGCAGCAAATGTGTTTGTTTACTTTATTATGTATGTAACACAACTAATTTATGTCTGGATACTTGTGTGCAATATAGATTTCACTATTTCCCTTTAGTTTGGACGTTTTGATCTTTCATGGTATGTATTTTCCAAAAATGTATCTGGATCACACGTAAAAACATATTGATTACAGTAAATGTTGCTTACAATAAATGTATGGCCTTTCTAAACCGTGTTCCCTTCAAAGCAATGAGGGAATTGCTCATTAAAACAAACTGTTCCACACTAGCAATCAATGACAAAGAAGTCAGAAGCACATCCATTATGAACGGACTTGGATTGCACAGTCCAAAACTGACCTGCAGAACTACTCATTGTGACACGAATGAGTAGACAATCCTAGTATAAATACAGGTAAACCTCTATTTAGGACAGGGTTGTGTTCCTGAAAAACAGTACTCAGATGGAAACGTCCTAAATCGAAAAGCAGTTTCCCATGCGGTCCCATTATATAACCCGAGATGCATTCTTTTCACAAAATGTTTAGACCTTAAACCCACAAAATAACACACAACACACAAAATAACACACAAAACACACAAAATAACACACACAGGCAGGAAGTGGTACAGTATTATACTTTAATACTGGCAACTTTAATATAGTCCTATGTTTTGCTAATCTGCTTGCATCTGTAGCTGTAACACACCTTGAACTTGCTAGTATATTGTCTTATTCTGTTTTATAGTAGCCACCGTCAAACTAGCCTAGCCCTAAAGCCTTCCCGACGTCCGTACCTTTTTTGCCAGACTCGATGCACTTTATCACCTCCAATTTAGTATTTAAAGTGATGAATTTGCAGGGTCTCTTGCCACTAGTGGTTTTACTGCTGCTCATTTCACATATTGCTCTCTTTTTCCAACATGGTAGAAACGCGGGAGAGGCTACAAATTGGTCGAAGTTGCTCGGGAATGTTTGGAAATTACTGTAATACTGACGTGGCGTGGTGTCGCTTCAAAATCAGCTGGCTTTTAAATAATGGCATAGCGACATGTATTGGCCAGTTCAAATGGTTGGATACACTATAACAGGTGTGAGCGCGACTACATATGGACATTATGTATGGACAAAAAAGACGCGCCAAATACGACTGCGATATACAATATGTACTGCGCATGCGCAAAAAAGATAATTTGTTCGTTAAAGCAAAACCAAGTGTCCTATATCGATAAAAAGGTGTTAAAAAATTATGTTCGTTCAATCAAAAGAATGTAAATATAAGCGTCCTAAATTGGGGCTTACCTGTATAATAAAATTAGAAACCCATTTACTGACATGAAATTCATAAATGTAAACTAATGAAAAGCAGTATATTTCTGAACGCAAAAGTTATTCAGCACATCAATTGGTAATCAAGTTCAAGGTACAAGCAGGATTAAGAGTCATTATGCTTGGCCTTTCCCCCAAAAATTAGGGTATTGAAATAAATAATAATAATCTTGCATTTCATATAGCAACTATACTGTCAAAAAGAATTGTTTCATAAAGCTTCTGCTAAAGCCTTTTCTGAACAATTGTTACAGGATGGTGAATTGTATTGAAGCATGATGCCATTTCCTTTCAGCACCTTGGGACATCCTCCCGATGGGACAGGCGATATACAAATGTAATTTTATTGTTGTTTTGCTGTTGTTGATGATGATAGGAAGAAACCCTTTTTATTTTTCTATTTTATATAAATGTGATATGTAACATAAATTTGGGAAAATTTGCCCACTTCCCAATGTATGGAGACCCAAAGCATAAAACTACCACTAATATGTCATGTTATTGGTAATAATAAATGCGAATTTGACGATCTTACCACCATATTATATAATAATGTGTGGTCTATGAGGTCCAAATTACATTTATAACAATGAATCAGAAGCCTGTGACTCCTGATTTTTGGACTTGCAATCTTTATTGACCACTAGCTGTACTCGTTGCAGCTTCGCTTGCATTCAAAGGATCCAATATGGGATGTGGATTGACACGCAGACAGACACACATACAGACATTTCTTCTGGGAGGACTTTTGTGGGACAACTCATTTTAGGAGGGCTCAGTGGGAGGCCTTTGTGCCTTAGTGCTTCGAGATGTCTAGAAGACATGAAAAGTGCTATATCAAATGCAAGGATTATTATTATTTATTGTTCTTTATTTTGTTTCCGTCGCATGCTCTGCGATGCAGAATACCATTGCGCCACTTTGATTCAGGGCTACCAAGTGTAACTGAAGTGGAAAACTCAAAACCAGATATGCCCATCTCACCCCCAAATGCAATAGCTTTCTGATAAGGTATAAATTGTGTTCCTATGTCCACCAGTTATTGAGATCTTTCTTGAAGCACCCAGTTGGTTTATTCGTATAATAATAGATTAGCAGGATTTCATCCTTACGGTAAACAAAAAAACTGAAAGGATGTACCCTAACATCAAGTTCAGCAAATTCTAGTTTCAGCAACAAAGTACCGTAGCATGAATATCAGTAAATTGGAATAAACTGGATATGAACAAAACATATTTATTTCCCTAGAATTGCAATTGTTTCTTAAACAGAGCACAGCCTACTGAAACACATCTAATTATCAGCAGTGTTGAGATTGCATTCAGCATGGCATGTGGTCTGCGCTATATTGATTGACAATTGACTGTGTTTCAAAAAAGTGCTTTTGTTTGTATCCTGCCAGGTTTAGCAATCCATCTGAGGTTGATACCAATAGGGGGTCAGCATCTGCCTTCGACTAACGATGTATATTACATGTACATGCTAAATCAATAGATCCCTGTTGTACCTACACACTCACAACTCCTGCTACGATATCTACACTGAGACATTAAAACTTATGCCTCCTTTATTGTCATGAAATCACTTACTATGTGTCGACTTCATTGATGGTTGGACTGGTTATAAATATTCAATCCAATAGTAACCTAACTTTAATTTCTGGACCATTCACAATTCCTTTAACATACAACATTGGTTTGAGCCTAGGAACTGGACTTCACTTCTGAAGAAAGAAGACCTAACAGATTATTCTTCTAATTAATTGCAAATGATGAGGGCGAAAGTATATCCCATGGTGCGATCAATGCAGCATAAATGCTATATTTTAATACTTCGCCTAAATTAGAGTACCATAATTGCTTTTGGGTTTGTTTATTTATTAGATAAAATATTATCTTACATTCAGGATGTCTCAAAGGTCATTTCAGATACATCATTACAGTTATAGTTTATGGGAGCAAGCAAGCAATTAAAAGTTATTACAATTACTTCATAGGGTCTCAATAGGAATCGTATCATTAAATCTTGATCTTGTCAATGTCCTTTGATTGGGCAATGAAAGTGTTTCTTTCAATTCTTCAAAGACACATTTTCTTCATGTCTCTTGCAAGTCCAAGCAAGAACTATCATCCATACTCAGGTGGTTGCACTTGTAAAAATAATAATAATCCTTGCATTTGATATAGCACTTTTCACATCTTCTAGACGTCTCAAAGCGCTTCACAGAATATACTGTAAAGTGAATTCTGTATATTTGTGGGCGAAACACAGCAGCCATATTGCACACAGTAGTGACCAAGAGTGACCAAAAAATGTTTTACTATACAGCATAGTCTTTCTGTTGAATTACATTGTAGCCTCGTGATTTATGATCAGAAAAGGATTTCTCAGTCATTGCTGAAGATGCCAGAAAGAAACTCAATTTTCTCTAACAAGCCAACAAATCTTGGCTGTTTTCACAGCAACAACTCTTAACTATTCATAATACCTATGTCCTTCCAAGACTGGTTCCACATCTGGAACTAATCTCTTAGTTCCAGATGTTCCTGTAAATAATCTTTTATAGATGTATATGAGCCATAGCACTCAGACTGGCTAGTAAGTCTCAGGTAGGAAGCCCAGTATGTGCATGTACATTTCTCAGTAGGGGTAGAACTAGAGTTGCTGAGTGCTCCTAGTTCGTAATGGGGGAAAATACATGGGTATTCCCACTGCTGATTCATACCTAATTACCCCCTGCTGGAAGGAGCATATATATTCAATAACAGTCATGGAAAGAATATTACTTGGCTGTGATGAGCACCACGGTCAAGTAGCATGCCAACAGTCTGTCAATAGCTTTATATAAATGATTTCATGGGTGAGCTATAAGAGAGTAACAAGTTATACAATCATGCCCTGGTACTGGTGAAGCAGTGTTTTGTGAAATTTACCACTGACTCTTCTGCACAATCCCAACTCAATCACATATAGTGGAATATGTGCCTGGATATCACAGGTTATATTTTTATTTAAGACATGCAATATGTTACCCTCCAAATTTCGTACTGTTCCATGGACACTCATCACCCTGAAGTTCTCTGCCCAAATTGCCAGTCTTCATCCAGTGTCAACAGTCTAATATCCATGGAGGCACCAGAGCCTCCTTCTCAGATCTGCCCATCACATGCTTTCCAAGTGAATAACTGAGGGTTGCACATTCTTTTCTGGTGTGTATGGCACAGTTATATATTAGGCAGATTATTTTTCAACTTTCAGTGCAGTCCTGAATACTACAGATTTACGTACAGCAATACTCACAGATGGAGATGGAGACATAGGTAACTTGGATTGTGTGTTCAAAGCTAGAGTATATGATCAGAAGAAATTCCTTTCCTTACAAATATTGTGAAAATGTGAAATAAATCTCAAGTAAAAGTGATTGATATTGTGTTGAATAAAATTATCACCGAAAAGAGATGATGAATATCTAGTCAGGAATATAATTCAGAATGAATGATATACATGCAGGTGGAGGTCATTAAATGCTTTGATTCCTGTGCACCAAAGACTATGAAAATGTCAGACCAAGGAAATAACCAGTCAAGGATGAATCATTTGGGATGTATGGTTAGGTACAGCTCTTGAGGAGCTGTACCTAACCATACATCCCAAATGTACTGTATAATTGTTCTTTGTGAAGGAAGGAAAGCTTTGCAGAATCTCTCTTCAGGTGATTAAATGTTTGAGTATAATCCATGATTTGGCAGCCTTTATATCTCTAAGAAAAGACCTAATGGAAGCCAACACAGAAAGGTTGCTACAAAATAAGAACCCATGTATTAGTTATGTTGGATACTAGAAGGAAAGGGGAACTAGAATCTAGAGTTCAAATCTGAGACAGAACTGAGAGCAATGATATCTCAAGTTTGAAGTAAGGTTCAGGTAAGGAAGACCATTTGGTCCATTTCATCTGTGGGCTGAAGGGCCTTCTGCATCAAAATCTCTCCTGATAAATAATCCTTTCATTTGATGTAGTGCCTTATCACATTGTTGAGATGTCTCAAAGCGCTTCAGTGAAGATGGTGTAAAGTGAATTGATTGTTGTGATCCTTCCAGGTTATCAGTCTTATCATTGCAGTATCAAGCTGTGCCAAGCGCTCTGCATCACTACCCCACATGAGGGGCACCTACCAGCGTTTGCCTACAAATACACAGTTGTTATATTTTACAGTAACATTATATGAAACATTAGAGAGGCTTTGATGACATCATGAGGTACTATGGTAAAGGAAAGATATGTTTTTATAAATAGTGTAAACAGATTATCATTTAATAACAGCCAGAACTCAATTAAATTTGTGTTTCTTTTAAACGGTTGGAGAAAAAAAGGTGGTAGTAAAGCTATTCAAAATATCCTTTCCTAAATTCACTTGAAAGGTGAAAATACAAAATTATTAAAATAGATATACGCTTCTTTACAGTGTGCCTGTATGATTAATTGATTTGCACACATGGCAATGAATCCCTTCTATAGCGTTGATACATATCAAAGCTATGTTTGACGAATGAAAAGCAAATAATTGTTGACATTATAGAGTTATGGAGTGAATGTTTGATCACTTTCTTCTTCATTACAAAGCATTGGAGGTATTCTATTTCACTACAATCGTATGCCAACCTATTATTCCAGAATATGCACATCGGTATGTACCATAGCACCAGAGTAGTTTATAAACAGCTTCAGCAGACTTCTGATGTAATTTATGTCAGAAAATTATTGCTTCTTGTTGCAGTTTCAGGGCTTTAGTAGTATTACATCAACTATTTTCTATATACACTTCAATTTTCTGTTAGGTAGGAGTAAAAATATGTTACAAATAAACTAAGAATTTTGCCTAGCCTCACAACCCTTCATTGTTCTGATCAAAGTTACTTTGGAATTAAACTCATGGAGAGAGAAACAATTGAAAAACATTCTTAAAAATATACATGCCAGTACACACAAACATAGATATATATACATACACACACATACACACACATGCGTGCATGCATACATACACACACATATGCATACCCACAAATACACACACACATATATACACATACACATAACAACAAATTACATGTGTATAGTGGCTTATACACATGTATGTCCGAAAGGTGCTGGACAATCAGAGATCTGCATCCGAGCTGGTGATTGGGGTTAGGAGGGATGAAGGGTGGAAGGGTAGATGTTAGGGTCCGGCGATATATCGATATATCGCTAAAACCCGATATAATTTTCATATCGATACGCCGATATAGACATTTCAGAAATATCGATATATCGAAAAATTGGGGCGCGTGCATTCGGGGTGCGCGCGCGTTCTGGGTGCTCGCGCACCCCGAATGCGTGTGCACTCCGAACGCACGTGCCGTGCACGCATGCGCAGTACGAAAAACCCGAAAAGATCGATATTTCGGTATATTTCGATATGAGCCCATCGATATATCTAAATCGGAAAATTTCCATATCGACGGACCCTAGTAGATATATAAGGCTCTATAGTCTATCCAGATTTAATTTGGCAAATTCAGTTACTTTTAAATATTGACAACATAAGTTATGGGAAACAAAGTTACACTTGAATAATATGAGGTTACTACATCAGTGGTTTCTTCCAAGTATAATACAAAAGGTGTTCCGTACATATTCATATTCATTTTATTACAAACTGTAAATATGAATTGTGCTTTTTGATTCTTTTCAGATTTATATTGACAGCAGTTTATACACAAGATACATGGTTGTTGCACTTTACAGAATACAGAATCCTGTGAACTGTGTTGGGATGTCCTCCGGAAATCATAGAATCATAGAATCATAGAATTTTACGGCACAAAAGGAGGCCATTCGGCCCATCTAGTCTGTGCCGGCTCTTTGAAAAGAGCGATTCAATCCCACTGCCCTGCCCGCTCCCCATAGCCTAATAGACCCGTTCTCCCTAAATAAAGATCTAATTCCCTTTTAAAAGTTGTTATCGAATCAGCCTCCACCACCTTTTCAGGCAATGCATTCCAGATTCGAACAACTCGCTGAGTGAAAAAATTTCTCCTCAGCTCCCCTCTACTTCGCCTTGAAACTATTTTAAATCTGTGACCACGAGTCACAGATTCACCCACGAGTGGAAATAGTTTTTCTCTATTTGCCCTATCGAAACCCCTCATGATCTTATAAACCTCTATTAGGTCTCCCCTCAATCTTCTCTGCTCCAGAGAGAATAACCCTAGCCTATCTAGCCTCTCCTCATAGCTGAAGTCCCTCAATCCTGGCACCATCCTAGTAAATCTTTGTTGTACCCTTTCCAATGCCTTCACATCCTTTCTGTAGTGTGATGACCAGAATTGAACACAGTATTCCAGCTGAGGCCTCACCAAAGTCTTATAGAGGTTAGTCAGCACTTCCTGACTTTTGTACTCTATACCCCTATTTATAAAGCCTAGTATCCCATATGCCTTCTTAACAGCCTTGTCTACCTGTCCTGCCACCTTCAACGAGTCACTAACACAAATCCCCAGGTCTCTCTGTTCCTTCACACCATTTAAAATTGTACTATCTAGCCTATATTGCCTCCCTTCATTTCTTCTCCCAAAATGCATCACCTCACACTTCTCTGCATTAAACTTCATCTGCCATGTGTCTGCCCACTTTACCAATTTGTCTATATCCTCTTGCAGATGGCTACTATCCTCCTCACTATTTACTATTCTCCCTAACTTAGTGTCATCTGCAAACTTGGAAACTGTACTCCGTACACCCAAGTCCAGATCATTGATGTAGATTACAAACAGCAATGGTCCCAAAACTGATCCCTGTGGCACACCACTGCTCACTTCCCTCCAATCTGAAAAACAGCCGCTCACTACAACTCTCTGCTTTCTGTCTCGCAGCCAGTTGTGGATCCACGCTGCCACTGTCCCTTTTACGCCATGGGCCTTTAATTTCATAATAAGTCTCTCATGTGGCACTTTGTCAAATGCCTTTTGAAAGTCCATGTAAACTACATCAACTGCGCTACCATTATCCACCCATTCCGTTACCTCATCAAAAAATTCTATCAGATTTGTAAGGCAAGATTTGCCTTTAACAAATCCATGTTGACTGTCCTTTATTAGCCTATATCTTTCTAAGTGAAGATCTACCTTGTCCCTGATTATGGACTCTAGAAGTTTGCCCACTACCGACGTTAGACTGACTGGTCTGTAGTTACCAGGCTTGTCCTTCTGCCCCTTTTTATACAAGGGAGTAACATTAGCTATCCTCCAGTCCTCTGGCACGACCCCTGTGTCCAAGGAAGATTGAAAGATCGTGGCCAGAGTCCCTGCTATTTGCTCCTGTGCCTCACTTAGTAACCTAGGGTGCATCCCATCCGGACCAGGTGACTTATCCACCTTGAGCGACGTCAACCTTTTTAGCACTTCCTCTCTGGTTATAATTATTCTATCCATTTCTCCTACCCTCTCCTCCAATACCATGGCATTGGCTGTATCCTTTTATTTTGTGAAGACAGAGGCGAAGTACTCATTCAGTACATCAGCCATGCCCTCTGCCTCCACAATGAGATTTCCTCCTAGGTCCCTAATTGGCCCCACCCTCTCCTTGACCAACCTTTTACTCTTAATATGTTGGTAAAAAACCTTAGGGTTCCCCTTAATCTTACTCGCTAATTGTTTTTCATGCAGTCTCTTTGCCCCTCTAACTTCCTTTTTTAGTTCTATCCTACACTTCCTATATTCTGCTTTGTTCCCTTCTGAATTTTGAGCCTGACACTTATCATAAGCCTCTTTTTTTTGTTTTATTTTGGCCCCGATTTCCTTAGTCATCCAGGGAGGTTTGGATGCCTTACATTTCACCTTTGTGGGGATGCTTTTGACCTGTGCCTGAACTATCTCCTCTTTGAACGCTGCCCACTGCTCGTTAGTTGTCTTACCTGCCAATTTTTTTTTCCAATCCACCTTGGCTAGGTCCCATCTCAACTCATTGAAATTAGCCCGTTTCCAGTTGAGTGTCCTCACCTGTAATCGTTCCTTATCCCTTTCCATAATTATTCTGAATCTAACGATATTGTGGTCACTATTCCCTAGATGCTCACCTACAGAAACCTGTTGAACTTGCCCTACCTCATTTCCCAAAACTAGATCCAGCAATGCTTCTTTCCTCGTTGGACTGGAAACATACTGATCAAGAAAGTTGTCCTGCACACACTTCAGGAATTCTTCTCCCTCCTTGCCCTTTACTCTACTATTCTGCCAGTCTATGTTGGGATACTTGAAGTCACCCATTATCACTACTCTATTAGTTCTGCATTTCTCCGTGATACGCTTGCAGATCTGCTTGTCTATCTCCTCCCCACTATTTGGTGGTCTATAGTATACCCCTAACAGTGTAACTGCACCTTTTTTATTCCTCATTTCTAACCAGATAGATTCGGTTTTTAGTCCTTCTTCCACCTCGTTCCTTTCTAAGGCAGTCACTGAGTCCTTAACTAAAATTGCCACCCCACCCCCTTTTCTCCCTTCTCTATCCCTCCTGAATACATTATAACCAGGAATGTTCAACTCCCATTCCTGCCCATGCTGGAGCCAAGTCTCTGTTCCTGCTATAACATCATATCGCCTCGCAGCAACCTGAGCCTGCAGCTCACCAATTTTATTTCTCAAACTTCGTGCATTTACATACATGCACTCTAAGGCACAAATTACTTCCTCTGCATTTTTCCCCTGTCCTCTTTATTACCCCTCCCGTATTTGAACTACTGATCAGTTTCTCACCCCCCGGGATTAGTTTAAAGCCCCCCCCCACAAAACTCAACAACCTCCCTGCAAGGAGATTGGTTCCAGCCCTGTTCAGGTGTAACCCATCCATTTTGTACAGGTTCCACCTACCCCAGAATTGGTCCCAATGGTCTAGGAACCAGAAACCCTCCTTCCTACACCACTTCTCCAGCCATGCATTGATGTGCCTTATTCTAGCATTCTGGAACTGGAAATGAAGGGTATGATACCAAATGTAAGGATTATTATTAGCAGCAGTAGTTTTCTATTTGTTTTGCAGGTGATTTAATAGAGTTTCATTGCACATCATGAGGTACTGTACAGGAAACACCCACAATATTAGCTATTCTCAATTGTGAATGCCTTAGAAATAGGTAAGGTTAATAGCACATTTTTGGCATTCACCTACAAGTACACAGTCACAATACTTCACATTAAGATCCTGTGAAGCACTTTGAAACATCTGGATTACACGATAAGGCACTATATCAAATGCAAGGCTTACTATTATAAAGCACAATGAAAGTGCACTCTTGGCTTTGAATGTGTTGTTCAATTTGAAGGTCTTTCTGATCTTCCCTAGTTCAGTGTGGACCAATGCCAAACAATCTTTTTATTAATCACTCAGTTATCAAAGCAGTTATTGTTCATCGAAATTCACAAAGTTTTCCATGAAGGCAACTTTGGAACTTTATACCAGGAAGCAGTATAGAATTATGAGTTCTTTGTTCTTTCTTTTCTTATTTTATGTATCTTTCCAGCAAATTTTTTCCCCTCTCATCATACCTTCTTGGCAAAGTCATCATGTCTGACCATTAATAGAGAAAAAAACAAAAATGTGGAAAGTAAGAAGAAACAAGGTATATTTTTAAACTTTTGGGGGGATTCTCAGAGTATTTCACAAGTGAAGTGGCTGTTCCCACACTAGAAATTACTGTCATGATATGAATGATGAATTAAAGTGAATTGTCGGCCAGGTCATAAATTCCCATTTATTTTCAAATTGTGTTATTGGATCTTTAACATCCACCTGAACACAGGCAGATGAGATCCAGCCTGCTCCGCGAAGTGCTTTGAAACATCCTCTTGACATGAAAGATGCTATATAAATGTAAAATTTTTCTTGTAATATCTCTACCAAGAGACAGCACCTCCAACAATGTAGCACAGCCATCAGACTAGACCAAAAGCTCAAGTCCTGTCTTGAGCTTGAATTGCAGTGAATATTAACAACTGAGCTAAGCTCTCATCAACAGAGAGCTGTTTCCCCACCACAACAACAATAACATCCAAATTACATTTGTACAGTGCTTTTCACGTCGGGAGGATGTCCAAAGGCGTTGAAAGCATTCAAACAGAAAGCATTGAAATTTGTGCAAAAATTATGGTTAAATTGGTAAGTGCTGCTGATATCAATAAGATAACTAGCTTGAAGAAACTACCAAATGCAAATAAACTAAAGAATGTTCAAATATGATCCAATTATTTGCAACTCAAGTGGGAGAAGGAGGAATGTGACATCTCGTGTAAAAACACTACCAAATATAGTGTCAAAAATAGTCAATATTTACCATGGACTCTTTGAATTTTAAGACAATATCTTATTTAATATCACAAAATGCTCTACTTCACATTCAATGACAACTTGTTTATTCTGATGAAGGTCATGGACCCAAAATGTTGACTCACTTTTCCTTTCTCCATAGATGCTGCCTGACTTGCTGAGTGTTCCCAGCGACTTCTGGTTTTGTTTCCGATTTCCAGCATCTGCAGAATTTTGCAATTTTGTTTCAAAAACAATGCTGCCTGCTGCGTGATTGGTAATAACAAGGATATTGGCAGTCAAAATGTTTTAGGAGCTTTGGTTTAATTATTGTGCCAAGGACAAGGGGCTTTACCTCCATGGCCAGTGCTAACTATTGGCTGCTTTTGATTTTAGATCAATAAGATTATTGCATCAAGTCGCATTTGCCCCTCTTTCCCCTTAGTTGTCAGGGTGTTGGTGATGGCAGTTACTGTTTAAGATCAAGCTGAGAGAGGATTGATTTGAAAGCTTGCATGCTTGCCTTGGACTCAGGAAAGTAACTGTGCTCATTCGTTTTTGCCTCATTGAATGTGAACAGTATGTGGCACTTTTGCTGTTTGATAAGGAAATCCTGTTTCTCACACAGACTCACCCAAATGCCACACAAATAATTTTCATTAGGCATAAAAAAAGACCAACATTTCAACTGCAACACAAGGAAATTTCTTGCAAAGTACATTTTTAAACAGAGAGCTTAAGATCCAAGGAAATGATATCATTCTAAATTCCAGGTGGAAGTTTGTCTTAATGTTATCCATATATAGTCTTATTCAGATTACATTTAAATTACTGAAGTCCTGGGGTAACACAATCACTTGTGTTAACCCCAGGATATCAGGAATTTAATTTTGATTGTTAACCGAGTTTTTTTTTGTATCAAGATAGACACAGTACTAGTAAAATGTCAATACATAACATGTATTTCAATACATGTTACTGAATTGTAGATTTAAAACTGCAGTAAACCACATTTATTTCATAATTATTCCCTACTCTGAGGTATAGATACAATAAGTTAAAGGATACTGGGCCTTAAAGGCATTTCTTCCCAGCTTTGTTTAAAAAAACAAAGCTGATTTTGAAGTCCAGCATTTCCTGCATAAAAATACAAGTAGAACCTTCATATTCATTATTCATTCAGTGAATATGAGGGGGAATGTGTAACAAATAGTATTGTCACTAGTACAGTATTATTATATCAACCAAGAGAAATCAATCAATGGTTATCACTGGCTTCAAGGGGCGGGATGGAGTGGAGGAGTTTACACTGAGGCCACCAATAACCATTGATTAATTGTGACCATGTTTTGTGTCAATTTGATCATTGTAATAATTGCAATAATTATCACCAGTGATATCAACAACAGTAGCAATTTTCAGATTGCACCTGAAGCTGATCCCCTTCGACCGGTATTTTCTCCTCGGTTCAGGGTCAAACTATGCCACAATGCCATTACTCATCACTCTGAGACGTTACTCTGCACGAAGGCTACTATATAAATGCAAGGTGTTATTATATTGATATAGTGCCTTTCATGTCAGGAACATGTGGTCATAGCCCTTAACAAGTCACTGGCTATATTTTTCCCTCCTATGTCTTATGTTCGATAAAATTTGCAATGCCCAGTGTAAACTGCTTTTGTGGTGAATCGATGAGAAAAACTGAAGTACTTTGCTGCTAAAAACGGAGATTCAATCGGGTTGCTCTGCAAATCATATTGGGAAGTGGTGGATGATATCAGTCGAGAATAATTTTTAAGGCAGCAACGTTTACACTTACTGAAGAGCCAGCAACAAGTTGGAAATATAAATCCTGCTATCCTCCCAAATTGCTCTAATCCGAGAAGTCATGCTGCCCTGCTTCCAGTATATACAATTTATTAATAACAAATTGTACTCCCTAATTTGGGAAGATCACAATCTTACCATATGTGCTAAATTACACAAATCTGCAATTGTCAGTGAGGGAGATTGAGTTAGTGGGTAAAACCTAAAGCAGATACATCATTTGTATAAGCAATCAACAAAGCAAACCAGCATTTGATAAGGTTGAAATAATGAAATCACAATGGTTAATCCTTCAGGGTAAATGTAATCACAAATTCAATTAGGCGCTAACTCTACATTTTTCTCAACTAAGATATTAGTCGATAAACTGGGTGACACGTGTAAGTGGACGAGGCGAGCACTAAATTGACTTTGGTGGTAACTGGAACCAGTCAACAAATTAATTGTCATTGATGCCTTGTGTGCACAACTACCCTAATGGATATTGTCAGTGTAATAAATGATTTACATTCCCTCCATTTGATTTGCAACAAGAACAACAAAATTACATTTGTATGTATACAATTTGAATGGTAACACACACCTTGAGTATTTCCAGGTAATAAGCTGTTGATAACAATAATAATCTTTGCATTTGATATAGCGCCTTCACACACTATTGAAATATCACAAAGTGTGTGACAGGATTTACTGTAAAGTATAATGACTGTAGATTTGTCGGTACGCAAGGCAGCCAATGTTTGCATACCAAAGTTCCACAATCAACGATGAAGTGTGTGATCAATTTTATCTCGAGGATTGTTGGCAAAGACACTGGGAGAAACTGCAATGATAAATAAACCTGATGGTTATGAACTATATAAGGCTTCTGTGATTCATGACTACTATCTGATTTGGGATACAGAAGCACAGCCAACTTCGATGCTTTCTTTTACTCTAAAGTGTATTGAAGGGATGGATACATTCAAGTTTGCATCAACATTAAACAAAATCTCTGTTGAATGTTTTTGAGTCAGCCATTGATTTCTCAATTTCTTGGAGTAAACATTGGCAGTACATTTTAAAATAAAATCCAGTGAAGACAATTTGATCAATTGCAATCATTTTGAGAGATCCTCCGGGTGTGTAAGGATTCTTTTTGATTATTATCACTAAGTTCTTGCCAAGAACTGATATTCAGTGGATGATGAAAACACTCTTTGTGTTAATGTTTTTATATTTCACTTTATTTAAAAATAGAATTAACTTCACATTTAAATATTTTATTGGAAGCATTGTTTTGTATGCTCATGGTTACACTCAACAATAGCACTTGCAAGTATACTGTATAGCAAACTTTACGCTGGATAGCGTCTCAGAGCACTCTGGGAAGCTTTTCTTTTGGCTCAGCTGAACGCCAATATCCAGCAAGATCCAATGGGAAGATTTCAAAGACTCCAAGGATTTATTGTAAAAAGGATCATCTGCACTTAGTTTCTCAGTTAAGACCGTCTTGTTTTAACATGACTATGTTGATCATACTGATGTTTTATGTTGGAATAGTGAACTGAGAATAGTGCCTTGGGCTATTTCAATCAATTTAAGGTCCTATGATCCCCAACAATATGCAGCAGTTTTCATTATTGCCATTAGTAGTTAATGGTGATTTGCAGAATGACTAGATTGATCACAATTTAATGTTCCCTGTACCTCAGCCAACATCTCACTTATTTAGTTCAATATATCCTAGATACCAGAGTACAATACTAACTTTCTAAAGTCAATGAGAGCATTTTCAATCCATGTTGAATCTCCAACAAATTGTCTTCAATGCTTCATTCGTGTTTCTCATTCCATTCTAAGATACAGTATGCTTAAACTCAAGTATGATCAGGGTATAATTTAATATATTTTCAACAGCATTAAGACCCCACCTGCATTAGAATATGGAACCGGCATGCGACGCTTAATAGTATTTTAAATAGAGAAACATTTTCCATTACAATGAAATGCAACCAGATTAGCATGATACTGTGGCTTCTATTTATACCTATCATTCATTCATTTTCACATTTCTCAGAATTTTTATAAGTCATTGCGTCAAATAATAATACTACAAACGCAAAACGAAAAAGGTAAAACATTCAAGGTTTGAGGATTTGTTAATGACAGAAGTAAACTCAACCATTGAAAGTTGCACAATATTCATCCAGTGACCCTGAACTGTCACTTTGACTGTGATACCAAAATATTACACTTCACTGTGCCAAGGACTGAAGGCACTGGAGTAATGGTATTGTTCCACACAGGTAGGGGATCTAATTATCCTTTCACATGAGATACTATGCAGTTATACAGCAGAAGTCCAGATGAGATTAACCCCATGTGACTGTCCTAATTAGCTAGGAATTACAAACATGGACATTCAATGTATTATTGTTTGTGTTAGTGGCATCAGTCAGCATCCATCTGTCCACTGATCAGTGTTAAGCCGGATAGAAAAGTATCTCATTAATCCTGTCTCACAGTGTCTCAGCCTTATAGTTGCTTCCCAGCTGCTAGTCCTGTAGGATATTTGAGGTAATATTGTGGGGTTTGTAACCATACAATGTGATAATTATTACCATGTTATAAATATCACTGCAGATATTCATTACAGGATAGCATGTGTAATTTATTTGTGATTAACATCAAGAGATCTCTTGTGGCAGAACACCTCTGACTGATTTCTTCTGTCTGCTGAACACTAAAATTATATTTATAATAATAAAAATATATAATCCTTGCATTTGATAAAGTGCCTTATCACATAATTGAGATATCTCAAACTGCTTCGCAGAATATATTGTAAAGTGGATTGACTGTGTTTTGTTGGCGAAAATACTGTAGTATTATTATTACTGTATACTTGTGGGCAAAACGTGGCAGCCAAATTGCGCACAGCAGTGTCCCACAAACAGTCACAGAAATGGGGCCAGGGGGGAAAGGGGGAAAAGAGGGCAAGGGGGGAGAGGGAGGCAAAGGGAGGGAAAGGTGATGTAGAGCAAGGTCAGGGAGGAAGAGGGGAGAGAAAGGGGGGGGCAAAGGAGAGAGGGAGGGAAAGGTAGTTGGGGGCAAAATCAGGGAGAAAGGGGGGCAAGAGGGAAGAGGGGGAGAAGGGGAAAAGGGGAAGAGAACGTGGGGAAAGGGAGTGAGGGAAGAAGACATCTCAAAGCACTTCACAGAATACGCTGTAAAGTGAATTGACTATATATTTGTGGGCAGAGGGAATGAGGGGGAGATTTCCAGAGTTTCAGAGCATGTCTGAAGGCTCGATGGAATGGAGGGTATGGGGAACAACATGGAGGCCGGGATTTGAAAACGAGTGAGAAGATCTTGAAATTGATTCATTCAGTAATTGGGAGCCAGTTGAGCCTGGCGAGGACTGGTGTGAAGAGGGGTGTGGAATTTTCTCCAATCAAAAAGGAAAGTTATATACTTTACAGCCAGTTTGATGGGGGTAATTACAGACTTTATTGCGTAGATTAGTGCACGACACTAACTCCCCAACATAAAAAACGATTTCTGTTTTGGTAAAGTCTGGTAAACTATCACATTATGTCTGACCATTTAATCTTAAAGTATGTGAACTGTTAGAACGGTGACAGTTAATGTAATTCTAAAAAGCATTCTCTAGTACAAATGAAACTTTTGTTTCGTCACATCAAACAGCTCTTTGTCATTTCTATGCCATCTTAAGACATCCCCAAATACAAACTTTAACAATCACATCACTGGAGGAAAAGATAACATGAGAATAAAGGTTAGTGCTTCCTATCCCTAATTTTACAGAAAATATGAATTGTTTGATGCATGAGGTCATGGCACAAACGTGTTAGAGAGGGGAATAAAACTGTTCCAACCATCATCTGTCTTCCGAGGTTGCTTGACCATCTGTGACCAGGGCTCCCTCTGCCTCCTCGTCCTCCTTGACCTATCTGCTACCTTCGTGGACCACATAATCCTGCTCCACTGCCTCTCCTCCCTCCTCAACCTGCAAGGCTCTGTCCTCGAATGGTTCTGGTCCTATCTCTCCCACGCCTTCACTTCGTCTCCTCCAATGGCTTTTCCTCCTGCCCCTGCACAGCCACATGCAGCTTTCCCCAGGGCTTTGTCCTTGGCCCCCTACTCTTCACCCTCTACACTCTCCCCCTGGGCGACATCATCCACAGACATGGGGTAAATTTCCACATGTATGGGGATGTCACCCAACTCTACCTCTCTGCATCCACCTCGACTCCAGGACTACTAGAGTTCTGACTGTATGTCTGTCCAACATTGAGGGCAAATTTCCTACAGCTCAACGTCAATATTTGGAGGCCCTCTTGATTGGTTCATGCCAGCACCTCCGCACCTCAGGCACTGACAACATCACAGCGTTCAAGCCTGCTCTCTCCACCTCTCAAAGCATATCAGGAATCTGGGTGTCTTGTTCGACCCTGAACTACCCTTCCTCCCCACATCTGCTCCATGACCGGCACAACCTTCCAACACCTCCGCAATATTGCCAGACTCCGCCACTACCTCACCCCCCATGCTGCCAAAACGCTCATCCATGCCTTTATCACTTTCAGGCTCGACTACGGGAACTCTCTCCAGGTCAGCCTTCCCAGCTCCTCCCTTCACAGACCGCAGATCATTTAGAATTCTGCAGCTCGTATACTCTCCCGTATCAGGCTTCGCGACCACATCACTCCCACCCTCGCCCATCTTCACTGGCTCCCCGTCACCAGAGGATCGAATTCAATATCCTCGTCCTCACTTTCAAGGCTGTTCACAGCCTTGCCCCCGCCTATCTCTCTGACCTACTGTCTCCCCATCAGCCTGCCTGCACCCTCCATTCAGCAGACTGAGGCCTGCTCTGCATCCACCGCCCTAACCGTCCAACCATCGGCGGCCGAGCCTTCAGCCTCTTCGCTCCCACAATGTGGAACTCCATCCTGCAGCCCCTCTGCCTTGCCTCCTCCCTTTCCTCCTCCCTTTCCTCTTTCAAGGCCGGTCCCAAGACCTTCCTCTTCAACCGCGCCTTCGGCTCCCCCACAAACTCTTCCCCCTCCCACTCCCCTCCCTCCCCTCCCCCACTTGGGTCCTGACCTGATTTTTCAGCTCTTTGGGACTTCCTCCCGATCTAAAAGGCGCTACATAAGTCCAATGTTGTTGTTATTGTTGTTGTTGTTGTTGCCAATGCTTGCAGGATTGGCCAAAATAACATAGCTTCTTGGAGGAAAGTTATAATTTCCAATGACACCATTTTGATCAGCCAGGACATGTTAGACAAGTTCACTCCACAGGTCAAACACATCACAAAGTACAGTATGGAGTTAGTACAGGACAAGTCATATAGCCATTTCTGTCCAATATTTCCAAACATGTTGAAGGAGAGACTTAAGATTGCAGCATTTGTGTTAATGCATCCAGGGCCATACCTTGGTGAATACAAGATGAGGAGGATTATTTTTCTGTCACTGTGTGCAGAAGTTGTTTGCAGGCCAGCAACTTCCTTAAACATGTCTTTTCCATTCATTTACCAATGCACATTTCACCTTTCCTCTCTTGCCTCTCAAGGTCTTTTTTGGTTGTACCATGGTCAGTGTTGTGCACTAATTAAAGGAAGTTGAGAGTTTTATAGTCTATTTATCACTGTGCAGCCAAATTCTTAAATTGCTGCAGGGCATGGATGTGTCAAAGGCTAGACTGCTCTAATGGAATGCCCCAATGGAACTACAAATACTGCAAGCACTAATATTGTCTGCGCACAGCAGAGATAAGCTACTGACTGTTGTGTCCACCTGCAGGTTTGACCTCAATGAGACACATATTTATGGACATGTTGGGAAACATGTGCTTAAAGGAATTTACAAAAAGGAACATTATAAGTTATTTCAAAACTGATATGTTTAATCCATCTAAGATATACTTTTTGAATGTTAATGCCAAATTTACAATTGTGAACATATAGTGCAAAGGCAAATGTTTATTTAATATTGTTCTCCTGAGGTTTGTGGAGCTCCTATAGTTTAGAGCACTTGTGTTCCAAGCTGAGGAGACCAAGCTGGGGAGACTTGTGTTTGAATCCAGGCAGGTTAGGGCGAAACCTTGGGCAAGTTTCCTTACTCCACACACCAAAAATAATCCGTCCAAAAAAAACACGATAATAAAATTGGTCATTTCAATCCACGACTATTTATGGGACACTGCTATACGCAATTGGCTACCGCGATTCGCCCACAAATATACAGTCAATTCACTTTACCATATATTCTGTGAAGCGCTTTGGGACGTCGATAAGATGTGAAAAGTGCTACATCAAATGCAAGGATTATTCTTATTCTTATTATTACATACTGCATATTATTGTAAATATTATTGGACAGAATACTAGGTAAGATTAGAGATGGAGAGAGTTAGAGGAAGAGATAAAGAGAAAGTCTTGGAGAAAATTAGTGAGATTTAAGCAGGTGATTAGGAGAGAGAGAGAGAATTGCAGAAAAATTAAAAGGCTAGCACAATGTGATACTGTAGTGACAGTACAAGTACTAATGGAAGATTATTTTGTTCAGTACTGTAACCAATTTTTATTTTATGCATTGTCCAATTATCTATACTGTTTGGTTATCCACAATGGGGTGCATCTAAATTAGTATTAATAACCAACTCACAAGTTATAGAATATTAGATCTGAATCTGGTATAATTTTAAGTAGCTCATATTCACAATCTATCAAATACCATTGTTAATATTAATTGTAGCGGGTGCTGCTCAAAGTACCAATCACTTGTTCATCACTTACATGGTTTATTTATAAAGTAAAACTCACATTGACAAGTGAAATTACAATACAATCTACAGCAGTGGCAATTGTGAGTTGATACACTTAATGTTGAATTATAAAACCACAGGGAAGTACAAATCAAATGTTCTTGTTGAGTCAGTTCAATTTATTGTGTTGATATGGAAATAAAGCATCTCAAGGTTTAGTTTGAATTGAAATTTTAACTTGATTAAAATATGTATTATTGGGAAAATTGGCATTTGAAACAGAAATAAATGTTAACAGTTAGAAAAAAATGGTACAGAATTGACGATTTATAAAAAGTGGATTTTATGACTCTTATTCAGGTCTACATATAAAAGAGGACAAAATGAGAACCAAATTTCATGAATGTCTAAATGAATACAATCCCAAACTGTGAACCACAGCATATCAACGGAGCTTGAAGTAGCTTGACGCTGTGAAAACAAATAGCTTGGTGATCTCTTGCGCTTGCACAGGACTTCAATTGTGATCATAAAACTTTCAGAGAGACTTCCAGTCTAGGCAGCATAACAGGTAATCATGCCTATTATTACAAACCACATCCACTGACTGGTATTTAATGAAACTGATTTCCTGCTGTGCTTTTCATAAAGAACCTGAAATAGGAATCATAATGCAATTAAATGTTGTAGTGACAAGTAAAATGATTTTTGGAGCAGAATGGACTTCAATGATAAGGATTTTGTTTTGTGGAGTGGGGGAATAGATAGCGGTGACACTTTGTGTTTTCAAGGTGAGGGCTGACAGTGATGTGAAATAAGATGCTACAACAACAATAATTTGTATTTATTTAGCACCCTTCATGTACAATAACTGTAATAAGACATCCAGTGTCAAGAAGTTTTTCTTCATGCAGAAGGTAATCAACAACTGGAGCAGGTTGCCAGAAAAGGTGATAGAGGCCAGGATATAACTCATTTAAAAAGCAACTGATGATAAGGTGAGATCAGATGGGCTGAGATTTTCTTCGTCCAAACCAATCTTGTGATCTTGTAATAGTTTGACTTTTAAGCATGCCCACATCTCATGCTAGATACAGAATAAAACAGCATCAACTCTGCCCAATAATGCCATGCAAAATGTGTCATTCACAAAATTTATAATAATCCCTACTATTTGTGTTTGAGTCTTTTGCAGTTGAGGAAAGTCCAATAAAAGTCTGGAAAGTGTGACCTTTTTTGACCTTTATCAATTGTAGTCATTTTGGAATTTCAAAATTGTGAATCACAAAGCAGACGTTGCAAGGAGTATAGCACATTCAGTTTGAAATCTCACAATTTTTAATAAATCCTTGCATTTGATATAGTGCCTTTCACATTAGGAGGATGCCTCAAAGCACTTTACTGTAAAGAGTAATGATTTGGATACTTGGCAAAGGTTAGACCCATGTGAGTTCTAAATCCACCCTCTACAACTCAACGATAAAAAAAACGTAATTTCCCATTCCAATCCATACCTAGCTTCTCCAAATCAGACTGTTAATTCACCCTAAACTTGTATATCATCCTAGAGGAGACCAAATTAGGATTCTTCAAGTAAGCCTCTTGAATTATGTGCTCCAAACTACTATTCCCAAATGATTTGTAATGGATAGAATTTTGCAGCCATTAGAGTAGTACTTTTATGCTATGTACAGTACATATGTTGCCACCACACAGAACTGAGCGAAAACTATTCAGACTCATTTTATTTATGATCTGTATAGCTGCCAGAGAGGTACACTTTATTTCCATCAGACTGGGCTGGCTGTAATTCAAATTCACTCTCCACCCAGTTTTGATTATTTGGACCGTCTTACATTTTTATAAGCATTTATATCTAACAGGACAAAAGTAATATGAGATGACAAGATGTATTCTGCAAAACTAACTCTCAAGAGGATACAATATGGAAATTTTAAATGGATGTGAAATCTATATGACAGATACTGAAATAAAACAACAACAACTTACAATTACACACTGCCCTCCATACAGGATACCGTCTCAGACAGCTTAATAAATGGGGAGCCTTACTCTGAGCCGGGGGTGAAGGGGAGGTGCTGTAAGTATGGTCAAAGAGGAAAGTTTACAGGCAAGGCGGAGGGATTGAGGGAGAATGCCTGAAAGCGTGTCCTCTGATGATGGGGCAGAGGGTGTGAGGGATGAACAGAAGTCGGTGGTAGTCGAACGGGTGGTGGAATGGGGAGTGAGGAGGCCAGGAAAAAATATTGACAATTGGAGAATCACCCCTAAGATGTTTACAAGGGTGGTTAATATACTGATGCAAAAAAATATGACTTTCGCCTTGGTAAAGATGGTGAAAGAGTTCAGTTCTAATGATAAAAGCAAACCATTAGAAAATTTCAAACAACATTATCAATTCACCTCATATTTCCCTTATGTTAGTAAATACAGAAATGATACACAGAAAATATGTCATTGCACAGGCCAACAATGTCTACAGCAAATCCATTTATCTTTCCTTTACCCTTGAATTTCATATTTCACATCTAGTAATGCTGTGGGAGAATTAAACTACATGCCATTATATATAATTTCTCCCTAAATCTACATAGGATACAATTAGAAACACAAAACTGTATCTGTTTCATTCTGTGCATCAGCCTGGAATAATAATCAGCCAATGGCTCCTCATCAGCAGCTTGCTGCTTAAGAGAGAACTAATTAAATGTCATGAGATCCACATTTAATAACTTGATTTAATGGACAGATTCAACCTTAGTTGATCAGACTTTGCTTTTAACTAGAATATATCAAACTGACAATCGTCTGAAAATGGTGACACTGTGGGGCAAAAAATGCTATGTTTCATTACAGATTCAATGGGGTCAAATGTGTGGTACTTCTGAATGCATTCTGTTCTTTATTAAGAAATCACATTAAAAAGTATTTCAAAATATGTCTGACTGACCCCCTCCCCAACAAATTCTGAATAATGGCCTTGTCCAAATATGTTTGAAAAGCCTGGTACAGTCATCTTAATGGAGACTATTGTCAAGTACTGAAAATGATATTTTTTGTTGACCCAGAGTTTTTTGAGTTTATTCAGGGGTTGTGTTAACTGTGTACATCTCTACAAAGTCTTTTTCTAAGTTCACAATTAGCATGGAAATCTTCAGTACGATACACCCATTACCTCACCACTCAGGCTGCCGAAACCACTCATCCCCAGGATCATCCATGTAAATCTCCACTACGCTTCTGCTATTATCTTCTTGTTTTGACCACAATTCACTTGACAGCAAATTCTGTGAAGCACTGAAACATCTAGAAGACATGAAAAGCGCCATATCAAACACAAGGGTTATTGTAATGTTACCTTGACTTCTTTCCTAAAGTGGGTGACCAATACTGGAGAAAATATTCTAACTGTGATTTAACTAATGATTTATATAAGTTTAGCCATTTCCTCTTCATTTCCATTTGCTTTCTTGGCAGTTTTGTCTAGCTCCTTCCCACCTCTGTTAACTGCTCGGTCACTGTTACTTTTGCACCTCTTTTAATATTTTATCACTTAAAGAGCAACCGTTCGTCTTATTTTTCTGCCCAAAATATATAATCCCACATTTATCTGCATTAAATTTAATTTGCAAATTACTGACTATCCTCTTTGGAAGGAAGGTAAGCTGCGTTTCATCAGAACTAAAGTGACTCCAAAGCGATATTGGAAGTAAAATGTTGGAATTCATTCAAATCCTCCAATGGTGGTTTTGGTCAGCGCCTTGATACGTCCTCCTGACATGAAAGGCGTTATGCAAGTGTAATTTTGTTGTTGTTGTTGGTAGTCCAGTTCCTGAGATCTTCAACTCCACCAGTTTAAACCAAGGCACTGTTAATGATAGTTCAGCTGGCCTGGTTCGTCTGTACGACTTGGAGGGGCCAAACAGTCTTAGCTGGCTTTGAAATGGGTGACCAATGGGCTAATTCCTTATGTACCCAGTTCCTTGCAATTATTTTCACATGGCTCACTGAAGCCAACAACAGATTGTATAATGAAGTACCGTATCATCTTATCGACATGCAGCAATCGGGTTAATTTGAACTCATGAACCAGATATACAACAGTGTTGGTAAGGGAGATATATGTGGCATCGTAATCCTTGACATCTTGTTTGACTCAACTGCCCTTTGTACCCCATATCTGTGCCATGACCCATTCTACCTTCCTCTACCTCTACAACATCTCTGCCACTGTCTCACATTGCGAGCCACCAAGAACCTCATAGCATTCATAACATCCAAGCTTAACTACGCAAATTCCCTACTTATCAACCTCTCCAACTCCATCCATAGGTTGCAAATCATCCAGAACTCTGCAGCCATGTTCCCTCCCACATCAAGCTCTGTAACCCTATCACTTCCATCCTCACCCGACTCCCCTGGCTTGCCATCACACAGAGAATACAGTCCAAGATCCTGATCCTCACTTTCAAAGCCCTCCATGACCTTTCTATCCTTTATTTCTCCAACTTCCTAACCCTCTACTAACTTGCCTGCTCCCTCTGCTCAGCGGGCTCCAGCCTGCTTCACATCCCCTGCCAATGGTGGGTGGGCCTACAGCCATTCTGTTCCCACCTTCTGGAACTTCATGCCACAGTCCCTCTGCCTCACTCCCTCCCTTGCCTCTTTCAAGACCCATCTCAAATCCCTTCTTTGCGACCATGCCTTCCATCACCCTTTTTCCCTACCAACTTCACCCTCCCTTACCCGAACTCTAAGCAGCAGCTTAGAACATCCTCTAGACATGAAAGTGCTCTACAAGTGCAATTTTTTTTTTGTTGGTGATGCCCTCATTTAAAATGCTTGTCCACTTTCGAACAATCCATCTTGATCTGTCGCAGTTCAAAATGCATATTCCAACATGCTTTCAGTATAGTGTGAATGCCTCAGGTCCAGTTTCTAATGCTTCCGGATACATTTGGGCATATAATTTATATTGTTAAGATGTTTAAAATGTACGTAAAGAGGAACGATTGGATGTAAGGCACATCAAAAATGTTGGGTGTGCAAAATTGCTAAAAATAAAAGAGGAATAGAGGGAAATCAATATCACTTGGAAAGATGGTTGCTGCTTACACTGGAGAGATGCTGTTTGGTAGTGCCCTCAGGTCAAGGCCTCAGCAGGATTTGAAGTACTGTATATTTGAAAGTGGTATTGATAATTCATCAGGCTTTCCATTCTTGAAGTTATATTTGTTTCATCAACAATAACACATTTGTACTTTTGCAACACTGTGAATGTAAGTTAGGTATTCAATGCAAGAGAAATTTAATACAATAAACCACAGCACTATGCAATTGAATTAAGAAGTCGAGTTCATCTGAACATGTCAATTGATTTATAAGAATCACTACTGTATTTGAGTTGACTTCTGCTCAAGTAGTAGCAAAAATATATTTATGTGACTGAGGGGTATTGTCATTGAAATAGATTATATTGAGCAACTGAACATCCTGTGGGTTTTAATTGTTCAGTAAATTATCTTTCCAAAAGGTTTTCAGGGATGGCAGATGACAGCAAGTGTATTAATATTGCATTGTTTCATGGGACTGAAGTAAACTTTGTGTTGCTTAGATTTCAACAAGTCTATGCAAGTTCTTGTTACACTAACAATTTTGAATCAAGCAATTCTAAATACTGTCAGTTTTATTAAGCTGAACTATTTTACTTTGTCTATTTGAGGAGACCATTCTGACTCAGAGTTGAGACTTCTACCAACTGAACCTTGTGGGAATCAAATCACGTTCCATTTATGGCCTATTGCAGTTATTGCTTGAACAAATCAAAATCACATGTGATGAAACTAAGCTTTCACATACACCAGCACTTGGCTAATCATTTGCTTTGTTGCTGTGGTGGCATGCTGGAAATACAACCCTGTACATATTTTTTCAGTCAGTTTCATGATTTCAAACATCAACACAACACAGTTTAAGAATCCGCAAAGTCAGAATTCGTCAGTACAGTATCATACTACTAAACAAATGTTCAATATGGTTGTAAATCAAATTTCACAACACTCAAGAACCAAATATGATAAATGATGCCTAAAGATTAATTTTGCCTCCAGCAACTGAATAAAATGTTTGCTGCAAATCTTATTTAATGGCCAAGAGTCAAGATTAAGCTTTTTCCTGCTAGGAATCTGTTAATTGTGGTCCTACTGGGAGTTCATACAGTATTTTGGATTATTCTCAACCAGGCGAACCTCTCTTCTCATTACAAAAATTTCTAAAGGATCTTAAAAGAAAATGGAACCTCAGTTTAATGCCTCACACAAAGGATAGCACTTCTGACAATGCAGCATTCCCCTGGTGCTCTACTGAGATGGAATGCCTCACTTTAAGGTCCTAGTGTAGAGTTTGAAACTAAAACCTTCTAAGCTAAAGAAAAGAAGCTTTTCACACAGCGAATGCTATTTAAACTGCAGTTATCCCACTAGAAGTATTGTAACTTTGCTTCTGGCATTAAAACGACATGGAGAAGGAAATCTGATTTATATTTTCTGCTCCATATTGCATTGGAGCCATTAAAAACTAATACTTTCTTTCATGCAGAAATATGAGCGATTAACTCCCTTGTGCCAACCCAGCTGAGATCAGCTAACTCAGCAGTCAGTAGATCAAACCTGGGACCTTCCAATTCTGTATAGCTCAGCTACTCACTGGATTAATGCACCGAGCCATCAGAGGAGCTAGTGTGCATTAGTAATGAGAATATCCTATTATAAATATCCATGCAACACCAAATTCTGTAACTTTACTGAGAAGTAAAAAATAATCACAGTTCTTTTATTGTTTTGATTAATTCTTAATTCACTGTAGAGTGGACAGAAAGGCTGCCCTCAGGTTTAAATTAGAGAAATATATGTACAAATATTGTACATATAAAATATTTGCTATTGTCAAACAACATTCATAATTGTCGTCAATTCTGAGAGACTATAATAAATATTGAGTAAAACAGATTTCACATTTTATGTCCATTTATACTGCTTCTTGGGTATCAATTTGACACAAGTATAATAATAATATTGTAATTTGATTTGCATTTGATCTAGCACCTTTCACATCTGTAGGTACATCTAATGTGCAGTGACTGTATTTTTGTAGTTGAATACAACAATCGATTTGCATATATTAGTGTCCCACAAAGACTCCAGAAAGTGAATGACCAATTTTAATTGAGGAATTACTGGACAGAACACCGGAAACAAACTCCAATCACTTCCCAATAGTGCCATGGGATCTTTAATGTCTCCACCTGAACAGATAGACTAGACCTCACTTGAATATCTGACAGATGGCACCTCAAATAATACAGCATTTCCCCAGGACTCCATTGGAGGGTCAGCCTAGACTATGAGCTCAAATGTTCCGACGTGGGAGTTAGGTGTATAACATTTTAAATGGAATTGAAAAAGTAAACCCAGATCAGTATTTTAGGATGCAACAAGAAAGTAGAAGAAGAGGACCTCGGGTTCGAATGTAAAGGGCAATTTCAGGATAAATAACAGATTTTCTTTAACTCAGAAGGTAATAAATGACTGGAGCAAGTTGCCAGGGAAAGTGGTAGAGGCCAGACCAGGGGACATGTTAGGGGGGATCCTGGAGGGATGAGATCAGATAGACCGAAGGACCTTTTTATCCAAATCACAACCCAAAAACTTCTGACTCAGAGTCAAGAATACAACAACAACAACAAAACTGCATTTTATACCAATACTATCAGGGATACTACCAACTGAGCCAGGCTGATACCTAACAATCCATCAGACATATGTAGTTTTCTGTTTAGAATTTATCAAGATTGATTCAGATAATAATAATAATACTAGTCCTTGCATTTGATTTATGACAGTGGTTCCCAACCTTTTTTTGCTGTGACCCAAATTAGCCTCCAACAGGTCCTCCCACCCTCAGGGGGTGACATGGCGACTGAAGCAAAGCTCAACCAAAATGTTATTTCCGTCTCTTTTGTGGACTCAGCGCAACTCGTAAGTATGCTCTTTTACACAAATTGATTGGCAGTGTCATCTCGGACACTTTTTTTAGCGTTAAAAAAGCATTTTCAACATTAAACAAAAGCAACAACAAAATATTCTGATGATCCTTCACAACCCAACTGAGGACCTCCGCGACCCTGATTTGGGTCGGGACCAAAGTGATCCACCAATCAACTAATAACCAGGTTCCTACTTACTGTAAACAGAGATGTGTGGAGTAAGGAAACTTTCCCAAAGTTTTGCCCTGCGAGTGCTCTAACCACTGAGCTACGGGATCATATATATAGCATGTTTCTTCATCCAAATCACTGTGCTAGAGAAAACAATGTCAGGTTGTACATGATTGAAACGGCATAAAATGTGCCCTGAACACATCTTTCTTTTATACAACAGGACTTAACTCTTCAAATTAGTTGATATGCAAAAAATCAAGACATTCAAGTGTGAAATTTTAATCATTTTGGATTTCACTCCATTCTCACACAAATACACAGCTACTCCACTTCACAATAAATCTTGTGAAGCACTTTGGATCATCCTCCCAACTTGAAAAGGGCTAAATCAAAGGTAAGGATTCTTCTTATCGTACATGTCTAGTAACTTGACTAACTTAACTATGCCTAAATTTTGAGATTTTTTTGTGTATATACTGTATATGTATATTTAATATATCTCTATTGGGCTCTGACATATGCTGATAGCTAAAACACATTTTGTATCATACAATGCTCAAGTGAAAATATTTTGTATACAATATCCTTGACAATTTTTTTATATACAGTACCAGAATGGACCAATACATTGAATTCTACGATATATTTATATCCTTTCTTCTGCTGTTACATGCCTGGTGCCGATAGATGGAGTACCTCCCTACATATCAATCAGTATAAGCATCAATCCATCACTACTTTTGTAATAATTTCAGCAATTATGGAAGAAAGACTGTTTACTCACTATAAGGTTTGCATAATTAAGTCATCTTCAGGTTATAGCTCTACCTTAAGAAAAACGGCTCTACCTTCATAAAAACATAGACCATCATTGCATAGTAATCTACAACTTGTTATGTTGATTATATATTACAGTAGGAATCAAACAAGACTGGAAATATTTAATAAAAATAGAAATGTCAAAGTCTACAACAGATGAATCCAACACATCCAAAATATTTATTGCCTTTTTAAAACATGTTGGCTATTGGATACTGATTGACATTTTGTGAATTTGCTGGACTTTTCCTTGTTTAACTAATGTTATTAAAGGCATTAATGAAAATAACAATGTAAGCCACAGATTTTTGGGGAGTTACAATATATCAACTGCTCAACTGTTTTCGATAGTTTTCTCTATATACTGTTAAATGTTGTCTTATGAGAATTTTCTATGCATAGCATTTTTATTGATTCAGTTTTACGTGTCACTAAATTGTAATTGTAAATTATAATGAATCTTAACATAAATAATACCCTAATCAGAGAGAAAGGAATGGAATTATTTTTTTAAAAAAATCAAGGCCAATTTTCTGAAGAATTGTGTGCTTCTCTTCTTGAAATACAAGGTTGTTATCTGGAGCTTTTTCATTTTAATTGATGGAAAGGCTTATTTTGCCTTTTTCCACTTTTATCGATAGATGTATCCATTTGTTGCAGATATTTCCCTTGGCCTTTGCCATATTGATCCAAGCTGTCGAGGAAGGATGAGTCCTTTGATTGTGCTACACTTGAGAGCACAGTTAATGCATAAAAAACAGTTTATGCTGTGCAGGTCATTGGAAATCCAGGGTATTAATATGCAGGCAAAATAAAAAAGGATGAAACACACTAATATTGATAGGAAGTCATAATAAAGAGGAAGAGAATACAATTTATATCTGTAACTCAACCGTTCATTGCTTAATATAGTCAATTTTTCTTTAGTTTACATTTTATTTGCTGCAACGTTAGCAGAATATATATTTAATATCAATGGAGGATTCTATCATATTTTTAATAAGTAAATGTGCCTTTAGAAAGCTTTTGACACAATTGCCTGCATGAAACTCCATTTTGCAATTACAAGACCTCAAGATTGTAGTGCAGTCAGTGTGAGATACGGGATTTTACTTCCTTTTCATGGTCTTGCAACCAACTGTTCAAATTAATAACACGTTAGGCCTTATTTTAAACATGGTATTTTTGAATCAATCCCTGTGTAATTGCTGAATGCATTACAATGTGTGATCACTCAAAATGTTTGTGTGGAAATAGAGAGTAATGTGCAAAGCAATTTAAAGGAAGGAGTAAATGATCTGGTAATAACGTAGCTAAATTTAAAGGGTTCCAGGATCTGTGGTGCAATCTGAAAGCATTCTAGTTGGAAAGAAGCTCACAAATGTTAGTAAATAACTTAGAAACCCACAAATTTCTGTCATATACAGTATCACAATTTGGATGAGGTGACGAAAGCAGCTCAAAGTTCAGTGAATATCTATCCTACCTCACTTTGTTCACTCAATTTTCAAGTGGTGGCCTTCCAATGGAGATTAACTACAGTGCAGCTCTACAAGAGCAACAATGTACATGGCTGTAGCATGATCAAGGGGGCAATTAAAGGTATTAAGGACATGGAGGTCATAAATGATGAGACTACACAGCTCAATTAGTCCTTGTTTTAAATAGGTCAGTCTAAAATGGGTTCATTGCAGTTCACATACTTTATTGGCAAGACCATGGGGTCAACAATTATTTATTGCTTATGATTTTTTTCTTCCAGAACAGTAACAGGTATTAAGAATAACTCATCTAACATCTATTTATACCATAATCTACTGGGAAAAGTTGTTCAATCCATTACAAAATTCACTTGAATTTTCATATTAATTTTGCGTTCGATTTTTGGGGTCTGTCTGGTGTCTGACTATGCTTAAGAGTTTCCAACCAAGCTGAGAAGTCCATGCATCCCATCTACACATGGAAATCCCAGAGATATATTGTTCTAAAGGTATGTATCTGCTTATCTAATTCCGGAACCTTTTAGGTGCAGGTTGGCAAAAGCTAAAGCTTAGTGACCTTAGTGTGTGCATTGGGGTTCTCCATTAATCTAACTAGCTAAAACCACATAGTTTACCATTGATATTGTTGTCCAGAAAGCTTTCCAATTGCTTTTCCAGCTAGGACCTCCCTCCCCATTAGGACTTTGGCTTACAGGGTTAACAGGAGCTGAGTGGGATGACTCCCTCCCCCCAGTAACTGGTCTTACCTTCCAAGTCCTACCAGTGAGCCAGGCTGCTGTGCTGTCACCAGCAATCCCCTGAAATACTGCAGACCCACCTGACTCAAGAACCGGACTACCGAGACCACAATAGAGGCCAGATTCTGAGATTCCATTGCTAGACACGTCACCTTTTGACGTATTAACAATTTGACATATAAACACTCAAAAGTCACCTGAAGGAATAGATTGTATATGGGACTTTGGGACTTCAACACAGTATTCAACAGCATTGCAAAAATTTTGATAAACAGCTGAATGTAATAAAAAAAAGTGTCATCCTTATATTCTGATTCAGTCACCCATGAACATATCAAAGCTTGATTTAAATTATTCAAAGCACATTTACTGTCAAGCAAAACACTTCCAAGTAAGATCAATTCAGTTTTTCTCTTCATCAAATTCATATCTGACACTCCTATGTTAACTTTGATTTTTTTGTTGATTTGAAGCCGCTGAAACGTGAAGAAATTTGTGAGGTCCCAAACTACTTCCTATAACCATTTTAACCTAAAATTCAATATGCTAAATTGTAGAAATGTTTTTGAATACAACCATGGTTTGGAAGCTGGTTATAATTTTAGAAAACCAGCTTCCAAATTATGATTGAATTAAAAAACTTTCCACAATTCTGCATGATCTTAAATTTATGGCAAAATAATCTTATAGGCTAAGAATCGATGGACTTCTTATTCCTTCCTGTTTTATGCCTTAATGTTTTATGTCCTGTCTTAACTGGGATTGTAAATTCAGTACAATACTTTCTGATGCACTGAGACAATGGAGCAAGAAGATGCAGGATTAGGGTTTATAATAATAATCCTTGCATTTGATATCGCGGATTTCACATCTTATCGACGTCCCAAAGCACTTCACAAAATATACTGTAAAGTGAATTGACTGTACATTTGTGGGCGAATCGCAGCAGTCAATTGCGCAGAGCAGGAAATTTCAGGACAGGCACCAGGAAGTATTTCGGACACAATAACAACAACAAACTTATAGAGCACCTTTCATGTCGGGAGGACGTCCCCAGGTGCTGAACAGTCCTGAATGGGGTGGGGGGGGAGAGAGAGGGGAGTAGAAGGCACAGTCAAAGAGGAAGGTCTTGAGACCAGCCTTAAAGGAGGAAAGGGAGGAAGCGAGGCAAAGGGATTGCGGGATGGAGTTTCAGAGTGTGGGGGCAGAGAGGCTGAAAGCACAAAATATACAGCCAATTCATTTTACAGTTTATTGTGTGAAGCACTTTGAAATGTCTCGAAGATGTGATAGGGTTCTATACCAAATGCAATGTTTTTTATTATTAAGGAATCAACAACTGGAACAGTTATAGTTTGCAGATAATCCAAAGCTGGAAAAGTTTTAAACAAGATGGAATCCAAGAGGACATAGATAGACCTGTAAAATGGGTAGACATGTGGCAGCTGAAATTTAATGTGGATAAATGCGATGATTTGGGAAGGAAACGTGAGGAGAGGCAGTATAAGCTACATTGTAGAATCTTAAAGGGGTGAAGTAACAGAGAGACCTGGGGGTTCATATAAATAAATATTTGAAGATAGCATGATAGATACATATAGCTGCTAAAAAAAAAAAGCATACGGAATACTAGGCTTTATAAAATAAAGCATAGACTACAAGTCAGGAAGTTATGATAAACCTTTACCAAACACTGGTTAGGCCTCAGCTGGGACATTGTGTTTAATTCTGGGCACTACACTTTAGGAACGATGTCAAGTCATTGGAGAGGGCTTAAATAAAATTTGCCAGGATGGTAAAAGTTATCAGTAGAGGCTAGAGAAGCTAGGATTATTCTCCTTGGAGCAGAGAAGGTTGTTGAATCTGATATTTGTGTAGTATTATTTCTCTATCTATTAGAAAACAACACTTCAAACAGATAATTAGAATGAACTTTATTAATACGATACTAGTAAAGGAGAGGAGAATATGCGTCTCTCAATGGGAGTCGCTCTTGTCCTCTCCTTTACTAGTATCGTATTAATAAAGCGCATTCTAATTATCTGTTTGAAGTGTTGTTTTCTAATAGATAGAGAAATAATACTACACAAATATTCAAAATTTGGAGGTCCCACCGAGATGGCATGCTTGTAGGCATCAGGGGACAGACGACGGAGACGAGGTTATAGTGAACAATTTCACCATGTCCAGGGAAGGAGGTGAGCATATTTGCTGACACTGAAATTGTTCACTCTCAAAAGAGAACCCACTCTGATCTTCTCTTGGTGCTTGCGACACTGCCATTATAAAATAATTGGATTTTTTTTCAAGATTCAACAAGGTTAAGAGGAGACTTAATAGAACTTTTCAAAATTATGAGGGGATTTGATAGGGTGAACAAGGAGAAACTATTTCCACTAGTGAGTAGATCGGTAATCCGAGGACACCAATTTAAAATAGTTGTTTAAAAACACAGAGGTAAAGTGAGGAGAAATGTTTTCATGCAGCAAGTTATTCAGATCTGGAATGCAAGTCTGAACGGCTGGTAGAAGCCGATGCAATAACTTTTAAGAGAGAAGTAGATCATTTTTTGAAGAGGACAGGTTTGCAGGGCGATGGGGAGAGATCAGGGGAGTGGGATTGATTTGGACAGCTCTTTTCAAAGACCCAGCACAGACACAATGGGTTGTATAATTCTATGATTTCTTTGGGGTGATTGAGGACACCGGACCATTTGAAAAAAAGTAGCTTGATGGAGTGTTGAGGTGATGGGATGAAAGTAGAATTGGTACTCTGGAAAGATGAGATCAAATGCACTGAAGGTTCTTATGAATTAAACTAACAGTACGTTTTTGTGATCAGGTGAAAGGGAGGTTTGGAAAGCATTGTACAAAGGACAAGACATTATATACTGATGAACTACCCATTCTTCAGCAATTTTCTGTTTTTCACATTTCTACTTAATCCAGAGTTAAATCAAATATGTTGAGTTTTGACATGTTCAACTTCAAGATAGTAAAGCCAGATGCATTTCACTTCTGAATCGCTTCCCTTTTCCCTCTCTGATCCTGTTTTGAGACGTTCCTCTCTTACTTTCCTTACCTTTGCCTTCTCTTTCATTTTGCCCCTCACCAAGTCCATAACTGCTGAATGAGCAAATGATGGCATACATATGCACTGAAAACAACTTAGTTATTTCCATACAGTTGAACCATAGAAAGAAGAAAACTTGGTATAAAATTTCCATATGCAAATCTTCCACAGAAATACCTGATTATGAAGGCAAAACCACATTTAAAAAGAGCATTCAAATAATGATGTGAGGCTCTGAAAATAAAGTATAATCAACATATGTCAAAAGCAGAAAACAAAAAAAAGATTTAACATAGAGTACGGTAGGGAACATGAACAATCATTCAAAAAAAGGATGAGGGAAAAATCAGGCTTCGTCCACAGTTCAAATGATCACAGTTGTTCCACAGCAACATGCTGTTTCTGAACACTTGGCACAGGTTTGTGTTTGTGAGCAAACTATGTAAATAGATTTGGATTTATTTATAATCTGCAGTAAATATTATTTACATTACAAATAACTTAGAAATGGAGCTTCATTTGCAAACATTTTTTTGGCAAGCATATAGTGTTCCATAAGTACTGGGGGCTAGCATTTCATTCTATTGGGAATCTGCAGAGTGTTTTTTTAAAAAAAGATTTAGTTTGATTGTTTGTAGAAATCAAGACTGCTTTGCAAGAATCTCCCTCGACTGCTACAAAATGGCCGGATTTTGTCGTCATCATAAGTGCTGGGTGTGTATTGCTGTTAGCCAGATATAATAGTAATTTCCGTTACTCAGTCTTTTTCCTGTGCTGTCTCATCAGCTAATATGCAGACAATATAACTGTGATATTCCCCAATTTCATTTACTTTGCATGAATCATTACTGAGAAACAGGAGGAAACACTGCATATAATCAATTGGTTACTAAATATTCATGACTATTATATGAGAAGTTTTGAAACATCACACAGTAGAAGTAATAATATTTTTCTATGAAACCCATTTTCATTGGGGTTTAAAATGAACAGTCAACTTAAGTCATAGAAAGCAAGAACATTATTTAGCATAACAACTTCCTTTGTTGGTGTTATTTACTTATTTGTGTTCTGTAATTTATGGCCAGCAAGTAATTTTGATAGTATACATTGGCGCCAGAGAAGCAAGCCAGCTGAAACAGAATTAGTGCAGTCAAGCCAGAGCCAAATCTTTGCTCATAAGCCTAAATTTTTAAGGTGAAATCAGAACAAAATTGAGATTCTTTGTTTCAAGCTTGTTCAAACATGGGAAATTAGCCCAGATTAAGACCGAATGATATTAACTGGTGATTCTGTGTGCCTGTGTGTCTTTTAATATTAAGATTCCATAACACTGTTTGAAAAGAGAAATAATTCATTTAGAATCCTGCAGCTCAGTGGACAGAGCACTTGCCTCACAAGCGAGAGCCCTGGGTTCAATTCCCAGGAGGACGAAATATTCACAGAATCATAGAATCTTATGGCACAAAAGGAAGCCATTTGGCCCATCGAGTCTGTGCTGGCTGTTTGAAAAGAGCAATTCAATCCCACTCCCCAGCTCTCTCCCCATAACTGTGCAAACCGGTCCTCCCCAAATAAATGTCTACCTCGCTTTTAAAAGTTGTTATCAAATCGGCCTCCACAATCTTTTCAGGTAATGCATTCCAGATTCAAACAACTCGCTGATTGAAAAAAATTCTCCTCACCTCCCCTCTGCTTCTTTTTAAAATATTTAAAATCTGTGACCACGTGTCACTGATACACCCACCAGTGGAAACCGTTTTTCCCTGTTTACTCTGTCGAATCCCCTCATGATCTTGAAAACCTCTATTAAGTCTCCTCGTAACCTTCTCTGCTCCAATGAAAATAAACCTAGCCTCTCTAGCCTTTCCTCATAACTGAAGTCCCTCATTCCTGGTACCATCCTGGTAAATCTCCTCTGCACCTTTTCTTGAAGAGTTAATGTTACGCTATGCAAAAAACAGGCAATAAATGAGTTAGGAGTCCTGACAATATATCATGACCAACAGATGTCAGATATTCTGTCCAAGTGGAAAGCAAGGGTCCTGAAAAAACAGATAGGGCCACAGGGTAACTTCGATTTGGCTAAATAGAATTAACCCAAACACACAGGAATATATTCTATTCAACATGTCTATGAGGATCAACTGTAGGACATATACAATGTGATGGACATTATATCCTGTATCCTATACGTCCTGCATTTCCATTGGGAGGGTGGACTTGTGCTATTTTAACAGTGTATAAATAATATTAATAGTCCTTGCATTTTATGTTATGCTTTGTCACATCATTGAGTTGTCTCAAAGCATTTCACAGAATGTGTTGTAAAGTGGATTGATTGTGTATTCCGTGGGTAAAATCTAGATGATCAAGGTGATAGGAACAGGTATTTGGAATATGTTTTGTGGTGGAAATAATTTGCATAGGAAATGAGGTTTTAATCCTTTGCCCTCAACAGAAAACACACAAGCTTGAAGCAAACACTTTTTACTGTATGGAAAAAGAAATAGTCTTCCCATAAGGACAATGTTATAAAGGCCAGTGAACCTTTTAAAATCTGTTTTAAATCAAGGTCCACTGGGCTCAGTCACTTTGATTTCAACTGAAGCAACTGAGACCAAACCTAGACCAAATCACCCACAATTTGTAACAATTCAAAAATACGCCATGTGGAAATATCATTAATTTCAATGCAAAAGTTGTTATCATCCTTCAAATGCATCTATTAGTGATCTATACTGGCTGCATTTAGAAGAAAGGCACACTGCCTTCCTTTGGAGTGAACAGAGAACAGAATCTTGAGAACTATGCTTGGTTGAGGCATCCAGGGAACAGTAATCACAAGAACCATAAGTGACAAAGGGATTGACATGTGTATGGTAATATATACAAGCATTCTGAATCTCAAAGGATTTGAAACCTGCTTAAAAAGAACTGCAGCTTTGAACATTTTTGTATTTAAATAAGTGAGTTTAATAAGGCATTGTCCTTCCTTTCACTTCTGAAAATACTTTGTTTATTTTCCAGCTGTGCATAAAATGAAATCTATCAATATTACATACATGCATTTTAAATTTTGTTAGAACAGGACAGCATTTGTCTACGATTGTGATGTGTAGGTTTCAGGAGCTAAATGCTACAATGCAAAGTTACATAGTTACATTTATATAGTGCCTTTCATGTCAGGATGAAGTTAGAAGGTGTTTGACAATCGTACCTTGGCACCCAAGCTAGGGATGGAGCCGAGGGGTTTGGGAGTGGAAAGGTGACTGCAAAGGTGGTTATTTTTTACTAGAAAAAATCTACTTCGAAAAATGGTCACAAAAATGGTCGCAAAGAAAAACAGTCAATTCCTGCATACTCTGACAAAAACAAAAACAACAACAACAAAATTACACTTGTATAGAGCCTTTCACGTCAGGAGGACGTCCCATGGTACTTGGGACTCAAAATACTGCAGATGCTGGAAATCTGAAACAGAAACAGAAATCGCTTGGAACACTCAGCAGGTCAGGCAGCATCGATGGGGAAAGGAAAAGTGAGACAACGCTTCAGGTAAGCAACCCTTTGTCGGAACACAACTCAGTCCTGACAAAAGGTTGTGGACCTGAAACGTTGACTCACATTTCTTTTCTCCATTGATGCTGCCTGACCTACTGAGTGTTCCCAGCAATTTCTGTTTCTGTTTCCTGCATACCCTGAGTTGTATGAAGTTGAAAAAAATGTATTTTTGAAATTACTACACGGTCAATCACAGCACATGAATATTCACCTCACTTTTACAACAAAAATAATATTACATTTGTAAAGCACCTTTCACATTGGGAGAACACCACAACACGCAGACAGGTTAGGGATTAGCACCCAAGTATGGAGGGAAGGGTTGGGATGAGGGAGGACAGAGTGGGTAGCAGGGCGGAAGAAAGCAATCAAAAACAAGTTTCTTGAGTCTGCCTTGAAGGAGTCAAGAGACAGAGCAAGGTGAAGACATTGTGGGATGGAGTTCCAAAGAATGGGGGCAGGAAGGTTGAAAGCCTGGTTCCTAATGGCGGCCGGGCTTTCAGCCTGCCTTGGGTAATTATTTTGATTTTTTTTTAATTTACCCCCAAAATCATGTGTTGAATGTTTTGGTTCTTCTCTTAAATTATTCATAAAATATGGTTTTCCAGAAATAGCACATAGTTGCCAAATAGTAGTACTATTTGAAGATCTGACTTTTCAGCGCCTTGGGACGTCCTCCCAACGTGAAAGGCGCTATATAAGAGCAATTTTGTTGTTGTACTACCATAAACCATTCTGTCCCCAATCTCTGGAACTCCATCCCGCAATCCCTCCACCTCGCCCCCTCCCTGGCCTCCTACAAGTCCCGCCTCAAGACCCTCCTCTTCGAAGGTCCCTTCGGTCACCTTAAATACAGACCCTTTTCCTCCACCGTCCCCACCCCCAACCCCAGCTCAGGTCTGAAACAATGACTGTCCATCGCCTTGACATGTCCTCCTGATGTGAAAAGCGCTATACAAGTGTAATTTTGTTGTGGTACTTCAAGAGATTTGTGGATATTTGCCTGGATATTTAAGAAATGCTTCACTGCAAATCTACTGAGCTTTGTTTCTGTAACTGTAACTTTGTGAAGAAATCAAGATGATCTTGAGTTCAGGCCTGAAATGAGCCATGCTACTCATACAAGGTCATAGGTTGTACCAACTGGTTCTCTTGCTGTCATGTCGCTGTCAAGTCATTGATATCTTTGTCTACTGTTACCCCAAATTTGTCTTGCTCTACCAGTGCAACAGACATTGCAGAAAAAAGTGTAAAACAGCAGGTTTTTTAGGTTTCCTGGAGCCATCTGAATGTATACACACATGTAGCTTTGAGCTTTCCATAATGTGGTCATTTCAGTCTGGAAAAAGTCTTATGTGTGATACAGCCATCTATTGCCTAAGGGTGCATAGCTTATTTGCCATTTTACTTCTTGGATTCAACTCTGTCAAAGCAGCATCAGATTCTTGTGAGTAGTCATTCTGATTTGATTACTTTTTCCTGTGTCTAGCTCAACAAATCTATGTACAGGTACATTAGATATAATTTGTTTCAAACAATTGACTGGATGTTTCAACAGTTCAAATGAAGCAGTGTAGCTAATATGTTGATAACCCCAGTCTGCCGGGGAACACATGAGACAATTATTTTTATCTTGTTCCCTCATTTCAAAAAATTTCCAAAAGTTTCTAGGAGTCCATCAGAAAAAAAATACACTCAAATTACAGCACTAATATAAGGCTAATTAGCTCTTTGGATCTATGCTGATTCTTGCTCCTCCACAGGAACTATGTATACATCATATGCCCAAATTCCTGCTAATTGCTGCACCCTTTAATATTGTCTCTCTTCAAATAAGTTTCCAATTTTTTTTTACTCAACTACAATACCTACTAGGGTCCGTCGATATGGAAAATTTTCCGATTAGATATATCGATGGGCTCATATCGAGATATACCGAAATATCAATATTTTCAGTTTTTTTCCTGAGAAGATAGGCCCCGAATGCGCGCGCACCCTCCGGGGGCCTATCTTCTCAGGAGGTAAATATCTTTCTCTCTCTGTGTCTCTCACTCTCTCCATCTCTGTGTTTTTCTGTCTGTGTGTCTCTATGTCTCTCTCCCTCTCTCACATCCCCCCCATCTCCATCTATCTGTAAATTATCACATCCACCCCGTCTCTGCCCCCCGCCCCCCACCGTCCCTCTCTCGCACCCCCCACCCCCGTCGTCTCTCTCCCCCAGCACCCCCCCAGCCGTCTCTTTCTCCCTCCCCCCCCCCGTCGTCTCTCTCTCCCTCCCCCCCCAGCCGTCTCTCTCACACCCCAGCCGTCTTTCTCCCCCCAGCCGTCTCTCTCCCCCTCTCCCCCCCCCCAGCCGTCTCTCTCCCACTCCCCCCAGCCATCTCTCTCCCCCTCCCCCCAGCCGTCTCTCTCCCCCTCTCCTCCCCACCCCGTCGTCTCTCTCCCCCACCCCACCCCCCCCAGCCGTCTCTTTCTCCCTCCCCCCAGCCGTCTCTCTCCCCCTCCCCCCAGCCGTCTCTCTCCCCCTCCCCCCAGCTGTCTCTCTCCCCCTCTACCCCAGCCGTCTCTCTCCCCCTCCCCCCAGCCGTCTCTCTCCCCCTCTCCTCCCCCCCCCAGCCGTCTCTCCCCCTCCCCCCAGCCGTCTCTCTCCCCCTCTCCCACAGCCGTTTCTCTCCGCCTCCCCTCAACCGTCTCTCTCCCCCTCAACCCCCCCCAGCAGTCTCTCTCCCCCTCACCCCCCCACCCCCAGCCGTCTCTCTCACCCCCCAGCCCTTGCAGCCCTTGTATATTGTATTCGAGGACTGTGAATACAATATGGCTCGCGCAGCCATATTGTATTCAATATGTCTGTGCATTGTGTATAGAGATGAGCATTCTGGGTCTTGTAGTTCAGTGTGCTCGCATCCCGATTTGTTACCTCGATATATCGATATTGTTAAAATGTCTATATCGGCGTATCGATCTGAAAATTATATCGGGTTTTAGCGATATATCGATATATCGCCGGACCCTAATAGCTACTGTTACAAAGCATGCCGTATTCCTCTATTCTTCACGAGATTAAAAAATTCTTCCAATCTCCATCTTAATTCTTCTTGTGAGAAGCCCAAAATTGTACCCATCATTCATATTACTAATATTTGTTAAAGTATACTTATTGAGTTACTTAATTGGTCAAGCAATTTTTAGTGTTAAAAATATAATACACTGTATACGCTATCACTATGTGTGAAATTCTCTGGTTATTAAAATAATTATTCATATAAGGACATAATCTTCACCAAGGATTATGTGAATGAACATCTCATACATTAGTTACCAGTATTTGTGGCAGGAAATTTATCATGATCACCTTGTTAATAATATTGTAATGCAAACTATTGTATGTTTTACATTATTCCCACCAAAGCCAGATAAAAATCATATCTAAATGCATATATTTATACATTGCTATGTGCAATTGACTGCTGCATTTTGCACAAAATATATAGTCAATTCACTTTACAGTATATTCTGTGAAGCACTTTGAGACATCTCAAAGATGTGATAAGGCATTATTTCAAATATAAGAATTCTTATTATTAATATACATCTGTATAGAAGGGCATCATTAGTTGGGATGTATTAAATGATTTAGGTCTGTATTCATCATAATCATTTTGCACTGCATGGAATGGAGGGAAAGATGTAGGCGATAAAACCAAATACTGTAATTGACTTAATATTCTCCTGATTTATGAGCAAAATCCTTGTAATAATAAAACCTATTGGAACTAGTGCTAAAGCATGTGAGAAACATATTCATATTTCAGCACTAAACTGCAAAGAGAATAAAGTGTCCACCATTCCATCCTCCTACACTGACTCTCCTCTCTCTTCAATCTCCACGGACCTGCTCTTGTCCGGTTCGACTCCTACCTCTCTCATCGTTCATCTACACTTTGTTGCTGCCAACGACTTCTTTTCCAGCCCTCTCACTGTCACCTATGGCGTTCCCCAGGGCTCTGTCCTTGGCCACATACTTTTCAACATCTACATGCTCCCACTTGAGGTTAACAGACATGAGGTTAACTTCCACATGTATGCGGATGACACCCAACTCTATCTCTCTGCCTCTACTCTCGACTCCAAGACTACACCGTCTTGACAGTATATCTATCAGACATCAAGCCCTGGATGAGAGCTAACTTTCTACAGTTGAATGTCAACAAGACAGAGGGCCTACTGATTGGCCTGCGCCAGCACCTTCAAATATCAGGCGATGGCAGCATCAACCTCAATAGTTGCACACTCAATCTCATCAATTCAGTCAGGAACCTAGGTGTCCTGTTCTACCCTCAACTGTCTTTCCTCCCTCACATCCAAGCAATGACTCACTCTGCCTTTCCCTATCTCCATAATATTGCTCGACTCCGCCACTACCTCACCCCCAAAGCTGCTGAAACCCTCATTCACACCTTCATAACATCCCGACTCGACAATGCAAATGCCCTGCTTGTCAGCCTTCCCAATTCCTCCCTTATCTGCAGGCTGCAGATAATCCAGAACTCTACCGTTCCAAATTCTGTGACCCCCATCTCCCCCATCCTCGCTCAACTCCAATGGCTCCTCATCATCCAGAGGATCCAATTCAAGATCTTGGTCTTCACATTTAAAGCCCTCCACAACCTCGCCCCACCCTACATTCGTGACCTCCTAACCCCTTACCAACCTGCCCGCTCCCTCTGCTCAGCGGGCTATGGCCTGCTCCATGTGCCCCGACCCATCCACCCCACCATTGGCGGGCGAGCCTTTAGCCACTCTGCCCCCAACCTTTGGAAATCCATCCCACAGTCCCTCCGCCTCGCCCCTTCCCTGGCCTCCTTCAAGTCTCGCGTCAAGACTCGCCTCTTCGATGGACCTACCGGCAACTTGTCTCCTTCCCACTCCACCCCCCCATCCCCGTCCCCATCCCCAGCTCGGGTCTGAAACAGTGACTGCTCAGCGCCTTGGGACTTTCTCCTGATGTGAAAGGTGCTGTATAAGTAATTGTGTTGTTGTTGTTCTAAGATGACCATTTTTCTGTCCATAAATATGGAATTGTGATCTACAGATAGCAACACATGTTATTGGATTCAAATAAAAGTAGACATTTTTGAAGGTGGACTTGCTACACTGTGTGCAAGGTTGCATGTAAGTCAATGCTGTTTTTCTACTGTTAGCTTAGATCATATACTGATTAATGAAAATTAAATGCGACTGAGAATATGTTCTGTGGTTGTCCAAATGCCGTAAATAGGCACCTCAGTGTTCTGTTTCCTGTCAGTACACACATAAATGATAAGCATATATTGGTGCAAAATAAGACTTGCATTAACTCAGAAAATCTTCTACTGCTGTATTTTGAATGTTAGTGAAAGATGTTATAACATCAGTCATCTGCCTTACTGCACAACATGAAACAGTTCCTTCTTCATTTGCAAGTGAATGCATGGTACATAAACAAGTGAATGTGGTTAATCAACACTGGGCACATCTATTGTATGTATTGTCTTCACTTCTGTAGTAAAAATGATACATGCACTTCTGTTTTTCATCAAAGTTAATCCAAGCAGAAAATGTCCCAAAGGAAATTATGAAGCAAGAATAAATGATATAGGAATTTGAAATGGTTGAGTGCATACTTGGTTTCAGATTACTGTGAAGTTTGTTTCCTTCTAACCAACATCTTTCTTTCAATCCAATAACACCAATCTACGATGCAAGATGATAGACAGAGGTCTCCACCATTGATACAAGGTTAAGAATTTGGTCCACCACTTATAACATCTGGAACTTTCACAGGCCAAAGGCAAATATATTCTTGATTCAGGCTGTAATAGTTAACCAATTTTTCTAGCTGCATCACCTACTTCATGCTAGTTGCTAAGTCCATAAGAACAAGTCTGACTTTCATTCACTCGATAGAGAAACACATGGCCTCTATCTAGTAGCTCCACACAATGAGACAACATAGATTGAGAACTCAATGACATGCAAGAAATCAGAAGCATATCTTATGACTGCAGTTGTATTATATATTAATGCCCCATGTTGTTTTGACTAATATAAACTTTTATTTCTAGAAAGTAAAATATGCTTCATACATACCAAAATTGAACAGGAAAGTGCTCAGAAAATTTTCCAATAATGGTAGAATCCGCAGAGATTCTAAAAGATGTATCATTGCATCTTTCCTGCACAAATCATTACCATGGACAGAATGAGCTAATTCGATACTGTACAGAATTGTAATGCAGTACAATTTACATTTATAGAGCACTTTCACATTGGTGGACGTCTGAAAGCACTTCTACAACCCTGGTTCAGAGTGTGCAGTTGGTGTGAGCATCAGGGTCAAGTCGCTTCTGTGGAGTGATCCTTTTCTGTTTTCACAAGCTTCTCCCACTGCTTCACTGATGAAAATAAAAAGGAAACCATGGTTGTAAATGCTTTTCATTTCATTGAAGAGTACCAACTTTTACTGCATCGCCTTGACTGTTAATTCCAGATTTCATCAGAACAGCTGTCAATGTTACAAACCCGCTCTATACTGAATAAACATAGACCTATAAATTTACCTAATCATAAAGATATCCCCCCACCAACCCTCCCCCCCTCACAGCAAGCTATTATTCCTCATTTTGCAATTGTTCCAATGTGATATATCCTTGGGGCTATTTTACAGAATTGTTTCAAGTCATATGCAAATATATTGCATGTTTAGGAACATATGCACATGTCTCTCTTGATATCTGTGTGCAAATTGGCTGCTGCATTGGAATCCACAAAATACAATCACTCCACTTTACAAAGTGTTCTGTGAAGAATTTTGAGAGGTCCTCCTAACCTGAAAGGCAGAATATCAAATGTAAAGGTTATTCTACATCAACCAAACGTTCTATTTCTCTCTCTAGATCTCTCTTTCTATACGTATATATATACAGGTATTATTAGGGTCCGTCGATATGTAAATTTTCCGATTTAGATATATCGATGGGCTCATATCGAGATATACCGAGATATTGATACTTTCGGGTTTTTCGTACTGCGCATGCGCGCACATCGGAGGTGCACGCACATTCGGGGCCTATTTCCTCAGGAGATAAATATCTCTCTTTCTCTCTGTGTTTTTCTGTCTGTGTCTCTCTCCTCTCTCACATCCCCCCCATCTCTATCTATCTGTATATTATCACATCCACCCCGTCTCCCCCCTGCCGCCGTCCCTCTCTCCCCGCCCCCCCCCGCCGCCGTCCCTCGACTTTTCAATATATCGATATTTTGAAAATGTTCATATTGGCATAGCGATATGAAAATTATATCGGATATAACCGATATATCGCCGGACCCTAATATATATACTGAATATATATCTGTCTAGTTTTCTCGCTATCTCTCAATGTGATCAACAACCCCAATTGATATACCCTTGTGGTATTCTAGAGAACTCAGTCCAAAGGCCAACATTTTTGGGGGTAAGGAAAGGGCTTAATTCAAATGCAAGGATTATTATTATTAGGATCATTATTATGATTTTTATTATTAGTTCAATATATCCAACTCCAAAAAACGGTCTGAAAGCAGTCCCTTTTGAGAATACACTTATTTTTAGTCATCACTTGAAGAATCAAGATTAAACATCTTGGAAGATATGACTGAGTCTATTGTATGGAGAAAGACAGAAAATCTATTTTTTAATTAGTAGACAATTTACATTCATTTCCAGCGTTGGCAAAGAAAAGAGATCCGACGTCAATGAGGTTTCAGAGTGAGTGTAAATCTGACAGCTTAGGCAAAGAATGAGTCTGAGGGAACACAAAGTGGCTGAGATCAAATCAATCCTTGAGCTAAGATGATATTCATGTAGAAAAGCCATGTGAATATCAGTCTGTGCTGATCCAGCAATGAAGGCCTGGGCATTGTGAGTCAGGAAAGTTTGTACAAATCTGAGAGTTGAAGTGCCATATGTCTGGAACCAATAACTGCAGTACATGCATTACACCTACAAGAAATTCATCCTGTGAGTGTTAGGATTGTGAGAAAATAATGAACTTGTTTTTAAAAAACAAATTCCTCCTCACATCACATCAGTGATAAAACAATTCTTAGGCTTGATCCTTTGGTATTAAGCTTTCAGGAGTGAGTTGAACAGATGGTTCGGGCATACACTATTCTATATCTTCTGTATCATTTCTACTCAAGCTTCCACATCACTGTAGTTTTCATAATTTTTATGTACAATACCCATATCTTAATACCTGAACTAAACATACATGGAAACAATCAACAACAGTCTTTTTGTTAATACTAGTCAAGTACATGCAAACTAAGCCAATTTGTGCTTTCAACCGCCTCAAAATGTTCTTCAATAAATGCACCAAACTATTTCATAAATTGCCAAGAATCTGATCTTTGAACATTTCCACTGTATGAAATAAGCAATAACTACTCATTATATCAATCGTATTCAAATTCAGCAAGTGAAGATTAGCTTTGACAATGGAAATAAAATCAGAGAAACATCTGGCTTGCATTTACCTTGGCTCATTACATTTTGAAGAGGACAGTTTTTTTTCCCTGTTCAGAGCAAAGTAAAAGTTGTTTGCAATCATGCGTGCATTTGTAATGAGGCTTCCCCTCAGCAGGCAATGACAAAATAAAAATCATATTCTCTTTAGTAAGTTTTAAATCCTTGAAGAACAGGTTTTCTTAACTGGCACGTTAAGAAACAGAGAGAGAGTTGGTAATGATAAAACAATGTCACATTAAACAAGATGCAGATTGAGGAAAATGCTTGCAACAGATAACAATTATTTCCTGCTCAATAAGCTTATTTTCTGACAAATATTGCTACATGTAATTCTCCATCTAAAATTGTTTATTTCAACATTGCTGTGGAACATCACTATGTGCTTACTGGCTGCCTTATTTGCCTACAAACACGTAGTGACTACATGTCACAGTAAAATCCTGTAAAGAGCTTTGAAATGTTTCAATGTTGTGATGACACTATGTCAAATTGCATTAATTCAATTATTATTATTATGATTGAAAATGCAGTTTTATTCAAGATTGAATAGTGAACAAATACTGGCTTCTTGGCCCCATTGTCTTAAAACCATATCATGACATCCATGGCTTTTGGACTTCATTCATTTCTTTTTTCCAAAGGACAATTTATAATTCCTATTTGAAAATTTTGAGAACAAGTTCCATTAAAACCAGCTGAGATTCTTTGGAACAACCTTACTTGCTCAAATATTTTTTCAGGCAGTAACACCTTTTTAAAATCAATGCTTAATCTCTGGTTCCTCTCAGTTTCCACTGTATTGCAAATACAGTACTGTACTCTCTAGCCCTTGTATGGTGCAAATCTGCTGGTGGAACAATCTCACTCTTATTTGCTCAGCAACATTCTTCTGTCACCTAATAAAGCATATTCTACCTCAGAACAGCCTCATAAATGCACCCAGCTATTCTCTATATTCCAAGATCCATCTGATATAAAGGATTCCTTACTAGTGCACCACAACTATAATGTTTCAATTTGTTTATTCCATCCTTTGGAGTAGAAAAAACAAAGTTTCTAACATGAATGCACTGCTGGTTACTGGCAAGGTTCTTAGTTAGCAACTCTTAGCCCCTATAGTATTATTTCACCCACAAAATATGAAGTCAATTCACTTTATAGAATATTCTGTGATGTGCTTTGAGACATCTTGTAACCGTGAAAAGGTGCTATATCAAATGCAAGAATTATTATTATTAAGGAACCCTGTATTAAACCATTGTTTTTCAAATGCATTAAATCTCTGAGTATGTATTTTTCTAAAACAATATTCATTTGCTTAATGAACATAGACATTATAATGCACTAGTTTAAGAACTTTCCATATTGTAACCTACTGTGAAGTGAAAATTGCTACATTTCAATTAAATCTGTCATGAAGCAATACATTTTCACCACTACATTTCTGATGTTTTGGATGATTTGTTGAAACAATAATAATAATGATTTGTTGAAACAATAATAATAATAATCCCTGTATTTGTTACAGTGCCTGTTACATTGAAACTCTTCAAGGTGCTTTACAGTAATTACTGTTCAGTATAATAATATAATAAACCTTGCATTTGATGTAGTGCTTTTCACGCCTTCTAGATGTCTCCAAGTGTTTCGCAGAGTATATTGTAAAGTGAATTGACTTTATATATGTGGACGAAACATAGCAGCCAAGTGTGCGCAGCAGTGTCCTATAAGCAGACATAGATTGAAATGACCAATTTATTATTGTATTTTTCAAGGCATTATTATTAGACGTGTGGAGTAAGGAAACTTGCCCAAGGTTTCACCCTGCCTGGAATTGAACCCAGGTCACTCGTTTGTGAAGTGAATGTTCCAACCACTAAGCTACAGGACTCCAGTATAGTGATTCTTTGTAAGCTATGACAGTAACCGATTTACAGATTGCAAAGGAAATGCATGATCATTTTACTTCTATTAACTGTAACAAATACAGTATTGCTTTCAAATGATATAATATATAATATAAAAGTATAATTCAAAGGGACCCTCCTCTACAAATATATCTACACACACACTAAAGAAACCTAATTTAAGACAGCCTTTACATCCCATCCTCAAGTTGTAATTAATCTATGAAAATGACATGGCACCTCACATATTTCCTATTTCTCTTGTTAACATGTTTCAATGCTCTCAATCTTGTGATGTTGTGTTCCTGGCCTCACAATTGAGAGGAACTAGTGTCTAAAGAATGAGGTCATGGTAACATACAAACAAAAGCATGGAGGAGATCGGGATCTCCACACCAAAATCTAAATATCTGAAGAATCAAAGTCAGCTATTTTAACTACATTCTTTTAAAACCAAATACTAAATAGATTTGTTTCAGCAAATTAAATACTAAATACTAAATGGATTTGTTTCAGCAAATTAAATTTCAATTTTTTTTATTAGGAGCAGTGTTCAGAATTTTCTCAAGTTTATAGCTGTATTTCTCAGATTAGCACTATTTGTTTACTCATATAAGTATTTATCCATGTTTTGGCCATTTTCTATATTACAGCATGTTTGCTTTATTGTATGTAGCCCGTGCACCGGGTTTAATTCTCCAAACAAAATGGGAGACAAGAAGCCTATGTTTAGACCCAGGTCCATGATATTTTGAAACAGCCACTTGGAGGTGCAGGAGGTTATTCACCTTCTGCCATTTCCTGTTGGGAAATTATGAACTCATTATAGGGTAGAGTCACATAACTGTGAACCCATGGCCAACCACTTAGTGGTGCTGTGTATTGATACACCAGCAAATCTACTAGGCTGTCCCCTGGCTGACTTTTAAAAATGATCTTTTTAAACCTTTGTTTAATTTCCAAAGTACTATATAAGTACACCGCTTACATAGACTGCTTTTAAATTCACCAACAAAACACATGGATATACAGGCATATGATTAAAGCTGCACAAGTAAAATATCATCACCACGTCACTTGGTCTCCACATAAATATAAATTCATCTGGAACAGGTTAACAAATAATTGTTACAGTCTGTTTATTTTGTTAAAGGAAAGCCACCTGAAGGCACCCCTAAAATGCACAGCCTCATGTATTGAGCCCCATAGCTCAGGAATGTCCCAATTCAGTCCTTGGGCCATTTTGATTTAACTGATCTCAGGCAGGAGACAGTAGGGCTATTGCAACTATTACAGTTAGCCTGTGCATCCCTTTTGTCAGAGAGTAGCAATGTAGGGTGAGGGGGGCTCTATAGTCTGGATTTTTTTTTATTGTTCACTACTACATTGCCTCAAACAGAAATTGTACATACTGAGAGAGATATTATAAAAGATCAGTTAGACCCTGGAAAACTGAACCCCGCAGCAGTAAGTACCTATGGGAGACGAATGAAGAAAAGTTTGCATAATTGTGCACTCTGCTTAAGATGGACCTTAAACCAACATTTCATTAGTTGAAGCTTGACTCTTAGTTGCACGAGTGAACCCTTTAAGCATAATGGTCCATTTAGGAGCTTTCATAAAAATCCACAACAGTCATGGGAAAATGTGCATGGGGCCCTAAAGGCTGTACCCTGTGCTTTCTTGCAACTTGCCCATGCTGTGCTGAAAATCTGTTGTCTCAGGCAATGGCAGCAAAACACATTAAAAAGTCAGGACCCTGTGAATTTATGAGAAGTGCATCACCATGACAAATATTTCAGCCCCGCAACTCCATTCGCCCTTTTTGGATGTGTGTCCGTTGCAGCCGAGGCCTAAATTGAAAAATCAATTCCAATTTAAATTATTGGAATAAAGAACACCAGGAGTCAGAGATAAAAAGGCTCTGTTCTCAAAGATTCTCTTTAATTGGAAAGTCATTTCTTCAGGGTATTCTAATGGTTCACAGGGAAGATTGCAAAATAAAGTTGATGGGCTGGGGAAAGGTTAATAGCTGCTATGCTATTTTGCACAGAAACATTGTTTCCTCAGCTCTGCTAAAGCATCAAACAAAGAAAAATAACTTGCATAATTCTGGTTCTTGTTGTATATTGTTATTTTCTTTTGGCCCGGTTTGGTATTTGGGAAGCAGAATTTTTGCTCACGGGTTTCTACTGATGTTTATAAAAGGGAAGGCAAAATAAAGAAAAGGTAACCCCTGTTCATGTGAAACTCAATTTCATGGCACATTATCTTTTCCCGTTCTTTCCTCTCAGCTCTCATTTTCATTAAGACCACAGACAAGCATAAATTAATAATTACTTCAGGTTGAATAAATGCAGGGCATCCTTTTAGCCCTCATTTTCCTCGCTGGTCCTTCATGTTCATGCTTGCAAAATGTTAATTTAAATAATGTGCCTTGCCCTCATGTTGTACGATTCTGTTTTGCAGTTTCACTAATACATAATGGTTTGTTCTGATTAGGCTGCAATGCCTTTATCTTTTGTTAAATCAAGCCTTTCATTATCCTCATGTAGAATTAATATCCGTTCAATGCCTGGGAACAACTTTGACCAAAGCTTTTGCCACCACCTCCAGATTTTTCCCCTTTTCTATATTTTCCATAGTAGTCAACAAGGTTGATCAATTTTGTATTATGTCCAACATAGACATGCTCAATGATACATCACAGTCTGAATCTATACAACACTTTCACTTTTTTTAAAGAATATTTTTGCTTATCGTAGTGCATTTTAATGCCATTTTGATCTCTGTCTGCATATGAAAACAATAATGTGTATATATTACACTTTTTTGTGATCTACTGATAGCATGTTACATGTCTTGAAATTTTCTATGGTATATTATACTCTCAGATCACACAGCACTGCTGTAACTTCAGCCTCAATCAAAAATCACTTTAAGTTAGTATATACTATCACCGCATCACATATTAACTGCAAGAAGTCCACGTTTAATAGAAAATGTGCTACATGTAAAATAATATGCAATAATCTAAGATAATTTAAGGTGTTAGTTCACTGTAGGGATTCAGATAACAAACCTAACCATAATGACTTGGACAACAGATTTGCAATTAACTTACTGTTTCTATAATATAATAATAATCCTTGCATTTGATATAGCGCGTCTCAAAGTGCATCACGGAATATACTGTAAGGTGAATTCACTGTATATTTGTGGGTGAAACATGACACCGGTGTCCCACACACAGTCGTAGATTGAAGGGAAATTTAATTTTCCCTTGAGGGATTATTACCAGACGTGTGGAGTAAGGAAACTTGCTGAAGGTTTTGCCCTGCTGGGAATCGAACCCAGATCTCTCGCTTGCGAGGCATATTCTCTAACCACTGAGCTACAGGGTTCCTGGATAATTAACATCTCTGTATATTTCAGGATCGGTGTTTAGTACTGGCCTGACATACTATAATTATATAGTGGAGCTCCTGTAGCTTAGTGGTTAAAGCACTCACCTTATAAGCATGAGACCTGTGTTCGAATCCAGGCAGATCAGGGCGAAACCTTGGGCAAGTTTCCTTACTCCACACACGCGCCGAATAATAATCCCTCCAAAAAAACACCATCATAAAAAAAGTTGGTCAGTTTCAATCCACGACTGTTTGTGGGGATGCTGCTGTGCGCAATTGGTTGTTGTGTGTCACTCACAAATATAGTCAATTCACTTTACAGTATATTCGGTGAAGCGCTTTGAGACATCGATAAGATGTGAAAAGCGCTATATCAAATGCAAGGATTATTATTATATTCATGGTTTGTGTTTTTTGATTCCCATTCTGTTGTCACATTCAGTCTCAATTCAACCAGAAATGTGGCCCACGGTTTTCACCCATGTTCCTTGATGTCACTATACAAATGTAATTTTATTGTTCTTGGTGTTGCTGTTGTCAGATGACAGAGAGCATATATTGTGGAGAGATGGCAGATTCCTATTGGATTTTTCGTTCTTAGAGTTGGGGAGTGCTCCACTTTCACCAAGAACCATTAAAGTTGGGAGACCGGCTTCGGGAAATGATCACATCCAAGTGCCAGTCATGGCTCAAATTCAAACCCTTGACAGCTGAAAGGATACTCCTTCATTTACTTGAATTAAGCCCTCATCAATTTGGCTGCTCTGTATTTTAATTTTATTAGTGTCTTTTTAGCATCTTCATCAAGGTGTATTGCTAGTTTTTGAAGGGACAATGTTGTCAATAATGTGTGGCTTCAAACTGCTTAAAGTACAATTATTTTGAAACTGACTGTGGATTTACATAGCACCTGCCCTTTTCAGTACCCCACAATTGATCTCTGTTCAGGAATATCATCTTAACAAGCTGGAATCTCAGAATGGACCACCCAGGATTTCCAACCATCAGGAAATGTGAAGCCAATTTAAAGGGTCACCAGCAACTCCATGCATTTACTCTTTCATTTATTCCCTTTTTCCGCCTGGAAATTTTAGGAATTAAGTTTTTTTCCATAAAAACAAACCAGTCGGATTGAAAAAAAAAGGGTAAACTGGGCTCCAGGGAAAATGTCACTAAATGTGCACTTTCAATTAGAAATAATTGAGTTAAATAGGGCAAATGATTAACTTCTTGATAGATCTAAAAAAAAATCAATTAGTCTCCATAAGAGCAACCTACTGAGGTTTGGGAGGCTGTGTTTTCCAGTACTGTAAATTGAACTCTTTTGGGGGCTTGGTTGCTAGATGATACAAAACAATGAAGCTTTCTGCAGTATGTGTTTTCCATTCCATTATAATCCACAAATGCTTCTTTATCACAACTAAAATTTATTGATTCTAGTCAGTAAAATAATAAATTGGCATCAAATCTATCCAACCTGTGTTTCATGCCCAACCAATAGTAATTTAAGTTGTTTTGTGAATTAATTTTCTATTATCACACAACATGAAAAATTTTAATCTAGTCTTTTTTTTCGAACATATGAGTTTACTTGATGATTTTCATCTTTCACTCTAACATCTAATTGAAATCCAATATCCTTGATCCATGGTATTGGCAATAAACTGGAAAGCTACCTGCCTTAAAAGAAAGAAGTTTGGTGAATGTTTAAAAGGTTAGTAGGTTTCACAAAATGTACTCATTTCAGATTACTAATCATCGGACATTACCAGTGTTCATTTATCTAAAGTATGATAACAGCTGCCAAAGCTTTATTTTGGCTTCACCCTCAAAAGACAGTCTGTTTCAATCTCATAAGGTTTCAATCCAGCTAGAGCTAATTTGTCACTAATTACATGAGCCTTAAACTGCTTTAAACATGAACATTTTTGTCAAATCCCTGCTTAAAATCCAAGTAACTCATATTAACTGGTTAGAGTTAATTCACTCACTTGGTTACTATCTTGAAGAATTCCAGTACATTTCTAAGATGTGTCAAAGTAGCAGGACAAAAGATCACTGATTCAAGGATGTGAAGGGCATTTTTAGGACAGACACCAAGAAGTATCTTTTTACACAGAGAGTAATCAATAGCTGGAAATAGCTTATTAGGAAGAGTGTTTGAGGCCATGACACAAGCTTGATTCTCATAAATGACAACCAGAACCACAAGAGCATTGGTCGACTTTTATGGGGCGATGTTCCAAATTGACTTTGGGATACCATGTTACATAGAGTACCTAGATTTACAAAAGGCATTTAATGTAATATCACTTGAAAGATTTATTTGCAAACCGTTGCTAGTGGTTCCAATACATGGAAGTGGATTTGGAATTGGGAAGGAAGGAATGTGTTAGGGCAGCTTCAAAATGGGGAGAGGTATTAAGTTGGGTGCCTCAGGGCTTCCAATGGAACTCCTCAGGATACTTCAATTCATTGACTGGGTTTGGAGACTCAGTACAATGTAGTTAAATTTTAAGATTTTGCTTTTTATCAAGTCTTAAGACCCTCCTCCTCGACCATGCCTTCAGCCACCCTCCTAAACCTCCCTTTGTGCTCTCCATCCACCCTGACAGTGTATGTGTGGTCAGGTGGTGCACAGTGAAAACATTCTTGTTTCTTTTAAATCAAGAACCAATACAACCACACTGACATATTTGTGAAGCACAGTTTATAATCCACACCTCATCCTGTACAATGGCTCTCTAATTTTGATGAAAGCTGATCCAACATCGATTTAATGAAGTAAGTATAATTTAATCAAACTTCCTCCAACCAGATTAGTGCAACAGCATCAAAGTTAAAGGCATTTGTGTAATTTATCTCGATTGGATTAGCAACCTATCCATGATGCATGGCTTGCAGTAAATACGTAAGAATATGTATATTTTGAATATATGCAAAATGCTCTGAAGATTCAAGGTGCTGAATAAAATGGTTGGAACTGAAAAAGTATACTCGGCAACTCTGGACTGTGCATTTTAATTTGCGTTTTTTAAAAACGTGTTTTGCATATATTAGGTTCTTTGTGTTTAAAACCTAAGGAGATTGAAAAAATAGGAAGGTTTCCTTTTCAATTTTATTTCTTTTACAGGATTATGTCAATTGTGAAAAATGGTAGGAAAAAATGCAATAAAAACAGAAAAAATGTTCCAATGACTAACTGTCAGCTTTGATCAGTGAGTGGGCCAAAGTAAATCTTAAACAATACATTTCCATTTATTAAAAAATGTGTGGTGGCTTTTAAGACAGTTTTATTTAAGTAATGCAAATATGAAATGGGCTCATTTTTAATGACTTGAATATCTTGCAGAGTCCATTGAATATCCAGTTTAAAAAATGCTTTCAAGTTTCAAACAACTTTTTGAACAAATCCAGTATAATTCTCCAAGAAAAATAAATCCTAAACTTTCACTGCATTCTATATAATCTTCTCACATCCTAGAAAACAAGTAGCTTTTAATAGGCATGATCTGGCAAAAGTGAACCAACCATCTTATCAAGTGACATTTCACCAGAATTGAAAGTTTCAGGATTTGTTGCATTCATACTTCCAGGAGCAATGCACAGACTTATTTGCTTCCGAAATTTAATGGACAGGAATATTTAAGTGCACTTTAATTCATGAATTTGTCCCTCATATCATTGATGAGTCTATACTTTCTAAAATGATGTCCCAAATTAGGAATGCAACACTCCAGTTTCCTATTTAATAATAATAATACTTTCATTTGATATAGTGCTTTCACGTCTTCTAGACATCTCAAAGTGCTTCACCGAATATACTGTAAAATGAAATGACTGTACATTTGTGGTTGAAACATCCATTTACAGGCAATATTAGATAATTGGATAAAATGAAGATGCGTGAAATTGAAGGTAATCCATCGGCATGGAGAGGAATTCATTTGGAAGGTTAGAAGCAGACCATTAAGAATTAAAAAAAAAAAATTCTGATTGGTGGGTGGTGACATCAGGAATAGAAGCTGTGTCATCAGCTTTTCATTTTAGATACAAAATGTGACACTCATTAATAAATGTTATTTTATCAAATATTTAATCAATGTGATTTCACCCACAAAATAAATATACAGTCAGTACACTTTACAGTGTATTCTGTAATGCACTTTGAGACGCCTAGAAGATGTGATGAAGCACTATATAAAATGCAAGGATTATTATATGATATCTGATATTAACAATAATACATGTTGTAATTTGATATAGCGCATCATCACGTCATCAAAACATCTCAAAGCACATCACAGGGTATTCTGTTAAGTGAACTGACTGTATTTTGTGGGCAAAATGCGGCAGCCAATTTTCACACAGCAGTTTGCCAGAAACTGCCACGGATTGAATGACCAGGTTATTTGGTGGATATTTGTCCAGGAGTTTCTATTTCTTCTCTTTTCAAATAGTGCAATGGAATCTTTAACGTCCACCTGAATAGGCAGACAAGATCTCAGTTTAATGTTTCATCTGAAGGACAACATGCCACAAACCGCCAGCAATTCTTTAGAATGTCATCTTAGACTATGTGATATCAAGTCCCAACGGGACATTGTTGAATCCACAACGTTCTGACTCAGAAGCAAGAATACTACTACTGTACCAGGCTGCCAAGAAACAGCATTTTTCACCTCAGCATCAGCATCCTCATTTCCCACTAGCAGCTGGAGAGCAGGATTTCTGAGCTACTTCAAAGGTATAACTCAATCTGAGGTGATGGGAGAAATCATTGCTCAATTCCTTGCACCACAAGTTGGAACTGGCTTCGTTAGAATATAAAGTTGAAAGACACAACTGCAAAAAAAAACAGCTAAACATTGGTCAGCATCCAAAAAATTGTTATACTGTCTGCTTCAGAGCAAACTTTGCGGTGAAGCAAAAGTGCATAGTAAACAAACAATACGGTAGCCAATGCAATGCATTAATTAATCACATTCATGTGTGTTGTAACATCACAGTGCAAATGATTGAACAAAGCTGTGTTGCCACTGAATGCTATTTGGCTCCTTCGCAGTTGTATTTGTGTACATGAGAGGTAAATGGCATTGTTTCAGTGTTATGTTGCTCAACGCCTCTGCCAAAGGAAACATTCTATTGCAGAGTTTGGCCTGAAGTACAAATCACATTTCCTATTTTTTTGCAAAATTTCCAGAAGACTAAAATGGCTGGTTCCAGTCTGATTAAGACTCTACAAAAGGACAGTGAAATTATTTATTGTCAAATAGAATATCAAATAAAGCACAGAAGCATCTTTGCTTTTCACACACAGCTAAATTGTTGTTTCACTTTGGTTTATCATCAGGATGCAATATTCAAACTTTCTGATCCAAGCAAGGACCCACATTAGCTTAAATGTGCAAAGTTAATGTAACCTTTCAATATTATTTTTACATGTGAGCCAAAAATATTTAAGTGAATTTTTTTGTTGTTGAGAAATGTTATGAACTTGACACCAATCACAAAATAATGGGAATCCACAACGTTTGTTAATCTACAATTTATGTTTTGTTAATGATGAATGGTAGAAATTGTACAGTTCCTTGCAGCTTTACACACAGTATTTTTCATATTCTCTTCAGACATGATGAATCTTAAATTCCAAGTCCAATATCTGGTACAGCTGACAAGCCATTTGCTATGGTTTTGATTACAAGCATCTCAGAGGATGAAGTGGTCAGGTGGTATAGCTGAAGAAGATATCATGAAAATAACTTCACGGCACATCTCTAGATTTGGATATATCTCATAGACTGATGATAGAAGATATAACTCACAAGATCACAAGATTGGTTGGATAAAAAAGGATTTGTCCCCATCTGAGGTCCTCCTTTCAGAACGCTCATCAAACTGCTTTTTAAATAAGTCCAATGTCCTGGCCTCTACTTCTTTCAGACATTGATTGTCACCTGCATAAATAAAATCTTTCTGGTACCTATCCTGAAATTGCCCTTAACAGCTTTACTCATATGATCTCTAATTCTACTGATAATAGAACATGGTGCATCCTAAAACATTGATCTGGGTTTACTTTTTTTAACTGCATATAAAATTTGAAATATCTTTATGAAGACCTGCATTCAATTTCCAGCAGGGTGAAATGTTGGGCAAGTTTTCTCACTCCATACACCCCTGTTTCTCTAGTAGTAAGCAGAAACACAGTTGTTAGTCGATTGGTGGATCACTTTTCTGGGGGTAATAATTTCTTTAAAAAAGGTCACTTCAATCCACGACTGTTTGTGGGACACTGCTGTGCACAATTGGTTGCGACATTTCGCCCATTCACTTTACAGTATATTCTGTGAACATCCATTCACTTCACAGTATATTCTGCGAAGCGCTTCGAGACGTCTCACAGAAGTGATAAGGCCTATATCAAATTCAAGGATTATTACTATTATTATTGATATAGTTAATTCCTCCCAAACTGCTGATCATCTCATTGTTTTACTCTGCATTGCCTCTAAGGGCCTAGAAAACCCCCTAATGTTGCAGTGACCAGAACTGTACGCAATATTCAAGCTGTGGCGTCCCCTGGTATTAAGGAGAAGATAATTCCTAAACCAGGATTATACACAAGGGGCACCTCCCTTGAATTTCCTGGATTTGCTTTTTGATAGGGATTTACTGTATTTTACATTTATCGGTATGGAGAAATGTTCATGTGCAAAACAATGGAGATCAAAAGTCCAGAAAGTATTACGCTCTTTAGAATTTAGGAAAATTCATGATTTTGTTCAAAATGTTTTGGCTGTGAATCTATTAATGTAATTAATTTATGTTCAAAATAAATTGAGTTGATATTTTGTGAAAATGATTTATTATAGAATTGGATATAAAAATACTGCAAGCTTTTTTTGTTTTAAATTTGTTATCTTGTTGTTATGTTGTTTCAACTGAGAGATTGCCAAGTACAGAAACATATGTCCAGCAATATGAAAGAGATCATACATTGTATAAGATCAGACTACTTCTGCAGATGATAAGTTGGAGTGATGACATATATCTCTAAGAGTCATTGCTACAGGTGTAATAATAAATTAACAAGGACCGCACATTTCATTTTCATGTCAATTGAAGGTAAAATAATTATAGAGTATTTTGGATATCATGTAAGTATCATCAGAAATGGGGTCAAACTTTGCAAATGGGATTCAGGTTGCTAACTGGATCCAGTATTCTTGGGAATTAGTCAATGCATTCATATCACATCACATTATTGTGGAGTCCTGTAGCTCAGTGGTTAGAGCACTTGGCTTGCAAGCGAGACCTGGGTTTGATTCAATGCAGGACGAAACCTTGGGCAAGTTTCCTTACTCCACACATCTATAATAATCTGCTGAAAAAAACAGTAATAAATTAGTCATTTCAATCCATGACTGTTTGTGGGCAATTGGCTGCCACATTTCACCTACAAATATACAGTCAATTTATTTTACAGTGTATTCTGTGAAGCGCTTTGAGATGTCTAGTGGACGTGAAAAGCGCTATATCAAATGCAAGGATTGTTATTATTATTATCACGAGTTAAATGTCTTTTGGATGTAGACAACTGGCAATGGGATAAGAATAGATTCAATGAGATCCACAATTCAATTAATCATTTTGCCATAATCAGAATCGGAGGCCTGTAGCATAGTGGTTAGCTCGCATTGCAAGCGAGATACATGGGTTTGATTCCCAGGCAGGGCAAAACCTTAGGCAAGTTTCCTCTACATATCTCTTTTTATCTAGAAGTAAGTAGCAACCTGGTTGTTAATCGATTGGTGGATCACTTTCCAAAGGCAATAATGTATTATTGTTCCTTGGCTTTTCAGATATGAATTACAAATAGTGACACCTGCTTTTAATTAGAAATGTGCATTTCCAACCTGTGGTAACTGTGTTCAATACAACATAATACATGGTTAATGTAATTTAAATAAAGTATAGTAAAATATATGCTTTCAAGTGATGACTTTGCCTGTGAGATACTTGGGTGAATGTGGTGGTAAATAAATCTGCACTTCGTGGATATAGGCAAATCATGAAATGGGGAAAATCGTCAAACAATTATTTGCCACTTTAAAGGGTATATGAATATTGAGGTGTTGTGATTATGATGTTACATCTGTACTTGGACTCTTTGCTTTATGTTGGATGTCCAGATTTCCATATGGATTCTACTGCAAATTATTGCTGGTGAAGGTGTTGTTGTTTGTCTTAGTTATGGATTGTTTAATTTACTGTTCTAGTCCCAGTAGTATTTATCTAGCTAGAGATAGTGAGAGAGTGCTGTTCTTGCTGCAATCATTTTGCATTGAGAGATGCATACCCAATTGGCCTGACAAACAAATTCAATATAAATAACATTAGAGTAATCAGACAACAGCCTCCTATGAAACATTTGGTTGCCATAGAATGGACAGCACAATATTAACTGAGAAGTTGGTGGCAGTCAAACCACCAGCAGCAGCCTTCACAAGGAGCTCTGACCTTCCCAAATAAATACTATAAATACTCCAGGATTTCTTTGCAAAGACATGTCTAATGTGGGTTCTCAAACTGCTCAGAGGGATAATTGTGGGATATCCTAAGTACAGTAACTGGCAGATTCAGTGACCAATTTATTTTTTTCTACTATGTAAAACAAATCAAATTGACAAAAAGGATTGTTTCTTTTGACAACAAAAATTAATATTTGGCATTTGTTATGAAAACATCTAATCCTCCTTCTCCGACATCCTTCATATGTCCAGTTTCGACATCCAATTGAAATTGTAAACTTCTGTCACTCGTTTCTTGTGGTTTTATCTCTTAGCATGTCCACTTATATTGGTACTTTGCAAACAAATAGCACCTGAGTTTAAACATGTTTTATTACAGGACATTATTTATTTGAAATTGCACAAAATGGTCAAAGTGGCTTGTTACCCTGATTAATACATTCATGAGGTGCAAAGCAGTGTGTACAATATCTTTGCGTATTTACAAAGTCTGCAATGCAAAAAAATAATGATATGCAAAGCCAAGAATATAGGTTTGAACATGTGCAAGTAGTATTTGCCCTTTTCACACAAAAAAACACTGTTGTAAAATTGACATATTGGTAGCTAAATTGGCATCGATTCATGATTAAATGCTGAATTCTAGGAACACAGAATTCACAATACTGTATATATAAATATATGTAGATAATATACAGGGTGGCCAAAAAGTTGTGGTAATAACTACCCAACTATCCAAAAAATATATTTTCTATAAGGCATATTAGACATTATAATGGTATCACAACTTTTTGGTCACCCAGCATATATATATTCACAAAGAATCTTAAAGGGGCCGTTTACACTATTATTTGGAGGAAGTCAATTTAAAATATTTATCTGTTAGGGTGAATAATTCACAATCCAGCAATTTGCTGTTTAGAATTACATGCAGAATATTCAGCTATCACTGATACTTTTAATGAGCCCTGTGTCATGTGGATTGTATACCATAAGCTGTGATAGTAAACTAAATTGTGAAAGCCAGGTTGACAAAAGATTAATATCCCAGATCTGTGTGTAACCCAGTGTTATATTCTCCTCTGCAATCTCCTAAAACTCATTTTACCAGCCCATATCTTTTCCTCTAACAATTCTGATCAATTGCTTGTTTCTCAGTCTTCCTGTTCTGAGCTTTCAGCCATTGTGGCCCTAGCCTCGAGAAATCTTCCAAAACCTCTTTGCCCTGCTTCCTCTCATTTTACCTTCAAAACCCTCCTAAAATATATCTTTTCAGCAATGCTTTTGGTTAACAAAATCCAACCAGCCTTCTTTTCTGCTATGGTGTTCCCTAACATTCATTTAATAATAATAATAATCCTTGCATTTGATGTAGCGCTTTTCACATAAGAACATAAGAATAAGGAGCAGGAGTAGGCCATTTGGCCCCTCGAGCCTTCCCCGATTCAATAAGATCATGACTGATCTTCTAATCTAACTCCATCAGCCCGCCTTATCCCTTATCCCATATCCCTTAATCCCTTTATCCATAAGAAATCTATCAACGCTGCATTCAAGTGGTAGAACGTCAGTTCTACCATTTTAATCCTGACAAATTTCCACGTCTTCTAGACTTCTCAAAGCGCTTCACAGAATATACTGTAAAGTGAATTGACTGTATATCTCTGAGTGAAACGCTGCAGCCAATTGCACACAGCAGTGTCCCACAAAAACTCGTGGATTGAGTGGACTCGTTGGAAAGGTGAATGCTCAGTGGTTCAATTTCTAGTGAAAGGCACTATGTGAATGTAAATTCTTATTTTGATAATTGCACATTCACAGATTAGTCTCATTCGCAACCAATGACTAGGAGCAGCACCTATTCAATGTTCTTTTTGATCTATTATCCACTGGACTGCCAAGTTGACTGATCTTCTTCTGTGGAGTGTTTGACTGTGGGTGTGGGTGTTGATGAGGCAGCTGAGATGGGTGACCCACCTTTGGAGAAAACCCAGACTATCTTATCTTCAAGCAATCTATTTATGTCAATTCTCTTGGGAGGGAAGATCCGTTTAGAGGATTATAATGTCACTGGGAGCTAATTCATCTCCTCTTTCAGTGGAGAAAGAATGCATGAAGTAGCTACGAATGGAAGAAACTAAATAGAAAAAAATAAAGGGAGTAGTGATAGCTAGTGATAGTATTTACAATATACTGTATATATTTATTTGCTCAATCTCATAGGACAACGTAAATAATACCAGCTGTAGAGAACCTTGAAATAAAACAATCTCATATGTCCTTTGGCTGTACACTTTATTGAATTATAAAAACACTCACTCAATGTACATCATCCAAGCTGAGTAATTTAGATATGGGAAAATATCTGTGAAATATATTGATTGCATTATTGATTCAGAAGCCAATTGCTGTTGAACGCCAGGTCTACCATTTTAATCCTGACACATTTTGACATATGAACCAACCATTGCTGCTGCTACTGCCTGGAGCCAGTAACAACTCAACATGATAGAGAGTGGTGGTAAGGGGTGGTGGAAAGGAAGCGTATGGAAGGGAAAGGAGAGGGAGTGGTGTCTGTGTGCTGGGTGAGGGTAGGGGCTGCCTTAAAAAAGTTTATTTAAAAATGTTTTTACAAAAACCTATGGATTGCAAAAATAAAAAATCTTGAATAAATAATTAATCCCTGCCTTTTGAAGAGCTTTACTTCAAGGTTGATTGAAACTTTAACCTCGGTCTCAATAAAAAAAGCTTCAAATTTGCCAGACCTTGAATTTTTACAACAGTATGTTGAATTATGCAGCAATCAGTCAATTATTCATCTCTCCCAGATCGAGATGGCAGTGCTTGAAAAGCATGCAGAAATGGCTTTACCAAGTACTGTGCTGTGTCAACACATTTCACTCCAGATTGCTTACAAGACAAATTTTTGTTTTAACATTGATTCTATTATTTTCCTGCTGGTTTGTAATAAGGTATGTGTTACAGATCAATTTAGTCTTTAGGTTTGTGGCTTGGATAAAGCAGTTAATTTTCACATCACTGGATTTCTTTTATAAAGGTTTATTGGGTTAGTATATTTGACTGGTTAATTTGTATTTGAGAAGTAAGCAAAAATATTTTACTACGAGGAAATAAATATCCCGCTTCCAGCTATTCATGTCCTTCAAGGTGCTTATTATACAAAACAAATATATTAAAGGTTAAATGTAAATAGGCTTAGACCAATATTTGTCATGGCCCTTCTTAATGTTGAACTTGTTTTGAAAGGCAAAGAAACTCATTTGAAATCCTTTCGTCTCAGGAATAGAAGAGATCAAACAGCATGTTGACGAGATGAATAATTCTTTGCTTTGTTCCTGAATGAAAAGCAGAAGTAAATACACAAATAACTGCATCATCAATACGAAAATGTACATAAATAAATCATGCAGATGCAAGCAGTTTGCTTGGCTGGCTGTACAATTATGGAAAAAATGCTTGTTTAACAAGAACCAAGGACTATGCTTTTATGCTGTTCTGCGCTACAGTAATTCATCTCAGGAAAACAACATTTGAATGTACACAAATCTTGAGTGCATTGTTCTCTTGCCACTGTAAATAGCTGACTTTCTGTTGTTTTTTGTCTATCTCAGTAACTAAATATCCTTGCAATGTCACAATATCATATAAACTGCCTCAATCTTAACCCATGTTGAACCAAATCTGCTTTCTTTGGACTTTTATCTGTTTAAAGATAATATTTTCTGGCAGGGGTGATTTTGCATTTCCAAAGCTTTTGTGATTGTGAAACAAAATGATAAATGTTTTGACATTTAAAAAAAATACAAAATGCAGATCCTTAGTAAGGCTGCAGGGGTTCAAAAAGGATAGATTTTCTTCAGTTATTAGCAGTGGCTTGGAAAATACACTGAAAGGCTTTATTTTGCTAATCCTCTTAGTTTTTAATGAGCAACTGTTCCAAAAGTTGTGAGGAACAGCCTCTGGAACATTCAGCAAAATAACACTTTTCCCCCAGTCTTCTATTTACACATGGTTTTGTTTCTCACTGAAGATCTTTTATTCTAAAGACCATTCTCAACAATAATTTATCTGCATATGATTTCTGGTGGATTTTTTATGTTTGTTTTTGTTAAAGTATATGCCTTCAAATTAACAACCTTATCAATTCCAATGTGAAAGCTTTCATTTGGTTCTTGGATGTTAATATAGAATACCATCTTCAACTATAAGTGAATCCTACATAAAAACAAATCAGCATCAATAACAACAACAACAACGATTTATATAGCACCCTCCACCCCGGACAGCATCTCAGAGCACTTAAATGATCTGCGATCACAGATCACTGTTAACACAATGTTTCTTCTAAACAATATTATCAGTGTTTATTGGATTTTTTCGTGAAGTCACAGGGGGAAAAAAAGTACATTTTGAGAGAAACCTATTTCTGTCAGGGTCTAATGCAAACATTCATCCTGTGGGATTGAACATGAATCCACTATTAGGCAAGTTTTATTGGAACCCTAATATGCAGTACAGTAGTGTGGAAAAATTAGCCTGCTTTCTGGAACTCTGCCCCTCCACCTCACATCCTCTTTACCTTTTAAATCCACCTTACAATTTACCTCTTTGACCTTTTTTGGGGGGTCATCTTTTTCCTCGCCTCGCCTTGGGTTGGGGTGGTACTCGCATTGTGAAAGCTACTCTGCAAATGTAAATTGTAATGTATTTGCAAACCGGATTTGTTGAGCTAAATCAGACTTCTAGTTTGAATTGTAATTTTTGCAAACATGATTTGATCTGTTTGTTGCAAATTGTGATTGATGACTATCAAATTGGCATTGTTTTCCTCTCAATTTTTGTTAAACTTGGCTGATTTTCGGGACTTGGAACTTATTAGTCACAAATCGGAAACGTTGAATCTTTGATCACAAATCTTGTAGTCTGATTAAGAACAGAAGAAAACGTGGAACCAGTAAAGGGCATTTAAACTGCTACTAAGCGCTTTGAGACGTCGATAAGATGTGAAAAGCGCTATATCAAATGCAAGGATTATTATTATTATTATTATTACTTCTTTCACAGAACTGTGAAACGTGTGCCTTAATGTTGGCATGTGATACACTCTAACTCCCATTTCATTGAGGAAAATGCTACATGAATAAACCCTGAATGCCAAAGTTAAACAAGCAAAAGTCAGAAACTTTTTTGATGTCAAATATACAGTACATGTTTATGCCTACCATATACATTGTGTTGCATATCTCACAGTCATAGTCTTAAGACCATGGTTTTACAATACAAGATTTTACTGAATTTGGAAAATACATAAATTCAGTCTTAATTTTTTTCACAGTACAGTACTTCTTAAAGTTGCATATATCACTAATCCATAGTAATAATGATACACAAGATGTGATTATATATCCGCAAGTGTGATTGACAAGGTGATGAACAAGTGTCAAAGGTCACAAGTGGATTAGGGGTGGCCTTACCGAATAAAGTGTTTGACACATTGCAAGATGTATCCCAATGGCTGTTTGCTGCATTGTTAGAGTTCCTGTTGTTCAAATGAAAGTTTAAACCAAGGTCCTGTCTGCCTGTGAAGGTGGATGTTAAATATCCTTCAGCACTATTTAAAAAGAGAATGGAATTACTCTGTGTCCCAGCCAATATTCCCCAAATACAATTACTCATTCACTTCAGGGCTGTTTGCAGATGTATGCAAAGTAGGCAATCGCATTAACCTAAAAAAATACACGATGGTCCTGTGAAGCATTTTCCCAGTAGGAAAGGCACTAAATCAAATGCAAAGATTATTATGATGCAAGTTGTATCTCTTCAATTGAAGAAAAATTGAAAATACTGTAATGAAATACTGTAACTGGAATGTGTAATCAATGACCAAGTGACAGAGGCCTTATTTAAGTCAGCTTGATGTTGTACTGAGAAGATACAGTGAGCATTCTGGATGAGATCAATGGACCAAAAGGCCTTCTTCATCCTAATCTCTCATGATATTGTGAAATGCAGTACAGTATTGTAAAAGTTGCAACCAGAAAAATAATTTCCACTTGATGGTGCAACTTTGTTGTAGTCATGCCAATCAAAATGATTTTAATTGTCAGTTTCCCACTGTTTAAGCCTCGCATGTATAACCTAGGTTCTCTTTGTTCTTAGTAATATAGTCAGAAGAGATAAAGCAAAATATATTCCCCGTAATGTCTAGTGTTGCCACACAAAATTTAAAGATCAATTCCAGTCTTAGTAAATTCATTATCTCTCTCTTCTTTACTCTATTTTTTCTTTTTTAATCTTCCTTCTAGTTTTAGGAAATGCCCGCAACATAAAATACATATAATAAATATGTATTACGTTGCAATCTCTAGGTCCTGCCGCTCCTTGTTCTCCTGTAGGCCAGTCACTTCCTTTCTTGTCAACAATTCCTGGTATCTTCCTCCTGAGTCTTGAAATGTTTTCCCAGCTTTAATAACCATTACGATAACATTTAAGATCATGCAGAATTTTAGAAAATTTAGCAAATCAGTTTCAGTATATCTTGAAGCTAGCTCTTTTTGAGAACTGTGTAATACTGACTTCTGAAAGAAGACTGAATTTGAGACTTTAAAATAGTCACTATGATCAAATTTTAGATAATCGACTTAAGGGGCTTAACATCATGTGCAATAATAATATATTTAATACAGCACCTTCCTGAAATAATAGTCTCCTAGAAAGTGCCGTTACTGTGTATATTGTGGGTCGAGTGAATTGAGACCTTTGGTCTTTACCTGTCGTGACTATTCTATAGCTATCTAGCAGGTATTGTTTCAAACAACTGAATCTTGTTTGGTTCAAGAATAAATGCCAAGCAAATAAATACCAATTTACTTCAAACTATTCAAGTATCCCTTGATGTATCAACGGGTTGAGCAATTTGGTGCTTGTGACAAACAAACCAATGCCTAATTTGGGCCCATTTAATTTGCCCAGCCACAGGCAAGAGAAAGACTGGTGCAGTATATCTCACTCATGAAGGGAAATGTAGTATCTAACCAAACAGTGTTTAATCTCCTTTATGTATTAGCATCTCAGCTGGGAGAGATATCTTGAAATAAATCAAAGAGCCAACAGAAGTGTGCAATAAACACCAGTGAAATGGAGATTTCAGACAATTTTATTAGCAGATTGTTGAAAAGAAAGAAAATTAAATACAATACAGTAAACGTGGTTCTCACATTTAAACCAGGCTCAAATAACTAAGCTACTATAGAAAAATCTCAGTTTCTTGCATTATGATGTAAAAACAGATTTTTTGTACAGATTTTGTACAACAAAATTCGTAATAACCTTTTTTTTTAGAAAACTTTAAATATATAGATAAAAATAGACAATTTTCGTATGTCCTAGTTGAAGATGTGTGTTGTGTTCCAAGGGCTTGCATAGAGCGCAAATGTGGTTATAATACAGAATACCTAAACATTAATACGTTCAATATGAAAAGCAAATAAACAATAATGTGAAAATGTATTGTACTGAGAGTCTATGAACAGAGAACGTAATAAACATCAGAACTGGGGTAACAACCTACAATACAACTTCCTATGACGTTTGCTTAAAAACCTGCAACAATATTCTGCAGCATTCCTTCATTCGAAATCCTTTAAGAGATCTGGTCAATTCCTATTGTCGTTTACCCTATCAACTTGTGTTTCACAACGTAACGTATTTGGCATTTCAAAGAGATTAACAGAAGATGACAGGTGGTGTTGTAATAAATGTCGAAGTGCTAGCCCCACCACTTCTTGTGCTAACCAACAGTATGGGCCCCATTTATTTTGGCAAGGTAAGGTTATATTAATTGTCTAAACAGTATTGTGTTAATCCTTGAAATGCTTGTCATGGCATTTGTTGTGCTAGCCTTTTGAGGGAGAAGAAATTGTCCTTTTTATTAGTTGCTCTAGTGGTGACCTGCATTAAAACAAAGACTCTATGCAAGGAACAGAGGAACAACAAATGCTCGGTGAGAGTGTTTAAATGTTTCTTCTCTCAAAACAGAAGGATCACATGGAGAAGTTTTTTCTTACCCAAACGCACATCAATATAGACATTAATCCTTTCAAGACCATCACAGCAATAACAAAAATGAGCTGCTCCCTTTGTCTCCCTATTGCCAGTATTGAGATATCCTATCCTGCATACATCAGTGGAGAGGTGGCAACTCTTGGTGAACCAGCCGTTGCCTTTGTTTTTCACACAGCTACACCCATCTTCCTATATCTAGGTTTTTTGGGTGGGGTTTCGAGACATTTGCTAAAAATCTCACCACCTAGTCGTTGATTTTCATATCAAGTTACATGTTAACCTGGGGTCTAGAAGCCAATATCTGCAACAGCAGTGAGAAATACAACTCTGAAACACAATTAGCAACTGTTTTCAGTAACCTGTAGTGAGCCACCCTAACCCATACGAACTTCACTCCAGCACAATCTAATTGTGGAGCAGAGGTCCCACTGATTGATGAGAATCTCTTCAGGTTGCTGTCCAGATTGCAATTTGAGACACCCAATGTTTATCAAACGTACATCCCTGGATCGGGGCCATTTTAAACTGGCCTAAGCTCATTTCAAATGTACAGACATATGTATTCGTATACATACAAAAACAGATTGCTAAACTCAGTCTGGCTCATCAAATTTACAATAAGATTTAGCATTTATTTTTCCTTCAGTGGTGTAAATCAGATGCTTAATCCTAGATTTGTGACCTGTTCCCTGGCAATTTGAGTCCAATAGTCCTTTTGTTCCCATTGTTTTAGAAATGACTTACAAAGAATTCCATTAGCATCCACCTGGATTGCCCAATTCCGGTAAGGGAAGCCAACACAGCTGTGAAGGTGAAGGAATCCCGAGGGCTTTCTGACACGCACCAGCTCATCCGATCCAATGGGTTGAGTTAGCTTAAATTCACAAATACTATGAATATGACAAGGTATGACTGGGGTTGGACTTGTTCTGCATAACATGGCCCACGGCAGCAGCTACCTTCACAAGGACAGTCTTTTAAGGGTTACCATGGCAGTGAACAAAGGCAAAACTAAACAGAAAAAGCTACACTACCCAATTAGCACTGTGTTGGAGTTTACTTCCAATTATTTGTACAAAGGTGAACACACAGTTTATCAAAGACAGTGATAATTACACATAACCATCCTTCCCTATTACACAGGGAGAATACAGACTTCAACTCACCACTCAGCTAGGTTTGCTTTCTCAACTGTTACATCAAGTATTGTAAAGATCCTATTTTTAAACAGCGACACCTCAAGGCGACGTGAAAATAATAATTTTTTTAAATGTAGCATTTTGATCCGCCTGACTGCACCACCACAAATCTTAATTAATATCATCAGTTCTGTATCAGAGAGCAGAGACAGGCTCTCCTCACGTGTGGCAGGCAGAGAGGACTTCCGACCTGTCATGCTGAATCTGCGGTGTTGCATGACAGACACCAAGGATCCTGTTCAGTAATACTGTGACTTGAGAACAAATATTTACATGCCTGCATGCTTTGTTAATGAGCTTTAAAACTTAAAATGCGCTTCTGGAACAAACAGAATGACAAAACATAACAGCATCTAAATTTTGAAAGTACTGTATTTTTTTCTTCTAGTAATCTACGGCATACACATTATCTCCCTGTGTCATATTATATACACATGACCAGCAGCTCGGCTAAAAGAAGCAAACATTATTCACAAACCTCTGCCTGTGTGGAACACATGAGTTATATACTTTTTGTGACTTTTGAAACAACTTACATTCACTTTTTTTTCCATTTTATTTAAATTCTGTATCCTAAAACTGAGAAATATCGTAATGCTATGGTTAGCTGCTGTGTGCCTTACTGGAATACTCAATGCAGCTCTCTCTCTCTCCTTCTCTTGAAGAATCTCTCTCCTTCCATTTATCATCACACTAGTGTGACATTACTTGATATGCAAACTTGATTACTACATTACTTGATTTGTCCAATAAATTCCACCAAAATCAGGAAACAAATTCCAGAGCTTTCTTGCTGGTTTGAGCAGGGCACTCTTGACAAAGTGAAAAACACTGTTTATTTTTCTTTAAAAAATGCTTTCTTCACTTTTTCATTTCACTAACTGCAGATATTGTTTTGCACAAGGTGTTCAGGACAGAACTGTCACAAATGGTCACACTTTCTTCCAGGAACAAAGTACAGAGCCTAAGTCTGAGTCTCAGAATCCAACATGCCCATCAGCAGTGAGTGCCTGAATGCAGTGGTAACTTGTGATACCGGTTGTGTTATTTCATATTCAGCAGAGTGCCCGCTTGAGAGAGTTCTGCTGTAGAAATCAGTTGCTGGAGAGGAATGCTGTAGTAATACATTAAACATTTCATGGATGACAAAGTAACATAGATATGCAAACTGGGAGAAGCTACTTCAAAAACAGAGTTGTCTCCTTGTTCCAGGAGGCCCTTTTTCAAAAATTCGTTTAAATCTTTTTTTTTGTCCTAAGTGTCTTTTTGCATCACGTGGTTTCTTTCTGCACACTTGGTTCAGTACATGACCGAAGTTTTCAGGTACAGTCTTCCATCTGGGGGGAGGAAATAAAAACAAAGATCAGTGACCTGGACGGATAAATTGCATGAAGAAGGCACAAAGCTGGTTGTAGAGGTTTTAAAGTGTCACTCTAATATCTGACTTAAACACTGGGCAAGACACTGGCACATCACCACATAGGTATTTCTCACTTGGAATGGTACGAGTCATAGGTGGAACATGCTTTATTGTCACTACACTATGGTTGTTTGGTAAAAATGTAAGTTTCTATGCCTGAAGATGTCAGCTTCTGTCCTGGTGTAACTAGAATGAATTGAATTTGTTTCAACAACAACAACAAATTACATTTATAGAGCGCCTTTCACGTCGGGAGGACGTCCCAAGGCGCTGCACAGGAGGCGTGTGACCCGAGCTGAGAGGGGAGTGTTTGGGAAGGGATGAAACACGAAGGGGAGGTAAAAGAGTTCGGGGTGGAACAAAAGGCACGATCGAAGAGGAAAGTCTTCAAACCGGCCTTGAAAGAGGAAAGGGAAGAAACGAAACGGAGGGATTGAGGGATGGCATTCTATAAGGTGGGAGCGGAGAAACTGAAGGCCCGGCCTCCGATGGTGGGGCGGTTCGGGCGGGGGGCTTGGAGCAGGCCACGTCCTGTTGAACGGAGGGTCCGGGTGGGCGTGTAGGGGGAGAGTAGATCGGTTAAATAGGGCGGGGCAAGGCCGTGTAAGGCCTTGTAGGTGAGGACGAGGATCTTGAACTCGATAAAGTGAAGGTACTCTTACCCAACTGGGTTAGTTGTAAATATAAGACACACAATGTAAAGAAGTTTCAACAACCTGCACTACCTGTCTAAAAAGTAGAGGGTGGAAGCATTTCCTTTCCATCAATGGATTCATTTTGTTAATGCATCAAAGATGCTTAGTCGCACATTGCATTCTGAAAACATGCCTCCTCCAAATCAGTAAATACAGCCTATAAAGGCTAATTTTCCCCTAATGCAGGGCAGATTTTCAACCCTTCAAAGGTTGAATATTAAGCAGAAAAATAAATTTAAATCAAAGATTACAATATGAAAGGCGTTCTTTTTTTTAATTTAAGAATAATGTAGATTTCCAATGGCTGCATGTTAAATAAATTGTGCTCTGACCAGGGGCTAAACGGAGAATACATGCAATTGATCCCAGCTGCAGTATTTCCTGACTCTATTGACTGTTTTAAAATTACAGTGTCCCACTGTCTCTAAATGTCTCTGACCCAAAGGTAGAAGTGCTACCTGTTTATGCATTAATCATCCTTTGGGATTCCTTGTGAAGTTATTTTAAGTTCTCCCAGTGAGGAAGAGGCCATTTGGCATCAGGTCCTTCATGTCCTGTGATCAGGAATTATGGAAAAATCCTTGAGGAAATGATTCTCCAATCATTCACACCTGAATCCCACTAGCAATGGATTTTAATATACAGTATGGCTCACTGTGCCAACAAAAAGCAACTTCTGTGGAAAGTAGGCCTTTTTGTATTTAATATTTGTTTGATACCTGATGTAACAAAACTGCTATTTTTGACCCATGTGCCACTGAGGAGAAACCTAGGTTTCCTAGTCGCTCCTCTGCTATTTAAAATATTAAATATGGTATTTTTTTAAAAGAAAAGAATGCTAACTTCTCGAATATTTTGCTTTCAGGGTGGATGAATTTTTTTTTCTCAAAACCCCCCACAAATTTATTGCATTGACCTAAATTTGTCACCAAGTGTTGTGTGTGTGCCAATATAAATAAGCCACCAAAATATTAAAGTTCACCTGGCCCTTTATATAAGAATATAAGAAATGCTAGACGATAAAAGACCAAGGTCCACCTTGTTTGCCTTGCACCTTCTTGGTCACATGCTCGTATGTCCCAAACTACGTATGTACAATATCCCATAATGTTATTTCCCAGAAGAAAACTATCTAATCTGTGTTTGAAAGAATCAACACTTTCCTGCTTCAAGCATCTCCCGAGGGAGCCTGTTCTACATTCCACTATTCGCTCACTGAAATAGTGTTTGCATAGATTTGTCCTGAATTTGTCTCTGTTCAATCGCAGGCTGTGTCCTTTGGTTATACAATTCTGGACAAGATGAAACAGCCTGTCATGATCTATATTGTCTTGCCCCTTTAGATTCTTAAAGATTAAGTTAATCTTTCATTTACATTGAGAGCTCACTGCGATGTTGGACAACGGTAGCACTTTATAATGGGAAGGAAGCGTAGAATAAAATATTCACTGGTGTTAATGGATAGCATGTGTTACATCCCATGCACTGCTTTCCCCTCCCCTTCCATGCAGCCTGTACAGATCCCTAGTTCCAATAGCAAAAAAAAGAGAGAAAGTGCTTACTGATTGTGATAAATTGTACTTGCAGGAACATACCAACACAAAGAAAGGTTGTCAACTTCGGCAGTTTCAAATTCAACTGCATGCTCCATTTAAACATACTGTATTTAGTTACACTGTTGATATTAGGAAGAGGCTGTGTATAGACAGATTAGCATTTTGTGAGGCAGTGTTGATTCTTTTCAGCTGGCAACTTCACAAATTCTAAGAACAAACACCACATGGGCACTAGATTTACCTCATCTTGTTTCACATTTTTTAAGCAATTCTCACACTTCTCTTATCCAAATCCTTTTATTTCTGCTTGGATACATTTTACCTTTCGTTAAAACTCCCTTTTTTGTTTTGTCTCTTTTGATCAGTGCAAGGAATCAATCAGTCCATCTGTGGAAGAACTTCATAGCTCAGCTTTCAAAATCTCTCCATAATAAAAAATACACCAAATGTCTCCAAATTACCAGCCAAGCTTCAATAATAATAAAAATTGTTGCATTATTTAATACAGTAATAGGAACTAAACTTAAATCTGGTCAGTGATAGTGGGATAAATGCAATTCTACCACAATTCCTTCCTCTCGCCATAACATATTTATTTTTGACACATTCATAGACAGAGGGAATCCATTTGGCAAATATATAAGACCAAGATACTGACATTCTTGGTAGCAGTCCTTAGGTTTAATGGCCAACCAAATTTATACCCCCGAAATACAGAACAAAAATGTATTGCGCTATTTGAGTTAATTGGTAAATATCCACGTAGCTGCCCATATTGAATCATTGAAAGATGATTTATCACATTTTAGGAAAACATACACTGCACGAGGAGGGGTTCTGAAGACATTATTTAAGGCTTCATTAGAACACCTTGACTGCAAGACAGCGTCTTGACGGTGCCTTGGGGCGTCCTCTCGACGTGAAAGGCGCTCTACGAGAGACCCCACTTGCAGGTCAGGGCGAATTCTTGGGCAATTTCCTTTGTACACACCTGATAATAATCCTTCAAGAAAAAACACAATAATAAATTGGTCATTTCAATCCACGATTGTTTGTGGGACACTGCTGTGCGCAATTGGCTGCAGCGTTTCAGCCACAAATACAGTCAATTCACTTTACAGTATATTCTGTGAAGCGCTTTGAGATGCCTAGAAGACATGTAAAGCCCTATGTAAAATGCATAAATTATTATTATTATCATCAGTGCTTCTCAATCAGTCTTACTGTTTTACCTGTTGAATTCCATCCAACATAAATTATTTTATCTGTGCCATGCAGTATTTGAATATTTCAGAAATGTGTGTGCAGATAAATCCGTAAAACAGTCTATTCCCAAATACTAAGGTTTAATCTGCAGTTGCTGGCTGCTTTATAAAAGCTAATACATCCTCTATCAGGATGTTTGTCTAATGCTCCCAACAGATGGTTGAATGTACTATACCTTTAAAGTTGTCAAGTGTAAAATATATCCCACCTACTGAGGCTTGAACAGATAAGCTCCCAATGTAGCTTTTTACATTATGATTTGAGTTGTATCGAGGTTTACCGCCAGAGCATAGCATTTAGCTTAAAATTAGAGCAAACCAATAAACTGTATTTCCTGTTAGGAAGCAACCAAATGGGTTCTTTGTGATAGCTATTTTCTCTGCAGTATTTTTTCCCCCAAAACAATTCTCTAACACCTCAAATGGAAGAGCTGCTTTATCCATTTATGAGTTGTACGTGCAAGACTGAGTACACATAATATCCCTCGTCCTGCATGTGTTTAAAATATTTTTAAGCACAACTTGGCTACTTTTGATATCAGTATTTATTTCTAAAAAAATATTGCATAAAAAAATATATTTCACAATCATTACTTAACCTGCTGTTCCAGAACATTTTTTTTTGAATTGGGAACTCAACAGAAGTCGCTGACAAACAAACAGTCATGTTTCACCAGGCCTTTGATAAAGCAGCTGGGGGAAGTCAAAATAAAGAGCAAACATCTGGAAACATATGGCAATGAATTGCTACAAATTCCTGAATCCCTTTTATTTAGATTATTTAAAACAGGAAACATCTCATTAGAGATGAGGGCTTTTTTTCCTTTCTAATTTTTGTGTGATTTGTTTTGTTTTTAATTGTTTAGATCATTAGGAGATTTAGATAGAAGCAGAAACGGGAAGGATTTCATGGGAACATAGTGGAATCCAAGCAGGAAGTCGGGCGAAGAGGAGTTTGATTTTCAGCATGGGAAAGGATTTGGCGAAGAATCTTATATCATAAAGGGGACCCACTTCAACATGTTTTTTAATCACCCTGAAGAGCGAGTAATACTAAAACACAAATCTATAAATAGATGGCGTTACTTAGTGCTGCAAGAAACAGTGCAAAATGGAGAGTAGGCTCAGCTTTTAGTAATGCCTCCTACTGCCTTGTGAACTTGGCTACTGCCTCTGTGCCTTGTGTCAACAGAACAACTGCAATTCCAGGAAAAGACATCACCAGAACTAATTAGAGCAGTTTACCATAAATCTCCAAGGCATTATGTTCTTGTGGTTTCTATTCATGTAGTAGGGCTGAATGCTATGCAAAAATCATTAAAGGATGAGGTAATTGTTAAAAATAAAATGTTTCGTGACCTAGCAATGTGCATTTGAGCAATCTGTAGCGCTATGTGAATGGTTCTTGGGATGACTGTCCTGAAAGGTTGCTTCTGTCTGTTATTTTTAATTACGCAAATACTATTAACAAGATTCTTGTGTTACATTAGTGCATGACTGTCACAAAATCAGTTTATTAGCTGCCAGTTGACTTGCTGCTGCGAAAATTGTTTTGTTCACCGGAGTAAATCGTAAGAGACACTCAGCTACTCAGTCTATTCCATTGTAGTAAAGGAATGATCCTTAAAAAATGCTTAGAAAGGTTTAAGGAAAACATTTTTTTAAGAAAAGGAAAATTAAATGGAGAACTTGGAACTGAGAAAGCTTCAATTTGCCAGAAAGTGTGTTGGAACATAATATGCAGCTCACTATATATAGAAAACCTTTGCTAAATAAACAGTATTAGTTGTAATGTTATTAAAGAACTGATTATGCATTCATATGATTGTTTGAAAGTTCTTGGATGGATCAGTTTTCAGCAAGAATCGATCATCAGCACTGTATTTATTGCAATGGGGCTGGGTTGTTGGGCTCCAGTCACCCAAAATACTTTCAAGATAATGTGATTCATCCCGGTTAATAAGCATGATTCAGAAACTGGGTATGAATGCTGAGTCATTCTTCATAAATACAACCGGCTTGTATTTTGCTAATAATAAATTTAATTATGAATGTACATGTGTCAAGTTATAAACTTTTGAGAGAAACTAGACATCCTGTGCATGGAAATATCTTTTCACTGCCATTAAAGAAGTAAATTCAAAGTACGTACATGGCTCCATTAATATAATCCAATTTTTTCTGAAGAATGATTTGGTTTTGCATATTTCAGTGACTCTTATAATTGAGTATGTAAGTGATAATGGAACTAAGCCCTCATTTAAGCAACAAAGGAAAGAGACTGCCATTTCAGTAGCACAGCACACCGGAGTCTTAACACAATAGTCACTTTTACAAGCCAAAGAAGGCATTCATTGACACGTGTCACAATGTAGGAATTCATCACAAAATTTGGATTCTTTGAATAGATCAAAACACGTGTATGTTCAAATCTTTAATACTTCAGCTTGTCATTGTTTCAGAGAAACTCTGTAATAACCTTTTAGCTCATTGTTCTGGTGAGAGAACTACAAGTTATTTTCTTATTCGAGCATGATTTTCCACTCTGAAAAACACAGATTAAGATCTCCCAAATATGTACAGGGACATGTACAGGGCTTGCACCTCAAGCTCCCGTGACTGCCAACAGTAGCTAACACTTGAATCCATCAGCCACATGTGAACTGTATTTTCTCACATCTCAGCCGACCTGCTCACTGCAATCACAGTCCCACCTTAGAATACTTAGCCCCTGCCTTACTCAAATGTCAGTTGGGCCCAGTTGATAGCACTCTCACTTCAAACTCAGAAGGTTGTGGATTTAAACCCTATATTGAGCTCATCGGCCAGCACAACAGTCCAGTATATGACCGAGCTGCATTGGTGGGATGCCGTCCTTCAAATGATACTTTAAACTGAGGTCCCATCTGGCAATTCTTCAGCTGGATATTAAAAATCTTATGATTCTATTTGAAAATAGGCCCAACTAATCATCCTCCAGATAAATTGTTCATTTACCTCATGTCTGGTAGTGGAGCCTTGGTGTGCACAAAACAGTTGCTGCATTTTGTTTAAAAATAGTCACTGTTGTTGACAGGAATGACTGTAAAGCATGTCTGCTTGATTGGGTGCTATAGATACACAGATTCTCTCTCTTCTTTTCACTCACCACAGATTTCCATTCTGGCTTGCCAAATGTTTTGGTGTCCATGACCAATCTGCCTACAGTTCAGGATGGATACGGATAAGAGTGCCAATGATTATGATCAAGAAAAGCAGAAGAGGAAAAAAATAATGTTTTCCCTTACTTTTCCGGAGTCACTAGCATAGACCTAATATAAACTGTTCTATAATTTCATTGGTTCCAGTCATTTTCTACTTCCAAGATTAAGTGGTCAATTTTTATCTGACAGCCAGATAGACACCTGGAAGAAACATTTAGGTATGTTTTCATGGGCTGGAACTTCGTGTACAAGACTTGAATTATTTGTCAAACATATACTCAGTGCCTCAAAAAATTATGACAACAATCATTTCCTATTTCAATCAATTTTGTGATCGCCTAAAAATACCGTATTCACAGTAAAAACCTGTGAACTGCTTTGAGCCACCCTGACCTGACATTGTGCCACATCAGTTATAATTTTAATTAGATTATAATTATAAATAAAATAGAAAACAACATTGGCAGCAAAACGATAACAGGAAATCAGCCTTTTATTTTACACTGGTAGCTAAAATGGATAACTTCTAAGTCATCAGATCCCGACTGAGTATAAGTCTATGGCAAATCACTGCAAATTTACATTTAGTACTAATTTTGAAGTTGATGCTTTCTAAAAACTGTGTTTCTAAATTAAGTTAAAATGTTTCCACAATCTCACACAACCACACTTTTTAAGGCAAAATGGTTTAACAGGTTAGGAGTTGGTGGAGAAAACAAAAGGAAACTCAACTTTCCGGGAGATGTGTCAATGAGGCAAAATGTGATGTTGCATAACATCGAATCTGTTAAGTAACATTAGAACTTCAATCAATAATTATGGCCTGGTTTTGAGTGTGAACATACTGCTAACCCGAGCAAGGCGAGTCTGCAGTATTCCAAAGCACTGCTGACCACAGAACAGCCAGCCTGGCTCATCGGCAGAACCTGGAAGGGGAGCAAAGTCAATGGGAGCAGGGATTCTTCCCGCTCAGCTTTCATTCATCCTAAGTCCTAATAGGTAGGAAGGTCCTAGCCCCTACAACAGCAACTTGCATTTATATAGTGGCCCTCGCGCACTGTAGCGTCCCAGAGTGCTACAAGCAATGGGAACGTTTGCCAGGCACCTCTCCCAATGCAAAGCAGATTTAGGTGTGACACATGTTATTTTGGATACTCTTAAGCATGGTGATGAGTTACAGCGTGTGTCACATACACCTGAACCCTAAACAATCTGTCATCTACTCCAGTCCCATTTCTCATTTCTGTTCTAATCCTTGGGACTACATTGATTACATTGTTCACCCCAATATCACAATCATCTGACCATGTCTATCCAGTCACAACATCAACTCATCTGATATGTTGAATCAAAATGGGAGTTGCTTCGCTGACAGATTAAGTTAATGGACGTGATAGCGCACAACATTTCTGTCAAGCAATTAAAAACATGCTATTTTTCCATTTAAATCACTCTGAATTTCACACTACTACACTTACTTACAAAGCTATTAATAATCTACTATCAGCTGCCATATCAGATAGATTTAAAGCCTTACCAACAATAGATAGAACTCTGCTAAAGTCAAGTCCTTGAGGTGATGTTCCCCTGAATACAGCTACAGGAATTTATTTTACTCTAGTTTAAATATGTGGAATTATTTTACGTTCTCTATTCACTTTCCAAAATATACAGCTACTACATTTTTATAGCACAATAAAAGCCTGTTTATCCTGCACCCTCGGGACCTGGCCAATGCCGGTTAAAGCGCGTACGGGATATTCGGCCGAAAACACAGAAAAAATTTAATTAAATAAAATACATTGTGCAGGATAAATTCTGGTTAATCGAATGGGGACCTTTTTTTGAGGTGCCGGTTATACGGTTGATCGGGTCACAGATAAACGGGCTTTTACTGTGTATCCTGTAAAACGCTTTAAGACGTTCTCCCAACATGAATGGTGCTATGACAAATACAATTATTATTATGATAAAAAAGATGTCCATATAACTTACCATCAAAAATGCTATACATAATTATTTAAGAATGTGATGATAGAGGGACTAGATTACTGGTGTACTGACAAAATGTACAATTTTTGGGTGGATTTTGTCATCTTAATTATTCTCTTCTGTCGTAACACAAGTTGTTTCTGAATCAAATTGCAATACAAGTTCTATATTTTGACTTTGTCAAGGTCCACGCTGGTTGTCGAAGAAAATATTGCCTTAGGGTATTGAGAAACTATAAAAAGAGAATCACTTTAGCAGTTCTTATTTTGCTTTATTTTAATGTTTCATGCCTATTGATATCCCTACCTCCACATACAGTTTCATCTTCAGATTTTAAGAGCGAAAACCAGTTTGGGCTTGATTACATACTTCAATGACCAGGAGGTGTGCTTTTGTGCAGTATTATTAATTTCCCCAAATTTAAACACCCTCAACTCCTACCCCACCAAAGGTGGAGTGCTCCACAGCCACACATCACTTCAATTCAGAATTTATAATATTAAATTATTTAATCTGTGTTAACACCACATTTCCTCACACAAAAATAGCTTACTAAAGCATTAAGATAAATCCAGTTGGGTTTTATTTCTGTACTGGGTACCATTTGAAAAGCATCCAATACACAAGCGCTTTCCTTCACAGATGGGAAAGTTCAAATTGCATCAGAATTGAAAAGAAAGCAGCTCGTACTGGAATGTAGTTTAACAGCATTTTGTTCAAAGTTAAAGGAGAAAGGAGTTGAAGCCGCATTGTTCCCAGATGCCAACTCTGCAGCACATCATCATTAATATACATTGGCTTCTCTCACCATTGCATGTGTTTGTTTGAAAAACTGAAAATTACCAGCATTGAATATTTTACTGCACCCTGGAAAAGGCCAATCCACTCATTTGTAAATGTCATCATCGTCCACAGTTTGCAAAACCACACTAAAAAAAAACAGCTTGAATTATTGCAGGATTGTATTCAGGGAAGATTGTAATATACTTTCAGTAGTTTAAAAATTGGTCAGTGGAAGCTAATTAAAAGGAATGCTTGCAGTGTTCAAAGTATTTTTTTTAAATTAATTATTTGTAACATCAATTCTATTGCTATTTAATTAGGCAAATCCAATTGTTAGCTGCAGTTCACTTAGCTTTGCTTTCCTACGAACATTTTCCAACAAACTTCAAACTGTATGCTTTATGTAACAAGGGAAAAATTTAGTGGTGTGTGGGTACATTGAGAACCAGTAATATAATTTCTCAATAGACAGAAATACATGCTATGTGGTTACCATATGTCTTGGTAGAAATACTGTATTTGAACAACTGTATACATAATACTAAAATCATTAAAAAAAACTACTTTGGAATTTCACACATTCTAAGATGAAAGGACAGAGGAAAAGATTTTCTTAAAAATGGGCCACTGAAAGCTGTGAAGGTTCTTTTAAGGAAGGATAAATATTCAATTAGATGTTGAATAAAACAAAGAAATGGTTTTGGCTTCTTTCAGCATAAAATACCTTTGAAAGATTAATTAATACATGCAAATTATGCAAATTAGGCACATGCAAATATTTTATGAAGACAATTAGGGGAGGCATTAATTACTGCCTTTTTTGCTTCAATGAGATTTATTCTCTTTTCCTATGCTGTTTAACTGTTTATGTGATGGATCCTCTTAATATGAGCGTAACCAGCCCTAGCAATGCGTTTATATACAGGTAAAAAAAAACTCCTTGCTATAATAATACTAAAGTATGTATAATCTATGTCTATTCGAGGCATAGTAGTTGGCATCAACAGAATTTACTGATCTACTGGGCTAGCAATTAAGAGCCTGGATGTGAATTTGAGCTCATTCTTGGAAATGATTCAACTTCTGCAAAAGCAATTAATTTGCTTTGCCTGTGCTAATATAGTGGAATTATAAAGCGTGACACAAGACAAATAGAAATAATTAGTTTCCCAAAATGATGTTCTCATTAATGCAGTTTCTAACAGTGGAAAAACATTATTGCACCAGGTCTGCATTCTGTCCCCCGCCACAGTGACCATGATAAAGTAGTAGAGATCTAAATTAAGAGGTTTTCTTCCCAGTGTCATATTGTTTTTAATGCATTTCTAAAAGCTCCAGGTCACCACTATGTGGAGTTTACAGAGCTGCCTGAAGCTTCCTACCTTGTGGAATAGAACCGTACTCAACAATTAACGTACAATGCACTGATGTAAATCCTTATCTAACAGCCACCTTTAAACTAATGAACAGTGTGTTTTATTCTTTTTGCTAATGCCTGCAATAAATTGTATCCTTTGTTCTAGTTAATCAATGCTGCCTTCAATGGATTACACAGGTCTGAGGAGCTGTCAAGTACCAGAACACATTGGAAAAGAAGGGAACGAGCCGGTTAGTTTGGTTCTGACACACTGGGTGTACACTCAGTAAGAGTCTGCAACAGTCTCTAAAAGGAAAACAATAAAAGACTCATTTTTATGTACAGTTTTTTTTCAGGTAGTTTCATTACACTAACAGGTGTACATTGCAGGTGTGGACAATAATTCCTTCAATGTATACATTAACAGTGTGTAGTGTGATGTTAAATTAACTACAAATGTAAGAGATTCTACTGTTGAGTGAAACAGAAGAGGGGAATAAAAATCCATTAGAACAAACTCTGTTATATACGGTTTCACAAAAACCCTGCGATTTACACTTTTCTCTGCAAATTATTGTAAGATTTCTGAGCAAGTTTATCTCCTATTAGGTTCAGCCATTATTAAGTGCTCAGAGACATTCTTGCCTTTGTAAAGGACGCAATATAAATGCACAAGCTGTTGTTGTACGTCATTGACATATTTCAAATAAATTCCTGTCTGGAATTGTTATGAATTTATTTACTCCCTTCCCAGTTCAGAGTCAAATCTCCTACCCAAATCAGATGTTAAAATTATCTTCCAAAGATGGAGATTTTCAGTGGGTCTTTTGCCCAAATCTGCTCAAATGTTACTTTTATTTTTATGGGCATGTAAAGAAGGATGGTTCCATCTTTACTGGATGGATCAACTAAAAAGTGGTTAGGAACATATTCTCAGAAGCAAATTCTCAGAACTCAGAGCAAGAAAGTGATGTACAGTGATGGAGTCCTGTAGCTCAGTGGTTAGAGCACACGCCTCGCAAGCGAGAGACCTGGGTTGAATTCCCAGCTGGGCAAAACCTTGGCCAAGTTTTCTTACCACAAATGCCTGATAATAATCCTTCAAAAATTGTTTTAAATTGGTTACTTTAATCCACGACTGTTTGTGGGACACTGCTGTATGCAATTGGCTCCTGGGTTTCGCCCACAAATATGCCATCAAATCACTTTACAGAATATTCTGTGAAGCAATTTGAAATGTCTAGAAATTGTGAAAAGCACTGTACCAAATGCAAGGATTATTATTATTACATGAGAACAGAAGCAATTCTGAGAAGTGATCCAAGCCTTCGACTCTAACTTGCTTTGTTTATATTTAGCTATTCTATAATTAAATATACAGATAATCAAATCCTCTTCTATGCAAATAATTGCGACCTGAAATAAATTACTGTTTATCCAGATTTGCACGCAGGCAAACAAGCTGGTACAACTTTCATTAACAGCTGAATGTCTAAACAAATCTACAGCAGTTGCGTCATGTCAAAGCCTGATAAGCATCTAACCTCAGAGCTTGAATGATTTTATGGAACCTACCTGCAGCACTAAGTCACAAAAAGAACATTATGACCTATTGAGGCATTCATACTACAATCCAAGGCTCTCCTGATTGCTCAGTTAATGAGCTACTACCAAAATGTGAAATTAAACCATCATCTGACCCTTGGATATTTTCCATTCCAGTCACAGACAAATGTCCATGTGTAGGTGACATATGTATGTGCAATGCTCAGGCTTGTTTGGATACTCTTAAGCATCGCAATGGGTTTCCAGTAACAGACATCAGCTAATCAAAACAAATTCTATGCTGGGTTGTCTGAGCCCACATCCATATGCTACAAATGGATTCAACACTCGAGCCCTGGGATTCTTTTTCCTGATCACTATAATAATAAAATAATAATAATCCCTACATTTGATATAGCGCTTTTCACGTCTTCTAGACGTCTCAAGCTCTTTACAGAATATACTGTAAAGTGACATGAATATATATATGTGGCCGAAATGCAGCCATCAATTGCACACATCTGTTTCCCACAAACAGTCGTGGATTGAAATGAATTTTTTTAATTTTTTTATTTAGGGATTATTATTAGGCATGTGGAGTAAGCAAACTTGCCCAAGGTTGCCTCCCTCCCTGCCAGAAACCCACCCAGGTTTCTCACTTGTAAGGCGAGAGCTCTAACGACTAAGCTACAGGACTCCACATGCCAGTGATTCTTCCTGGAAAGTCTATAATTGGACAGTAACAAGCTCAACTGGCATGGGTGACAAGGTTGAAAAGTCCACTGCCCCTCACAGTTGATAATCAGATATGAAGAATGGCAACTTGAACAAAGTACCTAGAAACAGGAGAATATTAAGACCAATCCAGTCATTAACTACTAGACAAAAACATCCCAAAGTGTTGAACTTTGTAATACTTTGCAGTCCTGTAGCTCAGTGGTTAGAGCACTCGTCTCTCAAGAAAGAGACCTGAATTTGATTCCCGGCAAGGTGAAACGTTGGGCAGCTTTCCTTACTCCACGCACCTAATAATAATACTCCCTCAAAAAAAAAAAAAATTTGGTCACTTCAATCCACTACTGTTGGGACACTGTGGGACACCGCTGTGCGCAATCGGCTGCTGTGTTTTGCCCACAAATTCTGTATATTGTACAGTCAATTCATTTTACAGTATATTCTATGAAGCACTTTGAGCCATCTAGAAGACGGCTTTATCAAGGATTATTATTTACCATAAATTTCCCACCATATGAATGAAAGGAAATTAGATGCAAAGAAAAATTAGAAGACAAATAGAAGAAAAATAGGCATTTCCGCACTTTCTCCCAGATTTAATCTCATAATAATAATTATAATCTTTACATTTGGTACACAGACTTTCACTTTGGGAGAAAGTCTCTTCACAGAATGTAATATGTGTTTTTTGGTAAACACGGCAGCCACATGGCACAACAATGTCCCACAAACAGCTATGAATTAAATGACCATTTTTTTTCAGGTGGAACATCGGTAATCTGGCACGGTTGGGACTAAGCACATCCTGGATTTCGAAGTTTTCCGGTATTTAAAAACATAACCTAGTAATTTTACCAATGTTGTTTTATTTACCCGATATAATTTTTATGTATTCTTTAACATGATTTATGTGTAAAAATATATAAATATAAAGAAATAAGTGTTAGTACTTAAAAATAAATTAATTGTAAATTGTCAATAAATTATAAAATTATATGTAATATTTTGAAATCTTGTCGGCTTTAGGGAGTTCCCTCCCAGCTTTCGGAATTCAGAATATCGACGTTCTACTATAATTGTAATTCTTGCATTTGATACAGTTTCTTTCACAATGGAAGGACGTCCCAAAAAGCTTTGCAGGATTTACTGTGAAGTGTAGTAACTGTAATCTCTAGGAAATAATAAATAGTGCAATGCTTTTGCTGAAGTTACAAAAATAATTTGTTGACGGGAGACTACAGTTGTGATTTGATTGTGAAGCATTGATAAGACCCTATTAGTGTAAGAAAATTTAGACCAGAAATGTACTGAAGGAATGTATTGATAGCATTAGGGCCTATTGATAGCATGAGGGCCGATGGTAATTTAGGTTTTGCTATATGTTGTTTCACTTAAAATCGCACTTTTCAAGAACACATCCCCAATGTTAATTGAAGAGTCCCAGTATTGGAGAAATGTTCCTGCATGGTTGCACTTCAGCACTGGGATTTGAAACTTCCATACAGCACTCCTGAATCTGCATGTAACATGAACAGTAGTAATGAATTAATTCAGTGTCAGAGAGACTGAAAGTCATAATTTTACATCCATCACCTAGCAACTTACCTCTTTATTTCACTGCACAGGCTTAAAAACAAAGTGTTTCGTAAGGCAATACAGTCAAAGTATAATATGTTGCATCAAGCAATTAGAATGGATATGGGTTCATGCCAATAATTCCCTACAGGTATACAATTGCTTGTCGGCCTTCCCAATTCATCCCTCCATAGGCTGCAGATTATCCAGAACTCTGTCCTCTACAGCTCCAAGCTCCGTGACCCCATCTACCCCATTCTTACCCAAGTGTATTGGCTCCCCGTCACCCAGAGGCTCCCCATTTCAATTCAAGAACCTGGTCCTCACCTTCAAAGCCCTCCACGGCTTTGCCCCACCCTACTTCAGTGACCTCCTAAACCCCTACCAACCTGCCCGCTCTCTCCATTCTTGAGCAAGCTTTTCCCTGCTCCAAGTCCCCGCCCCACCATCGGTGGGTGAGCCTTCAGCCACTCTGCGTCTAACCTCTGGAATTCCATCCCCCAGTTCCGCCACCTCGCCCCCTCCCTTGCCTCCTTCAAGTCCCACTTCAAAACCTTCCTCTTCGACGATCCCATTGGTCACCTCAAATCTCCTCCTTTCCCTCCACCCTCCCCGATCCCAACCCCAGCTCGGGTCTGAAACATTGACTGTCCAGTACCTTGGGACTTCCTCCTGAAGTGAAAGACCCTATACAAGTGTAATTGTGTTGTTGTTAGTTTCACAGAAGGCAACAAACAAACAAGAGTGTGGACTGGAATTAGAAAACAGAAGTATGATTCTGTCTAAGCGCTTAGGTCATATCAATAAATGCCTCCAACCAAGTTGGCTCTTGTTCACTGATGGTGGAGGTGGGAGGGAAGGGAAAAACTAAGCCCAAAACAAAAAAAAATCAATTTTTAAATGTTTCTCACATCACACTTGACTGAGAGAATAGACCGCTCATCTGCTCCCTGAGGTCTTCTTGAGTTGAAATCCTGTTATACTGTATTTGCTGTCAAAAGCAACATTGTGACAAAGGTGTGAAGGTTTCAGCGACATTTTGTATGAGACAGAGACAGATGTGGGTAATGTACAACAGTGAAATGAAACAGACATAAAGAAGTAGAGTTGAGGATCGAAACAAACACCAAGATTGCACATCAACTATTGCATCCCTTCCTGTTATGGAATAACTTTCCCATTTATTGTACGAAAAAATGGGAAAGGGGATTGTAATCGAACATTGAGAGGAGAATATAACAGAATAGGAGGAGGATGTATCCCACCTCTCCAAAAAGATTCAAATCTTTGTGCATGACTGTGCACACACTACTTGAACTAAATCTGCAGAGCAACATTTCAACCCTCCTAACACTTCACTAATTGAAAAACGAGAAAAAAAAGAACTAGTTTAGCTGAACTGCTGCTTTAGATCAGTCAGTGTGGATACACTGGTAATAAAAAGTGACACCATTGTCAGCTTACAACAATGCATTTCTACCTCAGCTTTGATTTATAGATACCCTGAGGGTGGTATATAAAACACTTTGCACCTGCACTTTTCTTTCTTGTCCTATTGGCATCAGTTGCAGCTCATTACCATACAGATCTCACCTTCTCTTGAAAGGTGACATTATAATATGAGGATTTTTTTCCATGAAAATGAATGATTGCTAACAAATGGATCAACGATGTCAGAATAAGTAGACTGAAATGACATTAAAGAAATCCATTTGTGATAATGTTATCCTGGGAATGAAATATAAAAAATAGAGGCACAGAATATTCTTAATAATGATTTCGCTTCGAACTGAAGTGGTTAAAATGTGAAATGCTGACAATAAAATGCTTACTTTTGAAATACAAAACAAGGGCAGGGCTACCCAACAGCAACATTTACCGATCAATGGAGTTTTTATTTAAACTTTTAAGATAAATATATTGTCACGTGAATGACTTAAGGTTAAGATAATGCCTTTTATCGTCATTTCAGACTCAATATTCACATTAAAGCAATTTTCTAGACAATTGGGTATAAGTGTGCATGCACGTATGGTTTGTGCGTGTAAGAGTGTAATTATGGAAAATATATATAGTGCATGTACATGTGTATGCATGTGCGTGAATTAATAAATGTTAAGAGTAATTTACACAGAACAAATGAGAGGACAAAGTTTAAATACAATGCTATGTTCTGCTAAATCTGGGACATGTTTTTAAAGAAGATCAGATCTTTGGAGCAAAAAACAGCTTTGGGAATGGGGGACAGAAATTCCGTGGAAATTATGAAATTGATGAATGACTGCCAATTAGTTTCCATAAATGGTTGCTAACTGCTCATTGACCCCATTTACATGAAGTCGATAGTGACGAGATTAAATCTAGTCAATAAATATGAAAAATCATTATCCAGGCCCATTTACATGCAGTCAAAAGGCCACTGATTTGTTCAGGGGTTCTTGACTCCAAGGAAATTGTAGACATTTCATGTGTCAGCCTGGCTCAGTTGATAGCATTCTCACATGTAAGTCAGAAGATTGTGGGTTCAAGTTTCAAGAAAGTTTCAACCCTCAGTGCAGGCAGAAATTCCAGTGTAGTGCTGGATACTTTGGATGAGGCGTTATGCCAAGATTCGGTCTGATTATTCAGGTGGAGGTTAAAAGTTCTAATCTAAAAGAGAAGGGAATTTCTCCCATTCTCCAGGCTACATTCCACCATTGTCCAGGCTACAATCCAACAGATAAAATTGGTTAGTTACTTCCTGGCTATTTGTGGCACTTTGTTGTGTGTAAAACTGTCTGCCATTTTTGCCTACATTAGTCACTAAACTTTAAAATAAATCCTATGACGCTTTTTGAGCTATCCTGCAAACATAAAAAAGCGCAATATTAAATGCAACGTTTATTAATAATGACGGATGCTCCGCTATAGAATAGTTTGATTAGTTTGGTCAACAAATTCCACATCTTCTTGCAGCTAGGAAAAAGCAAGATGCCATTTTACACTAATATTTTTGTTTTCAAAGACTACAAAGAGTTTAGGAAGTTTAACCGTACGTTCCTAGGCTGGGGTCAGCAAAAACAGTGAATAAAACATTGCCATGACATCTTCAAATAACTAGTTGCTGAAATAAAATAAAGCAGTTATAAGCTCTGCAACTTCAAAGCAGTTGCCTCAAAGCAGCTTATTAGAAAACATGTAAACTAAATTTGTTTATTTATTTCAAGCATTACAATGGGGTAGTGTTTCAGAAAACTGACTGTATTTGAGGAAAGATGTGTGGACAGTGATCCTGCAGGTTTTTGTGCCAGACTATTTAACGTATGAAATATTGGTCTCTGGCAGGGCCTAAACTAAAGGAAAATGCAAGTACACACATGTTAGTGGGAGGAGTTGGACCAAGTCAGTCAAGACTGAATTCCTTCTGAAGGTGTCTCGAGGTTCAGCAGCAATTTTTTCCTGGAGCTAGTAGATGTGGTTAAATTACATTTATAGAGCGCCCTTCATGGCCTCCCGATGTGAAGGGCGTTCTATAAATGTAATTTTGTTGTTGTTGTGTGAGGGAGCAATGCCATGGACATGCACCTTTTCCTCCTCCGCCCCCCCCACCCCGAGACAAACCATTTAGCTCCCACTCTCTTTCCCTCTCACAGTTTTCAGATGTATTGAGTCAGTCCAGTGAGCACATAAGGGAAATCAGCAGTTTGGAGTTAGAAACACACAGCATGGTTCAGTTATAGCAGTCACATTACTGGGGATATAAATACATTTTATTTGAACAAAATATTGTTGATATCCTACCATTGTCCCTAGTCTTTTCTTTGTTCTATTTGTTCACGTTTTCTATAAGGATATAATTTTTCAAAGTTCTGTTGAATTCACCAGCAACATACAACACAAGTATATAGAGATCAAACTCCCTAATGCAAGAGGTATCAAGCAATTTTAAGACATCACTTTTGAGGTAATATGACCCTCTTATGTCTTGTTAGATGTGCTGTCCTGAAATTTACCCCCATTGCACTCTCTGTAGGACCTGATATGCCCAAACAAATTGCTTTTTATATTGAATACAAGTAATTAAATATTTCCAAGTGTGCAATCAAAATCAAAGAGTTGAAATTGGTTTAAATTGGAAATTAGACTCTGAATCAATGTGCATGCATTGTGTAAACGTGCAGATAACATCAGCCTTGCCTAAACCTTGCCTAATCCTGTTTTGATGTGGCCCAGCTGGAAGGCTGCATGGTTGAATAACAAACTGAAGCTGAGCAAAATGTGTATTGCAGCAAATAGATTTATAGCCATTGCTGTCAAGTACCTTGTATTGTCCTTTCAGCATCTGTTCGTCCAGCACTACGGTCAGCTTCCACCTCTTGGGTCACAGAATCTAACAAAGGGGATAGATTGGAGTATTGATTGCATTTCTCAAATGCGCGATTTGTTATGCAAAATATGTTTTAATTCTGTTTTACATTTTGACAAGGTCAGGCTTTTTACCAGTGAATTATGCTATGCTATCGGCATTTTAATCAGCCAGTTTAACAATTTGAATACAAAGTAAATAGACTGCTGTAGTAGCAGCATTTGCGGCACACTGCCAACTGTGAGAGACCACATGATTTCATTAGACTCTGTCGCAGGTCATTTGTGGGTACTTACCATTCAGCACCCGGAGGTTGTCCGTAGAGGCAGCCTGTTTCAATGTCTGCTCTGCTTGTTCTCGCCGCTTGGTCTCAAATTCAAGTGCTTCCTGCAATTTCCTTTTTGCCTTCTTCTCCTTCTTTAACCGTTTCTGAATTATTGCTGAAGAATGATAGAGTGGCAGGTTAGGCTGTGCGGTCCGGCTTGCAAGTGTAATTTTAGTAGGAGACTGCAAAGTATTGCCACTACACTGTTTCGAGTTTTATTGCTTTTCCCTGTGTCAGGAGCAGATGTATGGCCACTGTGAAGCTTCTGTCTTGTAATCACTTACCTCTGTTTTTTTGCTCGACAGCCAACTGCTTCTCCAAGCTTTCCCTCAGCTCCCGCTCCCTAAATAATTCCAACTTTAACTCAGTCTTCTCGAGTTGCACCTGTTTCTCCTGGGCTCTGGCATTGTCAATGGCAACCTTCAGCAGTCCCTGTTCACACCAAAAACACCAGCTTTATCAGAAAACAACTTCAGCAAATCATTCCAGCTGTCTGGGCTGGAAACTGAGGTTCGAGGCAGTAAAAGGAGACAAGACACGGCTCTCTATTCACTGACAGATGCTTGTAGCAGCAAGAAAAATGATTTCTGGCATTTTTTAATGTTTCCTTGTGGGCTGCATAAAAGTAGCTTTCAATTTTCTATTCCAACATCAGTTTTGTAGCCTTAATTTCAATAGAAATTTGAATAAAAATTAAGTAATTACTACACTTTGTGTAATAAGAGTCCCACCTGTTTTGTTCAGTGTACCCAAAATACTAGTAGTTGCTGCCTACATGTGCCTACTTCATTTACATATCTAAGGTTCGGATTCGAAGTGGGAAACTAGCTACAGTATATCATGCCACAACAAATAGATTTCAAAATTATCCATCAATGATATAATACAACAACCAAGAATATTTGTTCTCTTATTACATCTTCCTTCCTACCTTACAGTGTTAACTTCCTGCAAGTGAATGTCAACAAGACCAAAGTACTCCTGCTTGTCTCCCATCAGCATCTCCATACCTTGGGTGCTGACGGCATCTCCCTCCATGGATGCACTCAACATCTCAGAGACACTACGGAACCTCGGCATCCTGTTCGACACAACTGTCTTTCATAACCCACCTCTGTGCTATGACCCCGGTCCGCCTTTCCCCACCTCCATAATATCGCTTGGTTCCACCGTCTAACACCAAAGACCCCGATACACGCATTGATAACATCCAGGCTCAACAACTCAAACTTGTCGGACTCCCCAACTCCTCCCTCCATAGGCTGCAGATTATCCAGAACCCTCCCACACCAGGCTCCTGGTCCCCACTTTCAAAGTGGCCTTCCTCTAGCACTGCAACCTCCTAGCCCCCTATCAACTTGCCTGCTCCCTCCACTCAGTGGGCTCTAGCCTGCTTCACGTCTTCCGCCTTGCAAACTCCACCGTATATCCATGGACTATTTTATCATGGACCCTAATTCAATGGCTGTACAAGAATATATCTACATGTCAGCTGTTTCTGGACTCACCTGAATATTTGTCAGAAGAGTTTCTATGGAGGAAAGTCCATCAGGGAAGAGGAGAGGAGTTGGGAATCCTGGAGGTAACTGCTGTCCTGCCAGGGAAAGCTTCTCAAAGCTGTCTCTTGCAGACGGAGTTGAGATTGGAATATCATCTGTGGACGACAGAAATAAGCCAGGGTATCAAATGCCTTTTCGTTTTTATTCAGCACTATATTTAAAACATCAACAGCAACTTAGAGAATGTTCAAAATTCCTATTCACGTTTGAAGACAAAAACCTCTCTTTGAAGTTATTTGTATCAAAAACAAAATCAAAAATGATTTTGTAAATTATTTTGACATTGCCCCAGATATAATCAGCAACATCAAAGTAATTCATTATTCTCCCCCGTTTACCTGTGGCTGATGTTTTGTCAAACAATTTATTTTTGGCATTCACATTTATTTACAAATCAGAGAATAATGAATTCAAAAATGTCTTGACAGCATAAAACAAGAAATCCTAATGACTAAAATCTGCCGCAAATAAACTGTGCAGATTATTCAGCAACTTGATTCCATGCTTTGTCAACCCCACACTATGCAAGCAGTCATTTTCTAGACAGTGCCATATTATTGTGTGTGTATACTTCAGATTGGAGGAAAAGGAGGGGAAGAGGGGATATTTTACCCAATTCTGTCTCATTCTATGTCACAAGACAGAAGACAGTTGTCGAGGGACCTTTTAAATCTCAATTGACCTGAATAAGCACAAGTGTGAGGTCAGAAGTAATAACTTAAAAATTTATGAAAACATGGTGAAATATTTTAAGGAAGGCATACTGCTAATGAAGTCGGGTGTGTTTGGCTGGTAATTTCCTCAACACACTGGTCCCAGTCCACAGCTGCATTGAGTTGAGATGCCAAATTTAACTGCCGTGAAAATTCAGTTCTTGTTACCCTCACTGGATTAGTTTTCTACTGAGTGCCACTGGAATGTTCTGGTCTGCCCGAAAGGGCAATGCAACAAAATCCAGCCACTTGTTGTGTTCTGACTTTGTTGTTGATGGAAGCAAAAATGATAATGTTTTACAGCCTCTCAGGAAATAGGAATTCGATCTTCATTAAAATAAATCATCAGTTGCAACTGATGATTGTAACTCTCTGGACTCAGCTACTATAAAATATGGAGATCGATTTTGTGATATTTCTTAGCGGAGTTCTTAATTAAGAAAGCTGAAATTCTGTGCTGATGAATAGCAGGAATGCTTTCCCAACTTAATCTCTATTTGGAGCTGGATTGCCTCAAGTAAAAGTGGCATGTGCAACATGTTTCCGGTTATTGAAAGGAATCCTCTCTCAGACATGTATCATTCTTATGCATAAATTAGCTACTGCATTTGCCTACAAATACAGTCACTGCACTTCACAGTAAAATTCAGTGAACGGCTTTGAGAGGTTTTGACAATGTGAAAGGGAACTACCTCAAATGCAAGGTTAGGACCATGGAGACAGAAGGCAGCCATTCAGCCCATCATGTCTGTACTAGCCCTTTCAAAGAGGGAGAATTTACCTTTCCCAATACACTTGTAGTTTAATAGAATCCTATTATTATTATTTATTAATTAAAAATAATAAATTACCCCAAAATTTGCTCCCAAAAGGATGGACTTCTATGGGAAACATCTGTTACACAATATCTAAACTGGGGAACGTTAACTTCTATTGGGCCAACAAACTTTATTTGTTCAATCCTGACAATTTATGCAAAGAACTATTAAACGGAAAACGAAAAGCAGAAAAAACAAGAATATTGTGCTGAAAGGGAAATGCTGTTTGCTTCAAGTAGGTTTACGATTACTTTTGTCCTGCCTCTCAGCCTCTGAAGATATATAGTCCTCTAAGTTTGTGCTTTGCACACTGTAAACATGCTTTAAACTCAGCACCTCTTCTGTCTTCAGACTAACAGACTCACAAAGCACTTAGTGACATCCATTTGAATGCAATTTATTATATTGCAAAATAAAAAAGTTTAAACAAAAGAATCACCGTGTAAGTTTTAATTCTTCACCAGAGATATAAATACAACAACAAATAATAAAAAAAATTACATTTGTAGAGGACCTTTAACATTGGGAGGACGTCCCAAGGCACTGGAAATCAATTGAACAAATAGAGGAAAAGATGAATAAGCATTGTATTCATTTATAATAAATAAGACATGAATAAGGTACAATATAAACTCAAGGGTATACTTTGGTCCAAATATAACAATATATTATTGATACTTACATAAAATAATTAATGAAACAAGCATCTTTGTCTACTTTGAACATATTATTTTACGGCGTTCTTGTGCACTATTAGTTAAATGCAATGTGAAAATGTCAGTCGTATAAATGATTGATGTTACCCTTTAACAGACTCTAGCTAACTTTGATTATTCATCTTTTATGTGGCCATCATCATTTCTGGGGAAGAGCAGTGAATCTGACTCACCTACTTTAATTTGAAGAATCTTTCTGTGTTTTGTTAAGAAAAATCCTCATTCAATGCAATATTCATATGTTTGTGTATATTTGGTTTGAGAATCACCAGTGTGCAGATGTGTTTATAGCTACTAGTACCAGCTTACTCCACCCAGCCCATATGGTAAGCTCAGCTAGGTCCAAGCCGTGCATTTTTTTCCATCCATCCATATGGCAAGCTTAGGCTGGCCAGGGCCCCACTTCCTCCACTAGGGCCATATGCTACAATCAGCTCAGCGAGCACTTATTTTCCTTATATTAATATTTTATCTTCCGCAGACAGTAGGTCTCAAGTTCAAGGACTGAACCTCTTTGCTCAAACTGATTCAGACAGAAATAATCTGTTCTGAAACAACAAGTGATCTGGACAATGAGTGAACACAGCCTTTATTGTTTACTTCAAAAAACAATAATTCCGTCCATGTTCTATTTTTTCCATTTTTAAACTTTCCAAATGAAATCAAAACACAGTTTTATGTATTGGCACAAACATCTGCAAACTTTAAGCCAGTAATATTCTTTATTATTATTTACTTTTCTGCAATATTTAATATCAAAATGTATACATCAATCTGAATATGTAAATATATAAACAATATTAGAAAAACATGCTGAACTCTTTTTATTTAGCAGCAAATGGCACTGAATCCACAAGCAATTTTTGTTTCACAATGAATACTTTAGCTCTCTGAAAAAAAGCGATGAAATTCTCTAATAAATGTCACTAATTTAATCATTTAAACTCTTCCATCTATGTACTGTACTATAATTAATGCATTTTAAAAAATCTATCTTTCTACTTTTTTAGATTTCATGTGTCAAAATAGAAACATGTGAAATTGAATTCCTGGGGACTGTGGGAGCGGGAGGGAGAATGCAATGCATTGCAGCCGATACATTGAATTGATAAATTGCAGCACAATCTCAGTCTGGACCCCTTTTATAGCAGATACGAGCAGTTGACCTGCTTATTTCCTGTGCACTACTGACTTTTGTATGTGAGGTGACGATTATCATTGGTGAGCATGACCACATCATGATAAAGTACACTCTAAAGGAGTCCTTAATTATCGACTCTTTTTAGGCGTTGGTCAAAGACCTTAGTCAAGGCAATCTATAAAAGATTGGAGGAGGGAGCAATTTTAAGAGACTTCTGAGGAATTCTAATGCAAGGAATCCCATTTAAGAAATACTGTACCATAAATTACCACTTTTGGTTCTAAAATTCAGTATGTGATATTTCAATTGCTGCTAAGCAAAGCAATTTTAGACACTGTGTGCTTAATAACCACCCTTAATCAGCGATAAATAGCTCTATCGGTTTAAAGTGTGAAATAACAAAAACAAGTGGAAAAAATAAGCAATTCATACATTGGATGCTCAGATATAAATGCTCCAGTCACCAGGTCAGAAAGTGCTACATAAATCCATGAGAGGCAAAGAGGTTAAACCGTGAAATGAAGAAATACAAATAGCATGTTTTAGACCCTGAGCAAAATGTCAGAGGAGTTAAGAATTAAAAGCTAACATTAGCCTCAGCCAAATTTCAGAGGTTAAATATTTCTTTTTGAATCTATTCCTCCTGTAACACTCAGCGATAGCATCATCACCCAGACATAAATTTGCACAGTAGTCCGTCCATCTGCCATCTGGTGTGCCAGCAAAACTAACTGATCACAGAAAGGTCCGTAAGGTAACAGTCTCCACAAAGACAATTGATTCTTAAATTACATTCTAAAGCCTCAACTATTACATTTGAGTTGCAATGCAAACCAAATTACACAGAAAACACTACAGTTCCCATTTACTGATGTCTGTCAAACAGTGGTAACAGCTGGTGCCACGTTAATTAGTTTATACTATTTATTCCGTGTATTTCCTCAGCAGATTGAAGGAAAACATTGGAGATAATCCCAGCATCTGTACATACACTACAGCATTTATGTTACCAGTGCTAGAATATCAATCATTGACTAATATGGGATTTAATGGATGAGAACACATCCTTTTAAGAGTCAAAAGAAAACAATGTGCCACTGAGATCATTAAAACAGCCAATAACTTGTTTGGAACAACCTTTATGATTGCGATGGCATTTTCAAATTGCACTTTCTATTATGTATACTCTTACGTATTAAGCAGGACTCCTGTGCCCAGAAATATGCCTCTTGGTGTTTGCCTCTAAAATATGTTCACTACACTGAACAGTAAATCCTGTGAAGTGCTCTGAGACGTCCCCCTGATGTGAAAGGCAAGGATTATTTGTCTTATGAAGCGGTAATGTGACTGGTCCCTTAACATTATAAAAAGGGCCTCACAGTGTAAACTGGAAGCTGCTAACTCAAAAGAGAGATTGATGGCAGCCGCAGTTTCACAAGTCGGTCTGACGTACACGTGGTTCTCTGATGAGATACACTTTATGTCAAGAGGCGCGCTTTATGGCAGGGCAACACTTTCCCCAGGAGTGTGCTTTTAATTACATTCAAACAACTCAATCTGTTCTTGTAAGGTTTCATTTTGTTGTGCTGCTTATAGGCACAATCTCTCCTATTTGTATTATTTGGGCTTTAAAGCCTCTCTAGGCTTGCACAATATTTATTGATGAGTAGCTTGTTGTCAATCATACATACATATACAAGTATATGTATATGCAAACAATCATTTGTTTCATAATTTTAATAGACTGGTAAGGTCAAGGGCCTTCAGAATGATTTTGAAAGATGTGAGAGTTTGCCATCTTCAAATGCAAGTGGTTGCAACCGTGTTTGCACAGCACCAGTGCAAAATTGCTGTTTAGCCTCTGTTTCAAGCACATCAAGCACTCCCAAAAGGTATTTACCTGACAATTGTTTTTTTTTAAATGAATCATTTTGTTGTATGACCAGCAGTGCATAATAATGAGTACTTATATTATAATTATTTTTCCATTCTCATCCATCTTCCTTGCATAGACAGCATAGAATACTAACAGCAATCATTTACACAGAAGTGTTATGCGCACAGTCTACATGGTTAATGAATAAGCACCCTGTCTTTTCTGAAGACTCCATAGATCTTAAGAAAAATAAAGTGAGAACATGCATTTTATTTACACTAATGATGAACTGCGCTCTGAATCTCAAATGCTTTTAAATAAGTATCCTCTGCACTCTCCCACCACTCTTTCTATGAAATAAACACATGTATTACACAGAAGGTAAAAACAATGAATGGCACCAAGTTACCATTCGAGTCCTGGTTTCAAATTGAACTGAAGTGTGCTAAATTGACAGCCTGTCCATTTTGTGGGTGCAAACTCTGCTACAATTTATAAGTTAGTGATTAATTATAACAACAGTTCAATCTCTTAGGAAAATTAATTATTAAATTTAAGCAGCTGCCATCAAAAAAACAACAAGTCTCCTTTTGTTTGGGCTGAAGTAAGTGTATTTGTTCCCCTCATTGCTTTAAGAACAGTAAATTGCAAGTTGACAATGCAATGAGTTGTGCGAATGTTTATTTGACCATCAGTTTGTAATTATTGAGCGCCACTTAATTATAGCAACAGATGCTCGAGTGGGGGACCCAGAAAATCAAATGCCTCATTTTCAGGTTATTTTTTTCCACTGCTTCTGCCAACAACAGATGTGACAGCCCCCAGTACTCTGTAGTAAATACTTATCAAATCCTAACAGGTCACCTGTGTCACAAACAACATTTCAGCTGCAACTCTTTCACCTGATAATAGGCTACAAAGAAAAAAAATCAGAGCTGTAAATACAATGTATTCAGAATGAAATGCCACAACATGAAATTGCTTTTCCTCTGGTTACAACAGGGGCCCCTGACAGTTCTTGGCATTGATAAATAACCTGCAGATTAATTGTCTCCACTCTCATTCTGAGATTTACTGTTAAAAGGGGCAGTCAAAAAAGAATGACTCAATGTATAAACTTTGGCAAATGACAATGAAAAATCTGTCACTATGAACGTGCAGTAAACCATCGTGAAGCGGTGTAAATATCCCTATGTCTCAAATTCAGCAGCATCTTTGTACTGGAAGGCTCTAAGATGCCAACTGCTAATGTATAATGAGTTGTTAGACATACGCAGTTGTGCAGTAGCTCTCCATTATTTTGTTTCCGATTGTAAACGCTTGTGAATAAATGCAACACTTCTTTCATCTGCTTTTACACTACTCAGCATGTAATGTTCTCACTCACCAGAATCCCCATCCCTTATCCTTGAATTAAGATTTGACTTTGAATGAGAAAATCCTACAAAATCATCCGGGCTTATTTAAAGGGGCACCCATGCCTTGTGTTTTCAAACGTAGCTGGTTTATCTTAGATGATGGTTTGCACCATCTATCTGAATCAAAATCCCCTCGTGGTCACAGATTTAAAATAGTTTCAAGGCGAAGTAGAGGGGAGCTGAGGAGAAATTTTTTCACTCAGCGAGTTGTTCGAATCTGGAATGCATTGCCTGAAAAGGTGGTGGAGGCTGATTCGATAACAACTTTTAAAAGGGAATTAGATCTTTATTTAGGGAGAACGGGTCTATTAGGCTATGGGGAGCGGGCAGGGCAGTGGGATTGAATCGCTCTTTTCAAAGAGCCGGCACAGACTAGATGGGCCGAATGGCCTCCTTTTGTGCCGTAAAATTCTATGATTCTATGATCATTTCTGCAGCCCCAACAAGTTCAGTCCCAGTGAGTGATGGAATGCATTATCTAATCAAACTCAATCCACTCCTGCTGCTCTCTCCAAAAGGCAACCTGCAGTATGCAGAACATGGTAAAAATGCACCTGGTGTGTTTCTCCAATGCAGACAGCAGGTTTGGTCACTCTCCTGCCAAGTATCTACACCCTGGGATTTAACCCACCCGCTTACATCTGGAATATTTGTGAAATCAACTGGACATCAATTTAATTTGTTTGAAATTCTGCTTTTGGCACCAAAACAGCCTGTACTAAAATTACACTCAAGTGTTTAAGAAAAGTGAATCCTGAATTTCATTGTGGTTTCTTCAGATCTTCAAAGACTACATCTGCAGCATTTCAAGCACAGCAAGCTAAGTGTTGACGGTGATTTAACAGCATATTCAGGCATTACACAGACACACTTCAATGCAGTGCTGGGGGAGTGTTGCATGGTCAGAGATACCATGCTTCAGATGAGATATTAAAACCTATGCCATAGGATCTTTCACATCCAAATGAGTTTGTTGCTCCGTTGGATGTTAAAATCCTATAGCATTACCTATATACAGTAAATAGTTTATAAGTAAAACAGTTGACTATTCCTATATCAATTCACTCTGTTTCGCCCACAAAATATGCAGTCAATTAACTTCACAGTGTCTTCTGTGAAGTGCTTTAACATGTCAATGTTGTGGTAAGGCACTATATGAAATGCAAGGATTATTATTATTATTACTCGCTTGGTAAATGCATGTACAGTATAAAGATGTATTATTTATATTGTACATTTTGTATTATGAGTGATTTTGTTATTTTATTTTTTTAAATGATCCCATAACACTATTTGGAAAGAGAGGGAATTCTGGCCAATATTTCTCCAGATCAAAAAACAATTGGTCATTCTCTTTATGTGGGACATTGCTGTTTGCAAATTGGCTCCTTTGAAGCATTCTGAAATGCCATCCGGCGTGGAGGGCGCTATATAAATCAAAGTTGTTGTTGTGTTGGTCTATAAATTCTAAACTTGTCACTACACTTTACCCTCTAAGCTACAGAACTCCACATTGTCAACAGAATGTGTTGTGATAGTTTTGTACAATTTCTTTTAATTGCCATAGGATCTTTCTATTTTTACTATCTTTCTTTTCTTTAACTATGTGCAAAAGAAATTGTAGGCTTCCTTGAATATGTAATTAACAATCAATGAAAAAGGTGCCAAATAATTCTGGAATTCTATTCATTGGTTGCTAATTACATAATTAAGCACATTTTTAATTGACTCTTCACATGGGTTTACACAACTCGCATAATACTGTATAGGGTATGGCTTTCCCCCACCCACAACTCAATTACAACACCAAATTAAAAACAATATTGAGTAATCTCATCTGCAATCCACACTGTACTGGCCACTATTCTAAATTAGCCTTTTTTTAACGAAAGGGAAATATTATTTTATTCTACAGTACAGATATCCTTCACCTTTATGAACACAAAATCCATCAGCAGCTTAATGACAAAGAAAGCAGCAAATGGGTGGAAGCATCCTCAGATGGGACAATATGTTCCAGAATGCTAAATTCCCGTACAAGTTATTCAGAAAACTGGTAAAGTTGTGGAGTCTTGAAGCTGAATGGTTAAGAGTATTGGTACTCGCCTCACAAGCGAGAGACCTGGGTTTGATTCCTTTGGCAAGTTTCCTTACTCCATAAGCCTGATAATAATCCCTCAGGAAGAAAAACAATAATAAATTGGCCACTTCAATCCACGGCTGTAAATACTCTATGAAGCGCTTTGAGATACCTGGAAGATATGAAAAGTCCTATATGAAAATGCAAGGATTTTATTATTAGTACAGTATACCTGTAGTATAAATGTTGGAAACTACCTTGTGTTAAGGTACTTTAAACATGCCTAGCAGAGAGTATATGGGCTGACATATTTCATGAGCACACGCAGCACATTTCAGGGGGGAATACAAGTCATCTCAGCTAGTGCAAAACAGATATGTTATTTTTGTATTCCCTATGTTTAGAGATTAAACGACAGGCTGTGCAAGCACATTTACAGTGCTCTGAGAAGGTGAAGGCATAATCGGCAAAGCCACTAGTCCATGTTTCCTAAATGCTACAGAAAACATTACTGTGACCCAGCAGAAAATTAGCAACGTGGCTTTAAAAGCTGACATTTAGCATGACTTTTCAGAAAGTGACACCCTCATATTTTCTTGGAGAATATCATTAAATTTCAACCGCCCTATGGCAGTGCCTTTCCATTAATAACCAATTCACGCTGTCACATTGGCGCTACTTTGAAATAATGAGCCTTTGCTTCTCTTTAATAAATTTAAACATATTCTCAAGGCCACAAAAGATAGAAAATCACAGATGGGTTGGAAAAAACATGTTTCATAAATCCTCAACTGCCTGAGATCATTTGAGCCAAAACAAAGTAATACTCGTAAAATATTAAACAATCCCAGCTGCATCAGTGTGGCTTCATTAACAAAAAAGGACATTTTACAGGCTTTGACAGTGCCTTTGGGTAGAAAGTTCCAATTTAATCGATTCAAAAAATCCCCATATCAAAAGTATAGAAACATTTTGTGAACTGTAACCCTTTAGATCGTCTGTTGTTGCAGGGATCAGATATACAAACGCTAACATTGGAAATAAAGATACATAAATAAATCACTGACTGATGTAAATTTACATCATTATGTGCAATAAACATTGGTAATGATATTGATCTACATAACAGGCCTCTGTAGGCATTAATTTGTCGAATGTGTTATAAACGCTCTTGCTTGTACCACAAGGCTGCTTTTTCTCACTCAACTTGCCTTCAAAATAAAGCAGTTATCTCATCATCAACAACAACAACTTTGATTTACATAGCACTCTCCGGCCCGGACGGTGTCATCAAATGCTTTGGATTTTAACCAAGGATATCTTTGAGGTGATTTTTAACAGTTGGATAATTTGCTAAATCGTTTGACAGAATTTTCCCTCTTGCGAAGTTGCCTCTATTATTCTGGCTGTCGATTTTGGAAGCATGATTTTACTAAAAAAAAATCTATTAAAAATAAATAATATTTAATTCCCATATTCAACTAGAAATTCTGGTAAAACAAATAAGATCTAATGTAACATTGGATTTACTTAAAATACCTATTGGGAAATGGCAAAATTGAAGTCTAATTTCTTCTCCCTCTGGAGCTCCTGTGGCTCAGTGGTTAGAGCACTTGTCTTGCAAGCTAGGGAGACCAAGTTGCGGAGACCTGTGTTCGAATCCAGGCAGGTCAGGGCGAAACCTTGGGCAAGTTTCCTTACTCCACACGCCTAATAATAATAATCCCTCCAAAAAAAACACAATAATAAGATTGTTCATTTCAATTCACGACTGTGTGTGGGACACTGCTGTGCACAATTGGCTGCGGCGATTCGCCCACAAATATATACAGTCAACTCACTTTACAGTATATTCTGTGAAGCGCTTTGGGATGTCGATAAGATGTGGAAAGCGCTATATCAAATGCAAGGATTATTATTATATTATATTTACCATTTTGTGTGTGTTTTAGGGTTAGCTTTGGTTGCCTACCAACGAAAGTAATTTTTGAAACAGTGTAACAGTAGTGTAAACTAACCATTTTCACAACAGTGGGTGCTTTGTTTATATATCAAAGCCACTGGGGTGGGGTGGAGATTGCATTTTCCAAAGCTGAACATCTAATGCGTATTTTTTAGAATTAAAATACCAGGGATCCTTTTGGCTGGTCCCTAGAAACTAGAATCCTTAAAAGTTGGGATAAATAACCTGCTAACTGATAAACACATGAAAAGTCAAAAGTTCTGAATATTTGTTCCAATTAGTAACTATATTGTGCTTAATTGCCTCCTGAGTCTCGCTCACAAAATATAGAGACATTTCACTTTACGGTCTTCTAGACATCCCAAAGCGCTTCACAGAATATCCTGTAAAGTGAACTGACTGTATGTTTTGTGGGTTTCCATCTGTGCCTACAAAGCACATGTTATCAAAGCAACAAATTTCATCTAATTTGATAATTCACACCAAGTTGCAATCACAAACACTCACTCTCCATAGCCAGAGTCATCTTCATACTCATTCCCATGGTTGGAGGTGATGATGTGGGGGTGGTGGTGGAGGTTTACAGCTAATCTGACAGCGAGTCAGGTTTTCCAGATTAGAAGTGAAAAAATATAGCCTTTGTGTGTTACTTGTTGCCTCTGGAGAGGTCTCCACTCCGGAGACAAACTAGAGGTAGCAAAACGGTATTAGTCTCACCTCTCCCTTTATCCTTCAATACTACCCTCAAGAAGATACTTATTAAGCCCTAAACTGACACAGTTGCAGCGTTTTTGTCAGAAGTCTGTTTCACATTCCCACTGCTCTATGAGAAAGAAATCTTCCAATCTCTAGTTCTGCTCGAGGCTTTTTTAATTTAAAACCTATGCCCTCTATTTCTGTTCTCACAGTCCAAGTCAAATATCCTGCTTACATCTAACTTATCCATACCATTCATCATTTTACACTCAACTTGCAGTTCAGAAAAAAAGGCTTGCTTATCACCTCATGTTCACATTGAAACTATCTGCAGCTTTACCAGTATCCAGTCATTGATTTAAAGCTTTATGTACACCTTTTCCACATAGAGGAAAAAGGACAAGGCTTTTTCTACAGCACTCACAATATATAAATGCAGTATTCACAAACACTGGCTTTTTCAAAATGTCATATTTTGCTATGAATAATTGATGCATTTCCTGTCCAAAGCAGGAGATCAAAGTCATCTTCTTTTAGCGAGAGTGAGTTGGAGAGGATAAAACTTAAAAGGTGAGTTGACAAATCAGCAGACAGGATATCAATATTTCCGAGCATTCAAAGGGCAAGCCTGCATCTTTACTTCCTGCCATGCATTTCTGGTAATGGGAGCAAGGACCATGGTGCAGATTGCCTCCTGTCAGCTATTATCTTATCCAGCAACATTAACATATTGCATCGTGAAGGTAAACCATTCAGAGGACATCTCCTTCTGCAAATTTCAGTATCAAGTCTGCTGTGACCTTAGTAACGCAACTGGTTCTAAAAAGATCTTTTTTGCTAGCTGATCTTATTGATTGTTTGCAATCGAAGAGTATGTATGATAATGTGAATTGCAAAAATGTGATTCAATTGTGCAATGATGGTATCAGCATACAGTGTACCCCTACTATCTGCCACAAAATGTCTCCATCTTTAAAATGATGCCTTAAAATGAGTACAGTACATTACTATAATTTGAAGCCACATTGCATAAGATTTCTCCTGTAGCATTAACACTATGTGCTAGCGTGAAAACTTGACCCAAGAGGCATTATAGAGCTTTCCAAGCAAGCTGCCCTGGCTTTCACAGGAAATGACTCCACAGATAATGAGAGCTCTTTATAGAAAGTGATAAAGTACTGTACACAGTTACTACACATTACAAGAAATCCTAGGAAACCGTTTAAGACACCATCCTGATGTAGAATACAAGGATTATTATCATGATCTTAACATATTTTTTAAAACGTCTTTAGGATCCCTAAATACAGTACACCATTCCCAGACAGAGCGCAGACAATTAAATGCTCTTCGAGGATGCAAATCGATGATCAGAAGCAGCAGGTGATCATATTGCTTGCTGTGGGAATGTCTGGCCTCCCTGTTGCCTGTCCATAGAGAGCTGTGTGAGATTACATAAACTATGGTGTAGACAAGCTGGATTGTACCTTCATGTACATTGTATATTGCTCGCCCCAAACATCGTTTGAATCAATAATACTCTTAAACTGTTTCATGGTAGTGACTTGGGTTCACTTAAATAGATGTGTGGTTGCCTCCTTTATCACAGGGATGAAGGTCTTAAATTATGCAGAGACTAGAAAACGTGGGATTGTTCTCTTTAGAGCAGGGAAGATTCAATAGAGGTCTTCAAAAGTATGAGATATTTTGAAAGAATAAATAAGGAGAAACTGTTTCCACCGGCTAATGGGTCGGTAACTAGAGAACACAGATTTATGATAATTGGCAAAAGAACCAGAGATGAAGACATTTTCTTTGACGCAACAAGGTTAGAATATGGCATGTGCTGTCTGAAAGGGAGGTGGAAGCAGATTCAATAATAACTTTCAAAAGGGAATTGCATATATGTTACAGTGAAGTTGTGAAATCAGGGATTTTGTGAAATGCCTGAAATTTTCAGTAAAATTGTGAAACCATGAAATCCATGACTCCTAATTTAAGTGATTTAATGGTTTCAAAATTTTACTGAAAATTTCAAGGATTTTACGATCTCCCTAGTTCCACAACTTTAATATATATACTTTAAACACAAACAATTGCATGGGTATGGGGAACGAATTGGGGACCAGAACTAATTGGAAAGCTCTTTCAAAGCGCGCAGGCACGATGGGCCGAATAATCTCCTTCTGTACTGCAAGATTGTATGATTGTATGATTCAATCTCAGCGTCTTTGACTACAACTCTGCTAAGATTGGCAATTCACTTCAGAACATCAGGATCCTAATAATAAACCAGCTCAACTAAAAGCTCATTTGGCAATGATAAAACAACAGAATGTCAAAGAAACCCAGTATCAGATCAGTCTATACGTGCAACTTTCCAAATGGATAATGGACATTCCAATTAGAGACCATGGAGAAATCAAATTTGACAATCTCAATCTATTTAAGTGTTATAAATGTTACATCAATATAATAAAAATAAAGGTTGCTATAGTATTGATGGTCTGTCACGAGAAATCATCGGTATATTTAGAAAATGTTATTGACATTGATTCAATAAAACATTTAGTAGAACTTTGACTCCTCTTAATTAACAGCGAGGTCTAAGAAATTAGAAAGACAGGCTAACCCCAATAGTGTAGTAGGTAAAGCTACAGATTATGGACTACTCTATGCTGAGTTTGCTGGTCTCATATGGGGTTGAAATTGACTCTAGCCTTCTCATGGAGAGGAGGGGAAACCCAGCTAGATGTCTTGCTTTGACTCCCTTTACATCACCTTCTAATGGTAGTGCATATGTGTGGCAGCTGGGTGGGGATAGATCAGGCCCACCTCATAGAATCATAGAATTATACAGTACAGAAGGAGGCCATTCGGACCATAGTGTCAGGGCCGGCTCTTTGAAAATCTGTCCTATTCCCCCGCACACTCCCCTTAGCCCCACACCTGTGATGTTCTCTACAATCGGTGGCCTACCAAAACTTACTTCCTAGGCTCAACTGTACCTCAGAAAGAAGAGGCCAGAATGGTAGCAGAGATGCATAAATTAGTGGTGAGAGAAAAATTGAGGGAACTATTAGACACATTAACATTGAAAAGAAATAAATTCAGATAGGATAATACAGTAAAAGCACGTTTATCCGGCACCCCATCAACCATAATTTCCATATAACCGGCATTGCAAAAAAAGGTCCGCATTCGATTAACCGGGATTTATCTGGAAAAATGCCCAAATTTTTTTTTTAAACTTTTTTTTGCGTTTTCGGATGAATATCCGGCACGTGCTTTAACCGGCATTGGCCAGGTCCCAAGGGCACCGGATAAACAGGCTTTTATTGTATATGAAGACATCAGAAAACACATTCCGCATTTTGCTTAGGTCATTGTAAAAAGTATCCCAATCTCTTAGCCAGAGCAAATGGTCCTCTGCATGTCAGAGTAAATTGCACTCATGTTTGTGTTCTGTTACTAAAGTTTGCTGAAAATAAAACAAAATAAGGCTTCTTTAACCACAGTTTGACTGCAAACCATGTATGCTCTAGGCTTTGTCTATTCCAGTGCATGGCAATTGACAAAAGCATTCACAGGATGAGCAATTTTTCTCCAGGGAATAAGATTGTGGTCTGAGCCAAACAGGGAAGGAGAACTGTGTCAAGTACCTTAGAGCACAGTTATGGAGCAGGACATACTGGCTATTTCAAGAAAAATAATGATGTGTAAAAATACAAGAAAATAAATGATAGAAAGTTAAAATGGCAAGAATAGACATCATGTTAATCATTGCCAAAATAGGCAAAAATCCACATACAGGCTCTTGATTGTGGCATGTAATGTTATTATTGGTGATAATTATCACCTCCACCCCAAAAATGTGGTAAAAAAAATCAATAATGTTCACTGACACCCCGGGGGCGGGGGGTGGTGGGGAGGGGGGGGCTGCAATCACCAAGACACTGAGAACTTAAGCACTCACCCCTTGGTACAACGGCCTGAGGATCTCTCCTTTCTGTTGGAGCACTTGATCACAGTGAAAGGGCATTCCTTTGAGTGGGGCTACAAACAGGACACTGGCATAACTCATCAGTATCCTGTGAAATAGCACACAAACATTTCAATGTGAAATCAGGGCTCTCTAATCAGTAGGCAAAAGTTGGCGAAATTTTTCAATTGATGATAGAAGCAAGCCATTCAAGGCTGAAATTGAGGTGGGCGAGTTTTTTCACTCCTCTATGTTGACGTTGAACAAAACTTCATGACATAGTTATTTTTACCTTAATATGCAGTCATGTCTGGAAGTTATATGACATTAAAGGTTCAGTGGTTCCATCAGTACTCATTTTAAAAATAGTTAATCTGTCTCTGCTGAGTACAGCAAGGTGGTGTTTTGGCCTCTGTAGTCCTTGGCTAAAGGTGGGATATTAGACAAGGTTCCTGTACTAATTCCTAATCAGCAATAATGTGCACTAAAGCTACAGAGTGCATATGTGTTTAGATGTTTAGAGAAATACATAGAGTATTGGGTTTGGGTGTGACCCCTTCCCCACCATGGTTGAATAGCCTGCTAATACTCACTATCTAAGCTCACACAAACAAAATCCACCTGTGCAGGGAACCAGAGAACTGCTACCATCAGTAGGATTGTACTGTACCCCAACAAAAGCCCCTGACTCTAGGAAGATGCAAGATAACAAGTCATTCCATAATAGCCTAGCAAATGTGAGAAACACTTGGTAAAACACTATCAATGTCTGTTTAGTAAGAAATAAAAGTACAACTCCTCTGCATTAAAGAAGTGCTAATTTTTAGCCCTTCTTCTGAGCAAAATGAAATTGGCATTCAGGGTATGGCTGCAGCGGGTGAGATCACTGGTAGAGGAGAAGAAAAAGATTATAAATTGGCAAATGAATAGCCTATTTATTCTGCATTAAACTGGCTATTTGACTAGATTCACCAGCAGAAAGATGCAAGCTGAAAATGTGTCCCTCACAGCTGTCTTTCTGATCCTTGTTCCTTTTAGCCTGCATAGTTTTTGCTGAAAGTTTTTTTTCTTTCCTGACAGCCTTTTATCCACTATTATGTGAAACAATTGTAATGTAAAGCATGTGAATGTAGAATCTTGCCACCGGGCCCTCATAAATCTTACCAGTTCCCACTGAACAACACCAAATATTTGCAGCTGAGGAACATTTGGTCTGGCTTAAATTAACATTTCTCAGCAGTCAGAAGTCATTAAGCTCTACCAGTGATTTGAAATCATTTTTCCATTTCAAAAGCGACAGTGGCTGGCTGTGAAATTTTGTCTGGATGGGCCTGAGGGAGAAGGTGAGGAGGAAGAAAACCGTTAAAATGGATTTTGTGAGCACTAATGAAAAATTGCGGAAAGAGCCGAAAATCACGTTGTGTAGATTTATTATTTAGATGCCGTTGACTTTGTTGACTTACACTGCACATATGTAAATAATTAAAGGATTACTTTCAGTAATACTCTCCATTTCAGGTGTTCTATCGCACAACTCACAATTTGCTTTGTTAATCGGTTTGATATATTCATCTTTCCAATATTAGATCTCCAGTTCTCAGGCCGATTGTTAGCAATTCTGATTCTGCCACACTGTACCGTTCCACTCAAAATCCCTCCATTCACTCCGCCAGGGATATTAGAATGGAAATCCTGCAGGGGTTTTAATTTTGGAGCAAGCGCCTTAAATCTGCTTAAGTCTGTTATAATTAGCATCATTAATTTCAGTACTTTGGTTCGTTCATTGCATTGCACCCAGAGAGATGACAGAAGAAAGAAGTCACAGTCATATGCTCTCTGAATTCTACTGGTTGTTAGCTGCTAGTTCAACAGATTTTTTTTACAACAACAATAATTAACTCAACATATTCGGGCCAATAAACTGACTAATTTCTCAAATCACAAAATACCAAGGTGACTGGAGTAAACAGGACAGCCTTGTAACACTTTCTTTTTTTAAACTAATGTTTTACAAAAATAGCTGCTTGGAAATTTATCTTTATTTTATCAGTGTAATCCATTTTCATCCCGTGGGAGCTGCAAGGTAACATGTAGGAACATTAACAGGTAAAAATTGTACAGACAAATGGAGGACACAATGGATAACATATGATGCAGGAAACAATCCACAATTGAACCGTGACATTAGTATTTTGGTAGCCTTACATTTCAGGATCCAGCTACTCAGTTTATCCCTATTGAAACAACTGAAATTCGTAGGAGCTCAAAATATAATTTGTTTTCCATTTGTCGATGGGGTGAAATGAGGTAAGTGATGTGAATTGTCACATCATGGGGATCTTCCACTCCTGGTTCTGCCCCAGTCGGTGATCTAAGAATTTGTTCAAATGGTTGCGCTCAAACTGATTGCAGTGCTTCAAACCTGCCAGGTTGCAGATCGTATTGCAAATGTGGGGAATACTGGCTTAACAAAAGCGGAATGGTCCACAATGTAATTATTATCACCAATGATAGTACAGGTACCCCTCCCCAACCGCGGGGGATACGTTCCTGAAAACCCCCGTGGTTAGTAAAACTGCGGTTGGGAAATACAAGGCCCTATGGGAAACATGGGGATAGGGGGAGTAAGTTTGCTTGTTCTTTTACTAAACACAAACAAAATACACAATAACCTAACAAAGACAATAAGTGTTCAAATAAAACAATAAAAAAGAATATAAAAAACAATAAATTCATGTTATTTACCTTAATCCTAAGAGAGAAGCGACATCGTGGCTGGTTGATTGCGACATCGCAACTGGGTCCTAGCGCCAAACGCTAGTGTTAGTGTTAAAACCCGTGGATACGCAAAATTCACTGCGGCGATCGGCAAAGGTTGTCGCAGAGAGGCAACCATAGATACATGAAATTTGCGGTAGAAAAAAACCATGGTTGGGGCGGGTACCTGTATTTATAAAACTGTGAATCGTCACTCACTGCAATACCCCATACTCTAGAAGCCTTGAGGTGGGCGTGGGAATCAGAGAAATCAACCTCAACACTGAGACAAAACATCTGGCATTAAAATAATTTTAAGTAAAATGTTTACAGACTCGTCATTTACATATATTGGCTTCCTGCACACAGATACCACAGATGCATTAACCAAGAGATTCAGAAAGAAGGCCTTTGTATGAAACAATCTGAAACACTGACTGTCCAATGCCTTGGGACATCCTTCCAATGTGAAAGGCGCTATCCAAATGTAATTGTGTTGTTGTTTGTGACATTGTTAGCAAGCAAATCTTCATTACTAACCCACTGCATTCAAGCAACAATCATGATGTATAAGACATGCTAAAAGTCTCTCTTGAATTTATTTCTTAATTTCTGATTTTTATATCATTATATAATTTTCAGTAATGTGGCGTTCTAACATTTTCCCTGAAAAGTGCGAGAGTATCAGTGCAAATGAGAACTACAAAAAGTCAAAATGTTTATATTTTTAACATTAAGACATCTGTCTTAAATTTACTATTTTGGAATACCTCAAAAACAGTCTTAATTTGGAAGCTGGTTCTTTGCAGGTACTTTTACAAATTGTGGAGGAGGAGGGTCTTGATGCGGGATTTAAAGGAGGCTAGCGAGGGGGCGAGGCGGAGGGATTGTGGAATGGAATTCCAGAAGTTAGTTGCAGAGTGGCTGAAGGCTCGTCCACCGATGGTGGGGCAGGTGGGTCTGGGACATGGAGCAGGCTGGAGCCCACTGAGTGGAGGGAGCGGGCAGGTTGGTACAGGTTTAGGAGATCCCAAAGGTGGGGTGGGGCGAAGTCATGGAGGGATTTGAAGATGAGGATCAGGATCTTGAATTAAATCCTCTGGGTGATGGGTAGCCAATGGAGTCGGGCGTGAATGAGGGAGATTGGGTCAAGGAGCTTGCAGTGGTAGAGGATAAGGGCCGCAGAATTCTGGATGATCTGCAGCCTATGGAGAGAGGAATTCGGAAGGCCGACAAGCAGGCTATTGGCATAGTCGAGCCTGGATGTGATGAAGGCATGAATGAGGGTTTCAGTGGCCTGAGGGGTAAAGTAGTGGAGGAGTCGGGCAATGGCTTGGATGTGGGAGATGAAAGACAGTTGAGGATCGAACAAGACACCTTGGTTCCTGACTGGCTTGGTGAGGTAGAGTGTGCAACCATGGAGGTTGATGCTACGAGTGCTTGATGAAGGCGCTGATGCGAGCCAATCAGGAGGACCTTGTCTCATGTTGACATTCAACTATAGAAGGTCAGCTCTCATCCAGGACTTATATCTGAAAAGCAGTCTGTCAGGACAGCAGTGGTCCTGGAGTCGAGGATAGAGGCAGAAAGATGGAGTTGGATGTCATCCACATACATGTGTAAGTTGACACCGTGTCTGCAGATGATGCCACCAATAGCAGCATGAAGATATTGAAACGTAGGGGGCCAAAGACAGAGCCCTGAGAGACACCCAGGCTCAGTGCAGGGACTGGAGAAGAAGCCATTGGTGGCATCAAAGTGGAGACGGTAAGAAAAGTAAGAGTTGAACCAGGCGAGGGTAGGTTATGAAGATTGAACTGGGAGGAGAGGCGGTGTAGAAGGATGGAGTGGTCGACAGTGTCGAAGGCAGCAGAGTCTTTTATACACATGTATGAGATGAAGTCTATGTTGCAGTTAGTCTGCTGGTAAAACCCTGATGATAAATCTGAATTATTTTGGAATGTTGCATTACTGTTATAGTCCTCATTTTAAGATATCATTTAGGATTCCACAAGTGTCAAGAATACATATTGTGTGCAGAAAAGTCATCACTGAATAAGTGTAATGTGCCATAAATGTCACCTAAGATGAGCAGCACTTTTTCATGAAGCTGTGATTTTTTTCCCTTGCAACATGCAACACATAAAAGAAAAAAAGATGCCTGCGAGTGATTACAGAAAGATTAAAGGATAACTGGGAGTGGTTACGCAAAGGAATAATAGGTGACTGGGAATGATTACAGCAGGAATCAAGGACATCTAGGAAATGATTATAGAGCGAATAATGATATTTTAAAATGATTTACAGGAAATTTATTTCTTCCAGTAGATGACATATCCAGTTCAAGGAGTTTGTATAACTTTCCTCTGAACACTACTTTTGTTATGGGGGGGTTTTCACAGCAAGTGGCAGTCACAACAAAAGGCCAGGGCAGGTATGTTGCATTGCTTGATGTAGGATAAGAATTTTTACTAAAGGCTTAATAATGCTTACATTAACATCACTACAAGTTTACAATTCAACGATTGATCACCAGGAAGTAATATGTCCAGTAAATAATAATTATTATTATTGTGAGTCTTGTATTATTGTTGGGAGTTCTGAAGCTTAGTAGTTAGAGCACACTCCTCGCAAGCGAAAGACCTGGATTTGATTCCCAGCAGGTAAAATGTGGGACAAGTATCCTCACTCCACCCGCCTCTGTTTACACAGCACTGAGTAGGAACTCCATTATTAGTTGATTAGCAGATTGCTTTATCAGGTATAATAATTGCTTAATAAAAATTATGATAAATTAGTTACTCACTACTAATGAGTGATGTCTACACTACTCACTATTTGCCAAACAAAGGGATAAAGCAGCTGGAGATCCCATTCCTAATCCCTATCCATTGGGATCAATCAATTGTCGATTCCAGGCAGGGAAAAACCTTGGGCAAGTTTCCTTATTCCATATGCCTAATAATAAACCCTCGAAAGAGAAACAATAATAATTTGATCACTCAATCCATGACTTGAGACATCCTCCTGACGTGAAAGGTGCTATGCAAGTGTAATTTTGTTATTGTTGTTGCTGGGACACTCCTGTGTGCAGTTGGCTGCTGTGTTTCGCCCATAAATATACAGTCAAATCACTTTACAATATATTCTGTGAAGTGCTTTGAGACGTCCCGAAGATGTGAAAAGCGCTGTATCAAACACAAGTATTATTATTATTGGTTCCTGCTGGAGAGTGCGTGCACTTAGATAGTGAGTGATTCTCGGTTTCAGCTGCGGTGTAGATTCACCTTACTCTATCCCCACTTAATGAATAGTTTGCCTAAATGTGAGCTTTAGCTCAAATATGTGGGCAAGATATTGGAGAGCTGCCTCCATCCAGGAACCTTTTTATCTAAGCAGCAAAAATCAGTGTTTTCAGAAGAGAACAGAGAGAAACACATGAAACTAGTGCAATTTTCAGAAATGACCTGTATCAAATCCAGACAAACGGATCAATCTTCACCCATTGTGAAGTTAGGTTATTTGTTTTAGTTTACACTTTATTTTGTTAATCACAGAACAAATAGTGAATGAAAAGGCACAGAAGTTGTGGCAGTTTATGCATGTTATGTTTCTATGAAAGTTAATTTCATGATATAAACATGCAGTTTGTAACTGAATGGAACTTCAAGGCTGTAATCACTTATGCGGTAGAGTTCAGCCACTATTAAATGGGTCTTATTGCTTTAATTGGGGAGCTTTTAGGCAAGCTCAGTTTCTGTAACAGCCAAGAACAGTATGCTCCATAAACTTTGCTGCTGGCCTGACATGTTGAGCGTTAGAAAAATGTGTACGTGTTTTTTTTAAAAAGAGTCCCGTCTTTCAGAAATTTCTGGTTATAAAAATAAGAAGTTCAACAGGAAAGATGATTAATCCTGTAAAAATGCCGGATTACGGATTTCCTGTTTCTAACCTAGCAAATGGACTCGCAAGAATGCCGCTTTGATACACTGGTGTAACTTGCTGCTCAGTAACAACTTTTTGTCATGTTGAAGAAAAGGGAATAATGTGCAACTCTGATATACACCATTAAAATGCATACCATGATATGCGTACAGTATTGTGGCAAATTAGGTACAGTACTAGATAGACTTAAGGGGCCAGGTGCTGAAATCATGAAATTGAGGACAAAGTATTAAAGATGTAGATAAAAAATAATCCTTGAATTTAATATATCACTGTATGACCAAGCCCGATTCAGTGACATATAGGTAGTCATCCATGCAACCAGGGTATTAGACAAGGGACATGAGTGGTAAGGCAAGAGGTGGGAAACTGTGAGAGAGCACAAGGTATAGAAAAGGGGTGCAGAAAGCTGATGCAAGAATATACACACTTCTGGGCATGTTGAAATAGTGTATCTCACTGCCAAAGAGAGTTTTAAGATATTTCCACTCGTATGAATAAATCATCATAAACCACATCTGTGGATCCACAGTCAGTTCTATGTGATCCTACTCAGGACCAGAATATTCTTCAATGCAGGTCTAAGTAGAATCTTCTGATCACACTCAGCTGAAGAAGTTCCACAATTAATAATAATCCTTGCATTTGATATAGCGCTTTTCACATCTTCTAGATGTCCCAAAGTGCTTAAATCTCTTTTGTTCACAAATGATGACCTCCAGATAAAAATAATGTGTGAATGTGGTTCAAGATATTTGATTCAGCAGCAGTTATCCTGGCAGGAAATTATTTCTCTTTAAGCTGAAGACTATTTGAGAACCTATGGAATCAGTGCTGCATTTGAAATTTTTTGTGATAGCTCAGATAAAGATCAAGACTGGGATTCAACCCAGTTTAGTCTGCCCCGGAAAGCTCAATGGACAATGAAAAGGGCATCTAATTTGATAACTCACTTAAAGCTGAAAAAAATGCATGTACTGTACCCCCCACTGAGCCTGAGCCTTGCTTCCTTGGCTTGCATCTCTTAAGTTTTCTATCCAGGCTTCTCTTAGCATTTCTGACGTCCTACGTACCAGACAGATTCAATTCCACCCACTCTGTGGATTCTCAAGCATTTTGACAAGATTTGAAAATACCATGTATGCCAGGAAGAAAAATAATGCATGTAATCAAGTAACAGTATCACGTGTCCTACACTTATTATAATATACCAAGCTATAATTACTTCAAATCATACAGTACCTCAACAACAAGAACAACTTGCATTCATAAAGCGCCGCCAGGCAGCATCTCAGAGCACTTAACAATGGAGGATCTCATGGCCGAGCTGAAGGGGTGGAGGAAAGTCTTTAGGGACAACCTCAAGGTGGGGAAGGAGGTGGTGAGGGAGGGAGTTCCTGAAAGCACGGCAGTCGATGGTGGAGTGGAGGATTGAGGGGACAAGGAGGAGGCTGGATGCAGGAGAGCGGAGGCAGTGGGTACTGCTGTGAGGAAAGAGGAGGTTAGAGAGGTAGCAGGGTGTCAAGGAATGGAGGGATAATTCATTCCGCTCTATGACAGGGAGCGAGTGGAGTTTTGCAATGACTGAGGTAATTGGGGTATGACGTTTGGAGCAGATGGTTGAGTTTTTAATGAGCTTGATTTTGTGAATAGTGGGGGAGGGGAGACTGGCGAGAGGGTGTTGGAGTAGCCCAGCCGAGAGATGACAAAGGCATGAACCAGGGTATCAGCAGCTTTTTGGGTGTAATTTTCAAGTTTTGTTGGAGGCTCACAATGTGGTGGAGGTGGAAAAAAGCTGTGCTGGTGAGGGACCAGATGTGGGTCAAGAAAGGATAACTAGGGGTCAAACCTGATACCTAAGTTGCTCAAAGGTTCAGAGAATTTTAAGGACAGGTCCGGTAGGTTGAGGAGGTCGAAACAATGGGAGTGAAGACGTCGATGGGAGCCAAAGAATATGGCTTCCATCTTGTTGTCCTAAAATTCTCAGATTGCAAAGAATGGCCTTTTGTTGAATCCATCCATCTCAAGCTTTTTACCGTCAGTCCAGAAAGATGTGTAATTACCATCAACAACTCTTAAAAAAGCACTTCAAAAGCATTTTGCATCCCACCACCAGGTCAGAAGGTTTGAAAATGGTACCACTTTAACCAGAGAGTACTATTAAAAGTAATTTGGTGCACAGTTTCACATTGAACTTCCTCTGGACTACTGATTTTAAAAGGTGAATTACCCTCTTTACAGTTCCTTTTTGAAGTCAATAAAAAGGTAACATAATGTGAAATGCTTTGGGGCAATTCCTGGTGGGTGTGGGCTCACAACACAAAACAGCCATAATTTGGCATTAATATCATGGACCTCTTACAAATCATCATAAAAATAACTGGAGCTTGAAGTAGGCATTCCTGCTGAGGCAGTAAAGAGATTTTTTAAGACTTGGTATTAACAACAAACAACAACAAAATTACACTTGTATAGCGCCTTTCACATCAGGAGGAGAAATTAAGCAACATTATGATAGATAGTTGATGTAAAATAGATGGAAATTTACATTGTGTCCAATTACAAATATTTGGGAGAAATTCCATTGAAGGCCCTCATTTCAATCAGCACTTAAATTCTTTTCCTCATGACTTCCCTGCTTTAAATTACCTGAACTAATTTAGAGACTTTATTTGGCCACTGTGCTTCAGTGTACATTGGAGTGGGGAAATTCAGCCAGTATCCTTGCACCTAATCTTCACCCAGATTTGCTGGATGGTGCGGATGTGTGTGTGGATGTCAAGCAACAAGTATCAGGATTGGTTTACCTCAGTAACATTTTTTTAATATCAGTTGACTTTTGAACGCAGGCATATTTGACAGAGAAAATTACTAAGGATAAAATCCATCTATTTTCCGTTTATTTAAAGCCTTACACTTCCATTCCAGAGACATGTTCTGTTAGTTGTAACATTTTGAATAAAAACTTACTGTCCTTATACACAACATACATTTGAATGGAATATTTTCCACCACCACAAATGCTAATCATTTAATTTTTCATGAATGTGAGTCTATTTAACCACTCATTATTTACTTCAAGCCAATGTAAATGTCACTCTTCTGGGTTTTTAAGATGTCTTGAACTGTTCTGTTATTTTAAATAAAGAAGGTTCCCACCCCTTAAATAAATGAGGTGTTGCACCACATCATATTTTATGCATGTGCTCCTTCAAAGCATACAAGAGCATAAAATTGAAGGGAAATCAGCGGCACACTTGAGAGAAGAGCGTGTGCTATGGTTCTAGTAGCATTATGCACAATTATCCTTGAATATCTTATGTGATGGAAAACTTGTTCACAGCCTGCATACTGCCAAAGGTAATTTAATGTTCTTAGCTCTGCTTATAAAGGAAAATGGAGTCTGATTGGATCCGCTGAATCCAAATTAAATAATTCCATTTCACTTGCATTCCCCAAACACAACCTTGTACCAGTTTTCAAAACAGGACTTCTCTTTTTCATAACATACCTCAGCACAGTAAAGTCCTATATCAATGCCAACTACAATCGGCAAACACTCCCTAAACTATGTCATATATGTAAATGACAGCCAGCATCCTATTTCTCGGTGATATGAATGTACCATTGCTACCTAATTACAGTATATATAAAATTAAAATAGGGCATTGGGGTGACAGCTGAAAGCAGGCATGTAGTGAATTGCACACTAGCTGTTTGCAGCCTGTTGCAGCATATGAAGACTTAAATAAAGCAGTTTGAAATCAGGATATTGTTTTCAACAAAGGATCAACACTGTTGGATGTCCCCTTAAGATATTAATAGCAATTAATAAGGAGCAAATGGGATAGAAGCAGGTGTATAAAAGAATGAGGGGAAGGGAGCCAAGGGAGTTGGAGAACTGATTGTGAGCTGAGAATAAACAAATTAACTGCTAAAACTTGAGTTGTGAGAATTCTTAGCTGCGGACTGAAATTAATAATAATAATAATCCTTCTATTTTGATATAGCGGTTTCACCTCTTTCAGATGTCTCAAAGAGCTTCACAGAATATATTGTAAAGTGAAATTTACTGTATTTTTGTGGGTGAAACACAGCAGCCAAATGCACACAGCAGTGTCCCACAAGTAGTCGTAGATTGAGATGACCAATTTATAATGTTTTTGATTCAGGGATTATTATCAGGCGTGTGGAGTAAGAAAACTTGCCTAAGATTTCACCCCGCGAGTGCTCGAATCACTGAGCTACAGGACTCTATTTGTTGTATAAATATAGGTTGTTGGTGTATTGGTCCATAGTCAATAGCCCCACTCAAGCATTCAATCAAACACTCCATCTAGAGCTTCCATTGAAATGCAATTCACTATTTGGCAAGATTCGCAAAATGTGCAAATAAATAACTATAATCCAATTTTGAAACAAAATTATACTTTTAACATTCAATTAGAATTTTCTTAATATAAATCGACAAATTTGTGATACTTACTGAACTGAGGAGAACTGTGATTAACCCACATCAATGAAAGGGCTACCTGGAGTTGCACAGCAGAATAACCATCGAGTTGTTCAACTCATTCTAAACATACCCAATGAAAACATTTTCACACTGTTTGTGCATGACATTGCTACTTCAAAGATGAAGGTATCGCTCGATCCAAATGGTCTGAAGTGTTTCAAAGCTTTTCTTAAGCTCGTTTTGGCCTTCCTGACTGACAAATGCTCTTCTGCCATGAAAACAACATAACATCCAACACTAAACAGGGGTATTGACGTCATTTTCTAATTGCATGCCCCTAAGCAAATCTGTCATTTTAATGAGATGCAGATGAATGCAGACTCAGATTCCAAATTGGGTTTCAGTCACTTTTTATGTTTGCACTCAAAGCAATTTTATGCTTTGGACTTTATTTACATAAAATAAATCGGGACTCCTGTCTTTACAAAGCTGGGTTCATCTGCAGCTTGTTGCCCCAAAGCTTTCACTTAAACTATAAGTAGTCAAAATTTGTTTCGCATATCATTTGCAAAAATGGAAAAGCAAGACTTGAATAGTGCCTTGCCCCAATGGCAGCTAACATCTGCTGGGCAAACTGTTACAATGACACTGGAACACTCCTCAATCACTACGCTTGCCCCCCGACAGAAAACCGTCCTTTCCTTTCGCCCTTCCCCTGCCAACCAGGTCAGTATCAGCATTAAGCATCTCAAACATTATATAAGTGCAAGTTATTGTTGGCACAGAGAAAAATTCCTAGTATCTGATTATTAATGCAAATGCACTTGAACTTATGATGGAAGGGGAAAAAAACATGTGTCAAAGAGAAAAATTAGGCCATTGAAGGCAAACTCCAGCAATTTCATCAATACTTGTTTTCTGATTGCTTGCCACACACTTGCCAACATTAAGCTGGTCTGACATTTCATTCCGGTAGGGGAGTACGGAGCGAGATTTCTGTTTGACCTGAATCTAGTGATGTCAATACTAATTAAATCATATGCTAATTACTCATTCAGTGCCCGTCTCCATAATAGAGCAGAGGATTGCTTGTCAACGTGGAAATAGATTAATTCTGTATTTCCAATTTTCAGTGATCTTTTACTTCACATTCGGCATAATTGTGGATTTTTAAACCAGTCATAACTCGTAAGAGTTTTTTTTCTCTCCCACTTCCTTTATTTTTTCATTCACATTAAATCTCCAGTGGGGTTCACTGTAACATACAATGTGATGGTTGTCATATTATCTACATTATTGCTAAATGTGGTCAACAAGGCCAGGTGGTAAAAAGGCTGGCCTTATGTGTGCCTTTCCAGCCCACCCCCACTACCACTGACTGTAACAGAATGGTTGGTCCACAAGCTGCCTATGATTTCCTTTGGGCTTTGTCTCCCATGAACTAGCAGAATAGTGAGGAGATCCACCAAAAGAAATTCTATTGATGGTTACACGTCAATAGAATTCATCATCACAAAAGATATGTGATAATAGCACGATATTGACACAATGTAATTTGCTGCAGGTGCTCGCCGGAGGCCTTTAAAACGCTCTTGTCTTCAGCAACACAAAGTAGAAACGGTATTATATGGGCTGTGAATCTGACCCGCCTTCAGGTTCGTGGACCCGAAATGCTGACTCACTTTCCTTTCTCTATGCTGCCTGAGCTGCTGAGTGTTCCTCGCGATTTCTGTTTGGGTTTCTGCCTTCAGATACATCAGCTTTAGGGGATTGTTTGAAATCCACCAATACCGTTTGGGTTTTGCATTTACTAATACTTGGGGATTAAACACAATATTTGTTTTAGCCTGGAATCTACTGCTGAATGTCATAATATTTGCCTCATGGGAAAGTTGGTAATGTGGAGAGTGCATGAGCTTGTGAAAGTAATATAAGGAGTTATTTTTCAGAAAAGTTCACAAGTTCAGAAAACAAGACACCACACAGAGGTCTAGATTCTAGATCCCTTTGTAAGTGCAGTAACAGCAGAGACCGTTAGAGGAGAAACAGTAAATAACAGTACCCAAAACATTCTGCATAACAGTGCATAATTTATGTAGATGGAGCATTAAGTACATAGTTATTGCTAGCAGTTTTCTTTCATTGTTCTTTTGTTTTATTGTTGATTTATCTGATGCTTGTGAAGCTGTGACCCAAGTGCGAGCATTCAGTTCTGTTTGTGAGTTTATGCAAAAGTGACTTCACTCAAATACCGCAGTTCCTCATTTGGTGCAGATCAAAGCAAAACACAGCTCCGATTGCCAGTTAACTTCTCTCATATAGGTAAATGTTGTAACGAATTCACTGAAGCGCACAGCAATTTATTTCATTTCTTCAAAGACACAATTCTTTTATATCTCTCAGAAATCTAACCTAATAGCTACTTTTTTATATACTTTAATGACTCCACTGTTAATCTCTCCCCATCACAAATGTTCTCATCTTTCCCTATTTTATGAATATTACTAGTCTGTGCTCTGCTGAATTTAACATACTTGTTCCAGCCAAGCCAATATTTTTAATATTCATTAACTGGGATTTGTTGCATTAAATAAATTCTACCGCCTCAAGGGGAGGGAGATGTCGGAATCAAACCAAGTCTCTGTATTGGCCTAGGTAGTCCAGTCCCTGGGCCAGGGGTGTCTGCATGGGTCCAGGGAACTGCTGATGGCAGCCTGGCTCATCAGCTGGACTTGGAAGAACAGACCAGGCACTGGGGGGCGTAGACACCTTGTCAGCTCCTGATAACCCTGCAAGCCAAAGCCCTTATGGGTAGGGTGGTCTTCGCTGGACGAGCAGAGGGAAAGCATGCCAGACAAAGCCCTCAATGGTAAGCTATGTGGTTTTAGCTGTACCCCAACACACACTCTATGGTTCCCAAGCCTTGCTCTTGCCAACCTGTACCTAATACTTTCCGGAATTACGTAAGCAGGATGTATATCCCCAGGCAGAGAGTGCACATTCCGTTACAGCAATCTTACCTAATCTATCTCTGGGATTTCCATGTGGAGATGGGTTACATGGAACTCTGTTGGGTTTAGATACTCATAAGCATAATGAAAATTTCCATAAGACAGCCAGTTAACCCCCAAAATGAATACCTTCCTCGCTAATACATTGCATATGTCTGAAAGATCTTCAGAGCTTATTTTAAAGAACATGTTTAAGGAACATAGCCCTCATCACACCATGGGTAGCAGTCTATTCTTTCAAAGAGCAAGTACACACACAATGAGCAGAATGGCCTTCTTCACAAGTTAATGAATTCAAAGAGAATTCTTTTAAAACATTTATTCCCAATTTATGACGAGAAAATGAAAAGCGCTTTTGTTTAATCTCTATTCATACAAAAAGATTTAAAAAAAACTATTGGTTTATTAATAATAATAATTTATCAATAGCACTAAATCACCTTGAAAAGTCTTAAAGTGCTTCACAGAATTTATTAAAAAGTGTAGTAGTTGTGTAGTTCCAAAAAAATATAACAGCTATTTCCACATAGCAATATGCCATAAATAACTATAAAGTAACCAAACTATATGAAGGATTTTAGCCTGGACACCGGGAGAAATTTACTCTGATTTTTTAATGTAATATATATACAGCACAGCGTTGAGACTCACTTGTCATGCGCTGACAGCATCACCATTCAAGGATGCACACTTCATGTCACTCAGCCTGTCCGGAATATTGACATTTTGTTTTACCTTCAACTATCCTTTCTATCTCACATCTGTGTCATGGCACATTCCACCTCCCCCCACCTCCGCCTTCCCCCATTCCGCCTTCCCCCACCTCTGCATTGTTGCCCAATTCCGCCACTGTCTCACACTACAGATTGCCTAAACCCTCATACAAGCATTCATAACATTCAGGCTTGACTATGCAAACACCCTGCTTGTCAGCCTCCCTAACTCCTCCCTCCACAGGCTACAGATCATCCCAAAATCTGCAGGATGTCCTCTACTGCACCAGGCTCCGCAACCCAATCAGCCCACACCCTCGTCCAACTCCACTAGCTACCCATCACACAAAGGAGACAGTTCAAGATTCTGGTCCTCACCTTCAAAGCCCTCCACGGCCTTCCTCATCCCTACTTCTGCGAACTCCTAACCCCCTACCTTCTCTCTGCTCAGCAGGCTCTGATCTGCTTCACATCCCCCAACTCGCCCACCCCACCATTGGCATGTGGGCATTCAGCCACTTTTCCCCAACCCTCTGGAACAACATTTCACAGTCCCTCCACCTCAACCCTCCTTCCTTCGAATTCAAGATCCTCGTCCTCACTTTCAAGGCCATTCACTCCTTGCCCCGCGCCTATCTGTCTGATCTACTGTCTCCCTACCAGCCTGCTCGCACCCTCCGTTCAGCAGTCTCAGGCCTGCTCCACGTCCACCACCCAACCATCGGCGGCCGGGCTATCAGCCTCTCTGCTCCCACACTGTGGTACTCCATCCCGCAGCCTCTCCGCCTCGCTTCCTCCCTTTCCTCCTTCAAGGCCAGTCTCAAGACCTTCCTCTTCGACCGCGCCTTCGGCTGCCTCACTAACTCTTCCCCCTCTCCCACTCTCCTTCCACTTCCTCTTACTTCGACCCTCCCCCACACCCCCACCCCCACTCGGGTCCCGACCTGACTGTTCAGCGTTTTGGGACGTCCTCCCGACGTGAAAGGCGCTATAAACGTGCAATTTTGTTGTTGTTGTTGCCTCTTTCTAGACCATCTCAAGACCCTCCTCTTCGACTATACCTTGAATCACACTCCATCCCATCCCCTGCCCTCCACCCTCTCTAAACCTGACACCATTCCCCAGCACCTTGGGACGTCCGCCTGACAGGTAAGGCGCTATACAAATGTAATCTTCTTGTTGTTGTTGTTAAAGATGTGGGTATTCATTATCTTTCCCATTCAATATATTTAACAAATTCCAACTTCTGTATATCATTTTGATCATTTTGTAAAAGTTTAATGGACAATTTGTACTGCTGATTGCCTTTATTGATTTTGTGAATAATTATTATTGATATGATATAAAATAATTTGAAATGATTTAAAACAATAAAATAAATCTCAGAGTTAAAAATGATCATATTGATAAATGGCTCCAATGTTGGTTTTATCATGGGCTGGCGCTGCATTAAGAGTCCTGAGCAAGAATTCGCACAGATGAAATTGTTCATTCATTTCATAGCTGCTGGTGGGACATTACTGTACGCACATTGGCTGCCACTTTGCCTGCAACTACACAGTCAGTACAGTTCACAATAAAATACTGTGAAGTCTTTGAGACGTTTCAACAAAGCAATAAGGAAATGTAATGCAAGAATTATAAGTGATGAGGTGTTCAGAGGTTTTGTTGTGTAACATATAGTATCATCAATGAATGATGTCACATCATCACAGCACACATGCATGGAACTCTCGGGACCGTTTCCTCCTGATCCTCATTCCCTAAAGTATAACAAAAGAGGCTGGAAGCAGCATCTGAACATCTGGCTACTTTGTTTCCATTCCATTTTCCCAGTTCCACTCTGGTTATTTAGGAGAGGAAAGCTTTCTGACCCTGACTGTTCAGATTCTGGAAGCAGCAGCTGTTGACTGCTTTAATGATGTTCAGCTACATGCTGCTCAAAATGAACCACTGCTTTTTATACTCAGTGTCAAGCAGGTCCGCTGCCAGCAGAAGGCCTATTGTATAAAAGAAGCAGAAACCCCTTGGAAGTATCAATGCCTTGGAATATATTCCCCAAACTAATGTTGGAAAGTGAATGCCAGTTTGAATGTAAATAATTCCGCTTGTACAATATAAAGTTTTTAATCTACACTGAACTCTAATCCAGGCTGAGCTTCTGCTTAAAGGTGATAGGGTTTAAACTGTAGCAATTTTAATCAGGAATCAAGTAGAGGCTCCTTTGGGTAACTAGACATTCAGTCTCACAGACATACATCATGCCAACTTGCAGGACCTCCACTCCCAAAGTAGACTGTCAGAGAGCATTCCTGCAAATTGTCATGCTCTACTTCTGAATCAAAAAATCTAAATCAAAAAAAGTTTGAGAATGTGTTTGAACTCCAATGTTACTTCATGTGACAGTGTGGAACAAGGGTAAGACTTAGATCTTCCATTAAATAATAATAATATCCTTGAATTTGATATAGCGCTTTATCACATCTTCTAAACGTCTCAAAGCGCTTCACGAAATATACTGTAAAGTAAATTGACTATATATTTGTGGGCAAAACGCAGCAGTCATTTGCACACTGCAGTGTCCCACAAACAGTCGTGGATTGAGTGACCAAATAATTATTCTTTTTTCTTGCGGGATTATTATTAGGTGTACAAAACTTGCCGATGGTTTTGCCTGGCTGGGAATCAAACCAAGGTCTCTCCCTTGCGAGGCAAGTGCTTTTACCACTGAGCTACTGAGCAATCTGTGAAGAGTTGGGATATTATTGGAGAGATAATAACTCCTTAACTCCTCAACTGAGTTTCCAACCTGCTGTTAGACACAACCTACAATGAGTTATAGCAACTAGCTTATCTGGAGAGCTGTTGCTGGCTGCTTCAGCCAATTGATCTTATCTGTCTGTCTAGGTGGTCTTCATGTCAATCACTTCTAGAACATCAAGTTAAAACCTCTGGGAAAATACCATCAATTGGAAAATTATTTACCACTGAAATTACATAGATGTTATAAACTGTGGAATCTTTATGAACTTTATCTTTGAGCACTCTGAGACGCTGTTCGGCATGGAGGGCACTGTATAAATCCAAGTTGTCGTTGTTGAACTCTGAAGTGAAAAAATAATTTTGCCCACAAAATACACAGTCAATCCACTTTACAATATACTCTGTGAAGTCCTTTGAGGCATCTCAACAATATAATAAGGCAGGCACTATATCAAATGATATTATTATTATCAATTTCTGCATGTCTGACATTACTCCCTCTACATATAGCATACTTAAAATGTTTGCTTATCTCACACCAGCTACTCATAGACACATACACATATCAGATGAAGCAATACGCATATCTCAGTGTCCAATTACTTATACACAGCTAGTGAGGAAACAGCAACTAAATGCTGGTTAAGCTCCAAGGTAAAAGAGGGTAAACCTAATGCCTACCAAGTATTAGGTGTTTCTCATGCCCCGTAATCTGCCAATTTAATCCAGTTATTTGCATACAATTTAAATATACTGGAATAAATGGAAATAAGGTCGCATGAATTCCTAACTGGAAGATGATTTCAAATAAAATAAACTACAGAACCAAGCATTGTATCATTATGGTTGTGTGTATATTATTATATTTCTATCCTCTGACTACACCCTCTTATCAGAATTACTGTATTTATTAGTTGATCTAATGTATTAGTTAACTCTAGATCCTGCTGTACAACCTTTATGCTCAACCCATATGTGTTATTCAAATTGACTCATTTGTTATGATAGCAATCCAATGTAAATGGTCTTGACTGCTTGCCCTTCCACAGTTCTCATTAGACTAATGAAAACCTTCAAACGACAAAACTAAACAACCTGCCAAAAAAGGGTCTGAGGTTATTATGAAAATTGCAACTCTGGGAGCTGGATGCAGCTTTGTTCATTTATTCATCCTCAGCAAATTGCTAAGCAATTTACTTGTACTCCTCTGCATTAATGGATTAATATTATTTTTAAAAGTGTTTTCTTTTAAAGACTCTAAATAACAGTGCCCACGTCTCCTGCAACAATTTCAGGTCATTGGGAATTGTAATCACGTTTAACACTATATCAATAAGTGAATGCTTGAATAATCATCGGGCTGAAATATTGAAAGGAAATAATGAAATCCTATGAGAATGTTTGCAGTCACATGGTATTTTTGCAGGACATGACTTCAATTGCATTACACACTGACTGAATTTTCTAAACCATATCCATTTCTATAATTAGGTTATGCAGTAGCTAATGTACAGAGCAGCCAGCAGTGCATAGTAGAAAACAGGAAACTGCAACAGCGTTCCACTGCTCAGAAAAACATCATGTAATAATCCTAGAAATTCACATATGTATATTTATACATGTGGAATCCTGTAGCTCAGTGGTTGCAAGCGAGAGGCCTGGGTTTGATTCCTAGCGAAGCATTACATTGGGCATGTTTCTTTATTCGACACACCTCTATATAACTAGCAGTAGATCAGAGCCAGTCGGAGCCTTAATTTGGAGCTATTTTCCAGAATGCTTAAAAAGAATTTGTTTCCAAATTAAAACTGAATTTCATTTTTTTAAAACTTCTGTATGATTTGAAATATTAAAACAAAATTGCCTCACTGCCTTAGACCAGGTGGAATATCCTTAAGTAAACATCTTTGGTGTGTTTCAATCCATTTCTTGGTTAGTGTAAATGAACAGTGCAAAACTGCCTGCAATTTGACGCCACTTGACAGTCTCGTTCATAATGGCCAGGGGGTTTAGTGGTTGATTCAAAGATGGTTTTCTAAATTGGGATTAAGAAACATTTTGGAGGGCAAATGAGAGGGAGCTTTATTCAAAAATAATCCACGGTTTGACTGACTTGCAACTGCTTAACGACGACAGTGTCAATGTTCCATTTCCCAGCACTGATATCCTTCATCTTGGATAGCACAGAACAACAACAAAAACACTTAAAATTTGAATCCTGCTTCAACTCCATTTCACCTTACTCGCTGTGGTAAACAGCTGCTCTGATCTGCAGGTACTACAACAATAAGAACTTGCAACTATGCATTACTAAATCACATTGGTGCCCTGACCTGCTCTGCCTTCCCCCATCTTCACAACATCGTCAGTCTCTGCCACCACCTCTCTTCTCAGGCTGCCAAAACACTTATCCACACATTTATCACATCTAGGTTCGACTACGCCAACTCCCGGATGTCAGCCTTCTCAAATTTTTCCTCAACAAGCTTCAGATCATCCAGAACTCTGAAGCTTGTATCCTCTACCTGCTCCTTCCTACCTCTGTAATCTGATAACCCTATATCAACCTCTCCACCACCCCCGCTCTGGGCAACTCCATTCCCACCCAGCTCTCTCCACCTTCAGCAGTCAGGCCTTTTGTCTCCCTGACCCCACCCACTGGAACTCCATCCCAATGCCTTTGCCTTGCTCCCTCCCTTGCCTCCTTCAAGGTAAGCCTCTAGACCCTCTCCTCTGACTAAGCTTCAGCCACCTTCCTACCCATAAATTCCTTGACATCCACTCTCCTTGATACCAAACCCCCATTGGGGTCCAAATTCCTAACAATCCAGCGCCTGGGGACGTTCTCACATCATGAAAGGCGCTATCCAAATACAATTTCTTGCTATGATTGTTGAAGTAGGTACGATCTTTACCATCTGAAAAATGTGAGATTTCCAAATACCGTAGTTAAAAACTGAAGGGAATGCTGCTGGTTCTGGAAGTACAGCCAGGAAGATCAAATGGAATGAGGAATGGGGAATTTGGCATTAAAGTGTTGTGGCAAAATACCCATTCTGATAAACAAAAAGGCACCGATCCAGTAAAACATACTGGATTTCTGGTATGCACAAACTGCAAGTGACTTATTCGAAGGCATTTTCCACATCTAACAGAGCACTTTGAACTGACTGCAGCTGATCTTGCTTTATATAACCAATGGAATGCAACTTCCATAACAGTCCCACAAGGTAAAATATGATAGTGAATGCATCATGCACAATCATCCAATAGGACATATAATAACACAAGTCAGGCTAACCAGATAAAATATGGTTATAGTTCACCTCACAAGTGCAGATATTTAGCATATTGCAATGCTGGATGATTGATAAGAACAGGTTTTCAATAGAGGATAATTTCATTGAGCAGTCAGAGAGGTCAACATGTCATAAAGTCATACCTGCACAAACAGAAGTTTTAGTTTCAATGATATACAAAATATACAGACAATTCATTATATAATATATTCTGTGAAGTGCTTTGAGACTTCTCAAAGATGTGATAAGGTGCAATATCAAATGCAAGGATTATTATTATTATTATTGTTGTTAATAATGTTTCCTACACAAGTGTTATCATTTGGGATATGTATCAAACCTAACATTATAACTAAATTTGCACATTTTGTATAGAAATAGCAGTGAAACAAAATGGCAGATGTGATTCTTAATACCAATGATAATGGTGGTCCAAAGGGTGTGGTTTCCAACAAACCTTTTAACAAACCATTTCAAAGATTCCGGTGGTATGGGGGTAAAACCCATGAGTGATCTTTGCTTATAATAGGTTTGAATGTAATTTTTAGCAACAACATTAGTTACATTTTTCATTCCGGAAGCACAACACTATGTGTTATATCATTATTAAGATCTCAAGATCTTCCTCTTCGACAGTGCCTTCCACTCCCCTCCTAACTCTTCCACCTCTCCTACTCTCCTTCCCCTTCCTCCTACTCTGACCCCCCCACCCCCTGCTCGGATCCCGACCTAATTGTTCAGCATCTTGGGACGTCCTCCCAAAGTGAAAAGCGCTCTATAAATGTAATTTTGTTGTTGTAATAAATGTCTGTGTATGATGTTATGTGCAAATATTGAATGAAAATATGCAGTGTTCTATTTAGGATCCTCTATTTGTGGAGTGGATGATTTATTTTAACGTACTAAAATGCTGTGTGCTTCTTATCAACACTCATGTGGTAATTCCCATGTGCATACACCCTGTCTTCACTTGTTTGGACTATCATTCCACTAAGCATTATTGTTCTTTCACAGAATGTCAAAGTACTGGATTTGTTGTGTACTTTTTATTGCCCATTTAAAGACCTTTGGTCCTTTCATGGAAGAATTTGTGCAGCACTAATATCTCTAAAACAAACAAGCAAGCCATATCTATAGAGATTGCTCTGGGTGATACTCAATGGATTATCCAAACAGTTTATCATAATTAATACTGAAAAAAACAATAATGCTGATCATAGATCACCATCACTCTGTGTTTCAGTTTACTTTCCAACTCAGCATTAAACACAATATGCTATTGGTCGGCAAGAGTTTTCAGCATTCATTATGATAAAAGGTTTGTAGCTGCCTCTTAGTGCTGTCTTTACAGCGATGGTGCTAAACGAGAAATCCAGCCCAGATTGAAAGACAATAACTTCATGCAGATTCAAATTCAGAAATGAAATTGACTGCACTGAGGAGTACAATGTGTTGCATGGCAATGTCATCTCTCAGCCATTACGGCATTAAATCACAAGCAAAAATAACCATTAAACCTTAAAGCCATTTCCTTTTTTTTTCCTGCCTTGATTTTCTTTGCAGTTTGAGTTGCCCACATATAGCAATCATTTTTTTGAAGATGTGGGAAGCAGATCTGAGGTAATCGAGACAATGGCCTGATTTCATTATAATCAAAGCGGCCCAAAATCATATTAAAACACCAGGCATTGCAGTTGCTGCATTAGCGTGTGAATATCATCTTTATTCAGTAGGGCTAAGGTTAAATGACAGTAATCCACTTCTACTTCCCACACCACAGGGATCACTGGGAAATCAGCGAGTACCCAGTTTACACTGGACATGCTGAACGTTAATTAAATGGCCCCATTCTGTGATAGAGAACAATATTTAGATTACTGAAAAAAGGAAAGGGCTGGATACGATCAATTGAAAATAATGAGCCACTGTTTGGTGATCACTGCTGGAATATGGTATCAAATAAATTGATGTATTCATTGCAAGGTTACCTTTTTCAATGTGCATCCTTTTAGTTTCATGTCCTGCATCATGACTGGCTAGATCTCCTTCCCTGGGGCCAGGCAAGATAGTTGGAGATAAGCCGAGCAAGGCTTGGTTAATCGACAATCCATTCTGATGGACAGCTGCCAGTTCAAACAAACAATTTATCTTTTCAGTAACTGCAGAATATAAAACAAGTGTATATCAGAAACACACTTACACCAACACCTGCTATTTTTTCTTAGTATGGTCAATAAAGACACTCAAGAGCACATGGAGCATCTAACATTTAAAATGCACACACAAGTTTAAAAGATATTTTTTGCAGAGTGTACACTGATAACCTTACAGATGGAACCAGCACTTAGAGAGTCAGGACAGTTAAATAATTTACATCCACAGAAATGCAATAATTAAATTACTGTTTAATGTCAAGTGCGCACATTGTGGCAAAGTTTGCAGTTTAAGCAGTACATCCTTTTTTTTTTTGCATTCATTAGCTCACAGAGTGCACTGCAAGTAGGAACTCACGCATTCTATCAGATGAGCTCTCAGTCCGAGCTGGGGAACTCGACACACTGCTACTCCGGTGGGAAGAAGGATGGCTCCCTGGTCTTCGTCCATCTTCCAGGGAGGGTGCAGGGGAAGGACTATCAGGAACCCGTTCCTACAATCAATAGCGGAAACAGTTTAATTTTTTTTTTTAAAGTTACATGAATCAAATAGTTGGGAACAGATTGCTCCCTAACTCCAAAAGAACCGAAGAAAATAACTCTCCTGATACATGAAATAAGTAAATATGTAAGAAGCAGAGTTTTGGGGAAGCATTTCAACAGGATCTTCAGCTCCCCGATTGCTTTGTGAATTTATGCATTGTGTACCTGAGTCCATCAGACCAGGAGGTCCTGGGTTTAAACACCAGTGTGTGCTGAATTGGCTGATGCCAGCATTACAATTTGCTCAAGTTCTAGGGTAAGCCACTAGTGTTCCCATTTCTGATTCCATCCAGCAACCTCAAGTAAATATGAGAGTGGTTGGACATTGGCCAAGGTTAGATTAAGGTAAGAGAGTTTCTGATGCTCTTTTGATCAAAGAGTCCGTCAATAGTCAGTGACAGGTTTCACACAAAATAACTGAGAAACTACAAACTGCATTTGAATCCTGAGAATAGCACAGAGACTTAAAACTCTTTCTACAGGTCGAAGTTCTGCTATTTTATAATTATATACACTTACACAGTGAAATCCTCTCATATGCAAATGATTGGAACTGAAATAAACTTTTTATCCAAATGTTCAGAGACAGTTGAGCTCATACACCTTCCTTTAAAGGTTGCATGTGTAAGCACATGTCTAGCAGGTACACAATTGTCAGTCTGTTAACCATTTCATCTTCTGGGACTGATTATGCTTTGGATTTTCTGCTCATGACCACTGTCTAGTGACACAATGCTTTGAAAGTGCGTGCGCATAAATACTGAGGCATATTCACTTTAGACGGGATACCCTTCTAAGTCTGAATAGCCTTCCGACACTCATTGTCATAAAGGATAGTGACTTGCACAAGCTAACCGACAACATGAGCTGGGACTTTTAGGAGCAGAGGGGAGAAAATGGAAGGGAGAAAAATAAATCATATTGCTCTGGACCTGATATTTACAAATTATTGAAACCATCTGTCCTGTAAATGAACAGGCATCAGTCAGAGGTGAAATATGAATGTATGTGGCCTTTGTAAGGAGACATGGACTTGAAAGTCACTGAATGGTAAGGGGGAGGGGAAGGGGGAAAAAAAATCATAATATTAAAATAAATTTGCATATAAACAGATTTTGCATATAGCTGAATTACATACAAGCAGTGCAGAATGCACTGACACTTTTTTTTGCAGAAAAAAACAAAATAAAATATAATGTCAATTTTACCATTATGCGACCAGTGCGCCGGGTGCGGTTGTATGGCTGAAGCTGTGTGATGTAGGAGAAAGGGTTTAACAGCTGATTGTGATGATGTTCAACCTGAAGGATAACAGCATCACGTTAACAGGTACTACAATCTTACATGGGATACGATTGCTCACCAGTCTAAAGGATTATATACAGTGGAATCCTATTATCTGCAATAAATTGGGATGAAACAAAAAAAACTATTAATAAGCAGACTTGTTCATAATAGAAATGGCTGTAGCAGTGATTAATAAATGAGCACTCAGAAAATATTTGGTTCTGCTGTAGGAACTTGCATATAAGTGGATTTCACTGTATTCTATGTTACATGCAGTACAGTATAATGATCTGCTGGTTGCACCATGAAAGTATAATAATGTTAAAATGTCACTGTAATAAAAACAGAATATGTACCCATATCCTCCCCATTTCCCCTACTTCCAACATATGAAATATTAACCCCGATCTGACAAGAATATAAGTTAAGGCTTCACATAAATCATGTTCTGCACTCCAGTTCTGTTGGAGAGTCAGATGCAAATGTTAACCCATTTATCTCCTTCAGACACTGACTGACCTGATGTGTATTTCAGTACTTTCTCATATCACATTTCCAGCATTCACAGTTTTTCTTTCTTTTAATGTCTGCCAATTAATAATGTACAAGGAACTACCTTCTCTGGCTCCATGGCTTCCTATTTACTCCTCCAACATTATATATTTCACTCTCACATATAATTTGGGGTGAAAAAGTAATTCAATTAAATAGACATGTGGCATTCACCGACAGCTCGGTTTGTAAAGTCACAGCCAAGGGTGAAACTAAATCTTGCAGATCTGGAAGTAATACTTTTTAATGCTGATCTATACTGAGTTTGTGGATTTCAGCCAAGCAAGCATTTATCACTTTTTAATAAAAACACGTCTTGGTAATATTCAATAATTGGGAGTTCAATTTCTGACACAGTCCATTCAAACATGTTTCCAGGAACCACTCAGGGGATTGGATCAAAGTGGCCTTTATATAAATAAGGGTAGCTTCTGCATAATGAAGGTTCAATGACCCAACTTGAATTTTGGAAAAAGAATTCCGCATGGCAAATGTTTCCATGGACCCGAGTGTAGATTCCCACTAGACTCCTAGCACACTTAATAACGCCGCCTCACTGATGAGGCACAAAGCTGTAGGCGTCACATACTCAGTGCCCAGTGTGGTATTGTTAAATGCGCTCGAAGCCGTGCGGGAAACTGCAAGTGGCTTGCAGAAATTGGTAATGCATAAGTACACTTAAATTCACTTAGAACTGGCCACTGAAAAGGGTGTCCATACACCAACAGGCTGTGAAAAGAATGGCCAATGGTTGCATTAATGATGAAAAGAGGTAGTCAATCATGGAAAATCGGTCGGGACTGTTGCAGGCTGGTTGTTGATAGCAGGTGTTTGCTGAATCAGGTTTGACTGTACTTCTTAATAGGAAATGTGTAATTATCAAATTTCGGAAAAAAAACGTCGATGCTGAAGAATTTACATTGAATATTTGGAAATCTGACAATTCAATATTTCTTACCAAAAAATTTGTCAAGTAGCACAGATTAACGGTTTTGATAGTGCTATTGGAATAACAATTCTCAGAGATTTAAGCATACAATAAATAATATTGCAATGGCAGAAACTTAAACAGAGAACTGGATTCACTCGGCATGATTTACAAATAAGGAGAATATGATAGGACAGTCTATCAGAACACCACTACCATCCTATACTACACAATTTAAGGGCACAGGTGTAATTCTCTCATGTCAAAAAGTTTCAGATCTCATCAGGAACCCTCTAAAGGGCACAAAGACATGTCAGCTCTATAATGGAAGGGGTGGGGGGGGGGGGGGGGGGGGGGAGGCGGGTGAGCCGAATGAAACTGGCTAGCATTCCCCAAACCATCTCTTGCACATCCTTGTAGTTGTTCAGGGGGCTTTTCTTTGAAATGGGAGATCACAACTGAAAGAGGATAATAGTTAACAACTAAAGTACCCTCATTGATAAAGAATCATCTTTGACATATTTCCATCTGTTGTGACCTTATCTTCTGACTTTTTATTAAATGAGTTACCAAGTAGTATACTGTTGAATAATTTTGCAGAAATTCCTTACTGAATATAGGTAATGATGGTGAATGACATTACAGCCTCTGTTATTTAAAACAAAGGGATAATAATTAATTCATGAGTTAAAGGAACAAGCTGTAGATTTCAATGGTTCAGATGAAGTCCTTACAGTCCGGTCCAAACTGTCAATTGGAAACAGGTTCTTTACATTAAAGCCCTATTGTCCCACTGACATGCCCCAAAAGAGCACGATCCTTGCTTAACCAGAAGCAGATATCTAACTCTGGCACATCGTTAACAAGGCTGAGCACCGGGACACTGCGGACAGGTGATGAAAGACACCTCGTGCTTAAGCCACATCCAGGTCACAGCTGTCACATTCGCTGCAATTTGTAGCTGCCACAGTCTGCCATGCCAGCTTGTAGCTGCCTTTCTGTAATTCAGCAACTTCCAGTCATCTTGTATATCTACACATTCCCACAGACAGAATGACATCTTCTGTGTATCTTACTTAGACAAGGATGACAGCACTCTCTGGAGCTTTCAAAAGCAAAGGTGCTTCTACAGCATTTCACAATAAAATGATAGTGAAGTCAGCTTTAAAACACAATGTCTAAAAATAAAAAAAACAATGCCATGTATGCTGTCTGATAGCGTGCATTGTTGAAAGATCAGAATTTCAGAAATGTGCTTTATCTTGAATACAAAAGTTATGATGGAAAGAAAAGGTAGAAACAATTTAATCTAATCGTAAACGTTTTCTGGGATAAAAGCACACACACAGGGTAGGATTACTCTTCAAACGTTCAGTGGGTGTATACATGGTAACACTTCAAACATTTTATGAATACTACAGCAGAATGTTAACTTAAGTATTTTTATGTTGAAATATCTTGAGTTTAGAGGATGTGGTGTAAATCTGATTCACACAAATATGTTTCCATATATGCAGTGAAATTACATGTAAATATACAGAGGCCACATTAAAACAACAATATTTGTGATGGTGGTAGAGGGTTGCAAGTAATATAAACTTTTTCTCTTCTATTTAAACTGTTTTTAGGATAGATAGTTATGGGTCTCTTTCTTCATCTATCGATCTTTGGTGCCAGTATATGTACTTTATTTCTTGGTACTGTACTTAGTTTCGCCCACAAAATACACAGTGAATCCACTGTACAGTATATCTTGTGAAGCGCTTTGAGATGTGTTAACAACATTATAAGACTTTGTATTATTATGAATGTGTGATAATGCCCACATTGAACATAGGAACAGGAATAGGCCATTCAGCTCCTCAATTCTGTTTCACCATTCTATAAAATTGGCTGATATGTACTCCAACTCCATTTACTCGCCTTTTCTCCACACTTAAGGATGAATGATAAAGAAATACAATAGGAAAGTACTTTAGTTGATTACTGGGAAATGTTATGTTATAAAATGTCATGAACCATAATCCATTCTATTGCATGTATTTTTGGAATGAGTTTTAAATACTGCACAACTCATGTCATTGTTTTCATCTTCTTTAGGTGTTCAAAATATAGTATATTTAGAGCACTGACAATTTAGGCTTAGCATGTGAAATCATCTGTCCGTATTGTCAAAATGAACTAAATGTATCACCATTATCTCATTGAAAGTCAAATAAATTACATTAAAAACAGAGCTAGATAATGGTCCCTTGAGCATTGTACACAAAGTTATTGTTTGCAGATCACATCAACTTTGAAAAATCAATACCACTCACTCATTCCGGAAATTTGCTGTAAATAAATACTGTCAGATCAACACTGAGATTTTGTGAAGCAAGATATGTAAAGAAAATGCAAGGTGTGGGAGAAGTGCAGGCAATCAGTGAACCTTGTGAGAAACCGAGTACAGTAAAATCCTGTTTCTCCAGCACCCGATCAACCGTAACTTCCGTATAACCGGTATCTCAAATAAAAAGTCCGCATTCGATTAGCCGGAACTTATCCGGAAAAATGCATTTAAATTTTTTTTTTTTAAATGTGTTTTCGGCCAAATATCTGGCATGCGCTTTAACCGGCATTGGCCAGGTCCCAAGGGTTTTTACTGTACTTCTAACAGTATCGGTGTCATAAAGCATACTGTGCTACTTTGCCACCAAAGCACATGTACTATGCAGTGATCCAAGTCATTATCCTTCGTGAAGTGTGCAATATAATGCAACTTGTTGTTGGTCTTTTTGTGCTTGGACGTGCATAAATTGCATGTACACATTTATTTCTCCCCTTGATGGGTTGTGTTGTTTTTATCTCCTCAGGCACTGCCCCATTGCCTTTGAGGATTGGGAAGCAATCTGGTTTCCAGGCCTTTATCACTCCTCCAACACAAAGATATAGTGGGCTAATTCATGCTCTGATTTTACACACATACACAACACATACACACAATTAGAAAGAGGAATTTATCATTTGGTGCATTGCGGATATAATATGCCCCAGCATCCTGCAAACTGTAAAGCGATACTAATAATCTATTTAGTGCTATTTCAAGCCAAAGGGGCTAATCTGTTTATTTGAAGTGAAGCCAGAAAACCACACAATAAATATGCTTTAAACCAACCCTCCCACCCCATGGAATGTTTGTGTTTCCCAGAAAGATCATCAAATTATATCTCTACAGTGAGTTACAGTTTGTTCTAATAAATCACAAATGACAAACTTGTGCATGTCATGCAGTCTTATTTGCAAATGAAACAGACTCATTGTGTATCTACACAATCCGTTGTGCTCCATATTCATATTTCTCATCAGTCCCACACCCTGGATTCCCATCACATACCCGTACAAAGGTACATGCAGTATCTACACATATGCACAAACTCCTCCTACCATAAACAAGCACATGCAAGATTCCCAATACACACACCACAGAATGTGCATCAGAATTTGCATCTCTCTCTCATATACACACACACACACAACACACACACAGCAAATAAAACTGCATGACATGCATTGTATGTGTGCATGTGCACACACGCACACATACAAATTCACAATGTGACAGATTTATAGCAAGAAAATCATGTTTACTGTGTTGAGTTAGATTCCTTTCATTCCCAATGTACTAAAACTATGGAAATTTATTCCAGTGGTGTGATGACAAGAGGCTAGCAGAGATATGGATGACAGCTGGCATATGACAATATAATTTATCTTAAGGAATTTGACCTAGGCAGTGCATGTGAATGCTGTGATTCATGCTACAGGTTATCTTCAAGTTATTCAATCAAATGTATGATAGCATTATGTAGGAAATCCATTGTTGTCAGAACACCTTGTACACATTTACTAATTGCTGGCTTGCAAACCAGAAATTCCTATTTTCTTTTATATGAAAAATCAAGTTTACTTCTAGATCAATGCAGAATCTGCTAAATATTAACTCAACCATAACATTTACAACAAGGTTATTTAAATTATTTTGAGGCACTGTAATTATCTCAGTGCCCCTGGTTTAGGAATGGTTCATGCTGAGGATTACTATTGAGTGACCCTTCCCCACCTGCCTGGGGCCCCCTCACTGGAAGGTGACAGCATCAGGCTATAATGTTGCTCAGATTTCAATAGCCTGGTAACACACTCACTATGTGCCTAAACATGCACGTTGGGGACTTGGGTAGGTACTTGATGCCACCAGGCATCCGTGAAAGTGCACTTCAGAAAAATAAATAAAAATGTCAATAGAATATGCCAATGAGAAGAGGAAGAGAAATTTGATGAACAAAAAGCATGTATCAGTAACAAGCAGGCCTCATAATCTGGCCACTGCCGTGACCAGGGCCAGAGCAGACCACTGTACACTTTCCAGGACAGAGACAGGAAAGCAGTGTCAGGCTTTGATGTGGTGCGGTCCTGACTGCTAAGTATTTACCTTGATAACTGAAGTTTCCATTCTGGAGGGAGGATTCTGTACTTGAGCTGCAGCTGCCATATTAGCAATAGTACTAAGATGGTTCATCTGACTCATTGCCATGGTGACCGACGCCGGAGGTAGGCTGACAGGGATAAGTGGATGGGGCATCATCATGAAAGGAAGCTCGAGTCCTGAAAGAAAACAAACGGGTCATTCTAACAATGTCTGTAAAACATTTGTGCAGTATTTTCCGTTGTAATTTGTAGTGTGTAATAAAGTTTAAAGTGGATGTTCAACATTGAATATTAAAAGTTCAACTTAAATATTCATTTTGGCTTCATGGTTTTCTTGACTATGTTGTGATATGTCATCCTGAAAATCAAGTATACTATGTTCCCACTCTGCAAGTTACACCTGGAGAAGAACTTTTAGGCCACCTTATACAGTGCAGCCCTATTATAAAACAATTACTTACAACAGAAATCTGGTTATAGCAGGCTTATAGTACAGACATGTGCATATATATACAGCCATACCACTCGCTTCCTATAACTGAGCCAACCTACAGGCATACAAATTGCTCATTTCTGGATCATACGTCACCACCAACATCACTCCCTGTTTTGCTGCACAGACAAGACAAGCAGGGGAAGTTGAAAGAGATCTAGAATTAGGGACGCGAGATGTGCGAGAATGCTCACTAAGGTCAGTGAGCATTCAATTCTAGACACAGAGATATTTCAATGCATAGATGGCATACATTTGTGGCACTCTCAGTCTGGCCTGGATATTCTTAAGTATGGTGGTGGGTTTTCATATATGTGAAAAAAAATCAGTCGAACCAAACATTAAACCCTCTGGATGAAAATTGCTGATTGAGATGTGATCAACTTCCATCCTCTTGTGAGACTAAGTAGGTGACTAATCTGAGACAGAATCTTGCAAGAACAACAAACAAAATTACATTTATAGAGCGCCTATCATGTCAGGAGGACGTCCCAAGGCACTATTTTATATCTTACAGTTTATAAAATTCAAGCATGGGTGAACTAGATGGTGTCAATTGTCCTTTCCTTCAACAATTCCCTTCTCTTCATCAGCACACCTTGTGGCTACAAAATAGCTATTGGAACCCACTCATATTCATGTTACATTGGGCCTCAACATCATCAACTTCTGCGTAGGACTCACGTTTTCCAATCACCTGTGCTAGCAGCCACTACCCTACCTTCCCATATTAGCTTGACGCAAAAAACAGTCATTACTATGAAAGATATTGGAGTGAAAGTTGTCGGCCCAAATAAAATTAAATTTGTATAGCACCTTTCACATTGGGAGGATTAATTTATAATTAGAGAGATAACAGTATAACTCTGATTTTGTTTGTTGTGGAATTAAGATGGTCAATTCCATCAAACAGCAGTCCAATGACACAATCCTAATCAGGATGGCAAACATAAATGGAGGTGGAGGGCTGGCATCAGATCCAGTCACTGAGTCAGAGCCTTTGGGGGAGCTCACATCCACAGATTAGTCCATTTCTTTCACTATTGACTGAGAGTACTGGGTGTCAATTAGCTCTTTTCAGCAATGTGTTGTGAACAAGATGTGTCACAAGATGCGGCGTTCATCCCATATTTTAAAATAGTTTGCAGAACAACAAATGGAATTTGCAGTTTATTTTCTTTATAAGATTATCATTTTAATAATTTAAAGTTACTCATAAAATATAGATGTATGTAAAAAACTCAATCCAACTGGTAAATTCTACATTCTAGATATCTTGCTGGACATACTTCTGAATATTCAGGGGGATTATAATAAGACATCACATTAAATGTGAATTTGTCTTCAATAAGTCATTGAGCTGTAAAGAAAAACAGTGGGAGGGCAGGAAACCACTGTCATAACCTTTTATAGTGAGTCAGCGCTTGGCTCACCTCTGAAAACAAGTAGTGCTGAGCGTGGCACTTGCCACTCCACATGTCATCCTGATAGATTATAATGCTCTTCAAATGATAACAGCTGTCCATCCCGATGAATACTGACTTTTTTAAAAAATCCTTCACGATAGTTACTTTCATTTTAAATGGGACACCTTGTTATCTAACACTTCATAAAGAATGTCTTACACATTCATTTAAAAAAAAACGCCTGTCCTTCCATTGCATTGTTTTAATATCCCTTCCCTGCCTCCGGAGTTCAGACTTGTACTGTATTACTTAATTTCTGAGATGACATGGACATTGATGTGGCTCACAGGTGTGGTGATTTACATGGGATGTGCTCCTGAAAGAAGTATTTTGCATTTTATAGCAACTTAGAATCATAGAATCATAGAATCATAGAATTTTACGGCACAAAAGGAGGCCATTCGGCCCATCTAGTCTGTGCCTGCTCTTTGAAAAGAGCGATTCAATCCCACTGCCCTGCCCGCTCCCCATAGCCTAATAGACCCGTTCTCCCTAAATAAAGATCTAATTCCCTTTTAAAAGTTGTTATCGAATCAGCCTCCACCACCTTTTCAGGCAATGCATTCCAGATTCGAACAACTCGCTGAGTGAAAAAATTTCTCCTCAGCTCCCCTCTACTTCGCCTTGAAACTATTTTAAATCTGTGACCACGAGTCACAGATTCACCCACGAGTGGAAATAGTTTTTCTCTATTTGCCCTGTCGAAACCCCTCATGATCTTATAAACCTCTATTAGGTCTCTCCTCAATCTTCTCTGCTCCAGAGAGAATAACCCTAGCCTATCTAGCCTCTCCTCATAGCTGAAGTCCCTCAATCCTGGCACCATCCTAGTAAATCTTCGTTGTACCCTTTCCAATGCCTTCACATCCTTTCTGTAGTGTGGTGACCATAATTGAACACAGTATTCCAGCTGAGGCCTCACCAAAGTCCTATAGAGGTTAGTCAGCACTTCCTGACTTTTGTACTCTATACCCCTATTTATAAAGCCTAGTATCCCATATGCCTTCTTAACAGCCTTGTCTACCTGTCCTGCCACCTTCAACGAGTCACTAACACAAATCCCCAGGTCTCTCTGTTCCTTTACACCATTTAAAATTGTACTATCTAGCCTATATTGCCTCCCTTCATTTCTTGTAAATCAAAATATCTCAAAGCACTTCACAGTAATGTTTCCAAGTAAAGTGACTTTTTTAATACATACAGTAGAACCTCGGTAACGCGACCACCCACGGGACCACGACCAGGTGGTCACGTTGGCGGGGAAGTTGCGTTAGTGAGGTGTTGATTCTGCTGGATGGAAGATTAAACTATTGGCTACTGTCCATGCAGAGTCGGAGAGGCCGAGGAAGGGCTGGGGAAGTGGGGGAGGAGGAAATACACGAGGCAGGCGAGGGAGGGAGGATACTCGAGACCGGGGAGTGGGGATACTCAAGGCCGGGGGGGAGGGGGATACTCGGAGGAGGTGTCTCGGAGCCGGGGAGTGGGGATACTTGAGGCCAGGGGGGAGGGGATTACTCGGAAGAGGTGGCCAAATCAATGGCCGCGGTCCGGGAACCGGGGTGGTCTCGTCAGTGAGGCTCATTTAACTGGAAATGAGTAAGGAAATATTCGGGACCGACTCTGACTGGTCGCCTTGGGGGGTGGTCGTGCCACTGAGGTGGTCGCCAACCGAGGTTCTACTGTATATCTAAGTGGGAGAGAAAAAAGCATGGTCCCACTATCAATCACAAAGTGATTTTTGGGCAGTACATCGGGAGGACTACTCTTTTTGACTAAAGTTCACCTGAGGATAAGCAGACAAAATGGTCTTTGCTTTGTTACATCGAGCATTCTGGTATATAACAGGAACCAAGTCAATAAGGTTGGGTAAAATGTAAATCAACAGAATGTGTCTCTTATGTGGACCATCGAGCACATTCTGCCACTGTTACCACCAGGCTGCTAATCTCTGCTGTTTGATTTATTAATCAATATTATTTTAGAATTCCAGGAGAGGGGTACAATTGTAGAATGCTCACAAACCACATGGATTCATACCTTGAGAATATAGTACTAAATGTACTCTTTGTCAGTATTTATTTCCTCAAGTATAGTGCTTAGATTGTGTCTGGGTGGCAGTTTGACTTAAATCTGCAGTAACAGTATATCCAGTATGCTTGTCTTTAATGAGTACTAAATTGCTCATGAGCTCCAGCTACAAAAAGCCTATTAATTTAGATTTAACATGAGTTACAAATTGATACAGATAGAACAAATCTTTATAATTCGCGTTCAGAACTTTAATGATACTTGTTTTCCAAAAAAATTACAAACTGGAGATTAATTTGGTCTTGAGATTATGTTCAATTTTATACAGTTACCGTATATCTCCGCGTATAAGGCGCACTTTTTTTCAGGTCGGAAGATCTCGAAAGATCCCTATACGCAGATACAAGCAATTTTGAGCCTCGGAAATACAGTAAACAGGGGGGGCGGCCGGCGCGCTGTCAGCCGGGGTTTGGTCAGTGTCCGGCGGGGGTTGGGAGGAGCGGGTGACGGGGCTTCGGCCTCGGCCGCCCGGGCAGCGGCAGCAGCAGCGGACTTCAGTGCTGTGCTTACCTTCTGCCGAACCCAGTCTGCCTGCCTCACTCCCTGCCGCTCTCCCTCCCTCCCTCCCTGCCTGCCTCTCTCTCCCTCCCTCCCTGCCTGCCTCTCTCCCTCTCTCTCTCCCGGGCTGCCGGCCTGCCTCTCTCCCTCTCTCTCTCCCTCTCTCTCTCCCTCTCTCTCTCCTGGGCTGCCGGCCTGCCGCTCTCCCTCTCTCTCTCCCGGGCTGCCGGCCTGCCTCTCTCCCTCTCTCTCTCCCTGCCTGCGTGCCGGCCTGCCTCTCTCCCTCTCTCTCTCCCAGGCTGCCGGCCTGCCTCTCTCCCTCTCTCTCTCCCAGGCTGCCGGCCTGCCTCTCTCCCTCTCTCTCTCCCGGGCTGCCGGCCTGCCTCTCTCCCTCTCTCTCTCTCCCACGCTGCCGGCCTGCCTCTCTCCCTCTCTCTCTCCCTGCCTCCCTCTCTCCCTCCCTGGCTGCCTGGCTGCCTGCCTCTCTCTCTCCCTACCTACCTGTCCCTCCTCCCTTCTGTCGGCAATATCATTGAAAATACTTCCGTTTTTTTTCACCAAGAAAAGGTCAAAAACGGGGGGTGCGCCTTATACGCGGGTGCGCCTTATACGCGGAGATATACGGTAATCTAATATTATGACTACAGATAGAACCCAATAGATTAACAACAATGGGTCCAGACCAAACTATAGATTAATAAATCCATATAATGTTTAGAACCACCCAATACAAAACCAGTTAAATCTCAGTTGGTATTGGTGGGCAGTGGCGTCCCGTTAAATTGACCACATTTTGTGGTAGCCTGTAATTCAGTGGTCAGAGAATTCTCCTCACAAGTGAGAGAACTGGGTTTGATTCCTGGCAGAGCAAAAACCTTGGGCAAGTTTCCTTACTCCACAACCTATGTACATCTAGCAGTGAGTAGGAAACCAGATGTTAGTCGATTGGCGGAGGTAATTCTGGGGGTAATAATTGTTTTTAAAAAAACTCGCTGAATCAACAACTGTTTGTGGGACACTGCTGTGAACAATTGGCTATGCGTTTTGCCCACAAAATATACAGTTAATTCAACAACAAAAACAATAACAACAAAATTACATTTCTATTGTGCCTTTCACAATGGGAGGATGTCCCAAGGCACTTTATCTTGGGCAAATTTCCTTAATCTACACGCCTAAAAATAATCCCTCAAAAATAAAACAATAGTAATTTGGTCATTTCAATCTACGATTGTTTATGGGACACTGCTTTGTGCAATTGGCTGCCTCATTTCACCCACATATACAGTCAATACACCTTACAGTGTATTCTGTGAAGCGCTTTGAGACGTCTATACCATAAAACACTATTTTTTAAAAATTGCATTGTGTTTGTGTAGAAAGCCAATGTAAATCTATCAGTTTTATTATTTTTACATTAACAGGCAATCTTCTCCACAACCCTATGGAAAGCACTTTTTTTTTGATTGGTGCTTCTTGATAAAAAGATGTAAAATTATTTTTACAAAGTTCTTTTAATGAAAATGAATACATCTCTATTGTTTATTGTTTAAAGTGCCTCCATTGGGATTTGAAGTGCATTTCTGTTCACCTAATCTTAAAGAATCCAGTTGTGATCAACTAGGCTGAATCTAGGTATCAGGACCGATATTATGAGCAAAACGTTAAGGAAGATGAACATATTATCATTGCAAGAGAAATGCTAATCTTGCTAATCTCTCCCTATTTGTGTCTCCAATTTATATTACTGGAGGGCTGGGGGATGATATTCTGTGCCATGTAGAAAATCATTTTTTGTGGTGAACAGCTATTCTGTTGAGCTCATCACGACTATTGAATTTGCTCTGTATGCTTGTAATTGAACACAGTTCAATTTTAAAAGTATAATTACAATATACAGTAGAAGCCCTTTTATCCGTGACTCGATGAACCAGCACTTCCGTATAACCGGCACGCCAAAAAAAAAGTTCACGTTCAATAAACTGGAACTTATCCGGAACAATAGCAATGGAGCATTTGTAAATGCATAAATAATAACAGATAATAACAGCATTGGTACTTATTGCTATTGGTTCTTATTGTTAAAACTACTCTCTTGCGCTTCTCACCATTATTAGTAGATGCTGCACTTGAAGCCATGATGCTGCGGTTGAGGTTTACACTCCGGTGATCCTTTTTAAAATGGAGGACGCCAAGTGGGTGAAAAAAACGTTAAAGCCTTACTAGCGGCAAGCCGATAACCCACACTGTCTCGCAAGTACAGTATTTTGATTTGCCGCTAGTAGAGTCTAGGGCTATCAGGTTGTCGCTAGTAAAGTTGCGCGACTTTAAAATTGCGCTGCCGTTTTTTTCACCCGCACGGCATCCTCCATTTAAAAAAGAATTGCTCAATCAGTAAAGGTTAGAAGCGCAGGAGAGTAGTTTTAACAACAAGTATCAATACAATATTCTGTTATTATCTGTTATTATTTAGTCTGGTGTGTATAGGGTGTGTTAAAAGAACTTTAATTTTTTTGTGGTGGGTTTTCAGCCGCTGGCCGCCCGAATATCCAACAGGCACTTTAATGGGCAATGACCAGGTCCCGCGGGTGCCGTATAAACGGGCTTTTACTGTAGTATAATGTTATTTACAATTTAACATCCTTTGTCATGCTGCTTCTTTATAATAAAATGATGTAAAGCAATGAACTCTGGCCTCAAAACTGAGGCCCCAAATTCTATCTAGTCTCAGCCTGTAAGAGCATTTTGTCGTAACATTTAACATTGTGCTGAATTGTGCAAAATTCTAAAATGCAATCATAATTTAGAAATTTGTTTTCCACAGTTCTTGAAGATAATTGACTTTTAGTTTTTTTTCACAAATCTGCACAACTGAACATTTTCAAGCCAAAATTGTCATTCATGCTACAACTGGGTGGAATTTCAGGGCATTGGTCTATTCAGTTTGACCTCTGCTAACAAGAATATATCAAATTATTTACGAACAACCTGAAATTTCAACGATTTTTCTCTTTAAAAATGCTACTTTTGCTAAAGTCTTGCTGGAGACACAATGGCTAAATAATGCAATACTGATAATTTTTGGTGCCATATTTATCTACTTCAATTGAATTTTACAACAATGCAAAGTATATTAAATAGGGGCCTGTGTCACATAGATTAAACTGACACAGGCTGATCACAAACACCCTATGAATAAAAACTATTCTAATCAACCAAATTGTTCCTAAAAGCCAAGTTGAACAAATTGATCATTAAGGCTGAACAATGTGGTCTATACCTTTATGTGATGATCTTTTAGCCTTAAATTTACAGTATTTGGGAGTGGAGGTGCCAGGGTAATTCCTTAGGGTCTAAAACTGAGTATTAGCTTTGTGTAATTGGTAGCACTTTCGCCTCCAAGTTAAACACTTGTGGGTTCAAGCCCAGGACTTCGAGCTCATCGTCTAGGCAGATACTCCAACACAGTGCTGGAGGAAACGCTCTTTTGTCCAAAGTGCTGTCCTTCAGATGAGATTAAACTAAGTAACTAACTAAGCCCTACCATGTTTGTCTGCAAATACAATTACTGCAGTACAAATCATCTGAAGCACTTTAAAACATCTCAATTGCATGATAAGGCATTACATTAAATGCAAGGAACATTATTATAAATATTGTGCTGTACTGCAATTTAGACTCCATTGCCTTCAGCACCTTGGAAAGCAAACAGCCCAGAGACTTGTTTGTGAGGCATGGCCTCTACAAGTAACAATATGAGTATTTGCACTGAAGCCTTGGACCTAAGTTGCATTATACCATCACTTTGGCAATCAAAGCAAAACATGTTTCCATAAAAACGGGGGGGTGGGTGGGGGGGTGGGGGGGGGGGGGGCTGGGAGAGAGAATGAAATGTATCCGCTATAAAAATAAAGTAGTTTACTTTTATATATCGTATTCAAAATGACTTCTTTTTAATATTGTAACCTGCACCCAAGCCAGTTTTGATCAATAAGAAGGAATTCTGGAGAACATGGGCCTTGTTTATAGCTTCTGATCCATTCTCGCTTTCTAAAGTTATGTTTGTGGTTGTTGGGGTTTGGAGTTGCACGATGAGCTCAGTATCAATCCATATTTAGATCAGACAGATAGCACATTCTGTAACTCACTCAATATATTTCCAACAGGTAAGACAAACATCTGTGCACAAGGAGTTTTATTTGTTTTGAGTCTTAACTGGAAAAAACAACAACTCCTAATTTCTTCTTAATAAATAAATTAGTTTGCCCTTTATGATTAATGCATTATTGATGCCCCCAGAGTATATGTATTTGAATAATATATAAAATGTAGCCCCCAAACTTATTCATTAAATTGTAATTAATGTATAATTTGTCTAATTACAAAGCATCACATGTTTTAATTGGTTTGCTAAACACAGATTCTCTCCCCCCACCCCCCCACCACCCACTTTTCTCACCATCACCTTCTCCGTGACATACACAGCTGATTTTTTTTCATTTTATGTGTTTTAAAGCAATCTTGCATACAGGTTCATTCAGTCCAAATTTTTTTAATATAAATTTCTTAATTACAGGCAATATTGAAGTTAATCCTGTTCTGCTTTGACCGTACCGTCAAACATCCATTCAAGAAAATTAAGTGAAGTCTAACTATTGAAATGCATTTGATACCTTCGGGTCTCCATTTCCAAATTGTTTCTTTCATTGTGAATGAGTGTGTTGATTAACAAACACTGTGCTTTTTGTAAAGTACAATACAAAAGCAGCACTCAAAGCTTGATGTGCTTTGGGTAAGATGTATAACTAATTTGGTTGGGGAGAACATGTTCCCAAGATTATGTCACCAGGCTGATAAATAGGGTAGTTTTTATACCATCTCAATAGCTTCACAATCCCTTCACATGCTGAATGATGGACACCTGATAATGCTGACAATGTTGCTTTGTGACCTATTAAGTTGGATAGAATTAAGTCTATTCTCTTTAGGACTGTAATCTTTGGAAATACTGCATCCATCAGTCAAAACATTCAGTAGCAAGACATATCCAGTATAAATATTTTGCAATATAAAATGTAAAGACTATATACACTATAACACACAGTAATATATACAGTAATGACTAACCTCCCATTAGAATGAACTCATCGCTACAATCTTACTAAAATCTCTAAACCAAGGTAAAGCTCAAACTTTGATAAGAATTTCAGAGTTCTGCAAATGGGTCTTTATTGTTAATGAAAGCACTTCACTAATCATTACCCGCCCTTCCAACATCCAACCATTGACTGCTTTGTGCTGCAGCAAAGTGATTCAGCTGCTCCTGAATCCATCTCTTCTTTGCTCAATCCTGATTTATAATTCCTGCCAACATTGTGTCAAATTAACTACAAAATATGTGGAAGAAACAACAGCAACAGTATGTAAGGTCATTTGTTGATGTGTCATCAAATGGTGCATATTTAATGATGTACACATGTTCACCAAGAATGCAGTTAGGAGGAACAACATAAAGTACTATATTCCATTGCAAACATTATTTAACTCTGTTTGTGTTTATTTAACACAAACAACAGAACATTAACATATCACTGAACATTGAAGAAACAAATACATAGTATAAACAGAGAGGAAGTACTGAAAAGGTTGACGGCGTTCAAGGTAGATAATGGATGCATTCTAGGTTACTATGAGAAATACAGGAGCAAATAGCAGAGACTCTGGCCACAATCTTTCAATCTTCCTTGGACACAGGGGTGGTGTCAGAGGACTGGAAGGTTGCGAATGTTACTCCCATGTATAAAAATGGCAGAAGGACAAACCTGGGAACTACAGGCCAGTCAGTCTAACGTCGGTAGTGGGCAAACTTCTACAGTCTATAATCAGGGACAAGATAGATCTTCACTTTGAAAGATATAGGCTAATAAAGGACAGCCAGCATGGATTTGTTGAAGGCAAATCTTGCCTTACAAATCTGATAGAATGTTTCGATGAGGTAACGGAATGGGTGGACGAGGGTAGCGCAGTTGATGTAGTTTACATGGACTTTCAAAAGGCATTTGACAAAGTGCCGCATGAGAGGCTTATTAGGAAAGTAGAGCCCACGGCGTTAAAGGGACAGTGGCAGCGTGGATCCACAACTGGCTGTGAGACAGAAAGCAGAGGGTTGTGGTGAGCGACTGTTTTTCAGACTGGATGGAAGTGTGCAGTGGCGTCCCCCGGGGATCAGTATTGGGACCACTGCTCTTTTTAATATATATTAATGATCTGGACTTGGGTGTAGGGAGCACAGTTTCCAAGTTTGCAGATGATACTAAGTTAGGGAGAATAGTAAATAGTGAGGAGGATAGTAACCATCTGCAAGAAGATATAGATAAATGGTAAAGTGGGCAGACACAAGGCAGATGAAGTTTAATGCAGAGAAGTGTGAGGTGATACTTTTTGGGAGAAGAAATGAGAGGAGGCAATATAGGCTAGATAGTGCAATTTTAAGGGGTGTTAGAAATAAAGAGACCTGGGGATTTGTGTTAGTGACTCTTTGAAGGTGGGAGGATAGGTAGACAAAGCCTTTAAGAAGGCATATGGGATACTAGGCTTTATAAATAGGGGTATAGAGTAAAAAAGTCAGGAAGTGCTGACCTACCTCTATCAAACTTTGGTTAGGCCTCAGCTGGAGTACTGTGTCCAATTCTGGTCATCACATTATAGAAAGGATGTTAAGGCATTGGAAAGGGTGCAAAGAAGGTTTACTAGAAGGTACCAAGATTGAGAGACTTCAGTTATGGGGAGAGGCTAGATAGGCTAGGTTTATTCTCTTTGGAACAGAGAAGGTTGAGAGGAGACCTAATAGAGGTTTATAAAATCATGAGGGGATTTGACAGTGTGAATAAGGAAAAACTGTTTCCACTGGTGGGCGAATCTGTGACTCGTGGTCACAGATTTAAAATAGTTTCAAAACGAAGTAAAAGGGAGCTGAGGAGAAATGTTTTCACTCAGCGGGTTGTTCAAATCTGGAATGCATTGCCTGAAAAGGTGGTGGATGCCGATTCGATAACAGCTTTTAAAAGAGAATTAGATCTTTATTTAGGGAAAACAGGTCTGTTAGGTTATGCGGAGAGAGCTGGGCAGTGGGATTGAATTGCTATTTTCAAAGAGTCGACACAGACTCAATGGGCCGAATGGCCTCCTTTTGTGCCATAAAATTCTATGACTCTATGATATTTCAAGATTCTACATTGGGCTTCATTTCAGAGAGTAAAAGGTTTTGGACACAAGTATACTCAAATATACTGTATCTCAAATGATTAAGTCATTTTCCCAGACACTGCTATGACTCACACTCCTGTTCAAATCAACCTACTCCCTGGCACCGCCCTACATTTCCGATCTCCTCACTCAATCCGTCCCCTGGCGCCTCTGTTCGACTGGCACGGCCTCCCGATCATCCCTTGTACCTTAAGTCGTGCTTTCAGCCACCATGCCCCCAAACTCTGAACACTCTCCCTCAATCCCTCCGCCTTGCCCCTTTTCTTCCTCTTTTCAAGTACCGCCTAAAAATCTTCCTCTTTGACTGAGCTTATGGCCGCCTCCCCCAATCCCCTCTCCTGCTCTGAGTCAGTATCTGCCACTGTTAGGCGCTCTGAGACGCTACTCAATGTAGAGGGTGCCAAATCAGTGCATGTTGTTGTTGTACTGTGCCTTTCTTCCCAAACACCTTGACAGGGCAAACATTGATTAATATTGATCATAGTAAAGAGTCAATAATTAATATATAGACAAGAGGAAACATCAATTTAACAAAGCCAAACAATGGTATTGTAACTTTCAAAATAGTTTACCACCTTGATACACAGAACAGGTTGTCCCAAAGGAAATACAATGACTCACGCTGACCCAATGACAATGGCATTGTGTGACTAATCACTGATTCCACATTCGTTTTTTGTTGCTTTAATTAAAATGAAGATTAAAAGTATAAAACAAACATTGAGGAAGATTGCACTGCAGAAGATAGATTTGCTGCAAGAACCAACTCCTTATAGCCAGCAAATTCCTCATAGCAGGCCCTTCAGAACACATACTCCCTTGTGCCTTGTTATGACCTTTATATTCGGTTTTTAATTTACCAGATGTTTTACAAGGGCAACCACACTAATCAAAATATACAGGAAATGATCAACAGAAAGGTGGATGTTACACGGAAATAACGCAGCTCAGGATTGATATGACCAAATTAATCCCAATGTATGTTCATCTGTGAAGCACAACTTCTTATTGTTTAATTATTCATTACTTTTTGAGTCATTATGACTGAAGGATTAAATTAACTTTTCTGAAAATTAATACCCCAGTCATAAATCATTTAACTTCAAACAGTTCACCTTTTTGTTTTTTCTAGCTTTGTAGTAATTATGATTTGATTAGTACTAAAGATGTTAAACTTACAGTCGGCCTTTCAGAGGGCCTCAGTGTGCATGACTCACACTAAATTGGAGGGATGGATACAAAGATTAGGATTTATTTTACTACAAGTCACTTGTTACTGACAACATACATATTACCGACAAACTTGATAACTTGATACAGAAAATGGATAATTCACTGGTGAGCTGTCACATGTGTGTGCACAGAACAGTATTGCCTAGCTATTGGAATCAAAGGCAATAATACAATGATTTTAGTGTGTCATTCATTTCTATGGTTCTAATCTTTGGAGAGGGATATGAACAACAGAGATGGGACACCAAACGTACTTCTCTATCAGGTCACTAAAACTTATAATAATAAATAAATCCTTGTGTTAGTGCCTGCAACATCAAAACATCTCCAGGTACTCCAGAATCTTTCTGTTAAGTGTAATACAGTAACTACGTTTGTAGGCAGACACAGTTCATGCAAAACAGAGATAATAGTTTACCTGATTATTAAAACAATAAAATTTAGTTTAATGGTAAAATCTAAAAAAAAGCAGCCAAAACTATCAGATACACCAACACCTCTTGGATCAATAGTTCAATAATATGTTTCGCCCACAAAATATACAGTCAATTCACTTTACAATATATTCTGTTAAGCACTTTGAAACATCTCACAGCAGTGATAAAATGCTATATCAAATGCAAGGATTATTATTATTACAGAACTGCACTGCATTCAATATATTAATAAGTTAGGCTTCTAAACGAAAAGGTAAGATTTTTACTCGGGCTATATTATCTGACAGATGTGTCTGCTTTGAAAACTCAAAGAGTAACCCAGACATATAGAAGTATTAAAAAGCTTGCCAGGTACACAAAGGTCAGTGTCTTAGTAACTTCTGAGACTTATGAGAATGTCAGCCCAAAAGGGAAAATGACGCTTTCAAAATAAAGTTTTTTTTTGTCATGGCTTTCTTCTCATTGAGAGCTTCTCTGTAGAGAATTGTTTTGGCTCCGCGTTTGAAAGATCTTTGAAAACAAAACCTGAAATATTTTCTGCACGTGCTTTTAATTTGTGGAGGTAATAATAAAAAATAAATAATAATAATCCTTGCATTTGATATAGCACTTTTCACATCTTATCAACGTCTCAAAGCGCTTCACAGAATATATTGTAAAGTGAATTGACTGTATATTTGTGAAGCTGAAGCCCTCAAACATTTAATTCCCTTAACAAAGATATCTTAACCACAATAGCATTAATTTCTGAGCAGAAAGTATCTAAAAAGGGAAGTGTGGTTCATACAACAAATAGTAGTATCTTCTTATTTGTCCTCATGTAGAACAGTGGTTCTACATCAGTATCAATTGGTTATACTCAATTAAAAGCTCAAATACAAGCAGTGGGAATGTGGGATACTGCAAAGAACAAATTGACAAAAGTCATTCTTACACAAATTGAGCTTTCAAGGCCTCACAAAAGCAAGCTTGAGTGATATCCTTCTTTTGAGAAAAATGCAAAGCTGCACTCACTGGTTTGAGAGGAAAAAATTGAAAAAATCAAGGATTCTAATTAGATTTTTCTTTTTGATGGTAAAATATTTTATATTGCCTAAGGGCCCCAAAATCCTAACTCTTACTCTTAACTTTAGCCTATGAGATCCATTTGCTTTAAAAGATGCCTTAGAAATATGGAAAAAAAATCTTAAATTCAGCCATAATTTGGCATCTGATTTATTTTGATTTACAAATACAGAAATCCACTTCCAAAAAGTTAGTTTTAAGAATTTTCAAAAATTCTCCAATATCTTAATTTTAATATTTACATTAGCTCCTTACATATCAGGAGTAAGTCTCAATGCACCTCACAGGATATATAGTAAAGTGTAGTGGCTGTGTGTTCTGCAAGCAAACACAGCAGTCAATTTGCACACAACGGTGTCCCACAAACAAGTGAGTGCTAGGGTCCGGAAATATATCGGTTATAACCGATATAACTTTCATATCAAGATGCCGATATCGGAATTTAAAAAATACCAATTTATCGAAAAATTTGATATATCGAAAAAAATTGATATATTGCAAATTTTGATATATCGTTTCCGACAATATATCGATACATATCGGTAAAATGCGGACTTTTTCAACTTACCTTGTCGATATCCGAATGCGCGCGCACACCGGAATGCGCGTGCGCATGCGCAGGACAAAAAAACCTGCGATATCAATATATCGATATGGGCAAACCGATATATCAATATCGGAAAATTTCCATATCGACGGACCCTAGTGAATGCTCAATTTTATTTTAGGGATTGTTAGCCAGGGCACTGGATGAAATTCCCTCCATTAAGACAAGATGATCTAACAAACTATAACAAGGAAGGATTTTAGTTCATTTCAGTCTTCATGGTGCTGTTGCAAGATATCGTCTAAAAAGGATTCATCCTGAATGCTTAAAACACCTTATTCTAATTACAATGGCTGCTATTTCTGGACAGGTCAGCCCAGCAAACTTCACTATTCCCAAAATCACTGATCCAGCAGCAGTTTGGAAGGCTGATTGATAATGCACAATGTTCAAATCTCAGCCTCTTAACACCTGTCCTCTGCTGTAGTCTACTTGAAAACATCAATTGACCAACCCTGACTTTGAAAGGAATCCCTCATTTGAGATTCACACTGGAACTCCACTACTGCAGTGGTTTTAAACACTTAAAAGCAGTTAATAGCTTAGAAATGCTCCAGTGCACACAATGGAGGAGTAAAGTGTATAAAGCATTGGGAAATCCAATCAAAGCACCCAGCCTCAGTAAGTTTGCAAAAATAGTGATTTTGGTCAGGAGGTTAGCTAATTAACAACAACAACAAAATTACATTTGTATAGCGCCTTTTACATTGGGAGAACGTTCCAAGGTGCTGGACAATCAGTGTTTCATACCTGAGCTGGGAGTATCGGGATCGAGGTGGGTAGAGGGTAGGGGGGTGAAGAAGGGTGACCGAAGGTACGGTCAAAGAGGAAGCTTTTGAGACAGGTTTTGAAGGAAGCAAGGGAGGGAACTGCAGGATGGAGCTCCAAATGGTGTTGGTAGAGTGGCTGGAGGCCTGCCCGCCAATGGAGTGGTCTTGAAAAGATACTTGGCTCATATAAAGCTTGACGGTGTGATGAAATGATAGTATGGTGGGTATTGTGGAAGAATGAAATCAATTGAATCAAAATGCCTTTTTCATCTGAACCTTGATTGTGTTTAAAACATGTAAGAAATACTCAAGACCAAGTAGGTCCAGGATTTATTCTTCCAAATTTCATTTGCAAGTTGTTTCTTAAATAATAGCAGAATCTAAGTTTTATTTTACGGAAATTCACAACGCAGAGATTAGGAATCATATTTAATCTTCCCCTTCCACCTAGCAGCTTGTGGATTGTGTTGTTCAAATACTGGTTGGTTGGATAGTGGCACAATCTGCATGCTGGAGGTCCAATGTACAACCAGCTGGACATTGGCATTTAGATTTGAATTGGGGGAGGGGTAGAAGGTAGGGTTTTGTGGCAATTTTGGAACGGTCTAATTATAAATTTTTGTATTGTTAACAGTATGTTAGATCCCACTACCCAGCACACATTTTACTACACCAAAGAAAGGCTGTAGTGAGCAGAGATCAATGCATGACAGAGTAAAATCATGCAAAGCTCCGAAGGCTTGGATTTCTAACCATCAGAAAGATTCCAGTTTGTGCAATGGCTAGTCAATTGCAACTTGTTCCATCCAGCACAATAGTACACAGCTGTCTCTATTGCTTCAGTCACTGTTCTTCCTATTCAGATGCCACTGCAACATAATCTGCCAGGCTAAAGTATGGACTTTATTCGCTAACATTATTGTTTCCGCCAGAATGCCCTGATCTGATCTGTCTTTGACTTGTACTGCAAAGGCTTTCAAATCAGAGTTTCTGCATTACATTTAAACCAATTCCAAATAAACCTGGTTACAAATCATCTTACTTTTTGAAACAATTTACCACTGAGATTGACTTGTCACAAGCACAATCACGAACATAGCAATTCCACTATTCACTTTGTCAAAATAAACTCCACTGAGATATTGATTTAGAAAATGTGCTAACTTTACAAAACGTAAAATAATAGATACCTGGGAATGATCCAGTTGCTGCTGTCTAATCGAGAGGTTCAGTCAATGTCATAAATCGTGAGCGTGCAGTAGCACGAGTTTGTCATAATTATGGAAGAAATTTAGAAATCAGATTATGCCCTTGAACTAAATCACTGGCAGTTCCTTTCTGTGATCTATTCTGTGTGTGTGTGGGAGAAGGTTGACACAGATTTTACTCCCATTTCTGTACACTCATCTGTGTCATAAGGACCTGATGACATTTACATAGGTATTAATGGGAGGGGGGGGGGGGGGGGGGGGGGGGAGAATTGATTACTGCAGATGGATCAAGATGCAATCTACAGCTGTTAACTGGGACATTCGACATTCAAATATTTAATGAAATTAGTGAGGTGAAAATTAGGATGTTACTTAAAATAATCGATATTCCAGTAGCCAATCTGTAGAAGATGAGTCTGGATGGTGATCCCATATACAATTTGGCATCAAAACATTGCCAGTTGTAAATTGTATCTGTTTCAGTGTTCGTCTCTGGAAAGTCCACATTCTGACAGCATGACTGTGACCATGGTGTGACAGAGGAGGAGGCTGAGCTCTGGGAGGCAGGTGTCCCTGGCCTCAAAATAAAGACGGTACTGTATTTCACAATTGCCTAAATTTCACCCCATAAAACATCAGTAGATTCCCAGAGAAACTTATTGTGTAACAGCTACAGATTACTCTGTACGAGAAATAGAATAAAACTCTCTGGAATCTCAGAAATTTAGAATCCACTTCTGCTGAACGCCGGTTAACTCTGGACATCGAGTAAATTGAACAAAATGCCAGGCCTGAATCATTTGTATTCTTACTTGTTTAAAATATGACGGTTGACCTGAGACAAAAAGCTGGTTAGTCCTGACAAAATACCGTGTTTCATGTACTGAACTCGGGACTTCTGTGTGTCTATTCAGCTATGAGGAGCTCCCAAATGTAGATGGGAGGAGACAAATTGTGATTAACAGCTGACTCCAGCCATTCACAAGCCACTGGAGTAATGCTGTCAATCGGGGAGCGGAGGAACAGGTAAGAACAAGGAAGAGAATATCACGATTGATTGACAGCTAAGCTGCTTATGAATGGCTGGAGCCCAAACATTCACAAGCGACTGTCGCCTGTCAATCACCTCAGACCGCCATCAATTAGTCCCCTTCCTGTCCAATGGGAAAGGCAATGGGAGGGAGGAAGTACTGTCACTCCTCTGGGCAGGAAAGTGCTGTACTGTATTTTGCAATCAAAGATAGGTAAATATATTTTACTGAATTTTGAGTATTTCAACTTTAACTGGTTTAACATTTTTTCAAGTGAAACACCATTCTTGCATACTGTGTTATTATAGAGTACTGCATCGCTGCAGCTCCTCTGCTGGGCGGGAATGATATTTTGGCTAATAATAATAATCCTTGGATTTGACACGGCGCTTTTCACATTTTTTAGACATCTCAAAGCACTTTACAGAATATACTGTAAAGTTAATTGACTATATTTGTGGACGAAACACGGAGCCAATTGTGCACAGCAGTGTCCCATAAACAGTCATGGATGGAAGTGACCAATTTTTTTTCTTTGAGCGATTAATGTTATGCATGTGGAGTAAAGAAACTGAGCTACAGGACTCCACAAAATGTACTCATCGGCACACCAGCAAAAATGCTTTGGGATGTAATATGGCTCCTGTCCAAAGTACCCCATATACGTTGTTACCCTGACTTATGAGAGCTCTCAAGATATCTTCAGATCTGAACTATGATCAGAACTTAGGTCTTCCAAGTATGTGTATTGCACATGGGGTTTCTACAGAAAACACACTTGACGTTCCAAGGTGCTTTCTTTGGCACTGAGATGCCACTTAACCTGTACTTTGGCTGACGAGCACTTTAGCCCTTTAATGTTGAAAAGCATTTCTTTTTTTTACAAGAGAGCAGTGACTTGACTAGAATGTCCCAGTTTGACAAAAATTTTGACATGATTATGCATTTCAATTGCATTTCACTAGTCACATAAATAGGAATCAGACTGCCATCAAAATTATAGGTTTACATTTATGTGCATTTACTTAACTGCATTATGAAAGCAACTGCCCTTTTTACACTGCAACTAGGAATTAAGAGATAGGCTCATTTTTACTGGACTAGAGCAGAGTAGTTTCAGAATAGTCAATACATCATTGTCAGTCAGTCTTTTTCATGTTCTCCCGATGTGAAAGGCGCTCTATAAATGTAATTTTGTTGTTGTTTTTGATTGTCTCTCAATAATAAGGTTTCTTCAAACCTTGTTAGAGGAGAAAATATTTTTTTCTGTAATAAACTGAAGCTTGTTTCTTTCTGCAAAGTGTTTTGTAAACAGCAGGCACGGCAGGCTGGACCAAGAGCGAAACCAAACATTCCCTGTTAAACCTCTTTGCTACCACTTCAATATTCTGACAGAACTCTATTATGTACGAGCTCGCAGTGCTTTACAAACTGACCTGTATACAAAGCACAATCTTGAAATAAAGTGACAAATGGTATCTAAGCCTCCTACATGCATGAAATACTTAAAAAGGAACTGTATTGTTTGTAAAGAACATGTCTAGAGGCAAGACAAATACAGCTACAACCCATTACCAAAGACTATACAGATGCCACAGCTCAACTAAATAGTCTTGACAGGCTTGGGAATAAAAAGAAGATTTTCTTATATACAGCTCCAAGATTGCGTGTTTAGTTCAAGTACAAAAAGTAGTACTTACAGGGTTTCTGCAGGCATAATTGCCATCGTTTTAAGAAAATGGTATTGCTAACATTAAATAGTGTCTCCAAGGCAAAAAGTGTTTATTGATTTTATTACTACGTTGGTTGGTATTTATTTGCAATTGTCAACTGTGATTTTATTTTCCACATTAAATATCCCTGTACCAACACATTCATTGGATGCCACCATGCCTTTGTCTTGGAAAATTAAACTTTCAAGACACCTCAGTAAGAAAATAATCTGACCGTCTCCAAACAGCTTTGTTCGGACATTCATCAATGATATTTTGAAGAAAACGACTGTTTCTTCTATCGTGAGAGTAACAACTCAGGGAGGGCAGATTGTATTATTATAAATACTAATAATATGTTATGTTTGCTGTACTGTGGAAGGATGCCAAGTAATTACTTGTTGCATGTGGCTTTTATTTTGTATTCAACAACTGAAAAAATTAAAATCAGTTGAATTATCTCTGCCCTCTGATTAGAGATTGCTATCCTACTTCTTTAATAAGGTTCTAGGCCTTTTGTGCAACTTATGCAAGCAGCAATGTGGAAAAAAAGTACTAAAAGTTAAAGCTACTAAATTCATCTATCTTAAAACCATTGGGGCCTAATTTGTGGTATTTCGTAATAAGATTCCTTCATAAGAAATTCAAGTTGCACAAATAGGAACTCTATCCGGTAACCTTATGTTCATCACACTGATTCACAGGAACTCCATTTCAATCAGCTCTGCTTATGAAACACCAAAGTGGAGTCATGTGGGTTGATGGGAATTCTAATGGGATTCCTGATTGAGGAATTACTACAAACTAACAACAAGTATCTATTTACATTTCAGACAGGGTTTCTCTGGTAAAAAATGTTTACATTGCACACATAATGTCTGTGGTGCAACTCACACCAGCTCACACCTGTTTGCTCCTCTAGGGATGCTCTGGAGATAGATTTGTGACTTCTCGTACACAAATGGGAAGATACAAATCTAGCATCACTCTGGGTACAGTGTAATGCACAACAGTGTTACACGTTTGGCAGCAAAATACAACCAGTACACGATAGTTAATCCTACAAAGTGCTTTGACATGAAATACACAATATGAAATGTAAGAATTATATATATATATATATACAATAAAAGTCTGTTTATCCAGCACCCTTGGGAACTGGCCAATGCGTGCCGGATATTCGGCTGAAAACACACACAAAAAAATATTTTAACAAGTAAATAATACATTGTGCCTGATAGATTCCGGTTAAACGAATGGGGACCTTTTTTTTTGAGGTGCTGGTTACACGGAAGTTATGGTTGATCGGGTCACGGATAAACAGGCTTTTACTGTATATATACAGTATATCACTAAGAAACCTATAGTTAGATCAGTGTACTTTAGTAGCAATATAACTGATGGAAGGGTTATATAATCCACCATAGTTAATTCCATTTAGATTGGTTCTGAAACAAAAGCTGGGCAGTAATATGACTATATAAAGGATATGAAACCTCTAGTCATTTTATCTAAGAATATTTGATTTACTTTGAACAATCAGCAGGGCAAGATAAGTTAAAAGTACAAGCTTTGAGCTTGTTATTTTATACTCTAATTGATGCAAACAAATACAACATTTGGGACCTGGCAGTACTCCAGTCCATTTAAATGAGTACTAATCCAAGGTCTGCACTGTTTACACTGCTGTGCACCAGATGGATGTTTGAAATCCAATTGTGCAGACAAGCTAAAGACGAATGCCAATCGTAGTGGCAATAATTCAAATTGTTCTTTGCGCTATTATTCAACTCTTCTACCTCCAGTCAGACTTGCCCAGGCAGTCAGGCTAATAATGGAGTAGAACAGTTGGAGCTGTGACTGTGCCCCAGAACTACTGCCCATCACGCCATCATGCCGTGCATTGCAATCGCTTTATGTACTTCTGACAGAAGTTCAACACCTCTTGACCCTGTACGCATGCACCCTACGGTGTGCACAGTATCAAGAACTAGGCTGCACAGATTGGCTGTTTTGGTTTCTTCTGAACTTAGAAATCACCACTATATGTGGTGTTTTCTAAGTTCAGAAGGTATATGGTCAGTGATTCTTTCAGGTTGGAGATATACCAATGTCAAAAGCGACGAACACTAAACAACACCAACTTAAGAACACCCGAACCAAACCGAGTTCCATGTATCCCATCTACATGTGAAATTCCAGTACAGTATATAGTATAGCTCTAACAAAAATACATTTGCACAGCACCTTCCACATTGGGAGGATATCCCAAGGTGCTGGACAGTCAGTGTTTTGGACCCAAGCTGGGGGATCAGGATCGGGGAGGATGGAGGTCAGGAGGGTGACTAGAGGCACGGTTGAAGAGGAGGGTCTTGAGATTGGTCTTAAAAGAGGTGAGCAAACGGGTGAGCAAACTCGTGCAGCCCCTATAAAATAGGGGCTGCACGAGGGAGTTCCAGAGGATGGGGGCAGAGCTACTGATGTCCTGCCAACCATTGTTATGTGCTCTGCGACACTACCCTGCATAGAGGGCACTGTATTAAGTGCAAATTGTTGTTGTTATCGCAGAGGTAGTAGCAAGACCATGAGGGATTTGAAGGTGAGCACCAGAATCTTGAAATGTATACTCTGTGTAATGGGAAGGCAGTGGAGTTAGGTGAGCCTTGTGCGGGAGAGCACATGGACTGCAGAGTTCTGGACGATTTGTAGCCTATGGAGAGAAGCGTTGGGGAGATTGACAAGTAAGGAGTTTGCATAGTCAAGCCTGGATGAATATGTATATAAGGGTTTTGGCAAGCAGTGTGAGGCAGTACCGGAGGCGGGCGATTTTGCGGAGTTCGGGGAAGGCAGAACAGTTCATGCCACGGATGTGGGATAGAAAGGATAAAGCAGCAGTATCAATGTTTAAAAACCTTAATGTAGAGAAGCATCTCAACAACAGAACAAAGGTAATCTCATCCGTATCATGCACGATGTACAGTACCTACGGAAAGTATACAGGAACCTCTCCCTTTTAGTTCATAGTTTCATTAGAACAGTATTTTGTACCTTTGTTCCAAGAAACACTCACAATCCTTGCCAACACCACAGAAGATAACAGTTATATTACGAATAGAAAGTTTTGTCCAATTTTCCAGAAGTGATAATCAAGAACAGAAATTACATTATGTATGAAGGAGAATTTGAACATTGTACAGTACCTACTGTACCTATAATGTTCAAGCTGAAATACAGCTGCTGGGTTTTCTCTCTTCTCACTTAGCCGTTCCCCTCCCCTGCAATTCAGTTTCTAAATTTGTTGGGAAAAAAGCTTCTGAGGTTTCAAACATGAACCATAGTTTGGCACATTCTCCTATACATCATTGCATGTTTATGTACGCACTTGGTATGAGCCTGTCGATTAATTTCAAAAGCAGTTCCCATGGAAAGCTTGAACAGTTGGCAGCACAAACACAAAGTGTCTGGGTACCATTTGTGGAACAGCAAAACACCAAAGAGAGCATGAAGAACAAGTATTAAATTATACAGTAACCACGTTTCCAGCTAATCCACTGTAAATTTCCCCTCAATAAAGTAGTAATGCTTGGATCACAATCCCTTCACGTGAATTGGCCATCAGAGGCTGTGCCACATGTTTGCCAAACTAAAAACTCCCCACCACCACCAAAAATAAATTGTTCCATCAAATTAGTGAACTAAATTTACGGGGGGTATATGGGGAGTATATATGTGGGGAGAAATAATTATCTTCCCTTGTTGCATAGCATAGCACATTAATAACCATCCAACAAAACTAAAACGTGTACAGAAGGCGTGGGAGAGAAATGATTTATATGAACGGACAAAATATGTCATTGTCTTGTTAACATGTCTGTAATGGCAAGTCTGTCATCTGACAATGACCCCACCCACTCCCCAACCCCTTCTTCCACCAGCCCTTTCAGAATTCACAGAAATTCAGGCCCCGATTCTTGCTTACTGTGTGTGTGTGTGTGTATATCTGTCTGGCTCAGTCAGTGGTACTCTTTGTCAGAGGTGCCATCTTTTAGATAAGACGTTAAACCAAGTTCTCACCTACCTGTTGGGGTGGAAGTTAAAGATCCCAAGGCACCATTTGAAAAGAGTTTCTTCCAGTGTACTGGCCAACAATCCCCCGAATAAATTTAGTAATTAATTTCACAACTGTTTACGGGACATTGCTGTGCACAACTGCTCTGCTGCATTCGCCTACAATTGATCAGTGACTTAATTTCATTGTAAATCCTGTAAAGTACTTTGGGACATCCTCCCACGTGGAAAATATTATACCCAAATCCAAGAATTATATATTTGCTATTTTTCTGAGCAAGTATCAGTGTCATATTCCCAATCATGGGAGGATAGCAATTCAACTCTGCTTCCTTACAATTTGCTGACAAAATTATTGTTGCAATTAAAAGTGTTCTTGCAAACTTTATAACAAGTCAGCAATAAAGGCCTGGATGGCAAAACCAGATATTAGCATATCATGTACTGTATTTTATTCCCCTTATGTTATCAAAAAGAAAGCACTTTTGAATAATGTCAAACCATTCTTCTAATCTCAGACTCCAACAGCTCTGGTAGCAAAGGATCTCATTAGGTTTCTGCCTTGTATTTATTTCAGAGTATCCATTTATCTCTTTATCATTCTTCTTTGCAGCATATCCTAATCCAAATACAGAACTCTCTGGATCCCGTGGGTTTCATATGCGATTTGGAAACAACAATTCTATGCAATTTCCTGAGATAAATTTGATCAAATACTTTTTTTTCTGTCTTATAAAAACGTAACAGAATTCTGCAGGATAATTTCAAATCGCTGTCAATTTTGTTTTAATCACAGTACTCAGGGCACTTCAGCGACAGTAATAAAGTAAGAAAGTCCTTGCATTTTGATATAAATCCAATAAATTTATGTGGTCTGCCTTTACTCCTGAAGTTGAGGAAAACAATTTGGCAGAATCTCGTTTACTTTCTGATCTGTTGTTTTAATAGACGTGTGGGATTATAAAGGAAGCTGGGGCAAATCGGCCTTTAACTCCTACATGTAGGCATCAGGAGATTTTATGCAACTCAGTGAGTGTACCCTGAGGAAATGTTGTGAAACCTGAGAGTCAAATTTGAAAGAGTGAAAATGAATGCAAGCTTTGCTGTGTGTGCTTGCAATACTAAAGAGCTCTGAACACACAGCTTGGGGAGTGTAAAGTCTTTTCTAGCACCCTGGGGAAAATGATGTTAATCTTGGGGAGGTGTTGTAAAGAGAGTCTGTTCCACTTTTCTGTAAGTTATTAAACAGAAGCTGATCTGGATTACAAGAACAAACAAAAGGAAATCCATTACTATATCAAAGACAGTAGATTGTTTTTCTTAAAAAGCTACATATTTAAGACAATGTGATTAGATATTTTATTTGCCGGAATATTGGTGGTAGATTACTAATAGTGTAATCCTGTCACTAAAGACCTGCTAGATCAGACTTTAAAAATAATGTTAATGGAACAGCAATGGTACCACACACAGCCAGGATTGTACATAAAAGCAGACTGAGACATGCAGCTGAACAACTCCCTTCTGCGACTACTGTAACCCACATCTAACCCACTCGAAACCACCCTGGTGCTGTAACAGAGGTGCTAGATTCAGGAGCAGGTTAGAACACTTGTATCAGAGAATTAATTGTCAATATTGTTGACATGAGAAAAAAAAGCTTTATAGCGACATTATAAATAAAAATAAATCCTTCAAATTACCATATTCCTAAAATAAATGTCACACTCACAATCTTACACCAGGCAGTAAAGGGTCACTTTACTATCTGCATATTGTTCCCTAAGTTAGAAGATAAAATCATATATACATGCCATGTATATATGGTATTTTATACTGTATGTGGAGCAACTTGAAACGATTAGCCCCCCCCCAACCCCAACAATTCCTAATTCCCTCAGTAACCCGTGCCACCAACAATTCCCAGTTCTCCAAGTAAAACTGGTCACTCACTCCATGCAGTGTGCAAAATTGCTGTGTGCAAAACTGGGTGCCACATTTCACCAATAAAATACACAGTCAAGCAACTTTAGAGTATATTCTGTGAAGCAGTTTGAAACATCTCGACAACATGTTAAGTGGTTATATTAAACATTATATAAAGTATTATTATTTATTATATAGTATAGGCAATAGTATTGTCCCACATATTAATAGCCCTTTTATCCTAGTCAACCAGAATAGCAATACAACAATAACAACTTGCAACAACAACAACATTTTAATGTGACATTTATAAGAATTAAGAAATTATATTAAAGTTAAAATTAGTGAGGACGGCGCTGATCGTCTCGACTTCAGGCCAATGTGCTTAGCGACGTGGCCCTTGAGACGTGGCCCTTAGGATAGTGGCCCAGATCTTAGCAACAACCAAATGAGGCGTTGTGTCAAATCCAAGGCTGATTATTGTCCTGTGCGTTTTAATCAGTTTAGTTCTGTTGCAAAGCACCCTTCAGTCCCTCCCTAGAATGTTATGGGGCTGATGTGTGGGATAGTGCTCAGTGAGATGTACATCTCACACCTGTGTTGATTAATGCTTCACTCCAGCGACTAAATTGATGGTATATTCTGTGAAGTGCTTTGAGATGCCTCAACGAGGTCACAGGGTGCTGTATCAAGTACAAGGATTAGTCATAGAATCATACAATGTTTCGGCACAGAAGGAGGCCATTCGGCCCATCTAATAATCTATGTCGGCTCTTTGACCGAGCAAGTCGCTTTCACTAACCCCAATCACCAGCTTTCTCCCCATAACCCTGCAAACCCGTCTTCCCCAGATACCTATCTAGTTCTCTCTTAAAAGCTGCTATCGAATCGGACCTCACTACCCTTTCAGGCAGATCATTCCAAATTCGAACAACTCGCTGAGTAAAAAAAATTATTCTAACCTCCCCTCTGCTTCTTTTGGTAGATATCTTAACACACCTACCAGCAGAAACAGCTTTTCCCTAACAAGTTAGCCATTTCAATCTATGACTGTTTGTGGCACATTCCTGTCCGCAACTGGCTGCCGCGTTTCGCCCACATGTATAGTCAATTTACTTTGAGACATCTAGAAGATGTGATAAGGCACTATATTAAATATAAGGTATCATTATCATTTTTTCTCTCTCCATTATCAACAACTCAAAGTGGTTGGATGTTGTTGAGCGGATGAGCACATTGGGGTTGATTTTCCATGACATTTTTAATCTGGGGAAATGTGGCAGAGCTCGGGAATGAGAAATTGAAAAATGACTGAAGGGTCACCAGAGAGAAAGGTCTTGAGATGGACCTTGAAAGGAGTAAGGGGTGGGGAGTGAGTCAGAAGGACCCAAGATGGATTTCCTGAAAGTAGGGGCAGAAAGGCTGCAAGTCTGACTCCAATGGTGTGGTGGACTTAACATCCCGATTGGTGTAGCAGCCAACCATTTGCTGTGTGCTAAATGCAGTCAAGGTTATACTTTGAATGGAAGTAACTGCATGACAAATACAATTGCATGACACATACACACAAAAATGGCACTTTACCCTTGTACAGCTGAGCTATCAGAATTTTGATTGCATTGTTTTTACACAATTGAGGTTCATGCCAAATCCAGGATATAACAATTGTTCAAATATTTGTCCGAGGTTATAAAATACCAAATATTACTTTTACTCACGGTATATTCTCACCAAATGTTTTGAGTTAATGATAAGTGAAAGTTTTCAACATACTTAGTTTTTTTTACTAATAAAACCAGCAGCGCAGAAAAATATATGCCAATGAATGACATTTAGGAAACAGCCAACATCAGGGTCATGGAGTTTCATTAAAGGTTCAAGTCTGTATCTAACTCACTGTGAGTTTGTCAGCTATTCATCCCTGAAATCCTGCATGATAATAGAATGAGGGCCTTTCGATGATTTTCTTAAGCATTATGAGATCTAGTTTGTGAGATTTGCAAAATAATTTGCAAATAGCAAACCCTGGAGGTGTGAGGCCGAGCCTCTCATATTCTCTTCTGATGCTGAAACTGTTGCAGATCATCCAGTTGGAATTCAAAACGATAGCCATCACAGATCTAAAATTCACTATTTGCAATCCATGTGGATCCCTCAAATTAGATCCCAATAGATACAAAGCTGGTTCTTGATCATCAACATCTCTCAGCTTTTTTCATTCTTTTGCAGTGTAGTCCTGTGTTCACCAGGTAACTGCACTGCTGCAACTTCATTTCAATTTCTTCACTATAGAATTTATGTGTTATGTAAGTTATGTCTCCTGTTTTCACTGCACTTTTTCCATTCAGGGAAAATTCAATAAAAAGGAAACTTGCAATGAAAAAGAAACAACAGTTATTTTTCAAGATGACTTATATAGTATTTAAGATTCTTCAGTGATTTATTTTTAAACACCTAGTAGTGGTGCCATTCTTTAAATGTGAGGGTGTATATAAAATTACCATGAAAGTGGTGTACAAGCGGAATTGACCAGAAATATGGACCAATCTATAGCATGAATTCTAATAACAACAACAACA